>OX336399.1:12715464-14100618 GCA_946902985.2 Meconema thalassinum | reverse complement strand
AAATTAATCCTCTGAATTTTCCACCAACACAAAAGTTTCTCCTTTCTCTACTAGAAAGCGGTATAGTGTCAAGGAGCTCAGATATCTAACCTCCTTGACTTTCATAGCACTCCAAGGAACAACAAAATTCGACATGCAAGCTGCCCTCTGGGCGTCGAATAATAAAGCTTGCATCTGCCACCAGATGCCATACGATTTTTTTTTTTTTTTTTTTTAGCAGAGTACCAGTATTTAATAAAATGAAAACGGATTGTAAATTCACATTCGTCACAATGTTAAGAATCTCCAAGCTGTGTGGTATAGCCTACGAGATATTTGAAATTTTTTACATTCTATTGCCGTCACCTGTGTGCGTATCGAAGCAGATAAATCTAGCGCAGCCATCACAGCACTTTTTGATAAACGGAAACAAGGCATGAAGTCAAGATTCAATACAATCAGAATACAAATCCAAAAATGTTCACAGCTGGTAGGAGAAAAACAACAAGCAACTGCAGAGTGTCACTACTCTGAAGGTTTAATGCTTATCCAGCACAAATAGCACCGAGTAAATATGACCAACTTGCCCACCACATTTAATCCCTTGGCAGCGCTGCCTAGCGATTGAAAAACACATGGCATTTAATGCCGGGAGTACACTACTTCGAACTTTGCCCAGCGATTGAAAAACAGGCCCTAACTTAGTTGGTTAATTCCTGAGTTTAGAGGCTGCGACAATGCGGTCATGTAGCCCCGTGTACTTTGGGTGTGTGTTGAATCTGTCTGATAACCGGTGTTAATTGTGATGGCTGTATTAGTGTGTGTTATCTGTTTATAGGTTGGTAGGACACATACTAAGACACCCAGGAATAGCAGCTTAGTTATGGAAGGAAGGGTCGAGGACAAAAACTGTAGGGGTAGACCAAGGTTAGAATATGTTAAACAGATTGCCTCGGATGTAGGGTGTCGGAGCTATGTAGAGATGAAACGATTAGCTCAGTACAGGGAGGCATGGAGAGCTGCATCAAACCAGTCAAAAAACTGAAGACTCAAACAACAACATCTGTTTTTAATTCAAGTAAGCACTGCTGATGATAATTTCAAGTAGTTATTACTTTCACTACCAAATGCTACCGTCCACAACACCTAGCTGTGAACTTGGATACTACTAGATGCCATCACAATCATCGCCTGGTGACGAACATTGGAACTTAAGAGCATTAATCAGACCTAACCTACAAATATGCTTCACACAAGCTTACTCTCAATGTTATTAAACTCCATATTGGAATCTGTTAGGTCCGTATTGACAGTAAAATTACTATGACGGAGTTCCTTAATATTTGTCACACAAGTTTAGTTAGTGGAAGGGTCTTTTACATACCATAAATCTATGACATGGGCCTGCCGGCTTTACTTCCCTCCGAAGGAAGGCATACTGAGGGATTTTTAACGCTCTTAAAAAATTCCGAAGACTTCGGTTGGGTTTGAACCCGCGACCTTGGGTATAGGAGCTCAGCATGCTACCAACTACGCCACCGAAGCCGCCGGCCCTAAGTTATTGCCTTAATATTTTATCAGTAAAAATTACCACACTTATGAAGTTTTCTGACAGGTTTTCTTGTGTTTTGGTTTTGGAGGGCAGAGACTGTCTGTGGGTGTCACTGTAGATTTGGTAGTGTTTTGTAGAGCTGGTTGTCTTGCTTATTTGGATCTGATGATGCTCGCTTGACGAGCGAAACTTATCATCCCTTAGTTATGGTCTTCTTCTTCTTCAATAGTCAGTAACAATAGATATAACAATGGATTTCACCCCTCTTCACTCCACTAGATAACACACCCCGTCGGAAACAAGACACAACTTTATGATGTAGCCAAGCTAGAGAAGAGATTGATAAGGGAAACATGTTTTTGGATCAGGACGTACGATGTATCTTTTTCTTCAATAAACCTAGGCCGGTCTCTTCACTCTACTAGGAAACACACCCCGTTGGAAACCAGACACAACATAACGATGTAGCCAAGCTAGATAAGGGATTAATAAGGGAAACATGTTATTGGATCAGGATGTACGATGTATCTTTTTCTTCAATAAACCTTGGCCGGTATTAATGGCAGTATTAAAGGTGCCGGGAGATTCTCATTAATCCGTTTTAGCGTATGCGTGGAGAGTTTGATACCAGGTCTTTAATAGTTGAAGATTATCCTGAATACAGTAGAGAGACTAGACTTGGCAACTTACAGCTACATTAACAAGGAACACACAGCACTTAGGAATGTGACAGGGGGAACAGCCCAACCAGATAAGGGACCCTCACACACAGGAATTTCCCCTCAATCGAGTGCAGACAGTGACCATGTTCACTGCCCTCACCAGGACCGCACAAGACTCAACCAGGTAAGTAGCCTGTACAATACAATCTGAATTGACCATTTACAACAACCACATATTCACTCCAAACAAGCAAGTTCCAGAGGTCAATCACCACTGCCAGTATCTCAACAAAACATCACATAGACTACAACTATTTTGGAAATGTCTGTTCCCAAAGGGAACAGGACTTCAAATGTCTGATTGAGCCATGTATATCAACAAATTGACAATGAAATTTGAAAAATGGTCCGGCTAGCTCAAATACAGTTGCCAGCGTTTCACCCCAGTGTACCAATGGGCTCTTCAGTTGGTTATGGTACACCTCACCAAGACGTGTGGCTAGTGCATACTGAGAAGGCCACTGCAAGGCACAAATGTCGCCACGAGCAGTGCCAATGTACTACAGAAGTCAAACCTTTATTGGAAATGTCTGTTCCCGAAGGAAACAGGACTTCAAATGTCCGATTGAGCCATGTATATTTTTCAACTTTCATTGTGAATTTGTTGATAGACTATAACTAACAAATATTGACGAGTTGCATTATCTCAAATAATACTGCAACTAATTTAGTGTATATATTGTAAATATTTGCACCCATACTTTCAGACATAGAATTTATAGCCTAAGTGTAGTGGATCTGATGATGATCACTTGACGATCGAAACTGGAGATCCAAGTGTATTTATTAATTTCATGTAATTTTTTTAATGATTAGGGAATAACCCATCTCTTTTGGGTACGATCGTGTTGACCGACTGAAAAGCATCTCACTTTTGTTTTTAAATCGCAATCACACGTAATTTGTGTGAGGTTGTTTTTCACATATTCCAGTACCTTAATTGGAATGATGTTTGTGTTGACCAACTGAAAACTAGAATATTAATTGACTCTTATATATTTACAAAGTATTAATTGTGTCTTCAAAAATAGGAATTGCCCTGTTATTTTTCCCTCCTCTTGCACCTGCCTGACTTTGTAATTGTGTTTCTATCCTTCTTTTCCTATCCATTGTTGTGTACAACCTCAACATGGTTCTTTTCTCTGACTGACTGCGTGGTGCAGCGGTAACGGTTTCACCTGCTGTTCCCAAGATTGCAGGACTGAATCCTGGTGCAGTCAGCATTTGAAGGTGTGCAAATGTGCTAGATCCAAAAACTGGATTGCTGTGATCGTCAACCTTCTTAGAGGAGATGGCACATGATGATGATGATGATGATGATGAAGAAGAAGAAGGAGAAGAAGAAGAAATGTGAGGAGCCATGTCAGAGTTACTGGCACGTTCAATCCCCTTCTGGGCCACATTCTGGCACACCAGCATCTCTAAAAGCCTCGGTAGCTAAAAGGGACGTTAAACTAATAACATTATTACTATGTTCTTTCCTCTGTGTGTGTTCGTCCTGTTCTATTATTTATATACTGTACTTATTCATTTATTTTATAAATATTTGTTTAATTATTTATATACTTATTCATTTATTTTTATACTTATTCATTTATTTTTATAATTATTCATTTGTTTATATAATTATTCACTTATTTATATACTTATTCATTTATTTATGTACTTATTCATTTATTTTTATAATTATTAATTTGTTTATATACTTATTCATTTATTTATATACTTATTCATTTATTTATATAATTATTTGTTTATTTATATACCTGATCATTTTATTATTGACCTGTTACGATCATTTAAAAGAAGAAAGGCAATCCAGAAGCAAAGTACACTATCATACCAAATAAAAATAATAAATATGTGGAAGGAGCGTACTGGACTGAATATAACCCAAGGTAATAAGAGACTTAGAAATACATGTCTACTGTGAACAAAGAACACCAAGAAAAAAACTCTTAGGGTAACCAAAAATATATTTAAACATAGAAATAAATTACAACAATGTCTTGCCACAAAGGCAATGTGATTAACAAAATTTGATTTGGATAGGCCTAAGTGAAGAATCTAAATTTAAAACAAAATCATATGTGAAATTAAAAACTTGTTTGGTATCGAACCAGGTGAAGACCAGAAAAATCCATGAAGTTAATTAATAATTCAATTAAAGAAAAATGGTAACATAATTAATTATCTTAAGGTGGTGAAGACCACATAATCAAATAAATTAAGGTCAAGGGAGGACCCCAAATCAAGAAGAAATAATTAGTTAAGTTGATAATATGGAAGCTATTTATCAGTGTGACTGGTTCAGTCAAAATCCCAAAAGATTGTCTCTTAGCAAGAAAAAAACAAACAAAAACATCCCTTTAATAATGATAGCCAAGAACAATGTCCAAACGTTCTCATGGTAACCATGATATAAGATGAAAAGACCATACTCAGATGGTAATGAAACAGTATTCCAAGGAATATTCTACATGTCCTATCCGGGAGGAAAGTAAATAAAGTTAATAATTAATACATAAATAAATTTAGAGGTATAAAACTCGGATAGGACAGTCGCAAAAATGAAAGTCAGTTGACCTACAGGGCAGCACACCTGGGTATGACAAAAAAAACCTTCACCAATTACATGCAATAAAAATAAAATATAAGTAACTGAATTATTGTAGTCATAACTGACACTACGCAACTTTGTTCGATGTTACTCTAACCAACAACACAACTTACCTAAGAGACACAATTCAACTGGTAATACCAGCACTAAATAAAAATAGAAGAATGAGCTCTCAACTTCACAAAAGTAATCACAACAAATAATACAAAACTGCGCAGATACCAATTACTTCCACAACGAATTCAATCACTTAGTACACTTTCAAATTACATACCTTGGTTGGCCGAAACAACCCCCCTTTAAAATTAAAATAACCTAAGCTCTCTCACGAAGTCGGTTACATTTTCAATCGAATTAAGCTGCCACGAGGCCAATCACCTTTGCCAAGTCGCAGCTAGGCTCCTCTTGGAGCAACTTTTAGAGTCCTTACATCGTGTGGCTTTCTTCGTCGAGGTTCAGACAATAATCCCTTTCCAACACTCACACTCGAAGGGTAACAAACAGTTACCAGGTCGATCGATAGTTCAATTATATCGTAACACCATTTTTACAATTACTATAAATTGTAAACAAAGATTCAGACGGCCATGTTGGACACTGGAATTCGCAAATGTTAGTTCCTTCGGCTGACACGGAGCGCTCCACCATACCGATACAAGAGTGGAAGTGGTTTACCCGCCATCTGGTAGCGGAGAAAGGCAACACAATGCCTGAGTTTACCAAAGATAATCTCCAGACGAGTGCTAACGTATCGTAGTTCCCATTCACCCTCACAGATGGAGCAGTGTTATCAATTCAGTACAAGCCTAGTCACGTATCAATAATGTAATTAAAAACGTTTTACACTGAAGATATGTTTCGTAGGCCTCATTCTGCACAATCCCTTCCTCACATGAGTTTTAATGAATTCTGTACAAAATTACCATCCTTTCTCTTATTTGGGCTAATTTATCGGAATACCAGTTAAATTTCTTATTTCTTACTTTACACACATTTTTAATCTTCACTATGGGGGAGCAAGAATGCCACAACTTAACATAAATTTTAAATAAATTTTCAACATTCATTTGAGTATTAGTTTTGTCAGTGTGTTGTTTGTACAAAATGTTCGAATTTACATTCTTCAGTCTTTCAATAAATAGATTAATATAACATTCTTTCTGAGTTCTAGTCCATGTAACATTAGGTTCATAATTGGGATTTGTGTCCGCACAAGGCAGTTTCTTCTGGTGCAGAGAAAGTAGCGAAGGTTCATGATCAGCAAGAGATCCACCATTGTATGCTTCACTTGGGAAATTAGCAATAATATCGTCGAGGCGAGCGTTACTGCGTGTTGGAGATTTATTTGTACGCTTCAAATTTAAGAATCTTATAAGGTTCAAAAATGTTCTTGAAATTTGCCCATCTAACTTTGCCATTTCAATATTAAAGACCACACAAACAATGTAAAAACTTCTACTTTTTATTTTTAGAGGCTGGAAGACCTGGAGACGTGTTGGAGAAATGCCAAGGAGTTGGAGGATATTTGGGAGTGTTACAGAGCACAGCCTCTGAAAGACTTGGATGGCACGGAGATGGAGGAGAGGGTAAGTCCGGTGCTGTTTCGTCCAATGGGAATTTCGCACATTATCACTCCTGTGCAGCCCATTTAGTAGAGGAAGGTGACAATGGCAATAGACGGGATGAAGTTGTCGGCAAGAATTGCTCAGTTCTGTTGTAAGGTGAATTAACCCCTCAAGCGTGATATTGTGAAACTCTGGGCTGCACCCACAACGTGCATTATTTCTAGCCTACTCCCAATGGTAAGCGCGGTATCATATGCATTTCGCTATAATTTCCAAACGCACTGGCAAAAGTTTTCAAGAAACACACACAATAACAACAACATATAACATAATATTATAAACTTTCAATAACCTGATTACCCCTGGTCAGCGGCACGTCAATACTGGGACAATATCACAGTCGCCCAATGTGTTGGTATTTCTTGGCGTTCCATCACGAATTACATCATCAGCGTCACTATCTTCACTGCAACTTAGAATTTTTCAAATAGTTCCCACTTTTGCCGCCAAGTGCCACCGTTAACGACTACTAGGCCAAGTTCAGAACTTAGCTACTAGACGCCACCGCAGTCGGCTCTTGGCAACGAACGTAGAAACCTAAGAGTGTTGTTAACATTCTTAACGTATACAATTTAGCTTCACACAGGTGTAATTAGTGGAAGGTTCTTTAACATGCCATAAATCTATGACATGGGACCGCCGACTTTACTTCCCATCCGAAGGAAGGCATACTGAGGGATTTTTAACGCTCTTAAAAAATCCGACGGCTTCGGCCGGGTTTGAACCCGCTATCTTGGGCATAGAAGCTCAGCATGCTACCGACTACACCACCGAAGCCGCCCAAACCACATGTATCAATTGTAAAAAATAGTGATTGATAAACATTGTATTGTAAAGTGGATATTTATTGTACTATATCATAATCAATACGGGAAAAGGTAGAAATATGACTAAAGGCATAGATTTAATACCATTGATTTGTAAATCTTAATGGAATGGAAATCTTCTTCGCTTAAGGTATTTGGTATTTTTGGATTTATTTCAAAATACAATTTTGTATTTAGTATTTTGAACGATTGTTATATAGTATTTTGAAGTTTGTATTGAAAATTCATTTTCTGATTATCTTGCCCAACTCTGATATATAAAAGTCTACTGGTATCTGACTGTACTCTTTCACACAAAAACTGATGTTCCGGTGCCATCAAGTCGGCGTAGACTCCTAGCGACTGTCTCCATAAGATTCGGTCTTCAGCCAAATACTTCAGATCCTTCACTGACATATTCATGTTGGATTTGATGGAGTCGACCTATCTCAATGCTGGCTGCCCTCGTCTCCGAGACCCTTCCACCTTTCCAAGCATTATTGTCTTTTCCAACAAATCAGAACGTTTCATAATGTTTCCAAAATATGACAGCTGTAATCTTGTTATCAATGCTTCAAGAGACAGATCTGGTTTGATTTATTGAATTACCAATACATTTGTCTTCCTGGCTGTCCAAGGAATACTCAGTATCCTTCTCCAACACCAGAGCTCAAAAGCATTAATATACTTCCTACACAAAAACTACTTAAACTGATTTAACTGAAATTTTGCATGAACGTGATGAAAATTAGTAAAAGTAAAACAAAAATACTGGAATGCAGCCGAAATAAATAAGAAACCTCTATGGACATCAAATTGGCAGGTGAAAAGCTGACGGAAGTAGGAGACTTCTGTTACTTAGGAAGCAAAATATCCAGTGATGGACGAAGCAAAGAGGATATAAAAAGTAGGTTGGCTCAGGCAAGGAAAGCATTTCTACAAAAGAGGAATCTGTTGACATCGAATATAGATTTAGGTATTAGGAAGTCATTTTTGAAAGTCTTTGTCTGGAGCGTGGCGCTCTATGGAAGTGAAACTTGGAATATTGGTGCAGCAGAAAAGAGGAGAATTGATGCATTTGAAATGTGGTGTTACAGGAGAATGTTGATCAGATGGGTATTGGGTTACAAACGAAGAGGTATTAAGACGAGTGGGAGAAGTGAGATGTTTCTGGCGACTGCTAATGAAGAGAAGAGATAGGTTAGTAGGACACATACTAAGACACCCAGGAATAGCAAGCTTAGATATGGAAGGAAGGGTCGAGGACAAGAACTGTAGGGGTAGTCCAAGGTTAAAATATGTTAAACAGATTGCCTCGGATGTAGGGTGTGGTAGCTATGTAGAGATGAAACGATTAGCTCAGGACAGGGAGGTATGGAGAGCTGCATCAAACCAGTCAAAAGACTGAAGACTCAAACACACAAACAGAGTTTATGAAATGTTTCACCGTTTCAATATAGTGGCAAAAGTTATGTTTCATTTCAGTAGCAGGGGCTACCACGTCTATCTATGGCAGGTTGCATATATTCACCCTTGCCCACGCTTCTCGCTGCTAAATTTTCACTTTGTATTTAGAGTCTTTTACTCTGGTTAAAACAATAAAATTGCAAATTCCCAGCGAGAATACGGTTACACCAGGGTCTACTCTCAGCCCATACCTCTTTAACCTGGTAATGGCTGTGTTAGTTCAAGACGTGAAGAAAGTGGTGCCATGGAGCATGATGTTTGCCGACAATGTCATACTCTAGAACTTAAAAGGTTCATTCTGGTTCCGTATTGATAAACTAATTGAGTGATAAATAGATTGAAAGTTCCGCCTAATCGATACTTTTTATTATTGGTGGGACATGTTTCAGGGCCTAATTCCTTTTGGCCCCTTCATTAGCAGATATCATCATCATCATCTTCATTTCCCCTTTTCCTGTTTACACTGGGTGGGAGCAAATATGGTTCCTCTCCACTTTGTTCTGTCGTTCCACCATTCCTATTCTCCACCGAGTCCATCCATCGCATTCTTGGTCTTCCTCGTCCTCTCTTCCCTGTCATCCGTCGTTCCAGTGCTCGTCTTGGTAGCCTTACTTCATTCATCCGTTTGACATGTCCAAACCATCTCAATCTGTTTTGCTCCAGTTTGTCATTTAGTTTCTGTACTCCCAGTTCTTTCCGTATATCTTCATTTCTCACTCTATCCCTCCTCTTTTTCTGGACCATACTTCTCAGGACTCTCATCTCAGCTGCTTGTACTCTGCTCTCATCCCTCTTAGTCATTGTCTAAGTTTCTGCTGCATATGTCATTATAGAAACATAATATGCTTTGTGCACCACAGTGGTACAGGTCTATATGCCTACCATTCAAGCTGATGATGAGGATGTTGAAAAGGTCTATGAAGAAATAGATGAAATTCTGAGGTATATAAAGGGTGATGAATATGTTATAGTAATGGGAGATTGGAACGCTGTGGTAGGAAAAGGGAGAGAAGGGAAGATAGTAGGAGATTTAGGATTAGGTGAAAGGAATGATCGAGGAAGCAGGCTG
Organism: Meconema thalassinum; assembly: GCA_946902985.2. Classification (NCBI taxonomy): domain Eukaryota; kingdom Metazoa; phylum Arthropoda; class Insecta; order Orthoptera; family Tettigoniidae; genus Meconema; species Meconema thalassinum. The sequence continues at coordinate 14,090,778 of OX336399.1, read as the reverse complement.
ATGGAATTCTGCACCGAGCATGAGTTGGTCATAGCTAACACCTTATTCAATAACCACAATAGAAGAATAGACACATGGATGAGACCAGGAGATACAGGGCGTTACCAAATCGACTTCATTATGGTCAAGCAGAGGTTTCGAAACCAGATTTTGGATTGTAAAACATATCCTGGTGCTGACATAAACTCTGACCACAATCTGGTTGTTATGAAATGCGGATTAAAGTTGAAGAAACTGAAGAAAAGTCAAAAGCCAAAAAGGTGGGCAATAGGCAGACTGAAAGTAAAGGATGTAAACGAAAGATTCAAGAAGAGTGTAAAGGAAGGACTAATGAAAAACCCTAAACAAACTTCATTTGCAGACGAATGGCCACTTTTGAAGAATGAAATAACAAAATCCGCAGAAGAAAACATTGGTAGGAAAGAAAGAACAGGTTGAAAACCGCGGATCACTCAGGATATACTAGAAGTGATGGATGAAAGGCGGAAATACAAGAATGTAAGAGATGAAAAGGGGAAAGCAGAATACAGACGTCTGAGAAGTGAGGTCAACAAGAAGTGCAAGGAAGCGAAAGAAGAATGGTTGAAAGAGAAATTTGCAGGTATAGAAAATTGTCTAAAATTAGGAAAAGTAGATACAGCTTATCGAAGGATTAAGAATACTTGTGGGGAAAAGAAGACTAAGTGCTGTAATATTAAGGACACAAATGGAAAGCCTGTAACAGGTAGGGAAGAAAAGGTTGAGAGATGGAAATCTTACATAGAGTGTTTGTATACCGTAAGGGAAAGGAGATTGAGAATCGTGTAATGGAAAGGGAGGAGGAAATTGATGAGGATGCAAAAGGAGATTTAATATTGAGATCAGAATTTGACAGAGCATTGGAAAACTTAAGCAGGAACAAAGCACCAGGATTAGATGATATACCGATTGAGTTGCTACGCTGCATAGGAGATGAAGGTCTGATCAGGGTATTTCACTTGGTGTGTAGGATTTATGAGACAGGTGAGGTACCCCCTGATTTCAAGAAGAATGTTATCATCCCTATACCAAAGAAAGTGGGAGCTGACAGATGTGAAGATTACCGTACAATCAGCTTGGTTACTCGTGCTTCAAAGATCCTGTCTAGAATAATTTACAAGAGGATTGAAAGCCAGATAGAATCGGAGTTTGGTGAAGACCAGTTTGGTTTCAGGAGAAATGTAGGAACAAGGGAAGCTGTACTAAGTCTTAGGCTGATTTTGGAAGGTAGAATAAGGAAAGATAAGAGAACGTTCATGGCATTTGTAGACTTAGAAAAGGCTTTTGATAACGTTGATTGGACTAAATTGTTTGACATTTTGAAATCTATTGGAATAAAGTACAGAGATAGGAGGGTGGTATACAATCTATACAGAAACCAGAGGCTGCAACTTATCACCCATACTTTTCAATCTTTACAATGAACAAGCAATGAAGGAAATTGGAGAAAAATTTCAAGTGGGAGTGAAGATTCAAGGAGAAATAATTTCAACTCTGAGATTTGCTGATGACATCGTCATCTTGGCCGACAAGCCTGAGGATTTGAATGAGTGTTTGACTGGTATGGACTCCGTCTTACGGAAATAATTCATGATGAAAATTAATAAATGTAAAACAAAAATACTGGAATGCAGCCGAAATAAATCAGAAACCTCTATGGAGATCAAATTGGCAGGTGAAAAGCTGAAGGAAGTAGGAGACTTATGTTACTTAGGAAGCAGAATAACCAGTGATGGACGAAGCAAAGAGGATATAAAAAGTAGGTTGGCTCAGGCAAGGAAAGCATTTCTACAAAAGAGGAATCTGTTGACATCGAATATAGATTTAGGTATTAGGAAGTCATTTTTGAAAGCCTTTGTCTGGAGCGTGGTGCTATATGGAAGTGAAACTTGGACTATTGGTGCAGCAGAAAAGAGGAGAATTGAAGCATTTGAAATGTGGTGTTACAGGAGAATGATGAAGATCAGATGGGTAGATAGGGTTACATACGAAGAGGTATTAAGACGAGTGGGAGAGGAGAGATGTTTCTGGCGACTGCTAATGAAGAGAAGAGATAGGTTAGTAGGACACATACTAAGACACCCAGGAATAGCAAGCTTAGTTATGGAAGGAAGGGTCGAGGGCAAGAACTGTAGGGGTAGACCAAGGTTAGAATATGGTAAACAGATTGCCTCGGATGTAGGGTGTGGTAGCTATGTAGAGATGAAGCGATTAGCTCAGGACAGGGATGCATGGAGAGCTGCATCAAACCAGTCAAAAGACTGAAGACATCACATAACTTCTTTAGCCTTGTTCCATACTAGTCCCCGTACCTGTTGGTAGAAAGCACTCCCGAGTTGTATTCTTCTGCTAATTTCCAAATCTAGTCTTCCATCTTCAGTCAGTTCACTTCCCAAGTATTTGAAGTGTTTCACCACTTCCAATTCCTTATCTCCTACTTTGATTACTTCTTTTTCTTCTTTCTTATCTCTACTCATCACCACTGTTTTACTCTTCTCCACATTTATCTTCAATCCCCATTGCTCAATCTTTTCATTTATTACGTCTAACTGTTCTTGTACCTCCATCTCTTCCTCGCCCCAGATCACGTCGTCGTCTGCAAACAACATTATCTTCATCTTTGCCCTACTATATTCTTTCATTGCTGCCTTCATGATGTCATCCATCACCATTACGAACAATAATGGTGACAACACACTTCCTTGCTTTAGTCCAGTCTCGATTTGAAACCATTCCAATATGAATAAATAAATGTCAAAGACACAAAAAAGTATAGACTATACATTTTTGTGTCTTTGACATTTATTTATTCATTGATATCAGCCCAAAAAAAATTAGGCTTTAAAACTTGTCCCCCCCAGGGGCTCACATCTAGTGGGACGTGGGTTGGTGACCACGGGACCCGAGCTGAGTCCGGCATTGCTTCCACTTACTTGTGCCGGGCTCCTCTCCGTCTTCTTTCCTGTCGACCTCCCTTGGTCAACTCTTGTTCTTTTCCGACGGTAGGGAGTAGGCCTAGGGAGTCTCTTCGTTTCCCGCCTTCATTGGCCCTTCTCTCTTCTTTCCGGATCCCTGATTCTTTGAGGGTTCCGCCTTCTTTTTCTTTTACATTTTTTATGTCTTTTCACTTCCAATTACATTTTGTATGTCTTTGCAATCTAAATTCCGTTTTGTGAGTTGTTTTGCACGTACTTTCAATCTAAATTGCATTTTGTAAGCATTTTGCTTTTCACTTGCATTTTGTGAATATATTGAATTCCCAACTGGAAATAAATGTTGCTAGGCGCAAGAAAATATGAAATAATACAATGAAATTTGGAAAAGTATCCTTAAATATTTGTAAAACTTATGTAATTTGCGGCAAGAGTCAAACATGGCCGTGCTGTGCTACAGTGAGTTTTCCCATGTGCTATACCCCCCCCCTTACATCAGTTTTCGCCGCACAGTAGTCCGTAGTAGCTCATCCCACTCCTTTAGTTTACCCCTCTCTTCCCCTACCTCGTACGGTCTAGCAGTATGCCAACTCAGTGTAGCACAGTTTCTATCCAGCACAGCATCGAAACATGTACCTATGTAGAGATTGTGACATGTGATTACATCACAAAATTTGGATATAAAGTATTGACGAGGTGGAACTAGGAAATCTTTTGATTATTATAGTAAGTCAATACAGAAAAATGGGTGACCCTATAAGTCAAAAAGATTGATTTGCATTTTGTAAGTATTTCGAATCTACATTGTATTTTGTCCATGTTTTGAACCTAAACTACATTTTGTGCGTACTTTTTCCCCCTTTTCTTTTTGTTCAATATATTCATTTTGTGTGTATTTTTCTTCTAAATTACCTTTTGTAAGTATTTCCACTCTAATTTTAGTGAGTTCCATTTGGTAAGTATGTTCAGTCTCACTTCATTGTCATTTTCACTATCACCCAGACCATTAGGGGCTGATAACCTAGATGTTAGGCCCCTTAAAACAACAATTATCATCATCATCGTCATCATTGAAACATGCCCCACCAATGACCACGCAGTGATCTTCATTTAATACAGTAGAGTCTCGCAAACTCGGCACTCGGTAACCTGGCACTCCAGATTTCTCGGCCACCCTGACAGGAGGAAACAATCATAAATTTTGTTTGTATTTGTGTTTCCGCACAGAGCGTTATTATGTTTTCTTTCGTCTTCTCCATCAATGGAATTACCGACTGTTAAATAGGACGCGAAACAAGTTGACCTACAGTACATAGTAAGAAGAGTAACGACGACCTGATAAATACAGGTAGTTGTACAAACTGTTGGCAGTAAGAAGTAAACTAACGGATCTCGCGCAGTGCATTGTATTTATTTGATTGCGCATTCTCCGCAATTCTGTTTCTTCACCTTCTTCGTGACGAGGCTTCAGTAAACAGGTTTCAAAGCGAAAAGCAAAAGAACATTACTTACTTTTTTGCAAAAAAGTAAATGGTAATTTTCATTAAGTGAAAAAACTATTTGCATACGGGAATTTTACAGTGTACATATTATAAAAATAATTTGTAGGCCTAGTTGTTCTAAGTTTTCTTCTATAATTTACAGTAATTGTTTCCCTTGATTCTTATGCAGCAGAGTACTGAACTATATATTCAAGTACTGTAATAGTAGTGGTTTAATTGTTTTAAAACTTGTGTTTCTTTTAAACACAAATATACTGCATTGTCTTACTTTTAAATCAAAACAAACAGCTTATTTCTTCTTTTTAACACATTTCCCGATAACCCGGCATTTTCGCGAATTCGGCCACTCTTCGGTCCACATTAGGCCGAGTTTGCGAGACTCTACTGTAGAAAGTATTGATTAGACAGAACTTTCAACCTATTTATTGCCCGATGTCATACTCGGAGAACTGACCTGTTGGAATCTCCAAGATCAGCTTGAAGAGTGGAGAATGGTCCTAGAAGAAAGTGGGGGAAAACAGAATGTATGTGTATGAGGGAAGAACAAGATTTCCATACTTACCTGCAGGAAGAAGAACTATCTCTGGCCAGGAAGTTGAAATATCTGGGTTCCTATGTGCAAAGTGATGGCAGCACAGGGTAAACAGTGGTTGGATCAACTGGAGGGAACTGAGTGGAGGTCAGCTGTGATGCTCTTACAAAAGCCCAAGAGAGAAAGATGGAAATGAGAATGTTAAGGTGGATGAGTGGAATGACAACAAAGGACAGAATAAGGAATAAGGATTACATCAAAGTAACAGTGAAAGTGTGAAAGAAGGCACAAGAGATGGTTGGTTCCTCAGTTTAAGAGCTGCCACAACGTGGTCATGTAGCCCCGTATACTTTGGGTGTGTAGAATCTGTCTGAATGCCGGTGTTAATTGTGATGGCTGTATTAGTATGTGTTATCTGTGATTCAGGTAGAAGGACTGCAGACAATTAATTTTTTCAAGTAGTTCCTACTTTTGCTACGCACGTGGCCACTAAATGTAATCGCAGTCAGCACCTGGCGACGAACGTAGGAACTAATATAGCGTTTTCAAACTAACCTACAGATTTTGACTTCGCACAAGTGTAGTTAGTGGAAGGTTCTTTTACATGCCATAAATCTATGACATGGGACCGCCAGCTTTACTTTTCCTCCATAGGGAGGGATTTTTAACATCAAAAAATCCGACGACTTCGGCCAGGTTTGAACCTGCGATCTTGGGCATAGAAGCTCAGCATGCTACCCACTACACCACCGAATCCGCTAAGGCCCAGGAGAGTAGGCTCCGATGGTATGGACATGTGCTGAGAAGGGTTGGAAATCTGGAAATTGTGGGGGGAGAGGAAGACCAAAAATGAGGTGGAAAGACAAGGTTGCAGGGGAGCTCGGAGAAAATGAATGGAAGAGGGAGGAAGCATGGGATAGAGACATTTAAGGAAGAGAAGAATCCAGCCATGTAACGCTGACCCTACGTGGCGTGGGAAAAGGGTAAGATAAAGAAGAACAATAAAAGTGTTCGGAGTGTAAGATACACATTCGAAGGACGAGTAACCTATAAAGAACTACTCTGTATCATTGCACAAGATTATGCTGGCCTACTGTTATTGCAGTGTGATTTTATGATGGTTAAAAAAAATTACAGTCGGTCTGAAAGACTAGACGTCATCATTTCAAATAACGCATGCTACAAATGCTACACATGTTAGAAAGGCTCAGGAGGGCTAACAGATTCCGTTACCCATTAACTTAGGCTTCCCGCGCGGGCACCTCTTTAGGAGTCACCCTGTATTCTGTTCGCTTCGCTCGAAGCCCCAGGACTCTTTCAACAGACTCCATTACCCATTAACTTAGGCTTCCCGCGCGGCTGCATGACGCAACCGTCCCCGTCTCCGTAACGCATAACTTTTGACTCAAGCATAACGATAAAGTCGACAAGATCATTTGAAATGATAAAAAGATGTTGGCAGCATTGTCTTCGATGAGAAAGTATCTTGAAAGAATAAGTCGTTTATTTTTTAGTGGTTAAAGTTAGGTGACAAACATCGGGTTAGTGTAATTTACTCCAGTATCAGCGACTTCGGGGGCAATTAGCTATTTCTTACTGAAGTCACCTCTCATCTCAGCTTTATTCGACTCCATAATGGACGGTCCTCGAGCTTAGTTTCGTTAATTTAATATACTCAGTTTGTCCGTAACGTTCTATTTTTCCTTTTGTGGTTTCACAGACAGAAATCTTAAGACGACTTGGGATTGGTCATCGGGCCCGGTTCCTTCCTCTCCGTTACTTGAACGTAAGCCAAATTAGTCAATATACATTACGGTTTCCGCTTTTCGAGATCTCAGATCATTGTTATGTTTTCTAATCTCTGTTCCTTTTTCATTTTTTGGACAGACTTGGGGTGCAAGGAGAGCACACCTTATTTCACAGCCTGTCCCAACAATGAAGAAAACCTCTCTTAAATAATCCTCAATAAAGATCAGGTATAATCAAGCTCGCATCGAGACGAACAAAGCAACAATCTGTATGAATTTACTTGACGCAATAGTCACAATAGATGTTTTATAGTGCTGTTAGTGTTTTTAATATTTTTACGAGGCAAAACTGCCCCATCAAGAAAAATGTCATACAGGAAATGGCATAATCAATGACACAGCATACAATTTGCTTACATTGTAACAAGTTATGTTTGAATCAGGCTTCATCAAACTTGACACAGCATTTATACAGAGTTATTTCAGTGTTTTTTAGTGTGTTTTAATGTGTTTTTTTATAGTGTTTTTATCATGTTTGTTTGCAGTGTATTTTTGCATGTTTTTTATTTGATGAAAGGAGATGTACAAAGATTTGATTGTCTAATTACTACTTAAGTCAGGGCTGAGGAAGGGCTAAGAAAAATAGCTCGAAACATGTCCCCTATCTAACTGATTTGAAAATAAAAGGTATTGATTGACGGAGTTTTTCCTCAAATTGTGTCCCCTCTCATATTCTAGACCTATCTTGATTTTCAGAGCAGTCTTGTCATTTCAATACTGTTTGTTTTGCTGCATATGATACTTATTTGACTAATGTCCAGTAATTATTTATTTCCAAACCTATTAACAATGATGTGTTGTGTTACAGGTTTTCAATTTCTTAGAGTTGGCAGTGGAAACAGCGGAGAAATTGTATAGTTATTATTGGGAGATTCTGGAGTCCACTAAAATTAAAGCTGAAGATCTTCGTGCGTTTGTTCCTCTGGTGCTTGACTTGAAGAACCCTGCCATGTTCGAGCGCCACTGGAAGCAGGTCCATGCCCTTATTGTGGCGTAAGTATACGTGCATGCTTGAAATAGGGAAATATTCAATTCTTATGGAGGGTATTTCTTTTATTTTCAACCTCCTATGATTATGCCAGGCAGCCTATTCAGGTGTCCGCCTACCCACTACTACCAGCAAAGCAAAGACCAAGTCCTTAGTTGAAGGCACTTGGAGATGTCCGCAACAATCAACTCGGCCACTAAGTGCATAGTGTCTACACACAGGAGGGCTTAATGTTGTGGAACTCGGCATGCTGAGCTTCTATTGCCCAAGGTCGCAGGTTCAAACCCGGCCGAAGTCGTCAGATATTTTAAGAGCGTTAACACTTAGAGCGCGGGCGCCGTAATATTACGTTTAAAGGTAACTTCTTAAAACTGCGGCGAACATAATATTACGTTGATCGATTTCTCGCGCTTTGTGTTGGAGACGTAATATTACAGCTGTAGCACTCGCGTGTGGGTGCCAGTAAGCATGAAGTTGCACATACTATCGCTAGATAGCACCACGTCACTGTTCAGCGGAAGAATATCGATCTGTTGGAAGGCAAGCGATGCAAGTTCAAGTAGGTCAAATCTGTTTTCCTTTCCTTTGTTTTCATTCTTTGTGGACAGATTCTTCTCTCGCAAAAACGTTGAGTTTATTCTATGACTAAAATATTTGGGGTTATAATTCGCATTACAAGCCTCTGTGGCTTAGACGGCAGCACGCCGGCCTCTCACCGCTGGGTCCATGGTTCAAATCCTGGTCACTCCATGTGAGACCTGTGCTGGACAAAACGGAGGCAGACAGGTTTTTCTCCGGGTACTCCGGTTTTCCCTGTCAAATTCCATTCCAGCAACACTCTCCACTATCATTTCATTTCATCTGTCATTCATTTAATCATTGCCCCAGAGGAGTGCGTCAGGCCTCGGCAGCCGGCACATTTCATATCCTCGCCGCTAGATGGGGGCTCCATTCATTCCATTCCTGACCCGGTCGGAGACTGGAAGCAGGCTGTGGATTTTCATTTCAATTCGCATTACAGATTCTGAATCTGATGCAACCGAAGAGACAGTTCTCCCTTCCACTTCTGGCGGTGCGCCCGCTCATTCTAGGAAGGGAGCGCGCGCAAACAGCTGTTTATGGCATTTTTTTTTTTTACAATATAGTGGTTTTTTTTTTCAATCGTGTCCGATTTTTAATTAATTTGTAGTGTAAGTGTTTGGAAATCGAATGGACTTTTCGATTTATTTGTAACTCAAACAACATTCAGTTTGTGCCATTCTGAACATAGCCATAAATTCTGGAAATCAGCCAGCGCACAGGAGAGGAGCAACATTTAAGGCATCAGCAGGGTAAGTGTTAAAAATCCCTCAGTATGCCTTCCTTTGGAGGGGAAGCCAGCGATCTCTTGTCATAGATTTATGGCATGAAAAAGAATCTTCCACTAGGCTAGTTTAATAACTCTATATTAGGTCCAACGTTCGCCGCCAGGTGCTGACTGCATGTAGTAGCCGTTTCCGCAGCTAGGTGCCGTGGACTGTAGCATTTGGTAGCAAAAGAGGGAACTACTCAAAAAAATTGATCGTCTGCAATCTTTACCTGAATCACAGATAACACACACTAACACAGCCATCACAATTAACACCGGTTATCAGACAGATTCTACACACACCCAAAGTACACGGGGCTTCATGACCGCGTTGTGGCAGCCCCTAAACTGAGGAACCAACCAGACCTAGTTTGGAAGAAGGACTGCTACACTCTATATTGACCTACACGGCGGAGACCTGGACAGTGACGAGAAGAGAGGAGAGTTAACTTTAGGCCAGTCAAATGAAGTTCTTACGAAGTATGATAGGAAAAACAAGGAGGGATAAAGTGAGAAATGACGAATATAATAATATTATAATGACTATATGAGGAAACAGAGATTGGACGGATTCAGAGGGTGAAAAAGTTCAAATACCTCGGTGAAACCATACGAGAGAACGGCCTAGAGAAAGCTGCTGTAGAAGATCGTATCTCAAAAATGGAAAGAGCTTATGGGCTAGCTAAAAACATCTACAACAAGAAATGCATCTCATGGAATGCCAAACTAAAACATTACAACACGGTAGTAAAAACAGAATGCCTGTATGCCAGCGAATGCCTCTCTATGAATTACAAGTTGGAGAAGCTAGAGATCCTAGAAAGAAGAATACTACGGAAAATCATGGGCCCAGTCCAGACTGAAACCGGCTGGAAACTTGAAGTCTATAAAAATGTGGAGAGAATCTCAGAGACCATGAAGAAGAGGAGGTTATCGTTTCTCGGACACTTGTACAGAATGGACAAAACTAGACTAACCAAACAGTTATTCGACTACCTGTGGAACAAGAAGACAACAACGACATGGATTAAAGAAGTTCGAAAAGATCTCGAAATTTCCAACTTCCAGGAAGTTCAGATGTCAAACAGGGAAACATTTCGGTACATAATTCAAAATTTGGAGGGGTTTCACGTCACAAGAACCACAAAGAAGGGAAGAGCCTGGACGGATGAGCAGAAGAAACAGCATAGCACCCATATGAAGGAGTACTGGAGGAAGAGGAAACTTCAGGCAAAGAAAAAATGAAATTGCAGCGTGATCCGAAGTGGTCAATTCGCAAATTTAAAAAAAAATGACTATATGGGATATTTGACCCCCAGGGGCTCACAACTTGTGGGACGTAATGTCATGGCTTCAGGAGATGGCAGTTCAACACGCTGTGATGGGGTGCGGAGGGTCTTGCAATACGCATGCGCGGCCTGCCTATTCCAGACCTGAATATATCGGTTTCCTGCATGCCAATCATTGTTATCGCAACACACGACACGCAGCCAGTGAAAGAAGGAATGTGCTGAGTGAGTGAAGCAAGTAGTGACTAACTTAATGTTTTTGGAATGCGCGTTACGCAGTGAGCGGGAAGACATCTGCAGTTCAAACCCAACTGCCAACTCTTGGCGCGATATCAGTAGGTCGGCGACCACGGACCCCAGCTGAGTCCGGCATTGCTTCCACTTACTTGGTCTCCATTTGTTCTCTTCGGACCCCGACGGTAGTAGGGTTCCCGAGGTCTAGGGAGTCTTTCAATTTCCCGCCTTAATTGGCCCTTGCCTACCTTTGGATGTGGCAAACCCATCGTACAAATAGCCTAAGTATGATAGTGTGTGAGTAGAGGCCTCAGATGGAGGTCCTTGATTCATGCCCCGAATCACTGGGGCTGCGACAATGTGGTCATGTAGCCCCGTCTACTTTGGGTGTGTGTAGAATCGGTCTGATAACCGGTGTTAATTGTGATGACTGTATTAGTGTGTGTTATCTGTTTTTAATTCAAGTAAGGACTGCAGACATTCGATTTCAAGTAGTTACAACTTTTGCTAACAAACGCCACCGTCAACAACCAAATAGTTCTGAACTTTGTTACCAGATGCCACTGCAGTCGGCTCCTGTAGACTAATGTTGGAACCTAAGAGCGTTAGTCAAATCTAACCTATAATTTAGCTTCACACAAGTGTACCAGCTCATGGTCTTAGGGGACTGAAGGGGAGGGGAGAGACATTCCAGCTGCGTTGATTGAGTGGACGTGCCCCTGCAGGTATTGCCAACTCAGCACCGATGTTACTCACTGCTACTTTCGTTTAGTTTCAGTTGTGAAATCGTACTGGTCAGTAGTAGGTTGGCACTGTTATCGTTCGTGCAGAGGCCAGCTGTCTCAGGCTGACTCGTTGCATTCCTGCCACGGACCTTAAGCTGGTGGACGGACAGTAATTAGTGGAAGGTTCTTTATCTTGCCATAAACCTATGACATGGGCCCGCCGGCTTCACTTCCCCTCTGAAGGCATACTGGGGGATTTTTAACGCTCTTAAAAAATCCGACAACTTCGACCTTGGGCATAGAAGCTCAACATGCTGCCAACTATGCCACCGAAGGTTAGATATTAAAGCGTATTTTATTATTCCTATCAATTTATGATCAATCACTTTCAAAATTTATACAAATAATTGTAGAAAAGTTGAATGATGGAATCGAGGGGAGCAGGTTTGGACATGTGGAACGAATGGAAGATGGAAGGATACCAAAACACATGTTGGAGGATACTAGGGAAGAGGAAGACCCTGAGCACGATGGATCGGGACTGGAACAGACTTTCGAGTGGAGGGACTGGAGGAGATGGAAGAGTACCATAAACGTCTCGACCCAGATGATGATGATATCCATTTAATGAACATGTTGTTGTTGTTTCTTATGGCTAGCCCGGATTCCAGTCCATCAGCTTTCTTGCGTTCCAATAGAGTTGTGTGAGGTTTCCCGAAGTTCTAGCAGTCGCATCAAGTTTATTGCAATGTAGCAGATGCCCCTTATCCATTTTACTTCCAGGTTCATGACAAAGTGTGCATTCTTCAGATCTCAGGATGTTGATTCGTTTCAGATGTGCTGCAAGGCAGTCATGGCCAGTGTTAAGTCTGAAGAAGGCTACAGCTTCTCTTCTTGGAGTTAATTTATATTGATCCCATTTAGCATCAATGTGCTTCCATAATTTGGTTTTTGCTGTTTTCTTTGCTATTTCTTCATACCTGTTTTTGATAGTATTTTTCAAGATCCTTTTTGCTGACATAAAATCAGTCTGACTGACAGGCTGTTGTAGTGTGGTACCTTTTTTTTTTGCTAATCTGTCTGCCTCTTCATTACCTGCTATTCCAACATGAGAAGGGATCCACTGAAATGAGATCTGTTTGTGGAGTCTTTGAAGGGTTTTTATCACATAAAAAAAATTCTTTCAGTTCTTTATTTTGAGGCTTATAATTTGACGAGACGGCTTGGATGGCTGCTTTTGAATCTGTAATGATAAGACATTTTTGATAATCAATGTTTCTGCCTAATAACTGAAGGAGTGCATGTGAAATTGCTCTTATCTCAGCATCAAAGTTTGTTTTGTTTTGGCCTACTGGGAAGTAGAGTGAGAAGAGAGATAAATGTATTCCTGCTCCAGTTCTATTTTCTTTGTCTTGTGAGCCAACTGTAAATATTTTAGCCATTGATTAGATGGATATCTTTCTTCTATTGTACCGAGGGCCAGTTGTTTTAGATCTTGTGGTGAAGAGTCTTTCTTGCAGACCTCTTCTAACAAAGTAATTAACATTTGCCACAGTGACATCACACCTTTAAGATAAAATGTAAAATTTGCAAACTTAAAAAAAAAAAAAAAAGTGCAATATTTAATATATTTGGTAACATCCTTAATCAATTATATTGTCCTATATTTTTTACAGACCCTTCGATGAGACAGCAGTTACATTTACTCCAGAATTTATTAAAGAGATGGGTTTTCGAAAGTATGCCGCGGAGATTGGAGAGATTTCCAAATCTGCTACAATGGAACGTCAGATAGAATTGGTGAGTATATCTCCTTCCTCTGCTATTTATTGATTCATTTAATTATTTATACCTTAGCAAGACCAGTACTTTGTTCTGGTAGCGAAGTGTGGACCCTGAGGAAATGCGATGAGAGACGAATAACTACCGCCGAAACGAAATATATGCGACGAACAACAGGAGTCACTAAGTGGGATCTCAAACGAAACACATAAGTGCTGAGTGGTCTTAACAGCAGACCTATATTGGAATACGTCCATGAATACCAGAGAATTGGCTAAGACACCTCAACAGGATGGACAGAAGCAGGATCCCTAAAGCAGTCAACTACTGCCCCAGTGGGAAGAGATCTCCAGGTCGCCCAGGGAAAGATGGCGTGAAAATTCAAATCTTTTGTGTAGACCGTAACAGTTCTTCTAGGACTAACACATGAAAGGATGATGATGATGATGATGATTAATTTATTCTTCTTTTGGATGGGCCAACTGGGGACCATACTTGTTCTACTGCTGGGTTTTGATTTTTGCCAAGTACTGACATATTTTTTCCCGATGTATTTCTTTTCTTTCCTCTGACGTATTTTCAATCTTTTGTATCTAAAATACATTTAGGAACATGTATTTTGTATCTGTTTCTGGCATTTGCCTGGAGTTGGAAATGGGAAACCACGCAGGTGGTGCATATCGGGCCCACGTCTCTCAAAGTCTGAAGAAAACTGGGCCCCAGCTACTGCTGTTGGTTGGTAATAATAATAATAATAAAATAATAATAATAAATAATATAATATAGAGATAAATTCTAATACAAATAGACAAATAGAAAAAGGTGACTTTCTATGGACACCTGAGAAGAATGCGACCGGAACGTCTAGCAGATAAGTTCATCTTCCAGGAAAGGGGAAAGGCTCAAGTACCATAGCTGATCATAAAAACTGTGGCATTGAGGAGGGAGAACAGTGTTCAGAAGGAATATTGCGAAGGTGATGGATCTGTTCGCAGAGAAACCCTGGAGAGAACTCTACTCAGGATAGCGCTCCATCAGAAGGAGAAAGGGTTGCATCAGTGCTGTCTAATGTTGAGCCCCGAGTTGGTTTTAAAATTAAAAATGAAGTGGTTAGCAATCTTGGAGTCTCTGACAGCACGGAAGGAGGATGAAGGTGGTGGGGGGTGAGGAGTCATGTTATGGGACTGGGAAGGGACGGCTGTAGTTGCGCTATTTGAGTTATTCATACCAGTGGACAATGTGATCTACCAGTTAGAATGCACAAACAGGTATGCTTTCTATATTGGCCTCACATTTGCCTTCCCCATCTACTTGTTTGAACTATCACAGAGATAACACCCCTTTAACCCTTGCGTCCGGATATGAAAGTCGCAGCTCCCTGCTAAAGTGCCCGTGTATGTTCTGGCGTTCTCCTGCCACCTCTCGTATTGGTGTGGAATTAAAACTGGTTGGTTCTTAAGTTTAGGGGCTGCGACAACGCGGTCATGTAGCCCCGTGTACTTTGGGTGAGTGTAGAATCTGTCTGTTAACCGGTGTTAATTGTGATGGCTGTATTAGTGTGTGTTATCTGTTTTTTTTTTTTAATTTTAAGTACTACAACTTTGAATTTTTCAAATAGTTCCTACTTTTGCCGCCAAGCGCCACCGTCAACGTCTACTAGGTCAAGTTCAGAACTTAGCTACTAAACGCCACTGCAGTCAGCTCTTGGCAACGAACCTAGAAACCTAAGAGCGTTGTTTACATTCTTAACCTATCCAATTTAGCTTCACACAGGTGCAATTAGTGGAAGGTTCTTTAACATGCCATAAATCTATGACATGGGACCGCAGAATTAATACTAATTGTGAACTATATAATGTGTCAGGCAGGCATAGGACAGAATTTAGAAGGCATTTTGTTGCTTTTAGCGGTAACAACAAATGTTTGTTCCTTGACCTTTCTCCCAGCTATTGCTAGGAAACATGGCTGGTCTCGCAGATGTCGCAGTCCTAACAGAATTGAATGGAAGCGATGCTAGTGATTCGGAAAGCTCGTGTGGAAGGGATTTTCTGTGTCATTCAGATGTAAATGATCAGTTAAATGATAGTGACAGTGATATTGATGAGGATCCAGTTCCCCAGCGTACTGTAAATGCCGGTGGTGACGGTGGCCTACAACCAAGCATTCAAACTTCCCTGCCTTTTACTCTGCCAGATGATTTTACTGGCGATGGGAGTAGACATTGGGAACTAAGGACTCCATGAATCAGGCTACGGAGATGCGTATATTAGCATATTTAAATTAGAATTTGGTAATTTTTGTAGTATGGGCCAATGTGACTAATTCTGGGAGAAATAAAAAGATGCTGAAGTGGTTCTGAACCAGGGACCTCAGCAAATTAAATGGTAAACAATGTAAATATGTGTACAGTTTGTGAAAACTGTGCGAATTCCATTACTGACACATTGTTTTAAACTTAGTTTCATAATTGTTTATGTGGCCAGATCATATAGTTTTAAAATTATGACCAGATTATATGAGGGCAGACTTCAAACCAAGGACCCTGGGTGAGTGTGATTTAATGAGGGTCATTGCAAGACTGTTGGTAATTCACGTGTAAAATTTTATTTTATATAAATGTACTGTATTATACAGGGTGTAACAAAAATATACGGCACGAAATGCAGGACACATTCCTCACATGTAGACGAAGAAATTATGTTATATAAACATGGGTCTGGAAACTCTTTGTTTCCATGTTACAACTCATTTTCTCCGACTCATAAATCTTGGGAAACACACAAGAACAGAACGTTAGAATCATGGGGAACATGCACTGTTAGTTACGTTGTCATTATCGTAGGTGCTCCACCAGTGTTTTGTTTTACGTGGCCCTGTTGCCATGCAACTTATGGAATTGCTTGTTTACTGCTGTGCTACAAAACATGCACTTAATGTACGATGGAGCAAATCCTCATTTTAGTGTTAATGTCAGTCATTTCCGAAATAACAGATTCGGTGACATATGGATAGGTAGAGGTGCCTGGCCTCCACGCTCTCCAGACCTAAACCCACTGGAATTTTATTGCGGGACATTTTAAATCTCTTGTGTATCGAACCCCAGTACAAGATGTTGAGATTCTCCTTGCCCGTATTATGGAAGACTGTTAAACCATACGCAATACTCCAAGGATACATCCGCGCATCCGAGATTCACTACAACAGCTGGTTGATGCATGCGTCAATGCGCACGGAGGGCATATTGAACATCTCTTGTGAGCAAGAGTTTCATATGGTACACTGGTACGTTCTATTCTTGTGTGTTTCCCACCATTAATGAGATAGGGACAATGAGGTCTAACATGGAAACAATGCGTTTCCGGATCCATGTTCATGTAACATAATTTCTTCGTCTACGTGTGAGAAATGTGTCTTGCATTTTGTGCCATAAATATTTATTGGATTGGAATCCGGGCTAGCCATAGGAAACAACATATTTGTTACACGCTGTATATTTCCAATGTTATGTGCAAGAGTTTATACCCATGTTCACAGTAATTCATATTCTAAAATAATAGGGTGATTTCTGGGGATATAGTGCCTGGAAATGCTACAAGGAAAGTGTTAAACAACAATCCTCATCCACACATAAGCCCATAATGTTCTTGGAACCATTAATTTGCTGGAGTGTATTGCTTTAAAGGGAGTGTGATGTGATGATACTAACCAACAAAATCAGTAATACAAGGATTCAGCAGAAGAGAATCCTCATAACCTCTCCACTCCAACTCCCAACACTGACCTGCACGTGGTGTCCCCTGCTAAGCTGAGCAACCCAGTGGAAGGTTGGGTAATCAATCCCAGCGGGAAACTGGGTCAGTGAACACACTAGTGTTGGGGGGGACTTAGAATTCTTTTCTCAGTTCTTTCACCTTTCTGAATAACATTCAGGATTGTAATTCGAGGATTTATCCTCCCCTCAAGGTGAAACCTTAGATAGTCGACCATGAAAAGTCATTTGAAGAATAATTCCGCCGTCTGTAATGATAGATTACAGAAAAGACAGCATTCGGATACGGTGGGCTGTCATGCGGAAGATAATGACGAATCGGAGCGTCTGAAAACTCATCAAGTAGCAAACAAACAAATACAACGGAAAATCAAACCTAAACAAGTCTCATTCTTTTCTACACATAATGTTAACTCTCTGGTTCAAACTGGAAAATTGAAGATCATCACGGATATCATGAGAAGTCATAAAATTCTAATTATGGCCCTTCAGGAAATTAGAAATAGTGATCAAGGCCATCTGGAATCACAAGGATATAGATTATATAAAGGAATTCCAGGAAAACGAGTTATGAAAAATTGTCCACAATTTGGTAACGGATTCTTAATAGATCTCAGAATCATTGACTCGATAACAGAATTTAAATCTCAATCCTCCAGACTTACGACCCTAACTTTGAAATCGGCAAATAAAACATATACAATTATTAATGCACATGCTCCTACTAATCAAAAAAACAACACCATTAAGGACAGAGAAGAAGTACAAAAATTCTGGGATCTTTTGGATCAAACTTTAATAAACATCCCTTCATCAAACATCAAAATTCTCCTTGGTGATTTCAATGCGCAACTTGGACAAGAAAGAAGATATAGAGATATAATTGGAAAACGGACAGCACATAAACGAACCAATAAAAATGGTCAAAGATTAGTCGAAATTTGTAGAAACCACAAATTAATCTCTAAATCAACATGTTTTAAAAGACAGCCCCATAAATTGAAAACTTGGAAACATCCTGACTTCAGAAGGGGTGAATGGCAGTTGGATCATGTCTGCATGGATAAATTTCACCATCGCGAAATTCACAATGTCAAGGTTCTAAGGGGAGTTGACTCAGGATCAGACCACTATGTGGTAAAGATAAAAATAAAATTAACTCCAATGGCCAAGAAAAAACCTAATAATAACAATAGGAGGAAATTTGATCCATCTACCTTAATAAAAAATATAGAGTACTGTGAAAGAACAGGAGAAGAGTCTCTCAACACTAAAACATTGGACGAATTAATCACTAAATTAAAATCAATAGCAGAGCAGTTAGCACCAATAAATCCAAGGAAAAAACATGAATGGTGGAATGTAGATTGTGATCAAGCAATAGAGAAAAGACACCAAGCATGGATAAAACATCAAGCTCTAAAGTCAGAAGAATCAAATTTAGAACTAACTATACAAAGAAAATTAACCCATAAAATCATCAGACAAACGAAACGTAATCATCTTAAAAATACACTGGAAAAGATAGAAGACGATTTCAAGAAAAAGCAATCTCGAGATTATTACAAAACATTTGGTAAATATCTAAAAAAATTTGAAGCTCCAACATTAATGTTGAAAAATCAAACAGGAAAGTTAGCACATTCTAACCAAGAAAATACAGAGATCCTTGCAGAAGCATTCGAGAAACTGTTAAATTGTGATGATCCACTGGAAACCCTGCAAGTAAACACTGATACACCTATTTTAACTTCACCTGATTTAATAAATCCTCCAAACATTAATGAAGTAGAACTCGCAATTAAAGAACAAAAAAATTACAAAACTTGTGGCAAAGACTTAGTCTTTGCTGAAATCTGGAAAAATGCTGGTAAACCTGCGATTATAAATCTTCATCAACATCTAGTTAAAATGTGGATTACTGAAGAAATTCCTGCACACTGGACCACAGGAATAATCCATCCATTATTTAAGAAAGGAGACAAAACGAACCCAGATAACTACAGAGGAATTACCCTTCTGGACTGCACATATAAAATTTTCTCTCGTATAATTTACAACAGGATCAAAAACATTCTGGAACCACAACTTGGAGAATATCAAGGAGGATTTCGCCCTTACAGAAGTTGTCCAGACCAAATCCTTAGCCTGAAATTAATAATGGAATATTACAAAAACAGAAATAAGCAACTCTTTATCTCTTTTATAGATTTCAAGAAAGCCTATGATAGTATTCATAGACTGACACTGCTAAAAATCCTCAGATCATACGGTCTCCATCCTAAATTGATAAAAATCATTCAATTAACATTAACAAACACAAATTCGAAAGTTAAATTTAGGGGAGAAATATCAACAGCTTTCACAGTAAAAACTGGTCTCAGACAAGGTGATGGATTATCCCCTCTGCTTTTCAATGTGGCTCTTGATTATATCATGAAGGTTTGGCAAAAGGAAAACCCTCCTAAGATCAAAATTGGAACAAAACCATCAATAAAAATAAACTGCTTAGGATTTGCAGATGACTTGGCTCTTTTAGCACTAGACAAGGAAGAGGTTTGTACTCAGATCACTAGTCTCCAAGAAATTGCTCAAGGGATAGGATTACAGATATCCTTTGAAAAAACTGAGATCATGCCTATGAAACCCTTAGATATAAATGAAGTCTATATAAATGATCATAAAATTAACCTAGTTCCTCAATTTAAGTATCTTGGGGAAATTATAACACATAACTTAAACGAAAAAGTAACTTGGATAAATAGAACAAATAAAATGAAAAAGGCACAATCTCTAACCTGGTCAACATATAATAAAAAATGCCTATCAATAGCTACTAAGATCCAACATTATAAAACTGTAACTCTCCCTGAAGCCACTTATGCTTGTGAAACACTGTTCCAAATTAAAAATGAACAAAGAACTGATCAGCTCCTCAAAACGGAAAGAAGAATCATTAGAACGTGCATAAATAAAAAGTATCAGGTTGAGGGAGTCTGGAGGATTCTCCCAAATGAAACTGTCTATCGTGAGATTGATCCAATCACCAGCACAATGAAGAAGAAAATAATTTCATATTTTTTTCACATCTTACGGCTTCCAGAAAACAGAATTGTACGCCAACTGGTGATGAGAAATCTAGGAAAGAAAACTGGAGGAAAATGGATCCAAGAAATCCAACAAGATCTCAAAGCAGTTGGACTCAAGATAACAGATGCCGAGGAGAAAAATAAAATTAACACCATTCTTAAAACTCACAAATTTTCTGCAGAAATGACACACAGAAAGCCTATGGAGATTTCAGACGAGTTGAGAAAATCCCGATCTGAAAGAATGAAAAAGTACTGGAAAGAGCGCAAGAACCAAGCAGTACTACCTTCAAAGAAGAAGTGATTGTGGAACGACTCAAGTGGTCCAATGTGACCAATCAAGATTAATAATAATAATAATAAAGGGGAGAACACCTTCTTGAACTTTCTTACTCCAGTTCACGAAAGCTTTCATGGAAAAGAACCCATTCTTGGTGCCTAGATTGGGAGATATTCCAGCTTAAACTGGAAAGTGACGTGCATTTCTAGGTCTGAGTGTTTGTCTGTGCAGGGGCTGCAAGCAATTGCTGAGAATTGGAAAAACATGGAGATGGATTTTTCACCACACAAAGATCTGTTTCGCCTTATGCCTGTGGACGATATTTTCCAGCATCTGGAGGACAACCTGGTGGTATTGTCAGCCATGAGATGTACCAGGTAAGTGCTCATAGAAATAACCTTTAATCCTACAAGTGCCAAAAGTTGATTTTTTCGACTCTTCCGTTTGCTTTGTAGTGCCAGGGCTGAAAAAAATCGACTCTGTCTACGTGCGTGTTATCAGACATATAGCAACATCATTTCGCAATTCTTGGAAGCAGACGGTGACGAGGAAGTTTCGTGATTGCTTAGTTAAGTTGGTACCCTAATAGGTAGGGACCGGAAAAAATCGCATTTGCGATAAATGCGATTTTTTGTAATATGTGTTAAAACCATTTTTTAAATAGTTTTAAGGTGTTCTGAAGCACTGTGGTACCTAAATTCAAAATGCGACAAAATGCAAATTTTGACCAAAATGCGAAATTAGCACAAATATGCGATTTTGGTGCTAATTCTGCGAAAATTTATTATTTTAGTGGCGAAAACCACATATTTCGGCGAAATCATGAGAAATACTGCAAATATGACGCATATCTTTTTCAACCGCTCTAATCGATATACCGTATTTGCTCGCGTATATCTCGCCCCCGCGTATATCTCGCACCCCATGTTTTTAATTGAAATTTCAGGGGGAAAAAGTACTCGCATATATCTCGCATTCATTACTGACACCGTCATATAAGTGACCGTAATAACCTTCAGGTAGAAACACGTTCGATTTAGCGCGCCACAACAGTCGTCATTGTCCAAGAACTTACCCGAAGCGATACTAACAGGAAGAGCGAGCAACAACGAGTTGATCCGAACTTCGATACGAGCCGATGAAGGATCGAGGCGCCGCGTGCAAGCATATGGCGCTGCGTGAGTGTTAGCACGCTGTACATCGTTCGCCGCGTCTTCGGCCAAGATTGGCTAAATTTGCCGCCTTGAGACACGTTCGAATTAGCGATTAGCACGCCACAACAGTTGTGCAAGTAGACCTACTGTTACATCGCAGAGAAACGCAGTTCAGTCTTCTCGAATCTCAATGATTTCGTCTTTACGCATTGCGTCGCATCAGAGCTCGGCTGCGTGCAAGCATACGGCGCAGCGTGAGTGTTAGCATGCTGTACATCGTTCGCCGCGTCTTCGGCTACGGTTGGCTGAATGCAATTCAAACCCAGATGAAAGAAAGTGAAAAATGTGATATCATGCTTGCATTAACTGCAGTTCAGACAGAGTTCAGCATATTTGTAAATACTGTTTTGTGGACCCCAACGAACAATGTTGATAGCGAGCGTGTGTTGTCCCATTACAACACAGTGGTTACAGACAGACGGTGCAATTTGAAAGAAAGCAATGCTGAACTACTGACAATGCTTTCGTTTGAGGACTATAACTGCACTTCATAACCATGAAGTCGTTAAAATAATATTACAATGTGATGATTTTTAACTTTGTAAATAGATGCTAATTTTGAAGAAAATAGATGCTAATTTTGAAGAAAATAGATGCTAATTTTGAACCAAATAGATGCTAATTTTTCCGGTCCCTACTATTAGGATACATATTTCTGTTGTATTTACTTGTTAAAGATGCATGGGCCATGTGGTCATTGTAAACAAATGTGGCTGACCAAAATGGAAACGTTGCAGAAGATCTTGAGAGAATATGTAGTTTATTGGATTTTAGTGATGTGCAAGATGGTGAAATTAATAGCAGTGATTCTGAAGAAGATAACAGCATACATGATTCTAGGGATGCCCAAGGAAGTGGATTTAGGGATGTACACCTCAATTGTATTATTAATTCTAATCCAGTTTATCCCATCACTTATACAAATTTGTGATGTTAGTTCATGATATTTTCAACAAATTATATATTCCAAAAGTATTTACAGTACTTACTAGGCAATTTTTAGCCTATTTTCATTTATGAACCAATGGGATTATGAGATCACCTTTTGCCCGTGTGTCTGTGTGTGCGTGTGTGATTCGTGTGTTTGTGTCCCCCTAATAAAATGTAAACGGCTGGAGTGATTTCAATGAAACTCGGTGAGTTCATAGCACTATTCCGGACGACCCCGACCGTGCCCTTCAAATTTTGTTACGTCTCATCAATCCAACATGGCGGCCCTGCGAAATATTTCACCAGCATTCAATATCTCCGAAACTATTACCGAAATCACCCTGGATTTTTGTACGGTGATAAAGGGAACTACTAGGAGTTCTCCTATGTGACTTTTGAAAACCTGGTAACTGCAAAACCAACAGGGCGGCCAAGCGATGTTGCGACTTTTAAATAGACATTTCTCGCGATTTAACCAACCAAGCGCAATGAAACTTGGTACAGTATATGTTTATACACATTGTAATGCACCGACATCTAACTTCGTTCAATTGTTTACATAACCTCGAGATGGCGGCTGTGCCAAATATTTCACCGGCATTCCATATCTCTGAAACTATTACCGGTATCACCCTGAAATTTTGTACGGAGATAAAGGGCACTGCTGGAAGTTCATCTATGGGATTTTCAAAAACCAGTTAACTACAAATCGAACATGGCGGCCAAGCAAAGTTGAAAGTTTTAAATATACTTTTCTCGTGATTTAATGATCCAAACACAATGAAACTTAGTACAGCAAATGTTTATACACATTGTAATGCACTGGTATCTAATTTAGTTGAATTGTTTATATAACCTCAAGATGGTGGCTGTGCGAATTTTAAAATTAAGTTTCTATTCCTTGTGTCGTAATCATGCGATGGAAGTGAAAGTTTGAATAATGAAGCTACGCAATAATTTTCCTTTAATGGTACACGAGTCTATGGCCTATACATATAACAATCCTATGTGGTGACTATCCGAAATATTTAGAGGGTTTTCAATATCTACGAATCTATTACAGCAATCAAACTGAATTTTTTAATGTTCATAGAGGCTATGGACATAAGTTCACCTATAGGACTTTTAATAACCTGGTGATCACAAATCCAACATCGCGGCGACACGAAACACGAAGTATAAACATTCACATGGACGTTTCTCGCAATTAAATCATCCGAGTGCAGTGAAACTTGTTACAGTAATTCTTATACAAATGTTAATCCACTGCCATCTAATTTATTTCAATTGTTTCCATAACCACAAGATGGCAGCTGTGCGAAATTTTAAAATATTTTTTTTTTTACCTGTGTCCTAATCATGCGATTGAAGTTTGAATGCTACATGTTCACAATAATCTTCATGTAACAATACATACCTCTAGGAACTACATATATAAAAATCCAACATGGCGACCATCCGAAATATTTAGTCGGTTCTCAATATCTACGAATCTATTACAGCAATCAAACTGAAATTTTGTATATTGATAGAGGCAATTAACATAAGTAGGATATATGGAAATAGGCTTTAGTTCTTCACGGAACTACTTGTTTTTCACAAACACACCTCAAACTTTGAATCTAAAATTAAAAAATTAATTTAAAAAGAAGGCATCTGTCAAAATGTTTTGAAATATATATCTTGTACTTGTATTTATGTAGTGAATAATGCACAAACCTTCCTCTTTAAAATGCTTTATCATTCATAAAAAAGTGACTCATCATCATCATCTTTGGAACACAAGCCTCTCCAACGTCTTCTGTCTTCCCACCATCTCTCAGCCTTCACCCTTGTCCAGTCTTCTCCTCTCTTCTTCACGCTTTCTTCCACCCCCTTCAGCCACCTGTCTCTCGGTCTCTTTCCTTCCCACTTCGTCTCGTGTACTCTCCTGGGTATCCTCTTCTCCATTCGTTTTACATGTCCATACCATCTAAGTCTAGATTTCTCTATACCATCCTGTAATGGTTCCTCCTTCATGTATTCTCTGGTCCTCTCATTTCTTATTCTGTCCCTCTTTGTAGCTCCAATACTGCTTCTCAAGAACCTCATCTCACTGGCCAGTATTTTGCTCTTCTCCCTTCCTTTCATAACCCAGGTCTCCGAGCCATACGTCAGGATAGGGACATAGTACGTCCGATATATGATCCTTTTGCTGTTGTGAGGGACATCTTTGCACCATAACATGCTTCTCACTCTCCTCCGGAATGCCTCTGCCTGTCTCCCCCACTCATTTATATCTCTATCGTTTCTTCGATTATCTTGTATCAGGCTTCCCAGATACTTGAAACTTTCCACTTTCTTCAGCTGTTCCCCACCAATTGTTATTCCCGTTGTGGTTCTTTCCTTCTTCCTTGTTGTGATCACCATCTCACTCTTATTTATGCTAAATTTCATCCCATATCCTTGTGTTATTCCTTCCAACATGTCCAACTGTTCCTGTACTTCCTCCTCCTTATTTCCCCAAATCATCAAATCATCTGCAAACACCATTGCTTTCATCTTTCCTTCCCCAATTACTTGTTCCACTCGGGTTATTATGTCATCCATCACCACAATGAAAAGTAACGGTGACAGTGCACTTCCTTGTTTCAAGCCGTTTCTCTGTTCCAACCAGTCTGATCTCTCTCCTCCCACTTTCACACAGCTCACGCTTCCCTCGTACATCTCCTTTATCCTCCGTATAGTCCATTTCTCTACTCCTCTATCCTCCAGGGACTTCCATACTTTGTTTCAGCATACACTGTCATATGCTAAAATTAAAATTAATTATTAATTATTATTCCAACAAGTAATTTTCTACATTATTCGCCTGGTGCTACAGACTACAGTATACTCCACGCCACTTGTAGGGTTGATAAGAAATTAAATGCTGTATTACAAGTGACTACATGATACAAGAAAATAGCATATCAAAATTAATTCTGTAGCTTTTTTATTAATTCTTGTGAAATTGTGGTGTACACAGGCAAGACCCAATCGTTCTCCAAGCAACATCAAGACTGTGTTTTCCCTAAACTTCTGATTCATTCATTCATTCATGTAGTCAGTTGGAGTGGAGGAGTTGACCAGTTGTCTGCACTGTTGCCAGGTTTGTGGAGCCGTTCACCAAGGGGGCCGACTACTGGGAGAAGACTCTCACCACCATTATGAAAATGTTAGAGATGATGCTCATGGTACAGCGCCAGTACCTATATCTTGAGGTGATTGTTTGTTCTGTTATCCGTTGAGGTTAGAGATTCATAGAATATACAGTAAAACTTCTTTTATACGATTCACACATACGTTTTCTACACTTAAACGATTTTTTTCTTGGTCCCGGCAAAATCCCTATACTTTTCATGTTAATTTATTTCAGATATATGTTTTACTTTTATTCGTTTTTCACGCTTATACGATCATATCTTATGTCCCCGAGAGAAAAATGCGTTTACAACGGTTTCCTTACTTAAAATCTCGAAAAATATCGGAGCCAGAAACTTATGACATGCACTGTACGTTTCTCGGAAACCATCCCTCTTGCGGGGCTATGTGGTGGAGAGAGCGACCTTGAAGCTATGTTCAGCCCGAGTTGCGTGTGTTGCGAAATACACCACCACTTGCTTCAGTCATTGTTCTGCCTTGTCTGGTGCTTCTCGTGGTTAACCTTGATTGCAGTGAACATGGTGAAAGGAAGAGGAAGTGCATTACGATTGCTGAAAAATTACGCATTTTGAATGTAGTGAAGGAAAGTGGCAACATGAAAAGCACTGAAATCGTTATGAAATTGGGGATTGCTCCGTCCACTTTAAACACAATTGTAGCTAAGCCTGCCGATATTGACATATTGCCGATTATAGTTAAACAATCGTATTATTATTTCTTGTTGTTCACTTCTTAACGGGGACCATCGCTCGCCCGCGCTGCAAGCCTGTTTCCCGCCAGGCACATTGCCGTAATGCGAAGCTTGCCCGGCATTGAGTCATTGGGTAGCCTACAGCCTGGTGCTGAAAATGTTCGCCATTCACTGCTACACATCGCTGGCACCTCTTTATGAAATTGTCATTTACGTTCTGAAGTTTCTCAGCACCGATTGACTGTATTTCAGCTGTAATATAGTCTTAAAGCTCATTTTCGCGAAAGATTTCCTATACTTTATGAAGGTATTTATACACGTTCACGTAATGATAATCGCATTGGAACATCACACTGAGCACTAAACATGTGAACAATTGACTAAACTGAACCCCACACTGTTAAAGCTCTCAGGAGACTGCAAAGGAGGGAAACTTGTGGCGCCAAGAAGCGCATTACGGCAAACCGGCGGGGGCGAGCGATGGTCCCTGTTGCATATAAAACAAAGTCCGTGTATAACCCATATTGTCACATACATTTTGCAGTTTTTATTTACCGACTTTCATTTACGCGTTATTCACACTTATGCGTTTTTTTTCTTTGGTCCCCTGGAAATCGTATAAGTGAAGTTTTACTGTAGAAAGCTTCGGAGCCATTTTGCAGTGTGGCCTTATTAACAGTTGATTTAAAATGACATTAAAATGACCCAAGATAGCCCGATTCCTTAATGACGATGTAATTATTATAACATTTGTATAACCATAAGTCAATATATGTTGAACCGTACTGGTGATCTTCCTCAGCGTAATTTAGGACATGAAAATGTGCAACAACATACACTTCCAAAAGCTCACAAATTAAAATTTAAAAAAGACATGGATAGTCAGTCTGAAAGACTGGACTTTATATAATTTTAAATGCTAGCAGCCGAGTACCAAGAAGGCAGTGCGAGAACAGAGTTTCAAGATTCTATTTTGTTTCTTCACTGCCTACTTGATTGTTCTCGAAACTCTGTTCTCGCACTGCCTTTTTGGTACTCGGCTGCTACATCGTACTATGACGTCACACACTTCAGTGCATTCTCGGTACATTTCGTCCCGTCACCGTAACGCCAGACTCCAGATAAAGTCGACATAATCATTTAAAATGATAAAAACCAGGTCTGTTACGAAATGTGTTAAGAAAAACATGAAAAAGTCTTGATAAAAACAGCGTGCAATAGAAGAGATGTGGATATGAAACTAGAGAAGTTGAAATGGTTGGTTTATAAGTTTATAACTGATAGTTTGTTGAGCCTCCGTGGCTTACGCGGCAGTACGCCGGCCTCTCACCGCTGGGTCCGTGGTTCAAATCCCGGTCACTCCATGTGAGATTTGTGCTGGACAAAGCGGAGGCAGACAGGTTTTTCTCCTGGTACTCCGGTTTTCCCTATCACAATTTCATTCCAGCAACACTGTCACCTATCATTTCATTTGATCTGTCATTCATTTAATCATTGCCCCAGGGGAGTGCGACAGGCTTCGACAGCCGGCACAGTTCATATCCTCGCCGCTAGATGGGGGCTTCATTCATTCCATTCCCTGGCCCGGTCGGAGACTGGAAGCAGGCTGTGGATTTTCATTCATTTTAACTGATAGTTTGGTGTGTATTTGCGAGGTAGAGAAATGATGGAATGAAAACGTTTGAAATAAGTGTTACTGTCAACCAGTGTGATTTTGTGAAAGGCTGTGGAACAACAGATGCTATTCATGCTGCTCGTTTGCTCATCGAGAAACATCGCGAAAAGTCAAAGCATCTCCATCTTGGATTGCTAGACCTGGAAAAGGCATTGTTCGTGTTCCACATGCCTTGATTTGGCTTGCTCTTCGTGACCATGGAGTCCCTGAAGAACTAATAGATTCGATCAAACTGTTGTACCGTAACCCAAGGAGTCGCATACAATCGGTGGATGGACTATCTGGTGAATTTCCTGTTTCTGTAGGTGTACATCAAGGATCTGCTCTTTCACCTCTCCTATTCATCATTGTCATGGCCACCGTCACCAGGGACCTGCAGAAATCTCCCCCTTGGACCTTGCTTTATGCTGATGATGTGCTTCTGGCCTCCGATGATAAGATGGATCTTCAACGACAAGTCCAAGCATGGAGTGACCGCCTAGGAAAATTTGCACTACGGATCAATAATAATAAGACAGAATACCTAACAACAGATCAAATTGAACAAGGCACAATTAAAATCAATGGTGTCGATCTACCGAAGGCAATGTCATTCAAGTACCTTGGCTCAACTATTGCTTCTGATGGAACCTTAAGGCTTGAGATTGCTCACCGTGTGACAAGCACATGGCTTAAATGGCGGACAATGACTGGTGTTCTCTGCGATAAGAAGAATTCAGACCGCCTCAAGTCGAAAATATATCGGTCCATAGTGCGACCAGTCGCCCTATATGGCGCAGAATGCTTGCCCACTACAAAGGAAGAAGAACGAAGACTTGCTATCATGGAAACAAAGATGCTTCGGTGTATATCTGGTCTGATACTTCACGAACATGTCTCCAATGATGACATCCGTAGGCGATATGGAGTAGCACCAGTCATTGAGAAGATGTGCTTCGAGCGGACAAAACAACAGTTGCAAGCACTGGATTGACTTTGCTTGTAGATGCGAAGCGACCAGTTGGACGTCCTAGACAGCGATGGCTTGACACACAACATGAAGACCTTAAAATTGCTGGACTCCATCCCGATATGGCCTTCGATCGTATAAAATGGCGACAGAGATCCAGAATAGCAGCCCTGCCTGTGTGCGGGACAAATGCTAGGAAGAAGAATAATCTAGTTTCACATCCACACCTCTTCTATTCCACGCTGTTTTTGTCAAGACTTTTCCATGTTTCTCCTAACACATTTTGTATCAGTTTTTTTTTTTTTTTTTTTTTGTGAGCTTTTGGAACAAGAATATTTTTAGAATCCTCTGTTATGGCAAAATTTATATTAAGTGTATGTTCTTGTCCTAAATTACGCTGAGGAACTTCACAGTGGGACTGAAACCAGTACGGTTTTAATGTACTACATAATTGACTTATGGTTATATACATTTTTTCCCCGGCCCCATGGTGTTGAGGTAGCGCGCTTGCCTCTCACACGGAGGTCCTGGGTTCGATTCCCGGCTCCGTCAGGGATTTTAGAAACTAACTTGAAGGCTGGAACGGGATGCACTCAACCTCGTGAGGACAATTGAGTAGCTGTCTGAGAGTGAGGCAGTGCTCCGATCACGAAAACCAAGATTAACGGCTGAGGTGACCCGATGCGCTAATCATGCGTCACCCCAATATCTCCTGCCAAATGGCGGGCAGCGGTCACTTGGTAGGCCTAGGCCCTTCACGGGCTGTAGTGCCAGGGTTTATTATTATTATATAAATTTTATTATAATAGTTGATACATCAGAGCGAATGAAGAGCTACTGGGCGACTCGGAAAGGAAACTTACTGAAGAAGAGGACCAAGAAATGATTGACTGAAGTGGTCCATTGAGGCCGTAAAAGCAGAAGAAGAAGAAGAATAGTTGATACTGAAACTTGTCACAATTCCCCACTTTGAATCCTTCCCTATAATAATTTTATTAATGCAACCAATGGCCATGTATTTACTTTTGAGGCTGGGTCAGGGAAGGAATTTTGGAAGGAAATCGGCTGTGGACCTATTGAAAGGGACCCTCTTGGTATTTGCTTGGTGGTGGAAAAGGGATGGCCGAGGTGGGGTTTGAACCCATGCTCTCCCGATGCGCATCAGTACTCTTGGGCACCGCGGCCGGTGAATTCCTCCCTATGTACCGTATCCCAGTTCTGGTCCCTTTGGAATGCTGCATGCTTGTGGTATCTCTGTGGCTTTTAGCATTTAAAAATCCTGACTTTTTCATTTTAAATTTCAAATTTAAGGTTTTGGTTACAAATATATGTAGCAATTTGGACTAAAATAATATACAGGGTGTCACAAAAATGTATGGCACTAATAACAGGACACATTCCTCACACAAAGACGAAGAAATGATGTTATATGAACATGGGTTTGGAAACTCTTTATTTCCACGTTATACCTCATTGTCTCCAACTCATTAAGCATGGGAAACACACATGAACAGAACGTTAGAATCATGGGGAACATGCACTGTTGGATATGTCTGGTTACGTTGTCATTATCGAAGGTGCACCGCCAGTGTTTTGTTGTACATGGCCCTGTCGTCATGCGACTTACGGCAGGAACACTGAAAAATGACTTCTAATATTTCAATCTCACAGCCAAGAACTGTGGCGCTACCAAAGCACTGTGACTTGGGGCATTATCCTGATGCAGCCTCCAGTTATCTGGTGTGTGAGTCATGCAATACCTCCATGTCTTCTAAGCTGTTATATAGAGCTTCCGGGAACTCTTTGATACTGTGTGTTTTGCTTGCTTATATTCTGCCAAATAAGTAAATAAATACATAAACTGTTTTTCTTCTTTCTTCACAGAATGTGTTCTTGGCAGAAGATATTCGCAAGCAGCTTCCACAAGAGACAGATGCCTTTGATAAGGTAACAGACCGTTGGTCGGAACTTACACAAATGATGAACATTGATAGGAATTGTGTGCAGTGTTCCCAGTATGCCGGTAAGACATCATTCTATCCTCAGCATTAACATTGGTCTTAGGATTACATATCTTCAGGATTTGATATAGATAGCTTATGTTGGAATATTTGAATTCATTTTGGATCTGTATTGGCAACAGTATGATGAATAAAATGTTGAATCATATAGAAAAAACTTTCCACGTACTCAATACTTATTCATGTGTTTATATTTTTAAAACATTACCATAGGCTCCCTTCATCAGTCATAAGTCACAATAGCCCACATTTGATCAGGCCCCAAAACATGGTAATGTTTTAATAGTATAAACACATGAATAAGTATTGACTATTAACAAATTCACAAAATGAAATTTGATAAAATGGTTCGGCTCGCTCAAAACAGTTGCCAGCGTTTCGCCCCAGTGTACCAATAGGATTGGGTCTCCCTCCACCAACTAATCTATGATACACATAAGTGTTAAGCCCCAACCTAGAATTTAAGCAAATATGCAGAAATGACCTATGAGTGATAATCATCATCATCATCATCATCAGTATATTGTTCCAGCACCACGACTCCATCCAGCAGAAGACCAAATAAGTACCCAGACGTTCACTGCAATCCACTGCAGAATAGAGTACAAAAAGATCAAATCACGACAAGTGGTGTGGAATGGAACGCACTGAGAAACCAACCCTTGCCAAAAGATGTCAATACAATTAAGCAGGATATCACTAGTATCAGATAATAGAAGCAATGAAACACTGAAATAACACTTTGGGAATAACACAATTTAATAATTTTTAATTTAACAGTATAAATAATATCCCCATAAAAAATAAATACTCAACACATGAATCGTTACAGACTTGAGGAAATACAGATAATATTTAAATCAATAGGATAAGATAGTATAAATTTAACTATCATTGACTGATGATCAGTAAACAAAATAAAACTCGAGTTCAAAGAAAAATGATAGTGGAAGATCCCATGAAAACATGAAAATAAAGGATTTGAATTGACAAGATTGAATAACATCAGACGTTGGCTATTACTAAAATTCAACAGCTGAAACTTTGGGAGTTAACTCCTTTAATAGCATAAAATATTGCATAAAGAAAACAGGAAATTACGTAGGCCTACATGAAAACGATGTTGAGATTCGATACATTTTGCTCTCATTCAAAACAATAGCCAACAAAAAACAAAAGCTGGACAACAATGCCCTACAATAAAATATCTTCAAATGAAGGGGTAAGAAATTATTCAAGCAAGACATGACAGTCAAGCTCAAGAAAAAAGAAAACTATGCATTAAAGTATAAATAATAATAATAACTGTCACATCCATCGAGTTTTGAGTCCACAAACTGGTCTGTTGTTGCAAGCAGTACGGTTTGTTGCTGCCCTTCTCATTGTTGCATACTTTCTCAATCCAGTATCTTCTTGGATTTGCTCGAGATATGTACAATACGGTTGTCCTCGAGGTCTCTTCCCTTTAATGAATCCTTCCACAATAAGTGACATCTGCTGAGAGTGGCGTAAGGTGTGAGCTTACCAAGAAAGAAGTCTTTTCATTTACTCTGTGCAGTGCCTCAGTATTAATCACCCTATTCATCCATGAAACCTTAACCCTCTTAGTGCCAGGTGAAAAGGTAAAGGTGAGGTCTAAAAATGCCAGGCTGTTTTAATGGAAAATGTAGGCTTTCAGAAAAAAATATGTATATCCCCTGTTTTTAAAGATTCGAAAGCGAAATTTGCGCACGGAGTGCAAAACATAGCTATCTAAATTCAGGGAAATTTTCAGATCATTATGAAACTTATTTCTTTATTAATTAATTAAAATAATTTCTTCGGAAAAATAAAAATTAGAAAGTTTGATTATTCCTGTTACCACACGCTTATAAATGGAGTAAAAATGAACACTGGAGAGCACACATACATAACAAAAGAACCAGGAAACGCAGTTTTTTAGTTTTAAAAAATATCAGCAGGGGTGTCAAAAATCCGAAATTCTAAAATCTAGCATATTCATAAAATACACTAACAATGGCAAGCACTCAAATAAATAAAATAAAAATAATGACAGTGAAAATAAATAAACAGAAGGGCACCCTGTAGTTTTATCTTTCACATTTGTGGTTGTGTAGCCTGTGGGGGATTGTCCTGGTAAATATTCCTTTCTTCCCAATCACTAGTACTATCAACATCATTACCATCACTATCACATGCTTGGTTATATACCATCGCATTCCGCGCAGGTAATACATTGTCCGAAGCGGAATCGGCACTTGATTCGTCACATTCAAGATCGCAATCACTGTCCACGAAGTCCGAGAGTTCACCACGACTCATCAATCATTAATTCTTCAATTTCTTCCTCTCTCAAACCATCCTTCCTTGCCTTCGACGCCATGCTTTTACGAGTCGCGCGTAAACAAGTCAAGGAACTTCAAATATCGCTCGAGTATATCGATAGACAGAAAACAAAAGAAGTTTGCCAGAAAATGGTAGATAGAACTCTCTTTAATGGTCACGTCAAGTTTAGACGCCATTTTTGGTCTATAAGCCCCTCTAAGAATACGAAAACGAAGCGTCTCTCAGACCGACGCTGGCAAGATTCGTTCATTTCATGAGGATCGCTCACAGCGACTCTGGCACTAAGAGGGTTAAGCATCCTGCGGAAACACAACATTTGGAAGGCTCCAAGAGACTTTACACAGCATTGCTTATCTATACTAATGAAATGAAAATCCACAGCCTGCTTCCAGTCTCCGACCGGGTCAGGAATGGAATGAATAAAGCCCCCATCTAGCGGCGAGGATAGGAACTGTGCCGGCTGCCGAGGCCTGACGCACTCCTCTGGGGCAATGATTAAATGAATGACAGATGAAATGAAATGATAGTGAAGAGTGTTGCTGGAATGAAATTGTGACAGGGAAAACCGGAGTACCCGGAGAAAAACCTGTCTGCCTCCGTTTTGTCCAGCACAGATCTCACATGGAGTGACCGGGATTTGAACCACGGACCCAGCGGTGAGAGGCCGGCGTGCTGCCGCCTAAGCCACGGAGGCTTTCGCTTATCTATACTAATACCGTATATAAAAATGAGAAGGTGTGTGTCTGTGTATTACTCAATCATGCAAGAACCACTGGTCCGATTTACATGAAATTTTACATGGAAGTAGCTGATTTACCTGGTTAACATATAGGCTACTTTTGACTTTGATACTGTGCACAATGTAAAGATGGCGACCATTTTAGAGATGTCACTACACCCTTTGGTTTCAAAATTTACATATTTCCATTTCAAATAAAAAGAGAACAGCAAGAAATAGCAAACTTTTTGATGGCATATACGAGGTTTAAAATATAATTTTCTATCCGAAAGGTCCGTATCACTTTTCGTGTATCTCCAACGGTTGGCGAGTAAAACCTAAATTTGTGCTATAAAACACGGTCAAAGCCGAGCTGTGTAGTTGAACGAAATGTTCCATCCTTAGTCTCCCGCAGCGCAGCACCTCGCCTATCCCCTGTTTTAACTGTCACCTTCACATTTTAATTTATTTACGACCCATAGCAAAGCAGGGGCACTTCAGCTAGTGTAAGTAAGGTGATATACGAGTAGCACAATCACTTGAACGGGGGGAAAATTCAAATGCCAAAACATAACAAGTTCATCATCATCATCATCTTGCACAGTTTCCAGCCACTGGCCGGGTCTGTTTGGAACACAAGCCTCTCCAACTTCTTCTGTCTTCCCACCATCTCTCAGCCTCCACCCTTGTCCAGTCTTCTCCTCTCTTCTTCATACTTTCTTCCAACCCCTTCAGCTACCTGTCTCTCGGTCTCTTTCCTTCCCACTTCGTCTCGTGTATCCTCCTGGGTATCCTCTTCTCCTCCATTCGTTTTACATGCCCTTACCATCTAAGTCTAGATTTCTCTATACCATCCTGTAATGGTTCCTCCTTCATTAATTCTCTGGTCCTCTCATTTCTTATTCTGTCCATCTTTGTAGCTCCAATACTGCTTCTCAAGAACCTCATCTCACTGGCCTGTATTTTGCTCTTCTCCCTTCCTTTCATAACCCAGGTCTCCGAGGCATACGTCAGGATAGGGACATAGTACGTCCGATATATGATCTTTTTGCTGTTCTGAGGGACATCCTTGCTCCATAACATGCTTCTCACACTCCTCCGAAATGCTTCTCCCTGTCTCCCCCGCTCATTTATTTCTCTATCGTTTCTTCCATTATCTTGTATCAGGCTTCCCAGGTACTTGAAGCTCTCCACTTTCTTCTGCTGTTCCCCACCAATTGTTATTCCTGTTGTGGTTCTTGCCTTCTTCCTTGTTGTGATCACCATCTCACTCTTATTTATGCTAAATTTCATCCCATATCCTTGTATTATTCCTTCCCACACGCCCAACTGTTCCTGTACCTCCTCCTCCTTGTTTCCCCAAATCATCAAATCATCTGCAAACACCATTGCTTTCATCTTTCCTTCCCCAATTACTTGTGCCACTCGGGTCATTATGTCATCCATCACCACAATGAAAAGTAACGGTGACAGTGCATTTCCTTGCAAAACATAACAAGTTAAATTTTAGAAATAGTTCAAGTGTACCACAAGATGATGATGGTGGGATTTCTAGTCATCTGACGATATCAAAGTTCAACTTAACACGTAGCACCAATATGTTATACAATCGACTTACGACAGCGTCTATCCAGTTCAGTCACCGTCTGCTTCCAAGAATTGCGAAAAGATGCCACTATATGTCTGAAAACACGCACGTAGTCAGAGTCGATTTTTTGGGCCCTGCCACCACAAAGCAAACGGAAGAGTCAAAAGAATCGACTCTTGGCACTTGTAGGGTTAATGACAAATAGTAAGGTTACATTATTAGTAAGTTATTTAACACTTACCCTGCTGATGCCTTAAATGTTGCTCCTCCCCCCTGTGCTGGCTGATTTCCACAATTGATGGCTATGTTCAGAATGGCACAAACTGAATGTGGTTTGAGTTACAAATAAATTGAAAAGTCAGTTTGATTTCCGAACCCTTACACTACAAATTTAATAAAAATCCGACACGATTGAAAATAAAATTATAATGTTAAAAAAAATATGCCGTAAACAGCTGTTGCACACACTCTCGTCCTGGAACGAGCGGGCGCGTTGGCAGAAGTAGAAGGCGGAACTGTCTCTTCTTTTGCGTCAGATTCAGAATCTGTAATGCGAATTATAACCCCAAATATACTAGTCATAGAATAAACTCGACGTTTTCCGAGATAAAATCTGTCCACAAAGAATAAAAACAAAGGAAAGGAAAACAGATTTGACCTACTTGAACTTGCATCGCTTGCCTTCGAACAGATCGATATTGTTCCGCTGAACAGTGACGTGGTGCTATCTAGCGATAGTATGTGCAACTTCATGCTTACTGGCACCCACGCGCGAGTGCTAGAGCTGTAATATTACGTTCGTCTCCAACACAAAGCGCGAGAAATCGATCAACTTAATATTACGTTCGCCGCAGTTTTAAAAGGTTACCTTTAAACGTAATATTACTGCGCCCGCACTCTAAGTGTTAAGGTGATGTTGGCTCTACCCTAGAAGTACCTTGAATAAGGGATTCATATTTTACAATAAATTAGGGTAATTACCCTACAAGTGGCAACACTTTTGCCTGAATTCTGTCTTCTTTTTTGTGTAAATATTTGTTTCAGCATTTTTTTTCTTCCTATGTGGATTATTGATTATCTTATTAACATCATGACATCACAATCCTTATGTTAAATACAGGTGTTGCATAATTATTTCAGGTGTGTTGGCCACTTTGAATGGGCTCAATGAGAGCTTGGAAAGCATTCAGCGAGCCCTCGAGCAATACCTAGAAACTAAACGTCGTATATTTCCACGTTTCTACTTCGTATCTAATGATGATGTGTTGGACCTCCTCGGCCAGTCCAAGAATCCTGAGGGTGTTCAGCCTCACCTCAAGAAATGTTTTGATAACATCAACAAGATCAAAATACAGACGGTGAGTCATACACTCTTGCTTGCAGTTTCACAAGCTTGCTGTTGTTAAAGAAACTCAGGGTTGGCGAGTACACGTTACTTCTTGCGGTAACGATGCTACTCTTATCAGTAACTAAGTAACTAAAATGCTTGGTAGGTTTTGAAGATGACCAATTTGTGGATTATCCTGGATGTACGGTAGAGACTGAACAGTGGTTGGTTAGTTAGTTATTGTTGTTTTATGGGCTGGAACTACGAGGTCATCTGCCCTTTTAACACAGATTAAAGTATAGCAATTTGGAATGGATTTTAAAATTTTAGAGGTGGATATCTAAATTTGGAAAGATTAAAAATTAATAAAACAAAAAAAAACTCATAAAACTAATAATAAATTATAATTATTATTATTATTATTATTAATCTTGATTGGTCACATTGGACCACTTGAGTTGTTCCACAATCACTTCTTCTTTGAAGGTAGTACTGCTTGGTTCTTGCGCTCTTTCCAGTACTTTTTCATTCTTTCAGATCGGGATTTTCTCAACTCATTTGAAATCTCCATAGGCTTTCTATGTGTCATTTCTGCAGAAAATTTGTGAGTTTTAAGAATGGTGTTAATTTTATTTTTCTCCTCGGCATCTGTTATCTTGAGTCCAACTGCTTTGAGATCTTGTTGGATTTCTTGGATCCATTTTCCTCCAGTTTTCTTTCCTAGATTTCTCATCACCAGTTGGCGTACAATTCTGTTTTCCAAATTATAATATAAACAAAGGTTACAGAAAAACAAAAATTCAGCATTAAAAAAGGAACAAGTTGTTGAGTCAATGTACACTGGAAAATTTAGACTGCTGGCCCTAACCCACTCTCACTTATAAAGCGGGTGACGAGATCTGCAGCCACCACGACATCGACTATTATAAGTTTGAGTGTCATCTGCAAACCAAGGTTTCTTCGTAAGTCAGCAAGATCCACACACTTGGTTAAATTGCGGGCCACAGTTAAAACGGCTCCACAAGTACAAAGTGGGAGGTCTTCCCTTCTCATCAGGTACGAGTGGGTGGATCTTGCATGACCTATCCTTAGCATACAAAAAATGACGGACTCCCTCCGTGACCGGAAAGAGCTCCGCCACAAGTGAACAGTGGTGAATAGCCTTTAAACAAAGCCAGCCTTATGGTAGGGGGTGGGGGCGTAGCGGTCAAGCTGTTGGCCTCTCACAAGGCAGACCAGGTTCAATTCCCGGTCAATGCATGCAAGATTTTCAAAGTGAAATGCCATGTCCTGTGGCTTAGATTCCACATAGAAAGAAGGTCTTGGGGCTCATAATCGCTAGATTAACTGTCACGTAAAACTACAAACTTACTTACCTAAACAAAGCCAGCCCGAGCGATTTATTGTTACTTCATTTAGGGCTTGCTAGTTCATTGTCATCAGTCCGGATACTTGAATGTGTACAATATGAACTCGTCACTCTTCTCATCTGCTCTAGAGGCTGACCAACCTCATACCAGGATTAAAATTCATGACAGAGCTGTGAATTAAACCCATGGAAATCTGTTAGCAATTGCTAATTCATTCCATTTTACTGGAATCCACAATTCTGTTCATATCAAGCAAACTAGAGTATTTTATTTCAGTAAAACTATTACTTAAATGAACTTTGTACGTTGGCAAACACAAATTGTTGTCCGATTGTAAAAATAAGCGACCCTAATTTTATACAAAAATAAAGTAACTTACTCTAACCTGGTAAACATCCTGCAAATTGTGCATTTCCATAATTATGCTGTTATTTGTTCATGAAGTGTATGCTATAGGAGGGAGTTTCTAGTGATGTACTCTTGTTTTCATTGCTTCAGAATCCTGCCACGAACAAGTTTGAGGGTGTTGGCATGTATTCTGCCGAGTCAGAGTACGTCCAGTTCACCAGTGTCATCATCTTAGAAGGAGGTGTGGAGATGTGGCTGTGTGAACTAGGTAGGTATTTTCTAGGTTGTTTCATGCCTAGGCTTGTAGGGGCAGCTGGAGGACTATGTAAAGTGAATTGTCTATTTGCATGTGCTTTCTGAATTTTCAGCCATTCTTAGTTTTTATCTGAGTAACTTGAGAAAATAATAACTACAAAAACTTAAGCCAAAATATTTGTGTGTGTTTGTACTGTGTTTGCATTATATCTCTGCCAGTGAGTACCGTTATATTTCTGAGGATTCGAGCCGTCAACTCCTCTACTCCTATTCATAAGACATTACCTCACAGTAGCTTGCCACGGTGGGTGAGTGGTTATCGTGTCGGATTACTAACCCCAAGCTTGCAGGATCGCTCCTAGGCATGGTAAGTGATTTTTGAAAGGCGGCTAAAATTACGACACGCATGTCATACGATGTTGGCATGTCAAAGAACCCATTTGAATTCAGTAGGCCATGTTCATAGTGGCAAAACCGGTTGAGTTAGCCGTGGTCATTACGACATGACTACTGGCAGTCGCTCACATCCGGAAGGCGAGGAGGTTCGAATTCCCCCGCCGGCAACCTTGAAGATGCTCTTCTGTGGTTTCCCATCTTCCTTCCAGGCAAATGCCGGGGTTGGTCCCTAACTATAGGCCACAGCCGCTACCTTCCAACTCCTCGTCTTACATTCCACATTTCCTCCCCAACGGTACTTGTAGCTCACCCATTGGGTGTCCGTCTCGAAGCAGCTACAAAACTGGTGAGTCGAACATGTCCTCGGACACTCCCGGCACTAAAAGCCATACGCAAAAAAAAATTGTGGCAAAACTAATCTCTGGATTTTCTGCCAACACAAAGTTCCTCATTTCTCTACTAGAAAGCGCTATAGTGTCAAGGAGCTTAGATATCTAACCTCCTTGACTTTCATAGTGCTTCAAGGAACAACAAAATTCGACATGCAAGCTACCCTTTGGGTGTCAAATAACAAAGCTTGCACCCGGCACCCGAGGCCATATGATATTATTATTATTACCTCACAGTATGGGGCTCGGGAGCAGTGTTGCCAATTTGTTGTTTTTAGCACCAGATCTGGTGTTTCTGAAGTTCATCTGGTGCCAGAAATTTTCATATAGCACCATAGCGAAATACTGGTGTTATTTCAATAAAACCAGTTCCAAATCGGGTGCTTAACGAATTTTTCCAGGAAATTGTCTCCTTTGAGTATTAAGTAAATCCTCAAAGCCATGAAATAATTGTAATAAAGTTAATCAATTAAAACTCAGCAATTCTTCTAGGTTTGTGCCGTGTCCCGTGTGGGGTTTCGCCTAGGACACCAAGCTGGCTCATCGGCGGGCTCTTGGTGTCCCCGCCCGGACAGCTTGGTGTCCTAGGGGAAACCCCACACGGGACACGGCACAAACCTAGAAGAATTGCTGAGTTTTAATTCACCGGCCGTGAAAGCCAATATACCATCTTTTTGGAAGCCTTCATAGGGAGGTTGAGGCTGTTTGGACTTTTAGTTCTCAATTAAGATAGGCAAAGTTCAGCCTTACACGTGTCAAGGTCAAAACTCCAGCAGGGGAAGTCCCTTTAATTCTCATTCTCGTGCATAAATGCTAAGTAAGCGCAACAGGGCTCAGTGTTAGTGCACTTGTACAAAGAATCCGCCTATCCTCTATTTTCTTCCCAGCTGCCAGGGGATTTCCCAGTTTCATGCGAAGGCTCCTACGCAACCACAGTTAGTATTGTAAATCTATCTCAATCACACGGTCGCTGTATGTTCGTTGCCTAGTAGGCTAGTAGGCTGTAGGATATATTGGCCAAAATTGGAAGTATGTTAAGATACAACAGTACTACACCTTCCTGCTCTAAAGATGTAATACCGGTAACAGGCTCCGAAAGTGAAGAAGAAGATTTTCAATGAAAGAAATGTAAGTTAAAAGAAAATCCGTTATATATTTATATTTTTTGGTGTTTTTGTAGTGTTTTGAATCATAGAGTCCAGCTGGTGCCTTTCTGGTGTTTTAAAGCGCAGGGTTTAGTTCTTTCCCGTTTGAAGATTTGGCAACACTGCTCGGGAGTTCTGACGGCCGACAGTATAATGCACTCGGCACACTCATTAGTGTTTGCCACACAATTGTTTGTGTGCCAATTTGAGAAATGTCTTTGGTGAGGTTAGTACAGTTGGTATACCTTTCCTGGAAGTAATGACGTAGCTCACGTGGGCACTGGACTATATGTATCCTAACTATCACACTCTATTTTCCCTGTTCAAGCTTGCTAGAGATTTCAGTTTCAAGCATTGAGAAAACCAAAATGCTGTGTTTTGTAGCAAACTGGTTGAGATAAGTACCGTATTTCCTCGCATAATCGTCACCACCGCGTAATCGTCGCACCCCACTTTTCAAACACTAAAATAGGTTTATAAAATTTCCTCACATAATCGTCGCATATTTGTATTTGTGCGCAGTCAGTTGCACATGCTGCCGCGACTTTATAACCTGGCGCGACTTTGTCAGAAGAAAAATATCTTGTCTTTATGCCTGCGGGCTATAAACTGTGACGCGAATGGCCAGCGCACATTCCGCGAGTTTATAGGCCTAATCTGGCGTGATCTTGTCAGCAGAAAGTAGGCCTAATCTCGTCTTTAGGCCTGCGGGCTATGAACTGTGACGCGAACGGCCAGCACACATTCCGCGAGCTTATAGGCCTAATCGGCGTGATCTTGTCAGCAGAAAGTAGGCCTAATCTCGTCTTTATGCCTGCGGGCTATGAACTGTGACGCGAACGGCCAGCACACATTCCGCGAGCTTATAGGCCTAATCGGCGTGATCTTGTCAGCAGAAAGTAGGCCTAATCTCGTCTTTATGCCTGCAGGCTATGAACTGTGACGCGAACGGCCAGCACACATTCCGCGAGCTTATAGGCCTAATCGGCGTGATCTTGTCAGCAGAAAGTAGACCTAATCTCGTCTTTAGGCCTGCGGGCTATGAACTGTGACGCGAACGGCCAGCGCACATTCCGCGAGATTATAGGCCTAATCGGCGTGATCTTGTCAGCAGAAAGTAGGCCTAATCTCGTCTTTATGCCTGCAGGCTATGAACTGTGACGCGAACGGCCAGCACACATTCCGCGAGCTTATAGGCCTAATCGGCGTGATCTTGTCAGCAGAAAGTAGACCTAATCTCGTCTTTAGGCCTGCGGGCTATGAACTGTGACGCGAACGGCCAGCGCACATTCCGCGAGATTATAGGCCTAATCGGCGTGATCTTGTCAGCAAAAAGTACTGTGGGTGGATAGGATCCGTCAATGCGAGACCTCCTTTTTCGGGAAGGACTAGAAGTGAAGCTTCTAGTCTAATAAGCAAATGAACTTTACTAAGTAGGAACAGATTGAACATTGATGAGTAAATAGAAATGGAAACAGTTTGCCAATAACAGTGGTATTTCAAAAGATTAACAATAAATAAATATATAAACATGTAATGGAAATGTGACCTTTGACAGGCCAACAACAAGAGAACAAGATTTCATAAGCTTTCAAAAGATTAACAA
Organism: Meconema thalassinum; assembly: GCA_946902985.2. Taxonomy (NCBI): domain Eukaryota; kingdom Metazoa; phylum Arthropoda; class Insecta; order Orthoptera; family Tettigoniidae; genus Meconema; species Meconema thalassinum. The sequence goes on along the minus strand of OX336399.1, from coordinate 14,048,330 downwards.
TAAATATATAAATATGTAATGGAAATGTGACCTTTGACAGGCCAACAGCAAGCGAACAAGATTTCATAAGTTTGAAATGCCAACAACCCTGAGAATAAGTAACCACTTTGTGGCCAGTAGTCTAAAGTAGAACAATGCAGGGTAAATTAGCGAGTAACTATAGTACCCAATAATAGCTTAAAATCTAGCCTAGGACTGCACACCGATAGTAGGCTAGTTTATTTACAGAAAAATCAATATTTACATGCCAGTAGGGATAACATCCCACTAGTCGCCTGATAGTTACAAGGCGAGGTTGTTTACAATTGAAATGGGAGCATTCCCAAAAACACCTTGATAGATTAAGTAGAGAACAAGCCATTCACTTCGTCAGAGAGGTGAACTGGTGTTAAGCCCAATAGTTTATACAAAAATAGAGAAAAGGATGATTTGTTTTGAAGGATAGTTAACATGTGAAAGAGAGAGAACAGTTCTCATAGCCCACAATTTAAAAGCCTAATACATGCTTAAACCACTTAATAGAAGGAAATAAGTTTAGTTTGGCATGGTTTGACAAGTTACTTAAGCCATGTGACATAACCCTAAAAAAAAAGGAAAGATACATTTTTAAGTTTAGAAATGTTTTAGGTTATAATAAACACTTATCTTGTTGGCGTTGGTGTAGAGGAATTTCCACATAATAGAAATGGAGGAAGAACGCGTTGATCACTTTTTTCCGTCTTGGAAATGTTGAAGACTTCGTGCCCAGCACAAAACTGACGTAGGCCAATCATCGATGTAAACTTATATAGATTTCGTAGAACTCGGTTTTTGATCACTTTTTTCCTTGTTGGAAATGTTGAAGACTTCGTGCCCAGCACAGAAGAAAATTTGTTTATCGTTTTTGCTCACGACAAACTGACGTAGGCCAAGTATCGATGTTAACTTATATAGATTTCGTCGATTATAGAATGCACTGCTGGTTTGACTAGAAGCATTTTGCGATGTATTAGCACACAGCGTTGAGACACATTCAAGCGTGAAGACGGCTAAAGATGAGTGATTGGCGTTGTGACTTGCTGGAGACAGGTGTTGATGTAGGCCAGGGCAGGCTATATACCGGAGATCACGCGGAATGCGTGATGCGGACAGGTGGCGTCGGCCAATCCGAGAGCATGGAAAATTCTCGAAAACTGCTGAGGCCAATCAGAGCAAGGGGCCAACTGAAAATGAACCTCGTGACCAACATTAGTTCCGGAAATCATTACAGTGTCATGGAACACGTGCTAGCAAGAACAGATTGAAGAAAGATGGAATGACATGACAGGTGAGAGGTTATGATATAATAAAAATAAGTGAACTTTGTAAATTTCACTGAAAAGTGAACAGTGGGCTTTGAACTGTGACGCGAGCGGCCAGCGCTCATTCCGCGAGCTTATAGGCCTAATCTGGCGTGATCTTGTCAGCAAAAAGTAATCTCATCTTTATGTCTGTGACGCGAGCGGCCAGCGCTCATTCCGCAAGCTTATAGGCCTAATCTGGCGTGATCTTGTTAGGAGAAAGTAAATCTCGTCTTTATGCCTGCGGGCTATGAACCGCGACGTGAATGGCCAGCTTCGTCGGCACATTCCGCGAGCATTAACCTGTCGTGACCTTGTTAGAAAAAAGAAGCCTGTCTCTGACTGCAGGCTATGACTCACGCCAGACTCACGCTATGCAAACGACTGGCCCGTGCAGCAAATAATGATACAGTATATTCTTTGAACTTAAATATTCTTCGCATAATCGTCGCACCCTGCTTTTTTCCACAAATTTTAGGCTCAAAAAGTGCGACGATTATGCGAGGAAATACAGTAGGCTATCTCATTACATTGCTCATCAAATTTACAAAATACCATCGATAATGAAGCCAGGAAAATGTAGCAAGCTTAACAGCATAAGGCAGCAGAAACTACCCAAAGACCTGCATATCTGCAAGCGTTCTTAAACACATTTTCACTGGAAAAGAGATACAATCCTGTTGAATAATTCTAAGCATTTTTTATTTTTGCAGAGGAAATAATATTTAAAACATTTTCTATTAAAATAAAAAAAAGAGAATATAACTTGTAATCAAGCAATTTGCACCAAGTTGGGTTGCCAATTATAATCTTTCTAAATGTTCCCACATATGGACACAATTTGAAACTGACCTTTACTATTTAGTGCTCTTACTAGCCTTCACCTACAGGCAACAAATATTCAAAATCCCCTTAACACATTCCCAGCAAGTATGGGCGCCAGACTCATGACATGCTTCGCTGATTAGTACCAGAGTCTTACTAAACTCCCTGTGAATGGTATAAACAGACAAGGAAAGGTATACACACAAACTGTACAGTATAGTACTTGTATCAGTAGCCATACACGAGACAAAAGAAAATAAACCCTTCAATATATGTACAGTACTTCGTCTCACAGATTTTCATACTCTCCGTCTTGGAGCAACACATGTTATTTACTTGCTTGAGGCTTAACCTCACCCTACTCATGCCTTTGAAAACTATACTCTTAGTTCGCAAATTTGCCTTGACACGCATCACAGCTGTGAGCAATTGGACAGTATCCACAGCACGGAACATTGACGATCTACAAACACAAAGTCTGGAACTCTCAGCAAGAAGTCAAGTCTATCATGCTGGCTACCAATTGCCATAAATCTCAGAGACACCAGAAAATGTAATAGTCCTTTTGCCCTGAACCATGTCATCTGGAGTGTGTAATGGATGAACACTCATAAACTCCCCGAGTTTGAGTACAACAACATGGTTACCAGTAGTCACAGCTCAAAGGCACCATTGCCCAGCTTAATTGGGAGTACCCTGGTCTCCACCGATTCTAAATGTACTAAGGACAATGTTTCATCAGGGAGTGTCCATTTCTTTACACAATTGCGTTGGAAAATAGTCCCGCACAGTGATGAGTGAAGTGGCTGGAACTATTTTTTGTTTCCCTTGCAATCCTGGCGGAGACTTTCTGGAAGTTTGTTGACACTTGACAATCATAAATAATATGCAAAGATGGCCAAGTCAGGCCGAGAGATTCCAAATCAGCTCCCCTGTTTATGAGAATAGCTCGGAAAATCTCTGGCTCATTCAGGCATATTACCATCAAAATTTTCTGTAGGCCTATGTGCACAATTCCAGCCCCTTGTGTACCAAATGGTACAGCCAGATTAAAATCTCTACAATTTATGAGTGTGAAAATTGCCTAATTCTAAGCCTCCCATCAGTTGATAATGACAATATAATTATCCCTTTTTCCAATAACATAATAATGCTCAAAATATTATCCGCCTAACTTTATACGATGTCGATATACAAAACTGATAATTAATATGACATTGAATCTATAGGTGTGAATCATTCAGGAATGAGACTGCATGACATACATATACAGTATACACAAGCACATTAATTGAGGAGGTGACATGGAAAAGTGAACATGTCCACCAAATACAGTTTTTCACAGTCAACAAGAAACGTATCTATACATTAGATAATTTGAATGTAAATAACATATTGAAATACAAGCAATTTCATTTTTATACGAAAAGGGCAGCTCATATATAAATAAATCTACAATGAAGATATTTGTTTAAGAAGCACATTTAATTATGGACATGTTCTCTTTTGCACAAACCGTTTGGACATACAGTGGAATCTCGTTAGTACATTTTTCAAGGGACTGAAAAATTTGGACGTCATATGCTGGAAAACGTACTACCGAAAAACGCCATACTGCATTTACAACGTGTAAGAAAGAACGCGGCGTATATATGGACGTTAAATTGGCGACCTTAGTAAGTGATTGTATGCACTACTACAGTCACGACATAAACATAGGTTATCAGTAACATACACGAAATAAATAACATAAAAATGAATTAATGTACCTCTACACCACAGTATAATACAGGGTCTTTATTTTTGCTTAGCAAGGACATTCTCGCTCTCGCGCTCCGCCAGTGACGGCTCAGTTGCCGGCGACCGCGCACGCAAATGTAGGCCTACGGCAGAATACGGTGCTTAAAATCAGTAGCCTACCATGCACTTTTACTGGCCATGATTTACGGTAGATGCTGAAAATGTTCCCCATCCGCTTCCAAACACATATAATACAGGGTCTTTCTTTATATTTGATCAGCAAGGACATTCTCGCTCCGCCAGTGACGGCTCTGTTGCCGGCGACCGCGCACGCATATGTTTGAAGCACGGGCTTGCTTGAACCACTTCAATAAAGCGCTTTCTAGTTCAGGAAACTGTCCCTCTCGCAAACGTTTCCTTTTGCCGCTCACCCCTTCTTCAAATGCACGTTCGATTTCCTTCCTTTTGCCGAGAATCGTGTTCAGTGTAGACGGAGGAATGTTCCACTTTCGCGCTATATCCACACGCTTCATGTTGTAACGTGTTTTTCGAGGGGTTTTTATGCCACTGGCATAAGTCAGTAGGAAGCCATTCTATATTTATTTACGCGGCAAATTGTTCAGCCAAGATAATTTTTCATGTTAATTTATTATTATTATTAATTTATTATAATTATTATTTAGATATTTTCGGAGCATTTTATAAAAATTATAAGCATACAGATAGGTTTTCTATGTCTTAGAAAACGCTATCATGCAAATTATTACGAACGACGATATCATAGAAAATTATCTGATTACGGAAATTTACGGAGTTTCGTCAGTTAGGGTATATCGAGAGATGTGACTCACTGGGAATTCAAATACAAGCTTAATCCTGTCGGGAAGTATTACGCAAGCGGGCTCGCATCGTCAAGGAAAGGCGAATTGTTGGAACGGAACCCTCCCGCTGAGTGTAATGACCCGGAGGAGGGGAAGATCGCGTGGTGGGTCAGCCAATCTGTGGAGAGCACGTAAGCTGGAAGTTGAGACTCGAGTGGGGAGCTGGCGTGTGGATATATCGTTCGACGCGCCGTGAAACGAGAACAATCTGTATAGTTCTTGCCGAGTGTGGTTATACGCGGGAGTCGCTCCGATGTTCCGTGAAACGAGGACAATCGGTATAGTTCTTGCCGAGTGTGGTTTACGCGGGAGTCGCTCCGATGTTCCGTGGAACGGGAACTATAGGTGTAGAACTTAACGAGTATGGTTCACGCGGGAGTCGCTCCGATGTTCAGTGGAGTTAGCGACTATCTTTGTGAAACTTAACCAGTGTGGTTATACGAGTGTTTGGGTCCGAGGTACGGACCATAGAATTATCCAATCTACCAGCATATCATCAAATAACGAAGAAGATGGCGACGTCCAGGAGACTGTGGGAAGCACACAGCATCATCCAGTACGAGGGAAATGCTTTAGCAATTTCCAGTGGTAAGCGCAAATGACGCAGAAATACGCAATCTCTCATTTTTCTTTGTTTTACATTTCATATTTCAGTAACTTCATAGCTTGGAAATAAGAGTAAAATCAATTTATCAGACTCTGTTTTCACGTAATTTTCTATCGGTAATATTAAAATCGCAACGCTCCAATTTAAATTTTAAACTTATTATTATTATTAATTTTGCTATACTTGTTTTATATAATAAATTCATTTCTTTTACAATGCAATCTTTGCTTTCAGTAGGTAGCATTAGATATGGACCAATTCCTTCTCCTGATACAATTGTTTGTTGGGTTAATGATCAAATCATACCACGATCTGAGTGAATAGATTCTTGAAGGTGTTCTACCAGAGCTAGACGTTGTTAAATACAAATTTAGATTTCAGCATTGCATTGAGGTCTTGGCGTCCATTAAAAACAACATAGCTTAGGGGCAGCGAAACTGCTACATTTGTCGCTACCAACAGATGGGGCAATAATTAACGTTACAATGTGAGGATTGCAGTCCACGTCTCGAATGTATTTCATCTTCTCATCATTAGTTATCTGCCGTACTTTCTTCTTATCCATTATGAAACACGCAATAAAATAGGTCACAACTGGACGTGAACCCTAAGAACTTGAAGACAATAGTGCGGAACACAAAGACAATAATGTGCCTACGTGAGAAATAAACAAAGGGAAGGGGGTGAAGGGCAGCGGGAGAGAGACACGTCACCTGTGTTGCGTCATAGCTATAGCCACTTCTACGCCGTCAAACACAATAAAATCATCTACACTGTCTATAACTATCAGAGAATATGAGGCAATATCTCGTCGTGTTTTCCAGAAGCCGAAATTTATAATAAAATAAGAATAAAATACGGTTCACTAACAAATAGTTCAACGGAAATTTGATCGTTGTAAGCCGGAATAGAGAACGTATTAAGGGGATATATCAACATGAATTTAGTAGGATAGGGACTTGAGAAAGGAGAGAAAGGGCAGCGGGAGAGAGACACGTCACCTGTGTTGCGTCATAGCTATAGCCACTTCTACGCCGTCAAACACAATAAAATCATCTACACTGTAATAACTATCAGAGAATATGAGGCAATATCGCGCCGTTTTTACCAGAAGCCGAATTTTATAATGAAATAAGAATAAAATCCGGTTCTTACAAACAGTACAGCGGAAATTTGATCGTCGTAAGCGGGAATAGAGAACGTATTAAGGGGATATATCAACATGCATTTTGTAGAATTGGGACTGGGACTTGAGAAAATCATCGCGCTAAATGGGGAAAACTTCGTAACCGAGAACGTGCTAACGAGATTCCACTGTATTTGGCTTTGAATGATTTTCAAAAAGGAAGTATATTGTAGTAGGAAGTAGAGTTCTTCATGGAACTTCCAAGCCCACTATTAATAAAATACATGACAAGGCTGTCTTGTTCGATAATGGGGATATGACTTATCAACTCTCTTGCTCCACTATCTATCCTATTGCTCTTTTGTTCAGAGAAAGAGATGAGGGTGACTCTACGCGACTCGCTGAAACAGGTTAAGGCAGCACTGGTCAAGAACCTGAATGAGCAGGACAAGTGGATCTTGGACTGGCCGGGGCAGATGTGCATCACGTCATGCCAGGTATACAAAACTGTGACATGATTTATTAGGATCCGTATTGTCTGCAAGGTTTTTAAGGTTGTGCCTGCTTACCATCTCTTGATGAATGCAGGTTTAAAAAATAAAATTATCTATCCTTCTATCCACCATACTCTAGGTCTTCCTCGTCCTCTCTTTCCATTCATCCGTCTCTCCATCACTTGTTTCGGCATTCTTTCATCATTCATCCTTTGCACATGTCCACACCATCTCAATCTGTTTTGCTCCAGCTTATCATTCAGCCTCTGTACATTCACTCTCTCCCTCCCAGTCTTCTGTACCACACTCCTCAGGGGCTGCCTGTATTCTACTTTCATCTCTCCTGGTTATCGGCCAAGTTTCTGGTCCATACACCATTATTGGTAAGTAATAGGTCTTGTTAGCTTTACTTACTTCGGCAGTGTGGTGACCAAAGATGGAGGAGCGGCAAAGGATGTCTCCCAACGTATCCAAAAAGCAAACGGCGCCTTTGTGCGGCTCTATCCAGTGTGGAAGAACAGCAAAATATCCATGAAGACCAAACTTCATATCTTCCGGAGTAATGTCAGGTCCGTTCTGATATATGGGTCTGAGACTTGGAAGGTAACTAAGGAAATCACCTCCAGGCTGCAGACCTTTGTCAACCAATGCTTAAAAATGATCTTAACCATCTACTGGCCGGAAGTAATCTCCTACCAAGAACTTTGGAGAAGGACGGGTGAAACGGAGATGGCCATACAAATTAAGCGACGGAAATGGAAATGGATCGGACATACCCTGAGGAAAGGAAATGAAGCGATTGAGAGAGAGGCACTGGATTGGAACCCACAGGGTACGAGGAGGAGAGGGAGATCTGTCCACTTGGAGGCTATAGAGGAGGGAAAGACCTGGAGTGAGGTGAAGAGGTTGTCTGCAAACAGGACCAGATGGATGCCCTATTTTCCACGAGGGACAATAGGAACTAAGTCAGTAATTCAATAGGTGTTGTACATCACTTCAGTGGTTTGTCTTTATCCCAAATTAAACTCCGAGCCTGATGATGGAAACACTCCCCCATTGTATCCTCTTGTTGATCTCCATATCCAATGTTGAATTTTCCATCAATTCACTTCCTAAATATTTGAAGTGCTTTACTACCTCCAGATCAACATCTCCTATTTTAACTATTCCTTTTATATCCTTCTGTCTTTCCTCTAGTCATTACCATTGTCTTACTTTTCTCTACACTGATTTTCATTTCTCATTTCTCAATATTTTCCTTGAGTACATCGAGCTGTTGTTGGAACACATTCTCACTCTCTCCCCAAACCAGAACATCATCAGCAAATAGGATTATGTTCATTCTTGTACCTGTGTATGCTTCCTTTGTTGCCTTTAGTATATCATCCATCACAAGTTTAAATAAGGAAAGGAAGATTGTGAATCGTGTGATTATAAACCACGGGACCTCCTTTTTATGTGAATCCGAATCACAGGACATGGCATTTCACTTCGAAAATCTCACATGCATTGACCGAAATTTGAACCCAGTCCACCTTGGTGAGAGGCCAACAGCTTGACCGCTGTGCCACCACAAGTATAAATAGCAATGGTGAGAGTCCACTCCCTTGTTTCAAACCATCCTGTTTTACCTACTTGAGTCTTGACACCGCTGCAACAATTAATGTATATCGCTTGTGTTATTTCTTCACCAATACCTTTTGCTTTCCCCAAACCCTGTCCCTAGTGTCACTATCATCTGTCAATGAAGGTCATTATCCAATCTAAATTTTCCAGTGTGCATTGACTCAAAGACTTGTTCCTTTTTGAATTCTGATTTTTGTTTTGTTTTTCTGTAATTTTTGTTTATTTTTATAATTATTTAGTGTTTTTTAATTTTTTGTTTTATAAATTTTCGGTCTTTTCAAATTTAGGTGTCCACCTCTAAATTTTAAATTCCATTCCAAAATTGTATACTGTACTTTAATCTGTGTTAAGAGGGGCAGATGACCTCGTAGTTCCGCCCCTTAAAACATTAATAACTAACTAAGGTCATTATCATGTCTTTTCCATATTCCCAGTGTTTTTCCATAGTTTGTCTTACAACAAAAATAGGTTCCACAGTTGGTCTTTCCCTTCTGTAACCAAACTGTTCTTGAATTCGGTTAACAACCATTTTTTCAGATTCATTCCTCCAGTACTCTTTCCATGTTCTTGGCAGCATGAAAGATTATAGCAATTCGTCGGTAGTTTCCACACACCTTCTTGTCTTGTTTCTTGAATATTGGTATATTAATCCCTTTGTGCCAATCCTCTGGAGCTTGTTTGCTCTCCACACACTCTTGAGTACTCTGAAAGTCCAGTATATTCCAATGGATCCCACAGCCTTTATCATTTCCACGGCTACTTCACCTACTCCCGTTTCCCATTTTCATCATCTTAATGACCAATTCCACTTCTGCCATCATTCTTAGTCTTCTTTTCTTCTTCGTCTTCACACATTTAGCAGTTCATGAAAATATTCTCTCCATTGGTTTTTAATATCTTCAGGTTCCTTCAATATCATTCCTTCTTTGTTTTTCACAACTTCAGGATTCACATATTCCTTCCTTTCATTCTTGACTACTTAACAATAATTTATTTCCACACTGACAACCATCTTTTATTTCCTGTGTGAATGCGTCCCAACTATTCTTCATTTGTTCAGCCACTACTTTCTTGCAAATTTGTTTTGCTTTCTACATATCTCATTCTACTTCTGCCCGTTTTATTTTCCACTCTTTCCAACTCTTTTTCTTATCCTTCACTCTTTCCTTTACTCTTTCATTCCAGCATGATGTTTGTTTATCTTTTATCTTTCCTGATGTTCTTCCACTTGTCTCCTCTGCACAACTCAAAATGCATCTTTAAAATGTTTCCGTTCTTCTTCCACATGCCCAACATCTGTCCTTGGTATTAGTTGTAGCAATTCCCTTGCACCTGTCTGTCCTTCAATCTCTATGTTATTATTTTTCTTTCTTTACTTTCCTTCAATTTTCTGATTTTTCCAACCTTCAACTTGGCTATTACTGTCATAGAATATTCAACATTATTTATTTCAGTTCAAGTGAATTTATTTTCCCTGCAAACAGATCCAATGGACTACTGATTGCACGAGATGTCTGCTTCAGAACAAGCTTACTGGTAATCGGAAACCAACAAAGAAATTGCGAAGGAGACGGGTAAGTTCACATACAGTAGAATGGTTGATCTCTTTTGAATGATTACTTTTCTATTACTCATACATTTGCCAGAGGTTGAATAATAAGTGTTCTGAATTTTACAAAGGTAGCCTCAAAAAGTAAGGTAACAAGCTCTCATTGCAATGTATTCATCATACAGCCATATGTGAACTTTGCAGCGTTCATCATCTGAGACATGATATTCGCTACCACCAACGCAAAGGAAGACGGAGGTATTTCTCTGGAGCTGAACAGTATTTTATAAATTTAAATGACTTGAAAATTCCCTTTGTTAAATAACCCGCCCCAGGTCGATCCTCAGTACGCGTTTTCTCCCTTGGCAAGTTGCCATTTAATATTTCTTTGATTTTAATGTAAATGGCTGCTTTGTATGCTCAGCTCCAAGAATGGTTGATCTGTATCGTTTGATACAGCTATTTGATCGACAAGTCTTCAACGGATAAGTTTCATTAAAAATTCCTTCTCCACTGTTGATCCTGTTTCTTCTGCTTTTCAAGTCTTGATATACCTTCACAATTTTCCACTTCAGTGATAATTGTGTGCTCACCTTTTAGATTGAAGCTTCCCTTGTGCATTGTGGTGGCAATATCCAGAGATGTTATTAGAAGATATTGGCTAAAAAGGAATAAAGGAGCGATCGCACTTGCAGTAAATGTAAATTCAGTTAATGTTGTAATTGTTTTAAGTTGCATCAGGGACCTGCCATTTTTAATATACATGCAGTAGGGGAGTCCGCCTCTAATTAAGTACCAGTTTTTCGGGCTTGTAGGCCGTGGTCCAGACAGGATATCTTCCCGACGTACAGGTGTACATAGGAACGACGAAGAGGAGCGTGACCACCAGACTCGAGGAACATAACAGACACAGCCGCCTGGGTCAAACTGAGAAATCGTCAGTCGCTGAGCATTCTCTCTTGCCCGGTCACGATGTACAGTACAGGGACACAGACATACTCTCCACGACCACACACTACCACGCCAGGCTGCAACGGGAAGCCATAGAAATATTCAAACACCCCGACAATTTCAATCGAAAGGAAGAAATTGAACGTGTGCGTAATACATGGATCCCGGCCCTTAGGAACACCAAGGCCAAGATATCACGCACACGTCAACCTGAAGAACCTTCCCGCTACAGCCCGGCAGTCGCCCAGGGAACACCTGACCCTCACAAGCTCGGTCGCCGAAGCCGGAGCATGCACTGCACCCCGCAACATGTACGCTAGACCAGACGATCTAGCTGGATTGCGCAGAGAACGCTCGGCTCACTATGCTAAATTGTTCCGTTAATTCATCGCCAAGATCCACCCAACCCACAGTCATATTCAAGCAACAATACCCCACTACAAACCGTTACCCATTATTTCAAGCCTCTTCCTCATTCCACTGCTGACCAAGGAAAGGAGCGGATCCCTTGAAAATGCTGGACGCCGTTTCCGGTGAAACGTCTGGACCACGGCCTACAAGTCCGAAAAACTTGTACTTAATTATGAACGCCGGCCGTGAAAGCCTAAGCTGTTATAGGAGTCCGTCTCGTTATTTATTAGGGGGATCATGTGTTCTTGGGTTATATGACGTAATTGTGTTTACTTTGGTTAGATGAAGGCATTGTGTTATTTTTATTTTATGCATATTTTAAACGTTTTGGTGAGAGTCAAGAATTTGTATTCAATGTAAGATCCGTGCTTCTTTATTTTGTTCATGTTATGATACAGGACGGTAGTTGTGAGTGAGTTGATTGTTTTGTTTTCTTGTGTGTGCTGGGTCAATATTGGGATTTGTTGACCAGCATTTTGTTTTTACGGGTGATTAAGGAGTACGTGTCCTAACCTGCATACACATTCTAAGCTTGTGTTTATGTTATTGCAGGATGGTAAATTTTATTATTCAAGGAATCAGTTGATGAGTAGGGATGTAGATATTTGTTCTTCAGTAGCTGTCGTATTGTTTAGTTGCTAATCAGCTGAGAGCGATTGCAGATTTCTCTAATGTTGTTAAGTGAAGTATATCGAGCTTTCTTTCATATGACATCGATTTCAGTGTTTCTGGAAACTGATCTCGGTGGTCATGTCCCATCAATGTTAGTGATTCAAATCTTGTACTTCCTCCCGAATAGAATGTTTGCCTTTAAGAATAACTGAAGTTCAGTTTCCTCAGGTTAGGTTTGTATTAATGTAATTTATGTTTTATTTTGGTGTGTGGTAATTCTGTTGAACCAGTCATTAGTAAAGCATTTGTTTAAGGGAATCGTATGCCATGTGTAGTACAGCGGTGGTGTAACGTCAGGTTGGATTTGATTGGCAATTGTAATGTGTGTTGGGTTTAACGTATTTTCCATTTATTGAGCTTGTGAAGTGACATACTACACTCACCGGCAAAAAAAAAAACGCAACACTTGTATTTATTAATTATTCTCATAATATATTGCACTGAAATTATTCTTATGTCAAAATTATGCATAATTAATTCTTTTTTAAACATTTGAAAACCACTTCACATAAAAAAGAGCTTTGAATAAAAAATCTGTAAAATTTTCTAGAATAAGGAATAAAAAGTGGAAATGTCATAAATTTTGAGTAAATTACATAGTCGTTTAAAAATGTTAACCTGATTTCCAAAATTTATCATAACAGAATTAATCCATTCCTTTGAGTACTGACACAAGAACTGAACACTTAAAAACCAGTATTTCCACCCCTAGCACGAATCACCTCGCGTAACCTCTCTGCCAAACTTGCGATGATTTGTGAAATTGTCTCTTGTGGGATGCGTTCTCACTCCTCATGCAGCATCACCCGAAGTTGCCGGAGAGTCTGAGGAGCACATTGCCGAACATTTCTGGCCAACATATCCCAAACATTGGATTGAGGTCAGGGCTCCTAGCTGGCCAGTCCAGTGCGTAGATTCCAACCACATGCAGGTACTGCAGGACACATCGGGCAGTGTGTGCTCGTGCGTTGTCGTGCATCAGGCGAAATTCATCTCCGACAAATGGAGCAAATGGTACAACATGGTTTTCAAGGACTTCCAGCTGTGAGAGTCCCAAACTCAGTCCTGGCATCCATACTGTCCCCAGCCCAGGCCATGACAGAACCCCCGTTGAATACAGTCCTTGAGGAAAAAGTTACAGGAGAAAACCTTTCTCCAACCCTCCTCCACACTCCAGGCGATCTGAGACTGAATCTGTTCTCGTCTGTATGCAGCTAATATGTGAGTATTAATTTTGAAAATCAAGTGTTGCAGATTTTTTGCCGGTGAGTTTTTATTAAGGGTGGGTTTTGGTTAGGTGACAGTTCCCAGTTTGAAGTTCAAGGGTTGTATAAGGCAAGCTTTCTAGCTGCGATTATCGCAATAGCAAATTGGTGAGGAAAAATGTACTATGGTAATATTATCATTAATGGCATTGTACGGGCAGGTACCCTGTTGATTTAAAGTTGTGTTGCGATCATGCCGTTTATAAAAATAAAATAAAAAGATAGGGCACTTTCTGTTTAATAGGGTCAAATCAAAATTGTAGTTCCTTGTTTTGCTGTATTGAAAATGTAATTTTGTTGTAGTTCTCGACTGGTGAAAGGTACAATGAGTTCCACAAGTATTTTAAGATCTTGACTGCTGTCGCATAACATGTTCCATACATGTTCAGTTGTATATAATTTTCTGAAATATATTTTCAAGTTCTGTGTTTGTCTCTTGGTACAGAACAGGTGGCTAGCCAGATATTCGGATGCTGTCCGTAGCAATTTGCCCAAGCTTCAGCGCTTGAAGATTGTGGCCATGGTGACCATAGAGATTCATGCCCGAGATGTTGTGGACACACTGGTTAAGATTCGTAAGTATGCATTGTAGCTAGAGAAGCAACTTATACTCTGTATTTCAAAAGAATGAACGTGAAGGAAATGGCGGGAGCTGTGTTGCCAAGTTTTTATTGTTGATGTAGAACAGCTGATTGGAATAATACACAGGGCTACATTCCAGATATTATTTCGGTACTATTATGCGCAATATAATGCAAATGTCAATCTTGAGGACATTCAAATAGAGAAATAAGATATAAAATGAATAGCTAAGCTACCTTTGTCACCGTTATTCAATAAATACGAGAAAGAGGCCAAACACTCGACAGCTATACAAATATAATACAAAATACAAACACAAAGTAATATGATGATGAATATATCAACACTCACCATACAATGATTATATCCTTCAAGATGAAACAAGAGTTTGGGCGAAGGTCGTTCACAGTTTACAGCAGTTAACACAGAACGCAGAATTAACATCATGACAATACCAAGCACACTCACTCACTCACTGTATCGCGACTCTGTGCCGTTAATAATAGCCTCCACATACGTAATGTTAAGGTCAAGTATTTAGCACCAAGCCCACAAACAAGCTGTTCTTTGGCGATATTATTGCAGTGATTTTACATTGTCGATTTGTAGGTTATTGAATGACAAGCGTTAATTTGAACACTACGGTATGCAATGAAACATTACTGGATACGTAAACATTAAGACTAAATGTACATAGCCTATTTTGTACGTCATGCATGTATTCTAAATTAAGTATATTTAAATTTGAATTGAACAAACAAGGCTAACCATGAAAATAGTTTGATGTCGAAATGAACGATAGCCGGCCGTTACAGGTTGGCGTGCACGGTCTCCAGCTGTGTTTCCAGCATTTTCCCACGTTCTTCCTGCGGTACTATTAACAACTTATTGACTCGATGCTTAAAGTAAACAAAACGATGGTAATGAAACAAACTCCGACACAGTTAACAGGCGACTGAATGAATGACAATAAGCTGGCAACGTATGGTATTAGTTATCAAAATCCAGCCAATATGAGCCTGCAGCGGTCAGCTGTTCCAAGCTCCCGCCATTTCCTTCACGTTCATTCTTTTGAAATACAGAGTATAGAACTTGCAAGTTCACCAAACAAAGTCGAAGAAATTACAACCTAAAATGTGGAAAATATACGAAGGGCGTTCATTATTGTTTTACACTTTATTTTTTTCTTCCCAAACGAAGTACATTACACATCAGTTGTTACGTCCACGTTCTCAACATAATCTCCTGGTAACTTTATGCACTTTTGCCATGGATGTGTCAGTCTCTCCAGACCTTCCTGAAACCGTTATTACGGAGTGCTGCATACCCATGCCTTGACACCTGTGTCCAGAGGTTTCTTCATGTTCCCGAACAGGTAAGTTGGGAGAGTATAGTGGATGTGGCAGCAACGTGAATCCCATTTGATCAATGGCAGTGGTGGTCTCTCGGCTAGAGTGGGGGCGGGCATTGTCATGTTGTAGAAGCACACCTTTAGCCCATTTTCCTGGCCGCTTAGTTTGAATGGCACGACGAAAGCGCTTAAGGGTTGCCACATTTGCTGCACTGTTAATCGTGGCCCCCAATTCCAACCAGTCAATGAGGATGATGCCCTTTGTGTCCCAGAACACTGTCGCCATTCGCTTCCTAACTGATGGCACTGCTCGACATTTCTTTGGCGGGGGATTGCCCCTATGCTTCCATTGCATGATCACCGTTTTGCGGATTTTGCAGAACTGGACACAGCTGTCAAGGCATGGGAATGCAGCACTCCAAAAATGGCTTCAAACCCCACAATGCTCATGGCCAGTCAGGCAAATCGTGAAGCCAAGAGAGGATTAGGGCATAATCCAGCTCTTTTGGGTACATTCGTGTTGACTGACTGAAAATCACTAAACTTTTGAATAGCTTGTGTGTTAAAACTTTACAATGTGTTTAACCCTATCCCGCCTATAGCGCCCGAAAGCGCCCGTCTCTTGACTTATCCTTCCGGTCCTTACCGCCTGAAAGCGCCCGGTCGCATTATCTGCTCACGTCTGCCATCTATGCGTCAGGTTTGTAGTTTTCTCAACTCTAAAGTGTTTATAAAGCATTTACGAATGTGCAGTACAATCCACAAGGCAGTGAAAACAAAACAATAGCGTAAATCTATCATGAACTTCCATGCACACTGATCAGGTGTTTCGTTCGTAAACATGGCGGGATTGAGTAATGCAGATAATGAAACCGAGCTCAATATAGGCGAAGAAAGTGACGCAGAATGATTTAGTAGTGGTGAAAGTGAGTTTTTAGTCTGTGAAGAATGATGATAATTTCAATGATAATAGTGATGTAAATGAAAACGGAGACCAAGAAATCGGACCTGACGGCGATGCCCCGGCATTTCAGGTAACACAAACATTTCGTTTTTTTTTTTCTACGAATGAGTTTTTGGAGAAATTATTTCGTAGTTTCATTTGGTTGTGCTAATAAAAGGAATATTCCAATCATTAGTATCGATTCTTTAAAAAAATAGAGTAATAAGTTTATGCTTATACCGGTATTGGTTTATATCGCGCCGGCCCTCATTTCTAGTATTTGACAATTATAAATAAAACTGAAAAGTACGTATCGTGGTATGAATAGACAATGTTTGTTAGGCGGTCTCCTCACTTTGGGAAATGTTGTATAATATAATGAAAGTATTCTCTACTATGTGAGAGTTATAGGTTATGTTTACATGTTGTCTGGCGATTTCTCCAGTATCACCAAGATACTGGTTTGAACCCAACAACCTTAGGACTCCAAGAAGGGAGATATGGATGTGATGGTATGTTTTCTAATATTGTTGAAAATTTGAATACATTATGGTCAGTCGTTTTCATTATATTATACTTTTTCTGAAACAATGTACTTAGGTTCATTTCTTTCTAAATAATAGGGTAAAACCTGGGGATAGGCAACCTGAAAATATGGGCGGGAAAAGGTTAAGGGGTGGTAGGATGAAATGGTTTATGGTGAATGATAGGAAAACAATAATTCTTTTTAAAAAAATTGGCTGATTAAATAATATTAAACATCTTTGTTTTCATAAAAATTTTACACACTTTCAAAAATGGCTATTTAAAAAGTATGACTGGAACAGCTTTCAAAGAATAAAGGAATACAGAGAGACTAACATGGCTCAATTTTTGAATGACCAATCAAAAGTGTTTTATTCAAATTGAATTGTTATGTAACATGTTGTATTTCATACAACCTATAAATATACTTGGCAAATTGAATTATCATATGAAATTAATGACCCGTTTGGACAGCTAGTTGTACAGAGCTAACCTAGAAGTACGATTCTCTGGTTTTATTCGAGGTCTCTTTACAAGGTTAGATGACTTACAAATTTTTACGCATTGTTCCATACCTGACTGGAAACAACACCCCATAGCACTCAGCAGCGACATCCATTTCAATATATTATTGAGCCGTATTGAAGAAATATAATATAGGCTGTCCCGTAACAGAACATTTGGGTTCAACTAGAACATTTTTCAAGGTTAGAGGACTTTTCAGTCAAAATTTGTTATGCATTTCACCAATTCTTTATACGTGGAAACAACATCTTTTTGCAATCAACAGGAGATCCGATTCATTATATTGAACCATAATGAAGAAGTATAATATAGACAATCTATTAAGACTATTAGTGCAGCAGAAAAGAGGAGAATTGAAGCGTTTGAAAGGTGTTACAGGAGAATGATGAAGATCAGATGGGTAGATAGAGTTACAAACGAAGAGGTATTGAGACGAGAGGGAGAGGAGAGATGTTTCTGGCGATTGTTAATGAAGAGAAGAGATAGGTTGGTAGGACACATACTGTAATGGGAATTAGTGCCCCATGTTGGTAGCGACAAATGTAACAGTTTGCTTAGCCCACACTGTTGGGTGATAAATGTAACTGTTTACCTTTGCCTAAGCTATGTTGTTTTAATGGGCGCCAAGACCTCAATGCAATGTTGAAATCTAAATTTGTATTTAACAACGTCTAGCTCTGGCAGAACACCTTCAAGACACTATTCACTCAGATCGTGGTATGATTTGATCATTAACCCAACAAACAATTGTATCAGGAGAAGGAATTGGTCTATATCTAATGCTACCTACTGAAAGCAAAGATTGCATTGTAAAAGAAATGAATTTATTATATAAAACAAGTATAGCAAAATTAATAATAATAATAACTATAAAATTTAAATTGGAGCGTTGTGATTTGAATATTACCGATAGAAAATTACGTGAAAACGGAGTCTGATAAATTGATTTTACTCTTATTTCCAAGCTATGAAGTTACTGAAATATGAAATGTAAAACAAAGAAAAATGAGAGATTGCGTATTTCTGCGTAATTTGCGCTTACCATTGGAAATTGCCAAGGCATTTCCCTCGTACTTGCTGATGCTGTGAGCTTCCCACAGTCTCCTGGACGTCGTCATCTCCGTCGGAAATTGATGATATTCTGGTAGCTTAGATAATTCTATGGTCCGTAACTCGGACCCAAACACTCGTACAACCGCACTGGTTAAGTTTTGCAAAAGTTAGTCTTCAACTCCACTGAACATCGGAGCGACACGCACTTGCAACCGTACACCGCAAGTTCTACACAGATAGTCCGTTCCACGGAACATCGGAGCGTCCCCCGCGTATAACCATACTCCGCAAGTATTTCACAGATAGTCCGTTCCACGGAACATCGGAGCGTCCCCCGCGTATAACCATACTCCGCAAATTCTACACAGATAGTCCTCGTTTCACGGCGCGTCGAACGATATATGCACCTGTTGGCTCCCCCACCATGGTACCAACATCTAGCTTACGTCGTCCTCACTGATTGGCTGAGCACGCCGCCAGTTCCCCTCCTCTGCCTCATTACACTCGGCGCGCGAGAGGGAGAAGTCGATTTCCGTTCCAACAATTCGTCTTTTCTAGACCTTGCGACCCAAGATTGCGTCATGCTTCTCGACAAGATTAAGCGTGTACTTGAAATCCCAGTGAGTCACGTCTCTCGATATACCCTAACTGACGAAAACTCCGTAAAATTCCGTAATCAGATAATTTTCTATGATATCGTCGTTCGTAATAATTTGCTGGATAGCGTTTTCTAAGACATAGAAAACCTATCTGAATGCTAATAATTTTTATAAAATGCTCCGAAAATACCTTAATAATAATTATAATAAATTAATAATAATAATAAATTACCATGAAAAATTCTCTTGGCTGAACAATTTGCCGCGTAAATAAATATAGAATGGCTTCCTACTGACTTATGCCAGTTGCATAAAACCCCTCGAAAAACACGTTACATATTCGCCTCGGATCATCGGATGATTTACCGTGACGACGGTCCATTATCCGATTATCCCAGACACGTTAATAAACCCCATCCAAAATACCTATTACATAAATGAAATCACCCTAAATTACAGATATATACACTCATATTTTTTCTTCACGCACTTTGCGTCAAAGTTTGTTGTCACTATGGATCGCACTTTGCAACCAGTTCAATGTTTTACATAGGGAATAGTGTTCCACGGATATTTCCGCCTCTCAAATTTCTCTATGTTGGAGAAATAGACATAATTAATGTGTGAGCACTATGTATTTATGATGTCATATCACACGCATTGAAGGTGTTCTGATATATTTATATCACCATAGAACTTCCTAATTTCACTGGAGGTCCCCTCCTTATGGTGACATTTAATTCCACTTATCACTCAGCACACGATCACACTATTGTGGCAGCGCCTCGTGACCATAATACTTAATCTCTCTTTAACGTAGATTAAATTAATATTGACTTCTGAAAAAAAAACAGTAACTGCGCATTACATATAACACCAAATATTTCTGTGCCGTAAGCGCCCTGTCTTGTTAAGTTCCCGTTAACCATATTCTACTTAATACTAGCTCTCAACCCAGACCATTTCTCCTCACACAAATAATACCATTGTACAGATTATCTTAAATTACACCCTTACAAATCTTACATGGCGAGGCCGTAAACAGAAATCACGTGTGCTGATATGTATGAGTTTCATGAAGGACTGTCTCGCATTCTGATGGCCCATCTTTTGCCTCGTGGACGCCTTAAGCAAAAATACCATGTACAAGCGCTCACCCATCTCTTGGAGGCAAATGGGAATTCACCAGCGCTACCAAATTCTGGCCTTGGTGTATCGAGACATTTTAGTGCTCAAGAGCATCCGACAATCCCGTCATATTTCCCTGTACCTTAAAAACTCTCATTTACTTACATACTACCCCCCTGTGCGACTTCTGATACGCCTGCCTTGAAGACCAGATCTTCCACGCACCAGACACCACACTTACTCATTTGATAGGCTGGCTCGCCAGCTAAACACATTCACTTTATGACACATATTTTCGTAGACTATGAATATTATACGTCCCGTATAATCTGTTTCCCTCACTATTCTCCAGCACATATGCTGTTTTTCCAATACGTTTGGAAACTATAAATGTTTCTGCGTCACCTGCTTCCAACCTTGCAAGTGGCTCCCTTAAATGAACGTCATCACGTTGCTCTACCTAGCATATTACTCAGTATCTGTAACGATGCCCTGTTGCTACTGTCCACACATGCACATATTAAAATACCGTCCTCTGCTTTAACCACAGGATATTCCCTACATAAATTAGTGTCCCTCGATAGCATGTCTGCAAGAATGTTATCTTTACCTTTAATATATTTTACTGTGAATTCGTATTCCTGCAGAGCAAGAATCCACCTACTAACTCTGTTAGAACTGAGTTTACAAGTCCTCATATACAGTAATGCATGGTGATCTGTGTGGATCTCAAATTTCCCCCCTACTAAATACATTCTAAATTTCCCTAAACTGAAAACAATACCTAAAAGCTCTAACTCAGTAATCGTGTATCTTTTCTCCGCTGCTGTCAGTCCTCGCGAGGCTAAAGATACAATGCACAGATTACCCTCATCATCTTTCTGACATAATACTCCAGCAATGCCGATATGTGAAGCATCTGTCATAACCACATATTCCTTATCTTTTAACGGATATTTCAGCACTACAGCTTTCTCAAAACCTTCCTTCAGCGCTCTAAAAGCTTGATCATGCTTGGACTCCCATCTCCACCGAGTCCCACTTTTAAGCAATTCCCTGAATGGTTCTACCAACCCTGAGTATTTAAGAACGAACCTCCTGAAAAAGTTGCAAATTCCTAGGTAAGTTTTTAACTGTTTAACATTCTGTGGCACCTCTGCGTGAAGTATCTTATTAACCCTACTTTCCTCTGGTGTCACACCTCTACTCGACACTCTATGACCTAAAAATGTCACTTCTGAGTGACAGAATGACGACTTAGACAGCTTCAAAGTGAACCCTGCCTGATCTAACTTCTGAAAAACTATATTTAAATGACATAGATGCTCCTCAAAACTGCGTGAACTAATTACCATATCATCAATGTAAATGGTTACAAACTCTCCTGTGTCATCCCCTAATGCGATGTTTAAAGCCCTAATTAAAGCTGCTGAACTACTCTTTAACCCATAAGGTGTTCTACAAAATTGATAAAGGTTATATTTATGACTAAAAGCTGTAAATGGTCTATCTTCGTACATAAGTGGCACTTGCCAAAAACTGGAACTCAAATCTACACAAGTGAAATACTTCTTCCCCTCAAATGTTTGCATTAATTCCTCTATTGACATAGATTTCAGCTGATCTGAACTAATTCTACTGTTAACCAAACGAGCGTCTAAACAAATACGAACCGTGCCGTCGGTCTTGGGTACCGTGATCAAAGAATTAACATATGGACTGTTAGAGTGCTCAATAATCCCATCTTCAAGCATCTGGTTAATTTGTGCCTCAACTGCACTCTGATAAGCGAAAGGTACAGGATATCTATGTCCTGTGAATACTGACCTATCAATAACGTTCAATGAATGTGTATAGCAATTGGCCATACCAATGCGATCCTCAAAAACTCTCCTATTACACCATAACACATCATAGAGCCGAACACATTGTTCCACCTCTATATTTCCCTGAAATGCAGCCTCACGTAACGAGTCCTCTAGACTTCCGTTCGTAATCACACTGCCCACAAAACATGGAGAACCCCGCTCTACGGCTGGCGATATCTCATTTAAAGTACAAATCACACCTACAATACTACTCCTCTGAATACGGTCATTGAACGCTACTTCTACTTCAGAATCTCCCCATTTAAATTTCAAACTCCCTCCATCATAACATAAGTTACCAGACACTCTACTTAGCCACTCTGAACCCAAGATAACACTGAATACTAAATTTGGAATTACAAGGCAAATCTGCTTCTCTACATGATTATTAATTTTAATGTCTACTAAAACTTGCTTAGAAATTACTTTAGACCTCTTCCCAACAGCTGTGATAACAAAAGTGCTTTTAATTGGCATCTCCTCAAAATTTACTCCAGTTCCTTTCATTTTATCATAAAATGCACTACTTATGCAACTCTTCATACAACCACTATCAATTAAAACATCTGTGTACGCCTCGGACACGTTAAATTTAACTATGGGGCTCTTACTAACCACTTCCTGAATAATACCTTCATCATTTAGTTCATGTAATAATTCATTTCTTACATTTAGGTCATAGGGTTCCTGTATAATTGTATGGACAGGGCATGCTACAGACTGAGATTCTGACCTTACTTCGCAGCCTGGTTCGCGTTTAAAGAACCGCTACAGTTGGCTGTAGTACTAGTTACTACTGCACTGGTCTGGTTGTTCTGGGCTGTGTTGTCATTGTTTGGCTGTATATTACTACCACTAGGCTGTCCTCTTCCTTGACCCCTATTCTGGTTGTAATTATTGTCATTATAATTTCTCCCTTGATTTCCCCTGAAATCATTGTTTCTCCCTTGATTTCCCCTGTAATCATTGTTCCTCCCTTGATTTCCCCTGAAATCATTGTTCCTCCCTTGATACTGATTACCATAGCCATTTCCTCTGTTCTGATTTAGCTGATTATTGTTATTTCTATTTTGAGCATTGGCCCCTTCGCCACCGTTCCCTTGAACTTCTTGATGCCTGGCTTCATTAGGCCTATTATTATTATTACCCTGGTTCCGATTGAAATTGTCCTCATAACCCCCTCTCCCTAGTGCATCAAATGTGCTTAACAAATTTTCTACTTGTGATATTGTCTTTACATTCTGGATACAAGCAGCCTCCTTGATCCTATAGGGAAAGTGCCTAAGTAGCAACCTCACCACATCACTTTCCTCCTTCAAGCCATCCAGATATTTACACACTAATACCTGCCCTAAAAAGTATTCGGTCATGGTGGAGCTTCCTTTAGGGTTATATTTACCACACACTACTCCCTCACGATGCTGCGACTGAATAACCTCATTCCAGAACTTTTCACAGAATTTCATTTTAAAATCATTCATATCAGTAAACTTGTCTCTGTAGACAGCAAACCAATTCCTCGTTTCCCCCACAAACACTTGTTCTAAAATTTCAACTACCTGGCACCACTCAATACTACCATTTTCCAACCTCTCCCCGAATTTATTTTCTATAGTGTTCATGAACTCCATTGGGCACCCCTGTCGATTGCTGAACTTACCCAGTTCTACCTCCCTGTGTGTGCTATTCACAAAAACTGGCCTATTCTGACTATTTTCTTGCCTGATCCTAGCTTTTAATTTTAATTCTAATTCTGCGATTTTCTCCTCAGCCTTCCTCTCAATACTGTTTACTGTTAATTTAATGTTTCCTTCTGATTCTTCTACTTTATCATATAGCTTTGCTTGTTTCTCCTCAATCTTGCTAATGCTCTCTCTATTACTCTCTCTTAAATCATTTACTTCTGCAACTATTTGTGAGTGGACTTTCTCAATTCTACCCCCCAGCTGTTCCTTAACCTCTTTAGTAGCTACCTGAATTTTGTCAATTTCTCCCCCCAATTGCTTTTTGACCTTCTGTGTTTCCAGTTGCACTAGTTCTTTTAAATTTTCAGCCTGTGTACTGATTCTAATTTCCAACTCCTCCTGTACTTTTCCTAATTTTCTGTCTACATCTGCAATAATCTCTTTAGCCTTTTCTTCCATCACCCCCCTGATCTCACCTCTAATCAGTTCGAATTTGTCACTCATTTCCCTGCTGTTTTGTTCTAATTTAGCATTTAAAGTTTCAGTACTCTCTCTATATTCCTTACTGTTTTGTTCTAATCTGGCGTTGTTTTGTTCCAGTTTAGCATTTAAAGTTTCAGTACTCTCTCTATTTTCCTTACTGTTTTGTTCTAATCTGGCGTTTAAAGTTTCATTACTCTCTCTATTTTCCCTACTGTTTTGTTCTAATTTAGCATTTAAGGCATCTGTACTTTCTTTATTTTCCCTACTGTTTTGTTCTAATTTAGCATTATTTTGTTCCAGTTTTGCATTGTTTTGTTCTAATTTAGCATTTAAGGCATCACTACTAACTTTGTTCTGATACATAAACTCGAGAAGTAAAGTTTTTAATTCTGGTTGGCCGCCTACACTCCCTGTTTCAGTATCGGGATTTACCTCCGCTACCCCGGTACTACCATCACTCGACATACTGCTCGTATCATCACTCTCCCGTTGATGACCACTACGTAACCTCATCTGTCTTTCTTTCTCATCCCCCATAATGATATACACTGATACAGACAAATAACCCCCAAAATACAGGCACAGAAATATATACCCTTCTCCTTCCACAAATGTTATTAGGTTTTCAGCCCCAAGTTGTCGGCGACAAATGTAGCGTTTTTTTAATGCCCATGTTGGTAGCGACAAATGTAACAGTTTGCTTAGCCCACACTGTTGGGTGATAAATGTAACTGTTTACCTTTGCCTAAGCTATGTTGTTTTAATGGGCGCCAAGACCTCAATGCAATGTTGAAATCTAAATTTGTATTTAACAACGTCTAGCTCTGGCAGAACACCTTCAAGACACTATTCACTCAGATCGTGGTATGATTTGATCATTAACCCAACAAACAATTGTATCAGGAGAAGGAATTGGTCTATATCTAATGCTACCTACTGAAAGCAAAGATTGCATTGTAAAAGAAATGAATTTATTATATAAAACAAGTATAGCAAAATTAATAATAATAATAATAACTATAAAATTTAAATTGGAGCGTTGTGATTTGAATATTACCGATAGAAAATTACGTGAAAACGGAGTCTGATAAATTGATTTTACTCTTATTTCCAAGCTATGAAGTTACTGAAATATGAAATGTAAAACAAAGAAAAATGAGAGATTGCGTATTTCTGCGTCATTTGCGCTTACCATTGGAAATTGCCAAGGCATTTCCCTCGTACTTGCTGATGCTGTGAGCTTCCCACAGTCTCCTGGACGTCGTCATCTCTGTCGGAAATTGATGATATTCGGGTAGCTTAGATAATTCTATGGTCCGTACCTCGGACCCAAACACTCGTACAACCGCACTGGTTAAGTTTTGCAAAAGTTAGTCTTCAACTCCACTGAACATCGGAGCGACACGCACTTGCAACCGTACACCGCAAGTTCTACACAGATAGTCCGTTCCACGGAACATCGGAGCGTCCCCCGCGTATAACCATACTCCGCAAGTATTTCACAGATAGTCCGTTCCACGGAACATCGGAGCGTCCCCCGCGTATAACCATACTCCGCAAATTCTACACAGATAGTCCTCGTTTCACGGCGCGTCGAACGATATATGCACCTGTTGGCTCCCCCACCATGGTACCGAAATCTAGCTTACGTCGTCCTCACTGATTGGCTGAGCACGCCGCCAGTTCCCCTCCTCTGCCTCATTACACTCGGTGCGCGAGAGGGAGAAGTCGATTTCCGTTCCAACAATTCGTCTTTTCTAGACCTTGCGACCCAAGATTGCGTCATGCTTCTCGACAAGATTAAGCGTGTACTTGAAATCCCAGTGAGTCACGTCTCTCGATATACCCTAACTGACGAAAACTCCGTAAAATTCCGTAATCAGATAATTTTCTATGATATCGTCGTTCGTAATAATTTGCTGGATAGCGTTTTCTAAGACATAGAAAACCTATCTGAATGCTAATAATTTTTATAAAATGCTCCGAAAATACCTTAATAATAATTATAATAAATTAATAATAATAATAAATTACCATGAAAAATTCTCTTGGCTGAACAATTTGCCGCGTAAATAAATATAGAATGGCTTCCTACTGACTTATGCCAGTTGCATAAAACCCCTCGAAAAACACGTTACAATACTAAGACACCCAGGAATAGCAAGCTTAGTTATGGAAGGAAGGGTTGAGGACAAGAACTGTAGGGGTAGACCAAGGTTAGAATATGTTAAAACAGATTGCCTCGGATGTAGGGTGTGGTAGCTATGTAGAGATGAAACGATTAGCTCAGGACAGGGAGGCATGGAGAGCTGCATCAAACCAGTCAAAAGACTGAAGACTCAAACAACAGATTTGTATTAAGGTTAGTCTCGTTTCTCTTATGTACAGTGGTGCGTGGTTAATTCGAACTTCTCTAATTCGAAATGTTCTTTAATTCGAATTTTTCTCTTGGTCCCTAGCATTTTATATACAATCAATGCTAAAAAATCGTGGTTAATTCAAATTATATTTTGGATAATTCGAAGTTTTTAGTGTAAAAACCGATCGGAAGCCAAACAGTTCCCAAAACAACTGTTCCCGAGTGCAGCCCAAGCAACAAACAGGCGTTTCTTTGAAAGTAGAAATGACGTAAGTGGTTTAGTTTTCCGTTCCTTAAATTTGTTAGATTCTTTTGTGAAGGCCGAGAGAATTAATTGTAGGAAACAGGTAAAAATCTCAAACTATTTTGAAAAAGAGTAGATTTCTCTTTTGAAAAACAGTAGATTTCTCTAAGACTTAACTAAATTGCTGGACTACTACTGTCGTTTAATAGGTGAATAGTACATTTTGATTTTATTTTTCATTTGAAACTTTTGAGGTTATTCACGATACAGTCTTTATAAAGTACCATTGTCTCTTAATCTGCTTTGTTGAACGTAAATCATTATGAAAACGTAATAAAATATAATTTCTCTACCCTTTTCAAAGAACTTTCTTAATTCGAACTTTTGGATAATTCGAATTTTTTTACTGGTCCCTTGAGGTTCGAATTATCCAAGTTCCACTGTATTTACTTGTTTTTTTTTTAATTTTAATTTTATTTTTTTATATTATTTTTTTATTTGTAATTTTATTTAAATTTTAATGTGTTCTTAGTAAGGATATCCATTTTCACTTTGGTATTTGTTAACATAGCCTAGTTTTTAAGATTCTTTAATTATTTCAATCTACGCTGACGAGGGTAATGTTGTATACCGAAACATGTACGTATTAATATAAATATTAAACGTGTTAGACAAGGCGGCTGTTATAATTTGAGACCTTGACATAGACGGCTGGTGTATACCATCTCATGTGTGTTGCAGATTGTATGGACGTGTCTGTGTTTCTATTGGGACCGTGACATCGACGATTGTATATATGAACTCACGTGTGTTGCAGATTGTATGGACGTGTCTGTGTTTGAGTGGCTGTCTCAGTTACGTTTCTATTGGGACCGTGACATTGACGATTGTATCATCCGTCAGACCAACACTTTCTTCATGTATGGCTACGAGTACCTGGGGAACTCTGGTCGTCTCGTTATCACGCCACTCACTGACAGGTATGTACCATATGAAAGATGAGGGTTTTATTTTGGTTCCTAATTACCATTCAGAAAATTCTAGGCTGTCTTTGTATTTACAACACCTCAGCTTGGTGACACAATAATGGTTCTAGATGCAGTTGAATGTTGAATGTTGTTGAAACATTTATTGTATTTACCTGATTGCAAGAGGTTATGTTTTTAAAAATTTGTAGTTGTCTTAAAATTGTAGAGAAAGGTACAGTATACTGGTTATATCACATTGGAGCTAGTGTATATGGCATTGATTCACATCATCATCATCATCATTGGTTCGGCCACTGTCTTGGCAAACCAGTTTTTGTGCTTCCCTATTTGTTTCCACTCTGTGTGGTTGTACATATCTGTATTATTTGTCTTCATTGCATTTATTCATTGTCAGGTTGGTTTTGTTTATGTTGATTGGTTGTCGTGATTTATTTGTTTTGATTGCATGTAGTATTCCCACTGCCGTGTTTCCAGTAGGATATTTTGGCTTAGAAGGTAATTTTGGTATTTCTAAGTTGGCCACATTGATTCTTCTTTAACTTGTTTGAACTCTTTACTGTGATTGGCTGCTTTCGGCCTATCAGAGGCCTCTAATTTGGTTTTTAAACTCTCTACTGTGATTGGCTGCTTCCAGCCCATCAGAGGCCTCCTTGCTGCTTGTAGCGACCAATCACGTGTTTCTTCTTCGTTGTTCTCTAAGTGTGTAGCCATGACACAATGCTGTGCTTTAACGCTGGTTGTGATATATCAACAAGTATCCAGCTAATCATTTCTATAATTGGTGCTATCTTCATAGTAACCGTGCTTAGCAATCATGTCCTATGCACATGATTCATATTTGTTTGGGCAGTGACATTACGGTGATTTTCGATCTCATCATCACCATGCTTGATGTTGATACGCGTCATGTCAACGAATTCTTCAATCCGCGGCGTCGGATAGTTTGTTGTAATGTGTTCACTTCTATCTTCATTTACTGCCTAACAATTTGTCTTCACGCGTATGAATAATGATGATGCTTCGTGTGATAAGTAATTCATCGTGTCTGGAAGCATGTTACAAGGCTGCAACATCACTGGAATGGAAGTTGACGCTGGGTTTAACTACTTTACTATTGCGACAATACCGTGCGATTGGCATATCCCGGTATTTGTATGATAGCAACTACTTTGACTTCCTGCAACATCACTGGAATGGAAGTTGACGCTGGGTTTAACTACTTTACTATTGTGACAATACCGTGCGATTGGCATATCCCGGTATTTGTATGACGGCAACTACTTTGACTTCCTGCGTTTCACACATAATTTGTTTTATTAACAATTCATTTTGGGCTTACAGTATCGGCGCATCACTGTAAGTCAGTCCTGGTTCGACGACACATTCTCGTTCCATGCGACCTGTTTTTTCATTATTTGTTGCAACTCCACTTGTGTTGCATATTTAAATTATATCATTCTTTGGAACCGCCGTGTATTGCATGCCGTTCTATGATGTACTGATCTGCAGCTACGTTCAAGACAATATGTGTGTTTTAGGCTCAAGACGTAACGTGTGTTAATTCTTAATGAGTGTTTCTTCAAGTGTGTAAATTTGTGCTAGTGTTTCTCATATGTTTATGTGCCACCTTTGAATATTTATTTATGCGTCACCTTTGGATATTTGTTTTATGTGCCACCTATTTGATAATATATCTTATTATTAGTTAGTGGTGGTGTCGTGTCCTTTATGCCTTCCTGGATTTCCTTATTTAGTGACAATAACATTGTCTGGTCCTCCACATGTTTGCTAAATTGTCAAGCGACCTTTGTAAAGTCAACTCTTTGTATTATCACATCATTATCTAATGCTTTGGCCAACAAATTTTTATACATTGTCCACTATTACCAGAATACTCTTGGTGGGTTGTTGACTTCCCGCGTTGGCCAATACAATCATCATCATCATCATGCAAGTCCCACTCCAGTCACCCGGGTGTGGTTTACAAGCCTCCTCCACTCCTTTTTGTCCTTCCATT
Source organism: Meconema thalassinum (assembly GCA_946902985.2). NCBI lineage: Eukaryota > Metazoa > Arthropoda > Insecta > Orthoptera > Tettigoniidae > Meconema > Meconema thalassinum. The sequence goes on along the minus strand of OX336399.1, from coordinate 14,018,513 downwards.
TTTCCTGTTCCATCACTTCTGCCACATCCAATCCAGCTTCTCCAATTTCCTTCAAAATTTGGTCCAACCACCTTCTTCTCGGTCTTCCAACTGGTCTCTTTCCCTTGACTTCTCTTTCTAATTCCCTTCTTGCTACTCTTTCCTTACCCATTCTTTTTACACGAATGAACCAACGTAACCTTGCTTTCTGTATCTTCTGATTTAACGGTTCCATATTTAACTCTTCTCTGATTTTAATATTTTGAATTCTATCCCTTCTTGTCATTTTTATCTGAAGTTTTTAAAAATTTCATTTCCACTGCTTGTATCTTACTATTTTGCCTTTTATTTGTTACCAGTGTTTCCAGTCCATATGTTACAATTGGTATGAAATACTGTTTATATAATGTTAATTTCGTTCTCTTGGGTGCTTTGTGATCCCATAAAAGTTCTCTGACTTGATGATAAAATGTGGTACCTTTACTTAGTCTTTTATTAATTTCACATCACTGATACAATAATTGTTGCATGTAGTCCAAATATTTACTCTAATTCATGGTAAAGGCTCAGTTTGCCTTCCATATTGGAACTGTAGGCCTAAGGATAGTAGAACATAGGTTTTCCAGAGTAGTTGCATTTTAGAGCTATAGGTTGCCACGGTGGGTGAGTGGTTAACGTGTCGGACCACCAACCCCAAGCTGGCCGTGGTAAGTGATTTTTGAAACGCGACAAAAATCACGACATGGCTGTCATATGTTGTTGGCATGTTAAAGAACCCATTTGAATTCAGTAGGCCGTGTTCAATGGCAAAATTAATCTCGGGATTTTCCGCCAACTCAAAGTTCCTCCATTCTCTACTAGAAAGCGCTGTAGTGTCAAGGAGCTTAGATATCTAACCTCCTTGACTTTCATAGCGTTCAAAGGAACGACGAAATTTGACATGCAAGCTGCCCTCCGGGTGTCAATTAACAAAGCTCGCACCCGGCACCCGAGCCATACGATATTAGTATATTTTAGAGCTATGATAGGCCTGCTCTTGGAGATAAAAGTAGAGAGCGTTTTAGTTTAAAAATGGGGTCAACAAAGTACAAGTAACACAAACATTGCGATACAAGCATCAATAAGCAGAGACCTCACATAACTGCAGGACAGAAACAAAATTTTGAAGTCACCAAAGTGTCAAATGAAGATCAACTTAATAAATGCCAACTCTCTTCACAAAGGTTTGGGAGACCTAAGAGAGGGGACTTCATCATGGGGATACTTTTTTTTTTTTTTTAGCTCTGTACCAAATGGATTTCAAAATTACAATATATGAGCAAAGGTGAATTGCGACGCTCACTCACATAAAACACAAAAAATACTGAATGACTCTCAGCTGTGGACTGTAGACATGCAATGACAATAAACTGAGACGGTTATCTGTAAAAGTAAAGTAAGCTTCTGTCTGAACATAATGATTGAATATTGGTTCCTCAGTTTAGGGGCTGCGACAACGTGGTCATGTAGCCCCGTGTACTTAGGGTGTGTGTAGAATCTGTCTAATAACCGGTGTTCATTGTGATGGCTGTATTAGCGTGTGTTATCTGTTTTTAATTCAAGGAAGGACTGCAGACATTGGATTTTCAAGTACATTACTCCCTCTGTAATCCGGCATCTCAGCTCTCCAGCACTCCCAGTAATCCGGTGTTTTGTATTCGAGTACGAGTTCACCACTTGACTTGATAATGCGTCCCCAATACTGTACAATGTTTCCCACGCAGCGACAAGACTAGTGTCTGAGTAAACAATGCATTGGCACCAAGAGCGATGACTCACGCACGCCCCCCTCAGGTGCTTAGTGTAGGACAGTTGTACTGTACCTATTAGTGTTGTGTTGAAGATGGCATCCATGCAGAAAAAACGTAAACATAAAACTCTATCTTTGTTAGATAAACATGAAATCCTAAAGCGGCTTGAAAAGGGCGAAACGTTAACTAGTGTTGCTTAGGAATACGGTGTTGGTCGAGCTACAGTTCATGACATAAGAGAAAACAGTGATAAAATAAAGTCGATTTTTAAGACGAATGAAAATTTAAAAAGTAAACGATAGCCTCTATGATTGGTTTTTACAAGAACGTGGTAGGCATAGCCTACACCAATTTCTGGTGAAATCCTTAAAGGAAAGGCTAGGGATATCTGCGTTGCTGCTGTAAATTGTATATTATATCATAGAAATTGAATGGGCTTACAATTAAAGACAACAGATACACATCCAAGCCCATGGCTGGATTTGAACCAGCAGCCGAAGACCGACCCTTGACCGCTGACCCAAGCCAGCTGGCAGAAAAAAAGAACAGAAGTAATGCTCATCAGTGGAATACGTGTACTTGTATGTCACATCTATCTCACCTTCACATGTCAAAATATACTGACAGATGGTGAGAGTAATGAGCCCATCCCACCAACGAGGAGAGGAAGTGATAAGAAATTATACAAATGTCTTCTCTCGGGCAGCTTCGGTAGCGTAGTTGGTAGCATGCAAAGCTTCTGTTCCCAAGGTTGCGGGTTCAAACCCGGCCGAAGTCGTCGGATTTTTTAAGAGCGTTAAAAATCCTTCAGTGTGCCTTCCTTCGGAGGGTAAGTAAAGCCGGCGATCGCATGTCATAGATTTATGGCATGAAAATGAACCTTCCACTAACTACAAGTGTGTGAAGCCAAAATTTGTAGGTTAGAATTGATAATGCTCTATTAGTTCCAACGTTCGCCGCCAGGTGCTGACTGCGATGCCATCTAGTAGCCAAATCTGCAAGCTAGGTGTCGTGGACGGTAGCATTTGGTAGCAAAAGTAGGAACTACTTGAAATTATCGTCTGCATTCCTTACTTGGATTAAGAGAACAGATAACACACACTAATACAGTCATCACAATTAACACCGGTTATCAGACAGATTCTACACACACCCAAAGTACACGGGGCTACATGACCACGTTGTCGCAGCCCCTAACTAAGGAACCAACCAACCTGTCTCGTCTCTCTTCCCTGTTAAGATTTAGAGCTGTGTTGTGACATCCATGTCAAGCCATCTACAGTATACAGATTGTGCAATTGCTGCTCTGGGGTTTGAGGTTTCTGGTTAAGGTACTCATCGACCCTTCATATTAGTCATTTTCAAGAAAATTTTCCGATATATTTTTTATTGTCTTATTCGGCTCCCTAGTTTCCCGAAATATATAGTTTATACTAGTTTTATTGTTGTTTGGCTCATTTATATTCACTTTAATGATCGGTGAGCACGCTTTTCATCAGCTGTCACTTTGACGCATAGGTGCAGCAGATAAAGCACACATTAATCTGGCTTTGGAACAGTCTACTCCAGAACTAAAACAACGTAGGAGATATGTCTTGACTTAGAATGCAGATATTAGTTTCATTTAAAACCTAAATAAAGACAAATATTGCAACTATGTTGTAAAGCAGAATGAAGCTGTTAAATTGAAATTAGGGGTCGCGCCCCCCACAATGAATCAATTAACTTGAAAAAGAGCAAAGATATCGCGTCCTAAAAATGCACATTATTTTTGTGATTAATCTTTGAAAAAGTCCCCCCATCATCATCATCATCATCTTGTACAGTTTCCAGCCCCAGGCTGGGTCTGTTTGGAACATAAGCCTCGCCACTTAGTTCTTTCTTCCCACCACCTCTCCGCTGTCACTCAGGTCCAGTCCTCGCCTCTCTTCTTGACACATTCCTCCACTCCTTTCAGCCATCTATCTCTTGGTCTTCCCCTTGGTCGTTTCTTCTGCATCTGCATCTCATGTATCCTCTTGGGAATCTTCTTCTCATCCATTCTCTTTAAGTGTCCATACCACCTCAGTCTTGATGTCTCAATCCTACCTTGCAAGGGCTCCTCTTTCACCATTTCCCTGGCCTTTTCATTCCTCAACCTGTCTCTTCTTAATTAATCCTTTCTTCCAATCTTCTGGGGTCTTTTTCTCCTTCCATATCACCCTCATCACAGGGTACAGCCACTGTTTCCCAACCTCCCCTGCTGCCTTCACCATTTCAACACTCACTTCATCCACACCCGGTGCCCTTCCTCCTTTCATCTTGTCTATAGCCATCTCCAGTTCTCTCCAAGTCAGGTCCTTTTCCATTCCTGTGTTGTCTTCTCCATCTTCCAATACATTGTCTTCCTCCCTATGACCATTTGGATTCAGCAAATCCTCAAAGTACTCTTTCCACACTCTTGACTGCCTCTTTGTTGTGTACCTCATTTCCGTTTTTGTCCATCATTACCACATCCTCTCGCAGACCTCTTCTCTTACTTTTGACCATCCCATAAAGTACTTTCTTATTTCCTCTGCTGTCTTCCTCCATCATCTCTGTCCACTTTACCATCCACTTCTTCCTCTCCTCTGCGACTATCTTGTTTGCTTCTTTCTTCTTTATCTTATAATCTTCCCTTGCCAGATCAGTTCTTTCCTGAAACCACACTCTGAAAGCCTTGTTCTTCCTTCCCACAGCTTCTTTTACTCTCTCATTCCACCATGGTGTCTCTTTACACCACTTTCTGTTGCTAGTTCTTCCACATACTGCCACTGCAGCTTCCACCATTGTGTTTTCGAATTGCTTCCATTCCTCTTCCCCTGTTTTAGGATTGTCTGTTGGCATCCTTTCCCTTATTATCTTCTGGAATTCTTCCTTGACTTCCTTTTCCTTGAGTTTCCATACTTTGATTCTCCTTTCCTGGTACTCTGTCCTCTTGCTATCCTTAACAACTCCCAGGTTCATTGCAAGTATTCTGTGGTCGCTATCTAAGGCCTCTGATGGTATTACCTTTATATCTCTGACACTTCTCTTCATTTCCCAGTCGTAGTGCATGTAATCTACCAAAGATTTCTGTGTTAAATCACTGCTGTACCACGTTACCTTGTGGCTTTCTTTCTTCCAGAACCAGGAGTTGCCTACCACTAAACCGTTTCTCTTGCAAAAATCCAGCAACTTTCTCCCTTCTTCATTCCTGCTACCCCATCCTTCTGCTCCCAATACATTTTCATATCCTTGCCTTTCACTTCCTACATGTGCATTCAAATCTCCCATGACAATGATGCTCTGACCATTCAACTGCTGTTGTAGCTCCTCCTCAAAGTCTTCCTTCTCTTGAGCTGTACATCCAACTTGAGGGGCATATACCTGGGCAAAAAGACCCCCCAAATTTATTTAATTTTTCTTTTTTGGCAAAAATCCACTAGTTTATATTCTTGGAATCAGTGATATCAATTTCAAGAAAATAAGATAACTTGTAATGAAATGTCTTTAGTAGTGTCGATGAGTACCTTAACCCCTGTATATTACATAAATACCACATTTGCTCCCTTATAACTCGCCACAGCGTATATCTCACACCTCAATTTGAAATTTGAAATTGCAGAGAAAAAATATCCTCTCATATATTTCGTATTAATTTCTGACATTGTCATAAAGATGATGGGGTCGGTTTACACACCTCTATAACACGGCATGATTGTGTCCCAGGTGCTACATCACCTTGACAACAGCGCTCCACCTACACCGAGGAGGCAGTCCCAAGGGCCCTGCGGGAACGGGCAAGACGGAAACTGTCAAAGATTTGGGCAAGTCTTTGGGGGCTTACGTCATCGTGGTGAACTGCTCCGAGGGATTGGACTACAAGAGCATGGGCCGCATGTTTTCAGGTAGTATCCATACCAGTGTTCCAGCACTTCCAAGAGAGGGGGGGGGGGGGGGTGTCTTCAATGACCAAGGAGACTTATATAGCCAGTGCTTTTTTCAGGGGGGTACCCCTTAAACATTTGAGTCGTCCAGTTGCAAAACTCGTTTAATCCACTTATGGATAAGGATCATGTCGTAAAATTATTAATTTTATTATTTTATTTTGTTCTTTTGATTTTGTTTTATTTTATTTTATTTTGTTATATTTTGTTTTGAAATTATTTTTTTTAATTTTTTTTATTTCGTTTTTTAAATTTTATTTTGCTTTGTTTTATTTTGATTTTGTTATGTTTATTTTGCTTTGTTTTATTTTGATTTTCAAGAAAACAAACACAAAACCAAAAACTAAAAACACGAAGCAAAATTCAAAAACAAATGCAAAAGCAGAAAATAAAAAAACAAGAAACACAAAGCAAAATTCAAAAAAATAAAACAAAAGCAGAAAACAACAAACACAAGACCAAAAACCAAAAACACAAAGAAAAAGTAGAAAACAACAAACACAAAAGATACGTGAGGCAAAGTCCAGAGAAACGTTTCTCATGAAAATGATTCTTATTCCCAAGTGGATTAAACGAGTTTTGCAACTGGACGACTCATTTGAACTCTGTTTAAGAAGGAATATTGGTACATTTGTATCTAGTCCGGCAAATATAACTTCCGACTGGAAAGTTCATCGATCAGCTGGCGTCAACGCGCTGTTCACAACAACTGGAGGAGATTTCGAGTAATCCTCGATTTAAATCGATCTATCGAATCAGTTTCTTTTAGGTTGGCAACTCGGCACTCCGTTCTTATAAGCATGCAGGCTAATGTTTGGAGGTGGGGTAGGTTGTTATTTTGTGTGTGTGGTTAGTTTCGAAGAGAATAACGAACTATTTAACAACCTCAATGGCATCGAGAAAGCTGAAAATAAAGTTAATGATTCGAACACAAACAATGACCGGACTTGGCAAATTGCCGAAAATTGCAACATCGTGATGGTTTGTTGACTACAACTCAGAGTACCCCTTAAATGTTTTTTAGGAAAAAGGCACTGCTTATAGCTGTTAGGTCGTGTTGTGTTGTGAAGTAGACATTGAGTATTGATGACCAAGGAGGCTTTCATCTACTAGATCATGTTTTGTACATAGATTACAAGCCATGTAGGATAGAGTTCAATTAATTACCGTATTTGCTCACGTATATCTCGCCCCCGCGTATATCTCGCACCCCATTTTTTAATTTGAAATTTCAGAGAAAAAAAGTACTCGCATATATCTCGCATTCATTTCTGACGCCATCGTATAAATGACCGTAATAACCTTGAGGTAGAAACACGTTCGATTTAGCGCGCCACAACAGTCGTCATTGTCCAGGAACTTACCCGAAGCGATACCTTAGCGCACTTAGCGCGCCAAGACAGTCATCAATACGCAATGTTATCGTTCGTTTTGGCAGCAGAGGTTTCCTTTCTTGTTGTCCGTCAGTTGCTTTGTAGACATCAGTACCGGTGCTCGGACTTCGAAGATAAAGGAAATCTGTGCTATACCACTCGCGCCAACATGCTCGTATGTTTCGAAGATTGCGCAAGTAGGCCTACTGTTACATCGCAGAGAAACACAGTTCTGTCTTCTTGAATCTCAATGATTTCGTCTTTACGCATTGCGTCGCATCAGAGCTCGGCCGCGTGCGAACATGCGGCGCGGAGTGAGTGTTATAGCACGCGGTACTTCGTTAGTCTTCGGCCGCGGTCGGCTAAGTTTGAGCTCGCTCGTGCATGTATCGAGGAATCGATATGGAAGATGATCGATCGTATCGATGGCTAAGCGTCTGCGCTCTAAATTCCTTTTCTGCCTTGAATCATCCTTAACGAGCGTATGACGTCTTTTTCATAGGTTCTTAATGACGCATAACCATAACGAATAGAAATAAATGGTGTCGACGGACATTGTTGTGAAGAGCTTCTTGAAGACGTGCATTGCAAATGCATTGGACGGGAGTCAGGATGAAGCAGTATGGAATGATGACCAGAATGATGTACGCGAGAGTACCTCGGAGATTGGCAGCAGTGACAATGAATAGGGCGAGTACCGTATGCCGGTTGCCTTGTTACAATAATGCAAATTTTGTGTTTGTTTTTTTTCGGGAATACGGTCATTCCCCGCGTATATCTCGCACAGAAAATTTTCACACATATTTTCGGTCAAAAAAGTGTGAGATATACGCGAGCAAATACGGTACTTCACATGAATATTCGGCCACCAGTGCTCCAACAATTAAGTTAATACTGGAAGACAAATCTTCTTCATTCCAGGCAGCTGTGAAATTGTTTGGTCCAGATAACCATTCCTATGAATGGAAGAAAGGAAAATGTTCCTTTTTTTGCAGGATTAGCCCAGACAGGAGCATGGGGATGCTTTGATGAGTTCAACCGCATCAACATTGAGGTGCTGTCCGTGGTGGCTCAACAGATCCTGTCCATCCTGCAGGCTCTCACCATGCAGCTCACTCACTTCACCTTTGAGGGCGCTGACATCAACCTGGTGGCTTCTTGTGGGATATTCATCACCATGAACCCAGGTACAGCACTGCCTCAGGCACTCGCCATACGTCTAGCACACATGGGTTGGCGACCACGGGACCCCAGCTGAGTCCGGCATTACTTCCAGCTACTTGTGCCGGGCTCCTCTCTGCCATCCTCCCTATCGACCTCCTTTGGTCAACTCTTGTTCTTTTCTGACCCCGACAGTATTAGGGTATCCGAGGCCTAAGGAGTCTTTCACTTCCCTGCCTTAATTGGCCCTACAACAGGAATAACAATTGGTGGGGAACAGCTGAAGAAAGTGGAAAGTTTCAAGTATCTGGGAAGCCTGATACAAGATAATCGAAGAAACGATAGAGATATAAATGAGTGGGGGAGGCAGGCAGAAGCATTCCGGAGGAGTGTGAGAAGCATGTTATGGAGCAAGGATGTCCCTCAGAACAGCAAAAAGATCATATATAGGACGTACTATGTCCCTATCCTGACGTATGCCTCGGAGACCTGGGTTATGAAAGGAAGGGAGAAGAGCAAAATACAGGCCAGTGAGATGAGGTTCTTGAGAAGCAGTATTGGAGCTACAAAGATGGACAGAATAAGAAATGAGAGGACCAGAGAATTAATGAAGGAGGAACCATTACAGGAATCTAGACTTAGATGGTATGGACATGTAAAACGAATGGAGGAGAAGAGGATACCCAGGAGGGTACACGAGACGAAGTGGGAAGGAAAGAGACCGAGAGACAGGTGGCTGAAGGGGGTGGAAAAAAGCGTGAAGAAGAGAGGAGAAGACTGGGTAAGGGTGGAGGCTGAGAGATGGTGGGAAGACAGAAGACGCTGGGGAGGCCTGTGTTCCAAACAGACCCGGCCAGTGGCTGGATACTGTGCAAGATGATGATGATGATGATGATGATCATCCTGCCTGATATCCTCATTCTTAGAGGGGCCAACCTTCATTTTCTTTTCATGATATCTCCTGCTTTCTGCACTAGGCCCTCTAGGAGGCAGACTGTGTGTATCCCCACCACTTCTGGTGCATCCTGTATAGTGCTACACCCTCAAGGGCTCACGGCTGATGGGTTCGGGAGTTGGCAATACCGAGGGATTCCTGAGCTGGGTCAAGTTTTCCCTCTTTTTCCATTACCTTTGCGGCAGACCCTCTCCTCTCCTCTTGCCCTTTCCTTGCTGCCTTTCTTGGCTCTCCTTCCTTCCAAGTCCCTCATCTCCCATTATTCGAGACTTGAGGGCATTTCCTTTCCTCCTGTCTTTTATTTACATTGTTCTCCTTTCCGGTCCCCATTCCCTCTTCTAGTTTGTAAGGGAGTAGTTAGTCTTAGTTGTGCGTTTCATTTGATCATCTTTCATTTTCACTATCACCCAAACCATTAGGGGCTGATAACCTAGATGTTAGGCCCCTTTCATCATTATCATCATCATCATCATCATCATCATCTTCTTCTTCTTTGAGGGTAGTGACATCAACCTGCTGGCTTGTTGTGGCCGTGGGGTATTCATCACCATGAACCCAGGTCATAAGCAGAATAGAAGCAATATTATCAAGCTAGAGGACGCACTCCACATGTGTTATATTTTACAAGAGAATAGTTTGAAGATGTTTTACTTCGTTCTTCCTTAAATTTATTACCTGTTAATAATGTTTTCGTAACAAAATTTTAGCTGCTAATTCTTTGACAAGCTATTGAATGAGAGATCTGACAGTCGTGCATCCCATTGAAGGAACAGCTCAATTACATGGACAGCGACAGAAAATGCTTTGAGATTTGGTATAACAGAAAAGTTACCAGATGTCAGCAGTGCAGCAGTCGTACAGGCCCTGCAGAGGTAACATCGAACACTAGGAGTAATCTGGAAAGAGAATAAGATACCAGATGATTGGAAGGAAGGATTGATCAAAGGGAGTAGAAAAAGTGTACAAACTATAGAGGAATTACACTGCTGTCACACTGTCTCAAGATACCATATTTTCTTGCATATCCATCGCCATCGCATAAGAAGTCTCATCTCTGTGCCCTTGTTATTTATAGTGGTGATGGATGAAATCATACAAAAAGTGGTAAATAGCATTGGGGAAAGGAAAATGAAGGCAATGTTGTTTGCTGATGACCTTCTGGTATGGGGAGAGGATGAGGAAGAAGTACAAGAGCAATTAGATGAGTGGGAGAAGGTAGTGTTATCATATGGGATGAAGTTCTCAGCACAAAAGAGTGAAGTGGTCATCACAACGAGGAGGAAGAACAGACTGGATATGGGCATAACACTTGAAGGACAGCAGTTGCAGAAAGTAGAATGCTTCAAGTACTTGGGAAGCATAATTGAAGAAAAGGGAGGCAATAGGATGGAAATAAATGAGAGGGGAAGGTGCGCAGATAGATTTTTCAAGAGTGTTAGGGGGATGATATGGAATAAAGAAGTACCACAAAAATGTAAAGGAATCATCTACAAGACCTACTTTGTGCCAATTTTGACATATGGTTCAGAAACATGGGTGATGAAGGAAAGGGACAAGAATAAAATACGAGCAGTGGTGATGAAGTTCCAGAGGAGTAGGGTAGGAGTAACAAGAATGGACAGAGTAAGGAATGAGAGAGTCAGGGAGATGGTAAGAGAGGAACCATTGCAAAATAGAATAGAGCGGTCTAGGCTACAATGGTATGGACATGTGAGGAGGATGCGAGAGGAGAGGATACTGAAGATGATGTTTGGAATGGAAATGAAGGGAAGGAGGCCAAGGGGAAGACCAAGGGACAGGTGGACAAAAGGAGTTAAGAAGAGTGTGGAGGAAAGAGGATTGTCCTGGGACACAGTGAAAGAAGAGAGATGGTGGATGGACAGGAAACGATGGAGAGGCTTATATTCCAAGCAGACCCGACCAGAGGTCGGAAACTGCTCAAGATTATGATGATGATCTCTGTGCCTGCACGCTAAGTGAGTGACCGTACACGGCACACATTAAGTGGTTGCACTCGGTACCACTCCAGCGGAGTGCACCCGTTGCTTCCGCAAGTTGGCCGCGGAATGGCGAGCTACAGTAGGCCGCCATGCAAAGCCCTGCTAGCCCCAGTTCGTCCACGTTGAAGCAGGACTGCTATTGGCAGGAGTACACAAAGGACACCCCGCACCAGTTTAGCTTTAGCCATTTCCGTGGAAACATGGCAACTGAGACCCACGCATGGTGTCGCGCACGTGGTGAGAAAATATGATCTTGATGGAAGTAAAATACACGGGATTACAAATTAAGCAAATAATAATAATAATAATAAATACAGTAAAGTTACTATTTATTCCGCCCTATTCAATACAATTCACAACTTTGTTCATATAAAATTATGATACATGTTTCGAGACACTATGGTCCCTTCTTCAGTCCTTGTAGTGACTTGATTTAAACTTTAGAAAAACATCATAAGACATCGATAACTTGGATATAATAATCTTTAAAATTCTAAAAGTAATAAAAAACACAGGATTCACTAAGGTATATGTCTGTGCGTGCAAATACTTATTCTACTAAAAAAACATGTGGGTTATTATGCTAAGGACTACATTGAAAATATATGGCCTTGTGTAGCCTAATAGTATACATGGTGCACTTTGAATTTAAAAAACAAGAAAACATGTTAAAAAACGAGATTAAAAATAACACAGTATTAAATTGTAAAACTTTTGTTTGGGACTGCTATATGTCCGTTGATTCTGCAATGTAAAATAGTTCTGAACTGTGAATTCTTTTCGGAATGGTGTTCTCCATTATACGCTGGCCCCTTTTTTACCATTGGCGATTGGCGTGGATGTTGTTCAATTCACATGCGACACGGTACCGATAGTGAGCGTATATATGACGAATATTGTGTTCTGAAAGAATGAAAAAAGAAAAGCTATTTTATGTCGTTATTCTCCAAAGAAATGTAGGTGAAGAAAAAAGACGGAAAATACACTGACTGACTTACTCATAGAAAATTGAAAATGCGGCATCCAATTCTGTTGATTTGAAGGATTGAGACGTAGATTTGTTGGAGAAGAGAAACTGTGCATAAAGAAAAATAAATTTATGAATATTAGCAAAATAACTTATATGGTGGTAGGATAGATAACAAGAACTTGAAATGAGGTTTCTTGTCAATCAAATGCGCATCTTACCTTGCGTGTGTATGTGCCTTATCTGAAGCCTCTCCGCTTACTGATGGTTTAAGTTTGGAGCTCTGTCGTGTGGCGTGCGGGAAAGGACACGTCAGAGGGAGAGGGGAGGGGGCGCTGATGGGAGGGGGAGTCTGGATGGGATGTGAGATGTGTTGGGAGGGGGTGGGGTAGGAGTGCGGTGGTAATTGCCGAGAGCATTGAGACGTTAAAATTCCTAATTATGGTCCTGTGCTATGGATAATTGACCTATAGTGGAATTATCTATTGTCATATATTAATCCTATTAGGGTGTCAAATAAAATGTTGGAATCGAAATTAATTTCGTTGATGTTGTGTGAGGGATTGAATCTTTGTGCTTTGTTGATTTTTATTTGTTCTAGTATATCCATGAGAGATCCTTTCTTTTCCTGGTGTAGTATTTGTAAGTCATTTTCTATGGTGGTAAATTTGTGTCCTGTTTCTGCCATATGGTTCCCCATTGCTGAAAATCTGTTGTGTTTGACTGCATTAACATGTTCCATGTATCTGACCTTGAACCCTCTCCCGGTCTGTCCCACGTAATCGGTGTCACAAAGATTGCAATTGAGTTTGTACACTCCTGAGTTGTTGTATTTGTTAGTAACATTAATATTTTTAGAGTTGAAAAAATTTTTCTGATTAGTGTTTTTCGTTCGAAAAGCTGTTTTGATTTTATATTTTTTAAGGGTGCTTGTGATGTGGTAGGTGGATTGGTTGGTGAACGTGAAGGCTGCATATTTGAGAGGTTCTTTATCTTCTTTAGTTAGTTTTGTAACGGGTTTGCTTTTGATTTTATTAATTATTCTGTCAACATATTTCCTGTCGAATCCGTTGGCTTCTGCTATTTGGTAAATTATGGATAATTCCTTCAGGTAATCTGTTTCGGTGAGTGGAATGCTTAGGGCTCTATTGATGAAACATGTGATTGCTGCTTTTTTGTGGGATGCTGGGTGGTTGGAATCGTTCCTAATTATGGTGTTGGTTTGTGTTGGTTTTCTGTATATTTTGTAACTCAGGTGATCCTTATCTTTAGTGATCACTAAGTCCAGGTAACTTATAGAATGGTTGATTTCACTTTCAAAAGTGAATTTTATGGAGATGCTTAATTGGTTGAGGTAGGGTAAGAATTGTTCCATGTTTGTTTTTGAGTTGTCCAGAATTACAAATATGTCATCAACATATCTTCCCCAAAAGAAAATTCCTTCATGTTTGTTCTTAATGTGTTCATATTCTAGGTTGTCCATGAATATGTTCGCTATGGTACCTGATAGCGGTGAGCCCATTGCTAAACCTTCTTTTTGTCTATATATTGTCTCATTAAACTTGAACTGATTATTATCCAAGATGAAAGTTAGGATATTAATGAACTCTGATATCTCGACCTGTGATAGGTTACTGTTGTTCTTTAGATTACTTTCAATTATTTTTATAGTGGTTGCTATTGGTATACTTGTGTACATGTCCCTGACATCTATTGTATGTAAGGAGTGAGTTTTTTCGATGTTTAATTTGCTGGTTGTTTCACAAAAATGTATGGAGTTTTTAAACGATAAGATGATACTAAAATGGTGGATATGTAAAAGGTTTATATTCTAAACGTAAGCAAAATTAAGAAATTACGCAGGTTTACCGAAGATTACGCGAGTGACTAAAGTGTTAAATATTGTGTGAACAGTGTAGATAAAATACGTAGGAGAAATACAATACATAACTTGTTAAAAGAGAAGACATATAACATTTAATATCATGACGGTCAACTGTGCTCCATGCGGCAAAAAGATCAAGAACAATCAGCAGGCTGTAGGATGTGATGGTGAGTGTGGACGCTGGTTTCATGTAACATGCATGAAAATGAGTAAAGACACGTACCAACAATTCCGGAAAGATGATACTTTCAAATGGTCATGCAATCGTGAAGACTGCCTCCCGCAACCTAACCTCAAAGAGGTTATGGCATCTTTCTCTCAGAAACTTGAGGAATCCCTTTCGGCGATGAGAGAAGAAAACTACGAGGTAAGAAAACTAGCAACTTTCTTATCAGAAAAGTATGATGAACTCCACCGGGAAATTGAAACTCTGAAGAAAGAGAGAAAAACCGTCAAGGACGCAGAAATGGCAGCATCTAGAGCTATCAATGAATTGGAGGAACTAAAACAGTACCAGCGCAAGAACAACTTGATAGTGTATGGAATACCCACTGAAAGAGAGGAGGATGTATTTCACAAAATCTCGGACATTGGCAAGACGATAGGAGTTGAAATCACTAGGGCAAACATAGACGCAGCTCACCGCCTCCCGTCAACAAAGCCTGGGCCTCAACCGATAATTGTGAAATTTAATAATAGGTGGAAGAAGGAAGAGATTCTCAGTAGCAGAAGACAAAAGAAGACCCTGAAGACGAGTGAAATTGGTTACAGTGATGGTGGTAATATATATATCAATGAACACCTGACCCCAAGAAACGAAACCATCGCCAAAAAGTGCCGTGAATTGAGACAACAGGGAAAAATCTTTGCAACTTTGGTCAGAGACTGCAAAATATACATTCGGAAAAATCAAAATGGACCCTCAAAGCTTATATCAAGTGCTGAAATACTGGATTCACTCGCCCTCTCAAACTAAAATCTATGGAATAGTAAGATATCTACTAAGTATTATCCCATATGGAACTAGAATTACAGAAATTAAATTTTTTAGGTAATGCAAATAATAATACACTAGAATTAACCGAGTGTAACTGTAATACACTTAGCGATTATTATAAAATTAAGGACAGTAAACAGATAATAACCGATACCAGTACACTAAAATGCGTACACATAAATGCACATAGCATAAAAAACAAGTTCGATGATATCCAAATAATGTTAGACAGAATCAAAGGTGTAGATGTCCTAGCAATCTCAGAAAATTGGTTAACAGAACAAACAAAAATGTTTTTCAATATTAAGAAATATGTTGCATATCACATAGTTAGAAAGCAAACTGGAGGGGGAGTATCTTTGTATATTTCAAACAAATGTAGCAGTACCCTTGTAAAGGAAATAAATTCCACCCACAGCATACTGCACATTACTGTGAGAAAAGGCCATCAAGAATACAATATAATCACTGCTTATAACCCTCATAAAAGCAACATTCCACACTTTCTAACTGATCTCGAAGTAATTATTAGTTCTTACTCAACGAATCCTGTTATAATACTAGGTGATATGAATATCGATCTATTATTTGGGGACAGATATACTAGTAGTTATATTAACCTAGTCAAATCATACGGTCTAGTCTTATGTAATACAAAATATCCAACTCGTGTAACACAAACTAGCTCTACTCTAATTGATCATGTATTGGTGAACGACTGTGACAAAATATGTAATGTCTATAATATTGATAATGATTTGAGTGATCACCATTTACTAATCTGTGAAATGAGAAACAAAAAGATAAACAGGAACTCAATATGTGATGATAGGCCAATAGAAAAGGATAAAATAAACTACAAAAAACTTAATAAATATTTAATAACTCAAGAATTTCTATGCAATGAAACTAACATCAATGACTACTACAATAAATTCTGTGATTTTATTAATAAAGGAATAGAAGCCTGTACTATGAAATATACGAATAAGGAGCCAAGTGCCCCACCAATAAAACCCTGGATCACACAAGATCTTTTAGCACTAATACACAGGAAAGATAAGATATATACAAAAACCAAAGTTAAAAATCCATCTGCAGAAATTTTAGAAGAATATAAAATTATTAGCAACCAAGTTACAAAACTTAAGAGAAACCTACAAAGAAACTACTTTGACAAAAAAATTCAAAATGCAAATAATCAGAGGGAAGTGTGGAGTGTTGTTAATGAGATGTTAAATAGGCCAAAGAAGGGGAAAAATGAAATTGTCAAACTTATAGTCGATGGCACAAATGTCGAAAAAAAGGAAAATATATGTGATGAAATTAATAAATATTATGTCAATATTGCTAACAGTATATGGGAAAATCAAGGAAACGGTTCTACCTCGGACATTGCAAGCTATAAAAATACTACTAGCACTAAGACAATCTTTATGTTATCTACTGATGCTAATGAAATACAATCAATTATAAACTCCCTAAAACACAAAAACAATATAAGTGAGGACAACACTACTAATGTCATGCTACAATTGTGTCTTGAGGGCCTTACACCATATCTTGTCAAAATAATAAATCTTTCACTGATGACTGGTAAGTGACCTGTAAAGTCTCTAGGGTGGTCCCGATCTACAAAAAAGGAGACAAAACCCACCCATCAAATTACAGACCCATTAATATTATATCTGCCATCAGCAAGGTTCTAGAAAGCGTTGTTAAACGAAGACTTATGAATTTCTTCATGAAAAATGATTACTTTGCAAACTGCCAATATGGGTTTATTCCAAATAGAGGAGCTGTTAGTGCTATATTTGAAGTAGTAACTGATGTAGAAAAGGCATTAGATGAAAACAAACTAGCTGCTGGTGTACTAATTGACCTTCAAAAAGCATTCGATCTGGTTAACCATAAGATTCTCCTTAATAAACTAGAATTTGCAGGCATCAGAGGAGTGGCACATGATTGGTTCAAGAACTACCTCACTAACAGAAAACAATATGTTGCAATCGATAATGTAAAAGGATCTCAAATGAGAATTGACACAGGAGTACCTCAAGGTTCTGTCTTAGAACCAATTCTTTTCTTGGCCTATATTAATGATATAGTATTATTAGAATTGAAAGGCAAGCTTAAACTATTTGCAGATGATATTTTTATACTCTATCTGGGAACATCTGAACAGGAAATTATGCTAAATATTAATTATGATCTCAATAAGCTGGTAGATTGGTTGA
Organism: Meconema thalassinum; assembly: GCA_946902985.2. Classification (NCBI taxonomy): domain Eukaryota; kingdom Metazoa; phylum Arthropoda; class Insecta; order Orthoptera; family Tettigoniidae; genus Meconema; species Meconema thalassinum. The sequence goes on along the minus strand of OX336399.1, from coordinate 14,001,222 downwards.
GAGCACACAAAATGGTTATCAATATCACTAAAACAAAATATTTATTCTACCATAAACCATCATACATGATTGAGACCACAAACATAGTCAACATAGCCAACAAAGAAATAGAAAGGGTTAAATCGGCAACATACTTAGGTATCACACTAGATAGTACACTAACCTGGGAAAATCATGTAGAAAATGTAAAACATAAAATCAGCCCTTTAATTGGTATTATTTTCAGATTAAGATATAGCTGTCTTACTAGCCAACAATTGAAAAATATATACTTTGCTCTGATACATTCACATCTAATGTACATGAATTTCATATGGGGATATTGTAAGAAGGAGCTGATAAAAGAACTTGAGATACTCCAGAAACGTGCTATAAAATCTATCTTTGGACTTCCTTGGCTCACTCCCTCAAATGAATTATACTCAAGAACTAAAATTATGCCACTGCAAAAACAAATAGCTATGTCAGCAACAGTATTTGTATACAAATTAGAAAACAAATTGATACACACACACATCCATTTTACCCATGCAAATGACATTCATCATTATGCAACAAGAGGAGTAAATCGAATATTCACCAGCCATTCCACATCCATTAAATTTGGAACTAAAGGAATTATGTCCTCTATAATAAAGGAATACAACTCGCTACCATTAGGCATAAGGGAAAGTTTCTCTATAAAAACATTTAAGAGGAAAACAAAAGACTTCCTACTAAGGAATGAATAGCCCATTGGTTCGGCCACTGTCTTGGCAAACCAGTTTTTGTGTTTCCCCATTTGTTTCCACTCTGTGTGGTTGTACATATCAGTATTATTTGTCTTCATTGCATTTATTCATTGTCAGGTTGGTTTTGTTTATGTTGATTGGTTGTCGTGATCTATTTGTTTTGATTGCATGTAGTATTCCCACTGCCGTGTTTCCAGTAGGATATTTTTGCTTAGAAGGTATTGTGGTATTTCTAAGTTGGCCACATTGATTCATCTTTAACTTGTTTTTGATCTCTACTGTTATTGGCAGCTTTCGGCCTATCAGAGGCCTCTAATTTGGTTTTTTAAACTCTCTACTGTGATTGGCTGCTTCCAGCCTATCAGAGGCCTCCTTGCTGCTTGTAGCGACCAATCACGTTTTTCTTCTTCGTTGTTCTCTAAGTGTGTAGCCATGACACAATGTTGTGCTTCAACGCTGGTTGTGATATATCAACAAGTATCCAGCTAATCATTTCTATAATTGGTGCTATCTTCATAGTAACCGTGCTTAGCAATCATGTCCTATGCACATGATTCATATTTTGTTTGGGCAGTGACATTACGGTGATTTTCGAGCTCATCATCACCATGCTTGATGTTGCTACGCGTCATGTCGACGAATTCTTCAATCCGCGGCGTCGGATAGTTTGTTAATGTGTTTACTTCTATCTTCATTTACTGCCTAACAATTTGTCTTCACGCGTATGAATAATGATGATGCTTCGTGTGATAAGTAATTCATCGTGTCTGGAAGCATGTTACAAGGCTAGGCATCATCACTAATGGAGGTTGACGCTAGGCTAAACTGCTTTGCTATTGTGACAATACCGCGCGATTGGCACATCCCGGTATTTGTATGATAGCAACTATTTTGACTTCCTGCAACATCACTGGAATGTAAGTTGACGCTGGGTTTAACTACTTTACTATTGTGACAATACCGTGCGATTGGCATATCCCGGTATTTGTATGACAGCAACTACTTTGACTTCCTGCGTTTCACACATAATTTGTTTTATTAACAATTCATTTGGGCTTACAGTATCGGCGCATCACTGTAAGTCAGTCCTGGTTCGACGACACATTCTCGTTCCATGCGACCTGTTTTTTCATTATTTGTTGCAACTCCACTTGTGTTGCATATTTAAATTATATCATTCTATGGAACCGCCGTGTATTGCATGCCGTTCTATGATGTACTGATCTGCAGCTACGTTCAAGACAATATGTGTGTTTTAGGCTCAAGACGTAACGTGTGTTAATTCTTTGAGTGTTTCTTCAATTGTGTAAATTAGTGCTAGTGTTTCTCATATGTTTATGTGCCACCTTTGAATATTTGTTTATGTGTCACCTTTGGATATTTGTTTTATGTGCCACCTATTTGATAATATATCTTATTATTAGTTAGTGGTGGTGTCGTGTCCTTTATGCCTTCCTGGATTTCCTTATTTAATGACAATAATATTGTCTGGTCCTCCACTTGTTTGCTAAATTGTCAAGCGACCTTTGTAAAGTCAACTCTTTGTATTATCACATCATTATCTAATGCTTTGGCCAACAAATTTTTATACATTGTCCACTATTACCAGAATACTCTTGGTGGGTTGTTGACTTCCCGCGTTGGCCATTACATTATTTGGTCCTCTCCGGGCCGGATATTGAGCTGTTCACTACTTTGAATCATTAAGCTTTGCTTTGGCCATGTTGGGCCCTTGTTTCTTGCTATTTCACCAGGAAGGCCATAAATTTAACATTGTATACGTTCCCATTAACTTCCCAAGGACACAATACAGTATTCTATGTTCAGATGTTTGTTTACAACTTAATCAAGACCATTGTCTCAGTGTTTATTTTTTGTGTTAGTTAGTTGTTGTGTTAGTTAGGTGTGCAACTCTGGTAATTACATCTAGGCGGGCAATCCTAAAGTCATTATGGAGGATGCCCAAAAACGACCTTTAGTTAGGAAGCGTGCAGTCGCTAAGGCCATGCTTACCTCACAAGAAAAAGTAATTAGCAACTTTCAGGACATTACAGAAGAGCAATATCAAATGTTAGTGTTACGCAAACACAAATGCGAGGAAATTTATAAACAATATAACGAAGCGCAAGTCGCTTTAGAGGATATTACAGACAATATCGACGAAGAAATAGCCGAACGTTGTGACTTCGAAGATAAATATTTTGAGTTGCTGGTTAAAATTAAACTACATTGTGACAATTTCAAAAAATCCAACACTACAGACAGTGATAACCCTTTGAATAATTTGCAGAGTGCACAATTTCCTACTGCTAACGTAGCTGCAGCGCATATAAAGTTGCCTGAAATTCAAATTCCGCAGTTCAGTGGCGACTTCACAGACTGGTTGAATTTCAGAGATAGCTTCAAGGCTATAGTAATTGATAACCATGCTCTGTCTGATATTGTTAAGTTCTACTACCTTAATTCTAGTCTTAGTGGGGAGGCCAAACTCCTCTTAAAGAACATTACTGTGTCAGATGATAACTTTATGGTTGCATGGAACTTGCTGACAACTCGATACAATAACATTAGGCTCATAGCGCACAATCATGTTACCAAGCTTTTCAAGCCCCCCGCATACGGTAATGATTCAGTGTCATTGCGTGCCATCATCGACCACTTTGTTTCTCATGTCAATGCGTTAGAAGCTTTGGACTTTAAAGGGGTTCCCCTTCAAGACCTGTTATTGTCACATTTTATATTGGAGCTACTAGATAATGATAGCATCCGTGAATGGGAGAATCATGTTGATTCTGGGAGAATTCCCACTCTCCAGGACTTGGTTAGCTTCTTAGAGAAAAAATGCAAGGTACTGGAAATAACTGAAAAGAATGTGTCCAGGCCTGCATTACATACTGCTGTAACCAAACTTAAAGCTGAAGGTCATTTGCCTCAGAAACCCATGTTAACTACTACCAAATCTCGTTGTACATATTGTAGGAGCATTGATCACCAATTGTCGAAATGTGGTACTTTTATCAAACTTTCGTCCACAGCCAAATGGGATTTTGTCAGGTCTCGTAAATTGTGTTATAATTGTTTGCGTAATTTCGAGCCTAATCATCAATGTTCGAAGTACTCTTGTAACACTTGTTCCCGAAAACACCACACTCTTCTTCACTATGAGCCCTCCAGTGGCACTAGTAATGATGCTTCTCAAGCTCATGCTAACGTGGTAAACACTAGTTGCAGTAACGTCGCTCGTGACAATCAATTTTCAAGGACTCTATTACCCACTGCCAAGTTGAATATATTAGCTGGCAATGGCTTACGTGTACCTGTCACTGCACTACTTGACTCTGCATCAGATTGTAACTTAATTTCGTCACACTTAATTAAGAAATTAAGACTCCACACCAAACCTATGAAGGTACACATTCGCGGTGTTGGTCAAAATCAAAGCACTGCTACTGTTGTTGCTGATGTGAACGTTTTTGCCTGTGCTACTAATTGGTCTGCTAAGCTTGAATGTCTCGTGGTTCCCAATATTGCACTTGAGCTACCCGCTGCTGGTTTCGATACCTCTGAATGGAACATTCCATCACATATTGATTTAGCTGATCCTGATTTCAATTGCACTAAATCTATTGATCTTGTTCTTGGTGCAGAATATTTCTTTGACCTGTTATGTCCTGGTAAAATCATACCAGTTGGTGATTTGCCCATCATTCAAAATACCTCTGTGGGTTGGGTGTTTTCTGGGAAGCTGCCCAGTGCAAGCACCTCGCAACCATCGCACGTGGTATCAGCACTTACACTCTCACGCCCTCATGTAGAACAACAGCTGGAAGCGTTTTGGAACGTTGAAGAAGTTGAAACCCCAGTGTTGTCTGTTGATGAATCCATATGTGAAGAACACTTCGTTGCTACTACCACTCGCAAAGACGATGGTAGATTTGTGGTTAGATTCCCTCGCAAGGTAGACTCGGAGCCTCTAGGTGCCTCTCGCTACGCTACACTAAAACGTTTTCACTCTCTCGAAAGACATTTGGCTCGTAACCCTGAGTTAAGGTTAGAATACACTGAATTCATGCATGAATATCTAGCCTTAAACCATATGCAAGTTGCCCCCCACCCGACTGATGGTGAAGTTTACTACATTCCCCATCATCCTGTTTTCAAGCCGCACAGTACTTCTACAAAGCTCAGAGTGGTATTTGATGCTTCGATGGCTACTACGTCTGGGTGCTCCCTTAATGATACCTTGTTGGTGGGCCCTGTAATTCAGCAGGATTTGTTCTCTATTTTGCTTCGGTTCCGTACTCACTTGATAGCGTTTGCAGCTGATCTGAGTAAAATGTACAGACAGATTCTTGTAGATCACAAGGATCGTGACTTACAGAGAATATTTTGGAGAGACTCTCCTTCAGACCCAATGGTAGAATATCAATTAAACACCGTTACATATGGTACTGCCCCAGCATCCTTCTTAGCCACTCGTGTGCTAAAGGAGCTCGCCCTCACTGATGGCACAGCTTTTCCAGCTGCCACTCAGATTGTTTTAAACGACTTCTATGTTGATGATTGTATCTCGGGATGTGATTCCGAGCATGACGCACTCATTCTGTATGAAGAATTGACCACTCTCGTGGTGCAAATTGAAGCCATTCTAAATTCTAGACCCATTTCGCCTATGACTGAGGATCCTACTGACTTGTGCTATCTCTCGCCAGGTCACTTTCTTGTTGGACGACCTTTGAATGCCTTGCCCATTCCTGACGCTTCTGAAGTGCCCATCAATAGGTTGTCTAGATGGCAATTACTTCAACAGATTATGACTTCATTGTGGCGTAAATGGTCCACAGATCATTTACTCTCCCTTCAACAACGTCGCAAGTGGAACCGTATGTCTCCTAACCTCAAGGTTGGCACGCTTGTGCTTATTATGGACGACAATGTTTCTCCTACTTACTGGCGACTTGGACGTATTCTTGAGGTTCATTGTGGTAAGGACGGCCTAGCTCGTGTGGTCTCTCTACATACCACCTCTGGACTCTTGAAACGTCCCATCGTCAAGGTGTCTCCCTTGTTGCCGCAGAACTAAACACTCTTGTATTTTCATAAACAACCTGCCTGTTGTTTCTGTGCGGGCAATATGGTTCGGCCACTGTCTTGGCAAACCAGTTTTTGTGTTTCCCCATTTGTTTCCACTCTGTGTGGTTGTACATATCAGTATTATTTGTCTTCATTGCATTTATTCATTGTCAGGTTGGTTTTGTTTATGTTGATTGGTTGTCGTGATCTATTTGTTTTGATTGCATGTAGTATTCCCACTGCCGTGTTTCCAGTAGGATATTTTTGCTTAGAAGGTATTGTGGTATTTCTAAGTTGGCCACATTGGTTCATCTTTAACTTGTTTTTGATCTCTACTGTGATTGGCAGCTTTCGGCCTATCAGAGGCCTCTAATTTGGTTTTTTAAACTCTCTACTGTGATTGGCTGCTTTCAGCCTATCAGAGGCCTCCTTGCTGCTTGTAGCGACCAATCACGTTTTTCTTCTTCGTTGTTCTCTAAGTGTGTAGCCATGACACAATGTTGTGCTTCAACGCTGGTTGTGATATATCAACAAGTATCCAGCTAATCATTTCTATAATTGGTGCTATCTTCATAGTAACCGTGCTTAGCAATCATGTCCTATGCACATGATTCATATTTTGTTTGGGCAGTGACATTACGGTGATTTTCGAGCTCATCATCACCATGCTTGATGTTGCTACGCGTCATGTCGACGAATTCTTCAATCCGCGGCGTCGGATAGTTTGTTAATGTGTTTACTTCTATCTTCATTTACTGCCTAACAATTTGTCTTCACGCGTATGAATAATGATGATGCTTCGTGTGATAAGTAATTCATCGTGTCTGGAAGCATGTTACAAGGCTAGGCATCATCACTAATGGAGGTTGACGCTAGGCTAAACTGCTTTGCTATTGTGACAATACCGCGCGATTGGCACATCCCGGTATTTGTATGATAGCAACTATTTTGACTTCCTGCAACATCACTGGAATGGAAGTTGACGCTGGGTTTAACTACTTTACTATTGTGACAATACCGTGCGATTGGCATATCCCGGTATTTGTATGACAGCAACTACTTTGACTTCCTGCGTTTCACACATAATTTGTTTTATTAACAATTCATTTGGGCTTACAGTATCGGCGCATCACTGTAAGTCAGTCCTGGTTCGACGACACATTCTCGTTCCATGCGACCTGTTTTTTCATTATTTGTTGCAACTCCACTTGTGTTGCATATTTAAATTATATCATTCTATGGAACCGCCGTGTATTGCATGCCGTTCTATGATGTACTGATCTGCAGCTACGTTCAAGACAATATGTGTGTTTTAGGCTCAAGACGTAACGTGTGTTAATTCTTTGAGTGTTTCTTCAATTGTGTAAATTAGTGCTAGTGTTTCTCATATGTTTATGTGCCACCTTTGAATATTTGTTTATGTGTCACCTTTGGATATTTGTTTTATGTGCCACCTATTTGATAATATATCTTATTATTAGTTAGTGGTGGTGTCGTGTCCTTTATGCCTTCCTGGATTTCCTTATTTAATGACAATAATATTGTCTGGTCCTCCACATGTTTGCTAAATTGTCAAGCGACCTTTGTAAAGTCAACTCTTTGTATTATCACATCATTATCTAATGCTTTGGCCAACAAATTTTTATACATTGTCCACTATTACCAGAATACTCTTGGTGGGTTGTTGACTTCCCGCGTTGGCCATTACACCCATGTACAATAGCCTTAAGCAATGCAATGTATCATACCTTATTATCTCTGTAAAGTTAGTCACTAGCAATCTAAGTTACTATTAAACTAAACAATAATGTTACAAAAATTATATATATGCCATGCTGTAACTATGTTACTTGATTGTCCCTAACACGAGCTCAGGCTCATTGGGACCTATGTAAATAAATAAATAAATAAATAAAATAAAGTTGGCTTTAAGTTTATAATGAGAATTGAGGAATTTGTGGGCAAATTGAGCTAGTTTATATGTTGGGCTATTTCTGTAATTCACTATTGGTCTGATGGGTATGTTCTCTTTATGTATTTTGGGCAACGATCTTAATGTTGGAAGTCCTGGGTTCATATTAATTAGTTTATTCTTCTGTTTTTCATGTAGGATGAAAATTGTGTTTTTTAGGATGTTTTTGAGTTTTCTTTGTATGACTGTGGTCGGGTCTTTACGACTTATTTCAAAATTAGGGTTTATGAGAAAATCTGTTGTTTTATTTGTATAATCTTTTTTGTTGATGATAACTGTGGTATTGCCTTTGTCGGCTTTAGTTATAATTAATTCATTCTGTTCTATTTTCGTTTTTAGATTCTTGAAATCTTGTTGTGGAAGATTTTTTACGCTCTGTTTGTTTCTCTGTTTGGCTATATTTTTGATTTTCTTATTTATTTCGTGTCTAACGCCATTTTGTTGATCAAGGGGTAATTTCCTAACTGCGGCTTCAGATTCGGCTACTAGGTTAGTTAGATTGTTGTTATCATATTTGTCTTCCCAGTTGTGTTTGAAACCTCTTTCTAATATTTGCGTTTCGGTTTGGTTGAATTTGACGTTTGTTAGGTTGACTATTGGTTTTTGGAAGATGTGTGTGGTTTTTTTCAGGTTGCACATTTGATTGTTCATCTTTGTTTTTGATTAAATTTTGAAATTTCTTCGTTAATATGGTGGTTTTTCTATTGATTTGAATTTGCGTTATTAGATTAACGTGAATCATGAATTCGTCCCAATCTTTTTTGTCTGACTGATTGGATGCTATTAAATGGGCTCGGTAAAGTTTATTGTTGAGGAAATTCTTTTTAAAGTAAAGAAATTTTAATTCACGTTGAATTAACTTGTAATTAATAATTTCTTGGGTCCTCCTTTCAAATTCATTTTTAGCTGTTTTTCGTTGATATGCTTTTCTTTTCTTTTTTCATTCTTTCAGAACACAATATTCGTCATATATACGCTCACTATCGGCACCGTGTCGCATGTGAATTGAACAACATCCACGCCAATCGCCAATGGTAAAAAAGGGGCCAGCGTATAATGGAGAACACCATTCCGAAAAGAATTCACAGTTCAGAACTATTTTACATTGCAGAATCAACGGACATATAGCAGTCCCAAACAAAAGTTTTACAATTTAATACTGTGTTATTTTTAATCTCGTTTTTTAACATGTTTTCTTGTTTTTTAAATTCAAAGTGCACCATGTATACTATTAGGCTACACAAGGCCATATATTTTCAATGTAGTCCTTAGCATAATAACCCACATGTTTTTAGTAGAATAAGTATTTGCACGCACAGACATATACCTTAGTGAATCCTGTGTTTTTTATTACTTTTAGAATTTTAAAGATTATTATATCCAAGTTATCGATGCCTTATGATGTTTTTCTAAAGTTTAAATCAAGTCACTACAAGGACTGAAGAAGGGACCATAGTGTCTCGAAACATGTATCATAATTTTATATGAACAAAGTTGTGAATTGTATTGAATAGGGCGGAATAAATAGTACAGTAACTTTACTGTATTCAATTTGCGTCAATACGGGCCAATATGAGCGAAATGACGTAATAATAATAATATCGTATGGCCTCGGTTGCCGGGTGCAAGCTTTGTTATTTGAGACCCAGAGGACAGCTTGCATGTCGAATTTTGTTGTTCCTTGGAGCGCTATGAAGGTCAAGGAGGTTAGATATCTAAGCTCCTTGAAGCTATACCGCTTTCTAGTAGAGAAAGGAGGAACTTTTGTGTTGGCGGAAACTCCCGAGATTAATTTTGCCATTATGAACACGGCCTACTGAATTCAAAAGTTTTTTTTAACATGCCAACAACATATGACATGCGTTTGGTGAATTTGTCGCCTTTCAAAAATCACTTGCCATGGCCAGGAGCGAACCTGCAAGCTTGGGGTTGGTAGTCCGACACGATAACCACTCACCCACTGTGGCAAGCAAGCAAATAATGATACAGTATATTATTTTAAAAAAAGAAGAAGATTGTGGTTTTACAGTACTTATTGCATAATCGTTGCACCCTGCTTTTCTTCCATGCAGTTTAGGCGAAATATATGCAGCTATTATGTGAGGAAATTTGGTAGTAGAAGAACTCAGATAGAACACCAATTCGTAAAGGAACAACATAGTTTCAGATGCAATAGAGGAACAACTGAATCAGTTTCCGCCATGTGACAATTAATGGAAATGTACTGAGAAAGTGGAAGGGACCTAGTTGTTGTGCTCTTGGACCAAGAAAAGGCCTGCGACTGTGTGCCGAGAAGTAAACTATGGGAATGTTTAGACAAACTAGGAATCACATTTTCTTTAATTCAGAAAATCCAATTGTTGTATGAAGATTGTGAAAACTGTTCAGAGATGGTTTTGAACTAAGAGGTGTTCATGAAGGCATTGCACTATTCTTTTCAATGCACCCATGGATATAATTATTACGGAAACAAAGCCGTAGACTTTGAGAATTAGAACACTTTAGTCTTTGCAGATGATGTGGCCATTTCAGGACACACAGAGTAAGAGATGGAGAGGAGGTTGAATCGTTGGAGTGATGTAAGTTAACTGTTAATAAGCAGAAGATAGTGGCAGAACACCCGTCCAATGTATCCTAAGACTAAGATTGAATGTGTGGAAAGCTTTAGTTATCTTGGAAGCATCGTATCTAAGGCCAGGATAATTGTGTGATTAAATTAGAGCTGGCGACTTAATCTAAACATCTGATTAACCGATCAATGTGCTTTAGTTGATTAATCAAGCCGATTGAAATAATAGTGTGGTGTAGGAAAAGTAATTGTTGTGCGTAGCACAAAACCTGTCTAGTGTATTATTATTGCTAGCATCAGCTGTTGTAAGATTGTCAGGTCGTTAAAGTTAGCTGATGCTCTTGCCTTTGCTTCAGAAAAATAAAAGCGATAATTGTGTCTTCTAAACTGAGGGATTTGCCGACCGCTCTTACAAACAATAGGAAAGGAAATACCAGGCAGGCTATTATTGTCGTATTACTGAAGTTTACAAATCGTTGGTGGAACTAGAAGATGTCTTCACAGACCCTCTACAAGGGTGGAAAATACATTCAGTCAAAAAATGCTTTGCATTCCAGCTACTTAAGTTCCGCGTGAGAGAGTGTTCAGTGAAGCCAGATATATTGTGTCATTAAGGAATCAATATTGAAATATTTATTTATTTACATATGTTACGCCCTCATTGGAGCACTTAACCAAAACAAGTATATACATATCTCAAAAAACAATATTAATGATTCAGCTTCTTATTTTTCTTCTTTTCCCAAAACATTTTCATTCTAGTCGACCTTGCCGCTCTCTCTGCATCGCTTATAGTGTAAGTTTTGCGGGTAAAGGTTTTTAAGGGAAGTCGGTTGTTCTTGTTTTTCAAGATATTCTTCTCATCTTTGTTAGCAATTTGGGACATTGTCAAGCCGAGTTCATCCAGATCATTTTGAATTTCCATAAACCACGAGTTCTTTGTTTTACTTTTGAAAAAATAATTAAATAATACTTTTAATTGTCTGGCATCCGGCAGGCGTGAGATATGACAAAAAAAAAAGCAATTCGCCTTTTTCGCATAGTATCGACTATAGACTCAGTTTCTTTATAAACCACTTCATTTGGTAATAGACGCCATTGACCATCCACCTGATGTTTTTTATTAATTATAGTTCTGAGAATTCTTCTATCAATCTTCTGTAATGTGTCAGTAACTGATCGAGTGTTTAACTTGAAAAGTGTTTCACAAGCATATATTGCTTCCGGTTTAATAACTGATTCGTAATGTCGTAATTTGGCATTTATGGAGAGTGATTTTTTTTGTAACTAGACCAAGTAATGTATTGCGCTTGTCTTAACTTTGTTGTTCTATTTTCGATTGACGCTTTCTCATTCAAATTCCATGTTATAATCTCCCCTAAATATTTAAATTTATGTACAACTTTAATTTCTTTATTGTTGATCAATGTAATAGCTTGTGTTTCCACATCAAAGGATGCCATGATTTCAGTCTTTTCAAATGAAATTTGAAGTCCTACTTTTGCTGCAATAGACCCAAGTTCTTCAATTTGGTGTTTAGCCTCATCTATACTGGTTGCAAGCAGTGCAAGGTCATCCGCAAAGGCCAAGCAATTCAGTTTTATATTAGTACCAATCTTTACATTTGGAGGACAAGTTTTGTTCCACTCACGCATGATCTTTTCGAGAACACAATTAAATAATAATGGTGATAGACCATCTCCCTGTCGAAGTCCAGTCCGGATATCAAATGGTTCGGACCAGCAAGGCGCCTCGAAATTTAACCTTTGATTTAGTATCTTTCAAAGTAACGCCGATGAGGTTGATAAGCTTTTGATGTAACCCAAATTCCCTAAGGATGTTAAGTAATGACCCTCAATGGATACTGTCATAAGCTTTCTTAAAATCCACAAAAGTAATGACCAAATCCTTTTGTCTCATTCTATGATATTTCATTATCCATTTCAGACTGATGATCTGATCCGAACAGCTGCGACCTGGTCGGAACCCTCCTTGATATTCTCCTAGTTCTTGGTCGAGTTGTTGTTGAATTCCTATTGAAATATATTTTAAGTAATAATAATATCTTAAATAATTTTGAATTTATTTCTTTTACTTGCTCGCCACAAATACAATAAAAATTTAAAATTATGTCTTCCTAATAGCAAATGGAGTTCTAAACATTTTAAGATATATTATTCAAAGGTTTTCTTTTCTCGAACTGATGCTGTGTGACACCAACTAAAGTTTGATTAGGCTTTCGGTAACCAATCAAAAGTTTTAATCGATCGACAACTCTAGTTTAACATATTTTCTATTTATTTACATATTTTTGCCGTTTTTATAAATAAATACATATTCTGGCTTATTTATTCATAAGTACATATTTCCTATATTTGGTGGTATGTTGTACTTCTCAGATGTCTGCTGCCCACTTGTTTGGCTCTATTTCGTCAGTGCATTGTCTTGGTATTGCAGTAGTATTTCAAGACAGGAATTCCCCGGTCATTAAGTACAGCAGGAGGATGGAGTCAACAGTCTCCTTAAGCCTCCACTATCGTCGTCGTCGTCGGCTTTAACTCGTTTCCGAGTATACATCTTCTTCCAAAACAGTCAAAAATAATCTAAGGTTGAGGTCTGTGGGCATGTTTGCGGTGACTGAACAGCCCAATGCGTGCATGAAACAAACGTCCACACAAATCACACAGAACTGTTGGTGGAGGGCGTGGCTGTGCTGCACGGAGCTTTCGTGCTTGTCGCTTGGCCTTAACAATTCTACGACGTTCTTCTTCAAACATTTTGACAGCAGCCGGGATGGTCTGGCGCCAAGTTAAACAGTCTTGAACAAGCTGGTCCCAGGTTTGTGGATTGAGTCCTGTCAACTTCATATTCTGCTTAAATTGGTCCTTGTAACGTCTCTTAGGGCCTCCATGAGGTCTGGTGCCGGAAGTGAGTTCACCATACAGAACCTGGCGTGGTAGTCTCGTATCATCCATCCGATGGACATGTCCAATCCATCTAAGTTGATGACCAATGATGGATGATTCTATACTATTAGCAAGCGCTTTCTCAAGAACATCAACATCTTACCTTGATGGGAAATTTTACTTGAAACTACTGTACGGTGGTCTACTATTAGACTAGTGTTTTCGTTTCATCAAATTTGATGCCTCTCAAAAGTGCGAAGGGTGTTACTCTGAATCATTTAATGCGGGAGTTCGGAGATGTTTTTAAAACTGATGGTACTGTATTATTTTACAGTATTTATGAGAAACCCATAGCGGCAGATATGCATTCACAAGTTACGCAACATGTTGCGATAGCAAACCACGTGAAATGTGCATCATTAAAGGAGCCGACACGTTTGCTTCGTGAAATGCAGGATGTAAGATCTGGTCCAGCAAACTGTCAGTTCTCACATGTGGCTGATTTACCACTGAACAAACTGCAGCATCAAGTGCTACGTGGAACGTTAGAAAAGTACATCGAACTTCCTCTCCCTGACGAGTCAACTATTTACTAAAACTTAACTCTTGAGACAGTACACAGAATTTGGAGTAAAATTGGCGACAACGCTGTGTGGATTACAATGGACGAGATGACCGACAATACTGGCTGTTACGTAGCCAACATCATAGTCGGTGCATTAAAATGTGATCCATCACCGTCATTTTTACTGACAGCTGTAGATAACTGGTTCAAATAACTTTCTGTGGATGTCACAGAGCATGACATTCTAGTAGAGGTTGGTTGGTTAGTTATTGAGGTTTCAACACTTAGAGCGCGGGCACCGTAATATTACGTTCGAAGGTAACTTTTTAAAACTGTGACGAGCGTAATATTACGTTGATCGATTTCTCGCGCTTTGTGTTGGAGGCGAACGTAATATTACAGCTCTAGCACTTGCGTGTGGGTGCCAGTAAGCATGAAGTTGCACATACTATCGCTAGATAGCACCACGTCACTGTTCAGCGGAAGAATATCGATCTGTTCGAAGGCAAGCGATGCAAGTTCAAGTAGGTCAAATCTGTTTTCCTTTACTTTGTTTTTATTCTTTGTGGACAGATTTTTCTCTTGCAAAAACGTTGAGTTTATTCTATGACTAGTATATATACGAAGTACGTCCAGAAAGTAAGTTCTATTTGGTAATAACATTAAATTGCGTACCGATACAGAAAAATTATTTATTGCACAAAATTCTACAACCCTTAAACTACTTTTCCACATAACTGCCAAAAAGTTGCAGGCATTTGTCATAGCATGGCACGAGTTTTTGTATACCTTCTTTATAGATGTGTGCTGCCTGTGTCTTCAACTAGTTGTACGTTCCGCTGCAGCGCAGTTCCGCGGTAGACGCTCTGTATCAAGGAGAAGAAACGTGCGCCATTTGGAGAGCGCTGTCGGCCACGTACGCGTTGTTGTGTATGTTTACTCGTACAACTTCGGTGTTGATTGAAAATCCCGCTGCTTGTGAAATCAGATCTGTGATTCGTTTTCTGAATGCTAGGAAAGTGAAACCAATTGAAATTTATCGGCAAATTTGCGAAGTGTATGGACAAAATTCGATGAGTGATTCAATGATGAGAAGATGGGTCCGACAGTTCAATGAAGGACGTAGTGAAGTGCACGATGAAGAACGATGATGATGATGATGATGATAATTGTTGTTTTAAGGGGCCTAACATCGAGGTTATCGGCCCCGAAGAAGAACGAAGTGGGCGTCCATCTTTGGTTACAGAAGAACTGGTTCACGCGATTGATGACAAGATCCGGGAAAGCCGCAGGTTTACAATTAGTGCTCTCGCTATGGAATTTCCCCAAATCTCACGATCTCTAATTCATAAAATTGTTACCGAAAAACTGAACTTTCGTAAACTTTGCCGGCGTAGGGTACCAAAGATTCTTATGGAGCAACACAAAACAAAACGGATAGGTAGTGCACTTCAGTTTTTGACCCGTTACAATGAAGGCGGCGAAGAATTTCTGACACAGATAGTCACAGGAGATGAAACTTGGGTTTCTTACGACACCCCTGAAAGTAAGCGGCAATCAATGGAATGGAGGCACACTTCATCCCCAGCAAAGGTTAAGCTGAAACAAATCTTGACACCTCGGAAAATGATGTGTACTGTAACCGAATTTATTCAGTTACAGTAGCTCACCCTCGGGTTTTCTGCCTTGTGCAGTTAGTTTGGGGTATTTTATTCGTATCTTATTATATTGGGTTAACATGGGGTTGCAGAGGTGATTTTTATTGTGCCTGTGTGTTTTTGTGGAAGGATTCATATTTGGATGGTCCGGACAACCTAGGATCACTGTTTATTAATTATCGGTTTTTGGATATTTGATATTATAAAATACGGGGTTTTGCGATTTATTACGTTTTGGGAATAAGGATATATAAGACTGTATTAAGTAGAAGCATTATTTCATTTTGGTTTGGGGTTAATTGCTTTATTTTGACCTAGTAATGTTAAAGGTTAGATTTGTGGCTGTACTATAAAGGTACAGTGAATTGGTATTTTCGAGTGCTGGATATGTTACATACCCGGAAAAGACAGGCAGTAATTCGGCTTGTGTGGGATTACCTAGGCTATTTATGGCATGAACTCCCATGAACTTCGCGTGAAGGAACTATTGTGTGACGTCAGTGTGGATTTTGACTGTCTGATGTTTGTGTTGACGCGGATGTTCCGCTAGGAGCGGGCCACGCACAAATTAGTTCCGGCAGAAACATTGGGGTTATGTAGATCCCTGCGCTAGTGCATATAATGGCGTGTTTGGAGTTCTGAAGAGGTCTTATTGCTTTATTGGCCGAGTCCAAGTCTTCTTGCGCCTAGGGTCGATTTATCCGGCAGGGTCCGGTAATCGTACAGCAGAGACTGTAACTGAGCGTTGTGCTATTGGATGACCACATATTTTCAACATGGTTAAGTTCATAGACCATGGGTCGCTGATAATATCACGCCCTGAAGGACAATCATAACCTCACTTCATCATCTGTTGTGGAAGGCATGGGAGGATGCTGCGGAGTGGAAGTCAACAAGTCTGGCGAGTGTAGATTCGTGCTCAAACAGTGCAAAGTGAAATATGTATAGGGGGCTGATATGCCTAAGGTCTGTAATGATCGCAAGTGTTTTGTTGCTCAAGAAACATAAATTCAGTGAACAAAGGTACTGTACAGAAATTATTACAAGTGTATTGAAGGGTATTTTGTGTTGTATATTTGTGTACATATGTGTTAGAACAGCCAATAGATTATCTCTTTAGAATTCATATGTGTTTATATTCCTGTCTTGCATGAACCTGGTACATCAGCAAACGCATGCCAAATGCCCTACGCCATGGATTTCATAGTCGGGGCAACAGCTATGTATTTATTTCTATTTTATTCAGGAAGACCCATATGGTCAACCTTGGCACCCATTCAAAGTCGGGAAGTAACGTTAAAATCACTTGTGGCCTGTATTTAAAGGCAGTAAATTCTGTAGGTTTGTGGTAAATGAGGGTAGTTGAAGTTAAATCAACTCCAGCGAGGAGTGGAGAGTGTTTCAGTACAGTGTTCTGGGACTGGAAAGGCATCTTACTCATTGATTTCTTACCGCGAGGTCAAACAATCAATGCAGATGCTTACTGCGAAACACTTAGGAAATTGCACCACACAATACAGAATAAGCGCCGAGAGTAGCTGTCAAAAGGTGTTGTTTTTCTTCACAACAACGCACGACCACACACTGCAAATGTGACGAAAAACCTCCTACAGGGATTTGGCTGGGACGTATTTGACTACCCTCCGTACAGCCCTGACCTTGCTCCTAGCGACTCATCTGTTCACACATCTCAAGTCTTCCTTGGCGGTCAACACTTCAACAATGACGACGAGCTGAAAGAAGATGTATCCAACTGGTTGAAGACACAGGCGGCAAACTTCTATGAAGAAGGTATCCAAAAACTTGTGCCACGCTATGACAAATGCCTGCAAAAGTTCGGCAGTTATGTGGAAAAGTAGTTTAAGAGGTGTAGAATGTTGTGCAATAAATAATTTTTCTGTATCTGTACACAATTTAATTTTATTACCAAACGGAACTTACTTTCTGGACGTGCCTCGTATTTGGGGTTATACTTCGCATTACAGATTCTGAATCTGACGCAACCGAAGAGACAGTTCTACTTCTGCCCACGCACCCGCTCGTTCCAGGACGAGAGCGCGCGAATCAGCTGTTTACGGCCTTTTTTTTTTTTTACATTATATTTTGTTTTCAATCGAGTTGGATTTTTATTAAATTTGTAGTGGAAGGGTTCGGAAATCGAACGGACTTTTCAATTTATTTGTAACTCAAAACACATTCAGTTTGTGCCATTCTGAACATAGCCATAAATACTGGAAATCAGCCAGCACAGGGGGGAGAAGCAACATTTAAGGCATCAGCAGGGTAAGTGTTAAGGGGCGGAACAGTGAGGTCATCTGCCCCAAACTAGAAGAGGTTATGAGGGATTATTTAAGTCTTCACCAAAAGTGAATGAGCAAGAATGAAGTAGGTCAAGAAAGGATGATCAGAAGGGTAACTTAGGGTAAATAGCTGTCATGTAATACGGAGTGTTACAATGATGCATCATAAAAGGTAAAAGAGCAATAATTTAAGTATCTCCACCTATTTCCAGGTTATGCTGGAAGGACTGAGTTACCGGATAATCTCAAATCCATGTTTCGACCCATTTCCATGATTGTTCCGGACAGTGCTATGATCGCGGAGATAATTCTCTTCGGGGAAGGTTTCCGAAACACTCGGGTTTTGGCACATAAGGTAAGGCAAATTATATCACTCGTGTTTACAGTCTAGCATGAGTTTTGTTAATTTATATTATTTGGTTAGTTTGAAAAATATGGTAAGTTACCATCTTCACTGGTGTAATATGGAGTATGTTGCCATATGTGAGGAGTCACGTCTCCAAGCAGTTGCTGTTCCTTACTCACACTGAAACCTCTCGTCGTCCTTTCCTTCCAAGAGACCAAGTAAATGTGTGGTTTGGATTGTTTATATGGGTCTTAATTTTGCCTCCAGACGATTATGTTTTGTTGTGGTTTGGTTTGAAGTTTGAGTTTTGGATAGGTTTGATTTGGTATTTTTGAGATTTTGGACTAGGCCTGTGTGTTTTGTTTGGGGTAATTATTTGACCATTGTCAGGAAGCTTTTTTCCTATACCTTTGGCAATGCGAGAATGCCTTACTGTGTTTTTATGTTGTTTGTATGGTTTTGTTTTACTGTGATGGCCGGTGTGTCATTTTTCATGGGGGGATTTTGAAGGTAACCTTTTACTCCTGCTTCCAATTTTATTTCCTTGGAGTTACCAAACATTGTAGGAGCGTCGTTGTCTAAATTTATCTTTGGGGGCCACGATGTCTTGATTGTTTACATAATGGGGGGGGCAGGTGTTTTGGGCGTATGTAGGTTGTTACCCTATGGTTTATCATTAAATCTCTATTTCTGTTTAATTTTTGAAGAATTCAATGTGAAGTGTGTGTATGCCAGCAGGCTGTATGATGAAATATTATTTATAGGTTAGGTTAAGTTAGCCAACATCATCATCATCATCAAGTTTCCACTCCAGTTTCCCGGGTGTGGTTTACGAGCGCTCTCCATTTTAGTCCATTCATGTACCACTGCTCCTTCAAGACTTCATTCCAGTTGATTCCCTTGGATGTGATATCTTCCTTCACTTGGTCCGGCCATCTCCTCCTAGGTCTTCCAACAGGTCTCTTTCCAGTAATGCAACCATTGTTTTGCAATTCTTCCTTCCGTCATATGTTTGACGTGACCAAACCATCGCATACGTGCCCTAGTTATGGTCTCCTTCAGGGACTGATTTATTCCAGCTTGTTCTCTAATCTTCTCTTTTCTTACTTTGTCATTCCTAGTTTTTTGAAGCATGCTTCTTAGAAACTTCATTTCTGTTGCCTGAAGTCTGCTGTCTTCTTTTTTGGTATTTGTGCATGTTTCCAACCCATAAGTCAATGTAGGGACAAAGTATGTTCGAAACAGAGTTTGTTTTGATCTTGGTGGCACCTGCTTGTTCCAGAGTAGATATCGAACCTGCTGATAGAATTGACTTGATTTCTGAATACAGTTATTTAATTCAAGCTGTATTCTGTTGTCACTGGATATTATGCATGCAAGGTACTGATACTGGTTTACTGTTTGCAATTGTACGCCCTCCAGCATTATATTATCTTTACTTCTCTGTCTGTTAACAGACATTGCAGCAGTTTTTGTAGCACTTACTTTCAGTCCATATTTTTTTAAATGATCATTCCAGACGTTCAGCCTTTCCTGGACTTCTAGCTCACTATTTCCCCAGATAACTATATCATCTGCAAAAGCAAATGCTTGAAGATTCATATCGGTGCTCTGCTTTACTTCCTTTATGATTTCATCCATGAAAGAAAGGGCACCGCCTTGTTGCACTCCTCTAGATGTGTGGAACCAATCTGAATATCCATTTCCTACTTGAACACAGCTGTAGCAGTCATCGTAAAGCATTTTTACTCTCTGAATGAGTTCCATGGAATTATTCAATATCTATTTCCAAAATTATCATAAATATTCGTTGTTAAGTTTAGGGGCTGCGACAACGCGGTCATGTAGCCCCGTGTACTTTGGGTGTGTGTAGAATCTGTCTGATGACTGTATTAGTGTGTGTTATCTGTTTTTAATTCAAGTAAGGACTGCAGACTTTTGAATTTTTCAAATAGTTCCTACTTTTGCCGCCAAACGCCACCGTCAGCGACTACTAGTTCAGAACTTAGCTACCAGATGCCACTGCAGTCGGCTCTTGGCAACGAACATAGGAACCTAAGAGCGTTGTTTACATTCTTAACCTGTACAATTTAGCTTCACACAGGTGTAATTAGTGGAAGGTTCTTTAACATGCCATAAATCTATGACATGGGACCACCGGCTTTACTTCCCCTCCGAAGGAAGGCATGCTGTATCATAAATGTAAATGGGCACGTAGTTTTAGGTAAAAATATTCTGTAATTATTTTGAGTGTAATATATGCATTTGTTAAACAGCAAACCCTAGGAAACCTCCCAGATTGAGTCCAATTCCACCCACGAGCTAGTTTCGACCTCCCTGTTCTTTCCAAACCTTGGTAGCAGAGTCCTCGGGATGATCTGGAGGGATAGAGGAGAGGGGGTACAGCGACTTGTTGGTAAGCTGTGCAGTGCGGTATATACAAACATTTTGAGTTTTTCTACTTGTAGAAACAAACCGCCAATATTATCCCAATTAGTTTTCAAGATATTAATTTTTGTTTTATTGTACATCAAAGCCGCCACCTGTCTGTTATTTTCTTCCCGCAAAGACAGTATCCTACTTACCTTATTTATATTCCAGCATGTTGTAATTTAGTCTTAGATTGATTATAAATGAAACTATCATTGGATGTACCTCATTTAAGCCTCCGTGGCTTAGGCGGCAGCACGCCGGCCTCTCACCGCTGGGTCCGTGGTTCAAATCCCGCTCACTCCATGTGAGATCTGTGCTGGACAAAACGGAGGCTGACAGGTTTTTCTCCGGGTACTCTGGTTTTCCCTGTCAAAATTTCATTCCAGCAACAATCTCCACTATCATTTCATTTCATCTGTCATTGCCCCAGAGGAGTGCGTCAGGCCTCGGCAGCCGGCACAGTTCATATCCTCGCCGCTAGATGGGGGCTTCATTCATTCCATTCCTGACCCGGTCGGAGACTGGAAGCAGGCTGTGAATTTTCATTTCGTTGGATGTACCTCATTAAATCACTAAAGTATCTGAGAACTTAAGAACCGGGTTCACCAACGCAGCGTTAACAGACCGTCAGTAAATGCGTTGTTAACTTTAACATCGGCATTGAGCTCGTCAGTGTTTCACCAGCACATTCACCGATTGGCGTTATGTTGAAGGGCTGTACAAAACTCATTGAAAGATGATGATTGAGGCGGTATTTGTTCATTCTTTGGTGTAATAGAGCAGGCCGTTAACTGAAAAAGCTTCAAAGTTACATACTCCTTGGTTAAAAACAAACATGGCTGATGATAAAAAGAGCAAGAAGAGCCGGGGACTGTGAAATTTTCGTTAAATTAAAGAAACATATTTATCCACCCTTATCTACTCGGTGGATGGGCATCGTGAGGACTGATGCTGTAACGTTTAGGTAGTCTTTTATCAAATTAACTAGGATGTTTTATAACGTAATGCATTACACGATATTACACATAAATAAGGAATGGTACATAGGCCTAGGCTATCTTACTTATCAGATGGGAATTCCAGGTTAGGTTCTGTCATCTGTAGAACGTTCATCAACACAGAAGGATTTGACAACCGAAATCTCATGATAAATTCTGTGTCGTCGCATTCAATCAAGTAATTCCTTCGTTATTTATAAGTTAGTGGTCAAAGAAAATCTAGCATGTCTTCAAAAACATCGTCATCGTTGAGAAACACGTTTAATGCATGACTATTCCGGCTTTCGCTGCACTCCATTTTGGATTTGATTGCTACGTAAGTCAACCGTCAAGTCGTTAATTCCATGTTGACAGAGCAATTAGTTTTGATGGCTTGTTAGAGAAGCTAATGGATTGTTCAAGTTTGGTGAACCACAACATTTCGGTAATCGTCCGTCAACGGCCTTAATTGGTTTGTTAACATTTTAACGAACCATGGTGAACCTGGCCCTAAGTGTTCCAGTTCAATGGCTATTGAGGTGTGCAAATAATATTGATAGCAACATGTTTAGTATGTCAGATAACATTAATGTCTACATGTTTTTTAAAGTTATTTTTAATTTTATTCATAAAATATTTAGAAATGATTATCATTTAGGCACTTGAACTGGAAAGAGGACGTGATGGTGCAGTGGTCAAGCTGGTTGCCTCTCACCAAGGTTCGATTCCCGGTCAATGCATCTGAGATATCACGTCCTGTGAGTCGGATTCCATGTAAAAATAGAGGTCGCGTGGCTCATTATCGCGACATTAAAGGTTACTTGTAACTAAGAGTTTGCTTTCTTCCTTCTATGGGGAGGAAAGTGTGCTAAGCTACAGTTTGCTATCCCAGAGTTCAACTCGGACAAAATTTCATTTTTCCCTATTGACAGAGCAATTCTAATAAAGAAGATGAATGTTCCGCCCAGTATTTATTTTATTTTCCGTGTCCAAATCGAATTAGATTTTGCCAGTAAGTAGCAACAGTTATAGCATTAGCATTTGCAGCCATAAGATCGTCTTTTGAACGTATGTCCTCCATCAAGGGGCAGATCATCAGGTGTTCTGGATCTTGTAACTTGCTGCATTCACAGAACTCATCATTGTTGACGAGCATGTTCCATTTCTTTAGATTGTTCTTGCAGCATGAAACCCCCGTCCTCAGCCTGTTCAATGATTTCCAAGTTCCATATGGCAAGTTGTGACCAAGTATCATTTTTTCTGATAGAGGAATAATTGGGTCTTTGATATCTGTCTTCCATACCTTCACACGGGCAGCTTCTTGTGAGCCATCGAGGGCTGTTACTCCCCTCGAAAAGCTGTTTCTGGACTTAAGTCTCTGTCGGGTTGGTTGTTGACCGATAAGGGGATGCTTTGAATTGGTTTCTTGCCGTTTCTGCTCAGATGCTGTAGCTACCATTCTCCGGACATGAGGTGGAGAAATTCCAATAAGAGGGTAGATCTTCTGAAGTGATGTAGGTCTAAGACATCCAGAAATCTCATTCAGAGCTATATCCACCTGTTTGGAATGTGGAGAAGAAAGCCAAACTGGTGCTGCATATTCAGCAGCTGAGAAGCTCAGTCCAAGGGCTGAAGTTCTGAGAGTGGTGGGGTGAGCACCCCATGTCCTTCCTGTTAGGCATCTTAGTATGTTATTTCGTACAGTCAATACATTTTATTAAAAGCAAACTATATATTTATATAAGGTACATGTTTTAATGCCAATGAACAAATGGCACCTTCTTCAGCCTATTGATAGAAGTATTGGGCACCTTTTATAAGGAAAGAAACCTTGTCACTAAGAAAACTAATGAACATTAAATGAAGTGAGGATGAATGAAAATCCGAAGACAAATACAGTAAACATAGTAAAAACACATTGTCAAAGTTAAAACACCAGTAACACTAAAACACCATAAAATACACAAAATTAATTAAATCACTGCACATGGAATAGTCCGATTGTTTGTGTTCAAACAGTAGATGTAGTTATAAAAACTTCTCAATTATAAAATTTTTAACACTGTAGAATGCAGTGGAATCCTTCTTCAAAAATAGTCATAGGTTTCCGTAAAAACTTGTTGACAAGACATGGGCGGAAATGTGTGCCATTTGATCTGCCAATGTAACTTGAACAGGATAAAAGTAAAAACTCCAAGGAGAAAACCCCGACTTCATATCAGAAAATCCCAAACTTTCTGCAATAGAAATAAAAAGAATGTTGGTTGGTTGGTCATGTAGCCCCGTGTACTTTGGGTGTGTGTAGAATCTGTCTGATAACCGGTGTTAATTGTGATGACTGTATTAGTGTGTGTATCTGTTTTAATTCAAGTAAGGACTGCAGACGATCAATTTTCAAGTAGTTCCTACTTTTGCCGTCAAACGCCACCGTCAACGACCAACTAGTTCAGAAATCAGGTGCCAGATGCCAACGCAGTCGGCTCCTGACGACGAACGTAGGAACCTAAGAATGTTAGTCAAATGTTTAACCTATATTAATTTAGCTTCACTCAGGTGTAATTAGTGGAAGGTTCTTTAACATGCCATAAATCTATGACATGGGACCGCCGGCTTTACTTCCTCTCCGAAGGAAGACGTGTATAAAAAGTGAAAGGGAAATAAAATAACCCCTTTTTTGATACGAGTTCATGTGTTAAACACTTCCAAACAGGCTATAATTAATTTGCCACTGTACAATGTTCTTTCATTCATCATCTTGCACAGTTTCCAGCCACTGGCCGGGTCTGTTTGGAACACAGACCTCTCCAACGTCTTCTGTCTTCCCACCATCTCTCAGCCTCCACCCTTGTCCAGTCTTCTCCTCTCTTCTTCACGCTTTCTTCCACCCCCTTCAGCCACCTGTCTCTCGGTCTCTTTCCTTCCCACTTTGTCTCGTGTATCCTCCGGGTATCCTCTTCTCCTCCATTCGTTTTACATGTCCATGGTATCTAGGTCTAGATTTCTCTATACCATCCTGTAATGGTTCCTCCTTCATTAATTCTCTGGTCCTCTCATTTCTTATTCTGTCCATCTTTGTAGCTCCAATACTGCTTCTCAAGAACCTCATCTCACTGGCCTGTATTTTGCTCTTCTCCCTTCCTTTCATAACCCAGGTCTCCGAGGCATATGTCAGGATAGGGACATAGTACGTCCGATATATGATCTTTTTGCTGTTCTGAGGGACATCCTTGCTCCATAACATGCTTCTCACACTCCTCCGGAATGCTTCTGCCTGTCTCCCCCGCTCATTTATTTCTCTATCGTTTCTTCCATTATCTTGTATCAGGCTTCCCAGATACTTGAAACTCTCCACTTTCTTCAGCTGTTCCCCACGAATTGTTATTCCCGTTGTGGTTCTTTCCTTCTTCCTTGTTGTGATCACCATCTCACTCTTCTTTATGCTAAATTTCATCCCATATCCTTGTATTATTCCTTCCCACACGTCCAACTGTTCCTGTACCTCCTCCTCCTTGTTTCCCCAAATCATCAAATCATCTGCAAACACCATTGCTTTCATCTTTCCTTCCCCAATTCTTTCATTAATAAATCGAAAACTAAGGATTTTGGGACCTAAGTGTATATGAACTTTTTTTCTTGTTTTGGTGTAAGGAACCAATCCCCAAAGTATTTCTGAAACACACTGTATAAACACATAGTTTGCTTTTAATAAAATGTATTGATTGGGCTGAACATTCATCTTGTTTATTAGAATCCCAGAGTTGGACGGTGCACCCAAGATTTGGCTGTCTGTGTTGATAGGTGTACACGCTGTACGAGCTGGCGATCCAGCAGCTCAGCAAACAGGACCACTACGACTTTGGGCTGCGAGGGCTCGTCACTCTACTGAGATACGCTGGCGGCAAGAGACAGGCCTTTCCTCACCTGCCTGATGAACAGGTACAGTATTCAACTTTATCTATTGAAAACAGATTTTTTAGCCTACTTTTCACATTCTGTAAAAATTAGGAAAAAGTAGATTTATGAGATCAATCTGGAAAAATGTGTGTATGTCTGTCTGTCTGTCTGTCTGTACCGGTCCTTCTGTGTGTCTGTCTGTGTGTATGTGTGCCCCCCCTATCAACTCCTAAACGGCTGCAGCGATCAAAATCAAATTTAGTATGAGTTAAGATCTATATCTGAGTATCTCAATGCCATATTTGATCATGATGTCAGTGCTACCAACTGCTGATAAATTGCAATTGAAATTTCAGCTCCATGTTGGATATCTTGGAAGGTATGCATGGGAGCTATTCCAAAATTGGCACACCTATAGTTAATAATATTTCAGTTCAATTTCCAGGGGGCCATATAAGGCAGTGTTGCCAACATGATTCTAAGCCTGCTGATAGGTCCAATTTTTAAATGCATGTAACTTCTACACTATCAATTGGAGTTCAACCAAATTTCGTATGTACTATGTATACAATAACAGATATGACTCTGCTTAGTCTTAAGAGCCACCAGGGCTGCCAACTGTTAATAAATGCTATCTCTATTATTTTCATCCTAATACCAATATATCAGAAAGTATGCAAACCAAGAGCTCAAAACTTAGCACATGTATAGTAAATGACCTTTTACATTAATTTGGAGTACCTAGTATATGTCAGTGCTGCCAACACAATTCTAAGCTTCTTAATAGGTCCAAATTTTAAATGCATGTAACTTCTATACTAACAAATGGATTTCAACCAAATTTCATGTGTGCTTTGTGTACCATAACTGATATGAATATGCATATTCTTAAGAGCCAACAGGGCTGCCAACTGTAAATAAATGATCTCTCTATTTTTACCCTGATATTTATAAATCAGAAAATATGCAAGCCAACAACTCTAAACTTTGCATACTTATAGTACTTAACATTCTAAATTAATTTAGAGCAACTAATATACGTCAGTGCTGCCAACATGATTTAAGACTGCTGATAAGTCCAATTTTTAAACACTTGTAACTTCTATACTAACAAATGGATTTCATCCAAAATTGGCACAATAATAGATCATAATATTTTAGATTAATTCCTAAATTGTAAGAAAAGTAGGCTCTTTAGTTCGTCACGGAACTACTTGTTTTAATATTTTACATACAATTAAGGTGGTTAGGGGCTTTAGGCATCTTGATCATCAGCCCCATGTGCTTGGTTCTCCCTGTAGTGCATGTAACTCTAGTAGGGTCGTGGATTGGCTTTGAAATGAGGTAGAGCCAGTCACAGCTGTCTCTTTCACGACATGACCGGGGAGGCATGGAACTGTCCTAGCTCGGCAGATAACTTGAGCCACTGGATATATAGAAATATGAATCACAATTCTATATCCAATAGTTTACTTTTTGTTTAAAATTATGTGAAAGAGGACACTACTCATCACTCGTTCCTAGCTGCTCCCAGTTGCTACATTGGGACTCACGTGTTTCAGAGAAGGCATTGCTGTGTTGCGGCAGAGACTGTGGTTCCAATAATTGTCAAAAATTTATCTTTTTCTGCCCAATCAATACTTTTTATTCTTAAAAATTGTCTTGTATTTACATAAGCTATATGTTTTGGGGCTACTTAGCTCCCTTCTTCAGCCTTTGCTTAAATAAGCTATACAAATAACACTCTTATCTAAAACATCAATCAAGCACTTATGTCCTTAATGTCCCCGATTTTTTGCATTCGGTGGCCCCAGGAGGTGTTCCGAACACAAAGACAGAGAACAGTGCCTCCTTCGTTTCCCCAAAACAATGCTACCGGTAAGGGAGGGGAAAATTGAGTGGAGGGAGGGTTTGGTACCCCGAGGCCAAAGTGGCCTGAAGACAATTAACCTAGTACTATTCTATGCGCTCAATGAAACATGGACTCGAACAGCAGTAGGTAAAATAAGGTATATATTTCAAAGGGAAAGAATTACAAAGCCGAAAGGCTTAGGGAGGGAACACTAAAATGCACTCCTACTCTTCATTAAAATGGAGGCCAAGAATATCCCCAAATAAAATGGCAACGCTGCATATTTAAACTGGTCACATTTACGTGATTCACAAATCACATCATATTTAATCTTTTCCAATTATTATCTGAAAATCACACAGCAACAAGGCTGAAATATTAATTACAATAGACGAAAATGTGCCACATATGGCAATCTGAAAACAAAGGACTGTCTGCCATTGTTTAACTATAACTGTTACCCACTCCAAAATATCTCGACTCGTAAACTTTAATTGATATTACATATCTTTCAGTTCGGAATAATTTCCGAAATTCAATTTATATATATTAAACTTTTCAAATTAAATATCATTGCCTCTACGCGTGTTGCATCCTACATTATATGGCTTGTTCCCTAACCATTTATTTGGCCAGAATAAGAAAACAAACTATGGGCCCATTATAGAAATAATAAAGAACTTCCACACACTATTAAAATAAAATATCTAGAGCCATTAATACAGCTCTGCAACAAGCCAGGAAAATCTCAAGTTCTTCTTCATGTTTAGCAACACAATGATCAGACGACACCTGATCTCTACGTCTAACTTTAAGAAATTTGTCAAAATGTTTTTCAATACGAAATCTGCCGCTCATCATGGATTTCAATAAGAAGAATGTCTCAACAGTTTTATCTTTGCTGGCCTAATATAGGTATTGTGACCCGAGGCAGTCACGCCACGTCTGTCCCCTACCAGTTCACATGATGATCTCTTTTGTCCAAGTTTTTCGTATCTCTAACAACAATAGGACGCCATTTTGCGCATGTGCAGTTAGTTCTTTTTAAACAGATAACAACTGAAGAACGTCTGGCACTAGTTTTAATGCCAACCTTGGGAATTAATTTTTCTTCACCTTTTAAATGACCGAAACATCCTTTGAACCAAATTTAAATTGGCAATACAATTTGCATTGATGTGTCCATCAATGATTGGCTATTCAGTCTTAAGATTGTTTGAACTAAGACCGCCAAATTTCAGTACAGTCCAACACATCAACAATGGCTACATTCATTCAAAGTAGACCGGAATAATTTTGTTAATATATTTTCCATTAAAAGATAATTTGTATTTAAATGTTTTTGTCTTCTTCTCGATTTTTGAAATGAGTCACTATTAATGACCAGGGGCGTCGGCACAAGAGGGGGTGTGTGTGTCACATGGGGGCGGCGGTGGGGCACAAGGGGGGTGGCGGCGGCGAAGTATTGTGAGTCGAAACCAATCGGCTCAGGAGGAAAGAGGACTTTGGACAGAATATCCGTGGGGCGGAGCGGCCTTAAGGAACTGGGTTACACATGTCACGAGAAATAAAAGGATATAAAACAATAACAAGATATATTCTAAAATCGGGGAGTTACATGTCCGTAGGCTAGCAGGGGAGGAAACAAGAGAAATAAACACTGCCTACCATCAAACATTATGCTAGATAATAAGTTAATCACAGAGGTAAATAGTTTCTGTTTGTTGGGATCAACCATTAGTAGTAGTGGCTCATGCAGTCAGGAGATTCATCGAAGACTTGCCCTAGGAAGAGCAGCTTTTAAAGGCCTGGATAAGATCTTCAAGTGTTCAGATGTTTCTATGCCTACTCAACTCAGAATGGTTAAGGCACTAGTCTTTCCCATAGCTACATATAGTTGCCAAAGCTGGACCGAGATAGGAAGTACTGTATATTGATGCTTTTGAGCTCTGGTGTTGGAGAAGGATACTGCATATTCCTTGGACAGCCAAGAAAACAAATGTATAGGTAATTCAAAAAATCAAACCAGATCTGTCACTCGAAGCATTGATAACACGATTACAGCTGTCATATTTTGGACACATTATGAGATGTTCTGATTCGTTGGAAAAGACAATTAAGCTTGGAAAGGTGGACGAGGGCGGCCAGCATTGAGATGGATCGACTCCATCAAATCCAACATGAATATGTCAGTGAAGGATCTGAAGTATATGGCTGAAGACCGAACCATATGGAGACAGTCCATCCATGCAGTCGCTAGGAGTCGACGCCGACTTGATGGCATCTGAACATCATCATCAATTTTAATAATCCCGTGAAGGGCATAATTGACCATGAAGGAACATCAGAATTAAAATTAGCACATCCAGGGGCAAAACACCAATTTAATGTGGGAACGTCAAGCTCATTCCAGAACATTAGGGTCAAGGGCTAAACAAGGCGAAACAAGCTCATTAAATAATACGCTTGCCAAGCAGCGATCAGAAGCAGTAAATTATTCCAGAAGGAATAATTAGTAATCATCATCATCATCTTGTACAGTTTCCAGCCCCAGGCTGGATCAGTTTGGAACATAAGCCTCTCCACTGAGTCCTTTCTTCCCACAACCTCTCCGCTGTCACTCTAGTCCAGTCCTCGTCTCTCTTCTTGACACATTCCTCCACTCCTTTCAGCCATCTATCTCTTGGTCTTCCCCTTGTTCGTTTCTTCTGCATCTGCCTCTCGTGTATCCTCTTGGGATACCTGATCACGGAAACCACATGGGAATATGATTGGAGAGATGTGGAGATAACCTAATCACTATGCAGCTTTGTGTAAAATGGCTGTAATGAAGTGTACAATCATCCTTAGAGCATATTTTGTGGCAGTGGTAGGGAATGTGCCTTGTATCTTTGGTGCCATTGAGTTCACGTTTTACACCTAGTGTTCGTCGAATACATCAGCCTGACACCGTGGTGCTCGGCAAAGGACTTTATATATTGTTTCTGATGTCTCTGAATTGTTGGGTTATTAACAGTCAGACTAAGAACTGTTTGCTTCATGGGCTGTCAGTGTTTCACGCTGTGGAAACTGTTCGTTACTTCCAGCAGTGACAAAAGTGAAGGCTATTTTTTTGTATTATATGTGTGGTCAGCAATGTTGTGAGGAAATTGAAGTTAAGCCTGAATCAGTGAATAATGTGTGTTTGTTGCTCCGGACTGAGAAAAATAGAATCAGTACTTTGAAGGTATTGTTAAAACTCTTATTCTCAAAGGGTCCTACTATCGTATTATAAAATGTACATATCACCAGGATCTATTCAAATTAGTGGTACATTCCTGGCCAAGGATCTAGGATGATGGATGCATCAGTAATGATGTACGAGGAAGGATCAATGCAGCATGGATGTGTTGGAGAGATGTCACAGGGGTTCTGTGTGATAAGCAAATACCAGCTTGCCTGAAGTCCAAGATCTATCGTACAGTCATACGACCAGTTGCACTGTATGGCATTGATTGTTGGGCTGTCACTAAACGTGCTGAACATTCTCTCCAGGCAATAGAAATGCGGATGCTGCGACGAACTATGAGCATTTCACTG
The DNA here is from genome assembly GCA_946902985.2 of Meconema thalassinum. Lineage (NCBI taxonomy): Eukaryota > Metazoa > Arthropoda > Insecta > Orthoptera > Tettigoniidae > Meconema > Meconema thalassinum. The sequence goes on along the minus strand of OX336399.1, from coordinate 13,970,367 downwards.
CGAGAACAATTGTATAACGATAATATCAGGTGACAATTTGGCATGCTCCCAATTCCTGATAATATGGCTGAACACAGACTTCGATGGTATGGCTATGTGTTGAGAGCAAGACGTAACACTGTGGCAGATACTGCCTACCAACTGAAGGTTGATGGCAGAAGACCAAGAGGAAGGCCCAAGCAACGCTGGGAAGACACTATCAACACCGATATCAAAGCTGCAAATCTCCAACCAGAAGATGCAGCTGACCGAGTGAATGGGCGGTCAATGATCCGAAAAGTGGACCCCATCCCAATGGGAAAACACTAGGCAGAAGAAGATATGCTGTAAATATCTATTTCATCTAGACAAATGAGTTAGAATCACTTGCATCATATTACACTGGTCAACAGTGATTTTGGTGCCGGGGCTTTTTAAGCTGATTTTATATGAATTTGATGCCCTGAATTCAAATATGCCATTAGTTTTTGCCTAGCAGCTCTAGTTTCTGAGATATGACATTTTTGTGAAATATACATTACATGGTAATAAAAAACTAAACACGGAATTTTCATTATTATATTATACAAATATTATTATGTACAAACATAGAGGAAAAAGTCATAAATGAAACCAACCAGTCGCTGGACACTTAGGAAGCTTCTTTTCCGTGACATTCTTGGATGTATTTTGGAACAGTCCTTTTTTAAGCTCGAGCAGTAATCTGCCATCATGTGTATGTCCCATCTTCCTTGGTAGCGGTCCTCCACAGTTTTAATATCCTGGTGAAATCGTTCACCTTGATCCTTACTGTTGTCTGCTAAATTTTCAGGAAAACGGTCTAAATGGTTGTGCAAATAGTGCACCTTAGTACTCATGTTGCATCCAAGAGATTTGAAACTGTTAAGCATCTCGTTTACCAGTTCAACTTAGTTTTCAGCTTTGCTTTTGCCTAGGAAAAGTTTTTTAGCTCAGGCTTTTAACTCAGATTCATTCATTGAATTTACGAAGTCAGGATCCTTAATGAGTGGTCTTATTTGTGGGCCATCAAATATCCCTGCTTGATATTTTTCCATACTCAAGTGAGGCATTTTATTTCCTATAAATGCAAAGCATGATCCGTTCTTATGGAGAGCCTTCACAAACTGCTTCATAAGGCCCAGCTTGATATGCACTGGGGGACAGATGATTTTATCTCGTTCAATTTTTTTCCCCAACATCCATGATTTCTCTCTTAGGCCACTCTTTTCTAACCCAGTGGTGTGTTTTGCCTCTGCTATCCCATAGGCACAAGAATCAAGGATATCAGACTGACGATACGACACAATATACATGACCCAATCCTCGTATATTATGATTGAGAATTGCACAAAATGGAGTTAGAACTGCATATTCACTTTGTAATGGCCAACGCGGGAAGTCAACAACCCACCAAGAGTATTCTGGTAATAGCGGACATATATATAAAGGTTTGTTGGCCAAAGCATTAGATAAAGATGTAATGATAAAAAGGGTTGACTTTATAAAAGGTCGCATAACAATTTAGCAAACATGTGGAGGACCAGACAATATTATTGTCACCAAATAAGGAGGTCCAGGAAGGCATAAAGGACACAACACAAACAATAACTAATAATAAGATATATTATCAAATAGATGGCACATAAAATAAATATTCAAAGGTGTCACACAAATATATGAGAAACACTGGCACAAATTTACACAATTGAAGAAACACTCGCATGGAATTAACACACGTAAGGCTTGAGTCTAAAACACATAAATTGTCTTGAACGTAGCTGCAGATCAGTACATCAAGGAGCGGCATGCAATACAAAGCGTTCCAAAGAATGGTATAGTTTGAATATGCAACGCAAGTGGAGTTGCAACAAATAATGAAAAAACAGGTCGCATGGAACGAGAATGTGTCGTCGAACCAGGACTGACTTACAGTGATGCGCCGATACCGTAAGCCCCCAAAAAAATGAATTGTTAATAAAACAAATTATGTGTGAAACGCAGGAAGTCAAAGTAGTTGCTGTCATACAAATACCGGGATATGCCAATCGCACGGTATTGTCACAATAGTAAAGCAGTTGAGCCTAGCGTCAACCTCCATTTAGTGATGGTGCAGGAAGATATCGCATGGTCTTGTAGCACATGCTTCCAGACAAACGATGAATTACTTATCACACGAAACAAAATCATATTCATACGCGTGATGACAAATTGTTAGGCAATAGGTGAAGATCAGAATTAAACATGTTACAACAAACTATCCGACGCCGCGGATTGAAGGATTCGTCAACATGGCGCGTAGCAATAACAAGCATGGTTTGATGAGACCGAAAATCACCAAAATGTCACTGCCCTAACAAAATATGAATCATGTGCATAGGACATGATTACTAAGCACGGTTACTATGAAGATAGCACCAATTATAGAAATGATTAGCTGGATATTCGTCGATAGATCACAACCAGCGTCGAAGCACAACATTCTGTCATGGCTGCAAGCTTAGAGAACGAAGAAGAAACACGTGATTGGTCGCTACAAACAGCAAGGAGGCCTCTGATAGGCTGAAAGCAGCCAATCACAGTAGAGAGTTTAAAAACAAGTCGGAGGCCTCTGATAGGCTGAAAGCAGCCAATCACAGTAGAGAGTTCAAAGACAAGTCAAAGAGAACAAAGACAAGTCAAAGAGAATAAAGAAGAATCAATGTGGGAAACACAAAACTGGTTTGCCAAGACAGTGGCCGAACCATATTGCCCGCACAGAAACAACAGGCAGGTTGTTTATGAAATACAAGAGGGTTTAGTTCTGCGGCAACAAGGGAGACACCTTGACGATGGGACGTTTCAAGAGTCCAGAGGTGGTGTGTAGAGAGACCACACGAGCTAGGCCGTCCTTACCACAGTGAACCTCAAGAATGCGTCCAAGTCGCCAGTAAGTAGGAGAAACATTGTCGTCCATAATAAGCACAAGCGTGCCAACCTTGAGGTTAGGAGACACACGGTTCCACTTGTGACGTTGTTGAAGGGAGAGTAAATGATCTGTGGACTATTTACGCCACAATGAAGTCATAATCTGTTGAAGTAATTGCCATCTAGACAACCTATTGATGGGCACTTCAGAAGCGTCAGGAATGGGCAAGGCATTCAAAGGTCGTCCAACCAGAAAGTGACCTGGCGAGAGATAGCACAAGTCAGTAGATCCTCAGTCATAGGCGAAATGGGTCTAGAATTTAGAATGGCTTCAATTTGCACCACGAGAGTGGTCAATTCTTCATACGTAAGTACTTGAGCCTTCATGATTCTTATTAAATGAGATTTCAAAGATTTGATGTTTGCCTCCCATATTCCACCAAAATGCGGAGAACTAGGAGGAATGAAGTGCCACTGAATTAGTAGCGATGAGGTAGAATCTTGAACAACAGATTGAAAATCTGCAGAGGAGAGCAACGAATCAAGATCAGCAAGATCAGACTGTGTTAGTGATGTAAAATGTCTAGGCATTTATAAGTCGGGGCAAATGTCCAGGATAAATGCCCGGGCAAATGCCCAAAACCCATAAATGCCCGGGCATTTTGGGCATTTACCTATTTTAAAAACATATTCATAATGCAACGCTTATATAAATACTAGCAGAAGTACCCGCTCTTCGAACGGTCTTCGGTATTAATAACCAGACGTTATCAATTGAGCTACTGTTGCAATGGTTAGGGGCTTGTTATTCCTTCATATGTTTATCAGAGCGAAGTTAGTATTCTGGGGATATCACACACACTGTTAATTTAAGGGCATTAAAATGTGGTTTTCGGAGACTCATTATAGACTCCCGAATTTTGTGTCCCACATTGAGAAGCGCAACATGCTTTGGTCGTCCTTCCAGGATAATTTTTATATTTCGCCTATTTTAGCATGTATTTTGAAAAGTTTCTTCCTATACCAATCCTTCAATGAGAAGTACGGTGAAGAGTTTTATAAATAATTGGTGTATTGACTCTCATGGATACCTAATTTTACGATGCTCCAAACATTCGAACACGAGTTATAGGCGTACATAAAGATACACAGAAAGGCCGAAAATCCCTAAGTATGCCTTTCTTCGGAGGGGAAGTAAAGCCGGCGGTCCCATGTCATAGATTTATGGCATGTAATAGAACCTTCCACTAACTACAATTGTGTGAAGCTAAATTTGTAGGTTAGATTTGATTATGGCTCTATTAGTTCCAAAGTTTGCCGGTTGCGGTGGCATCTAGTAGCCAAGTCACAGCTAGGTGTCGTTGACGGTAACATTTGGTAGCAAAAGTAGGAACTACTGGAAATTGATCGTCTGCAGTCCTTACCTGAAATACAGATAACACACACTAATACAGCCATCACAATTAACACCGGTTAGCAGACAGATTCTACACACACGAGACTACGTGAACGCATTGTTGCAGCTTCTTAACTGAGGAACCAACCAACCAACCTACAACATATTACCTAGAAGTCCGAATATGGATATATCAACCACACGGTTTCAAACAAAATCATCCTTACGATGAACCCGTTTGTTGAAAAAAAAAGTTAGAATGCGCTCAATCTAAATTCACATAACGTGTACTTCCTGACGTGAAAATAAAATTGAAAACCTCGTAGACGAAACGCAATACACCTCACATAAAGACTGACCCTCACCGTTGTGTCAAGTCCCCATCCACAGGAAGACACCTTTAACAAATTATAAAGGCTTGTGGTGCTTGGATAATCAGGTTTTTTAGCCACCAATGGCCCAAATTCCTAATAGCCGCAAAAAATACTATTTCAAGTGAGTATTTTTTGAAAATAATGTTGCTGTTTGTAGATATAATTCTGTATGACATATCACACGTGTAAATCACGTGAAAAAATTCTAGGGTACCCCTTGACCCCCTTATGCGCATTGATGAATTTGACAGTCTAAGTTGGTTCCGTGATAACCTTATAGCCATTTGCAAACTTTCACAGAAATATAATAAGTGGAGTGGCATTGATTTTTACAGAAATAGATGGAACGTTGGATGTCTTCTCTTGAGAACCTGATGTCATGTTTGCCGGCTTGCATTCCTTCATTAGTTTATTAAATTAAATTAATTTTCTGGGAATATGTCAGAAACTGTTGGTTTTAGAGCCTTAAAATGAAGTTTTCGGGAACCCTCGAGTTTTGTTTCTGCCACCGAGGGGCTAATAATGAGCTTTGTCTCGTCGTTGTATGCCAAAATATAATAATAATAATAATATAATAAATACAATATAGGGATAGGGATATGAAACACCTTCCGTACCACACCCGCACGTGAAAATCGCGTGACAAAATTCTAGTGTACCCCTTGACCCCCTTAAGCTCATTATACGTATTGATGAATTTTACAGCTTAATTTGGTTCTGTGATAACCTTATAGCCGTTTGCATACTTCACATTAATGTAATAAATGGAATTGCATTGCGTCTTACAGAAATAGATGGTCCTCTGAGATTTTGTTGCCATGGTTACCAGATTGCATTCTTTCATTAGATTATTAAATGAAATTAGTTTTCTGGAAATATCTCAAAAACTGTTGGTTTTAGGGCCTTAAAATGTGGTTTTCGGGGACCCTTTAGGGCCCCCGAGTTTTGTTTCTCACATCGAGGGGTTGAAAATAAGCTTTGTCTCGTCCTTTTACGCCTATTTCAGCATGAATTTTAAGGGGAAGGCCCCCTTTTATGAGAGGTACGGAGAAGAGTTACATCACTGATTAGTGTGGTGCTTCTGATGGATATCTGTATCAAATTTTACGTTGATCCACCCAGCCGTTCTCAAGTTATAAGGACTCGAAGTTGTCCACAGACAGAAAGACAAAAAATTTATTTTTGCGCGCATCCGTCATAAAACAGTCTGAAACGCGCAAATAACGCAAATTTCCGTGGAAATTCAGAAAAAACAGACAAACTTTCATTTTTATATATATAGAGATTGTTTTAGCTATATATGTATCTACATATATGTATTATATATATTTATCCATAAAAACAGGAGTTGAGGCCAAAATAGGCTGCAGACGTTGTTGTAGGAATTCACTGAAAGAACTTTATTTTGGTTCTGAGGCTGAGCTTGTGCTTGGTACTGCAGATTTGTTGTTGAAATCATCCACTTCAATTAGTAAAGGTTCATAAGGGGGTTTTCTTTCGAAAAGGTTTTTCAACCACTGAAATTGTACCTAACTGAAGCACTTTTTTTTATAAGATCCTGAGGGCACTTAAAGCACTCCTTTATGTGCTTTTCCATCTTGTTACAATGTGACTGTTAATAGTCCTTATTACAATATTTACAAGATACTCCTTTCTCTTTCAAATTAAAAAAGTTCCAAATAGGTCCTTTTTCCTAAGCATTTTGTAATGATTTAATCTAACACTTAAAAATATAAATAGCCTAAGAAAGAAGTGAGGTTATCTCAGACTCAACCACTCAACAGACAGCTCTACTTCACAACTAACTGGGCTGGGCTTCTGGTGGTAGAATGCCTCTCCAATCTCAAGGCCACAACCACCCTACCCCCATTCCAAGATCATAGCACAATGGCTGCCCAGGGCCTAGCCCATCCACCCTCCTCCCAAAGCCATTATTCACACCATAATCAAACTCCTACCTCATTTTTCTAAATATAATTGAGTAGGCCTGCCTAACTCAGTAATACAATGTTTTATTCAAACCAGATATACATGATTCCCATTTAGATGTTATATTGACACAGGATAATTAAATTATTATTAGCAATATTCAGGCATTACTAGTTCATGCATGAAATGTACCTTTGATTATGGTTTTTATTATGTTTTAGATGCTCGAGTAACAATTACAAGTAGTAAAGAGTTTTAAAAAAGAAGTTTTAATAAATGCCCAGATTTTGGGCGCTTAAAACTGCTTTAGGCAAATGCCCGGGCAAATGTCCATTTATAGATGTCCTGCCCACTGGGCATTTGCCCGGCCCACATCAGTAGACTGTGTGCCTTGAAAGTTGGTACCATTGTCGGAATACACTTGAGCGGGAACGCCCCTTCTACTGCAGAAGCGAGTAAAGGCTACAACGAAAGCATGACTGGAGAGGGAAGTGACGACTTCAGTGTGCACAGCCTTCGTAACCATACAAACGAACATTGCGATGTAGGCCTTAGTAGAGACCTTTGACCTGGGGCCACCATACCTGATAGTGAATGGACCACAGTAATCAACACCAACGTGATTAAAGGGAAAGGTTTGATGAAGGCGAACAGCTGGGAGTTGACCCATTAACTGTTCAGAAGGACGTGCAGCGTAGCGCACGCAAGTAACACAAGAGCGAGATAGGCTACGAACAAGTTTTCGTAGTGAAGGTATCCAAAAGCGTTGTCGGATAGTCGCAATCACAACCTGGACCCCGCCATGAAGCAACTTTAAATGGGTATGTCTGACCAGGACTTTAGTGAAATGATGGTCATTGGGCAAAAGTATCTGGTGTTTTGTATCAAATGGAAGGTCGGCCAATTCCAAACGGCCTCCCACACGAATAGTGCCATCAGAGTGAAGCAAAGGGTGCAAATTGCTGATGGTGGAAGTGGATGGCACTTGCTCATTCTTCATTAGAGCAGCAAGTTCAGTAGAATAGCACTGAGCTTGAATCATTTTCACACATGTAAGTAGTGCAACATCAATTTCAATGGCAGTGAGTGGACCACTGATCCTAGTGGTATTTCTACAATTAGAGAAAAACCTAATACAGTAGGCTATGACCCTCAACAATCTCGTGTAGGAAGAAAAATTGTTTAAAAAATCAATGTCAACAGGTTTAGATACATTTGCACACAAATTCTACACTCAGGCAATTCGGACACAGGAGTGTCAAAGATATCTAAAGTACTGGAGCTTGTAAAGGCCTTCAACCATGCTGGACCATACCACCATAGCTGATTATTTTTCAATTCTGAGGGCATACAGCCTCGAGAAATTATGTCGGCTGGATTGTCACAGGAAGAGACATGTTTCCAGGCGCAGTGAACAGTAAGCCTTTGTATTTCAGCAACTCTATTGGCTACAAAGGTTTTCCATTTTGAGGGGGGCGAAGCCAACCAAGACAAAACAATAGTGGAATCTGTCCAACAATAGACGGATTCAATAGGCAAGTTCAAAGCGGGTTGCACCTTTGCAAGCAATTTGGAGAGCAAAAGTGCACCACATAACTCAAGTCTGGGCAAAGACAACTGTTTAAGAGGAGCAACCTTCGACTTAGCGCACACAAGAGCAACAGTGACGATGCCGTTGGTATCAATTGACAATAAATAGAGACAAGCTCCATAGGCCTGCTGACTGCTGTCGCAGAAGCCATGAAGTTGCATAGATTTGATTTCTGAAGCAGGCTTAATCAAACGTGGAGTAGAAATCGCAGGTAAATTGCTATAAACATTCAGCCAAGCTTGCGCGATTTCCATTGGAAAGGGGTCATCCCAACCGAGTTTGTGAATCCACAAATCTTGGAAGAGAATCTTACAAGCAACCACAATAGGTGACACTAAACCCAAGGGGTCAAAGATAGAGGCAACAATGGACAAAAATGAACGCTTAGTAAAGGTAATTGAAGTGTCACAGTTCACGATAGGTGACTGAATCCGCAACAGGTCATCGATAGGTTGCCAATAAAGTACTAGCGTTCTGGCGACTGTTTCTTCACCATCGCCGAAACTACGGAGTTGTTGTTTCTCTTGATGATCAAGAGGAATGTTATCTAATAAGAGTCATGGAGTTTGAACTCCACTTACACAGTTCAAAACCACCTAATCTCAAAAGAAGGGTCAATTCATCATACAGAATGAGTGCGTCATGCTCGGAATCACATCCCGAGATACAATCATCAACATAGAAGTCGTTTAAAACAATCTGAGTGGCAGCTGGAAAAGCTGTGCCATCAGTGTGGGCGAGCTCCTTTAGCACACGAGTGGCTAAGAAGGAAGCTGGGGCAGTACCATATGTAACGGTGTTTAATTGATATTCTACTATTGGGTCTGAAGGAGAGTCTCTCCGAAATATTCTCTGTAAGTCACGATCTTTGTGATCTACAAGAATCTGTCTGTACATTTTACTCAGATCAGCTGCAAACGCTATCAAGTGAGTACGGAACCGAAGCAAAATAGAGAACAAATCCTGCTGAATTACAGGGCCCACCATCAAGGCATCATTATGGGAGCACCCAGACGTATTAGCCATCGAAGCATCAAATACCACTCTGAGCTTTGTAGAAGTACTGTGCGGCTTGAGAACAGGATGATGGGGAATGTAGTAAACTTCACCATCAATCGGGTGGGAAGCGACTTGCATATGGCTTAAGGCTAGATATTCATGCATGAATTCAGTGTATTCTAACCTTAACTCAGGGTTACGAGCCAAACGTCTTTCGAGAGAGTGAAAACGATTTAGTGTAGCGTAGCGAGAGGCACCTAGAGGCTCTGAGTCTACCTTGCGAGGGAGTCTAACCACAAATCTACCATCGTCTTGGCGAGTGGTAGTAGCAACAAAGTGTTCTTCACATATGGATTCGTCAACAGACAACACTGGGGTTTCAACTTCTTCAACGTTCCAAAACACTTCCAGCTGTTGTTCTACATGAGGGCGTGAAAGTGTAAGTGCTGATACCACGCGCGATGGTTGCGAGGTGCTTGCACTGGGCAGCTTCCCAGAAAACACCCAACCCACAGAGGTATTTTGAATGATGGGCAAATCACCAACTGGTATGATTTTACCAGGACATAACAGGTCAAAGAAATATTCTGCACCAAGAACAAGGTCAATAGATTTAGTGCAATTGAAATCAGGATCAGCTAAATCAATATGTGAAGGAATGTTCCATTCAGAGGTGTCGAAACCAGCAGCGGGTAGCTCAAGTGCAATATTGGGAACCACGAGACATTCAAACTTAGCAGACCAATTAGTAGCACAGGCAAAAACGTTCACATCAGCAACAACAGTAGCAGTGCTTTGATTTTGACCAACACCGCGAATGTGTACCTTCATAGGTTTGGTGTGGAGTCTTAATTTCTTAATTAAGTGTGACGAAATTAAGTTACAATCTGATGCAGAGTCAAGTAGTGCAGTGACAGGTACACGTAAGCCATTGCCAGCTAATATATTCAACTTGGCAGTGGGTAATAGCGCCCTTGAAGATTGATTGTCACGAGCGACGTTACTGCAACTCGTGTTTACCACGTTAGCATGAGCTTGAGAAGCATCATTACTAGTGCCACTGGAGGGCTCATAGTGAAGAAGAGTGTGGTGTTTTCGGGAACAAGTGTTACAAGAGTACTTCGAACATTGATGATTAGGCTCGAAATTACGCAAACAATTGTAACATAATTTTCGAGACCTGACAAAATCCCATTTGGCTGTGGACGAAAGTTTAATAAAGGTACCACATTTCGACAATTGGTGATCAATGCTCCTACAATGTGTACAACAAAATTTGGTAGTAGTTAACATGGGTTTCTGAGGCGAATGACCTTCAGCTTTAAGTTTGGTTACAGCAGTATGTAATGCAGGCCTGGACCCATTCTTTTCAGTTATTTCCCGTACCTTGCATTTTTTCTCTAAGAAGCTAACCAAGTCCTGGAGAGTGGGAATTCTCCCAGAATCAACATGATTCTCCCATTCACGGATGCTATCATTATCTAGTAGCTCCAATATAAAATGTGACAATAACAAGTCTTGAAGGGGAACCCCGTTAAAGTCCAAAGCTTCTAACGCATTGACATGAGAAACAAAGTGGTCGATGATGGCACGCAAGGACACTGAATCATTACCTATGCAGGGGGCTTGAAAAGCTTGGTGACATGGTTGTGTGCTATGAGCCTAATGTTATTGTATCGAGTTGTCAGCAAGTTCCATGCGACCATAAAGTTATCATCTGACACAGTAATGTTCTTTAGGAGGAGCTTGGCCTCGCCACTAAGACTAGAATTAAGGTAGTAGAACTTAACAATATCAGAAAGAGCATGGTTATCAATTACTATGGCCTTGAAGCTATCTCTGAAATTCAGCCAGTCTGTGAAGTCGCCACTGAACTGCGGAATTTGAATTTCAGGCAACTTTATATGCGCTGCAGCTACGTTAGCATTAGGAAATTGTGCACTCTGCAAATTATTCAAAGGGTTATCACTGTCTGTAGTGTTGGATTTTTTGAAATTGTCACAATGTAGTTTAATTTTAACCAGCAACTCAAAATACTTATCTTCGAAGTCACAACGTTCGGCTGTTTCTTCGTCGATATTGTCTGTAATATCCTCTAAAGCGACTTGCGCTTCGTTATATTGTTTATAAATTTCCTCGCATTTGTGTTTGCGTAACACTAACATTTGATATTGCTCTTCTGTAATGTCCTGAAAGTTGCTAATTACTTTTTCTTGTGAGGTAAGCATGCCCTTAGCGACTGCACACTTCCTAACTAAAAGTCGCTTTTGGGCATCCTCCATAATGACTTTAGGATTGCCCGCCTAGATGTAATTACCAGAGTTGCACACCTAACTAACACAACCAACTAACACAAAAAATAAACACTGAGACAATGGTCTTGATTAAGTTGTAAACAAACATCCGAACATAGAATACTGTATTGTGTCCTTGGGAAGTTAATGGGAACGTATACAATGTTAAATTTATGGCCTTCCTGGTGAAATAGCAAGAAACAAGGGCCCAACATGTCCAAAACAAAGCTTAATAATTCAAAGTAGTAAACAGCTCAATATCCGGCCCGGAGGACCAAATAATGTAATGGCCAACGCGGGAAGTCAACAACCCACCAAGAGTATTCTGGTAATAGCGGACATATATATAAGGGTTTGTTGGCCAAAGCATTAGATAAAGATGTAATGATAAAAAGGGTTGACTTTATAAAAGGTCGCATAACAATTTAGCAAACATGTGGAGGACCAGACAATATTATTGTCACCAAATAAGGAGGTCCAGGAAGGCATAAAGGACACAACACAAACAATAACTAATAATAAGATATATTATCAAATAGATGGCACATAAAATAAATATTCAAAGGTGTCACACAAATATATGAGAAACACTGGCACAAATTTACACAATTGAAGAAACACTCGCATGGAATTAACACACGTAAGGCTTGAGTCTAAAACACATAAATTGTCTTGAACGTAGCTGCAGATCAGTACATCAAGGAGCGGCATGCAATACAAAGCGTTCCAAAGAATGGTATAGTTTGAATATGCAACGCAAGTGGAGTTGCAACAAATAATGAAAAAACAGGTCGCATGGAACGAGAATGTGTCGTCGAACCAGGACTGACTTACAGTGATGCGCCGATACCGTAAGCCCAAAAAAAATGAATTGTTAATAAAACAAATTATGTGTGAAACGCAGGAAGTCAAAGTAGTTGCTGTCATACAAATACCGGGATATGCCAATCGCACGGTATTGTCACAATAGTGAAGCAGTTGAGCCTAGCGTCAACCTCCATTTAGTGATGGTGCAGGAAGATATCGCATGGTCTTGTAGCACATGCTTCCAGACAAACGATGAATTACTTATCACACGAAACAAAATCATATTCATACGCGTGATGACAAATTGTTAGGCAATAGGTGAAGATCAGAATTAAACATGTTACAACAAACTATCCGACGCCGCGGATTGAAGGATTCGTCAACATGGCGCGTAGCAATAACAAGCATGGTTTGATGAGACCGAAAATCACCAAAATGTCACTGCCCTAACAAAATATGAATCATGTGCATAGGACATGATTACTAAGCACGGTTACTATGAAGATAGCACCAATTATAGAAATGATTAGCTGGATATTCGTCGATAGATCACAACCAGCGTCGAAGCACAACATTCTGTCATGGCTGCAAGCTTAGAGAACGAAGAAGAAACATGTGATTGGTCGCTACAAACAGCAAGGAGGCCTCTGATAGGCTGAAAGCAGCCAATCACAGTAGAGAGTTTAAAAACAAGTCGGAGGCCTCTGATAGGCTGAAAGCAGCCAATCACAGTAGAGAGTTCAAAGACAAGTCAAAGAGAACAAAGACAAGTCAAAGAGAATAAAGAAGAATCAATGTGGCCAACTTAGAATACCAAAATACCTTCTAAGCAAAAAATATCCCACTGGAAACACCGGCAGTGGGAATACAACATGTAATCAAAACAAATGAATCATGACGACTAACCAACATAAACAAAACAAACTTGACAATGAATAAATACAATGAAGACAAATAATTAAGATATGTACAACCACACAGAGTGGAAACAAATAGGGAAACACAAAACTGGTTTGCCAAGACAGTGGCCGAACCACACGTAAAACTGGACATAAAAACAACACAGATCTAAACAAATAGAGGTGATAGAGGAAAACTGATATCTAAAAAATTAAAGCTGTTACAGAAAAATTGATTTCATATTTAGATTCAGCGACCCAAGTATACATAAAATCAGTTACAAAATCCCCGGCACCAACATTTTTTTTTGTAAGCCTGTGTTATCATTCGAGTAGCTAGGTGTACCTGTTCCTGTCCGTTCTGCCATTGGTACTAGCTAAACATGCTCAATGTCACGCTTTGAGAAGCAGGAGATCTCGTTCTATTTAATTATTTTGTTTGTTTGGCAAGGGTCCTTATGATCTAAGCCTGGCGTCCGTTCTTGCTGGGATTGTTTTAAAGGGGATTCTTATATACCTGTGGCCTATCTGTAAAGGCGGTAGATTCAGTGAAATACTTGGCAACAACCATTTGGTAGGCATACATTTATGGCATGTTAAAAAACCTTTCACTAACTTCAATTGTGTGAAGCAAAATTTGTAGATTAGATTTGATTAATGCTCTTAAGTTCCAAGGTTCGTCGCCAGGTGCTGGTTGCGATGGTATCTAGTAGCCAAATTTGCAGCTAGGTGTTGTGGACGAATGCATTTGGTAGTAAAAGTTTGAACTACGTGAAATTATAGTCTGCAGTCCTTACTTGAATTAAAACGGATAAAACACACTAATACAGCCATCATGATTAACACCGGTTATCAGACAGATTCTACTCACACCCAAAGTACACGGGGCTACATGACCGCGTTGTCGCAGCCCCTAAACTAAGGAACCAACCAACCATTTGGTAAGCAGTAAAATTGATTGTTTCAGGTGCTGCTGCTGGCTATGAAGGACATGAATGAGGCTAAGTTGACGTCTGATGACCTGGGTTTGTTCGGTGGTATCACATCGGATTTATTCCCTCAAGTGGCCGTGCCGGTGATCACGTACGAGGAATTGGGGGCAGCAGTGAAGGTGGTCATGAAGTCTAACGGACACCAGCCCTTGCCCATCTGTCGCAAGAAGGTGATCCAGCTGTTCGAGACCAAGAACTCTCGCCACTCCGTCATGATCATCGGCTTATCGGGCGCGGGCAAGTCCGTCACCTGGAGGACTCTGCAGCAAACTCTCACCCTGCTGTGCAATCAGGATAAAGAAGGATATAATGTCGTGAAGGTACGTTTAGCAATCATATCCCCCCAATGTACAAGACATATTATACTGTATGTTGTGACTAGCAATAGGGGCCATATCTTATCATTTCAAATGATCTCGTCGTTATGCTTTGGGTCTAACGTTACGCGGGACGGAGACGGAGACGGAAGTGACATCATGCAGCCACGCAGGAAGCCTAAGTTAATGGTTAATGGAGTCTGTTGAAAGAGTCCTGGGGCATCGAGCGAAGCGAAAAGAATACAGGGTGACTCCTAAAGAAGTGTACAATATGCCAGATAAGAATACAGGGTGACTCTTAAAGAGACATACAAGATGCCAGATAAGAATACAAGGTAACTCTTAAAGAGGTGCACAAGATGTCACACAAGAATACAGGGTGACTTCTAAAGAGGTGTGCTGGATGTCAGAGCAAATTACAGGGTGACACTTAACGAGGTGTACAGTGTGTTAGATTCAATTCAAATACAGGGTGACCCTTAAAGAGGTTTGCAAGATATCAGATTCAAATAATGGGTGACCCTTAAAGAGTTGTAAAGGATGTCAGACTCAAATACAGGGTGACCCTTAAAGAGGTGCCCGCGCGGGAAGCCTAAGTTAATCGGTAATGGAGTCTGTTGAAAGAGTCGCGAGAAGCCCTCCTGAGCCTTTCTAACATGTGTAGCATTTGTAGCATGCGTCATTTGAAATGATATTACGTCTAGTCTTTCAGACTGACTGTAATTTTTTTTTTGGTATTAGCGATATGCGCGAACTTTTATTATTTCTTTCTAGCCTATAAGTGACCTTGTAGGTACTTAAAGTACCGTATTTTAGCAAAATGAACTCGCGAAATATCACGAAATCTGATTTATTGTGCGAATTGCAGAAATAATCACGAACTATACTCCACTTGGTACGAAAAGAACTAAATATTATCGAAAAAGCTCTCCAATAAACGTTTAAATGCTTCTAAGGAATTGACCATCGTGGTTTCCTTCTCATTTGATTGAAATCTGTACACAAATGCCCACAAGGCCAGAAGTATGTGTGTTCAGTTCCGCCGGTGCCGCGATCTCTAAGGCTATCGATGAAAATCGATATCTGCTATCGATTACATCAAATGGCGTCGTGGTCGTAGATATAGAAGTGCGAGTTTGCGACTGATAAACCTTTATCGGCAAACATCCAGCATTTAAGTATACTAATGCCAAAAACTAAAGTCACAACCGTTTTCTCGAGGGCCGAGGAATACAACAGTGAGGGGTTCTACGTATTTGACGTTGCGAGAAAGATTCTAATGTGTAAATACTGCAATGCTCGTATTCAGTGGGAACGAAAAGACACGTGCGATAAACACTGCAGGGGCAAATAACAATCGGCGATACGATACATCGCAAAGAAGTTGTAAAACACCCTTATCACATAATTTGTTAAATTTACCCCATACTGTAAGGAAGATTTCAGAAGAAAAAGCGATCATTTTGCGAAATACCCACCGAAATAGTGTCAGCTTTGACACCTAAATCAACAGTTTTATTTCACCAAAAAATACGGCTCTTAATCATCACATATAATCAAACACCATAATAATCATCTTCTATTGATGTCAACTAGTAGGAATAATAAAATAATCCGTAAAACCCCTCACAGACACTATTTCAAAGGTAAAATTTCAGGGAGAAATTTCAAAACCATACAAAATAAATACAGGTGTAAGGCAAAGCGATGGTTTATCTCCCCTCCTATTCAATTGTATCCTGGAAAAAATAGTACGAATTTGGAATAAGAAATTCAAGGAGCAGAATATATCACCTATAACACTAGGGAGAAAAAACAGTGGTGTTAAAGTAAATTGTCTGGCATTTGCTGATGATTTTGCCACACTTTTTGAAAACGTAGCTCATGCAACAGTACAAATCAATCTATTAGAAGAGATAGCCAATAAAACAGGTTTTAAAGATTTCAGTCGGAAAAAAAAAACTAAATTTATGACAAATATTAAAAATGCTCCAGAAACCCTAATAACAAAAATTGGTCAAATTAAGAGGGTAGATAAGTTCAAATATTTGGGGAAATAATTCAGAAGCATGGCTTAGAAAAATCTGCTGTAGAAGAAAGAGTGCACATGATTCCAAGAGCATATGGTATAACCAGGAATATCTGTAACAAAAAATGTTTATCTAACAAATTGAAAATACAGCACTATAGAACAGTAATTAAACCAGAATGCTTATATGTCAGTAAATGTCTAATACTAAATTATAAATTGCATAAATTAGAAGTATCAGAAAGAAAATTATACGCAAAATTCTTGGTCCATTAAGAAGTACAGAGTTTTGGAAATTAAGAAGTAACGAAGAAATATATCGGAACATTGAAAACATAACGGAGACAATAAAGAAGAGGCAATTGTTATTTCTCGGACATTTATATAGAATGAATGATAGCAGGTTAACCAAACAGATTTTTAAATACCTTTGGAAAAAGAAATCTACAACAGCCTGGTTTCAAGAAGTAAAGAAAGATTTAGAAAGAACCAATGTAAGAGGAGAAGATGCACAAGAGAGAGAAATTTTCAAAAAGAAGGTATTGGGAATGGAAGGACTCCAAGGAAGGCAATATAAGAAAACAGGCTCAAAATGGTCCGAAGAGAGAAAGAAGACATACAGCGAAAAGATGAAGGAGCGCTGGAGGAAGAAGAAAGGACAACAAAGGACTAAACATTGAAATTGGTTCGTGGTCCTCAGAAGACCCTAACGGAGAATGAATAATAATAATAACAGCGAGGTCATCAGCCCCTGTGTGTGTCTGGAGACAGTTACATTGTTAATTACTGCTGGTTCATTGTTTCATTAGCCTGTGGTGTGTGAGGGTCCATATGAGTATGTCTGGTTAGTTAGTTGTTGTTGTTGTTCAATGGGGTTGACCCTGAGGGTTTCCTGAGCTGGGTCTGGTCTTTTTCCTTCTTCCATTGCCTTTGGGGCAGTCCCTCTCCTCTTTACCTTTCCATTCTACCTTTCCTGGCTCTCCTTTCTTCCGGGTCCCTTAATACTCGTTCTTTGTGGGTTGAGGGCATTTCTTTTCCCCCTGTCTTTTGTTTCCCTTACTCTTATTTCTGTTTTCCATTTCCTCTTCTAGAATGTGGGTGTGTGGTTGGTTTTAGTTGTAAGTATGTAGTTAGTTTGTTTATTATATATAGTTCATTGTTCCATTAGACTGTGGTGTGTGTGTCTGGTGGCAGTTGCATTGTTTATTAGATATAACTCATTCTTTCATTAGACCGTGGTGTGTGAGGGTGCATGTGAGTGTGCCTGGTGACAGAATGTTTTAGTGTTATATTTTGATGTTGGTGGAACTTTAGTATTTTTCGTTAGTAGAATCCGGCTGTCCCGAGCTCCTGAGGTAGCAATAGTATCATTTATGGCCACATAGCGCTCAACGATAAGTTTTGGAATAAATTAAGGTAAATTTGAAAGCACCAGCGCTTATTGCACCAACACCATTGCACTTATACAGATGCATAATATGATA
Organism: Meconema thalassinum; assembly: GCA_946902985.2. NCBI lineage: Eukaryota > Metazoa > Arthropoda > Insecta > Orthoptera > Tettigoniidae > Meconema > Meconema thalassinum. The sequence continues at coordinate 13,952,352 of OX336399.1, read as the reverse complement.
ACTGTTTTAAGGGGCAAAAGAAGTCTTTTTGCACTAATTACTCCCCGTGACTGCAATTTATAAGCAGCACAAGATTTAACTATTTTAGCAATTCTGCACCAGAACACTGGTAGGGGCGACGTGACGCAGCCCAAATGGCCACTCAACAATAGACTTATTAAAATACTCTTACAGTTACACTACTATGGACAGGAATGATTCTAGAGCCTTAATTCATGGTTTCAAGTTCAGTTTGTTTGTTATTCTAAATGTAGGTGAAACGGTTTTCGCTTTGCTCCACGTTGAGCGTACAAATGAAACGTTTTTGACTGGTCCTTACTTGCCCTTTGAAATATTTACTCTGCCTAAGATATGTTGTTTTAATGGGCGCCAAGACCTCAACGCAATGTTGAAATCTAAATTTGTATTTAACAACACCTAGCTCTGGTAAAACACCTTCAAGAATGTATTCACTCAGATCGTGGTATGATTTGATCATTAACCCAACAAACAATTGTATCAGGAGGAGGAGTTGGTCTATATCTAATGCTACCTACTGAAAGCAAAGATTGCATGGTTAAAAGAAATGAATTTATCATATAAAACAAGTTTTGCAAAATTAATAATAATAATAAGTTTAAAATTGAAATTGGAGCTTTGCGATTTGAATATTACCGCTAGAAAATTACGTGAAAACGGATTCGGATAAATTACTGATTTTACTCTTATTCCCAAGCCATGAAGTTACTGAATACTGAATATAAAACGAAGAGAAACGAGAGATTGAGTAGTTCTGCGTCATTCGCGCTTACCACTGGAAATTGCCGAAGCATTTCCCTCGTACTGGATGATGAAGAGAGCTTCCCACTGTTTCCTGGACATCGTCATCTCCTTCGTTAGTAGATGATATACTTGTAGATTTGGTGACTTTATGGTCCGAACATCGGAGCCATACACTCGTACAACCACACTGGTTAAGTTTTACAAAGATAGTCCCTCACTCCACTGAACATCGGAGCCACTCGCACGCGCAACCATACTGGTGTTGTCTTACACAAAAAAGTACTTTACTCCACGGCGCACCAAACGATATATGCACTCCTCGGCTCCCCCACTCTGGTCCCGACTTCCACCTTACATGGTCTCCACTGATTGGCTGTGCCACCCCGCTACTCCCCTCCTTAGGCTCAATACACACGGCGCGCGGATGATGTCGTTTCCCGTTCCAGATTATTTCACCTTTTCTTCATGCTGCAACCCAGGCTTGCGACATACTTCTTGACAAGATTAGCCTGTATCTGAATTCCCAATGAGTCATCTCTCTCATAATACCCTAACTGACAAAACTCCGTAAAATTCCGTAATCATATAATTTTCTATGATAATGTTGTTCGTAATAATTTGCTTGATAGTGTTTTCTATGACATAGAAAACCTATCAGTATGTTTATAATTTTATAAAAATGCTCCAAAAAATACCTTAATAATAATAATAATAAGTTAATAATACTCATAAATTAACATGAAAACTTCTCTTGGCTGAACAATTTGCCGCGTAAATAAATATAGAATGGCTTCCTACTGACTTATGCCAGTGGCGTAAAATCCCCTCGAAAAACACGTTACATAGGGAATGGAGAGCGTTGACCAAAATATCAAGTGGACAGTGTTATCAGCAGGGTTTCAAAGTGTATGTATAATTGGGTGCAATTAGGAGGAACAGTGTAGATTTGTGATAAAGGGCCTAAATGCAGGGAATGGAGTGGTCTGTCCGAAATTTCATGCAGTCAGTGTTACTCGCAGGGTTCCAAAGGGTAAGTATACACATTTTGGTTCTGGTCGGTGAAACGGTGTAGATTTGTGCCAAAGGGCATAAATGCAGGGAATGGAGTGATCTGTCCAAAATTTCATGCTGACAGTGTTACTCGCAGGGTTCCAAAGGGTAAGTATACACATTTTGGTTCAGATCGGGGAAACGGTGGAGATTTGTATCAAAGGGCCTAAATGCAGGGAATGGAGTGGTCTGTCTGAAATTTAACATAGCCTAAATTATTCCTCTTGAATCTGGCTATCATATAAAAAAGGAATTTTTCTTATTGTGATGTTTAAAGCCATTTTTCAGTGTTACCTAAGTAAACAAAAGTTTGGTGCTTTTCAGTCGGTCAACACGAATGTACCCAAATATAGCTGGGTTATGCCCTAATCCTGAAATAAATATGTGTATTTATTAATCTCATGTAATTTATTTCAGGATTAGGGCAATTTTTCTTATCCGAAAGATAGTTCCAGAGATTAGCGCGTTAAAACATATAAACACACAAACTCTTCAGCTTTATAGATATCAGTCTTAATGTACAAATTAATTTAAATTAAGGCTGATATAAAATGAATTATGAAAATGAACACACATGCAAGTAGATACAACTTCTAAAATTATATGGTATGAAATATTTTATATTGATAATGAAATTGGCAATTGAACTAAAGAATGCTTGAATCTAGGCTTTTACACTATGTGTAATTGTAGGTAGTAGAATTCGAAACCCTGTCGCGGGCCGGATTAGACTAGCTCAAGGACCGGACTTTGCCAATATAGTAGAGCTAAAGGGAGCATGGAGAGCTACATCAAACCAGTCTAAGGACTGAATACTGATGTGTGAATGAGTGTTCTCAATCTTTCCAGGACATACCCATGAATCCGAAGGCTGTCACGCTAGCTGAACTGTACGGAGAGTTCGACCTGGCAACTGGAGAATGGAAGGATGGCATTTTGTCTAACATAATGAGGACAGTGTGTGCCGGTACGTAGACCCACAGGTTATGTCCCACTCCATCCACTTCAAGCCTCAACTGTGTGGGGCGACAGAAGAATACTGGGGGGTCGAAACAAGCTATAGCATTGATAAGCTATTGATCATAGGAGGCCATCTTTGACGTTGGAGATTATCCTTTCCTTTTTATGTGTTTGTTGTTTTGCCCTTTTCTCTTTCCCTCTGTCTGCATCTGCCTGTTATTGTGTTTGTCCTTGATCTATGTTTCTATTCATCTTGTTCTACCCAGAGACAGTCTGTGATGGTGGATTGCATCTGATAATCAAAAGATTTCACTTAATTTACATCGATGACATGTGATTGTATCACGAAAATTTGAATAAATTGTATTGACGAGGCGGAACTAAAGAAATCTTTTGATTATTATAGCAAGTCAATACGGAAAAATGGGAGACTCTATGAGTCAAAAAGGATTGCATCTGACCACAGAAATAGCATACAGTTGACAAATTTAGCACTGATAATGCATTTGCCAAAAATAAACCTTTCTGTTGACATTAATTTGCTATACGTTTCACATTTCCCAATTCCCAATAAATGGTAGCCCTTCAGGCTAGCATAACAAGTGAGAACACGAAGACTACTAGCCTAATCACCATTGAGACGGTGCAAAACTTTTGAATGGTAGAGGTGCTAGTGACTGCAATATTGGCAGTCTGGCTAACATATGGGCCATTCAACTTAAGTGTTTGGCCAGCCCTGGCAGTAGGAGTGTGAGTATTATTGTTGAAATATCATTATTATACAATATGCACAATATGGAAATGACATGATCATGACCTTCATTGACTTAGAAAATGCATATGATAGTGTCCCTAGAGAAGCCGGCCCGATGGTGTTGGAGTAGTGTGCCTGTCTCTCACCCGGAGGTCCCAGGTTCGATTCCCGGGTCCGTCAAGGATTTTAGAAACTGACGTGAGGGCTGGAATTGGGTGCACTCAGCCTCGTGAGGACAATTGATTAGCTGTCTGACAGTGAGGTAGCGCCCCGATCACGAAAACCAAGATTTACGGCCGAGGGGACCAGATGCGCTGACCATGCATCACTCCAATATCTGCAAGCCAAATGGCTGGGCAGCGGTCGCTTGGTAGGCCTAGGCCCTACACGGGCTATAGTGCCAGAGGTTGTGATAGTGTCCCTAGAGACAGAGTTTGGGGAAAGCCTAAAACAAAAAGGTATTGGAGAAGAAATAATACAAATGATAAAAGCTATGTATAAGGTGCGTTCAAAAAGTAACGAGCCGGAGGCATAATTACAGAAACCAGTACCTGTATGTTAGAAGTATTGGCCCTGGCTGTTGAGGCACTTGTCCGACTGTGACACGAGGCGGTCAATGGCTGCCTCATAAAATTCCCTGGGCTGCGATGTGAACCAGTTCCGCACGTACAGCTTGACGTCGGCGTCCGAGGTGAATCGTTGGCCCCGCAGAGCCCGTTTCAGGGGACCAAACATGGCGTAATCACAGGGAGAGAGGTCTGGACTGTATGGAGGGTGGCCGAGAACCTCCCATTTGAATTTCTGCTGGAGTGCTTCGACTGTGTTGGCCGTATGAGGTCGTGCATTGTCGTGGAGCGACTACGGCGGCTATGGCGTTCACTGTCACTCGGCGGTCCTGGGTAATGAGTGCATCAACCAGCTGGACGTTGTCATCGGTAATCCAGGGGGTTGCCCCAGACCGGGCATCATCGGCTAACGACACCCGTCCTTCCCTGAAGCGCTTGTGCCACGCCTTGACCCTTGCCAGGGACATGCAGTGTTGGCGTACACTTGTGACATTCGGCGATGAATGTTCGTTCCCCCTACTCCTTCCGCTGTCAGAAACCGTACAACACCTCTTTGCTCTTCTGTTGACGCCTCCGTGTCACTGTTTGCAATGCGACTGACAGCGCTGGACGATTGATGCATGCTGCTGCTCGCTTTGTAACGTGATGTGACGTGCACGCATGCCCTCTAGCGATGGGCTGTGACCTTACACGCTCTGGTCGGAACCACACGCCACGATTAGCCGATGTACTCACCGGTTTGCGCATTCCAGCCTCCGGCTCGTTACTTTTTGAACGCACCTTATACATTAATTGTTGCAGGTGTGTCAAGACTCCAGTAGGTAAAACAGGATGGTTTGAAATTGAACATGGATTAAAAGAAGGAAGTATACTCTCACCATTGCTATTTATACTTGTGATGGATGATATACTAAAGGTAACAAAGGAAGCTTACACAGATACAAGAATGAAGATAATCCTATTTGCTTATGATGTTCTGACTTGGAGAGAGAATGAGAATGTGGTCCATCAACAGCCGGATGTACTCAAGGAAAATATTGAGAAATGAAAAAAATAATCAGTGTAGAGAAAAGTAAGACAGTGGTAATGACAAGAGGAAAGAAAGAGAGACCAGAATCTGTATTTGAGGCTTGTCTTGCAATCACCGGATGTGATATGAGAAATATTTTATGACCATCAAGTTCATGGATTTTTTTCCACCCTTCAAATGTGTCACTTCCTTGGCCGGAAATGAAACCGGCGATATTGGGCTCATGAGGCACACACACACACTACCACTGATCCATATTCCCGCCAAATGATCTCCTGTTCAAATTCATGCTAACCAAGACCTGTGACACTTTGTAAACTCGATGGCGGTAGATGGGTACCACCATAAACTGTGTGACACCAAGTACTTCCATGAGCAGGATGACCCCTGTCTATGTAAATTGTGCGGTATGCAACGCTGCCGATACCACGTGATCACTTGTAGAAATCAGGGTCCATCCATTGTGATCTTTTGTACAAGTGAGAGGTGACATTACGCGTGATTATTCAAGTTTTTAATCAATGCGCAGTTTGTGCGCTGCATCATTAATAATAAATTGATGCTATAATGAAGCTTATACAGGGTCATTATCTATGTGCGCCCCGATAAACATGGCAAACTAAGCCTGCTTTGACTGGCGCAGATCATGGGCCCGCATACATGGTTCAGTCGGTACACTTTTACCCAACATGTTCGATAATGTCTACTTACAGTGCTCATAGGCGATGCTGAAAATGTCCTCCCTCTCTTGTAACACACCTGACATCTTCTGATGAAAGAATGGACTAGAATCTTAAATAATTTCTGTTCTCTAAGAACGCAACTTTGTCTGTTAACTTTTTTAAATTATGTACGGAGCCTGTTTTCTTGTTCGTTTAGGGAGCCTCCTAATTGTATTGGCATTAGGTCCAGGTCTTCCTAGAAACTTCATTCGAAATTTTCGCCTTGTTTCAGAAAGAGATTTTCTGCTTTCCATATACGAATTATGGATATACACACGTTCGCGAAATGTGAATTGGTGTCTAGGCATGACCAACAATCATAGTAATCACAATACTCACTAAACGTGCAACACTAGCGTCTAAGCTTTGCAGATACACGTCCATATGAATGACAAATCACGTGTGAACTAACGATATGAGTCAGTGGAGCGCGCCAACCACCGGCTGAACCGCGTACGCGCGCCCGCGATCTGCGCCAGTCACAGCCGGCTTAGCTTGCCGTGTTTACTCGCGCGCACATAGATAATGACCCTGTACATCAGAAAAATGGGAGAAATTGTGCTATAGCTTGTTCTATCAATTCTGAATGTTATCCAAGGACATAAACATGGTGAATAATTTTAAAATTTGACCTGCTTGTTAGATCTGTGTATGATGAGAGACAACTATCGTATGGTATGTTGCAGACGAGACTCCAGACCAGAAGTGGATCGTGTTTGACGGCCCAGTGGACGCTGTGTGGATTGAAAACATGAACAGTGTGATGGATGACAACAAGATTCTCACCCTCACCAACAGCGAGCGGATAACAATGCCACCACAGGTCTTCATCCTCTTCTCAGACTACAGTTACATATCATCATCATTCTTCCCCTTTATCCGGTTTAAGGCTAGGTTGGGGCGTTTATGGTACTCCTCCACCTTCTCCTGTCCCTTCTTCTAGGGGCAAGGTGGCAGAGAGGTCAAGCTGTTTGCCTCTGACCAAAATTTCCAGTCAAAGCATGTGAGATTTTTGAAGTGAAATGCCATGTCCTGTGATGATAATATAAAAATAATTTTGTGAAAATTACATATATATAAATATCTAAAGAAGAGTGGAGGACAGGAGCACCATAAACACCCCGACCCGACCTTAACCCTTAGCAGATGATTTTTTTTCTAATGTAGTCCTGTGCTAGTCGTATTTTTTTTCCTTTTCCTACCACCTCCTCCCCATCATCATTTTTTTTTTTTTTTCGTAGTCAGTTTACCCTCCAGGTAGGCTTTTCCCACAGACTCAGCGAGGGACCCCCACCTTTACCGCCTCTACGGGCCATGTCCTGGAGCTTGAAATCAAGTTGGGGGATACAACTGGGGAGGCAGGACTAGCGCCTTGCCCAGGCGGCCTCACCTGCAAAGCGAACAGGGGGCCTCATGAGGGATGAGACGGGATGGGAAGAATGAACAAGGAAGAGGGAAGGAGGGGGCCGTGGCGTGACAGTAGATACCATCCAGGCATTTGCCCGAAGACAAAGTGGGAAACCACAGTAAACCACTTCGAGGATGGCAGAGGTGAGAATTGAACCCCCTCTACTTATCTGGACCACCTGAGGCTGAGTAGACCCCATTCCAGTCCTCATACCACATGTCAAATTTCATGGCAGAGCCGGGAATCGAACCTCCGACTTCCGGGGTGGCAGCAAAGCACGCTGAATACTACACCACGGAGGCGACCATATAATAATAAAATTAAGACATTATACCACAGTAATCAAACCTCGGAAACCTTGATCAGTGCTGTCCATTTCACCTAAAAATCTAGCTATATCAGACAAACTGGTTCTACCCTGTCTGCACGTCGCCATTTTCACAGCTGACTAAGATAAACAACAGCCTATTCTTTAAATTACTTGTAAAACAAAGTTTTAACGCATCTAGAAGGCTGTGACATTGCTAATAGTTATATATAATAACTACAGACAGCAGCATGCCTAATTGCTTCACACGCTTATACAGTCGAACTTCGATATCTCCAAGTGCCTTCGGAGATGAAAATTACTTCAAGATATTGATTTTTTTTTTCAAAAAGAAAGAAAAAAAGAGGGAGGGATACCATTACAGTATTATAAATTTACGAATGGACAACTGTTGTTACTTCTAATATTATTGTATATGGTGTATGAAAATGATGTAACATTGTCCTAACCGCATACACCATATGAACTAACCTCTCTTTACCAAGAGATCACTTTCCATCACGTCGTGTTACTTGAAGTACTTTGATTTGAAAAGGCTTAAAAATGCATCTTTAAACATACAGGCTCTTCATTAATTATAGACCTACAGGGATTGGTGAAGTATTGGTGTTCCATCCCTACCGTTTCAAGCTTCAATACGGAACTATTTGCCATAAGCACCTGGAAGCTGATCACCGTCACCATCTATTCCTTTTCATTTTATTCTGATCTTATAACCTAAATTATATGGTGCACCATATTAGGTTTAATAACGTATCTTATTACTGTGCTACGTTTTATTTTGTTCTTTCAATATGTTTTTTAGCTGATGAAGGGGATAAAATGTAATTAATCCTCGAAACATGCACTAAAAAATAGTTAAATAAAATTTTCTTTATGGTATTGATTCAGGCGGGTGTACAATTCTTATTAAGAACTAACCCCAAATTTGTTACGGAAGCTTATTGCGTCGTATGCCTTCTAGTATTATTATTATTATTATTATTATGTCATGAGAGGGTGGTATTTAGAGAATCCTGAAAATATAAAAATTGGAAGTTCTAAGCAAAACATTAAACTGTTTGAGATTTGCAGATGACCTTGCATTATTATGGATGGTTATGTTGAGAGTCTAAGGGTTAACTATGTTACGAGGGGCAGATGACCTCTCTGTTCCACCCTTCATTAACATCATCATCACCACCAGAAGGAATGTTTGTGTTGGGCCCAGAGGACATGGACTGAGATATTGTATCGTTATCTACTTTCAGGTGACTTTACTGTTTGAAGTTGAGGACCTAGCTGTGGCATCTCCAGCCACTGTGTCCCGCTGTGGGATGGTCTATAACGACTACCAGGATCTGGGCTATTGGCCGTACATCAACTCCTGGTTGCAAACTATCCCTCAGGAGGCAATCAAGACAGAGGTCAGTCACTTTAGCGTACATCTTCATAAAAAATAAAACTGACTTTTATAATTTTCTAAATAACCTATGTAGGCCAGTTAAATATGAGGTTTAATTAATAAATCATGAAAACTATTTGTTCATCTCTTCAATGCCTTGAAAATGTTAATATGTTAATCTGAAAGTATGTCAAATGTACAGAGTTGTGCACAAAATGATTCACCATTTTATTGTAAATACAATCTCAAACATACTCCACAATGAGTAGCGTACTATGGAAAATTGATGTAAATCAGCACAGTTTCAGTATTACCAACATTTCAATTTCTAACTGGTACTGTCAAGTCTACACCTCGCCACTGGTTACCCGTTCTTAGCCATATCCCACCACCCCACCTGAGGAGAAAGGAAGCTCTGCTGAGAGAAGCAAAGAAGATCCAGTCATCTCCTTCATTACCAGGTCACCAGGAATTTTGTTACACATCGCCACAACAACTTTGATCTAGAAGACCAGCAAGTGTATTGGCCGGCCGACTCTTGAGGGGCAATTTTAACCTAAACCGGAGCTGGCAGGAAGAGTGGTCTAATTCAACATCTGGTACTAATGCTCATGAGATAAATCCAACTCGGAAATTGAATGGATTTGACCTCCCAAGAAAACTATGGTGTCGCCTCAACAGACTGACAACTGGGCATGGGCGCTGTAATTTCTTGTGCCATAAGTGGGGCTGGATGGATTCTCCAATGTGTGAATGCAGTGAAGAGGAGCAGACCATGGACAATGTCATCCTGCGTTGCCCTCTTCATGCCTACTCCGGAAGCCCCAGCGACCTGTTTGATCTATCAGAAAGTGCTGCTGTGTGGTTGAAGAACTTGGACCTGGACTTACGAATTCCATACGATTAAATAAATAAATAAATAAATTAATTAATTTCTAACTTCATTCAAGCGAACAGTGATGTTGGTAATTACTCTACACCACATGTCTTCAGTGATTTCTAACACTATTACCGTATGTTATGACAGTAGTTTGCCGTGATTTCATTGTAAGCTTCAACAATAAGTCTTCTGAGCTTTATTAGTATATTTTCCATTAGGTACCCCCAAAGATGGGATAAGATTTGGACTATTCATCATCATCATCATCTTGCACAGTTTCCAGCCACTGGCCGGGTCTGTTTGGAACACAAGCCTCTCCAACGTCTTCTGTCTTCCCACCATCTCTCAGCCTCCACCCTTGTCCAGTCTTCTCCTCTCTTCTTCACGCTTTCTTCCACCCCCTTCAGCCACCTGTCTCTCGGTCTTCCCCTCGGTCTCTTTCCTTCCCACTTCGTCTCATGTACTCTCCTGGGTATCCTCTTCTCCTCCATTCGTTTTACATGTCCATACCATCTGAGTCTAGATTTCTCTATACCATCCTGTAATGGTTCCTCCTTCATTAATTCTCTGGTCCTCTCATTTCTTATTCTGTCCATCTTTGTAGCTCCAATACTGCTTCTCAAGAACCTCATCTCACTGGCCTGTATTTTGCTCTTCTCCCTTCCTTTCATAACCCAGGTCTCCGAGGCATACGTCAGGATAGGGACATAGTACGTCCGATATATGATCTTTTTGCTGTTCTGCGGGACATCCTTGCTCCATAACATGCTTCTCACACTCCTCCGAAATGCTTCTGCCTGCCTCCCCCGCTCATTTATTTCTCTATCGTTTCTTCCATTATCTTGTATCAGGCTTCCCAGATACTTGAAACTCTCCACTTTCTTCAGCTGTTCCCCACCAATTGTTATTCCCGTTGTGGTTCTTTCCTTCTTCCTTGTTGTGATCACCATCTCACTCTTATTTATGCTAAATTTCATCCCATATCCTTGTATTATTCCTTCCCACACGTCCAACTGTTCCTGTACCTCCTCCTCCTTGTTTCCCCAAATCATCAAATCATCTGCAAACACCATTGCTTTCATCTTTCCTTCCCCAATTACTTGTGCCACTCGGGTCATTATGTCATCCATCACCACAATGAAAAGTAACGGTGACAGTGCACTTCCTTGTTTCAGGTCGTTTCTTTGTTCCAACCAGTCAGATCTCTCTCCTCCCACTTTCACACAGCTCACGCTTCCCTTGTACATCTCCTTTATCCTCTTTATAGGCCTTTTCTCTACTCCTCTATCCTCCAGGGACTTCCATACTTTGTTTCTGCATACACTGTCATATGCTTTCTCAATGTCCAGGAAGGCCATCAGTAGATCTGTTCCATACTCATAGTGCTGGTCTTGTAACTGCCTTACAGCAAAAATCAAATCCACTGTGGACCTTCCTGCTCTGAAGCCATGTTGTTCTTCCCTCATCCCTCCTTCTATCCTTGTCCTAATTCTCTTTTCCAAAACTTTCTCGAAGATCTTTGCACAATGACTCATCAGTGTTATTCCCCGGTAGTTTCTGCATTCTGTTCTACTACCTTTCTTGAAGATCGGGACAATTATTCCTTTTTTCCAGTCCTCTGGGGTCTTCCTTTCCTTCCATGCTGTCCTCATCATTCGGTACAGCCACTGTATCCCCACCTCTCCTGCTGCTTGGACTATTGGTAAGCCAAAATTGTCAGTACTCGAAACCGTCTGGAAGGTGGTGTGAAATGTTGAAACATTGGCGTTAGTTGTGTCTAAACTCACCTGCAACAGGGACAAACTTTCTCTCAACTATTAACTGGCGCATGGCTATTTTAGGCCCGAGGTTTACATAATGTTCTATATTTTTGTTTCGTTCAGCCCTTATTTCCTGACGCCTACAATACCTTCCTTTCTAGCTTTGAACTTCACACTGCTAAATTAACATCTTTGTGAACACCCAAGTTTTTACTATGTTATTTACCGTCGGGTCAGATTTACCCATGGCGCCAGTCCTCGCGTGACAATACATAAGTCGGGACGATATGTGAAAATAAGGGGGCAAATCCACCTATTTTGTGCAGCACCTGAACAAACCACAAGGATCACATTCTTCTTGATCCATTTTTAGGGGCGAGGGATACCTTGGTCATCAGGTGATTAAAATTGAAAATAATTGCTTTGCCACGAATTTCCAGGCCAATTATAATGTTGCAAGAATTATTGTTATTTTTCTGCATGTTAACTTGGAACAATGCAACTAAACCTCAGATTGGTTTATCTGAAGGCACCTGGCGTAAATCACCTAATTGAAATCCGTTCTGAGAAGCATTAGGAGCTTAGTGTGGAATAAAGATGTCCCACAAGAAAGCAAGGAAGTGTTATACAGAAGCTACTATATCCCGATACTGACCTATGCTTCAGAAACGTGGACAATGAAGAAAAGAGACATAAGCAGAATACAGGCAGGTGAAATGAAGTTCCTGCGAAGTAGGATCGGAGTAACAAGAAGAGACAGGTTGAGGAATGAAAAGGTCAGGGTAATAGTGAAAGAGGAGGATTGAGACATCAAGACTGAGGTGGTATGGACACTTAAAGAGAATGGAAGAGAAGAAGATTCCCAAGAGCATACATGAGATGCTGATGCAGAAGAAACTACCAAGGGGAAGACCAAGAGAGAGATGGCTGAAAGGAGTGGAGGAATGTGTCAAGAAGAGAGGCGAGGACTGGACTAAGTGGCGAGGCTTATGTTCCAAACAGACCCAGCCTGGGGCTGGAAACTGTATAAGCTGATGATGACGACGGCGTCAGTCCTCGTGTAATATTTTTCATGCCAGTTCATCATCATGATCATCATCATGAACCGGCTCCAGTTTCCCGGGTGCGGTGTATGAGCGCTCTCCATTTAGTTCTTTCCAAGAATGTTTCCTCCTCCATGATCCGCTGCACATCCAGACCTCTCCCTGCAAGATCATTTCTAACCTGGTCAATCCATCTCTTCCTCGGTCGACCTCTTGGTCTCTTGCCTTTTAGTTCTTTCTCAAACCACGCTCTAGCTGTTCTTTGTGTGTCCATTCTCTTGAGATGACCGAGCCATTTCAGCACCAAGATGGCGTATCACATCATTTTTTATTTTGTCCCTCCTTGTCTTCTGAATCATAGTTCTTAAAAACTTCATCTCCACCGCCTGTAGTTTACTGGTATTTCTCTTGGATTTCATGCCAGTTCTCAAGGGTTAATTAAATTTGTTTTTCTGACATGTCATTTGTGTATGTATTTGATATCCATACTCTTCTGCAGCAGCTGTTGAGATGCGTAATATAATACTGGATATTGTTTCATGCATGTATCAGATACTAATGGTGGATCATTTCAGGCATCACTCTGTATTTCATAATCTTATCCCTTGTCCATGAAATATTGGGCAGGAAATGGAGGATGGAAACACAGATGAAGGATGAAGATAAAAGGGAAAACACTTCTGTCCTCAAAGTTGAGCATTCATGCTTGAACCCTTACCCCTCTTAGCTATCCCTACAGCTCGTATTTAATTGCTGAACATCTACCTTCCATTACTTGTATTTATTTAGCTCAGCTTTAGAACTAGAACTAGCTCCTAAATTATACACTCTTCTACTAAAGTCATTATGAAGCAAATAAATGCAGTATGCAACATCATTAATTAATTATTGTATAATATTATTATTTTTATTATTATTAATTATAATAAGAAGAGATAGCCAATAAAAAAGGTTTAAAGATTTCTGTAGAAAAACAAAATTTATGACAAATATAAAAAATGCTCCAAAAACCCTAATAACAAAAATTGGTCAAATTAAGAGGGTAGATAAGTTCAAATATTTGGGGGAAATAATTCAGAAGAATGGCTTAGAAAAATCTGCTGTAGAAGAAAGAGTGCACATGATTCCAAGAGCATATGGTATAACCAGGAATATCTGTAACAAAAAATGTTTATCTAACAAATTGAAAATACAGCACTATAGAACAGTAATTAAACCAGAATGCTTATATGTCAGTAAATGTCTAATACTAAATTATAAATTGGATAAATTAGAAGTATCAGAAAGAAAAATTATACGAAAAATTCTTGGTCCATTAAGAACTACAGAGTTTTGGAAATTAAGATGTAACGAAGAAATATATCGGAACATTAAAAACATAACGGAGACGATAAAGAAGAGGCGATTGTTATTTTTCGGACATTTATATAGAATGACTGATAGCAGGATAACCAAACAGATTTTTAAATATCTTTGGAAAGAGAAATCGACAACAGCCTGGTTTCAAGAAGTAAAGAAAGGTTTAGAAAGAACCAATGTAAGAGGAGAAGATTTACTAGAGAGAGACATTTTCAAAAAGAAGGTTTTGGGAATGGAAGGACTCCAAGGAAGGCAATAGAAGAAAACAGGCTCAAAATGGTCGGAAGAGAGAAAGAAGACACACAGCGAAAAGATGAAGGAGCACTGGAGGAAGAAGAAAGAACAGCAAAGGACTAAACATTGAAATTGGTTCGTGGTCCTCGGAAGACCCTAATGAAGTAGTTTTGGTATAAACATGTAGGTCATCCGCCCTAAGTAAAAACAACGACAGTCCATTATTTTCGTCAATATCAGAGTCGTTCTGTTCACTGTCACTGCTATCACTGTGTGTGTTATCACCTTCACTGGTTACTCCGTCGCATTCATCAAATTGAGACTCAGATTTGTCATCACTATCATCAAAAACTTGCCGTATTTTGTCCTCTGTCAATGTCTGATCGGTCATGTTGGCTTACTATCAGTCTGGTGGTTGCCGGTTGCACGGCCTTCCAAATAAGAGTTTAACGGCGAAGCAGGCAATATCGAGATTTTAGGACGTTCCTCACTCAACCAACAGATCGCAGCACCAAATAGGAATGGATAATTTGTCGGGGCAGAGACGACAGACGAGCAGTAGAGAACACATGCCCGACATGCGACTGGAATGGGAAATTCGTTATGTCTGGGCTCATCCGACTGACGAGGGGTAAGGGTTAACATTGAAGAGTTATTGATTGAATGGCCACTGACTGTGTTAATTGTCCTTGTCCTCATTTTCCTCCACTGTTGTCCTTCATCTGTGTTTATGTCCACAGCTGCGGAGCAACATGAACCGCCACGTGGTGCACTTCATGGACTTCAAGAATGCACAGTGCACCGAGCCTGTGGCCGTCCCCCCCACCTGTCAGGTGATGTCCATGTGCAAGCTGCTCAACTGCGTGATGACCAAGGAGAATGGCTTCGACCCGGACAAGCCCAACTTTTCTCAGTACTGCCGGATGTGGTTCTTCTTCTGGTGAGGAACTACTTCTAGATGAGAATACCCAGCATTTTGCAGATGTTAATGAAGTAGCTAGGATTTAAACCACAGGAATTTTTCTAGGTTTGTGCAGTGTCTTGTGTGGGGTTTTGCCTAGGATACCAAGCTGGCTCATCAGCGGGCTCTCAGTGTCCCCGCCCGGACCCCCACTGGAGTAGCGAACTGTGCGCTACCCCCCTTTTCATGAGGTGCACGTGCACCACTTTACTGCAAGAACTAAAAGCTCAAGCAGCCATAACCTCCCTATGAAGGCCGTGAAAGCCAATATACCATCTTTTTAGAAGCCTTCATAGGGAGGTTATGGCTGCTTGAGCTTTTAGTTCTCGCAGTAAAGTGGTGCACGTGCACCTCATGAAAAGGGGGGTAGCGCGCAGTTCGCTACTCCAGTGGGGGTCTGGCGGGGACGCCAAGAGCCCGCTGATGAGCCAGCTTGGTGTCCTAGGTGAAACCCCACACAAGACACGGCACAAACTGTGACCCCTCTCGACATCTGAACTCTCCAAGGATCTCCGTCACCGAAAGAAGTCACAGCGCCCCTTTCCTTATTTCCATTACACTGCTACCAGGAAAAGGGAGGTAGGGAACTTACGGAATAAAACCGGGAACTAAATAAGTTTCGGTGATTGGTTCAAAGTCTGGCGTCTGGGTGGGAACACAGAGAGGTCTAATGTGGGACTCTGGGTGTTACTAAGCCTCGTAGTAAAGAGAAATAATTAAAAAACAAAACAGCAAATCTATATTCTGAAAATATACAGGATGGTACATACATGCCCGTAAGCTAGTTGGAGGAAGCAATTAAACACTCCTATCTTAAATAAAACCCCATGGTTGGTAACAATGACTTTTGATTAACTGGCAACCTTGCATATGTTGCATCTTCGTATCTTTTCAAATATCTTTCAAAAGTCTTTCAATCTCTGCCTACAGCAGATCTTCTTCAAATTAATTATTCATTTCAACATTAAGTTGCCAGAAATAATTACTTAAACTCTCGTCTTATGAAAGACGTAATATCACAAGGTCAAGACATGACCACAAGGAAAACTTCAAAGCCCAGCAAACCAAGCAATTGCCATTGCTACGTTATTTCAACTGGTACCCACACCCAAACCCTATCATTTCAGGCTTCTATCAATAAATCTTTGTTGTATTCAAATTATTTAACAGGGGCTAAAAGAACAGTGGAGGGCAGCCTTGGAAGACAGAGGACTCGGGATTAGCAGGAAGAAGATGGAGTATATGAGGTTCAATACAGATCAAGACTGTGAGATCAGAATGCAAGGGGAAACGTTAAATGGAGTGGATGAGTTCAAATACCTGGGTTCAGTGGTGATGAGATGGAAGTCTGGATGTGGAAGTGTCACACAGGATTCAGGTAGGATGGATGAACTGGAGGAAAATGTCAGGAGTGCTCTGTGACCGCAGGATCAAGCCTAAGATTAAGGGGAAAATATATAAAACTGTCGTAAGACCTGCATTGCTGTATGGCTCTGAAACATGGCCTGCACGCAAAACGCACACAAACAGGCTTGACGTCACGGAAATGAAAATGCTCAGATGGATGAGTGGAGTGACTAAGCGTGATACAGTGGAAAATGTCAAAATAAGAGGAACATTGAAGGTTGTGGAAATATCTAAGAAGATACAAGAAAAGCGACTTCAATGGTACGGGCATGTGAGAAGAAGGGGGGAATCCTACGTGGGGAGGAAGATGCTAGACATGCAAATACAGGGAGTGAGAATGCGAGGCAGACCTAAACGAAGATGGATGGATTGTGTACGGGAGGACCTCAGAGAAAAACAGTTGTCAGAAGAGGATGTGCATGATCGGCTTAAATGGAGATCTGTCAGAAACATCGACCCCACATAGGAGTGGGAAAGATGTAAAGAGAAAGAAGAAGAAGAAAAGAAAAGACATGTCAGTCGAAAATAGTAATAATGACCTATTACGTTACGAAGGCACCTTCTATCACGAAATGCAGCATCTTACAACACGTGATCATAGCAAACAAGAGGCCAAATAACTCAGATCATGGGCCCATATCATATTAGGTATAGAAATTAGAATTGGAACACACTCAATGCAAATATAAATTGATGACCTAAGTAGCCTGAGAGGCTGCTTGAAAAGCTAGCATGAGTCTTCCCTGCGTCACTGGGAGTCGAAAAAACTAATTCAAAGAAATGTTCAAGAGTTCAATAGTCCACAATATTAAATGAGTTCTCCAGATCATACCTTTGCAGTTCTCAACCCTGTACGGCCAGGGTTCCGAGGCCTGACCCCGCCAACACGTCCGTCTCTTTCAAGCACACATCTTGGAGTTACGCGTCAGCACGCCAGAATTACCTTCACCTGACCAGAGCCAGGGTTTGCGCATACACGCTGGTTACTTAGTGCTGCGTTTTGGCAAACAGCTAGAGGAAGGCGAAACAATAAACAAAACACAGTCTTAATGCTTACCGCCTACCAACAGTTAAACATCACAGTTCGTTCTTTTTAAATGACACACACACACACGGGTCAGTTCATACTTTAAGTTGGCACTGAAGATCATGCTTTCTAGCTTCGTTGTAATTGGTTATTGAGTTTGAAAAGACAAGTCGGGCGGGTACAGCATCGTACACGGAAAGTGGACCAGATTCACAACAATGTTCAAGTTAATTAATTGCAATAGTCGTTGTCCACATTAATGTGACCGAGGGTACCGGGAATGGGTCCCCCAGTGGTCGATCGGCAATAAAGTTTATTATTTATATTTCTTCTTTTCATCACGGGGTCGTCACTCTTGCGCGACCGAGGGGCGTGGAACTGGGTTTCCAGAGTGACCCCGGGCTACAGAGATGGTGCCGCAGGGGCCAAAGTAATCGAGACGATTATTCAATCGGCTCACAAACCTAGAAGAATTGCTGAATTTTAATTCACTGGCCATGTAAGCCAATATAGCTAGGATTTGTTCTTCAATATGGTCGAGATTAATTAACGTGACGGTACTGTGAGGAGGAAGAAATCGGGGAAGAGGAAGATGAACTGCTAACAGAAAAGGACTTAACATGGAAAGAAGTGGAAGATGCAGTGAACAAGATGAAAGGAGGGAAGGCGGCACCAGGTGTGGATGTGTTGAGTGTGGAGAAGGTGAGAGCAGCAGGAGAGGTGGGGATACAGTGGCTGTACCGAGTGATGAGGACAGCATGGAAGGAAAGGAAGACCCCAGAGGACTGGAAAAAAGGAATAATTGTCCCGATCTTCAAGAAAGGTAGTAGAACAGATTGCAGAAACTATCAGGGAACAACACTGATGAGTCATTGTGCAAAGATCTTCGAGAAAGTTTTGGAAAAGAGAATTAGGACAAGGATAGAAGGAGGGATGAGGGAAGAACAACATGGCTTCAGAGCAGGAAGGTCCACAGTGGATTTGATTTTTGCTGTAAGGCAGTTACAAGAACAGCACTATGAGTATGGAACAGATCTACTGATGGCCTTCCTGGACATTGAGAAAGCATATGACAGTGTATGCAGAAACAAAGTATGGAAGTCCCTGGAGGATAGAGGAGTAGAGAGATGGACTATAAAGAGGATAAAGGAGATGTACAAGGGAAGCGTGAGCTGTGTGAAAGTGGGAGGAGAGAGATCAGACTGGTTGGAACAGAGAAACGGCCTGAAACAAGGAAGTGCACTGTCACCTTTACTTTTCATTGTGGTTGTACCATATAAAATAATTTATATAGGCCAGACACCCCCGAAAGGGATTTTCGAGACAAGGCTCGTTGAGTGGAGGGAACCCAAATTTTTCCAGGGCCGTGGCTGAATGGTCGCAGGAAGAATAACGTAATGAACAAGATTTTAGTTTTAAAATATGGAAAGATATATATATTGAGAATAAAATAAATTAATACAATCTTGACAGTTGAGCATAATTATGAAAACCCTCCTAAGAAAGTATGGGAGGAACCCCTTACTAAGGAGCTTTTGGCAAGGCCAAGTACGCGCGGGAAACCACGGAAAACAAAGAAACAAAACAAACTAAAATATTATTAATAGAATGAAAAAATAACCGGATAAGGCCGGATAACTTACAAGGTCGTGTACATCAGAACACTCTGTGGCTACCGACCACAAGATCATCATAATATTGTTAAGCACCAAGCCGAAAGAACTTCGGATACTTAAAAAAAAGAAATATTAATTTCACTCAAAACGCGGGGACACTCATGAGTAAAACAGCATACTTGCACACGGTGACAAGAGAATAAAATCAACTTAATTAAAGCTTGATAATGCGAATTTTCCCAAGATGGCGTCACAACCGACGCTATCTCCAAACATTAGGCGTGAACATAAAACTCAAGAATTCTGGCGAACAGAAAGCTTCCACCAAGAAAAATCAATTTCCACCACGCGACCTTTCATAAGGCACGATTTTAAACAAGAATTAAAATCAACAAATCTCAAAAGACTGCCGAAAATCTTCATAAATACGGAGCGGAACTCAAACGCGTCCAACGCACGGCCATGCTGCCAAGCCACTTTATTTTAATAATAATGGAAAACAAACTAGTAACGAAAAACAAAGGACCGTCACTAGCTATTAACATAGTTCCCACCAAAAGAACATAGGTTCTTCAACAGAATAGGAAAACATTGTTACATATTAATCTTAAGCTAAAACCTAATTTACTTTGACACCACTAAAAAAAAACGGCAGCAAGCATTTAAAGGAAGAAAATTAATTTAACAAGTTGGAACCAACATTGCGCAATGTTTCGGCCCGTTTTAAAATAAAATATTTATATCATAGTAAATGATGCCAAGAAGATTAGCTAATGAAGGCTTGCTTGCAATGCCAAGAAAACTAAAGTCTTTCTTATCCCTAAGTGGGTCAAGCGAATCACCACGACACAATGATTCGATCAAAATCTAAATATATGAAGAATATGTAATTGAAAATAATTAAGGTTCAAACAAAATATCGTATTTGCAAGTAATAACATTATATCAAGGTCCACTCATACCTTTGAGCGCGGCCAGGGCCGGAGCCCAGCCGCAAACGTCCACTTACGAATCAAGTCATTTTAAGAGTCCCTGAGCGTCACTTTGGCTACAAGCAGCAGCCCGCCGGAGCGTCCTTGCGCATGCGCGCAACTCACGTAGTGCTGCCGAAGGTGGATAGTGGCAGAATTCGAACTAAAATAACAAGTGAAGTTATAGAATGTTTCTGCAGTTTAGCCAACGTAATTTCCCACACACGACACCTTTTAAATGGCCGAAAACACACCAGTTTGCAATTTATGTTGGCAATTAAGGAGCGGGAAGGTTCGTGGTGCTAATTGGTCACACGGCCACTTCTCAGGTTTAAATTTGAATAGAGCGGCAATTCCAGTACATGAATGTTCATAATAATTGCCTCATAAGACAATAATGGCCAATGTAAGTTCTATTGTCTTCAACAAACATTATTTAGACAATATAGTTTATAGGAAGATTTCACTTTAGGACCTTTAGGGAATGTTTTATCTCTTCTTCTTGGGGTCCAAATCATTTTAGTGACCACTGGGTCAGAAACAAGGCATAGGGTTTAAGTGACCCCTGGGCTTAGAACTGGGTCCAGAGTATATTTTCCACAAGCAGGGTTGGCAAGAGTTCGGGCAGGGGTATAAGTGCAGATGCAATCGGCACAGCCTCCCACCACGAGACGTCTACCAGGGGTGACGAGAGAGGGCAGACGAGCGTTTGGAAGATCCATGCATGATTTGGTTTGGGCTCACCAACTGACAGTCACAACCTGTCACAGCTGTTCCATCTCCTGAGCGTGATACCAGATGTCTCCAACATCGACCAGCAAGGCTGCAGAACCAGATACCAGATGACAGTGGCTCGAAAGAAGGCGACAGTAACCCGTGCACTGGCTACTATCCCGTATATTTGAGGAGCATTCCCCTCATCATGGACAGACTGCAACATAATCAAAACAGCAGAAGAGGGCACCAACACTTAAATTTCTCTCACAGGACTCTTCTTCTCAGCCGACCTTGTCACCATTTATTTGTCACAATTCGCGTACGAAGCACACGAGTATTTACTTTGTTTACTCTCATGACTTGACTATTCAGGTAAGAGACTTAATAGTTTGAACCTTGGCCTTGAAGAATAAGTTAAAATTAGTTAACAATTTTAAGAATATTAAGAAAAGAACATCACAACACGATGTTCGGGAAGCTAACTGGTTCCCCAACCAAAATCCTAACGATTACACTATAGCTTTTACTATTATCATTGACGGGAGCAATCAGACCCATAATGTTACCCCTCAGAACATGGTGACATGGCAGATGAGAACAGACAAGGATAACAAAACCCTCCGAGCCAGCTCCAGACTTGAGACTACTCATATCAATTACATTAATTAAAAATATTTAAACTTCAGATAACAGAAATCAGACTGCATACCAAACTACACTCTCTCATTCATCTTAGCTGCTTAAGGACAAAACACACTCTCCACTCACAGCACGAGATAAGAAAACAGAACATGCTCACCATTCAACGTCAACACAACTACCGAACAAGAGTACTTTTTCAGAACCCATTCATTACCTACGTTTCACCAGCAACAACAGTGATCTTCTAGAAAACCAGACACACCCATGGCACCAACTTCAATGAACAGCTATAACCCTTACCACATCACGTACAATGTCGACAGAAATCGCTCTGCTCACCCTATGCAACCACTCGACAAAGCAACCCAGGTCATCCTATTCCCGAATGAGTTGATCACAACTCTATTCCTTACACTCAACCTCCACGGTACCATGGTGCTCAAGTTCGACCAAAATCACAACTCCAGTCCTTACTGGCAACTCACTCCGACAATACAGTTCAATACTCTAGCAGTTCCCTAGACGAGACCCTTCAAGAACTATATCTTACTACTCAATGACTGGCAGTAACCTCGAGATCACCAGCCTCACGTTCTCCTGCAGCTTTACAGTACGATAGGTGAGTTCGAAATATGCGTCTTCTCTCTGCATCCTCCAATAAGACAGTTACTTCTGTCGGAAATGACAAGACTTTATATGGACCAGTATATTTGGGAAGTAACTTTCCTGAGACCTTATTTCCAGGGGTTTTCTTCCAGAAATTCTTGACAAACACCAAATCATTCACCTTAAACTTCCCTTGAACTCGACCCTTGTTATAACGAACAGCGAGTTTGTCGTGAGACACCTTAATCGCTTCCTGAGCCTCCTTCCATATTTCTTTTACTCTTTCAGGCGACGGCTGATCAGGTAACAAATCATTCAACGACCACAGATTAGTCAATGACGAGTTTGGTGCGAACGCACATATTAAGGAGAACGGTGTTTTTCCATGCGATTCATGATCCGCCGTATTGAACGCATAAGCCAACCAATGCAGCGATGAATCCCACCTTGCATGGTTGTCCCTATGATAAGCTATGAGAGCAGCTCTCAAATTCCTATTTACTCTTTCCGCCAAACTGGGGTTTGGGTAATACGGACTCGTAGTTATATGAGAGATAGAGTAATCAAAACAAAAGTTTTTCATTTGAACGGATGTGAAAGTCTTAGCATTGTCTGAAACAAGATACTGACACGGACCAAAAGATGTGAAAATACTCTGCAAACATTTAATCACAGAAGAAGAATTACTAACCTTAGTGGGAAAAATCCAACAGAATCTAGAAAAGCCATCGACACAAACCAACGCGAACCTATTACCAACCTTGGACCTCGGAAAAGGCCCAACGAAATCCACGTACAGCCGTTCCATGGGTCTTGACGCGGGCTCAGATGATAGAAACCCCACCTTGCTCGAGACAGCTGGTTTACTTACATTACATGAACGACATCCTAGCACAAACTTTCGAATATCACGATCCATTTGTTTCCAAGTGAAAGATTTACGGATCTTTTGCCGAGTCTTAAATATCCCCAGATGACCTCCCACTGGAGATTCGTGAAAATACCGAAGCATACCATCAACCAACTGAACCGGCAACACAACTTTAGGTTTCCTGTCGTGTCTAGCAACACAACACAATACTCCAGAACGCAGAAAATAAGGATGAACAGTCTCTCCATTTGACAATTTACTGATGATCCCTTCTAAATTAGGATCCTCTCTCTGGTGAACAGCAATGTCCTTGAAAAGTAATGGTGAGTTGTTCAGCATGTGCTGAGCGGAATTAGCTCCCACCACCATATTACTCTCAGCTACAGTATCAACTCCCTTCTTGCCTAACGGAACTTCTTCATACATCCTACTCAGAGAATCTGCCACCACATTTTCAGAACCTTTGATATGGCGCACTTTAAACTTGAACGATGATATACGTGTTGCCCACCTTGCAATGCGACCAGTTTTCCTCGGCCTTGCTAACACCCAACTCAGTGCTTGATTATCAACCTCTAACTCAAATTCCACATGTTCGATGTACAACTTAAATTTTTCTAACGCGAACATCACTGCTAGTCCCTCCAATTCATAGACAGAATACGAAGATTCAGGTTTAGTTAAGGTCCGAGATGCGAAAGCAATCGCCCTCCTACCATCATCACCTTCTTGAAGTAAAACAGCGGCAACAGCTCCCAGTGAAGCATCGGTCTGAATGATAAAGGTTTTGTTAAAATCAGGGACAGCCAGTACAGGTGCGTTACACAATGCATCCTTAAGATCGTCAAATGCAGCTTGCTGCGACTCGCCCCACACAAACGGAACATTCTTCTGTCTCAACTGATTCAACGGAATGGCACGACGAGCAAAATCCGGGACGAATTTTCTAAAGAAATTTATCATACCCACAAACCGAGCTACCCCCTTAACATTGACAGGTACCTTGTAGTCTCTGATACTCTGCGTACGAGATGGATCGACAGACACTCCCTTGGCTGACACAATGTGTCCCAAGAACGAGATCTCTGACTTAGCAAAGGAAGCCTTAGAAATTTTCACAGTTAACCCAGCGTTTTTGAGTCTCTCAAACACTTCTCTTAAGTGACGAACATGATCCTCGAAATTTTTACTGAACACCACCACATCGTCTAAATAGTGGTACAAAAACTTGAATTTCACGCCAGAGAAAACACGATCCAATAACCTGCTCAGAACAGCGCCTCCAGTACTCAGACCGAACGGTAACCTATTATACTCGAACAAATTCCAGTCCGTGGCGAACGCAGTCAAATGCTTTGATTCTTCAGCCAACGGTATCTGATTATATGCTTGTGTTAAATCAAGCAGAGAAAAGAAACGTGCATCTTTAAACCAACAGAAGCAGTTGTGTAAATCCGGCAAAGGTATGGACTCTTGAACCACTTTCTTATTGAGTCTCCGATAATCGACCACCGGCCGAAAACCACCGTCAGGTTTCGGAACCAAAAACATCGGCGAAGAGTATGCGGAAATTGACGGACGAATAACACCGTCAGCCAGCATCTTATCAATAATCCTTTTTAATTCTGCCATCTTGGGTGGACTCAACCGATAAGGCGGATGACGAACAGGAATGTCATCTTCAACAATTATTTTGTATGACATTAAATTGGTAACACCTAGTTTATCAGTAAATACCTCAGGATACTCTGAACACAATTTTCTAATAACGCAAGCTTGACCGTCGGAAAGATTTCCCAAATCTAGGTCATCAACCCCAAAACTTGCCTCATCCTCAACTTTCTCGTCCACGTCCACATGACCGGTTCTAATATCATATCTTTCGGAAGCCGAGAATTTCAACTTAATCTCAGGACAAAAGTTAAACCAAAACGATTCTCTCCCCACATCTAATGTCATTCCAGAATGAGACATAAAATTTGCCCCTAAGATTACAGGACAAGACAACTTTGCAATAATCCAAAATGGAAACTTCCAAGTAAAATTGTGGATGCGAATTTTCAACTTAACCGAACCAAGAATATCTAACGAAGAATTATTTGCTGACACAAGTTTAACGTCCACCTTGGACAATGCCGGAAACTTACAAATCCCTTTCATGGCCTGGTACCAATCTTCACTCATTAACGATGCCGCGCTACCCGAGTCAAGCAAGGCACTCACATTAGCATCATTCACAAGAATCCCGATCACAGGAGAAGGTAATAAAGAACTTAAAGATATTTTTGCACAATTTTCCTGACCAACCTTAGATTCACAAACAGTACCTGACATCGATAACACCTCATCAGCACGGTCACGATGCCAGTTCTCCTCATGTCAATTTTGTCTGTAATTACACTCTCGATCAGAATGACCACTTCCACCACAACGGTCACAATGAATAACATTGACTCCTTCACGAACTGTGGCACTCTGTCCAACAATCACACCTCTATCCTGACCATTCTGCACCCGAGCATTTCCATCACGACCCTGATTCTGAGGAGCTCTCACTTCACGATTTCTATCCTGCCCACCTGGAGGACGAGTATTTCCCCAACGGTTATTCCTACCTTGAAATCTATTATTATTATTCCAACGAGGTGACATTTCCTTCGGCCTATTACGATTTAACTGACTCACATGACCTCTCTGCGATTCATTCTGTATAACAGACTCAGCATGGACTACTACCTCATTCAACTCCGACACAGTTCGAGCACGGTATCCTACCTTCAATACGGACCTATACTCGGGAGTAATGCCATCCAATATGTGAGAAACAATTTCTCTTTCAGTGAAGTTGACAGAAAATACCTTCGCAAACTTAAGAATATCTTCCACGTAAGAAGTCAACGACTCCCCAACACACTGCAGACGGTAAAAATATTGGTGTTCAATCGGACCTATCGATCTTGATGGCACAAAATTTTCCAAAACCAACCCAATAAAAACCATAATTCTAGTATTCTTTGACATTGCTTCAACCACCATTTTCCTCATCAGTCCACTAGTAAGCGGAAACATTAATTGATATATTTGGGCGTCCGTTACATCGAAAACCTCAGCATATTCTTCAATTTCAACTAACTCTCTCAAAAACATAATAATTCCGTCAGTGGTGTCCATACTCATATTTCTCAACTTTGCCACACAAGCTGTCAACGGATGAGCCAAATTCCCAAAATTTTTCTCCGTGAACACAGAACGACCCGAATTTCCTTCTCTCGAATCACCAAAACCTGCCAATCCTTCTCCACGTCTCACTCGATCAACAGTTCGATGATCGAAATCACCGCGATCATAGAAATTGAATCTGTCCCTTGACCTTAGGTTACGCCCTTCTGCTGATGACGATAAAGGAACTCTCTGACCATCCGATACAGTAGATCGATCAACTCTACTAACAGTAAGCCTATCCGTCCTAGGCAACTCGCTCATATCACTCCGATCAGCCAAATTAACACGTCTACGCACACTATCACTACTGGATACCGAACACACAGGTCTAGAATTTGCATTTGAATAAGAATGCTTAACACCACCATACGAATTACTCATAGTATAGACAGGAAGTACATTACCTACGTTCACAGATCTGGCACTGGCAACACTACCCACAGCTTCGTTTCTTAACAACGAACGACGTTCATACATGTTGGGCCTAGCATCAAATTCAGCGCTCCTGTCGTCAGCACGACCACCATACACTCGAGAGGAAGTTGGCACTCCTAACCTAACATCTGACAACACAGAAGTTTCCCTAACTAAATTCAACTCAGCTGGATACGCCTCCCCAAGACTCAACTGATTTATCCGTGTCACTTCACAATTCACTACCGACCTCATAGCAGAATCACGAGTACCTTCCTTTCTGAACTCAACTTCACTACGACCATTTCTACGTACAGGCACCTTGATAACATTAACAGGTTGCTTAAATACAGGATTCGCCACGGTAGCACAATTCATACCATCACCATCTACAGCCACTGCATCAACTACCGGATACAAATGTGAACCAGGTACTACAATACCATTACGTTGCACTACACTAGCTACATCAACATTTCTATCTCTGAGAGAGTGAGGTACATCACCATTTCCTTCTCCAACAACTGCCCTAACTGAACTCCGATCACCACCATCAATACTAGACTGACTTCGATCATCCAACAACTGATTAACACTCTTAAAATCTTCAGATGTAAACACAGGATCGGATTCATCAAAAACCTTTTCAGCACATTTAACGATATTTATTTCAGCCTCAATGATCTCTTCTAACTCCTCATCTGACCTATGAACTGAGACGACAAAAATGTCCTCGCAACGTGTAAACTGATAACGCAGCCTAGCCCGCAGTCTATCATACTGAGATGAAGTACCATACTCTTCCAAAAAGAATAAATTAACTATACTACCACACAAATCTACCTTATATTTCATCTGGAACTTACTCAGGTGGAGTTCTGCATCCTGCTCGAAGTTTGGCAATTCCACAGGAACGTCAAGATTCTCATTCAGCCTCCCACGAGCCAACACCAAGTCTGACGGCACCACTATGCCTCTAATTTGTAGCTCATAAGCTACTTCATCCTCATACAGATATTTGGGATCAGGAACATATCTCTCCGCCATGATAAAGAAGAAACAAACACACGTATTAGAATATAATCCAATCAGAGCCCTACCTAATGAAATTTTAGAACTAGTTTCTCTTGTTCAACTGTCAATTGATTTAATATTTTCACTGAATAACCTTTGCATCACCTTAGCTTGAAAGCACACTTTAACCATTACGACAGCCTTCCCACGACCACCAGCACGAAACTTACAGAGGGAGCTACCATTTTTATTATTTTAACATTAAGGTGCATGACAAAATCAGCCGGTTTTCAGAAAATCGAAACCACAGCGATGCTACCATAACTTCTGTACCATATAAAATAATTTATATAGGCCAGACACCCCCGAAAGGGATTTTCGAGACAAGGCTCGTTGAGTGGAGGGAACCCAAATTTTTCCAGGGCCGTGGCTGAATGGTCGCAGGAAGAATAACGTAATGAACAAGATTTTAGTTTTAAAATATGGAAAGATATATATATTGAGAATAAAATAAATTAATACAATCTTGACAGTTGAACATAATTATGAAAACCCTCCTAAGAAAGTATGGGAGGAACCCCTTACTAAGGAGCTTTTGGCAAGGCCAAGTACGCGCGGGAAACCACGGAAAACAAAGAAACAAAACAAACTAAAATATTATTAATAGAATGAAAAAATAACCGGATAAGGCCGGATAACTTACAAGGTCGTGTACATCAGAACACTCTGTGGCTACCGACCACAAGATCATCATAATATTGTTAAGCACCAAGCCGAAAGAACTTCGGATACTTAAAAAAAAGAAATATTAATTTCACTCAAAACGCGGGGACACTCATGAGTAAAACAGCATACTTGCACACGGTGACAAGAGAATAAAATCAACTTAATTAAAGCTTGATAATGCGAATTTTCCCAAGATGGCGTCACAACCGACGCTATCTCCAAACATTAGGCGTGAACATAAAACTCAAGAATTCTGGCGAACAGAAAGCTTCCACCAAGAAAAATCAATTTCCACCACGCGACCTTTCATAAGGCACGATTTTAAACAAGAATTAAAATCAACAAATCTCAAAAGACTGCCGAAAATCTTCATAAATACGGAGCGGAACTCAAACGCGTCCAACGCACGGCCATGCTGCCAAGCCACTTTATTTTAATAATAATGGAAAACAAACTAGTAACGAAAAACAAAGGACCGTCACTAGCTATTAACATAGTTCCCACCAAAAGAACATAGGTTCTTCAACAGAATAGGAAAACATTGTTACATATTAATCTTAAGCTAAAACCTAATTTACTTTGACACCACTAAAAAAAAACGGCAGCAAGCATTTAAAGGAAGAAAATTAATTTAACAAGTTGGAACCAACATTGCGCAATGTTTCGGCCCGTTTTAAAATAAAATATTTATATCATAGTAAATGATGCCAAGAAGATTAGCTAATGAAGGCTTGCTTGCAATGCCAAGAAAACTAAAGTCTTTCTTATCCCTAAGTGGGTCAAGCGAATCACCACGACACAATGATTCGATCAAAATCTAAATATATGAAGAATATGTAATTGAAAATAATTAAGGTTCAAACAAAATATCGTATTTGCAAGTAATAACATTATATCAAGGTCCACTCATACCTTTGAGCGCGGCCAGGGCCGGAGCCCAGCCGCAAACGTCCACTTACGAATCAAGTCATTTTAAGAGTCCCTGAGCGTCACTTTGGCTACAAGCAGCAGCCCGCCGGAGCGTCCTTGCGCATGCGCGCAACTCACGTAGTGCTGCCGAAGGTGGATAGTGGCAGAATTCGAACTAAAATAACAAGTGAAGTTATAGAATGTTTCTGCAGTTTAGCCAACGTAATTTCCCACACACGACACCTTTTAAATGGCCGAAAACACACCAGTTTGCAATTTATGTTGGCAATTAAGGAGCGGGAAGGTTCGTGGTGCTAATTGGTCACACGGCCACTTCTCAGGTTTAAATTTGAATAGAGCGGCAATTCCAGTACATGAATGTTCATAATAATTGCCTCATAAGACAATAATGGCCAATGTAAGTTCTATTGTCTTCAACAAACATTATTTAGACAATATAGTTTATAGGAAGATTTCACTTTAGGACCTTTAGGGAATGTTTTATCTCTTCTTCTTGGGGTCCAAATCATTTTAGTGACCACTGGGTCAGAAACAAGGCATAGGGTTTAAGTGACCCCTGGGCTTAGAACTGGGTCCAGAGTATATTTTCCACAAGCAGGGTTGGCAAGAGTTCGGGCAGGGGTATAAGTGCAGATGCAATCGGCACAGTGGTGATGGATGACATAATGACCCGAGTGGCACAAGTAATTGGGGAAGGAAAGATGAAAGCAATGGTGTTTGCAGATGATTTGATGATCTAGGGAAACAAGGAGGAGGAGGTACAGGAACAGTTGGACGTGTGGGAAGGGATAATACAAGGATATGGGATGAAATTTAGCATAAATAAGAGTGAGATGGTGATCACAACAAGGAAGAAGGAAAGAACCACAACGGGAATAACAATTGGTGGGGAACAGCTGAAGAAAGTGGAGAGTTTCAAGTATCTGGGAAGCCTGATACAAGATAATGGAAGAAACGATAGAGATATAAATGAGCGGGGGAGGCAGGCAGAAGCATTCCGGAGGAGTGTGAGAAGCATGTTATGGAGCAAGGATGTCCCTCAGAACAGCAAAAAGATCATATATCGGACGTACTATGTCCCTATCCTGACGTATGCCTCGGAGACCTGGGTTATGAAAGGAAGGGAGAAGAGCAAAATACAGGCCAGTGAGATGAGGTTCTTGAGAAGCAGTATTGGAGCTACAAAGATGGACAGAATAAGAAATGTGAGGACCAGAGAATTAAGGAAGAAGGAACCATTACAGGATGGTATAGAGAAATCTAGACTGAGATGGTATGGACATGTAAAACGAATGGAGGAGAAGAGGATACCCAGGAGAGTACACGAGACGAAGTGGGAAGGAAAGAGACCGAGAGGAAGACCGAGAGACAGGTGGCTGAAGGGGGTGGAAGAAAGCGTGAGGAAGAGAGGAGAAGACTGGACAAGGGTGGAGGCGGAGAGATGGTGGGAAGACAGAAGACGTTGGAGAGGCTTATGTTCCAAATAGACCCGGCCAGTGGCTGGGAACTGTGCAAGATGATGATGATGATGATGATGATGACGGCACTGTAATCGTGTGTCTCAGGAAACTGAACATGCTCACGGAGCTCACCATGCGGTGCTGCTACGGTTTTGTCCTCGTCCTGTCCTGGCTAGACTATGGATCTGCAGCATAGTTCCACCATAGTTGTGTGGTGCTTTCCGGACCAGCATGATTTCCAGCCTACTTGCCGAATCTGGTGTTCCACCTCTCTGTAATAGACGTCAGCACATGTTACTATCATCTTGAATTATCAAGCTCTCTTTATTACCCGATGCCACCAGGGGTACGCCAGCCAGCCTAGAACCACACGGCTGGTAGGAATCGGACTTGATAGCTTGTGTAAGGAAACAGGAGTGGCTGTAGGTCCCTGTATGATCCGAACACCTCTACTACCTGTTACTCCCACTTTTCAACACGACTTACTTTGTACAAAGTAAGTTATGTTGTAAAGTGGGAGTAACAAGTAGTAGATTTTTAACGTCAACACGTAAAATGATTATAAAATATATTCATCCGAACACCTAGCGAGGTGCCTCCGTAGCAAGTCCCATGTCCATAAATCTGGTTACATCTATACTGGGGGAAAGATAAATGAATGTCTGTACCAACACACTTGCCATTTATTATCTCGCTCTGTGGGAGATATAAACAAATGTCTGTAGCAATACACTCTCCATTTAATATACTGGAAATTATCTCACTCTTTGGGAAAGATAAACAAATGTCTGTACCGGCTGCAACCATACCAACACACTTACCATTTAATATCACTGGGAATTATCTCGCACTGTGGGAAAGTTAAATAAATGTCTGTACCGGCTGCAACCATGCCGGCACACTCACCATTTAATATCACTGGGAATTATCTCGCTCCGTGGGAAAGATACACAAATGTCTGTACCGGCTGAAACCATGCCAACACACTCGCCATTTAATATCACTGGGAATTATCTCGCTCCGTGGGAAAGATACACAAATGTCTGTCCCGGCTGAAACCATGCCAACACACTCGCTATTTAATATCACTGGGAATTATCTCGACTTACACAAATATCTGTACCGACTGCAACCATGCCAACACACTCGCCATTTAATATCACTGGGAATTATCTCGACTTACACAAATGTCTGTACCGGCTGAAACCATGCCGGCACACTCGCCATTTAATATCACTGGGAATTATCTCGACTTACACAAATGCCTGTACCAGCTGAAACCATGCCGGCACACTCGCCATTTAATATCACTGGGAATTATCTCGCTCCGTGGGAAAGATACACAAATGTCTGTCCCGGCTGAAACCATGCCAACACACTCGCCATTTAATATCACTGGGAATTATCTCGACTTACACAAATGTCTGTACCGGCTGAAACCATGCTGGCACACTCACCATTTAATATCACTGGGAATTATCTCGACTTGCACAAATGTCTGTACCGGCTGAAACCATGCTGGCACACTCACCATTTAATATCACTGGAAATTATCTCGACTTACACAAATGTCTGTACCGGCTGAAACCATGCTGGCACACTCACCATTTAATATCACTGGGAATTATCTCGACTTACACAAATGTCTGTACCGGCTGAAACCATGCCGGCACACTCGCCATTTAATATCACTGGGAATTATCTCGACTTACACAAATGTCTGTACCGGCTGAAACCATGCTGGCACACTCGCCATTTAATATCACTGGAAATTATCTCACCATGTGGGAAAGATAAACAAATGTCTGTTCAGGATGCAAACTTTGTATACCTAAGGTATTTTGTAATGGAGAGACATTTCCATGGATCGGGAATTGGAACGGGAGACGTGTACACTAAAAGTGTAATCTAAAGCTTTATTTCATATTTCAGCATGATGTGGTCGATTGGAGGGGCAGTTGATGAAGAAGGTCGTCTCAAGGTGGATGCTTTCTATCGGAAGCTTAATTCGGACTATCCTGCTAAGGAAACGGTGTATGAGTACATGGTTCATGTGGAGTCCTGCTCCTTTATAAACTGGGAGGCTACGCTGCCCCCGGATTGGCGGATGGATAAGACGTAAGTCTACTGTAACGAGGTTTCTAGAAAGTACGGTATGTCGCCCCTGTAAGCATCAATCTGGTGACAGAGTTCTTGTTACTGTTAAGGTACAGAGAAATGAGCCATTTACCATCCCGTATTTCATATGGACGTGTGTTTGAGTCTTCAGTCTTTTGACTGGTTTGATGCAGCCTTCCACGCCTCCCTGTCCTGAGCTAATCGTTTCATCTCTACATAGCTACCACACCCTACATCTCAGGCAATCTGTTTAACATACTTAACCTTGGTCTGTCCCTTCCATTCTTGTCCTTGACCTTTCCTTTCATAATTAAGCTTGCTATTCTTGGGTGTCTTAGTATGTGTCCTACCAACCTATCTCTTCTCTTAGCTTGCTACAGTGGGTGAGTGGTTATCATGACGGACTACCAACCCCAAAAGTAGGAAATGTCGTCCAAACTACGGACATATATGGTCACCATCAGTTGCTACCTACAGCTAGCTATGTCGCCTGCCAAACATGCCTTTAACTGACAGCAAGGTTTTATTATATTGTGAATGATGGTCATGATGTTGTTTTATATAGCTGCTTGGACATTGTGGTTAACACAATTGAGTGTAAGATGATGATGATTAGGGTCCGGATGTTGATGCCATAAAAAAGTTTAAAAAATGCACTTAACATTTTCAAAAATGACTGTAATAAATGACCTAAAAAATCGAAAAATGCACTTTGACATAGAGAAAATGATCTTATAATAATACACTCACCAATATTTCAAAAATGACATCTTAAGCTCAAACTGAAAAGTCAATCAAAATAGATTTCTAGCACTTAACAAAAGGTTTATGTTCTCTTTAGTCTCAGTTTCACTGCACTACAAACGTCATTCTGATGTTGACAAATGTAAATGATCTGCGGTTATCAGCCAACAAGTTTTCATATCTCAAAAAGCTGCATTCAACATCAACTGATGTGATCGGAGCTTACTTGAAGTGAGGAAGGTCGTTTGCTGCTAAATCCTCCTTAATCCTTTCCATGCATTAGTTTTCACCAGAAAGAATGTCTGAGATTTTGCATAATGTTTTATACCAGGTGTTTTTGTCCAGCACTTTTTTCAGTTTTATTGCAATACCCGCAGGAATTTCACCACGATTGTTGCTAAGACTAGTTTCCACCCAGTTGATTCAGGAAATTTCAATATTTTAAAATATCTTGTATCAGCTACTAGCTTTTTCTTAACTCTGAGAGAAATAACTCTCCCATATAAAGCTGTGACATGACTAAATTGGAAAAAAATTAATTAACAGCATCAGCTATAACTGTGAAAAGCTATGAAACATTATAATGAAAGTATATTGTATGATGTTAGGTTACCGTTCTTCAAGATCCTCGTGCCCACAGTTGACACGGTGCGCTACCAGTTCCTGATCTCCCTCTTTGTCAAGCACAACATCCCCAGCCTGCTGCTTGGCCCTGTGGGGACAGGTGAGTCTCGTCAGCATTTATTAACTCCAACTCTAATCTCTAAGCAAATCAGACTGAACTGCTAATTTTAACAAAAAATCCAGAGTGTTATACATTATTTTAAATAGCTTTTTAGAAAGATAATTCTCATACAAAGATTCACGTTGTTTAAGTTTTTTAATGTGTTAGAGGAATGAAAACTGTTTGTTGTTTTGTGTCTTAAATGATCTTAAATTGGTAAAATGCTAAAGAAGAGCCTTGAATGGTAGCCTGAAACATATACCGTGCATGTGATTTTTAAAAAATGTTATAATTATAAATAATATTTACCGTATTTCCTCGCATAATTGTCGCATATTTTTAGCCTAAAATTCATGGAAAAAAGTAGGGTGCGACGATTATGCGGAGAATAAGTTCAAAGAAGGAAACCACAATTTTTAAATATATACTGTATCATTATTTGCTGCGCTTTCTTAATATTATTTGTTTATTATTTACATATTTTACGCCCACATTGGAGCACTTAAATCAATGCATTTGAGTAAATTTCTTCTTTTTCCCCTTCCAGAACTTTCTCATCCTCTCCGACCCGGAAGCCCTTTGTGTGTACGATATAGTATATTGTTTCCGTTCAATTGTTTGAGACTTTTGCTTTTGTTCTTCAAAATCCTCTTCTCTTCTCTGTCTTTGATTTGTTGCCGAGTTATATCCAATTCTTCCAAATCATCCTGAACTTCTATGAACCAATTATTATTGATTTTATTGTTCAAAAAGTAATCAAATAGTTGTTTCAATATCCTGGTTTCTGACAGTCTTGATATGTGACAGAAAAAGGAAATTATTTGTTTATTATGTAATTCCGTGTATTTCACTGTCATCAAGATCACTGTATAATTCTTGTATTTTCTCATTGAGGACAACACGTGTGTAACATAGCGCACGGGTCTCCGTTGTGATGTTTCTACGGAAGTGGCTGATGCTAGACTGGCGCGGGGTGTTCCTTGTGTAAGATTCCACCAATAGCAGTCAGGCCTGTTTTAATGTCGGCGAACTGGGGGTAGCATCGCTTCTTACGGCGGCTTATTGAATCTTGTCATTCCGAAGCCAACTCACGGAAGCAACAGGTCCACACAAGTTTCACTCCATTGGAGTGGCGTTGAATGCTATTGCTGTTTAGCGTGCGGTGAGATAGCCGTTTGTGTATCGTGAGTCATAGCCTACAGTCAGAGAGACAGGCTTCTTTCTTCTGACAATGTAGACTGGCGTGCATATGCTGGCCACCTGTCGCATAGCCCGTACGCACAGAAGGAAAGACAAGGTCACGGCTGGTTAGCAACAGAGCTCGCGTACCATTGAAATACGGCAGCGTGTGTAACGAACTAGCGCGCAAATAAAAATACAAATGTGCTCCGAGCTGATTATGCCATGAAATGTTATGAATCAAATTTTTATTCGATAGGTAGGGTGCGAAAATTATGCGAGGAAATACGGTATATGTATTGACTAGGCAAACCCATTATTATTTAAATAAACTATGGTTTATTTTATTTGAACAAACATTCATTGACTAGGCGGAAACATCTTTAAAAAAAATTCTTGGTTTATTTTTGTCGTTTAAGAATTGTTATGCATTGAATTTATTTTTTTTCAGTAAGTTTCAGAATTGTATGCTACGGTTTTTGCTTCTGTATATAAACAAATGAGCAAAATGGTATCCGTGAATGTCTTCCTTCAGTTCACTAAAAATGTGAAAATAACCTGGCAAAACATCTAACTTGTAAGTTGGATATTGAAGCGTTGGTCAGTGTGAGGTTGAGATTTATCAAGGAGAAACATAACCACAGACAGGATTTGAACCCACATTGCTTGCATTGAGGGAAGGTGACAGGCCATGTCCCATTTCCCAAATCACTGGTCTTCAAAGATAGGGCCAGCTGAGTCGCTCAGCATGCACTGGAGGTCTCCATGTCTATGTTTGTTCCAATGGGGTTGGGGAAGAGAAGCAATTAATTTCTATCTGATACCAACCTGATAAAAGGGATTAATGAAATAGGGCAAGGAGTTGGAAGGAAGCAGAGTCCTATTACGCTATTAGCATCCTTCCAGCATTTCTCTGGAGCTGAAAGCACAGAACCATTTCAAGGGTGGCCAACAGTGGGTCTAGCCTAGCCTAGCCTAGCGCTGCGCCTTAGTGAGCATGGCTACTGTGTATGACCTCTATTGTCTAAAGTCACATCTGTATTATGATGATGATGATAATTGTTGTTTTAAAGGGCCTCACATCGAGGTTATCGGCCCCTACATCTGTATTATGTTTGTCATCAGGTAAGACATCTATGGCGGACATTGTGTTGGATAGTAAGGACAGCATGCTCTATACCATTCTCAAGATCAACATGTCTGCTCAGGTAAGAGCTACGCTATTTATTATAGGCTAATGGGGTAAGAATCTTCAGAACGGGTAGTTAAGCTTTGTTGATATTTATTGTTTCTCCAGCAAGAGCAGCTTTTTGTTAGAAGTGGCACAGTTAGCATGTAGTGAGGATATTATAGGGTTCCCGTCACCAGGCTTGTCATCTGTGTGTTGTGCAGTGGAGTTTCAGCTGATTCATTTTTATGAAGATTTTGTGCAAGTAAATTCAGTGTTCATCATTTATCTGCTTTTATAGGCTACTGTGCTCTCAGTATTGTAGCTTTGTGTTCAAGTTAGGAAATTAATTTCATTATATAATGTTAGTATCATAAATATTATGTCACATTGATTTATCAATTCAATAATCATCACCCCTGGTTTCAACTTATCCCGAAAAACTTGGACATCACTAAATCGACTAAGAACTAGACATGGTAGATGCCAGTATTGGAGGCATAAGTGGAAGATGGTCGACAGGCCAGCCTGCGATTGCAGTGAAGTGCTACAGACACTTATAGTAGGTGATGTATTGAAGATAGACATATGCTGTCGCGGAATTTTTTGTAGAACTTTTCATGCTGAACAATTCTTACACTCATAGTATTTAGATATTTTTAATGGTTTGCCCAGCATAAGCTTACAAAGCGCTTGGACGCCAGGTTTTTTTTCGACTTTTCTACTGAAATCGTTACTGCTCGGCTTCCTTTGATCATAAATAAATTATTTTCTACAGAAATCATCTTTGAGATATCCTTTACAGAATGGTGAAAACCGCATCAAAATCCATCCAGTGGTTCTTGAGTTTACCCGTAACATCCAACAATCGGGGATTTTGTTTTATACTAAGTAGAGATTTTGCAAATCAACTCGTGTTTTTTTTAGGGGTAACAGGAAAGGGAATTTATTATAGTAGCTTTTTGTACTCTATAATTTTGCTATTTGCACTCTAGACATTGTTCTACTTAGAATGAGTTCCTCAAGGGAAGACTACTTGAGATGACAAAAATTTGAAGAGTTGATAAGAAAAATACACTTTTCAGTATGCTAATTCTAAAAAACAGTTTTTAGAAATTTTTGCTGATATTTAGCCTTTTTAAGCCATACAGCCAGCTGAAATTCAATTTATTTTTACTTTTATTATGTCTTGTTCTGATAAGGAAACTTCATTATAATGTATGCCATAGAAGTTGTATGGGCTTCAATTAAATCACATCCAAGGCTATGGTCGGATTGAAAGCTGGAGCCGGGTGCGAGTTCAGTTTCAAGATCAACCCTTTACCACTGACACTCGCCAGCTGGCAAAAAGAAAGATGTAAAGAGCTTTATTGGAATACAGGTACTCATATTTATGACAACTACCTCACCTTCACATGTCGTGATGTGCTGACGGACGGCATGAGTCATGAGCCCATGCCATCAAAGCCAGGAAAGTAAGTGATTACAGATTGTAAAAATGTATTATGTCCTTGTACAGATTTTCACATTTATCTTGGTGAGTGTTCATTCCATCATAAATACCGGTATTATTAGCTGGAAACATACAATATTAAATTTCCTCACTCTGTGATTGATGTGAAGTAATAGCTATTTTGAGACTTCTTATAGGCTTCATTAAGACACATGCATTAGAACTATTTTGTGGCATACACATCAGGATATGTCACTTCTCAGATTAGCAACTGAGCCACCAAGGACTTTTCATGCTTGGCCTTACCATGTCAAGAGAAGGATGCAATTATTATCTTATAGCTGCGATTTGGGGCTTCCTGTTAACTCCCTTCACTGAATTCTATTACATAAGTATTTAGTAGCCTTCTACCATAATTCCTCGCATATAACTCACACTTTTGTGACTGAAAATAAGTATGAAAATTTTCGGTGCGTGATATATGCAGAGATTTGTGTGTGAAAGATCGTATTCCCCACCCCAAAAAAGACATAAAATTTGCATTATTGAAACAAGACAGCTAACATTGTCACTGCCGTCACTGCTGCCAATCTCCGAGTTACTCTCGCGTGCATCATTCTGATCATCATCCTGACTTCTGTCCAACGCATTTGCGATGTCTGTCTTTAAGAGCTTTACACAACAACGTCTGTCTTGAAATGAACAGGCTGGTTGCGTTGCTCAGCAGTAATGTTCTTGCTTGCTGGGCGCAAGGTTGCAGGTTGGTATTCTGGCGCAGTCAGCTGGATTTGAGCGTCCTCAAATGCGAGGTAGCCATGTCAGTAGATTTACTGGCATGTCAAACATCCCCTTCGGGGCAAAATTCCGGCACCCTAGCGTCTCTAAAACCCAGTGTAGTTAAAAGGGATGTAAAACCAATAACATTATTATTATTATTGAAGTGGACAATGTTATACTTGTATCACACTTCTCACATAAACTCTCATTTACAGATGTTAGGCTATTTATCTGCTATTTAGGGCCAAAGTGTTAGTTCTGGCAGAAAAGCATGACTTAAAATGATAATTTGGATATTATTTAACAGAACTCACAAAACACTAGTCATTCACACTTGGTGACACACATGACGTTATTAGCAGTAGATGCACTCTAGCTGCTAGTGGGTGCAGCTCTCACACAATGGTGTGGAGACACCTAGACTCTTATTGCACTTCATTTGTGGGAAAAATGATCATTAGTTAGCATACAGTAATTCCTTCCCAGTTCAATTTTTAATATCCATTTTTTAAATTCAGTTTTGTTGTAAATGTGAATATTCTCCACTTCAGACGACCTCTGGCAATGTACAGGACATCATTGAGAGTCGGTTGGAGAAACGTGCCAAAGGAATCTACGTACCTCCATCAGGTAGGCCTACCGTATTTCATATAGCCAAATTATTGGAACAGACATACTGCATATCTGTTTGTAACCTTGATGAAGTGTTTGCAAAATTCCTATTTCATTTAGGTATTTCATGTTGTTGGTTTTTTTTTTTTTTTTTTTTTTTTTTTTTTTTTTGTGAGTCATAACATCTTTCACCGTCACTGTTTTCTGAAAAATATCATACTCCTTCCACACTGTCTTAATCAGATGACACTCATATGCCACTGTCTACTGATACGGATGGCATAAAATATTATGTGAAACAATGAATTTTTATCAACAAGCATCAAACCGGGTGACTACCAGCTGAAGAGTGTGGACAATTTCACATCCCTGGATAGTATAGTTTCCAAGGACAATCTAGCCATGAAAGAAATCACCAACAAGGTGCAGAAGAGTTCCATCTTCTACCAACAAGTGCGGCCTATTCTCTGGGATGAAAAGATTCCAATAGAAGCAAAATTAACTATGTTCAATCTTAACGTATGGTATCGAAACATCCACCCTCACAAGGCGAGACTCATCAAGATTCAAGCATCAGAGATGAAATTCCTGAGGTCCACCATCCAGAGAACCAAGATGGATAAGTTAAGGAGTGAAGTGGTAAGGAGGGAAGCTGGAATCAAGACGTGTCTACTTGACAGAGTCAGCTCATCACAACTTCAGTGGTTTGGACACGTGATGAGAATGGAACCTACGAAGTCAGCCAGAATATAGCTAGAAACAGAGGTGGGTGGTAAACGAAGGGTGGGAAGACCAAGAACTCGTTGGATGGACATGGTCAAGTCAGACATTGCAACCAAGGGAAGGACACTAGATGATGTCATGAAGAACAAGACATACATGGACAGAGGCTGGTCAACAGTACTCGGGAAACTGGAACTCGAAATGGATGATGATGATGATGATGATTTATAAATAACATCAATAACACAAGTCAAAAACCAAAACTTTTTGTGTTGAGACTATTATTTAATGCATATATTCTGACTGACTGTCTACATCAAACACACCATTCTTAATTAATAAAGTTTGCTTTTCTACTTTATGCAATTATAAAATAATAAACAATTTACTTAACACTCACGAAAAACAAGCATGGTAAAGCAGTGATGCATGACTTCCTTGGAGAAAAGAAAGCTGAGAATTAGAAAGTGCTTATTTCCACTCTGCTTGAGAACTTTAAACTCATGGGTTGCAGAATGTCCCTTAAAGTACACATGTTACATGCTCACTTGGGGGCATATTCAGAAGAGCAAGGGGAACGTTTTCACCAAGACGTGATGGACTTTGAGCAACGTTATCAAGGACAATATTTATTTATTCATTTTATTTTCCATGTCCGAATCAAATTACATTTTGCCAGTTAGTAGCAACAGTTACAGCATTAGTATTTGCAGCCGTAATATAATATGTCCTCTATCAAGGGGCAGATCAGCAGGTGTTCTGGGTCTTGTAACATGCTGCAGTCACAGAACTCATCATTTTTGACGAGCAAGTTCCATTTCTTGAGATTGTTCTTGCAGCGTGAAACCCCGTCCTCAGCCTGTTCAATGATTTCCACATGCACGAGAGGAGCCTCCCCCAAGATTGTGACAGAAGAGCAATCGGGCGTACCCTGGGCAACGTCAGAAAATGATTAAAAATAATCTGACGGCTGATCCTTTCACTATTGAATCAATTAAAACCAGTGGGCATTTATGAAGGCCAGCACTCATAGTTATGTGCATAAACATCGAGGGACTATCCAGCCAGAAATAATATCTACTAACAGATCTGTGCAGTCAATGTAACTGTGATGTCATTGCTGTACAAGAAACCCATAGAGGACCATCGGGACGAAGACCGACAATCAAAGGTATAAGGACAATATAATGGGAACATAATGGGTGATAACATTCGTACCCACACAGAAAAAGTACCAAAAATAATAATTTTTAAAGCTTGTTTGTATTGTTTCTTTGATTTGTAGATTAATGTTAACTATCTTTTGTAAATAAACGTGATGTAGATATATAAATTAATGTTTGTTTTTGTTTGGACTTATAAAAATAGAGAATTTCCCTCAAATAGCTTTTGTTATGGTAGCTACAAAAGCAAACTTTATTAGGTGAAACTATTTTTGCTTTCATTAGTTAGGCCTGACAAATCATAATCGGACATGCAGAACACAGACTCAAAATTCATGTGGACTTGTGTAATGTAGAGTCGTAACTTGTAATTTCCTAATGTGTTGTATTGGTGGTGTGAAGCACAGTAAGAGAAGCTTGAACAAGTGTCTTTAAGCCAATATTATTCTGATAATTTGACAATTTCTGTATTAATGTTTATACATTCCTTTTCTTATGACTTGAATTTGTGGTTTTTAGCATTAAATATACAAAATTTCACAGTTTTACATTGTTACATATGGTAATTAGAGCTACAATAACATAGTTCATTAACCCTTTCCTTCTCAAAGCGCCCAGGGATGTAAGTCACAGCTCCCTGCTAATGCGCCCGTGTATGTTCTGGCATTCTCCTGCCACCTCTCGTATTGGTGTGGAATTAAAACTAATTGTGAACTATATAATGTGTCCGGCAGGCATAGGACAGCATTCAGAAGGCATTGTGTTGCTTTTAGCGGTAACAAAAAATGTTCCTTGACCTTTCTCCCAGCTGTTGCTAGGAAATATGGCTGGTCTCTCAGCTGTCGATGTCCTAACGAAATTGAATAGAAGTGATGTTAGTGATTTGGAAAGCTCGTGTGGAAATGATTTTCTGTATGATTAAATGTAAATGATCAGTTAAAAGATAGTGACAGTAATGTTGATGAGGATACAGTACACCAGCGTACTGTAAGCGACGGTGGCCTACAACCAAGCATTCAACCTTCCCTGCCAGATGATTTTACTGGCGATGGGAGTAGACATTGGGAACTAAGGACTCCATGGAGCAGGCTACCGAGATGTATATATTAACATATTTAAATTAGGATTAGGCAATTTTTGTAGTATGGCTCAATGTGACTAATTCTGGGAGAAATAAAAAGATGCTGAAGTGGCACTGAACCAGGGACCTCAGGAAATAAAACGGTAAACAATGTAAATATGTGTACAGTTTGTGAAAACTCTTAAAATTCCATTACTGACACATTTTTAAACTTAGTTTCATAATTGTTTATGAGGCCAGATCATATAATTTTAAAATTGTGACCAGATTATATGAGGGCAGACTTCAAACCAAGGACCCCAGGTGAGTGGGATTTACTGTGGGTCATTGCAAGAATGTTGGTAATTCACGCATAAAATGTTATTTCATTTCATACTGTATAGTTCCAATGTTATGTGCAGGAGTTGATACCCATGTGCACAGTACTTCATATTCTAAAATAATAGGGTGATTTCTGGGGATATAGTGCCTGGAAATGCAACGAGGAAAGGGTTAATAAATACACAATGGTATTAGGAGCTATCCACCAAAGGTCTATAAATTCTGATTAGAAGTTCTTTCATGAACTAGAGTCAACAACATTGTGGTCTTCCTCAGCATACATATGCCTATTATTTTACAAGTGGGACTAGTGGTTAGTAATTGCGAGTACGGTATTGATATAAACTTATATATAAAACTTATGGGTATTTACTGTAAATTATATTTTTGAATATTCTTAAAGTTTAGAACTGTTGAAAAATCATTTCTGTTACAATAATAATTTTCTTAAAAACTTTAAAAATCTGTTAAAATGTAATCAAAAAACGTATGTGAAGCTTGTTAAATTCATCTGTTCAAAATCCTTAAAATTTTAACCTATTCTTATTTCGTTAAATTTGTAAAAAAAAAAAGTTCAAATGTCTGATAGTTCTTAGAAAGAAAGAAAAAAAAATGGTTCATGAACAAAAATTTTTCTTCAAGCTTGCTTATAATTCAGGCACAGTGGTGAACTTCGACTTGAATTATGATCTGAGTAAAATGTAAAAGAAAAAGAAAATTAATCTTGTTTCATACTACATAGAGAAATAGAGAAATCTAAAAGCTATACAGTATACAAGGCCTGTTAGAAAAGTATTCGACCTTATTTTTCTTTTTGCGAAAACCTGATGGATTTGAATCAAGCGCAGTTGCTTGAGCCAACCTGGAACCTTCGTGCGCATGCGTGAAATTTTTCTCGCCTGTCGATAGCGTCTGTTGCTGGCAAGCAGGATTTGAGTGAAGTAGTGTGTAGAGCTCTTGTTGGTTTTTCATTGCAAGGAAAATTATGGAACGACTGGAGCAGCGCTACTGCATTAAATTTTGCCAGAAACTGGGCGACAGCCAGGTGGAAACCATTTGGAAGATTCAGACGGCTTTCGGTGGTGATGATATGGGCATCACACAGATTAAGGAGTGGTGCAACCGGTTTAAAGATGACCGCACATCGGCGGAGAGGGAGCCAGACTCCGGTCGGCCATTGTATGTATGTCTACCCCTTATTATTCCCGTTTTCCAACGGGGTCGGGGATGAGATGCGATGGAAGTAGTTGTGGCGATGGTTTTTACGGCCGGATGCCCTTCCTGATGCCAACCTCATGAGAGGAGTTAATGAGAGATGAAATGAATGAAACTGGGCAAGGATGTGGAAGGAAGCGGCCGTGGCCTGTCAGAAGGTACCGTCCCAGCATTTTCCTGGTGTTGAAAATGGGAAACTACGGAAAACCATTTCAAGGACGGCCGACGGTGGGGCTCGAACCCACGCGTCTACCGAATCAGCAGAGAGCTTGGCCCCATGGCCTAATGCTGCGCTGTAGCCAGCATAGCCACTACTGTCGGTAGACTCCGGTCGGCCATTAACATTCCAAAATGACCAGGTCATTGCCAAAGTGAACGCTGTGGTGATGCG
Source organism: Meconema thalassinum (assembly GCA_946902985.2). Lineage (NCBI taxonomy): Eukaryota > Metazoa > Arthropoda > Insecta > Orthoptera > Tettigoniidae > Meconema > Meconema thalassinum. The sequence continues at coordinate 13,907,859 of OX336399.1, read as the reverse complement.
GGACCGTCTTGTGACTATCGGAGAAATTGCGAAAGGGGTGGGCATCAGCACCTTTTCAGCTCATTCCATTGTGACTAAAGATTTGGCGGCAAAATTCATGCCGAAGCTGCTGACGGCGAAACAAAAGCAACTTCGTGTTGAAGTCCCACAGGACATGTTGGACTCCACTTCATGAACACCATAGAGTCCTGGGTGTACGGGTACAACCCGGAAACCAAATCCCAGTCCTTGCAATGAGAGCACTATACACTACCTCACTCAAATACTGCTTCCCAGCAACAGACGCTATCGACAGGCAGGGAAAACTTCACGCATGCGCACAAAGGTTCAAGGTCGGGTCATGCAAGCGCACTTGTTTCAAATCCATCAGGTTTTCGCAAAAAGAAATAATGTTGGATACTTTTCTAACAGGCCTCATATATGAGTCAACTTACGTAAGGATGTTGAAAATAGTGTATGGCTCCCGTGATGTGGGGAGTACAGTCCAGTATAAATGAGCTCGATCAATTTCAATGTCAACGTCAACAATGTGATAGTGTAGACCTATTTTGGTTGGAATTTATCTGTTGTAAAAGAACATTATTAAAGTATAATTTAAGCTGCCGAAATTGTTAATCAAGTTTTATTATTATTTCCGATTATTCCCATTCCGGAGAGCGTGAGAACTTGAGCCTTTTCCTCTCTTCTTTTCTTCCCAAAACCTCTTAATTAGTTCACTGTAGCCTACTTTTTCTTCCTTTCCTCTGTCCATTTTTTCGCTGATGTGTCCTTCCTTGAAATTTGTACAATTTTCATGTTTCTGATTTTATTTCTAAATTGTTCTCTCTCCTTAATGTCGTCTTCAGAGATTTTAAGTAATTCCATGTCTTCATGTACTTCTTTTATCCAACGGGTCTTTAATTTACTTGCATTCACGATATTGAAAATCTTCTTAGTGAATGTGTTCTCATCCATCCTATATACAGTATGTGTCCATAGAACTGCAGAAGTAAACTTACATGTCATATTGCATTAGTGGTCTGCTCGTCATGGAAGAATAAAGTGGGATTATTAATTACAGTTACCGGTTCTCACCATTACAGTCACTGCAGAAACACAGGTTATCAGACAAATTTAACACACAGCCCTTACAACGAATTAACCTTACTGCAACTGATCGTTAATATTTGTTACAACGTTTGCAGGGAAGAAGATGATTACCTTCATGGACGACCTCAACATGCCTATGAAAGAAGTATATGGAGCCCAGCCTCCCTTGGAATTAATTCGTCAGTGGTTGGATTATGGATTCTGGTATGATCGCCAGACACAGGTTAAGAAACTTGTCAAGGTAAGAACTTACAATACATGAGGTAGCATGTGTAGGTGTGGTTAACACGGGCTGTGCAGTCGGTCAACACAATATTACTGGGGCATGCGAAAATATAACCTGAAAGACTGCAACTAAATATGTGGGGAAGCTCCAGGGATTCGATAGAGGACCAGACAACAAGCAAAACATGTTCTGTGCGTTCGTTGCCATGTTACAAGCATTGTTTGTGGTGTGCAGAACACAGTTGGTGACATGATGTTTGTTGGTCACTTGTGGAGGGCACACAGGCCACTTGTACGTTTCGTCACTATTCAAGTCTGTGTGCATTCCCAAACAAATGGATAGAGCATCAGGGACCGACACCGTGGCCTGCTCGTTCTCCCGATCTCAACCCATTAGACTTCTACTTATGGCAGTGCTGGATTAATAATATGGCGCAATAGGCAATTGCCTGGGGCCCCCTGCTCAAAAGGGCCTGCAAAAAATAAAAAAAGAAACCACGTAAAAAATGGGGAAAAAATTGGATTTTTGGGGGGGGGGGGGAAAGTCAAATAAATTCTTGAAACAGAAGGTCATACTGGCGAAAGTTTGAAAACACAAACTGTGAACTTCGTCACTGAAGATTGCGGTTTGGAAATTCAAGATTGTAGAGGATAGTCCTATGACAACGCACCAAACATGTCTGAAAAGTATCAGGGTCTGCAAGCCAAAATATTAGAACTGAATAAATATGTGATTTATGTTCCTTGAGGTACACATTCCCTCGATTTAATTGGACAATCTGCTGTTAAATGCTGTTTTTACGCAATTGTTTTTTTTTTCTTTTTCGATAATGTAATCATTGTATAACTTCTTTTCTGCAAACCCTTACCGTTGGGACGTCTTGAAAAATTATATCAAAAACACTAAATCTTTGAAATTACTGTCAGATACGCGCTGGGAAGCTTATGCTAATGCAACAAACGAGGTTTATGATTCGTTTCATAATATTGTCAAGGCTTTAGAAAACACTGAAGATGACGAGTCGGAAAATAATGACACCTGGGATGAAGTGGGGTGCATCGCAAACAGAATGCAGAAATTCGAATTCGGGTTCATGTTAATTTTGTGGGATTCAATTTTGACTTCTATCAGAATCAGACTCCGACATTTTAAGGAAAATCAACTTCGATGATGTTATTCAAACTTTCTACAAAACAAAATACAGAAAAAAGTTTTTCTGAAAATGTACATATGATCTAAATTGTATTCATTATTGATTGTAAATTTGTAAATAAAATTTCTTTCAAAATTATGATTGAATTTGTATGAAGGGGAGAGCGAGAGGGGGGGGGGAGTAAAAGAGGGAAAAAGGGGCCTCAAATTAACAATTGCCCAGGGCCACTGTGAGCCTTAATCTGGCACTGACTTATGGGGTCATTTAAAAGCCATTGTGTATGACACGCCTATTCATAATGAGGACATGCTGCGTCAGCGAATAGAGCAAGGATGTCAGCAGATACGACAGTCGCCGGGAATATGGGAGCTTGTGAGACAGTCATAGACGCCTGCATTACAGCTCGTGGTAGCACCTTCTGTAGAGAACTGTAAGTAGTAACGTACACGTTATCAACACAAATGACCAACCTGCATAGTGAAGCGGTCTGTGTTATGTACACCACAAGCAATGCTTCTTGTCAGGTCCTCTATCCACATATTTAGTGACACCCTGTATATACTGGACAGAACAGACACCTGAAGAGGATAGACCGCCCGCAGGAGATCACAGGCAAGAGACCAAGAGGTAGACCAAGGAAGAAGTGGATCTCTAAGGTTCAACAAGATCTGGAAGGCCAAGGATTGGACTGGCAACGTATCGAGGATGAAGAAATCTACCTGGATAGACAGCGATGGCGAGCGCTCATATACCGCACCCGGCTAGCAGGAGACGGTTCCGGAAGATGATAACTACAGAAGAGAGAGAAAAGATAGTCAGTCCTGAGAGACTAGACTTTATATCATTTCAAATGATGCATGCTACAAATGCTGCACATGTTAGAAAGGCTAAGGAGGGCTTCTCGCTTCGCTCGAACCCCCGGACTCTTTCAATAGACTCCATTACCCATTAACTTAGGCTTCCCACGCAGGGAACGGAGAGCGGGAGGTGCACTTTGCTGCATGACGTCACGCACTCGCCGTCTCCGTATCGCATAACGCCAGACCCCAGGAGTAAACTGAGACTCGGTGCATATGCACTGAACAACATGATGATGTCATACACACCGTAACGCATAACAGTAGACCAAAAGCATAATGATGAAGTCGACAAGATCATTTGAAATTATAATACTGTAGGATAATATGAAGAGACCCGAAAATAACCACCGATCCTTATTGACAAAGTTTAATACATTATGCACACTGGACCATAGGAATAATCCATCCATTATTTAAGAAAGGAGACAAAACAAACCCAGATAACTACAGAGGAATTACCCTTCTGGACTGCACATATAAAATTTTCTCTCGCATAATTTACAACAGGATCAAAAACATTCTGGAACCACAACTTGGTGAATATCAAGGAGGATTTCGCCCTTACAGAAGTTGTCCAGACCAAATCCTTAGCCTGAAATTAATAATGGAATATTACAAAAACAGAAATAAGCAACTCTTCATCTCTTTTATAGATTTCAAGAAAGCCTATGATAGTATTCATAGACTGACACTGCTAAAAATCCTCAGATCATACGGTCTCCATCCTAAATTGATAAAAATCATTCAATTAACATTAACAAACAAAAATTCGAAAGTTAAATTTAGGGGAGAAATATCAACAGCTTTCACAGTAAAAGCTGGTCTCAGACAAGGTGATGGATTATCCCCTCTGCTTTTCAATGTGGGTCTTGATTATATCATGAAGGTTTGGCAAAAGGAAAACCCTCCTAAGATCAAAATTGGAACAAAACCATCAATAAAAATAAACTGCTTAGGATTTGCAGATGACTTGGCTCTTTTAGCACTAGACAAGGAAGAGGTTTGTACTCAGATCACTAGTCTCCAAGAAATTGCTCAAGGGATAGGATTACAGATATCCTTTGAAAAAACTGAGATTATGCCTTTGAAACCCTTAGATATAAATAAAGTCTATATAAATGATCATAAAATTAACCTAGTTCCTCAATTTAAGTATCTTGGAGAAATTATAACACATAACTTAAACGAAAAAGTAACTCGGATAAATAGTACAAATAAAATGAAAAACGGCACAATCTCTAACCTGGTCAACATATAATAAAAAACGCCTATCAATAGCTACTAAGATCCAACATTATAAAACTGTAACTCCCCCAGAAGCCACTTATGCTTGTGAAACACTGTTCCAAATTAAAAATGAACAAAGAACTGATCAGCTCCTCAAAACGGAAAGAAGAATCATTAGAACGTGCATAAATAAAAAGTATCAGGTTGAGGGAGTCTGGAGGATTCTCCCAAATGAAACTGTCTATCGTGAGATTGATCCAATCACCAGCACAATGAAGAAGAAAAGAATTTCATATTTTTTTCTCATCTTACGGCTTCCAGAAAACAGAATTGTACGCCAACTGGTGATGAGAAATCTAGGAAAGAAAACTGGAGGAAAATGGATACAAGAAATCCAACAAGATCTCAAAGCAGTTGGACTCAAGATAACAGATGCCGAGGAGAAAAATAAAATTAACACCATTCTTAAAACTCACAAATTTTCTGCAGAAATGACACATAGAAAGCCTATGGAGATTTCAGATGAGTTGATAAAATCCCGATCTGAAAGAATGAAAAAGCGCAAGAACCAAGCAGTACTACCTTCAAAGAAGAAGTGATTGTGGAACGACTCAAGTGGTCCAATGTGACCAATCAAGATTAATAATAATAATATTAATAATTATTATGAAGAAACCACCCTTACTCAATGAAATTATTATTCATGTAATTCAATGTACGGGTTTCGGTCACAATATGCCCTTCGTCAGGAGATGAAGTTCCAAGTCTGTGTGAAAATTAAATTTATAAAAAGGTTAGGTTCAAAACTATTCCTAAAAATTTTAGCTATCTAAATTGTATTAAAAAATATAGTAAAATATAGTAAAAACAGCTCAACGTAGGAAATGCCCATGATGTGTAGTTACAGTGATAATTTTGACTTTACAGGTTGGAATGACGTATATTATTTTCATATGCTAACGTGACAATACCACTTTATAATCATGTTAGAAATGAAAATAATATATGTCATTGCAACCTCTAAAGTCATAATTTTGACTGTACCTACACATCATGTCCACAACATTGGCATTTCCTACGTTGAGCTGTTTCAAGAAATATTGTTCCATATTAATCAAAATCGTAACAGATCTGGTTTTATTAGTTTTTAGTATTTCCTAAATAATTGAGATAACATTTTTAGAAATAGTTTTGAACATAACCATTTTATAAATTTAATTATCACACAGACTTGCAACTTCATTTCCTATTAACTGCATTTGCTGACGAAGGCACATTGAATTACATGAATAATAATTTTATTGACTAAAGGAGTTTTCTTTTTGTTATCTATTGTGGGATAATATGTTTCATTCATCAAGCAAGCAACACGTGATCCAAGTATACAACACATAATAGCTCTACAAAACACTATCAAATCTACAATGATACCCATAAACGGGAGACAATGTGTATCACACACAAAATTCAATGCTATTTTATAACATGAAACATGAGAATCCAGAATGGATAAAAGATGTCGACTGAAATTGGATTAGGAAAATGAACTCTATGTTCATTTTTAAAAGATATTCTTGTATGTAATCATCATGTTTAACAGTTTCCAGTCACTGGTTGGGACTATTTGGGACATAATCCTCTCCATCATTTTCTGTCTTCCCACCATCTCTCCATCATCACCTAGGTCCAGTCTTCTCCATTCTTTTGCACGCTCAACTGGCTGCGTGGCTCAGCGGTAACGTTCTTGCCTGATGTGCTCAAGGTTAGAGGATTGAATCCTGGCGCAGTCAGTTGTCATTTGAGGGTGCACAAATAGGAGGGATCCACGTTAAAGATCCCCTTCGTGGCAAAGTACCAGCTCCCCAGCCAGCATCTCTAAATGCTTTAGTAGTTAAAAGGGGCATAAAACCAATAACATGATTATTTTATCTTTTGCATGCAGTCCTTCACACCTTTCACCCACTTGTCTCTTGGGATTCTTCCCTTTAATTTATCTTGTGCATCTTCCTGGGTATCCTCTTCTCCTTCATTCACTTGACATATCCATACCATTTAAGCCTTGATTTCTCTAGCCAATCCTCGTAATGCTCCCTCCTTGACTAATGCCCCTTGCTCATGGTAAAATTTTCCTTCAAATTTCTTGTACAATAATTTAATTTTATAAAATTTCTGTTGCTCACGGTCAAATTCAAGTTTTATAAAACCTTTGATAAAACTTTCCATAAAATAGGACATGTTCTATTCCGTAAAATTAATTTTGCGAAACGAACCAATCAGGGAAGCTGCCATGACGATGATGCTGGCGCCACGTGGTGAGAAGATTGTGAAGCTCGCTTGTAAACAAACACTTCGAAAATGGCAGGCTTCGGCTGGACTAAGGAAGCTGTTAGTGTTTTACTGGATGAGTACCAGAAATATCAGTGTTTGTATGAGGTTAAAACGCCCATATACCACAATAGAAATGCAAGAAGGGAGGCAGAAATCTCAATCGCCGAATATGTTTCACAAATTCGACCGAACACAAGCCAGGCTGATGTGAAGGCGAAGATAAACAGGCTTCGAACTCACTTGCAGTCTCATTTCAGGAGAAATGGCTTGCCTCATGTTAGTGTCATGTCGAATAATTTTGGGACCAACAAGATCTTGGAGTTTCTTAAAACTGCTTTCCTCCATTCTTAGAAAATTCCTATATGAATTCTGATCTTCTAACCTCAACTCATTTTCAACCAAGGACAGCATTCCTCTACTCTTCTCTTCTTTTTATCCATTCCCGAGTCCAGGACTTCTTAGCATTTCTTTTCTTCCTTTTTACCACTGTACGACATATAATTGTAGCTAAAGCAGCAATTTTTGCTTTGTTTGTTGGAGCCATACTCTCAAACCAATGTGTGTTGAACAGCTGATTCTTGGTTCAGAAGTTTATCGGTAGATGGCAATCCGGATACATCCACGGATTTTATAAAATAATTTTACCGTGAAAAACACAGCTTGCTTTCGTCAAATTTTTATAAAATTAGTTGTAAAATAAATTTTAAGAAACATTTTACCATGAGCAACGGGCCTAATTCTCTGATCTGTTAATTTCCTAACCAGTTCACTTTTGTCACTCCCATACTGTTTCTCAAGAATTTCATCTCACTAGCCTGTATTTTCCCATAGTGACTCTCTCCTTCTTCCTGGTTGTGATCATCATCCCATATCCATATATCCCTTCCGATCACAACCCAGGTTTCTGAGGATTACATCAGGATTGGAACGTAGTACGGTATATCCTTGGTCTATATATTGGCTTCTAACACTCTTCCTGAATAATTCTGCTGGTCTCCCCTGCTCATTGATTTATCTGTCGTTTCTTCCATTTTCCTGTATCATGCTTTCCAGATAGTGTACTTTAAACTCTCTACATTCCTCAGTCGTTCCCCACCAATTTTATTCCCATATATTGGCGTTCACTCGCGAGTGAGTGTGAATTAGTCTTCCTACTGATGTTTCCTCAGATGACTGATCAGTCCTACACGCTCTACTGCAGTGATGACACACATACTGTATATTGAGCAGCCAGCTGGCAAATGATCATTCCGCCTCAAGAACTCACGCTGTTTTCTCCTCGTTCGCAGTTCTGCTGCAGTGCTACGTCTCTGCTCTTCCAAAACAGCAATCCCTTTATGAATGGGGCTTCTCCATGTTGGACGATCCAGCATGTGCATTTCCCAGTTACCGACATTGATGTTATATTTCTTCAGGTTGGATTTGAGGCAATGTGTATATTTCTTTCTCTGACCTCCATAGTGCCCAACTAAGTTCAGAGTATATGACTTGTTTTGGAATGCGATGATTTGGCATGTGGATCACGTGACCCACCCATCTGAGTTGGTGTTGGGCTAACATTGCTTCTGTGATCGTAATACCGGCGTCATCCAGAACGCTAGTATTTGTGCGTTTATCTCTCCAAGTGACTTTCAAGATATGTCTGAGCCACCTTTGGTGGAATTTCTCAAGCATTAGTTTTGTGACGCCTGTAGGGTGTCCACGACTCACAGCCATATAAGAGAGCCGAAAGTAGAACAGAGTTGTACACGAATATCTTGGTAGAAGAATTGATGTTGTGATTGCCATACTCTTGAAGCACCACTGGCGAGTTGAACATATCCTCGGACACTCTCGGCACTAAAAGCCATACGTTAAATAAATAAATAAATATTCAACTCTATTAACGCTCAAGAAGATAGCATTGAAAAGAAAAATATGTTCGTTTAAATATCAATAATAGTACATTGTGCAACAAGCCTATAATGGCAATAATTAAGACACGAGTATGTTTATAAAACAAGCCTATGCGAGTTTTATAATTTCCATATGAGTGTCTTAGTTACCATTATAGGCGAGTTGCATACGACTGTTTATGTTCGACGATAATTATTATTACTATTTTATCGAACATAAATATTCATAAATATCTGTCGAGATTTCGCCAGTTTTATGTACTGAACAGAGCGCATGAGACGCAGAGAATGCCATGTATTTGACCATGGCCTCCTCGATTACCCTACAATGACACTAGGCCAGGCAGTGAAATTTAAATTAGGAGGCCAACACTCATCGCAGGTGCGATGTTATCGTTATCTAATTGGTCAAACAACTGTTTCTTGAGCTCTGATTGGTGGGAGAAACTGTTTCATAATGAAAAATTGTGTTATAATGAGCCTCATTATAGTACAGTTTTCTGACATATAATAGTCAGGGTCGAACATAAACATATTTTTAGTATTGACATGGCAGATTAATTAATAATTTACTTTGTAGGTCTCTCGTGTGCAGTATACAGACATTCCTCGTGCCTCATGCAGTGTGGTAACTCTGGTCAGTTGATGAGAATCAGGTCAAAGCAGTTCACAGTTCTGTGCTGTGATCATCAAACTTACTATGTTTTGTCATCACTTACTCCACAGGAAATGTTGGTGATGGGCGCCATGGGTCCACCTGGAGGAGGGCGAAACCAGATCTCCAACAGACTCTTGAGCTGCTTCTGTGTTATCAATATGACCTTCCCTCCTCCACAACAGGTGTTCCGTATCTTTAAAACAATGCTGAGCCAGCAGCTGGAGGACTTCCACCCCATCATGCAGGAGTGTGGTAAGTCTACAGCTCAATGGGGTTGCCACGTCTTTCTATGCCCTTCCTCTTGCCAAACTTCCACCCCATCATGCAGGAGTGTGGTGAGTCTACAGCTCAATGGGGTTGCCACGTCTTGCTATGCCCTTCCTCTTGCCAAACTTCCACCCCATCATGGAGTGTGGTGAGTCTACAGCTCAATGGGGTTGCCACGTCTTGCTATGCCCTTCCTCTTGCCAAACTTCCACCCCATCATGCAGGAGTGTGGTGAGTCTACAGCTCAATGGGGTTGCCACGTCTTGCTATGCCCTTCCTCTTGCCAAACTTCCACCCCATCATGCAGGAGTGTGGTGAATCTACAGCTCAATGGGGTTGCCACGGCTTGCTATGCCCTTCCTCTTGCCAAACTTCCACCCCATCATGGAGTGTGGTGAGTCTACAGCTCAATGGGGTTGCCACGGCTTGCTATGCCCTTCCTCTTGCCAAACTTCCACCCCATCATGCAGGAGTGTGGTGAATCTACAGCTCAATGGGGTTGCCACGGCTTGCAATGCCCTTCCCCTTGCCAAACTTCCACCCCATCATGCAGGAGTGTGGTGAGTCTACAGCTCAATGGGGTTGCCACGGCTTGCTATGCCCTTCCCCTTGCCAAACTTCCACCCCATCATGCAGGAGTGTGGTGAGTCTACAGCTCAATGGGGTTGCCACGTCTTGCTATGCCCTTCCTCTTGCCAAACTTCCACCCCATCATGGAGTGTGGTGAGTCTACAGCTCAATGGGGTTGCCACGGCTTGCTATGCCCTTCCTCTTGCCAAACTTCCACCCCATCATGGAGTGTGGTGAGTCTACAGCTCAATGGGGTTGCCACGGCTTGCTATGCCCTTCCTCTTGCCAAACTTCCACCCCATCATGCAGGAGTGTGGTGAATCTACAGCTCAATGGGGTTGCCACGGCTTGCAATGCCCTTCCCCTTGCCAAACTTCCACCCCATCATGCAGGAGTGTGGTGAGTCTACAGCTCAATGGGGTTGCCACGGCTTGCTATGCCCTTCCCCTTGCCAAACTTCCACCCCATCATGCAGGAGTGTGGTGAGTCTACAGCTCAATGGGGTTGCCACGGCTTGCTATGCCATTCCTCTTGCCAAACTTCCACCCCATCATGCAGGAGTGTGGTGAGTCTACAGCTCAATGGGGTTGCCACTCCTTGCTATGCCCTTCCTCTTGCCAAACTTCCACCCCATCATGCAGGAGTGTGGTGAGTCTACAGCTCAATGGGGTTGCCACTCCTTGCTATGCCCTTCCTCTTGCCAAACTTCCACCCCATCATGCAGGAGTGTGGTGAGTCTACAGCTCAATGGGGTTGCCACTCCTTGCTATGCCCTTCCTGTTGCCAAACTTCCACCCCATCATGCAGGAGTGTGGTGAGTCTACAGCTCAATGGGGTTGCCACGGCTTGCTATGCCATTCCTCTTGCCAAACTTCCACCCCATCATGCAGGAGTGTGGTGAGTCTACAGCTCAATGGGGTTGCCACGGCTTGCTATGCCCTTCCTCTTGCCAAACTTCCACCCCATCATGCAGGAGTGTGGTGAGTCTACAGCTCAATGGGGTTGCCACGGCTTGCTATGCCCTTCCTCTTGCCAAACTTCCACCCCATCATGCAGGTGTGTGGTGAGTCTACAGCTCAATGGGGTTGCCACGGCTTGCTATGCCATTCCTCTTGCCAAACTTCCACCCCATCATGCAGGAGTGTGGTGAGTCTACAGCTCAATGGGGTTGCCACGGCTTGCTATGCCCTTCCTCTTGACATACTTCCACCCCATCATGCAGGAGTGTGGTGAGTCTACAGCTCAATGGGGTTGCCACGTCTTGCTATGTCCTTCCCCTTGCCAAACTTCCACCCCATCATGGAGGTGTGTGGTGAGTCTACAGCTCAATGGGGTTGCCACGTCTTGCTATGTCCTTCCCCTTGCCAAACTTCCACCCCATCATGGAGTGTGGTGAGTCTACAGCTCAATGGGGTTGCCACGGCTTGCTATGCCCTTCCTCTTGCCAAACTTCCACCCCATCATGGAGTGTGGTGAGTCTACAGCTCAATGGGGTTGCCACGTCTTGCTATGTCCTTCCCCTTGCCAAACTTCCACCCCATCATGCAGGAGTGTGGTGAGTCTACAGCTCAATGGGGTTGCCACGTCTTGCTATGTCCTTCCCCTTGCCAAACTTCCACCCCATCATGGAGTGTGGTGAGTCTACAGCTCAATGGGGTTGCCACGGCTTGCTATGCCCTTCCTCTTGCCAAACTTCCACCCCATCATGGAGTGTGGTGAGTCTACAGCTCAATGGGGTTGCCACGTCTTGCTATGTCCTTCCCCTTGCCAAACTTCCACCCCATCATGCAGGAGTGTGGTGAGTCTACAGCTCAATGGGGTTGCCACGGCTTGCTATGCCCTTCCTCTTGCCAAACTTCCACCCCATCATGCAGGAGTGTGGTGAGTCTACAGCTCAATGGGGTTGCCACGTCTTGCTATGTCCTTCCCCTTGCCAAACTTCCACCTCATCATGGAGTGTGGTGAGTCTACAGCTCAATGGGGTTGCCACGGCTTGCTATGTCCTTCCTCTTGCCAAACTTCCACCCCATCATGGAGTGTGGTGAGTCTACAGCTCAATGGGGTTGCCACGGCTTGCTATGTCCTTCCTCTTGCCAAACTTCCACCCCATCATGCAGGAGTGTGGTGAGTCTACAGCTCAATGGGGTTGCCACGGCTTGCTATGCCCTTCCCCTTGCCAAACTTCCACCCCATCATGCAGGAGTGTGGTGAGTACAGCTCAATGGGGTTGCCACGGCTTGCTATGCCCTTCCTCTTGCCAAACTTCCACCCCATCATGCAGGAGTGTGGTGAGTCTACAGCTCAATGGGGTTGCCACGGCTTGCTATGCCCTTCCTCTTGCCAAACTTCCACCCCATCATGCAGGAGTGTGGTGAGTCTACAGCTCAATGGGGTTGCCACGGCTTGCTATGCCCTTCCCCTTGCCAAACTTCCACCCCATCATGCAGGAGTGTGGTGAGTCTACAGCTCAATGGGGTTGCCACGGCTTGCTATGCCCTTCCCCTTGCCAAACTTCCACCCCATCATGCAGGAGTGTGGTGAGTCTACAGCTCAATGGGGTTGCCACGGCTTGCTATGCCCTTCCTCTTGCCAAACTTCCACCCCATCATGCAGGAGTGTGGTGAGTCTACAGCTCAATGGGGTTGCCACGTCTTGCTATGCCATTCCTCTTGCCAAACTTCCACCCCATCATGCAGGAGTGTGGTGAGTCTACAGCTCAATGGGGTTGCCACGGCTTGCTATGCCCTTCCTCTTGCCAAACTTCCACCCCATCATGCAGGAGTGTGGTGAGTCTACAGCTCAATGAGGTTGCCACGGCTTGATATGCCCTTCCCCTTGCCAAACTTCCACCCCATCATGCAGGAGTGTGGTGAGTCTACGGCTCAATGGGGTTGCCACGGCTTGCTATGCCCTTCCCCTTGCCAAACTTCCACCCCATCATGCAGGAGTGTGGTGAGTCTACAGCTCAATGGGGTTGCCACGGCTTGCTATGCCCTTCCCCTTGCCAAATTTCCACCCCATCATGCAGGAGTGTGGTGAGTCTACAGCTCAATGGGGTTGCCACGGCTTGCTATGCCCTTCCCCTTGCCAAACTTCCACCCCATCATGCAGGAGTGTGGTGAGTCTACAGCTCAATGGGGTTGCCACGCCTTTCCATGCCCTTCCTCTTGCCAAACTTTATGAAAGGATACTGTTGCATAAACTTTCTCGACCAATTGCACACATAATATAGCTGAGGTTGAGTGACATTTTAAAAACCGACGTTTCAAGACAACTACTTGTCCCTTTATCAAGCTTTGCCAAGAAACAAAGAATGAGCAAACAATGGCACAGCCTCCATAGATATAAGATGGAAGCCGTGTCGAAACCAATATTTACTCCATGACCTCCTGAGACGAAGAAGATGTTGGTAATGAAACTAAAACGGGCAGCCATGATTTACTCATTTCTCTTTTGCGAGAAATCTGATAATGATGTGTTGCGCAACAGACAAGTGCACCTCTTGCTCATTCATAGTGTACTGAAGCAGCCCAGCTCCCTGCCGTGCATGTGCACGCAAACCCCTCCTTCAGACACTCCCACCAACATTCTGGCAAAGCCCCGCCTTAGATTTATTGCTAACGGCGGGGGTACATCAAAATCCCGTTTATATTTGATCCGCCCTTGTATTTGTTTCGACATGGCTTCCTCTCTTATACCATTTATCTGTGGAGGCTATGCCATTGTTTACACATTCATTCTTTCTTGACAAACCTTGATAAAAGCATACCTGCCAACTCTCCCGATTTAGGCGGGTAACTCCCGATTTCAGACTATTTCTCCCCCCCTCCCGCTTAACGTATTAAATATCCCGATTTTTCAAAAATCCCATGCGTAATTTCGGATTGAATGTGCGAGATGACACTCCAATCGTCTATCGAACGGATCGACTTTACGTGTTTTGAAGTTATATCTCGATACCGCAGTTTTGCTCTGTTTCGATAATAGACAACTGCGTACTAACTCCCGCGTCACGTCCTGCTGTTATAAAAAGTTCGCTTCGAATACGTTTTTGTTCGAAATCGTCGATGGTTAATTCAGCGCTTGTTCCTAGATGTTTTGCATAATGACATGTGGGTGATAGGTAGTTGTGCGCTGCAGAATATTGTATCTGTTTCACACGTGAAATTATATGATTTATGTATAACTTAGTTAGATGTTGTTGGCGTTAATATGCCCGTAGGCTATTGTGATTTTTTGATCTGAGTGATTGGGTCCGTTCCTCGGTAATATGGCGAAGAAATATGATGTGACATTTAAAAGTGTGTACAAAGATAACTTTCCGCATATAACCGTGTCAAGAAGAGGTGCAACATTTGCATTTTGTAGTGTCTGTAGGTGTGATTTCAGTATCTCACATGGTGGAAAGGGGGTCATTTCAAAACATGTGCTCTCAAATAAACATAAAGTTAATGTACAATGTGTTGGGAAAACCAAGAAACTTGATTATTTCAAGTGTAAGGAGGAAGACACTGACAGTATAACACGTGCAGAAGTATTGTTCACATTGTTTGTTATTGAACATAACCTCCCTGTCAATTGTTCGGATCACGCTGGTCCTTTATTTAGGATGATGTTCCCAGACTCAAAAATTGCCGCGAGATATGGCTCAGTTATGCTTTCCATTCTGACCATTCCGCATAGTAATGCAGAGTGTGAGAGGATGTTCAGTCTTGTCAGAAAACCAAGAACGCAGTTCAGGTCATCTCTCTCCGACAAGACTTTGGACAAACTTATAACTCTGAAGTCGATTCAGAAAGGGAAGTGTTTTGAGCAAGAATATAGCAAGACCTTTTTGAAGAGGGCAAAATCAGCCACAGTCACCTGCAACAACGACCAATAATATGATCTTCGATACGTCACTAGTTTTGTATGCCTGAGTGTGGTCGAAAGAAAGGTATGCTTGTTTCATAGACTAGTGAGAATATAAAATTACTCAGTCTTAAGTACATTTGTAAACTGGGATGTCATATCATGTTAGTCATGTACAGTTTAATAGTGTAACTTATATATTTGCTGAAAGGTCTTAGCCTGTGTATGTATTATGTTGCATCGCGGCTGCCCCCCCCCCCCCCCCCCCCCCCTCCCCCCCTCCCCAATCGCCGCCGCGTCGAATCTCCGGATTTTTCATTTTGAGAGGTTGGCAGGTATGTAAAAGGACAAGTAGTTGTATCGAAACGTCGGTTTTCAAAGTGTCACACGGCCTAATAATCCCAAAGCTATATTATTTATGAAAGGAGTTAATGGGGTGATAAATTGAATGAATCAAGGCAAGAGGTTACAACGACATCGCTATGGCCTGTTAGGACGTACCATCCCGGCATTTACCTGAAAATGGGGAAAATACAGAAAACCAATTCCAGGACGGTCAATGGTGAGGTTCGGATCTAACGGTCTTCAGAGTCCGAGTTTGCTTGGCCGAATGACCTTGAGCTGTGCCTTTCAAAGTGTAGCACAGTTATACTGGCATTTAAGGATGTCTAAATATAAACAAGTTAAAGAATCCCTCCAGGGCAAAACCCCAGTCTCTAAAGACACAGCAGCTAGACTTCACTTGTGCTTCTATCCTCCTATCTAATGATTATACCTGCATGTTTTCTTGTGTTAGTTTTTTTTTTTTTTTTTTTTTTTTTGTATTTATCGTTTCCAGAATAACAGAGTATCTTAAAGAATGATAAGAGTCAGTCATATCTAGAATAGCTTGCCACGGTGGGTGAGTGGATAGCGTGTCGGTCTACTAACTCCAAACTTGCAGGTTCGCTCCTGGCCGTGGTAAGTGATTTTTGAAAGGCGGCAAAAATACGACACGCATGTCATACGATGTTGGCATGTCAAAGAACCCATTTGAATTCAGTAGGCCGAGTTCATAATGGCAAAATTAATCTCGGGAGTTTCCGCCAACACAAAGTTCCTCATTTCTCTACTTGAAAGCGCTATAGTGTTCAAGGAGCTTAGATACCTAACCTCCTTGACTTTCAGAGTCATGGAGCAACGAAATTCGACATGCAAGCTACCCTCTGGGTGTCAAATAGCAAAGCTTGCACCCGGCACCCGAGGCCATACGATATTATTATATTATTATTATATCTAGAATCACAAGACACTGCCTGTTAAAGATGAGTTATTCATTCTAGAGCCCGAGGGAAAAGTCACACTTCATAAACGGAAAAATTTAAACATACTTAAATATTTGTTAATGATTCCTTTTGTAAGAAGTGCTTCTAGCGGCTTCGGTGGCGTAGTGGGTAGCATGCTGAGCTCCTCTGCCCAAGATCGCGGGTTCAAACCCGGCCTAAATTGGCGGATTTTTTAAGAGCGTTAAAAATCCCTCAGTATGCCTTCCTTGGGAGGTGAAGTAAAGCCGGCGGTCCCATGTCATAG
This sequence comes from Meconema thalassinum, assembly GCA_946902985.2. Classification (NCBI taxonomy): domain Eukaryota; kingdom Metazoa; phylum Arthropoda; class Insecta; order Orthoptera; family Tettigoniidae; genus Meconema; species Meconema thalassinum. Next base: position 13,891,166 of record OX336399.1, on the reverse strand, counting down.
ATTTATGGCATGTTAAAGAACCTTCCACTAATTACACCTGTGTGAAGCTAAAATAAGTTAAATTTGAACAACGCTCTTATGTTTCAACGTTCGTCGCCAGGAGCTGACTGCGGTGGTGTCTAGTAACCAAGTTCTGTACTAGTAGTCGTTGACGGTGGCGTTTGGCGGCCAAAGTAGGAACTACTTGAAAATTGAATGTCTGCAGTACTTACTTGAATTAAAAGCAGATAACACACACTAATACAGCCATCACAATTAACACCGGTTACCAGACAGTTTCTACACACACCCAAAGTACACGGGGCTACACGACCGCAGCCCCTAAACTGAGGAACCAACCAAAAAGTTCGAATAACATTTCAATAAAATATTTGTTAAATTTCAAAATAGGAGTAATTTTGAAAATAAACTGAGAAACACCGCTGAAGCTCCGTCTGGACCACGATACCTTATTATTTATCGTATGATGATACAGAGTTAAAATAAAAGTTATATACACCACATATAAAGTTATATATATAGTCATAAACACAAGTTCTTGCTTGAAACTTCTAAATCCAGGCCGTCAATCCACTGAAGTGCCTCAGAAGATGCATGATGAATGTCACCTCTGATCCTTGGAACGCTCGTTGCGGACATTCACCAACAATATGTCCGATTGTTTGCGGGGTAGCTCCACAATCGCAGTTAGCAGAAGTAACCCAACCCCATTTGTGAAGCAGGAATCCACATTTGCCTTGTCCTGTACGGATCCGGTTAATGATTCTCCATTGGCGTCTGGGGAGTTTGAAACCTTCTATCCGGTTGGAAGGGTTTTCAATCAGATGTGCATTGAATACTGATGATTCTTCCTGTCATAAAATAATTACCCCCGTGTGGGTGCGGGATAGAATACACCCACGGTATGCCCTGCCTGTCGTAGGAGGCGACTAATAGGGCCGACATGGCCGAATAACTTGCCAGTTTTGATTTGTTCAGACCCCCTGTGGATGGGGAGGGCAGAATTCATCCACGGTATCCCCTGCCTGTCGTAAAAGGCGACTTAGAGGGGGCCTTATAAAGGTCAATTTTGGTTTTCTGGTCCCAGCTCTGGTTTGACCAATAGAAATAAACATGCGTGCTGTTAGGGGAAGGGCCACCAGCTTGGCCATCTGGCCAGAAAGCCTAGACGGTATGCCCCATCCCGTCAGGTGGGTGCGCCATGTACCCTACAGTAGTATCCGCCTTACAACGAAGGTCCCTGCATGGCCGAATACTGGAGCTGAATAAATCCTGTGCATGCCGAGGGGGAAGTGCCTGTTCGAGGCACTGGGACCCCGGGCAATATCTGCTATGCCAGGTAGGTATTGCCTTGTCTGGGTGGCACCCACAGTGATAGCCCCCGTTCGGAGTGGGCAGTATTCGGGGAGGATTTCGTCCGGGATGCGTAGTAAACAATCACGGACACCTGTACAGGGTGGTACCCTTAAAAAGCCGTCTCTGGAGTGTAGACCGAATCCCAAGGTGTATACGCCTTGGGATGAGGCATTTAATAAGAAGTTCCCTGTTGACAGGTCTCCTCGCTACCTGGTAGCTACCAGGACAGACGGGGGACATTTTAAACAGGTAAAATCGATCCTATTTTCAGAGGAAATCGAGGGGAAATATCGCAACCTTAACGGGATTTCCAAGCTCCGGAACGGGCAGCTCCTGCTGCATACCGTTGACCGGCAGCAAACCGAAGCGTTGCTGGAATGCACGCATTTTGGCGAAATTCCCGTTAAGGTTGAGAAGCACGATACGCTAAATGAGGTCCGTGGAGTTATATTCCATCGCGACCTCATTTTAAACAGCGACGCGGAATTGATGCGGGATCTGGGGAAGCGAGGCGTCACCAGGATTAGGCGCATCACCCGGAAAATTGGAAATGATAGCTTCGATACTGGCGCTTTCATTCTTCATTTTGAGGGTGATGTAGTGCCTAGGCAGGTGAAGGTCACGTCGTACCATTGCGACGTTAGACCGTACATCCCTCCACCTATGCGCTGCTACAATTGCCAGAAATTCGGTCATGTTTCTGCCAGGTGCACTGCCAAGGCGGTGTGTAGAGAGTGTGGCAAGGGCACACATGACGGTGTGGGGTGTACGCCTCCCCCGACGTGTCCTAACTGCCAAGGAAGTCACTCTCCGCGGTCGAAGCAGTGCCCTGAGTTCTGCAAGGAAGCAAAGATCCAAGAAATCAGAACATTGGATCGGCTTTCATATCACGACGCTCGAAAGAGATACCGTGATATGACTGCACCCGAATTTCCGGTATCTTTCGCGGCTAAGGTGACGCCACCTATCACCCCTGCCACTTTCGTTCCCCGTGCTGTACCCTCGACGACGAACTACTCTGAGATCGTAAAGTCTCCCCTCGCGGTCCAAGCGAGACCTGTCAGCCCGGAAGAAGTCTTCCCCTGCCAACGAGGCAAAGAAGACTTCTGCGACCGGGGCTGGATCTTCATCCAGCCCATCTGATAAGACAAAGATAGTGGAGAAGAGGGGGACGGTTCGTCGCCGTCTCTCTCGCCCTCCTGCTGACGGGGTGGCTACTGTCTCTGCTGGCCTTTCCGCTTCCACTACCACCAAGGGAACGAAGCCTGCTGAAGCCAAGCCCGTCCGTATGGAGGAACTCCCCTATAGAAAAGAAAAAAAAATCGGCGGAGGAGAGGGGAGCGGTTCAGCGCCGTTTCTCTTCCTCTCCTAAAGGCAGGGCTGCTCACGTATCTGCTAGCCATCCCGCTCCCACCACTACCAGTGGAGCGGTGCCAGCAGGAGCGACCTTGTTTTATAAGGACCCGGCGTCTGTGGGGAAGGGACCATCTACTTCCCCAAACACACGTCGGCGCCGATCCAAGAAGAAGTCTCTTCGGGGCGTGTCGGGGACAGACACCCAGTCTTCGGACCGGGAGAAAGTCCCTCGACACCGCTCTCGCTCTTCCCCAAGGGCAAGACCCGTGAGGTCCGACGACGACCGTGCGCAACCCAAGAGAGCGCCCGCTCCATTTTCTTCGTCTTCGGACGGAGATGTGGAGATTGAGGTGTGCTCTCCTGCCCCATCATCTCCAACTAGAGATGGGGAAGGGTGGCAAACGGTCGAGCATAAGTAGAAGACCCACTTCTACTTAAGTCCACACCATGGCACTATTACAATGGAACTGTAATAGCTATTCTGTTCATCTCGCTGAGTTACGACAATTAATATCTTCGTTTTCGGCAACCATTGTCTGTCTTCAGGAATCCAGGTTTCGTCCTGGACATGAGACAACAATGCGTCACTTCAAACTCTTCTCTAAAGACCGGATGGACGGAGCTGTGGCCGCTGGTGGCGTCTGCACTCTCGTCCACTCTAGCCTCTTTAGTGAAGAGGTGCCGTTGCGTACTCAGCTAGAGGCAGTTGCAGTTCGTACTTCGTTGCCAGTAATGGCAACAGTATGTAACGTGTACATCCCACCTGATTCTCAGCCGGATTACGACCAGCTGGTGGATCTAGTCTCTCAGCTCCCCCCTCCTTTTCTCCTTCTGGGAGATGTTAATGCCCACAACACCATCTGGGGCTCCGCTACCACTAGCGGTAAAGGGAGAGATTTTGAGAGGCTGATCAGGCGGCTGGACCTGTGTCTGTTGAATACAGGGAAGCCTACGCACTTCTCTATTGCACACGGTACTTATTCAAGTATCGATATTACCCTGTGCAGTCGTGCGCTGGTTCCCCTGCTACAGTGGGGTGTACACGATGACCTTTGTAATAGTGACCATTTTCCAATTATCGTTACTCTTCCGAACCAGAGAGCCATCGAGTTACCAAGTCGATGGCTTCTCCGTCGGGCTGATTGGCCAACTTTCACGGCACGTGCGGTGTTTGCCGAAGATACCTTTGAGAGTGTCGACGATCATACCATTCACATAACGAATGGTATTTTGACTGCTGCTGAGGAAACAATACCTTCCTCATCCGGCAACTCACGCCGGAAGCTTGTCCCTTGGTGGACAGCCGAGATTGCAGCAGCCATTAAAGATCGTCGACGTGCTTTCAAATGCTATCGGAGGCAAAACACTATGGCCAACCTTATCACCTTCAGAAGGATGCGTGCTAGAGCCCGATATCTGATTCGGGAGAGTAAGAAAACGACGTGGGAAAAGTATGTGTCGTCCATGACGGCGCATACTCCTTCATCTCAAGTGTGGACTAAGCTTCGTCGGATCTCCGGACTCCCGACATCACTATCGATACCCGGAGTGTCCATCAATGGGGACATCATCACGGACCATCTCGCCATTGCCAACAGCATTGGCTCGCACTTCTCCGATGTATCCTGCTCCGGGAGTTACGATCCTACATTTCTGACTCTGAAGCGGGAGGCAGAGACTCACCCCTTGTCCTTTGCCACAGCTGCTTCGGAGTCCTATAATGTACCATTCTCTGAATGGGAACTGCGCAGTGTGCTTGCACTGTGCAGGGATACGGCTCCTGGACCGGATAACATACATAATCAAATGTTAAAACATCTGTGCGAATCCAGTATGAAAGAACTGTTGATCCTCTTCAATCGTATATGGATTGAAGGGGAGTTTCCATCTCAATGGCGAGAGGGGATCGTGATACCGATTCCTAAGGCTGGAAAGCATCCCAAGTTTGTAAGCAGCTATAGGCCCATTTGTTTGACAAATGGCCTATGTAAGCTGCTCGAAAAGATGGTGAACCGTCGACTGGTGTGGTTCTTGGAGGATAAAGGTCTCCTGTCTGAGTACCAATGTGGATTTCGCTCTCATAGGTCCACCACTGACCATCTGGTGCGACTTGAGAGCGCCATACAGGAGGCTTTTTTCCGAAAGCAGCACCTAGTCACGGTTTTCTTTGACCTCGAGAAAGCCTACGACACCACATGGCGCTACGGGATCCTTTCCACCTTTCACAAGTGGGGACTCCGTGGTAACTTACCGACTTTCATTGCGAATTTCATGTCCGTCCGACTCTTCCGTGTAAGGGTCGGTAGGACATTATCGCAGTACTATACCCAAGAAAATGAGTGTCACCTTGTTCGCGATTGCCATTAATGGCATTGTTGCCGCCGCCGGGTCCACGGTAGTTCCATCGCTGTATGTAGACAATTTAGCTCTGCATTACAGCTCTGGAAGTATGGCAGTCGTGGAACGGCAATTGCAGCTAGCCATCAACCGGGTCGACAGGTGGGCTCACGACCGGGGTTTTCGTTTTTCAGCAGCGAAAACCTCCGTCGTCCATTTTTGTCGGCTACGGAGGCTACATTTACACCCTGAACTACATCTCAGGGATGCTGCGTTGCCGTTGGTTGACACTTATCGCTTCCTGGGGCTCCATTTTGACAGCAAGTTAACGTGGCAGCACCATATACGGCAATTGAAAATGACATGTCTCAGGAAACTGAACATGCTCAGGTTTCTTAGTGGCACTACGTGGGGGGCTGACCGTGCGGTGCTCCTACGGTTCTACCAAGCCCTCGTCCTGTCCCGGCTAGACTATGGTTCTGCGGCATACGGTTCAGCAAGGCCGGCAACCTTGAAAATGCTGGACAGTATCCACCATAGTGGCGTTAGGCTGGCTACCGGTGCCTTCCGGACCAGCCCGATACCCAGCCTACTCGCCGAATCGGGTGTTCCACCTTTAAATTATAGACGCCAACATATGCTTTTAGCATATGCTGCCAATGTGCGTCAAATGCCGCAACACCCGACCTATCAAGCTCTCTTCGGTACCCAAAACCACCAGGGTTACGCCAACCGGCCTCGTGCCACTCGGCCGGTTGGTATTAGACTTGATAGCTCGTGTACTGAAATAGGAGTGGCTGTAGGTCCCTGTATGATCCGGACATCTAGCGAGGTGCCTCCGTGGCAAGTCCCGCGTCCGGAAATTCGGTTAGATCTTCACCAAGGTCCTAAGGTGAACACGGATGCGTCCGTTTACCGGAGGCAGTTCCACAGCATAGTTCACCAATTTCCGGACGCTGGCATTCTATACACGGATGGTTCGAAGGTGGACGAGAAAGTGGGTTGTGCTTACGTTATTGATGGTGCAAATACCAAGATCTCTTTGCCTGAGGCCTGTAGTGTGTTTACTGCGGAGCTCGTAGCCATCTATGAAGCTCTGCAGTTTGCACTACAGGATGCACGAATCCACTTTCTCGTGTGTACCGACTCTTTGAGTTCGTTGCAGTCAATTGCTACATGTTTCCCGCAACACCCCCTAGTGCAGCGAATCCATGACCTACTAGCCGGGCTGTGCCACGCTGACACTCGAATCACCTTTCTGTGGCTTCCAAGCCACATGGGAATTGCGGGAAATGAGTTAGCGGATCAAGCTGCAAAAGAGGCGGTATCACTACCACCTCGACCAATGGAGGTACCCGCTAGAGATATTCGCTCTCAGTTACGCCTACAAGTTCTGGCTTTTGGGAGAGTCAGTGGCTAGCTGACCCACTGCCCAGTAAACTGAGAGCGATCAAGGGAACTACTCGCGTGTGGCGGAGCTCCTTCCGGGTCCGGAGGGAGTCCGTCATTTTGTGTAGGCTAAGGATAGGTCATACAAGATCCACCCACTCATACCTAATGAGAAGGGAAGACCCCCCACTTTGTACCTGTGGAGCCGTATTCACCGTGGCCCACATTTTCACCGAGTGTGTGGATCTTGCTGACTTACGAAGAAACCTTGGTTTGCAGACGACACTCAAACTTATATTAGCCGATGACGTGTTGGCTGCTGATCGCGTTATCCGCTTTATAAGTGAGAGTGGGTTAGGGCCAGCAATCTAAATTTTCCAGTGAACATTGACTCAACGACTTGTTCGTTTTTGAATGATAATGTTTTGTTTTTTCCGTAATTTTTGTTAATTTTTATAATTTTTATTTTTTATTTAATTGTTTGTTTTTGTTTTATTAATTTTTGGTCTTTTGAAATTTAGATGTCCACCTCAAAATTTTAAATTCAATTCAAAATTTGTATTCTTTAATCTGTGTTAAGAGGGGCAGATGACCTCGTAGTTCCGCCCCTTAAAACAACAATAACTAACTAACTAACTAAAATAATTAGCAAAAAGGGTTTACTAAATACAGTCCTAAACTCCAAATTGATGGGAGAAGAAACAAACACCGACATCCATTGGTCACAACCGGAAACAGACGGATATATTCAAAAAAGTACATTTGACTTGTACGGTATACAAAAACAAAAGAAGAACACTATGAGAAATACAAAAACAAAAGAAACACACTATGAGAATTTGTGAATGCAAACTCACACTTCCCCCCATTCACAAATTGCACAAAAAAAAACTTAAAACCAAAAAAAAATACATAACTAGCCTTACACTAACAACAAACATTTGTACATCAATCCTTGTCTGGTAACAATCCCAATTGAGGGTAGATTTTACGTAATTTTATCCTTGGTAACACCTTGGTAAATATATCAGCAAGGTTTGATTCTGTGTTGACATATTCAAATGCTATCTCACCCTCTTGCACACACTCTCGTAAGTAGTATAAATCTAACAGAAGTTGTTTAGTTTTCTCTGACACTATTGGGTTTTTTGATAGTGAAATGGCTCCTTGATTGTCAGCAAAAACAACACAGGGCTTGTCGACAAAATTTGACTGTCCTATCTCTTTAAACAAATTGCACATCCATTTCACCTCATCTACCACATCCGCCATTGATACGTATTCGGCTGCCACAGTTGATCGTACAATGCGTCTTTGGAGTGTGGTTTTCCAACTAATGGCACCCTTGGCCAGCACAAAAACATAGCCCTCATATGACCTTCCACTTACATCATTTCCATAAGCAGCATCAACAAACACCTTCAGTTTTTCTCCTGATTGTTCATAACACAATGACAAATCTTGGGTCTCCTTGAGGTAATGAAGGAGGTGTTGAGCTTCCTTCCAATTTTGCATTTTAGGATTTGAATTAGCCTGGCTAACCTTACACACTGGGAAACTTAAATCTGGTCTAGTTGTACTGGATAAGTATAGGATCTTACCTACAATTTTTCTATAACGTTTGGTTTTTTTTAACTCCTCTGTGTCATTATTTGGTACAGTTGAAGGTAAAGGGGTACCACAACCTTTTGGGTAGGGTTCTTCTAGTGATTTAAGAACATTTGTCCATATGTACATGTTTTGACTTAAACATACATTTTTCTTAGACCCTTGACTGACTTTAATCGACAAAAAATCTGAGATATTTCCCAAATTACGCACTTCAAACTTTGACTTCAATCTTTTTACAAACCAATCTATTTTAGCTTGTAATCCCCACACACCTAGATCATCAACATAAAGGGCAACATACAGGTCATGATCTGGGCTAAAATATAGACATGGATCACATTTGCTTTGATTTAAGCCAAGCTTGACAAGTTGTGCAGTGATACAATTGTGCCAATCTTTACCAGCTTGACACAAACCGTAAATACTCTTGTTGAGTTTTAGCACATAGTCTGGGTATTCTACACTGCGAAACCTTCTGGTTGACTTACAAATACAGTTTCCTTAATTTTGCTATTAAGGTATGCCGATACAATGTCCAAATGACAATTATCCCATTCACGCTCTACTCCTATGGCTATAAGGGTCCTAATAGTTTTCCTTTTTACCACAGGACTGTAGGATTCAAGGAAATCTGTACCCTTTATCTGACTGAAACCTTGAGCTACTAAACGTGCTCTATACCTAAGTACTTCACCTTCTTGGTTTCGTTTAGTTTTATACACCCATTTGGTGCCTATGACAGTCTTGCCACCTGAATCTTCTGCAAGTGTCCACACATCATGTTTTTCCAAGAGGGCAATCTCTTGGTTCATTGCCTCAAACCATTTATCTTTGTCATCTCGTGAGGTGGCTTCTTGAAAAGACACCGGATCGTTATATTCTGACCTCAACATGACAATGCGACATTTGACCTTGACTTCATTACAACACACACACTTACTGGGAAGTTTTCTCTCTACTCGACCTGCGTAATACTGTGTGTTCAGGCTGTAATGGAGAGTCTATTACGACATCAGAATCTGACAAAGAGGCATCACTATCACTTGTTACAGAATTTTCATTTCCTGATTCGGCTACTTCGTGTTCAAACACGTCACCTCCACAATCTTTCTGCTCGACAAACACTTCTCCAACTGTTCTAGGTTCACAATCTATCTGAGTTACAGGTTTTTCCTGGGCTTTTACAGAAAACGGAAATACATCTTCAACAAATTCTACATTCCTGGATTTAATGACACATTTCTTTTCGATGTCCCATACACGGTAGCCCCTCGAGTCATCGGGGTACCCTAGCATTGCACCAACATTTGCCCTTGGCACTAACTTTTCCACATTACGTTTATGGATCCAAACTTTACAACCAAATGATTTTAACATAAGCAATTCCTGGTCTGACAACTTTCTACTCGTCCACAGTTCAAATGGGATGTTCTTTACAGTTGATGACACACACCTATTCTTTATATAGCAGGCTGTGCTGATGGCTTCCCCCCAAAATTGAACTGGCATGCCTGACTGAATGAGCATGCACCTACTAGTGGTGAGAAGTTGCTGGTTGAGGCGTTCAGCAACGCCATTCTGTTGGGGAGAGTAAGCCATTGTTAACCTACGAACAATACCTTCCTTTTCAAGATAGTTACAAAACTCTGTACTTAAATACTCTCCACCGTTGTCTGAATGGAAAGATTTCAACTTGGTCCCTTGTGCTGTCTCCATTAGGGCTTTAACCTTGAGAAACTCATTAAATGCATCACTCTTATGCTTAAGAAACCTTACATATGAGAATCTGGTACAATCATCAGTAAATGTAATAAAATATTTGCTACCTCCAATCGATGGGTGCTCTAGCTGGCATACATCAGAGAACACAACATCTAATGGCTTCTGAGATACATGATCTCTTTCATTAAATTTAAGTCTTTTCATTTTACCTTGTTTACAAGTATCACAATCAAGATTCTTTTCTTTGGGTATAAAATCACGATCTGGAATGTTCAGAGCATGGCCAAAACGCTGATGCCATATTCCGCCAGTTACAGCTTTGTTGCTCTTAGCATACACAACCTCCACCTCGTCATTACAAGCAAATTCTTTCCCTTGTTCTACCATAAAATAATCACAATTTACCTCATACATATTTCCAACAGCCTCACCCGTAAGGAATATACCCTCATGATCTGACAATACAACTTTGCTATCTTTAATGGTTACGACTGCACCTTTCCTGTCAAATTGACCTACAGATATTAAATTGTCTTGAAGACCTGGGACATACAACACTCTTTTCAGTTTCAGAAAAGAACCTCCACACTTGTCAGATAGCTTCATAAGCACACTTCCCATACCACATACACTAACTACGGATCCATCAGCTGTGTCTACACTACCAGAAACCTTTGGGGTGTAATCATACAGAATATCCTTATAAGGTGTCAGGTGCTCAGTGGCTCCTGAATCTACATACCACCTGCGTACACAATCAGATGCATCATCCTTGCTTTCAGTTGTCACATAAGACTTTACCTTAACACTACTAGCATTAACCTGAACACATTCGTTTGCCGCCTCATCGTCCTTTACCGTGGCAATAACCTCACGATTCTTAACCCTAACATTTGCCTTGCGTCCATTACTACAATTCCGGGAAGTATGACCTATCTTGGCACAATTAAAACACAAAACTGAACCTTTCTTTCTTGCTTCATGAACTAAATCACAGAACTTCACAATATGCCCCTGTTCTTGGCACTTGTAGCACATGAATCCACCACTACCTGTTGGCTTGTTGACACTTTTGCTGCTGTTGACGACCTCCTTGGAATTTAAGCGCATGGCTGCCACCATTGCCTTCACGCTTTCACCCTCAGATTCTTCCTTCTTCAGCCTCGCATAAGTCTCCTGTTCTCGCTCCATCTTTAGTTTGTCCAACTTGTTCTTTCTCTCCTCCAACACTAGTTTGGCTCGCACTACCTTTACACTTAAGTTTTCTTCATTGCTTTCCAATGAACGTATCAAATTTTCGTACTCCCGCTTTTCCAGTCCTCTGAGAATAAAAGCAGCTTTGGCCTTATCCGTAAATTTTATACCTACATCGTCCAACCGTGCACACCAAGTAAGCACTTTATCAACAAATGTACGCATGCTAATGTCACTAGTTTTCTTAAAAAGACACAATTCTTCTAACATCGTCACAATTTGAAGGACTCCGGTATCGCAACATGAAGTCAGAAGATTCTGCCATGCTTCCTTAGCTGTCTCCGCTTCTTTGATATCACCTAGGAAAGGGTCGGTGACCAAACCTATGAGCAAGTTTTTCGCGTCTTGATCTTTGCCCAGTCGGGCCTCTGAGTACTCTTCAACGGGTGTATCTTCTATCTCTCCTGTATCGGTCTTTCGTGGGAAACCTTGAACCGCGTCCCACAGACGCCTTGTTTGAAGCAATGCCTTTGTTCGGGTGCTCCACGCTTCCCAATTTTCGTCCTGTAACCTCACTATTGGAACTACTCGCTCGCTGCTTCCCGTAGCTGAATCCATGTTAGTATGTATTCTTAAAATAAAACGTACAAATAGTCCTCACAATAGAAAAATCGTCCACAAAATTCACCAAACACTATCTTGGATGCACACTTAACTGTCCACATGTGCGCCGCACATATCAACACCTTTTAACAACCGACATTCTCCCATCACAAAGTCCACACATTAACAGCAATAAGCGTTTAACTGGGCTCATAACCTGTCATAAAATAATTAGCAAGAAGGGTTTACTAAATACAGTCCTAAACTCCAAATTGATGGGAGAAGAAACAAACACCGACATCCATTGGTCACAACCGGAAACAGACGGATATATTCAAAAAAGTACATTTGACTTGTACGGTATACAAAAACAAAAGAAGAACACTATGAGAAATACAAAAACAAAAGAAACACACTATGAGAATTTGTGAATGCAAACTCACACTTCCCACATGCTTCTGAGATGTTAAATGAAGAGTCTTCAAGAAGTACTGCAGAGCGCCAAGGTGGCTTTCTTGACTTCAACCGTTGATCACCTACTTTTGCTACATCAGTATGTATGGGTAGCTGGGGGTTCTTCTGAATGGTTTTCCAGATCTTCAGGAGAGCCTCTGATCTTCGAAGAGCTGGAGGTTGGATGTTACTTAGAACAGGTAACCATGTATTGGGTGTGCTACGTATGCAGCCCGTAATCAGTCGCATTGTCTGGTTAAGTTGCACATCTATCTTCTTGGAGTGGACACTGTTTAGTAGGGGTCGACGGTGCACCGATTTTTCGGTTTCGGTACGGTACAAAGGAAATTACCGACCTCGGTTCGAGACGATAAAAAACTCGGTGAAAAGTTCGGTTCGGTACAAGAGACACAAATACTGTAATTTAAAGGAAACCTTTTTTTAGACATCCAAAGTATTGTCCTTTATCAACAATGTTTTACTTCAACAGTTAAATACAGTAAAACTTCTTGTATACGGTTCATATTTATACGTTTTCTATACGATTTTTCCTGGTCCCGGCAAAAAGCCTATACTTTCCATGTTAATTTATCTCCGATATACGTTTTACATTTATTCGTTTTTCACGCTTATACGATCATATTTTAAGTCCCTTGCAATATAAAGCGTCATTTATACGTTGCGTGTTCTGAGAAAGTACGTATGTTCGAATGCAAACTTTTGTTACCGCCTGTACTTCCCTTCGGAAGGATGCACCGCGTGCTATATTATGTTACGATGGCCTTGAGCGACACCGGTGGTCACGGCGACACTCGCTTGCCAGTGTGTCGTAACAAGGAAGAACAGCTTGCGTAATAAGCAAGCGCTATTATTGTAAAGGAAAGGAAGCTTGTAGTTTAACGTGACCGTTAATCTCGAGATCATGAGCCACGGGACCTCCTTTTTACGTGGAATCCGAACCACAGGACATGGCATTTCACTTCGAAAATCTCACATGCATTGACCGGGAAGTGTTAGCCTTTCAAAATAACAGGAAGCAGCCATAAAACACAGTTAGACAGCATCTGAAGCTTATGTTAAGATGAGCGGAAGTGTTTTACGATCGCCGATATATTTTAAAAAAATATTATTTCCGCTTTTATAATTTTCATTCGTGTTTTTTTTAGGACTTCTCGTCAAACCATTAAAAATACGCGATTGATTCTGTGTTATAATAATCTTGCGTCTTCAGACAAATGAAAATCCATTAATTTAGGCCTACACTACGGTATTTTATTAATGACGATGAAGAGCCGCAGAATAATACAGTGGATTTTAATGATGCTCTATGGACTATCAAACATTTTGTCACGCACCATAACGTTTCTGAGGAAATAATGGCCGAATTATATCGGTTTGAAAATACTGTTCACGCCGTGGCCGCAGCCAACAATAAACAAGCCAAGATAACAAACTACTTCGTAAAGTGACTCAATTTTCTTTGTTTTGTTATATCTGAGTGCATTTCTCTTGTAGTTGTTTTGTTAAATATTCCCGATTATAGTTAAACAATCGTATTATTATTTCTTGTTTTTCACTTCTTAACGGGAACCCTCGTTCGCCCGCCGCCCGCGTTGCTAGCCTGTCTCCCGCCAGGCACTTTGCCGTAATGCGTAGCTCGCGCGGCACAGTCACTGAGTAGACTATCTAATATATAAAAGTGAAAGTCTGTATGTATGTATGTATATATGTTGGTTCCGTATACAAATCTACACCGTTCCACCAATCTCAACCATATTTTGCATACACATAGTTTAGGACCCAGAAGGAACCGCTGGCTACATGAATTTTCGATAGTCTATCTCATTCTTCTGATTTTGCCCCTTTTTCACTCAAAAACAGGCTAATCAAATCATAAAATATACTCATGAAGGAATGGCAAGGCAGATAGTTTACATGGCAACATAGCTCAAGTCGAGACACGGCCGACTGGATGCCAATTGCGCTCAGCACTACCGGTATAGAAAATGAGGATCTTTACTTGAAATCCCGTTAGTTACTCACCTACTCACACAGCACTGTCAACCGAGTTTAGCACAACAAAGACTTGACACTATCTTCTTTCTACTATATATTTTCCAAATACCACTCACTCACTCACTCATTCATTTATTCATCACGAAATCTCAGAAACCACCGAACGGATTGGAATGAAATCTGGTATGCAGCTTCCTCAAGGGTCGCAAATGCCCACTAAGAGAGAAATTTTGGCTATTCAGGTTCTAAAGGGGTGTTAAGGGGGTAGACCTGCATTTAATTGAATAGCAATATCTCCCGATTGGTTTCATGGGGGGATGTGATACTCGGCATATAAACTCATCATTAAAAATAAGAAGACATGTGTCTGAGGGTTTTTCGATGTGGTGTATATTATGAGGTGAAAGGGGTGAAAAGTGGGGATTAAAAGATTCTTAACGGAGCGTGTGTCTCTTAAAACGACATAGGCGAGGAGTTTGAAACACAGCGAAAAAAAATCAACATAAAAAAGAAGTAAATATGTGTTTGACAGTTTTTTCATAAATCCAATTTAAGGGGCCCATGGGGAGAGATGAAATTCTGGGGGGGGGGGGAACAGGAAAGAAAGTGTCCTAACTGATTGACTGACTGGCTCACTCATCAAACTCAGGGGAAAAAAACTGCTTTAAAGTAAGTAAATAGCTGTTCGACAGTTTTTTTTTTTTCATAAATCAAATTTAAGGGGTTCATGGGGAGGGGTGAAATTCTGAAAAAAGAAAATTGAAAGAAAATGTCCAGACTCACTCACTTACTCACTCACTCATCATCGCCTAGCCAACATTATTGAAGTTAGAAACATGACAGTTTGGGGATATGTTCATTGTATGTCAAAACCGTCTACTAAGGGAGGATTTTCGGATATTCAGGTTCTAAAGGGGTCTTAAGGGGGTTAAACCTGCATTTCATTGAATAACAATATCTCCCGATTGGTTTCATTGGGGGATGTGATACACGGCATATAAACTTATCATTAAAAAGTAACAAGACACGTGTCTGAGGGTTTTTCGATGTGTTTATGAGGTTAAAGGGGGTGAAAAGTGGGGATTGAAAGATTCCTAACGGAGCGTGTATCTCTTAAACGACATAGGCGAGGAGTTTGAAACTCAGCGGGAAAAAAATCAGCATAAAAATAAGTAAATACGTGTTTGACCGCTTTTCCATAAATCCAATTTAAGGGGCCCATGGGGAGGGGTGAAATTCGGGGGGAGGGACAGGAAAGAAAGTGTCCTAACTGATTGACTGACTGACTCACTCATCAAACTCACAAGAAAAAACAGCTTTAAAGTAAGTAAATAGCTTTTCGACAGTTTGTTTATCAATCAAATTGAAGGGGTTCATCGGGAGGGGTGAAATTCTGAAGAAAAAAAATTGAAAGGAAATGTCCTGACTCATTCACTCACTCATCATCGCCCAGCCAAAAATATTGAAGTTGGAAACATGATATTTCGGGGATATGTTCGTTGTATGTCAAAACCGTACACTAAGGGAGGATTTTTGGATATACGGGTTCTAAAGGGGTCTTAAGGGGGTTAAACCTGCATTTCATTGAATATCAATATCTCACGAGTGGTTTCATTTGTGGATGTGATACTCGGCATATAAACTAATCATTAAAAATACGCAGACATGTGTCTAAGCGTTTTTCGATGTTGTGTATTATTATGAGGTGAAAGGGTTGAAAAGTGGGGGTTGAAGGATTCCTAATGGAGCGTGTAGGCCTATCTCTTAAACGACATAGGCGAGAAATTTGAAACTCAGCGAAAAAAAATCAGCTTAAAAAGTAAGTAAATCGGTTTTCGACTGTTTTTTCATAAATTAATTTAAGGGGCCAATGGGGTGTGGTGAAATTCTGGGGAAAAAAAGGAGAGAAAGTGTCCTAACCGACTGACTCAGGGTAAAAAGACAGCTTAAGAAATAAGTTAATAGGTGTTCAAGCGTTTTTTAATCAATCCAATTTAATGGGCCCATGGGGAGGGGTGAAATTCTGGTAAAATAAATGAAAGAAAATGTCCTGTCTGACTCACTCACTCAACACGCCCAGCGAAAACTATTAAAGTTGGAAACATGAAATTTTGGGAAGATGTTCGCTGTATGTCGAAAACGTTAACTAAGGAATGATTTTTGTTTATTCGGGTTTTAGAGACGTGTCAAGGGGGTAAACGTGCATTTCATTGAATAACGATATCTCATGAGTTGTTTGTTTGGGGATGTGATATTCGGTATATAAACTAATCATTAAAAATAATCAGACATATATCTAAGGGTTTATCGATGTGGTGTATATTATGAGGTGAATGGGGTGAAAATTTGGGGTTGAGGGATTCTTGACGGAGCGTGTATCTCTGAAACGACATAGGCGTGAAGTTTGAAATTCGGTGGGAAAACAGTTTAAAATACAGATAAATAGGTGTTCGAACCTTTTTTCATAAATCCAATTTAAGGGGCCCTTGGAGAGGGGTGAAATTCTGGGGGAAAAAACCCAGGAAAGAAAGTGTCCTAACTGATTGACTCACTTACTCATCAAACTCAGGGGGAAAACAGCTTTAAATAAGTAAATAGGTGTTTGACCGTTTGTTTCATAAATCCAATTTAAGGGGTTCATAGGGAGGGGTGAAATTATCAAAAATAAATGAAAGAAAATGTCCTGACTGACTCACTCACTCTTCATCGCCCAGCCAAAATTATTGAAGTTAGAAACATGAAATTTTGGGGATATGTTCGTTGTATGTCGAAAACGTCCACTAAGGAAGGAGTTTTGGATATTCAGGTTCTAAAGAGGTGTTAAGGGGGTAAACGTGCTTTCCATTGAATAACAATATCTCACGAGTGGTTTCATTTGGGGATGTGATACTTGGCACATATACTAATCATTAAAAATAAGCTGACACATGTCTAATGGTTTTTCGATGTAGTGTATATTATGAGGTGAAAGGGATGAAAAGTGGGGGTTGAAAGATTCCTAACTGAGCGTGTATCTCTTAAACGACATAGGGAGGAGTCTGAAACTCGGAGGAAATCTATCAGCTGAAAAATAAATAAACAAATGAAAAAATAAATAAAATAAATAGGTGTTCGACCGTGTTTTCATAAATGCAATTTAAGGGGCATATGGGGAGGGGTGAACTTCTGGAAGAAAAACGTCCACTAAGGAAGGATTTTTGGATGTTTGCTCTCATCGACCCACCAAAACTATTAAAGTTAGAAGAATGATATTTTGGGGATATGTTTGTTTGTTGTGTGTCGAAAACGTCTACTACGGAGGGATTTTTGGGTATTCAGGTTCTAAAGTGGTGTTAACGGGGTTAAACCTGCATTTCATTGAAAAACAATATGATACGACTATGACGCGAGCGATGCGAGGCTAAAATTGAGATGGTGTGTGTCTGTGTATTAATCAATCTCGCAAGTACCACTGGTCCGATTTACGTGAATTTTACATGGAAGTAGCTGATTTACCTGGTTAACATATAGGTTACTTTTGATTTCAATACTTTGCACTATTTAAAATTGCGACCATTTTAGTGACGTCACTACACCCTTTGGTTTCAAACTTTCATATTTCCATTTCAAATAAAAAGAGAACGCTAAGAAATAGCAAACTTTTGATGGCATATGCGAGGTTTAAAATTACATTTCCTATCCGAAAGGTATCTGCAACTGTTAGCGAGTAAAACCTAAATTTGTGCTATAAAACACGGTCAACGCCGAGCGGTGTAGTTGGACAAAATGTTCCATCCTTAATCTCCCTCTGCGCAGCACCTCGCCTATCCCGTTTTAACTGTCACCTTCACATTTTAATTTATTTATGACGCGTAGCGAAGCACGGGTACTTCAGCTAGTAGCCTATAGTTCTCAGCTGGTGCTGAAAATGTTCGCCATTCATTGCTACACATCGCTGGCACCTCTTCATGAAGTTGTCATTTACGTTCTGAAGTTCCTCAGCACCGATTGACTCTATTTCAGCTGTAATATACCTTAGTCCAAAGAATATGGACTGTTAAAGCCGTGGCGTCAAGAAGCGCATTACGGCAAAGTGATTGGCGAGAACCGGCTCGCGGCGCGAGCGAGGGTCCCCGTCGCTTTTAAAACAAAGCCCCTGTATAACCCATATAGTCACATACATTTTGCAGTTTTTATTTACCGACTTTCATTTACGCGTTTTTCACATTTATGCGTGTTTTTTTTTTCTTTGGTCCCCTGGATATCGTATAAGTGAAGTTTTACTACTAGAGCACAATAAAAAAGAAGCTTGTAGTTTAACGTGACCGTTAATCTCGAGATCATGAGCCACGGGACCTCCTTTTTACGTGGAATCCGAACCACAGGACATGGCATTTCACTTCGAAAAGCTCACATGCATTGACCGGAAATCGAACCCGGACCACCTTGGTAAGAGGCATACAGCTAGACCGCTGAGCCACCACGCCCCTAGAGCACAATAACTCTTCTGATTAATAAAATTAAATTATGGACTTAAGTGTTCCAGTGTGAGCCTAATGTCTATTTAATGTATGCATCAATTGGCTTACTCCACACTAAAAGGGCAAGTTTGAAAGTTAATGGAACATTGTATGAGATTATTAGTTGTACATTTTTTCTGTATTTTAAATAAAAATTGTGCTATTTGGCAAGTATTTGGTTTACTGTATAATCATTAGAACTCATGTGTTACTTTTTTCTTAATGGTTTACTCTAATTTAGCATGTTAAAATCAGCCGAGCTGTACCGAACCGATTTTGTACCGAGAACCGAAGTACAATTTTTTTTACCGAACCGAACCGTACCGAACCCAAATTTTCAGTACCGAAGACCCCTACTGTTTAGGCAAGATGGGCAGCAGTATTCAGCAACGGAGTATGACAGTGCCAGAGCAGTTTGAGCGCTGGAACCCCAGGAGGTACCAACAAGCTTCTGAATGATGCTATTACGGGTCTTCACTTTTGCGGCCACGTTCGTGAGATGTTGTTTGAAGGTCAAGTACAAGTGTTATCCCAAGGTACTTAGGCATGCTGCAGAACTGCAAAGTTTGTCCTCTGAATTTAACTTCTGGTTAATTATATACTGTTTATTTTTTGCCTTCAGTCAATATTTAGTACATTGAAACCGTACCGGGTTTGGTGACATTGTGACCTCCCTCAGCTGGTATATGATGAGTAACTGAGTAGTAACATACCAAAAGTTCACAGAGTAAATTTTCCACAATAAAAAACAGATCTGTTACAATAAATGTTGTAACCTGCATGGCCAGAAAGAACTAATAAAATGATGAAAGCCCAAAAATGAACATGGTCTACATATAAAAGAAAATGTCTATCAATCGCAACAAAATTAAAAAATTACAAGACGGTGGTTCAACCAGAGGTGACCTATGGAAGTGAAACTCTTTTTAAAGTTACTCAGAAAAACAGAATCGACAAAATTTTAAAAGTAGAAAGAAGAATAGCTAGAACATGCATAAATAAAAAATATCAGAAAGATGGACAGTGGCGGATAGTACCAAATGAAGTGGTATGCAGAGAACTGGAGCCCATCACTGATACTATTGGGAAGAAACGGATTTCTTTTTATGGTCACATCATGAGGACACCGGAAAGCAGATTATGTAGAAAAATTGGAGTGAAACTTTGGAATATGAAACAAAAAGTAGGATGGATTAAGGAATTAAGGAGATATGAAAGAATTAGAAATAACCTTGCATGACTTGCAAAAAAAAACTGAAAGATATAAAAATAAGATTTCAGGCAAAAATAGGCAAACGTAATACAGTAGAAAGGGTATTTATAGATGAGGAACGCCTGAGAAGATCAGAGCGAATGAAAGGATACTGGACGCCTCGGAAAGAAAACTTACTGAAGAAGAGGACCAAGAAATGATTGACTGAAGTGGGTCAATGAGGCCGTAAAAGCAGAAGAAGAAGAGGAAGAAGAAATTTTGTAAATTAAGCATAAAAATTGTTTTGAAAAACAGCGTAGAAATGAGGAGATGTGTATGTGAAAATTTGTACTGTATGTTGAATCAGTTAGGTTATAAAAATTCTTGATGTGTATTTGCTAGGTATAGTAGAGAAAAACTTTGGAATATGTCTGGCGAAGTTATTAAGAAATGTTGAAAAATGTATCTGATGTGTAGTTAAATAGTTGTGAGGAGAACTTATGATACTCTGGATTTCTAGGGGTTATGTGTTTAAATTCAAATCCCTTTTTGGGACCTGTCACAATAATACTGTAAAGGCCTAATCAATTTTGTGTTCCTTCTTGCAGCTGGTGGGATGACAGACTGTACAATCCAAGTGTATAAAGAAGTGGTAGCCAATTTGTTACCTACACCTGCTAAGATGCATTATCTCTTCAACCTTCGGGACATCTCAAAGGTACTGCATTTTCTTCTTCGCCTTTTGAGACCACATAGGATCACTTGAACCAACCATTAGTTCGTCGACTTGTAGAAACCTTACGAGCCTTGCCGTCCTCCCAGTACTATTGTAACGTTTTGGCTGCCCCTACTGTTGGGTGACAAATGTAATGGTTTTGCTAGCCCACACTGTTGGGTGAGAAATGTAACTGTTTACCTTTGCCTAAGCTATGTTGTTTTAATGGGCGCCAAGACCTCAATGCAATGTTGAAATCTAAATTTGTATTTAACAACGTCTAGCTCTGGCAGAACACATTCAAGACTCTATTCACTCAGATCGTGGTATGATTTGATCATTAACCCAACAAACAATTGTATCAGGAGAAGGAATTGGTCTATATCTAATGCTACCTACTGAAAGCAAAGATTGCATTGTAAAAGAAATGAATTTATTATATAAAACAAGTATAGCAAAATTAATAATAATAAGTTTAACATTTAAATTGGAGCGTTGTGATTTGAATATTACCGATAGAAAATTACGTGAAAACGGAGTCTGATAAATTGATTTTACTCTTATTTCCAAGCTATGAAGTTACTGAATTATGAAATATAAAACAAAGAAAAATGAGAGATTGCGTATTTCTGCGTCATTAGCGCTTACCCCTGGAAATTGCCAAAGCATTTCCCTCGTTCTTGATGATGCTGTGTGCTTCCCACAGTCTCCTGGACGTCGCCATCTTCTTCGTTATATGTTGATATTCTGGTAGATTAGATAACTCTATGGTCCGTACATCGGACCCAAACTCTCGTAAAACCGCACTGGTTACGTTTTACAAAAGATCGTCGCTAACTCCACTGAACATCGGAGCGACACGCACTTGCGACCGTACACTGCAAGTTCTACACAGATTGTCCTTAACTCCACCGAACATCGGAGCCACTCGCACGCGCATCCATACTCGTCAAGTATTTCACAGATAGTCCTCGTCTCACGGCGCGTCGAACGATATATTCACCTGTCGGCTCCCCCACTCCGGAGCAGTCTCCTAGCTTACGCTGTCTCCGCTGATTGGCTGAGCCCTACGCGCTAGATTCCCACTCCTTCCTCATTACACTCCGCGGGAGGGAGAAGTCGATTTCCGTTTCAACAATTCGCCTTTTCTAGACCTTGCGACCCAAGATTGCGTCATGCTCCTCGACAAGATTCAGCGTGTACTTGAAATCCCAGTGAGTCATCTCTCTCAAATACCCTAACTGACAAAAACTCCGTAAAATTCCGTAATCAGATAATTTTCTATGATATCGTCGTTCGTAATAATTTGCTTGATAGCGTTTTCTAAGACATAGAAAACCTATTTGAATGCTAATAATTTTTATAAAATGCTCCGAAAATACCTTAATAATAATTATAATAAATTAATAATAATAATAAATTACCATGAAAAATTGTCTTGGCTGAACAATTTGCCGCGTAAATAAATATAGAATGCCTTCCTACTGACTTATGCCAGTTGCATAAAACCCCTCGAAAAACACGTTACATATTCGCCTCGGATCATCGGATCATTTACCGTGACGACGGTCCATTATCCGATTATCCCAGACACGTTAATAAACCCCATCCAAAATACATATTACATAAATGAAATCACCCTAAATTACAGATATATACACTCATAATTTTTCTTCACGCACTTTGCGTCAAAGTTCGTTGTCACTATGGATTGCACTTTGCAACCAGTCCAATGTTTTACATATAGAAGTGTTCCACGGATATTTCCGCCTCTCAAATTTCTCTATGTTGGAGAAATAGACATAATTAATGTGTGAGCACTATGTATTTATGCTGTCATATCACACGCATTGAAGGTGTTCTGATATATTTATATCACCATAGAACTTCCTAATTTCACTGGAGGTCCCCTCCTTATGGTGACATTTAATTCCACTTATCACTGAGCACACGATCACACTATTGTGGCAGCGCCTCGTGACCATAATACTTAATCTCTCTTTAAAGTAGATTAAATTAATATTGACTTCTGAAAAAAAAATACAGTAAATGCGCATTACATATAACACCAAATATTTCTGTGCCGTAATCGCCCTGTCTTCTTAAGTTCCCGTAGACCATATTCTACTTAATACTAGTTCTCAACACAGACCATTTCTCCTGACACAAATAATACCTTTGTACAAATTACCTTAAATTACACACTTACAAATCTTACATGGCGAGGCCGTAAACAGAAATCACGTGTGCTGATATGTATGAGTTTCATGAAGGACTGTCTCGCATTCTGATGGCCCATCTTTTATCTCGTGGACGCCTTAAGCTAACAAGCCCTATTCAAGCGCTCCCCCATCTCTTGGAGATAAATGGGAACCCATCAGCGCTGCCAAAATGGCCTTGGTGCATCGAGACAATTTAGTGCTCAACAGCATCCGACAATCCCGTCATATTTCCCTGTACCTTAAAAACTCTCATTTACTTACATACTACCCCCCTGTGTGACTTCTGATACGCCTGCCTGGAAGACCAACTCCTCCCACGCACCAAATACCACACTTACTCATTTGATAGGCTGGCTCGCCAGCTAAACACACTCACTTTATGACACATATTTTCGTAGACTATGTATATTATACGTTCCGTATAATCTGTTTCCCTCACTATTCTCCAGCACATATGCTGTTTTCCCAATACGTTTGGAAACTATAAATGTTTCTGCGTCACCTGCTTCCAACCTTGCAAGTGGCTCCCTTTAAATGAACGTCATCACGTTGCTCCACTAGCATATTTCTCAGTGTCTGTAACGATGCCCTGTTGCTACTGTCCACACATGCACATATTAAAATACCGTCCTCTGCTTTAACCACAGGATAATCCCTACATAAATTAGTGTCCCTCGATAGCATGTCTGCAAGAATGTTATCTTTACCTTTAATATATTTTACTGTGAATTCGTATTCCTGCAGAGCAAGAATCCACCTACTAACTCTGTTAGAACTGAGTTTACAAGTCCTCATATACAGTAATGCATGGTGATCTGTGTGGATCTCAAATTTCCCCCCTACTAAATACATTCTAAATTTCCCTAAACTGAAAACAATACCTAAAAGCTCTAACTCAGTAATCGTGTATCTTTTCTCTGCTGCAGTCAGTCCTCGCGAGGCTAAAGATACAATGCACAGATTACCCTCATCATCTTTCTGACATAATACTCCAGCAATGCCTATATGTGAAGCATCTGTCATAACCACATATTCCTTATCTTTTAACGGATATTTCAGCACTACAGCTTTCTCAAAACCTTCCTTCAGCGCTCTAAAAGCCTGTTCATGCTTGGACTCCCATCTCCACCGAGTCCCACTTTTAAGCAATTCCCTGAATGGTTCTACCAACCCTGAGTATTTAAGAACGAACCTCCTGAAAAAGTTGCAAATTCCCAGGTAAGTTTTTAATTGTTTAACATTCTGTGGCACCTCTGCGTTAAGTATCTTATTAACCCTACTTTCTTCTGGTGTTACACCTCTACTTGACACTCTATGACCTAAAAATGTCACTTCTGACTGACAGAATGACGACTTAGACAGCTTCAAAGTGAACCCTGCCTGATCTAACTTCTGAAAAACTATATCTAAATGAAGTAGATGCTCCTCAAAACTGCGTGAACTAATTACCATATCATCTATGTAAATGGTTACAAACTCTCCTGTGTCATCCCCTAATGCGATGTTTAAAGCCCTAATTAAAGCTGCTGAACTACTCTTTAACCCATAAGGTGTTCTACAAAATTGATAAAGGTTATATTTATGACTAAAAGCTGTAAATGGTCTATCTTCGTACATAAGTGGCACTTGCCAAAAACTGGAACTCAAATCTACACAAGCGAAATACTTCTTCCCCTCAAATGTTTGCATTAATTCCTCTATTGACATAGATTTCAGCTGATCTGAACTAATTCTACTGTTAACCAAACGAGCGTCTAAACAAATACGAACAGTGCCGTCGGTCTTGGGTACCGTTATCAAAGAATTAACATACGGACTGTTAGAGTGCTCAATAATCCCATCTTCAAGCATCTGGTTAATTTGTGCCTCAACTGCACTCTGATAAGCGAAAGGTACAGGATATCTATGTTCTGTGAATACTGACCTATCAATAATGTTCAATGAATGGGTATAGCAATTGGCCATACCAATGCGATCCTCAAAAACTCTCCTATTACACCATAACACATCATAGAGCCGAACACATTGTTCCACCTCTATATTTCCCTGAAATGCAGCCTCACGTAACGAGTCCTCTAGACTTCCGTTCGTAATCACACTGCCCACAAAACATGGAGAACCCCGCTCTACGGCTGGCGATATCTCATTTAAAGTACAAATCACACCTACAATACTACTCCTCTGAATATGGTCATTGAACGCTACTTCTACTTCAGAATCTCCCCATTTAAATTTCAAACTCCCTACATCATAACATAAGTTACCAGACACTCTACTTAGCCACTCTGAACCCAAGATAACACTGAATACTAAATTTGGAATTACAAGGCAAATCTGCTTCTCTACGTGATTATTAATTTTAATGTCTACTAAAACTTGCTTAGAAATTACTTTAGACCTCTTCCCAACAGCTGTGATAACAAAAGTGCTTTTAATTGGCATCTCCTCAAAATTTACTCCAGTTCCTTTCATTTTATCATAAAATGCACTACTTATGCAACTCTTCATACAACCACTATCAATTAAAACATCTGTGTACGCCTCGGACACGTTAAATTTAACTATGGGGCTCTTACTAACCACTTCCTGAATAATACCTTCATCATTTAATTCATGTAATAATTCATTTCTTACATTTAGGTCATAGGGTTCCTGTATAATTGTATGGACAGGGCATGCTACAGACTGAGATTCTGACCTTACTTCGCAGCCTGGTTCGCGTTTAAAGAACCGCTACAGCTGGCCGTAGTACTACTAACTACTAAACTGGTCTGGTTGTTCTGGGCTGTGTTGTCATTGTTTGGCTGTATATTACTACCACTAGGCTGTCCTCTTCCTTGACCCCTATTCTGGTTGTAATTATTGTCATTATAATTTCTCCCTTGATTTCCCCTGAAATCATTGTTTCTCCCTTGATTTCCCCTGTAATCATTGTTCCTCCCTTGATACTGATTACCATAGCCATTTCCTCTGTTCTGATATAGCTGATTATTATTATTTCTATTTTGAGCGTTGGCCCCTTCGCCACCGTTCCCTTGAACTTCTTGATGCCTGGCTTCATTAGGTCTATTATTATTATTACCCTGGTTCCGGTTGAAATTGTCCTCATAACCCCCTCTCCCTAGTGCATCAAATGTGCTTAACAAATTTTCTACTTGTGATATAGTCTTTACATTCTGGATACAAGCAGCCTCCTTGATCCTATAGGGAAAGTGCCTAAGTAGCAACCTTACCACATCACTTTCCTCCTTCAAGCCATCCAGATATTTACACACTAATACCTGCCCTAAAAAGTATTCGGTCATGGTGGAGCTTCCTTTAGGGTTATATTTACCACACACTACTCCCTCACGATGCTGCGACTGAATAACCTCATTCCAGAACTTTTCACAGAATTTCATTTTAAAATCATTAATATCAGTAAACTTGTCTCTGTAGACAGCAAACCAATTCCTCGTTTCCCCCACAAACACTTGTTCTAAAATTTCAACTACCTGGCACCACTCAATACTACCATTTTCCAACCTCTCCCCGAATTTATTTTCTATAGTGTTCATGAACTCCATTGGGCACCCCTGTCGATTGCTGAACTTACCCAGTTCTACCTCCCTGTGTGTGCTATTCACAAAAACTGGCCTATTCTGACTATTTTCTTGCCTGATCCTAGCTTTTAATTTTAATTCTAATTCTGCGATTTTCTCCTCAGCCTTCCTCTCAATACTGTTTACTGTTAATTTAATGTTTCCTTCTGATTCTTCTACTTTATCATATAGCTTTGCTTGTTTCTCCTCAATCTTGCTAATGCTCTCTCTATTACTCTCTCTTAAATCATTTACTTCTGCAACTATTTGCGAGTGGACTTTCTCAATTCTACCCCCCAGCTGTTCCTTAACCTCTTTAGTAGCTACCTGAATTTTGTCAATTTCTCCCCCCAATTGCTTTTTGACCTGCTGTGTTTCCAGTTGCACTAGTTCTTTTAAATTTTCAGCCTGTGTACTGATTCTAATTTCCAACTCCTCCTGTACTTTTCCTAATTTTCTGTCTACATCTGCAATAATCTCTTTAGCCTTTTCTTCCATCACCCCCCTGATCTCGCCTCTAATCAGTTCGAATTTGTCACTCATTTCCCTACTGTTTTGTTCTAATTTAGCATTTAAAGTTTCAGTACTCTCTCTATTTTCCTTACTGTTTTGTTCTAATTTAGCGTTGTTTTGTTCCAGTTTTGCGTTGTTTTGTTCTAATTTAGCATTTAAGGCATCTGTACTTTCTTTATTTTCCCTACTGTTTTGTTCTAATTTTGCATTTAAGGCATCACTACTAACTTTGTTCTGATACATGAACTCGAGAAGTAAAGTTTTTAATTCTGGTTGACCCCCTACACTCCCTGTTTCAGTATCGGGATTTACCTCCGCTACCCCGGTACTACCATCACTCGACATACTGCTCGTATCATCATTCTCCCGTTGATGACCACTACGTAACCTCATCTGTCTTTCTTTCTCATCCCCCATAATGATATACACTGATACAGACAAATAACCCCCAAAATACAGGCACAGAAATATATACCCTTCTCCTTCCACAAATGTTATTAGGTTTTCAGCCCCAAGTTGTCGGCGACAAATGTAACGTTTTGGCTGCCCCTACTGTTGGGTGACAAATGTAATGGTTTTGCTAGCCCACACTGTTGGGTGAGAAATGTAACTGTTTACCTTTGCCTAAGCTATGTTGTTTTAATGGGCGCCAAGACCTCAATGCAATGTTGAAATCTAAATTTGTATTTAACAACGTCTAGCTCTGGCAGAACACATTCAAGACTCTATTCACTCAGATCGTGGTATGATTTGATCATTAACCCAACAAACAATTGTATCAGGAGAAGGAATTGGTCTATATCTAATGCTACCTACTGAAAGCAAAGATTGCATTGTAAAAGAAATGAATTTATTATATAAAACAAGTATAGCAAAATTAATAATAATAAGTTTAACATTTAAATTGGAGCGTTGTGATTTGAATATTACCGATAGAAAATTACGTGAAAACGGAGTCTGATAAATTGATTTTACTCTTATTTCCAAGCTATGAAGTTACTGAATTATGAAATATAAAACAAAGAAAAATGAGAGATTGCGTATTTCTGCGTCATTAGCGCTTACCCCTGGAAATTGCCAAAGCATTTCCCTCGTTCTTGATGATGCTGTGTGCTTCCCACAGTCTCCTGGACGTCGCCATCTTCTTCGTTATATGTTGATATTCTGGTAGATTAGATAACTCTATGGTCCGTACATCGGACCCAAACTCTCGTAAAACCGCACTGGTTACGTTTTACAAAAGATCGTCGCTAACTCCACTGAACATCGGAGCGACACGCACTTGCGACCGTACACTGCAAGTTCTACACAGATTGTCCTTAACTCCACCGAACATCGGAGCCACTCGCACGCGCATCCATACTCGTCAAGTATTTCACAGATAGTCCTCGTCTCACGGCGCGTCGAACGATATATTCACCTGTCGGCTCCCCCACTCCGGAGCAGTCTCCTAGCTTACGCTGTCTCCGCTGATTGGCTGAGCCCTACGCGCTAGATCCCCACTCCTTCCTCATTACACTCCGCGGGAGGGAGAAGTCGATTTCCGTTTCAACAATTCGCCTTTTCTAGACCTTGCGACCCAAGATTGCGTCATGCTCCTCGACAAGATTCAGCGTGTACTTGAAATCCCAGTGAGTCATCTCTCTCAAATACCCTAACTGACAAAAACTCCGTAAAATTCCGTAATCGGATAATTTTCTATGATATCGTCGTTCGTAATAATTTGCTTGATAGCGTTTTCTAAGACATAGAAAACCTATTTGAATGCTAATAATTTTTATAAAATGCTCCGAAAATACCTTAATAATAATTATAATAAATTAATAAGAATAATAAATTACCATGAAAAATTGTCTTGGCTGAACAATTTGCCGCGTAAATAAATATAGAATGCCTTCCTACTGACTTATGCCAGTTGCATAAAACCCCTCGAAAAACACGTTACACTATTGATCATCTTGCCCTTTCTTGGGCGGAAAATATTCTTGTAGGAATTTTCTTTTTTGTGAGTGGATTTTATTATACTCACAGAAATTAGTTCTTTGATTTCAAACTGGTAACTCTGTTTAAGGCCACGGCAGGACTTTCTGATCATCATCTCCATCACGACTGGTCCATTGATTTCCCCTTACACTGACATCCTGTAATGCTAAATTGCTCAAATTAACACAAAATGTGATAAAAACGTCCGGCATTACTCAACAAATTGCTAGCGTTTCGCCCCAGTGCACCAATTGGGCTCTTCAGTTGGTAAAGGCACACCTACCAAGACGCGTAGCAGGCACACACTGCGAAGGCCATTGCAAGACGTTTGCTACATACGTAACTACGTCACGAGCAAGCCAGTGCACCACGGGATTCAAAACTCCTCTCCAAAGCAATAAAATCCTTACCTTGAATTGAATTTAAAATCAAAATGTTCTCCAAAGAAAAAACGTGTATTGTCTGTTGAGCCATTATATATTAACACAAAATGTGATAAAAATGTCTGGCATAACTCAACAAATTGCTAGCGTTTCGCCCCAGTGCTCGTGACGTAGTTACAAATGTAGTGAAACGTCTTGCGATGGCCTTCCCAGTGTGTGCCAGCTACGCGTCTTGGTAGGTGTACCTTTGGCCCAGAACGCCGAAGCAATCACAAGGTCTATCAGGTAAACCTGTTGAGTGGAATGAGGCCTTAATCCCCAAGACC
Source organism: Meconema thalassinum (assembly GCA_946902985.2). Taxonomy (NCBI): domain Eukaryota; kingdom Metazoa; phylum Arthropoda; class Insecta; order Orthoptera; family Tettigoniidae; genus Meconema; species Meconema thalassinum. Next base: position 13,861,715 of record OX336399.1, on the reverse strand, counting down.
GGACAGGGTACCTTGCAACGGTATAAACCAGTGAAATAATACCAAGCACATAAAAAATGGAAGATAAATATATTCGAGAAAGAAATCAATAACAGTGGAACACAAACAATACGGTTATGAACATAGAAGGCACTCCTAACCTAGATTAAGAAAATTATATCCCACGCATGGTCTGGCGTGGCGTTGTTTGGCCGTAGCATAGCGAAGTAAATCGAATGTACTGAAAAAGCAATATTTCCTCAGAACGAGTGATATCATGCCTTAGCAATAGGCTTAAAAATCAAACACTTAATTCAACGGACAAACAATTAATAGGAGAAATACTTCCCATCAGAGAAAATGCCATGAGGCATACTGAAATCCAAGCCAAGACGGATTTCCAGCGCCAACACATTTAACCAGAAAAACGAGCCGGAAAGCTCGTAATGAAATGCGGAAAGAAAATCCACAAAACGACATAAGCACACACTAAAATACACACTTCAATACCACAAAAGAATTATATTCCAAGGCTATGGCAAGCCTACGAGTTGAGCTCATTACATTCGCGTCATGCTTCAACCATCGCCACAAACAATCTTTTTTTCTCTGTCAACAATGGACATTGTCAAACGCCATTCTTGACCATGCTGCACGACAAAAGCCAGGAGGCTTAGTCGGCGCCTAACAGTTTCCCACCAAAACGTATTAAATAACCAAAGTATAATTATAACCATTTTTTGAACATTGCATATAGAGAATTCAGTTCCTGAATGATAATAAAACGTGGCCACATTTGATACATCAAACGGAGCTAGCTGCTAAACTATAGCTCCCAAGTAAAGTTTTTTATGTTTGCGTCTGGCCAAGAAATTAAAATAAGTTCACACTATAGAAAGAAGCTCATAACCCCACTTGAGCGTTAAAAGAAAAATATACTCGATCGCGAGCGAAGAGAAACGTGTCCCATATTAGAATCCAGAAGTACAGTACCTTATTCAAAGCAAGCATGGCTTGTGAGCCACACTTCCGCTTATCTTCATCGTCGCCCTATGAATGCCATGCACTTGGCTTGGCGTAAAATATCTCGGAATCCCGAGCAGAGCCGAGCACAGCTGAAGATTGTGCGCCAGGCCGCATCTTGTGCCAACAGCGGCACAATGAACAGGCAGAACTCTGCCTAAGGAAAACAATTGCTAGTGCGCAATTCAGGGTGGCATTATGTTACTTCACCACAGTTGTAATGTCCCAGAGTTCAATGCAATATTCAAATGAAGGAGAAGTTTTAAATGAGGTTCATCAGGTCCATGCCGTCTCTACTGCGCAAAACTGGCAAGAAAATAAAGGTGGCGGCCAGCGGGAGATTTGAATTTTGGGGAAGGTTTCTTTTATTATATCAAGTCCAGAAGAGAGGCCGCCGGAGGGGAGCAGGCAGGGAGAATTAAAGTGGCGACTTTCAGGCGTCACACCTTTACCAACTGAAGAGCCCAATTAGTACACTGGGGCAAAACGCTAGCAATTTGTTGAGTTATGCCAGACATTTTTATCACATTTTGTGTTAATATATAATGGCTCAACAGACAATACACATTTTCTTTGGAGAACATTTTGATTTTTAATTGCTCATACTTGGTGCATGTTTATTAAACTTCATTCTGGTATGTCATTGCACTGTCGTGACAGACTGATGAGAACACAATTCAAGCACTGCATAAGCTTCTTCAGCGCCTGTCACCATCTTTACTAACTGCTGACAGGAAACTGAAATGAAGCTCCTAGGAAACAAAACTATAGGACTGTTAAGTTTTGTGGCAAAATGTTAAATAAAGATATAGAAACTACCCGAATCATCTGCAGATGGTTGTCATTACATTATGTATGATATTGACCATGTTCCAGATTTTCCAGGGTCTGCTGAGGAGTAACTACAAGTACATCACCACGCTACAGGACCTCCTCCGCCTCTGGCTGCACGAATGCCTCCGTGTCTTCGCTGATCGCCTCATAGACGAAAAGTAAGTGTTGTAGTCAGAGTGTTTCAGATTTGTGGAACCTCCTCAGCAGGCCGAAACATGTGCATCTAAGCGTCAATTATCTCCTAATTCATCATTAAAGGTTATTTAACTTTGCACGAGCATTTCATCAAGCAGAAACGCTTGTTAACTTACCATTCCTTCTTGTTTCTTTGTTGGTTGGTTCCTCAGTTTAGGGGCTGCGACAACGCGGTCATGTAGCCCCGTGTACTTTGGGTGTGTGTAGAATCTGTCTGATAACCGTTGTTAATTGTGATGACTGTATTAGTGTGTGTCATCTGTGATTCAGGTAAGGACTGCAGACGATAATTTCAAGTAGTTCCTACTTTTGCTACCAAATGCTACCGTCCACAACACCTAGCCTAACTACCACTAACAAGGGCAAATGTGACCACTCAACTCTGTAAAGCACCGTTAAAGTGGAGGAAAACAGCCGAACTCTACCTTGCTTATCTCGCAATGGCAATTTATTTCTGAGTTTCACATTAAATTTCATCCATCTTCTTCTTCATTTCCCAGTTCCAGTGATCTGGGTCGGGGTGTGAATCAAAGACCTCCATCCGAGGCCTCGACTCAGGCTATTCGTACGATGGGTTCGTCGCACCCAAAGGCATTTTAGAGCTACTGCCAGCACTTTGCTAGGCCGCTTCTAACAAGGAAAACAGACGCCTGTTGTGAACTTTCATCCTTATGAATATAAAATATGTTTATGACAAATTATAAGAGATCATACATGTTACTAAACCAAGAAAGAAGAATACTGAAATCAAGGAAAGATATCTGAAGTGGGATTCGAACTCCTTCCAGCTCTGTGTAATGAACTCTGAGTCTGCAACGCAACCACTTGCTCTATGAAGACAACGGCGAGAGGGTGTCCAGTTTAGCTTACAAGGGAACGGATTTCGGTGGAAAATTCTAATCTGGTTGAAATTTAGTACACAATATTCCTACAAAGTTGTACAATGACGTGGTGAAAACCGCATGGGCGAGAAGGTGGGAAGTGGTAAAGCTGACCTTGAATCCCGGCCACCAGGCATTCCCCACCTTCCACCTTCCCCTCATCCCATCACTCCCTATCAGTTCAGTAGGACCAAGCAAAAGGTTCCAAATCTATCCTTCATCAAGCCATGTAAGTGTAACAATTTAATGTTTTCTGGTTTTATTTTTACTGGCACAGACAACAATTAATGTTGAACTTAACTTTACAGTCAAAATATTTACAAACTTCAGGTAAACCAATTGAACCTCAACCACCCTAAGGAATTGGGGCCGGGGCCGAGCCCCAATACGTCCACACCTTTTAAAATCACATCTTGGAATCACTCGGCTTCCCCACGCCGAAAAGGAACGCCACGGAAGTCAGTCCATGCGCATGCGCATCAATCATTTGCCACTGCTTCCTGCTTGCAGTGACGATAATCAGAACTAGTAAACAGTTGAAGAAGTACATACTGCCAACATATTATCGGATAGAGTTAGTGAAAGTATATGGCACAAATGTTCACCAGCACGAAATAGGATTGGTAGAACTGGCCGTCGCAACACAGGTGCTGATTGGCTTTCAGAGTAGTTTGAATTTAAAACGTTCGAAGAGCGCCAGATTTAAGTAGTTAGGTTCATAAAATTTGCCACATCTCCCAATAATGACATATATTGCAAGGTCAATTGTTGGCTTCCGGAATAATGTAACCGGTCGACCTGAGCCATATAGTTCATGGGGAAGGTTTTAATTCAGTTTATATTTCTTCCTTTGAAACAGGGAAACACAGGGGTGACCATTGGGCTCTGAACTGAGTCTATTTAATTCAGTTTATATATTTCTTCTTTTGAAACTGGGAAACACAGGGGTGACCATTGGGCTCTGAACTGAGTCTGTGATAATGACCAAGGGGCGACAAGGGACCCCAAAAAAAAACTTCGAGCAGATGCAATCGGCTCACTGCGCATAGTATACTAATCAGTAGAATTAGAACCAACACGTAGAATATAAAAATATATTTTGGAAAAATAAACTGGTGGAACACAAAGCAAAACAACAAAACAAGAAAATTCACTCCTAGTTAATTCCCCATGCGTAGTTGCTGACTGGTGGTTAAGCATCACATTAGTTGGCCGCAACACAGACTAGGCCGGAAAAATTACCCGAAAACAAGGATATTCCTCGGGAGCGAGGGATATCTAAGCCCAAGCAAAAGGCTGAATTAGGACGTCCACAAGGCATCAAGCCTGCAGAAAGCTTAGGATAAGCTCCAACCAATAAAAAGGACGCCATGAGGCGAACAGAAAATCCGTTACAATCGGATCACCAAATGTTACATAATTCTCAGATAAACGAGGTCGGAATAATGCCCAAAGTTTATCTTAACAAACAATAACGGAATCAATTAATCTCAAATAGGTTAGATTTAAGGGTTAAAATAGCCTTAAGCAATTTGCTCCACACGAAGACCATATTGCCTCGACCAACAACATCTTTTTTTAAATAATTACTACCATCGCTATTTGCCGATCGCAGCATTATTGACCACCAAATCTCGGCAAGCCAGGAGGCCATGCCGTAACCTATCAATGTCCACCAATATGCTTAAAATAATTAATGATCACAACATCATGAACCAAAGGAATTAAAATAATTCGAATTAAACTAATTGCCGCTCCTACTGTGTAATTAAATGTGGCCACATAAAAAACAAGAGGCAAGCTACTCAAGCCATAACCCCGTAGTAACACAAAAGAAAAATTTAGCCATGTGGTCCACCCAAACTAAAGTCTTTTAGCAGCACGGAAAGAAAACACACACACACGTAATTAAACCAATATATCGAAGACGAAGTAATTGATTTCAGTTTATAAAATTCCCTCGCTTTACCTCAAAGGTCCAGTATTAATTTTCCACATGGCGGGCTACCGACGCCCGCCAGACACGTCTCAAAAGTTACATATTGATGGTTACATTGTCTCAAACAGAATCCTGAACAGAGAGCGTCGCTTTACTTTCCAGCATTCCAAAGCCGGGTTGATCTTAACCAAAAACAAACGCTCGGCCGGAGACTTACCAACCTTGGCACAGAAAACAGGCAAGGTATTGCCTTAAGAAACAATTCCTAGTGCGCACTTTAAGTTGGTAGCATGACACTTTTAGCACAGTTCACAGTTACCCATAGTTCCTTGCATGGTCCCACCAACGAGATGAAAGGATTCAAACCTTGACCAGAATGTTCACTCGCAGTCCAATCGCGAGATCGTCAAATGGCCGCACTGCCGGCGGGAGTTTGAATGTAGGAGAAAACAATTCAATATTGTTTTATGTCCAAATAAGGAGGCACCAGGGTAGGAGACAGGCGAGGAGAAATGTGACAACTATTAGGCGTCACAGGTTCGATTAGCACAGTTTTATCAAGAATGTTATTAATTTATTGTGGTTTTCGATTGAATTCCTTGCATTTAATAATGGGAGTGCACTAATACATTGTGAGGTTACTCCACTAATTCCTTTAATTTTTGCTCTAGGCTCGAGAACTAAGCAAAGCTTCTATGCCTAAGATCGTGGGTTCAAATCGGAGCAAAGTTGTTGAATTTTTTAAGAGCATTAAAAATCCCTCAGTATTTCTTCCTTCGGAGGGGAAGTAAAGCCGGCGGGCCCATGTCATAGATTTATGGCATATAAAAGAACCTTCTATTAACTACACTTGATCATCATCATCATCATCATCATTTCCCCTTATCCAGCTCCTGCCGGGTCGGGGTATTTATGGCACTTCTCCACTTTCCTCTTTCCTTCCACCATTCTTCTTCCACGATCTTGTCCCAGTCCAGATTTCTTTTTCTCACGCTGTTCTTCACTGAATCAATCCACCTTGTTCTAGGTCTTCCCCTTGCTCTCTTACCCTTGCACTTCGCCTCCAGCATCTGTCTTGGTATTCTATTTTCCTCCATCCTCTTTACATGTCCAAACCACCTTAGTTTATTCTTCTCAATTCTCTCATTTAGTTTTCCCATCCCAACTTCCTTCCTAACATCTTCATTCCTCACTCTGTCTTTCCTTGTCTTACCTATCATACTTCTTAGGAATTTCATTTCACTGGCTTGGATTCTACTCTCTTGCCTGCTCGTCAGGGTCCAAGTCTCAGCTGCATACGTTAATATGGGTACATAGTACATTTTATACATTACCTCCTTGCTTTTCCTTGGTACTTCCTTATCCCAAACAAGTTTTCTTACACTTTGATAGAATGCATTGCTCTGCCAATCTCCATGTCCAACCTACCAGTTTGCATCAATTCACTTCCTAGGTATTTGAACGTGTCCACAATTTCCAAACTCTGACTTCCAATTTTCACAATGCCCTTTCCTTGTCTTTCCCCTCTTGTCATCACCATGGTCTTGCTTTTCTCTATACTGATTTTCAGGCCATACTTCTGAATATTTTCGTTCAGTGCATCTAGTTGTTTTTGCACTTCTTCGGTGTTCCTTCCCCAGACCACAATATCGTCTGCAAATAATAGTAACTTCATTTCTTTATGTCCATATGCTTCCTTTGTTTCCTTTACAATTTCATCCATCACCATTATGAACAAGAGAGGTGACTGCACACTCCCCTGTCTTAGTCCAGTCTTGTTCCTAAACCAATCTGTCTTTCCAACAGGGGTCAGAACCCTGCTAACACAGTTGTTGTACTTTGCTTGCACCATTACCAACATTTCTCTTCCCAGTCTCTTCTTAACCATGGTTTCCCATCCCTTCTCTCTGGGGACACTATCATATGCCTTTTCTAGATCTATGAAAGTCATGATCAAATCCTCTCCATATTCCCAGTTCTTTTCCATCACCTGCCTCAAGCTAAAGATTGGGTCCACTGTGGATCTTCCACTCCTGAAGCCATACTGTTCCTCTTGCAACTCTCCTTCCACCTTTCTTCTCATTCTTCTTTCTAATATCCTTTCCAGTATTTTTACTATCTGTGATATGAGGGTGATCCCTCTATAGTTATCACACACTTTCTTGTCCCCTTTCTTAAACACTGGTATTATTAGCCCTTTCACCCAGTCTTCTGGTACACATTTCCGTTTCCACACACACTTTAGCAGTCGATACAGCCATTGCATACCAACAGGTCCAGCAGCCTTTATCATTTCTACACTGATCTCATCCACCCCTGTTGCTTTTCCCATCTTCATCTTCTGTACTGCTAATTCTACCTCCAGCATTGTTATATCATCTTCTGTTATAGAGTCGTCAGGTTGTGTCACTTCCATCTCACCAGTACAATTGCTCACATTCAATAGCTTATCGAAATACTCCTTCCATCGTCCCTTTATCTCTTCCGGGTGTGTTAACAACTCTCCATCTTCCTTTTTCACTAGCTTCGTAATAACTCTTTCTTTCCTCTTACTTCTTAGAAGTCCATACAGCATCCTTTTACTGCCACTTACATCTGTTTCCATTCTTCGTGTAAATTCTTCCCAACTTTTCTTCTTTTCTTCTCCTACCACTTTCTTACACCTCCGTTTGCTGTCGTGATACTTCCTTTTGCTTTCTTCTGTTTGATCTCGGTTCCATTCTTTCCATGCAGACTTCTTTTCTTTCACTGCTTTCCTCACTTCCTCATTCCACCACGGTGTCTCCTTCTCTTTCATTCTTGTTGACGTCCTACCACAAGCACTCTCTGCTGCACCAGCAAATGCCTTTTTAAAGTGGGACCATTCCTCTTCTACATTTTCCACTTCAGTAACTGGGATTTGTTGCTTCAATCTCTCCTGAAAATCTTCCTGTATAGCTTTGTCTTTCAATTTCCATACTTTTATTTTACTTTCTCTGATCTCCTTTAGGTTTTCCAATTTTCCCCATCTAAATTTTGCCACCACAGTTCTATGGACCCCATCAAATGCTTCTCCTGGTAAAGCTGTCACATCCATCAGCTTTCTGCGATTTGTCCTTTCCACCAGGAAGTAGTCAATTACTGATTTTGTTCTACTATCACCCCACCCATATCTCGTAATTTTCCTGCTGTTTTTCTTCCGAAACCATGAATTACCCACTATCAGTCCATTCCTTTCACAAAAGTTTACAAGTTCCTCTCCTTCCCGGTTCTTTTTCCCATATCCATATGGTCCAACGACTTCTTCATTTCCTTGTCTCTCATTTCCGACTTGTGCATTCATATCTCCCATGATCACCACTTCTACATCTGAGATTACTCTTTCTACATCCTCCAGGAATACTTCAATATCTTCTTCTCTGTTTCCAGTCTGTGGTGCATACACTTGTATGAAGTCCATCACGTCATTCTTCATCTTCATTCTAATTTTCATTATTCTGTCACTCACACACTCTACCACTTCAACATACTCCTCCAGTTGTTTCGAGGTTATCAGTCCCACACCATTTTTTGCCTCTTGGCCACCACTCCAGTATAATGTATATCCTTTCCTCAATTTCTTCCTTCCTTTACCTTTCCATTTCACTTCACTCAGCCCCATCATTCCAACCTTCTCCCTCTCCATGAAGTCTACCACCTCCTCCACCTTGCCTGTCAGGGTCATGACATTCATGATTCCCACTTTCATTTCGGTTACTGGTCGCCCATTTCTCACAGTTCCCCCAGTACCAAAGGAACTGCGCGTCGCCTGCAGGGTACGCCCTAACCTTTTCCGAATCATTGGAAGTGCCATTTCCATTTTAGGCTATTATTACGATGGGGTCGCCACTCCCAAAGGCATTTTATGAAGCTACTGCCAGCTATTATTCAGGCCGCCCCTAACATGGAGAACAGACGCCCTTGCAGCCGCCCCTAACATGGGAAACAGACGCTGCCGATTGATGCTGTACTCATACTATTCCCCGAGTACTGGGTTGCCTCTTCCGCAATCTCCACCGTTCCGAAGTCCATCTTCTCCGCTGCAGATTCCGTTGAGGTCTTCGCACGTAACCCTGTGCACGGGGCCTATGTTATACCCCATAGGACTGGGTCCTCACCAGAACTTAGCCGGTACTGTAGTTCCATGGTATATTACAGTACCGTTGCCCACCCCTGCGACGTGGACGCGCCTGGCAAGAATTATCCATGTAGCCAATTATGGTTGACTCATGGACCGGGTTAAGGAGCTGTCTAGATCCAGCCTCCAAGGCTAACTACACTTGAATGAAGCTTAAATTTGTAGGTTAGATTTGATGAATGCTCTATTAGTTCCAACATTCACTACCAGGTGCAAGTTGGGGTGGCATCTAGTAGCCAAGTTCGAGGCGAAGTGTCGTGGACGGTAGCATTTGGTAGCAAAAGTAGGAACTACTTGAAATTTATAATCTGCAGTTCTTACCTGAATCACAGATAGCACATGCTAATACAGCCATCACAATTACCACCGGTTATCAGACAGATTCTACACACACCCAAAGTACACGGGGCTACATGACCGCATTGTCGCAGCCCCTAAACTGAGGAACTAACCAATGAACTATGCAAGAAATGCAGAAAATCTGTACAGCAACCAATGACTTCCCAATTTTTATTGGAATGACTGCACATAATGATTGGTGGTTTTAAGGGGTGGAACAGCAAGGTGATCTGCCACATGTATGGGAGTAACAATAATCATGTGAACACATGAATGTTGTTCTGTTTCAGAGATGGAGAATGGTTTCTGGCGCTGATGAATCGCTTATGTAATAGATACTTCGAGCGGGACTTGAATTATCTATGCCCCAATGAAAAATGGCCTGTATTTGGTGACTTCATGAACCCAGAACATGCATACCAAGACATGAAGGACACCGTGGCCCTGCGCTCATATCTGGAGGACCAGTTGAAGGATTACAATGCCACTCCCGGCACAGTGCACATGAATCTTGTCCTGTTCTTGTACGCCATACAACACATTTGTCGGATCATTCGTGTCATATCCCAGCCTCGGGGTAACATGCTGCTCGTAGGAGTTGGTAAGGATAATTCAAAGTGATTGGGATGGAGAAAGAGGATTTCAAATTACACATTTAGAATTAACCGCTCACTTACCCCCCCTCCCTTCCGAAGAAAAAAGTATACAACTCAAAAGCTTAATCATGGAATTAACTATATGCTCTTGTTTGACAATCTGTTCAATAGCATCCATATCATAGTCAAATAGTAGGTCTACATAAGAACAAGGGCTTCGACGAAGCATCGCCATCGGACTCGGCTTCGTGACATTGCCTTAATCCAAAGGTTGTCAACTTGTTGTTCGTCCGGCTTTTTTTCCTTGAAGTTTTTTTAACAATATATTTTAAGAGATGCAGATTATTAGCCCACAGTCCCCGAGTGCTTTAGTGAGGCTGCCACCTTTCGGCATAAGCACATGCCATTATAGCTAAATGGTCTGTTATGTATCTTGCAAATTCTTTACAGGGAGAGTTGCGACTGGGCTCCCTGATCCTCCTTTGTTCAGGCTTGGGACCGGCAACGACAACCATGGAGCAGCTCAATCCGCCAAAGGCGGAGTTTCATCTTCTTATAATTATATTATAGTCTAATGCTATTTACCTTTTACTGGCACAACTGCCGGACAGGAGTTGGAGATAACGCTATCTTTGGCTCATCTGTAGAACCACACGGCTGTCAAAACAACATCAATATTCTTTTGAAGACATCCATAGTACATAATGTCGATTATTCAGGTCCGTATTGATGTAACTATAACTTTGAAAGAATAATGGATTTTCAGCCTTCAATACTGTTTAATGCTATTACTTACAGGGACTAGTTTCGGGGGTAAATACTCCCCCTTCCTCAGCCTGTCCAACAAAAACTACACAATGGAAAAACTTTCCATGTACAAGTTCATACAAAATATATGAAGAACAAAGAATAAAGAAATATTATTTACAGTCCCACTCGACGCTCCAAAGAAGATACTTTTATTGCATCACTGAGGTCTAGGCGCATCAGAACTCCTGAATTGGGCCGGTGCTGCGGTCCGCTGTCCCCATTGCGTCATCGTGGGACCACTCTAGTCTCCTTGTTGTTCTTGGCAAACGTCAAGGCGAGAAAATTTGTGGCCGCGTCACGCGCCGTCAGGAACTGCAGTGCGCAGGGCGTGAACAGAAACAAACCGGAATTCACCTTGCGAAGTTTTTTACAGCTGAGTGTTAGTGACGTGCTTGGGAAAAGGTGGCGCTTGGGTTGCGGGAGATGGGAGGCCAAGGAAATGAGAACGAGTGAGGCCCGTTGACGCGCCCACCATGGAGATTGATCAATGCGCAGAATGAGTGTGTCAATCTTTAGTATGTTATGAAAAATGATGGGTGTGAATAGTGGAATATAGCGGGAATTTTATCTATTACAATATAATTCGTCTATTAATGTTCTGTATAAAATGCTAGTTTCAAATATTATTTCATTAAGATTGTGTGAAGGGTTGAATCTCTGTGCTTTATCAATTTCTATTTGTTCCAAAATATTCATGAGCGTGCCTTTATTTTCTTGATGTAAAATTTCTAAGTCATTGTCTATGGTTGTGAATTTATGCCCAGTTTCTGCCATGTGGTTACCCATCGCTGAAAATTTATTATGTTTGATGGCATTGACATGTTCCAAAAATCTGGTGTTGAACCCTCTCCCCGTTTGTCCCACGTAATCGGCATTACATTCGTTACATTTAATCTTGTAGATACCTGAATTGCTGTATTTGTTGGTTTTGTTGAGAATATGTGAGTTGAAAAATTTATTATGATTAGTGTTGTTGGTTCTGAACGCTGTTTTTATTTTATATTTTTTTAGTACACTAGTAACATTGTATGTGGATTGGTTCACAAAAGTGAACGTTGCATATGTGGAAGGTTCTTTGTCTTCTTTTGCTAATCTGGAAACGGGTTTGTTCTTAATTTTGTTAATTATATTGTTAACATATTTACTATTGAATCCATTAGCTTCGGCAATTTGGTGAATTATTGAAACTTCTTTACGATAATCTACGTCAGATAGTGGGACGTTCAACGCTCTATTGACGAAACATGCGAGTGCTGCTCTTTTATGGGAAGCTGGATGATTAGAATCTTGTCTAATTACAGTACTGGTTTGAGTTGGTTTCCTGAATATTTGATAGCTCAGGTGATCTTTATCATGCATGACTAGTAGATCAAGGTAATTTATGGAACTGTTTACTTCATTTTCTGACGTGAATTTAATGTTGCTGTTTATTTGGTTCAAATATTGCAAAAGTTGTTCTATTTTCGTTTTAGAGTTGTCAAGGATTACGAAAACGTCAACAACATATCGTCCCCAAAAGACCAAACCATCCTTTTTGTTGATGATTGATTCGTATTCCAGATTATCTAAGAATATGTTAGCTACTATTCCTGATAAAGGAGAACCCATGGGGAGGCCTTCTTTTTGTTTATAGATTTTCTCATTAAAACTAAATTGGTTGTTATTTAGGATGAATGTTAAGATGTTCAAAAATTCAGAGATCTCAACTTGTGTTAAATCACTATTATTCTTTAAGTTGTTCTTTATAATGTCAATGGAGGCGGCAATCGGTATGCTTGTATACATGTCTTTTATATCTATAGTGTGTATAGAATGCGTTCTGGTAAGTTTTAGTTTACTAGTTAATTCACAGAAATGTATCGAATTTTTAAAGGATGCATTAGCCTTGAGTTTGTAATGTGATTTAAGAAATGAATGAGCAAATTGAGCGAGTTTATACGTCGGACTATTTCTGAAATTGACTATTGGTCTGATAGGAATGTTATCTTTATGTATTTTAGGTAGTGCTCTTAATGTTGGTAATTTAGGGTTCATATTGACCATTTTGTTTTTTTGTTTTTCATCAAGGATGAATAAGGTGTTTTTCAGGAGCTGTTTAAGTTTCCTTTGTAAACATTGGGTGAGGTCTTTTTGATTCATCTCAAAGTTGGGATTGGTGAGGAAATCTTCTGTTTTATTAATATAATCATTCTTCTTAATAATGACTGTGGTGTTGCCTTTGTCTGCTTTAGTTAGGATTAACTGGTTCTGTTCTATTTTGGTTGATAGACTTTTGCAATCTCTTTGAAGTTGTAAATCCATTCTATGTTCCTTCTTATGTTGAATAATTTTCTTGATTTTCTTGTTAACTTCATGCCGTGCTCCATTTTGTTCATCCTGAGGCAGTCGTTTGATAGCTGCCTCCGATTCAGCTGTCAGTTTGGTTAGGTTGTGTGCATTATAGTTAGATATCCAATTATGCTTCATGCCTTTTTCTAAAATTTGTAATTCGGATTGGTTGAATACGGTGTCTGTCAGATTGTTTATTGGTTTTGGGAAAGTATGTTTTGTGACGGGTCGTACATTAGATTCCTCCTGGTTACTCCTAACGAGGTTATTAAATTTCTTTTCTAATGTTGCCGTTTTTTTGCTGATTTGGTATTGCAAAGTTTGGTTTAACTAGATCATGAAATCATCCCATTCTTTATCTTTGGACATATTAGCTGCTAATAAGTGGGTGCGGTAGAGTTTATTGTTAATGTGATTCTTTCTGATGTAGAGGAATTTTAATTCTCGCTGAATGATACTGTGATTGACAATTTCTTGAGTCCTACGTTCGTAATCATTGTTGAACTTTTTACGTTGAAAAGTTGCTAGATGTCTCGGTGCTAATTTATTATTCCTACATTTCTTCATGAAATCTATGTCCTTAATTACATTGGAAAGCTTCAGTTTGAGGTCTTTGTATTTGAAGCGTAACCTCCTTGCTTGGCATGCCGTTTGATTCATAATGTCGATTATTCAGGTCCGTATTGACGTAACTATAACTTTGAAAGAATAATGGATTTTCAGCCTTCAATACTGTTTAATGCTATTACTTACAGGGACTAGTTTCGGGGGTAAATACTCCCCCTTCCTCAGCCTGTCCAACAAAAACTACACAATGGAAAAACTTTCCATGTACAAGTTCATACAAAATATATGAAGAACAAAGAATAAAGAAATATTATTTACAGTCCCACTCGACGCTCCAAAGAAGATACTTTTATTGCATCACTGAGGTCTAGGCGCATCAGAACTCCTGAATTGGGCCGGTGCTGCGGTCCGCTGTCCCCATTGCGTCATCGTGGGACCACTCTAGTCTCCTTGTTGTTCTTGGCAAACGTCAAGGCGAGAAAATTTGTGGCCGCGTCACGCGCCGTCAGGAACTGCAGTGCGCAGGGCGTGAACAGAAACAAACCGGAATTCACCTTGCGAAGTTTTTTACAGCTGAGTGTTAGTGACGTGCTTGGGAAAAGGTGGCGCTTGGGTTGCGGGAGATGGGAGGCCAAGGAAATGAGAACGAGTGAGGCCCGTTGACGCGCCCACCATGGAGATTGATCAATGCGCAGAATGAGTGTGTCAATCTTTAGTATGTTATGAAAAATGATGGGTGTGAATAGTGGAATATAGCGGGAATTTTATCTATTACAATATAATTCGTCTATTAATGTTCTGTATAAAATGCTAGTTTCAAATATTATTTCATTAAGATTGTGTGAAGGGTTGAATCTCTGTGCTTTATCAATTTCTATTTGTTCCAAAATATTCATGAGCGTGCCTTTATTTTCTTGATGTAAAATTTCTAAGTCATTGTCTATGGTTGTGAATTTATGCCCAGTTTCTGCCATGTGGTTACCCATCGCTGAAAATTTATTATGTTTGATGGCATTGACATGTTCCAAAAATCTGGTGTTGAACCCTCTCCCCGTTTGTCCCACGTAATCGGCATTACATTCGTTACATTTAATCTTGTAGATACCTGAATTGCTGTATTTGTTGGTTTTGTTGAGAATATGTGAGTTGAAAAATTTATTATGATTAGTGTTGTTGGTTCTGAACGCTGTTTTTATTTTATATTTTTTTAGTACACTAGTAACATTGTATGTGGATTGGTTCACAAAAGTGAACGTTGCATATGTGGAAGGTTCTTTGTCTTCTTTTGCTAATCTGGAAACGGGTTTGTTCTTAATTTTGTTAATTATATTGTTAACATATTTACTATTGAATCCATTAGCTTCGGCAATTTGGTGAATTATTGAAACTTCTTTACGATAATCTACGTCAGATAGTGGGACGTTCAACGCTCTATTGACGAAACATGCGAGTGCTGCTCTTTTATGGGAAGCTGGATGATTAGAATCTTGTCTAATTACAGTACTGGTTTGAGTTGGTTTCCTGAATATTTGATAGCTCAGGTGATCTTTATCATGCATGACTAGTAGATCAAGGTAATTTATGGAACTGTTTACTTCATTTTCTGACGTGAATTTAATGTTGCTGTTTATTTGGTTCATCGCTTCTATAACCTCTTTGATTGACGCGGAGGATATAGACCTAACCTAATAACACTACATAATGGAATAGGCCTATCTATTACATACTAACTTCATTTTAGCACAATACAAAGAACATACTTTCACAACAAATCCTTAAATTAGTCAACAAATGTCAGTGAGAGGGTTGACACTGTTTCCTCTTGGTAAGATTCGGTATGTTTGGTTTGATATTTGACAGAGCACAGCGGAGATCACTTGCAACATCAAGCCGACAGCGCTGCTTTGTTTCTATGACACTCACTCACATAAATATCTCTTTGAAAATGGGACAATGACACGCAATGCAAATTTGGCTATTACAGGATACACTACAAGACAGTTTACCCAAAAGTCACCCAGTCCTAATATTTTAGAATCATCTTTTAGCTTTGATTCACACTTCAAATATATGTCTTCTTCTTGAAGTTGTGCTGGCAGTGCTTCAATGTCAATGGCAAACGAATTTCTTGTTAACATCTAGGACCATTCTTCCGACGAGATATCAGGGAAGTAGAAGTTGAATTCCTGTGCCAGGGAATCCAAATGTGACTGAATTTGCATCTAAGTTTATTACGATCCGTTCATTGTCCGGCAAAATTTCATTAAGGCGGTGAAAGGATGAGAAGTTGGTCAACTGAAGCCGGCGTTTCCATAACTGTATTTTTTCCAGGAATGCATAATATTGGAATTTTTCCCTTGGAGCTTTAAGTTCAAACTGTACAAAGCTTCAAAGAAATGACAAAGATATGCCAATGAGACGATAAAATTGGCACTGATTTTGCTCCTTACAACACAGTAAATTCCTTATTTCACCTCCAACCTCGCGGCTCCGCAGAGGTTTGTGCCGACAGTTGGCAATTACCAGTGCTTTTGAACGATTGACATGGTGCGACAATCACTTGGAGAGATTCAAAAAATGTTTATTTTACAAAATTGTAATATTTGAGTTAAAAAAACTTAATTTGGAAATCACCTCACGCCCCCCTTGATAAAGCCCCATGCCCCCCAGGTTGGAAACCCCTGATTTAGAGGAAGCCAAAACACTGATATCAGAGCCTCAGACCATTGCAAATAAAATTGGCCTTAAGATATCATTTGAAAAAACAGAAATCATGCCACAAAAGCCAACACCATTAAAGGAAATACAAATTAATGCTACAAAAATTAAAATTGTAACACGATTCAAATATCTAGGAGCGGTAATAACAAATAACTTAAATGAGAAAGCATCAATTCAAATAAGAACCAACAAGTTATCTAGGGCACATAAATTAACATGGGAAACTTACAAAAAGAAATGCTTATCAATTAATGCAAAAATTAAACATTACAATACAGTCATAAAACCGGAAGCCACATATGCAGCAGAAGCATCTAAATGAACATTCTAAAACCGACAAATTACTGAAGATCGAAAGGCGAATTGTAAGAACTTGTATCAATAAAGGATATAAAACAGATGGGCAATGGCGAATAATACCTTATGGTCTATAACAACCTAGAACCCATTACTGATACCATGTAAAAGAAAAGACTAGGATTCTTTGGGCACATCATGAGAATGCCAGATTCACGTCTTCTAAAACAACTAGTACAGTACAATCTTGCTTCAAAAAACACAACAACTGCATGCCGATGGTTAAAAGAAATCAGAGAGGACTTAAAAGAAATTGGCCTAACAACAGAAGATGCTGCAAATAAGAAAAGTTTAACTACAGCACTTAAAAATATGACTTTTCATTTTCCAATCACAGAAAAGGAAATTCCTACAAGAATATTTTCCGCCCAAGAAAGGGCAAGACGATAAATACGCATGAAGAAGTACTGGGAGGACCTCAAGGCTCGTACAGTTCCTACAAGTCGATGAACTAATGGATGGTTAAAGTGATCCTATGTGGTCTCAAAAGGTAAAGAAGAAGAAGAAGAAGATAACCTGCTGGGAAGACCTCAAGAAACTAAACATCTCTACAGACATGACAGACTTAGACAATAAAGATTTGAGCAAACTCCCGAAGAGAGACAACCGGGAAAGAAGTGGACGGAGGAGAGTAACAGGAAGCATAGTGTGTATATGAGAGGTTTTTGGGAAAAAAGAAGAAAGTGCCAGAATGAAACGTGAAAATTGATTGTGTTGTAACGCTCTCCGTATGGGGAATTAACGAATCATCATCATCATTGGTTTGCAGTCCTAAGACTGGTCAGTTGCCATAATAACATGTCCAGATCGCCCTGTCATTTGCCGCTTCCTGCATTGAATTATAATTCTGTGCTTGGGTGACGTTTAGAATTTGTTTAAGGAAGGTATTTCTAGGTCTTCCTCGTGGATGTTTTTCCTCAATGAACCCTTCTGCCTCAGTTCTCATTAAATTGGAGTGGCGCATTGTGTGACCCCACCATGCGAGATGACGTTTACGGATTGTATGTAGGATTGATCTCTGTTGGTTCACGGTGTCGAGAACCCTTGTGTTCGATATCCTGTCTCTCCACGTCACATTTATCATCTTACAATAAAACCACATCTCAAAGGCTTGAAGATGGTTCTTTTCATTTTTATTTAGTGTCCACGTTTCACAGGCATACAATGCAACTGTCCATACAAAAGCATGTAGCATTCTCAGGGAAAGCTTAAGCCGACTGGTACACAGTAATCTCCTCTTCTGCATAAAAGCCACTTTTGCCTGAGCAATGCGGTATTTAACTTCAGTGGTGCATCTTCCGTCCTCTGTAATCTTTTGACCTAGGTAAATGAAGGATTTGACTTGTTGTATGTTCGAGTTATTAATCTTTAATCGAAGATGTTTTGGGAATTTTGAGACTGTCATGCATTTTGTCTTTGAGGTGTTTATTTTCATGCCGTATTTCTGCATTAACGAATAAATACATAAATAATAGAGAAGCTGGTGGGTGTGTTCACTCGAACACTATGTGGAAATAGTAGAACGGGAAATGTTTGTTTCAGTAGTTCTTCGGCACGAGTGTGTCCGCACCTAGGTAGGGTGAGCATTCTCTAGGTGTGATGTCCTACAGAACAGTTTTTAATGTGATTTGTGTTAATTGCCACTATTAATGAAGTAATTGTTTGATGACAGAATTCAGTAAGCTAAAAGGAAGCCCTCCCTAGTTGGACACACTGCTGTTGTACTGACATTGAATAAAGTGGGAAATCCCCCAGTGGGACGTGGGTTGGCGACCACGGAACCCCAGCTGAGTCCGGCATTGCTTCCACTTACTTGTGCCGGGCTGCTTTCAGTTATCTTTCCTGTCGATCTCCCTTGGCCAACACCTGTTCTCTTCCGACCCTGACGGTATTAGGGTATCCGAGGCCAAGGGAGTCTTTCACTTTCCCGCCTTAATTGGCCCTTGTCTCATCTCTCCTGATACCCTCATTCTTCGAGGGGTCAGCCTTCTTTTTCTTTTTATTATATCTCCTGCCTTCTGCACAAGGCCCTCAAGGAGGCAGGGTGTTTGTAGCCCCACCACCTCTGGTCCATCCTGGATAGTGCTACACCCTCAAGTGCTCATGGCTGGTGAGTTAAGGAGTTGACGACCCCGAGGGTTTCCTGAGCTGGGTCCAGTTTTTCCACTGACTTTGGGGCGGGCCCCTCTTTCCCTTTCCTATCTGCCTTTCATGGCTCTCTATAGCTTGCCACGGTGGCTGAGTGGTTATCGTGTCGGTCTACTAACCCCAAGATTGCAGGTTCGCTTCTGGCCGTGGTAAGTGATTTTTGAAAGGCGGCAAAAATACGACACCATGTCATACGATGTTGGCATGTCAAAGAACCCATTTGAATTTAGTAGGCCGTGTTCATAATGGTAAAATTAATCTCGGGAGTTTCCGCCAACACAAAGTTCCTCATTTTGTAGCAGTTTTGCTAGCCCACACGTTGAGCGACAATTGTGACGTAATTAGCCCATACGTTGAGCGTCAATTGTAACGTTTTCACTTTGCTCCACGTTGAGCGTACAAGTGTAATGTTAATTAATGCCCCATGTTGGTAGCGACAAATGTAACGGTTTGGCTGCCCCAAACTGTTGGGTGATAAATGTAACTGTTTACCTTTGCCTAAGCTATGTTGTTTTAATGGGCGCCAAGACCTCAATGCAATGCTGAAATCTAAATTTGTATTTAACAACGTCTAGCTCTGGGAGACCACCTTCAAGAATCTATTCACTCAGATCGTGGTATGATTTGATCATTAACCCAACAAACAATTGTATCAGGAGAAGGAATTGGTCTATATCTAATGCTACCTACTGAAAGCAAAGATTGCATTGTAAAAGAAATGAATTTATTATATAAAACAAGTATAGCAAAATTAATAATAATAATAAGTATAAAATTTAAATTGGAGCGTTGTGATTTTAATATTACCGATAGAAAATTACGTGAAAACGGAGTCTGATAAATTATTGATTTTACTCTTATTCCCAAGCTATGAAGTTACTGAAATATGAAATATTAAACAAAGAGAAACGAGAGATTGCGTATTTCTGCGTCATTCGCGCTTACCACTGGAAATGGCCGAAGCCTTTCCCTCGTACTGGATGATGCTGTGAGCTTCCCACAGTCTCCTGGACGTCGTCATCTTTGTCGATATTTGATGATATTCTGGTAGATTAGATAATTCTATGGTCCGTACATCGGACCCAAACACTCGTACAACCACACTGGTTAGGTTTTACAAAAGTTAGTCCTCCACTCCACGGAACATCGGAGCGACTCCCGCGTGCAACCGTACTCGTTAAGTTCTACACAGATAGTCCTCGTTCCACGGAACATCGGAGCGACTCCCGCGTGCAAACATACTCGGCAAGTTCTACACAGATTCTCTTCGTTCCACGGCGCGTCGAACGATATATCCACACGTCGGCTCCCCACTCTTCATCCGACTTCTAGCTTACGTGGTCTCCACTGATTGGCTGCACCCCACGCGCTATACTCCCCTCCTCTGGCTCAATACACTCGGCGGGAGGGTGAAGTCGTTTTCCGTTCCATACATTCGCCTTTCCTTGACGCTGCGACCCAGGATTGCGTCATGCTTTCCGACAAGATTAAGCGTGTACTTGAATTCCCAGTGAGTCACGTCTCTCGATATACCCTAACTGACGAAAACTCCGTAAAATTCCGCAATCACATAATTTTCTATGATATTGTCGTTCGTAATAATTTGCTTGATAGCGTTTTCTAAGACATAGAAAACCTATCTGAATGCTAATAATTTTTATAAAATGCTCAGAAAATACCTTGATAATAATTATAATAAATTAATAATAATAATAAATTAACATGACAAATTCTCTTGGCTGAACAATTTGCCGCGTAAATAAATATAGAATGGCTTCCTACTGACTTATGCCAGTTGCATAAAAAACCCTCGAAAAAGACGTTACATATTCGCCTCGGATCATCGGATGATTTACCGTGACGACGGTCCATTATCCGATTATCCCAGACACGTTAATAACCCCATCCAAAATACATATTACATAAATGAAATCACCCTAAATTACAGATATATACACTCATAATTCTTCTTCACGCACTTTGCGTCAAAGTTTGTTGTCACTATGGATTGCACTTTGCAACCAGTCCAATGTTTTACATATAGAATAGTGTTCCACGGATATTTCCGCCTCTCAAATTTTTCTATGTTGGAGAAATAGATATAATTAATGTGTGAGCACTATGTATTTATGATGTCATATCACACGCATTGAAGGTGTTCTGATATATTTATATCACCATAGAACTTCCTAATTTCACTGGAGGTCCCTTCCTTATGGTGAAATTTAATCTCATTTATCACTGAGCACACGATCACACTATTGTGGCAGCGCCTCGTGACCATAATACTTGATCTCTCCTTATAGTAGATTAAATTAATATTGACTTCTGAAAAAAAAAAAAAACAGTAAATGCGCATTACATATAACACCAAATATTTCGTGCCCTGTCTTGTTAAGTTCCCGTAGACCATATTCTACTTAATACTAGTTCTCAACACAGACTAGTTCTCCTCACACAAATGAAACCATTGTACAAATTACCTTTACATTACTCACTTACAAATCTTACATGGCGAGGCCGTAAACAGAAATCACGTGTGCTGATATTTATGAGTTTCATGAAGGACTGTCTCGCCTTCTGATGGCCCATCTTTTGCCTCGTGGACGCCTTAAGCAAAAATACCCTGTTCAAGCGCTCACCCATCTCTTGGAGGCAAATGGGAATTCACCAGCGCTACCAAATTCTGGCCTTGGTGTATCGAGACATTTTAGTGCTCAAGAGCATCCGACAATCCCGTCATATTTCCCTGTACCTTAAAAACTCTCATTTACTTACATACTACCCCCCTGTGCGACTTCTGATACGCCTGCCTTGAAGACCAGATCTTCCATGCACCAAACACCACACTTACTCATTTGATAGGCTGGCTCGCCAGCTAAACACGCTCGCTTTATGACACATATTTTCGTAGACTATGTATATTATACATCCCGTATAATCTGTTTCCCTCACTATTCTCCAGCACATATGCTGTTTTTCCAATACGTTTGGAAACTATAAATGTTACTGCATCACCTGCTTCCCACCTTGCCAGTGGCTCTCTTAAATGAACGTCATCACGTTACTCTACCTACCTATTTCTCAGTGTCTGTAACGATGCCCTGTTGCTACTGTCCACACATGCTAACCCTACTTTCCTATCGTGTCACATCTCTACTCGACACTCTATGACCTAAAAATGTCACTTCTGACTGACAGAATGACGACTTAGACAGCTTCAAAGTGAACCCTGCCTGATCTAACTTCTGAAAAACTATATCTAAATGATGTAGATGCTCCTCAAAACTGCGTGAACTAATTACCATATCATCTATGTAAATGGTTACAAACTCTCCTGTGTCATCCCCTAATGCGATGTTTAAAGCCCTAATTAAAGCTGCTGAACTACTCTTTAACCCATAAGGTGTTCTACAAAATTGATAAAGGTTATATTTATGACTAAAAGCTGTAAATGGTCTATCTTCGTACATAAGTGGCACTTGCCAAAAACTGGAACTCAAATCTACACAAGTGAAATACTTCTTCCCCTCAAATGTTTGCATTAATTCTTCTATTGACATAGATTTCAGCTGATCTGAACTAATTCTACTGTTAACCAAACGAGCGTCTAAACAAATACGAACTGTGCCATCGGTCTTGGGTACCGTGATCAAAGAATTAACATATGGACTGTTAGAGTGCTCAATAATCCCATCTTCAAGCATCTGATTAATTTGTGCCTCAACTGCACTCTGATAAGCGAAAGGTACAGGATATCTATGTCCTGTGAATACTGACCTATCAATAACGTTCAATGAATGTGTATAGCAATTGGCCATACCAATGCGATCCTCAAAAACTCTCCTGTTACACAATAACACATCATAGAGCCGAACACACTGTTCATCCTCTATATTTCCCTGAAATGCAGCATCACGTAACGAGTCCTTTAGACTACCGTTCGTAATCACACTGCCCACAAAACATGGAGAACCCCGCTCTACGGCTGGCGATATCTCATTTAAAGTACAAATCACCCCTACAACACTACTCCTCTGAATATGGTCATTGAACGCTACTTCTACTTCAGAATCTCCCCATTTAAATTTCAAACTCCCTACATCATAACATAAGTTACCAGACACTCTACTTAGCCACTCTGAACCCAAGATAACACTGAATACTAAATTTGGAATTACAAGGCAAATCTGCTTCTCTACATGATTATTAATTTTAATGTCTACTAAAACTTGCTTAGAAATTACTTTAGACCTTTTCCCAACAGCTGTGATAACAAAAGTGCTTTTAATTGGCATATCCTCAAAATTTACTCCAGTTCCTTTCATTTTATCATAAAATGCACTACTTATGCAACTCTTCATACAACCACTATCAATTAAAACATCTGTGTACGCCTCGGACACGTTAAATTTAACTATGGGGCTCTTACTAACCACTTCCTGAATAATACCTTCATCATTTAGTTCATGTAATAATTCATTTCTTACATTTAGGTCATAGGGTTCCTGTCATCATCATCGGCTTTAACTCGAATCCGAGTATAAATCTTCTTCCTTCAGTCCAGTTTGTGGATGTGTTTACGGTGACTAAAGAGTCCAATCCTGGCATGGAACAAGCGACCACACAAGTCGCATAGTATTGCTGGAGGAGGACGTGGTTGGGCTGCTCGAAGTTTCCTAGCTTGACGCTTGGCCTCTTCATGTATGCGTCGATCCCTTTCAAACGTCTTTACAGAATCCGAGATGGTACGGCGCCAAGTTGAGCGGTTTTCAGCCAGCATGTCCCAGGTTTGTGGATCAAGACCTGTCAATTTCAGGGTCTGCTTAAATTGGTCCTTGTAGCGCCTCTTAGGACCACCATGAGGTCTGGTTCCTGTATAATTGTATGGACAGGGCATGCTACAGACTGAGATTCTGACCTTACTTCGCAGCCTGGTTCGCGTTTAAAGAACCGCTACAGCTGGCCGTAGTACTACTAACTACTGAACTGGTCTGGTTGTTCTGGGCTGTGTTGTCATTGTTTGGCTGTATATTACTACCACTAGGCTGTCCTCTTCCTTGACCCCTATTCTGGTTGTAATTATTGTCATTATAATTTCTCCCTTGATTTCCCCTGAAATCATTGTTTCTCCCTTGATTTCCCCTGTAACCATTGTTCCTCCATTGATTTCCCCTGAAATCATTGTTCCTCCCTTGATACTGATTACCATAGCCATTTCCTCTGTTCTGATTTAGCTGATTATTATTATTTCTATTTTGAGCGTTGGCTCCTTCGCCACCGTTCCCTTGAACTTCTTGATGCCTGGCTTCATTAGGTCTATTATTATTATTACCCTGGTTCCGATTGAAATTGTCCTCATAACCCCCTCTCCCTAGTGCATCAAATGTGCTTAACAAATTTTCTACTTGTGATATTGTCTTTACATTCTGGATACAAGCAGCCTCCTTGATCCTATAGGGAAAGTGCCTAAGTAGCAACCTCACCACATCACTTTCCTCCTTCAAGCCATCCAGATATTTACACACTAATACCTGCCCTAAAAAGTATTCGGTCATGGTGGAGCTTCCTTTAGGGTTATATTTACCACACAGTACTCCCTCACGATGCTGCGACTGAATAACCTCATTCCAGAACTTTTCACAGAATTTCATTTGAAATCATTCATATCAGTAAACTTGTCTCTGTAGACAGCAAACCAATTCCTCGTTTCCCCCACAAACACTTGTTCTAAAATTTCAACTACCTGGCACCACTCAATACTACCATTTTCCAACCTCTCCCCGAATTTATTTTCTATAGTGTTCATGAACTCCATTGTGCACCCCTGTCGATTGCTGAACTTACCCAGTTCTACCTCCCTGTGTGTGCTATTCACAAAAACTGGCCTATTCTGACTGTTTTCTTGCCTGATCCTAGCTTTTAATTTTAATTCTAATTCTGCGATTTTCTCCTCAGCCTTCCTCTCAATACTGTTTACTGTTAATTTAATGTTTCCTTCTGATTCTTCTACTTTATCATATAGCTTTGCTTGTTTCTCCTCAATCTTGCTAATGCTCTCTCTATTACTCTCTCTTAAATCATTTACTTCTGCAACTATTTGCGAGTGGACTTTCTCAATTCTACCCCCCAGCTGTTCCTTGACCTCTTTAGTTGCTACCTGAATTTTGTCAATTTCTCCCCCCAATTGCTTTTTGACTTGCTGTGTTTCCAGTTGCACTAGTTCTTTTAAATTTTCCGCCTGTGTACTGATTCTAATTTCTAACTCCTCCTGTACTTTTCCTAATTTCTTGTCTACATCTGCAATGATCTCTTTAACCTTCTCTTCCATTACTCCTCTGATTTCTCCTCTAATCTGCTCCATTTTCACACTAATTTCCTTGTTGTTCTTATCTAATTTTGCATTATTCTGTTCTAATTTTTTATTTAAAGCTTCTGTACTTTCTTTATTTTCTCTACTGTTTTGTTCTAATTTTGCATTATTCTGTTCTAATTTTGCATTATTCTGTTCTAATTTTGCATTATTCTGTTCTAATTTTGCATTTAAAGCTTCTGTACTTTCTTTATTTTCCCTACTGTTTTGTTCTAATTTTGTATTATTCTGTTCTAATTTTGCATTATTCTGTTCTAATTTTGCATTTAAGGCATCACTACTAACTTTGTTCTGATACATGAACTCGAGAAGTAAAGTTTTTAATTCTGGTTGGCCGCCTACACTCCCTGTTTCAGTATCGGGATTTACCTCCGCTACCCCGGTACTACCATCACTCGACATACTGCTCGTATCATCACTCTCCAGTTGATGACCACTACGTAACCTCATCTGTCTTTCTTTCTCATCCCCCATAATGATATACACTGATACAGACAAATAACCCCCAAAATACAGGCACAGAAATATATACCCTTCTCCTTCCACAAATGTTATTAGGTTTTCAGCCCCAAGTTGTCGGCGACAAGTGAAACGTTTTGCTAGCTCCTAACTGTTGGGTGAGAAATGTAACTGTTTACCTTTGCCTAAGCTATGTTGTTTTAATGGGCGCCAAGACTTCAATGCAATGCTGAAATCTAAATTTGTATTTAACAACGTCTAGCTCTGGTAGACCACCTTCAAGAATCTATTCACTCAGATCGTGGTATGATTTGATCATTAACCCAACAAACAATTGTATCAGGAGAAGGAATTGGTCTATATCTAATGCTACCTACTGAAAGCAAAGATTGCATTGTAAAAGTAATGAATTTATTTTATAAAACAAGTATAGCAATATTAATAATAATAATAAGTATAAAATTTAAATTGGAGCGTTGTGATTTTAATATTACCGATAGAAAATTACGTGAAAACGGAGTCTGATAAATTATTGATTTTACTCTTATTCCCAAGCTATGAAGTTACTGAAATATGAAATATTAAACAAAGAGAAACGAGAGATTGCGTATTTCTGCGTCATTCGCGCTTACCACTGGAAATGGCCGAAGCCTTTCCCTCGTACTGGATGATGCTGTGAGCTTCCCACAGTCTCCTGGACGTCGTCATCTTTGTCGATATTTGATGATATTCGGGTAGATTAGATAATTCTATGGTCCGTACATCGGACCCAAACACTCGTACAACCACACTGGTTAGGTTTTACAAAAGTTAGTCCTCCACTCCACGGAACATCGGAGCGACTCCCGCGTGCAACCGTACTCGTTAAGTTCTACACAGATAGTCCTCGTTCCACGGAACATCGGAGCGACTCCCGCGTGCAAACATACTCGGCAAGTTCTACACAGATTCTCTTCGTTCCACGGCGCGTCGAACGATATATCCACACGTCGGCTCCCCACTCTTCATCCGACTTCTAGCTTACGTGGTCTCCACTGATTGGCTGCACCCCACGCGCTATACTCCCCTCCTCTGGCTCAATACACTCGGTGGGAGGGAGAAGTAGTTTACCGTTCCATACATTCGCCTTTCCTTGACGCTGTGACCCAGGATTGCGTCATGCTTTCCGACAAGATTAAGCGTGTATTTGAATTCCCAGTGAGTCACGTCTCTCGATATACCCTAACTGACGAAAACTCCGTAAAATTCCGCAATCACATAATTTTCTATGATATTGTCGTTCGTAATAATTTGCTTGATAGCGTTTTCTAAGACATAATTTTAATTTCTAATTTTTATAAAATGCTCCAAAAATACCTTAATAATAATTATAATAAATTAATAATAATAATAAATTAACATGAAAAATTCTCTTGGCTGAACAATTTGCCGCGTAAATAAATATAGAATGGCTTCCTACTGACTTATGCCAGTTGCATAAAATCCCCTCGAAAAACACGTTACAATTTCTCTACTAGAAAGTGCTATAGTGTTCAAGGAGCTTAGATATCTAACCTCCTTGACTTTCATAGTGCTTCAAAGAACAACGAAATTCGACATGAAAGCTACCCTTTGGGTGTCAAATAACAAAGCTTGCACCCAGCACCCGAGGCCATACGAAATTATTATTATTATTATTATTATTATGGCGCTCTATCCTTCCAAGTCCCTCACCGAGGATTGAGCACATTTCTTCTTCTTCTGTTGTATATTTACCTTATCCTTCTTTTGTTTTCCAATTTTTTCTTTTAGTACATAAGTTAGTTTTAGTTATAGTTATAGTTTACATTTCATTATCATCTTCATGATACGCAAACCATTAGGGGCCGATAACCTAGATGTTAAGCCCCTTTAAAACAACAATTATCATCATCATCATCAAAGTGGGAAAACATGGAAAGCCACTTCGAGGCTGGTGCAGGCTTGAATTGATCCAAGCATGAGACTGAGTGTTCCCTATTCCAATCCCCTGACCAGAATAAGTATTCTTGCCAGAGTCAGGAACTGAAGTGAGTGTTCATCTCCAGGATAAATCTCAGCCCGTGTTACAAGTATCACCCTCTTGCAGGTGGCACTGGAAGAACGTCCGTGTCCCGACTGGCCATATACATCTGTAGATACTTCCTGTTCATGATCGAAGTGACCAAGACTTACCACTTATTGGAGTTCCGTGAGGACCTCAAGAAACTCTACTTTTCCACTGGTGTGCAACTCAGAGCCAACACCTTCCTCTTCAGTGATACCCAGGTAGATCAAACTGTGGATTTTGAGTTTATGGATGTGTTTGAGGATTGCATTACTGTAGTTTGCACTTGACCCGCCAGACATCGCTCAGTCATGCTCATTGGATCGAGAGTCTAATGTCTGTTGAATGGTAACTTTTATAGAACACCATTTTGGATTAAGTACAAAGTTTTTGTATTGACTCACATCATCATCATCTTGCACAGTTTCCAGCCACTGGCCGGGTCTGTTTGGAACACAAGCATCTCCTCTTCTGTCGTCCATCTCTCAGCCTCCACCCTTGTCCGTCTTCTCCTCTCTTCTTCACGCTTTCTTCCACCCCCTTCAGCCACCTGTCTCTCGGTCTCTTTCCTTCCCACTTCGTCTCGTGTATCCTCCTGGGTATCCTCTTCTCCTCCATTCGTTTTACATGTCCATACCATCTAAGTCTAGATTTCTTTATACCATCCTGTAATGGTTCCTCCTTCATTAATTCTCTAGTCCTCTCATTTCTTATTCTGTCCATCTTTGTAGCTCCAATACTGCTTCTCAAGAACCTCATCTCCCTTCCTTTCATAACCCAGGTCTCCGAGGCATAAGTCAGGATAGGGACATAGTATGTCCGATATATGATCTATTTGCTGTCCTGAGGGACATCCTTGCTCCATAACATGCTTCTTACACTCCTCCGGAATGCTTCTGCCTGTCTCCCCCGCTCATTTATTTCTCTATCGTTTCTTCCATTATCTTGTATCAGGCTTCCCAGATCCTTGAAACTCTCCACTTTCTTCAGCTGTTCCCCACCAATTGTTATTCCCGTTGTGGTGCTTTCCTTCTTCCTACAATAATCTAAAATATAAATGTAGATTTTTGATAACTTTCAGTCGGTCGCCACAAAAAAATAGACAATTGTTATTGTAAATGTTCAGTCCGTCAACACAGTATTACTGGAATATGTAAAAATTATTTTTAGATTAAGAGATTTGAATCTTTTGGTTCCTCGATTTGCCTGGCTGGCATCCTCATTTGCAACAAATTTGCTGCACAATGTTTAACCTGAAATTCATAGATTCCATAAAATCATAAACCCTAAATTCAAAATGTGAAATTTTGTATTTTTTAAAGCTAAAATGCACATGCTAATTATGGATGATAACAATTGCATCTCTATAAACACTTGTGAATGTTTGGTAGGTTGCTGATGAAGTCTTCCTGGAGGTCATCAACAATATGCTGAGTAGTGGAGAGGTCCCTAACCTTTATAAGGCAGAAGAGTTTGATGAGGTACGCCTACTGTACGTAATCATAATTCCTAAAGACTGTATTTAAGGCCGTTTTCACCAACGTCAATCGCTTGCCACGGTGGGTGAGTGGTCAACATGTCGGTCTACTAACCCCAAGCTTGCAGATTCGCTCCTGGCTGTGGTAGGGGATTTTTGAAAGGCGGCAAAAATTGCGACACCATGTCATACGATGTTGGCATGTCAAAGAACCCATTTGAATTCAGAAGGCCGTGTTCATAATGGCAAAATTAATCTCGGGAGTTTCCGCCAACACAAAGTTCCTCATTTCTCTACTAGAAAGCGCTATAGTGTTCAAGTAGCTTAGATACCTAACCTCCTTGACTTTCATGGTGCTTCAAGGAAAAACGAAATTCGACATCCAAGCTACCCTTTGTGTGTCAAATAACAAAGCTTGCACCCGGCACCCGAGGCCATACGATATTACTGTATTTGCTCGCGTATATCTCGCACTTTTTTGACCAAAAATATGTGTGAAAATTTTAGGTGCGAGATATACGCGGGGAATTACCATATTCCCAAAAACACAAAATTTGCGATGTAACAGTAGACCTACTTGTGCAACTGTTGTGGCGCGCTAATCGCTAATTCGAACATGTCTCAAGGCGGTGAATTTAGCCAACCTCGGCCGAAGACGCGGCGAACGATGTACAGCGTGCTAATACTCACGCTGCGCCGTATGATTGCACGCGGCCGAGCTCTGATGCGACGCAATGCATAAAGACGAAATCATTGAGATTCGAGAAGACTGAACTGCGTTTCTCTGCGATGTAACATTAGGCCTACTTGAGCAACTGTTGTGGCCCGCTAATCGCTAATTCGAACGTGTTTCAAGGCGGTGAATTTAGCCAACCGCGGCCGAAGACGCGGCGAACGATGTACAGCGTGCTAACACTCACGCTGCGCCGTATGCTTGCACGCGGCCGAGCTCTGATGCGACGCAATGCGTAAAGACGAAATCATTGAGATTCGAGAAGACTGAACTGCGTTTCTCTGCGATGTAACATTAGGCCTACTTGAGCAACTGTTGTGGCCCACTAATCGCTAATTCGAACGTGTCTCAAGGCGGTGAATTTAGCCAACCATGGTCAAAGACGCGGCGAACGATGTACATTGTGCTAACACTCACGCTGCGCTGTATGCTTGCACGCGGCGCCTCGATCCCCAATCGGCTCGTATCGAAGTTCGGATCAACTCGTTGTTGCTCGCTCTTCCTGTTAGTAACGCTTCGGGTAAGTTCCTGGACAATGACGACTGTTGTGGCGCGCTAAATCGAACGTGTTTCTACCTCAAGGTTACGGTATTACGGTCATTTATATGATGGCGTCAATAATGAATGCGAGATATATGCGAGTACTTTTTTTCCCCCCTGAAATTTCGAATAAAAAAATGGGGTGCGAGATATACGCGGGGGCGAGATATACGCGAGCAAATACGGTATTATTATTATCTTTTAATTCATCATTAAAGGTTATTTAACCTTGCACGAGCGTTTCATCAAGCAGAAATGCTCGTTAACTTACCACTAACAAGGAATTACGTTAAATCGCCAAAACTGACCACGCAACTCTCTAAAGTGGAGGGAAACAGCTGAACTCTACCTTGGGCATCTTGCAATGGCGGTTTGTTTCCGAGTTTCACACGGACGTTCATCCATATGAATATAATATATGTTTATGACAATAAAATTATAAAAGATCATACATGTTTAATACCAATAAAGAAGACTACGGAAATAAAAGAGAGATCCGAAGTGGGATTCAAATTCCTTCTAGCTCTGCATAATAAACTCTTGAGTATGCAACATAACCACTTACGCTACGAGGACAACGGGGAGAACGTGTTCTGTTTAGCTAAGTAAACAATGTATACACATAACTGCCAGTTCACCCATAATACTTTGTTCATATCATTTGAAGCTTTTGCCATGAATAAGGTCTTCTGTATTTCCCTTCCTTTATAATTATGTTCCATGAAGCATCACAAACAACGATCAGTGCTACATGCTTCTTGGGCTGTCCGCCATGTTTCTCCGGGCTGAAACCGAGTCAACGCATGCGCGAGAGCCATACAGTGTATTTAAGTAATTAGGAAGCCGAATTGCCTCGTGAAATGCATCGATGATAATCACGCATTAACTTTCGTATGTAAGTTAAATAGGAATTAACTAACTAATCGTTAGTAAAGAGTTGGTGAAAATGGCCCTTACTCACGTATCGGCCGCACTTCTTATATCAATCTCAGGTTCGCAAAATAGGTGGTGCGACTAGTAAGAGAAGGGTATTCAATTTGGTGATATTGTGGCTTTTAGGGTATGGCTTGTAATGACCAAATACCGATATGCTGTGAAATATTGTTGAAACAGGCTGTGATTTCATTACAATCTTCATAGAGCATTTTCTCTTTTCCTCGCTCAAGTATTTTTCATCCTGTAATGTGACAAATTTGACTCAATATGTCAGTCAACCTGGCTAATTTGTGAAGATGGGTGAGAAAGCGTAAAAGCTTTAGGCATGTCTACACGTGTAAGACATACAATGTAGTTAGCTTATGAAGAAAATTTGTGTGCACTCTAAGAAATGATAATCATTGTGGGCATCTTTGCTGCATATGAATGTACATAAAAGTTTCGATCAACTCCGCGCACACAAGTTATCCATTGTTGGTTTTCAGGATGACGAAGAGATGTGCCTCAGAAAATTTATGTAGTATCACTGTAGTTGCTTAGTAACAGGCAATGGTTGAGTCAAGTTGCACGAAATAAGGAATACTAAACTTGGGCCAATAATATTCAGCATTCAATTTACAACACTTTTACAGCTTGCCTGCTTTCTTGCCAACTCGTGCCATCCGTTTCTCTCCTTTGCTTCAAGGTTGCATCGTCTCGTCTGTTCCATGTGACCAGTACCAGTGAGGTGTACCATACCCACTGACGAGCCCAATGGTACGCTAGTTACTACGAGGTTTAATAGAAAAGTATCCAACCTTATTTATTTTTGCGAAAACCTGATTGATTTGAATCAAGTGTGCTTGCATGAGCCGACCTTGAACCTTCGTGCGCATGCGTGAATGTCCTGCCCTGTGGGTGTTCACTTTTCAGTGAAATTTACAAAGTTCACTTATTTTTATTATAACATAACCTCTCACCTGTCATGTCATTCCATTTTTCTTCAATCTGTTCTTGCTAGCACGTGTTCCATGGCACTGTAATGATTTCCGGAACTAATGTTGGTCACGAGGTTCATTTTCAGTTGGCCCCTTGCTCTGATTGGCCTCAGCAGTTTTCGAGAATCTTCCATGCTCTAGGATTGGCCGACGCCACCTGTCCGCGTCACGCATTCCGCGTGATCTCCGGTATATAGCCTGCCCTGGCCTACATCAACAGCCTGTCTCGTCTGTCTCCAGCAAGTCACAATGCCAATCACTCGTCGTCAGCTGTCTTCACGCTGTTTGCACAACGCTTGAATGTGTCTCAACGCTGTGTGCTAATACATCGCAAAATGCTTCTAGTCAATCCAGCAGTGCATTCTAAAATCTACGAAATCTATTTAAGTTAACATCGATACTTGGCCTACGTCAGTTTGTCATGAGCAAAAAACGATAAACAAATTTTCTTCTGTGCTGGGCACGAAGTCTTCAACATTTCCAAGACGGAAAACAGTGATCAAAACCGAGTTCTACAAAGTCTATATAAGTTTACATCGATGATTGGCCTACGTCAGTTTTGTGCTGGGCACGAAGTCTTCAACATTTCCAAGACGGAAAAAAGTGATCATCACGCTCTTCCTCTATTTATATTATGTGGAAATTCCTCTACACCAACGCCAACAAGCTAAGTGTTTATTATAACCTCAAAAATTTCTAAATCTTAAAAATGTGTCTTTCTTTTTAGGGTTATGTTACCCGACTTAAACAACTTGTCAAACTATGCCAAAGTCAACTTATTTCTTTCTATTAAGTGGTTTAAGCATGTATTATGCCTTTAAATTGTAGGCTATGAGAAAACGGCTGTTCTCTCTCTTTCGCATGTTAACTTTCCTTCAAAACAAATCATTCTTTTCTCTATTTTTGTACAAACTATTGGGCTTAACACCAGTTCACCTATCTGACGAAGTGAATGGCTTGTTCTTCATTTAATCTATCAAAGAGTTCTTGGGAATGCTCCCATTTCAATTGCAAACAACTTTGTCTTATAACTATCAAGCGACTAGCAGGATGTTATCCCTACTGGCATGTTAATTAATGTTGATTTTTTTTCTGTAAATAAACTAGCCTACTCTCTGTGTGCAGTCCTAGGCTAAATTTTTAGCCTTCATTTGAGCACTATAGTTACTCACTATTTTACCCTGCATAGTTCTACTTCAGACTAACTGGCCACAAAGTGGTTACTTATTCTCAGGGTTCTTGGCATTTCAAACTTATGAAATCTTGTTCGCTTGTTGTTGGCCTGTCAAAGGTCACATTTCCCTTACATATTTATATATTTATTGTTAATCCTTTTCAAACTTATGAAATCTTGTTCGCTTGTTGTTGGCCTGTCAAAGGTCACCTTTCCATTACATGTTTATATATTTATTTATGGTTAATCTTTTTAAAGTTGGTTTTTGAATAAAATACCACTGTTATTGGCAAACTGTTTCCATTCCTATTTACTCATCAATGTTCAATCTGTTCCTACTTAGTAAAGTTCATTTTCTTATTAGACTAGAAGCTTCACTTCTAGTCCTTTCCGAAAAAGGAGGTCTCGCATTGACAGATCCTAACCATGTTGGTGCCGAAACCCGGGACCTTTAAATAACCTTCATAATTGTTTATTGTATGAAACAGGTTGCCAAGCCATTCGATAAGCTATTGCAGCTTTTCACTTCTGTCACTAATGCTAATTGTATTTTTCAGCTATCGCTATGAAAGCTGTGTTGGGGTGAGCGGAGATGTCCCTTGTTACCACCTCTACCAGTACCAATACTACTACTACCACTTCAGACGCTCGGCAGTCTAGCAGATCGGTGAGTGAAAGTACTCAAAGTTCCGCCATGTCTCTTCCTAAAGAGCTTGTAGCCAAAAGAACCGCCTGTAAAAACAAACTTACTCGTTTTCAGCAGATTTTAGGTTCCAAATCTTTTGATGATCACAATTATGACGTTCTAGTTCAACGTTTTAATGTTTATCAGCAACATTTTCAAGAGTATGATGTGTTGCAAACCGAAATTGAAACAATCGAACCTGATCAAGAACAGGATCGTAGTTCTGTTGAAGAACTGTATTACAATATGTATGGCGAAGCTAAGGATTTAATTAAGCAATTAGCAACCCATCAAAACACCGAAGTTAGCAAACCGTTTCTTCCTAAAATCCAACTTCCTACCTTTTCAGGGGAGGAAAAACAGTGGGATTCCTTTTTTGAACTTTTTTCTTCTCTAATACATAATAGATCATTCCCTGAGATTCAAAAATTTTATTATTTAAAGTCTGTTCTTCAGGGTCCTCCTTTAAAGTTAATTGAAGCTTTACCTCTCACAACCGAAAATTACTCGGTAGCTATTGACCTCATCCAACAGCGATATGGCAATGCCAAACTTAGAATTCAACGCCATATGAACGCCTTGTTTAATTTACCCGCTTCACGCCCTGATAATTTATCATCCCTTAGAAGTCTGGGAGACACCGTTGAACTTCATGTAAGAGCCCTAGAACATCTTAAACAACCTGTTGAACATTGGGATCTTTTTCTTATACATCTCACTACCTCCAAATTTGACCTTAATACTCGTAAAGCATGGGAATCCGATTTAGTGGACAAACCTGAACCCACATTTAAAGTGTTGATCTCTTTCATAAAGAAACGTTGTCAAATTCTTTCTGCTTTAATCAATAAAGCTGAAGGTTCCACCGATGTCAGCAAAAGTAAACCCATCAAGCATTTCTTGGAAAAAGCTTCACATTCTCATGTTTTCTCTATACAAGGTAATAAAACCTCATGCATTCTTTGCAATAATTTGCACCCTTTATATTTCTGCAATACCTTCAAAGGCCTTTCAGTTGACGATCGTAGAAAAGCTGTGTCGCAAACCAAATCTTGTTTCAACTGCCTCTCTTCAAAGCATATCTTAGCGGACTGCCCTTCGAAAGGAGTTTGCATGCATTGCAAGCTAAGACATCATTCTACCTTGCACCGCTTCGAAAAGCCACGGTCTATTCCTGGAACAGTTTCAAATCCTAATGCCCAACCTGCGCTGAGCCTCACTAGTGATGCTTCTCCACCAAGCTCTTCAGTTTCTACTGTAAATACCGTTGCCCAATCCTACAATCAAACAACCCCCTCATGGCGTAGTGCTCAAGTTTTGTTATCTACGATTCAGGTCCAAGTTAAAGATTCTTCCGGCAATTGGCACTTAGTACGAGCCTTGCTCGACAATGCGGCAACTCATGACTTCATAACCTCATCATTAGTTGAAAGGTTAGGTCTCAAACCACTCTCCACCAATATTGAAATATCTGGTATCAACAACAGCAAGTCTACTTCCTTCAATTATGTCAAGCTGCAGGTGAAAGATTCAGTCCAATATGGCACTAACTTTCATCTAAACTGTCTGTCCATTCCGAGTATTGGCAGTCCTACTCCCAGTCGCTCTTTTTCCATTGACGAATGGAAATTTCCCTCTGATCTAAAACTGGCTGACCCTCAATTCTATAAAAGCTCTCACGTTGACATTCTTTTTGGAGCTAACACATTTTGGCAAAATCTTCTTCCGTCAAGGGTTAATATTTCATCTGGTATCTACGCCCACCATACAAAATTTGGCTGGCTTATCACAGGTTATATTCCTCTTCAAACTGTTCAAGGTTCCTCTCAATGCCATTTCACTAATGCAGATCTTCATCAGCGTCTGGAAAAATTTTGGCAAATCGAGTCCATTGAATCTACTCCTTCTCTTTCATCAGAAGATGAATTTTGTGAACAACATTTTTTAGAAACCACTGTTCGTAACCCAGATGGCAGATTTATTGTCACAATGCCACGCATTTCTTCTCCTCCTTCTTTATGTGATTCCTATCCGAAAGCTCTTAAAGCTTTATTTGCAGTTGAGAATCAACTCAAGCAAGATCCTTCCACTCGCAAACAATACCTTGAATTCATGGAGGATTATGAAGCTTCAAACCATATGGAGACTGTTAAAGATTTCGACCCTTCTTTAGATTCAGTGTATTTAAATCACCATCCCGTTTGGAAGAATCCCTCCACCAAAGAAAAGATAAGAGTTGTTTTTAATGGTTCTGCCCCTGATGCCAATGGCATTTCCTTAAATGACACTCTCCTATCTGGACCTGCCATTCAGTCTGATCTCCCGTCTATTCTTTTAAATTTCCGTCTATTTCCAATTGGAATCATAGCTGACATACAACAAATGTATAGACAAATTCTGATTAATTCCGAACAACAAAATCTTCAACGAATTCTCTGGCGTGATGCTCCTACCAAAACCATCAAGATCTTTAAATTAAAAACCGTAACGTATGGGCTCAAACCATCGGCTTTTCTTGCCATTCGCACTTTGAAACATCTTGCCGACCAAGATGGTCACTTGTTTACTTCTGAAACTCCTATTTTGTTGAAAAATTCCTTCTACGTTGATGACTTTCTTTTTTCTTTCAAGAATGTATCTGAGGCTATCGAACTCTCTCAAAGTTTAAAAACTTTACTTAGCAGAGGAGGATTCTTACTTCATCGTTGGAACTCAAATTCTGAGGAACTTCTATCCAATCTCTTGCCACAATGTCCTGTTGATACTCCAGTAGAGCTTTGTAAATTGGAGGATGCTACTAAAGTTTTGGGAATACACTGGTATCCTAAAGCTGACTCATTCTTTTACGAAGTAAATTTGTCTTCCTCACCTCCACAAACCAAAAGACAAGTGCTATCAGAAATAGCTAAGATATATGACCCGCTTCAGTTCATTGCACCCGTAATTGTTCTAGCTAAAATCTTTATGCAAGAGCTATGGTCATTGAACTCGAATTGGGATGATCCCATTCCTCCTTCGCTTTTACAAAAGTGGCTTACCTTTCGGCACAGTCTTTGTGATCTCTCATTAATAGACATTCCTAGAGTGCTAGTTCCGTTCTCTTGCTCTCTTGTCTTGGATTTGCACCTTTTCGCTGACAGTTCGACCAAAGCATACGGTTGTTGTGCTTACATTGTAAGCCGCTCCCCCTTTTTCTCCAATTTGATATGTGCTAAATCTAAGGTTGCGCCTTTGAAACCAGTTTCATTACCTCGTCTTGAACTCTGTGCCGCACTACTTGCTGCCGAATTAGCTAACAAACTCAAACAAACACTCAACTGTAAGTTCTCGCACACATATTTTTGGACAGATTCCTCTATTGCTTTGGCATGGATTTCTAAACCTCCTTTTAATTGGCAAACTTTTGTAGCTAACAGAGTTGAGAAAATTCAAACTGTTTCTAAACCAGAACAATGGAACCATGTTTCTAGCAAAGACAACCCCGCCGACCTTATTTCTCGTGGTTGTTCACCTAAGTCACTATCTCAATCCTGTTTGTACTGGCACGGCCCTTCATGGCTTTCTGAAAGAATTCAAAACCGACCTTCCAACTCTAATTTCCCGTTAGAGGATATTCCTGAAATCAGCAAAAAAGCTTCTGCCTTTGTAACTGCCAACACTCCTTCCTTGTTGGAACGTTACTCTTCTTTTCAAAAACTAGTGCGCGTCACTGCTTATGTGCTCAGATGGAAATTTTTAGTACTAGATCAACCTCTATTCCCTCAGCCTTTTCTTACGGCTGTTGAACTGCAAATTGCCACCATCAAAGTTCTTTGGCTCACCCAGAGAGAGGCATTCTCAGTCGAAATAAACATATTGGCTAAAGGTAAAACTCTCAAGAAACACAGCAGGCTTTTTGCCTTATGCCCTTTTCTCGATGGCGATGGTTTGTTAAGAGTGGGCGGCAGACTTTCTCTTTCTGACTTCTCCGATGAAAAAAAGCACCCTATTATCCTTCCGTCTAAACATCATGTTACTCGGATAATCATTCGTCAGTTTCATTATCAAAACTTGCATGTTGGTTCTAGAACCCTTCTATGCTTGATACAGAAAAATACTGGCCTATTAATGGTTTACACGAAGTCACTTCTGTTATACATAAATGCATTACTTGTTTCAAAGCTAAGCCTAAACCTAATCAGCAACTCATGGCTGACCTTCCCCCATTTCGTTCAGCTCCCTGCAGGCCTTTTTCCTTCACCGGCATTGATTACGCCGGTCCGTTTGTGTATCAACAAAATCACCCCAGTGCTAAAAGGAAAATCCTTGGAAAATTATACGTTTCTCTATTTGTCTGTATGGTCACTGGCTCTATTCATCTTGAGCTCGTAACTAGTGCCTCCACCTCATACTTTCTTTCCGCTTTCTCTAGATTCATTTCACGAAGAGGCATTCCTTCAGAAGTCTTCTCTGATAATGCCAAAACCTTTGTTGGAGCTTCGCAGCAATGGTATAAAGCCCTTTGTTCCCCTCGTGCGAAAGAACAAATCTCCAATTACTCGCACTTAAACCAATTCAAATGGCATTTCATCCCTCCTTATGCTCCCCATCATGGCGGACGATGGGAATCTTGTGTGAAACTCACAAAAAATCATTTAAAGAAAACTCTAGGCTCTGGTATTTTAACTTACGAAGAATTCAATTCTTTAATTATACTCATTGAGGGAATTGTCAACTCACGACCTCTTTCTCCTCTTTCCAACGATCCTTGTGATTTCCTTCCTTTGACTCCAGGTCATTTTCTGGTGGGCAGTTCCTTAGCTGCGTCTCCTCCGTTGCTTGATCGTAAACTTGATCTGTCTTTGCCTATCTTGTGGAGAAAGATAGAATCCCTTAAAGCTCAATTTTGGAAGAGGTGGAGACTTGAGTATTTTCACTCGCTCCAAAGGAGGAACAAGTGGCAGCTCTCTCAGCCTAACCTTCAGGAGGGTGATTTGGTTCTTCTCAAAGACCCAAGTCCTCCTCTTGTATGGAAAACTGGTCGTGTTATAAAATGCTATTATGGCAGAGATGCTAGAGTTCGAGTGGTCAAACTTAAAACTTCATCAGGACACTGTGTTCGTCCTATTTCAGTCATTTGCCCTCTGCCACTCTAGCTCTTCTCTCTCATGTTATTTTTGTTTTTTTTTTTTTTCTCTGTTGCCCCTCTGGCAGTATGTTCACTTTTCAGTGAAATTTACAAAGTTCACTTATTTTTATTATAACATAACCTCTCACCTGTCATGTCATTCCATTTTTCTTCAATCTGTTCTTGCTAGCACGTGTTCCATGGCACTGTAATGATTTCCGGAACTAATGTTGGTCACGAGGTTCATTTTCAGTTGGCCCCTTGCTCTGATTGGCCTCAGCAGTTTTCGAGAATCTTCCATGCTCTAGGATTGGCCGACGCCACCTGTCCGCGTCACGCATTCCGCGTGATCTCCGGTATATAGCCTGCCCTGGCCTACATCAACAGCCTGTCTCGTCTGTCTCCAGCAAGTCACAATGCCAATCACTCGTCGTCAGCTGTCTTCACGCTGTTTGCACAACGCTTGAATGTGTCTCAACGCTGTGTGCTAATACATCGCAAAATGCTTCTAGTCAATCCAGCAGTGCATTCTAAAATCTACGAAATCTATTTAAGTTAACATCGATACTTGGCCTACGTCAGTTTGTCATGAGCAAAAAACGATAAACAAATTTTCTTCTGTGCTGGGCACGAAGTCTTCAACATTTCCAAGACGGAAAACAGTGATCAAAACCGAGTTCTACAAAGTCTATATAAGTTTACATCGATGATTGGCCTACGTCAGTTTTGTGCTGGGCACGAAGTCTTCAACATTTCCAAGACGGAAAAAAGTGATCATCACGCTCTTCCTCTATTTATATTATGTGGAAATTCCTCTACACCAACGCCAACAAGCTAAGTGTTTATTATAACCTCAAAAATTTCTAAATCTTAAAAATGTGTCTTTCTTTTTAGGGTTATGTTACCCGACTTAAACAACTTGTCAAACTATGCCAAAGTCAACTTATTTCTTTCTATTAAGTGGTTTAAGCATGTATTATGCCTTTAAATTGTAGGCTATGAGAAAACGGCTGTTCTCTCTCTTTCGCATGTTAACTTTCCTTCAAAACAAATCATTCTTTTCTCTATTTTTGTACAAACTATTGGGCTTAACACCAGTTCACCTATCTGACGAAGTGAATGGCTTGTTCTTCATTTAATCTATCAAAGAGTTCTTGGGAATGCTCCCATTTCAATTGCAAACAACTTTGTCTTATAACTATCAAGCGACTAGCAGGATGTTATCCCTACTGGCATGTTAATTAATGTTGATTTTTTTTCTGTAAATAAACTAGCCTACTCTCTGTGTGCAGTCCTAGGCTAAATTTTTAGCCTTCATTTGAGCACTATAGTTACTCACTATTTTACCCTGCATAGTTCTACTTCAGACTAACTGGCCACAAAGTGGTTACTTATTCTCAGGGTTCTTGGCATTTCAAACTTATGAAATCTTGTTCGCTTGTTGTTGGCCTGTCAAAGGTCACATTTCCCTTACATATTTATATATTTATTGTTAATCCTTTTCAAACTTATGAAATCTTGTTCGCTTGTTGTTGGCCTGTCAAAGGTCACCTTTCCATTACATGTTTATATATTTATTTATGGTTAATCTTTTTAAAGTTGGTTTTTGAATAAAATACCACTGTTATTGGCAAACTGTTTCCATTCCTATTTACTCATCAATGTTCAATCTGTTCCTACTTAGTAAAGTTCATTTTCTTATTAGTCTAGAAGCTTCACTTCTAGTCCTTTCCGAAAAGGGAGGTCTCGCATTGACAGATCCTAACCAGTGGGACTTTAACACGAAGTTGCTTTTGCTCCGCCATCAGCAGCGTTGGCACAAATTTGGTGTTGAAGTCTCAGAGGACATGCTGGACTCCACAAACAGTGACCCCAACTTCATGAGCACCATAATCACTAGTGACGAGTCCTAGGGGTATCGATACGACCCGGAAACCAATGAGAGCACTATACACTATCTCACTCAAATGCTGCTTGCGGGAAAAAGTAAAGGAAACAAAGGAAGCCTATGGAAATAAGGAAATGCAGTTACTGTTATTTGCAGACGATATTGTGGTCTGGGGAAGGAACACCGAAGAAGTGCAAAAACTACTAGATGTACTGAACGAAAATATTCAGAAGTACAGCATGAAAATCAGTATAGAGAAAAGCAAGACCATGGTGATGACAAGAGGGGAAAGACAAGGAAAGGGCACTGTGAAAATTGGAAGTCAGAGTTTGGAAATTGTGGACACATTCAAATACCTAGGAAGTGAATTGATGCAAACTGGTAGGTTGGACATGGAGATTGGCAGGAGGGTACAGCAGAGCAATGCATTCTATCAAAGTGTAAGAAAACTTGTTTGGGATAAGGAAGTACCAAGGTAATGTATAAAGTGTACTATGTTCCCATATTAACTTATGCAGCTGAGACTTGGACCCTGACAAGCAGGCAAGAGAGTAGAATCCAAGCCAGTGAAATGAAATTCCTAAGAAGTATGATAGGAAGACAAGGAAAGACAGAGTGAGGAATGAAGATGTTAGGACGGAAGTTGCGATGGGAAAACTAAATGAGAGAATTGAGAAGAATAAACTAAGGTGGTTTGGACATGTAAAGAGGATGGAGGAAAATAGAATACCAAGACAGATGCTGGAGGCCAAGTGCAAGGGTAAGAGAGCAAGAGGAAGACCTAGAACCAGGTGGATTGATTCAGTGAAGAACAGCATAAGAAAAAGAAATCTGGACTGGGACAAGATCGTAGAAGAAGAATTGTGAAAGGAAAGAGGAAAGTGGAGAAGTGCCATAAATACCCCGACCCGGCAGGAGCTGGATAAGGGGAAATGATGATGATGATAATGAATTTTCGAACAGACCTCGTAGACTGAGATGTCTAGTGAGGTATAATAATAATAATAATAATAATATCGTATGGTGTTGGGTGCTATGTGCAAGCTTTGTTATTTGACACCCAGAGGGCAGCTTGCATGTCGAATATCGTTGTTCCTTGAAGTACTATGAAAGTCAAGGAGGTTAGATATCTAAGCTCTTTGACACTACAGCTCTTTCTAGTAGAGAAATGAGGAACTTTGTGTTGGCGGAAAATCCCGAGATTAATTTTGCCATTATGAACACGGCCTACTGAATTCAAATGGTTTCTTTAACATGCCAACATCGTATGACATGGGTATCGTGACTTTTGCCGTGTTGCAAAAATCACTTACCACGGCCAGGAGCGAACCTGCAAGCTTGGGGTTAGTAATCCGACACGATAACCACTAGCCCACCGTGGCATACCAATTGATGATCCCAGTGGTAATTTGAGAAGTTTGGAAAGCATTATTTTTTTGTATCAGTAGTGATGTTTGACCTCAAAACCCTCACATGCCTTTTCCAGGAATGGATCCTGGTTTGCCTGGATGCGAAGCAAGACACTTGACCTCTGTTCCTTATGCCTGACTGGGATGTGTGTGTTGATTCACCAAGATTACCACCACAACTCTAGCCATAGTAACATTAAATTAAACTGGTCCAAAGGCTGGAAACACAACATATTTGTTGTTGATTTAAAAATATTAAGTTAGTAGTTTTTATTTTGTATTCCTCAGATCAAGGGTCAAATATCCATAGCTGCTTCAAAGGAGGGGATAATGGGTACCACCGAGGCCTTGTTCAGCTACTTCATCGACCGGGTTCGGAGGAAGCTACACATCATAGTGTGTATGAGTCCAGTGGGGGATGCTTTCAGGTAATCTATATACAGTACATCAAACAACCATTGGACAGGGCAGGGGAAGTGAGAGATACATAGCCATCTCTAACGGTGGCCATTTGGCTCATTTTAACCTCGTGGACTCATCAGGAGGGTGGGTGTGTGTCTTGTTATGTGTTCCTTTTCATCTTTCCTGTCTTAGAATTGATTGTTTATATACCTAAACTCCCGATTGTGTTAATGAGCACTTGAGAATTGCATGCATAATACACACCCACATTGAAGATAAATTAAATTTAAAACCTTTTTTTTCCCTCTCAGTTAGCTTTCAGGTAATAGTTGTCCATTTATTCTTTTTTCCCCCTCAATGTACTGTATATAATTTTATGTTCGAGCATCGTGAAATGTAAATATTATATGTCAGAGGCTCATTATAGTACACATACAGTTTCTCCCAACAGTTGTGTGACCAATTAGGTAAGAATAGCATCGCACCTGCGCTGACTCCCACGGCCTCCTATTTTAAATTTCACTGTGTGGCTTCTAGTGTCATAGTGGGGTGTTCAAGGAGGCCATGCGCACTGTTCAGTACATAAAACTGGCGAAATCTCTACAGTTATTCATGAATATTTATGTTTGAAAATAAAATAATGAAAGTTATCATCGAACTA
Source organism: Meconema thalassinum (assembly GCA_946902985.2). Classification (NCBI taxonomy): domain Eukaryota; kingdom Metazoa; phylum Arthropoda; class Insecta; order Orthoptera; family Tettigoniidae; genus Meconema; species Meconema thalassinum. The sequence continues at coordinate 13,817,956 of OX336399.1, read as the reverse complement.
TATTCTCTTTATAATAACAGTCCTCATCTTTTGGAGCATCCAAAGATTGGTGTGTATTCAAATAGATTTTGTTGTCCACTCTAGTCGTAAGTTTGATATATTTAAATACCTCAATGAACAGCTGGATGTAAATATTGGGAAATGGGAAATGAAAATCCGTGTAGAGAAAAGTAAGACAATGGTAATGACAAGAGGAAAGAAAGAAGGAAATAAAAGGGATTGTTAAAATTTAAGATGTAGATCTGGAAGTAGTAGAGAATTTCAAATATTTAGGAAGTGAATTGATGGAATGTGCAACATTGGATATGGAGATCAACAAGAGGATACAATGTGGGAGTGTTTCTATCATCAGGTTCGGAGTATAATTTGGGATAAAGACACACCACTGAAGTGATGTACAAGATCTATTACTTACCAATAATGTTGTATGGAGCAGAAACATGGCCGATGACGAGGAGAGATGAAAGTAGAATACAGGCAGCCCCTGAGGAGTGTGGTACAGAAGACTGGGAGAGATAGAGTCAATGTACAGAGGCTGAACGATAAGCTGGAGCAAGGAGTATGGACATGTGAAAAGGATGAATGCCGAAACCAGTGATGGAGAGATGGATGACCAGAAAGAGAGGACGAGGAAGACCTAGAGTACGGTGAAGGACAGTGTGAGTGTGGAGTGGAGTTCAGTGGTTGAGGAAGGATGGTGGACAGACAGAGCAAAGTGGAGAGGGGTCATATTTGCTCCAACCCGGCCCAGTAACAGAAATTGATGATGATGAATGAATTGTATAGAATACTCTTTATTACCGTTAATCAACATAATGTTGCAATGTCATGAATATGAAAGAATATACGGTATAAAATAATTTACATGGTTTTAACTGGTGTTGGTTTTTTACAACCAGAGGCGTACAGGAGGGAAGCGAACTGTCGCCTCTTCTTTTTATCATCATTATGGTTGACGTAATAAAAAGTGTAAAAATTGATATCTCTTCAAAGAAATTTACAGTGTTTGCTTTTGCAGATGATATTGTAATTTGTGGGAAATTGGTAGAAGAGAAACTAGAAAAATGGAATCAAGAGTTTAAGAACTTTGGTCTAAATATTAACAAGAGTAAGACTGTAGTGTATGGGCAGATAACCTCACTGTTCTGCCTCTTGAAACTACAATAACTCACTAAGACTGTAGTGATGGTGGTAAGTAAACAAAAGGAGAAGTGAAAGACCATGTGCATAGTTGTAATCCAACTTGAGAATGTGGAGCTGTTTCCATATCTTGGAAGTATAATATAACCCAGAAGTCACACGAACTCTTACAGCCTTGGAACATGCGCCATACCCAGGAGTGAAGAAAGCCATCATGAAACCACGGAAATCTATTAGCGTTTTGTAGCTTCTATGATTTTCAGATTTAGTGTTTTGTATGCTAGTGAAGAGTAATCAAGAAAAGAAGACAGGAGGAAAATCGATCCAAGAAATCCAACAGCACCTCAAAACAGTTGGACTCAAGATAACAGATGCTAAGAACAAAGTTAAAATGAACACCCTTCTTAAGACTCACAAGTTTTTGTGGAAAATGACACATGAAAGACCTATGGGGATTTCAGACGAATTGAGAAAATTATGGTTACTGATTGAAAAGGTACTGAGTGAATCATAAGAATCAAATTAGGTACAGCATTCATTTCAGGTTCCGTATTGACCATGTTTACAACTTTAAAACCTGAATTTTCCGCCAAATCAATACTTTTACTTATGTAAATTTTTTTATGGGTACATGTTTCGGAGACCCTACTGTCTCCTTCTTCAGCCCTCCTTTGTTACTACAAACATCGTGTCACATTCAAAATACCATAATAAAACAACACAATACACAACATAAATTACACAACCACAACATATTAAAAACTATGAGCTTAAAAACACACTTAAAATTCAATAAACAACCAAAGATAAAACATATGATGCTCCTCGCATTTTTCAGTCAATCAGTTCATGTTAAATTTGTGTCTAACGTGTCCCATGAGCTGCTCAAACCATATTTTACGAAGGTGGCATCGTAAGTTCCGGAAATACAGGGTGTTACATATATGTAGGGATAGGGAAAATTCGCGATCGCGAATTTCGCGAATTATTAAATGAAGTAATACACAGTTGGTAATATGTTTTAATAACCCTAAAAATTGCGAAAAAAATTGTTTTTGAAGTCGCGAAATTTCGCGAATTTTAGCTTTTTTCGTTTTTTCTTTACAGTGCACTTCCGATAATTCGCGGCAATTAATGCACGAATTTCCGCGAATTATTGAAAACCGCGAATTATCCACAGTAATGTTTTTAAGCCTAGCAAAGAGAAAACTATTGGTTAAAAATATTGAAATGTATTTTATGAACACGCAAAAAAATAAATATAATACTTTATAACATAATAGTGTACGACACACTATGTGGATTTTACCAATATTAAAACCTAAGAAGAATGACTTGTCATCACTTTTTGTTTCTTAGGTGGTTTATTTTTTCTAATTTTAGATTGTACAATTCTGAAGAAAACAATATATGAGAATGAAAATTCATCTTGATTTTCTATATAAGAGATAAGTGCGACTACAGACACACTAGCTTGACTGTGGGAACTTTCGGGATTTCCGTTGCATCACTTACGCATTCTATATGTACTGGATCTCAGTTTACCTCACCGACAGTCAAATTCCATACAATATCCTCATGTCTGAAACCATGATTGTCTTTATCGAAGTCTTAACTACTGGATGTCACTTTCTTCTGCATCTTGACATTCATCCAGGTTTTGTCCTAATGTCATCGTAGTGAGACCACCTTGCCCGTTTAAAATATCGTCGTCACAGAAGCCGACAAACGCTTGTTTTTGTGCGAGTGTAGTAGCGGTAATCTTCTCCCATGACTTGACTGCATGGAGTGATCCAACAAACACAGAATGATTGGAAACTTAACGGTAGATAGCGGGCCTCACTTTCTGCATACAGCGATCTCTATCAATCTAGGAAGTCATCCTAGTAAGTTACAGTACTTAGTTATTGAGATTTTAAGGACCGGAACAGCAAGGTCATCTGCCCCTTCATCCTAGTAACTACTCGACGCGTGGCGTCGTATAGTGTGCCTTTCAGACATGAATATCTAGATGGCAAGTATCTAGATCAAAATTTGCCACTGTTTCCGGAACCAGTATTAACCAGGTGGTCTTCTTGGTTTCATTCTGTAGTGTGCCTGTCAGAGTACTTGAAAGATATTTTGCAATTTATGAGTGAAGTAGTAGGGACTGATAACTCTGGTGTTGATTTTCTCAACAATGTTTCACATGACGAAATATTTGAGATTCGAAGAATTTGGTACAGACATCACTGAACTCATCCCCTTATTAGAAGGCCACATCCAACTGTTCACCTTCTTGATGGATATCTACGGAGAATTCAGCAAGCCCTTAAACTTGCTGTTTCTGGAAAGTACTGTACCAACATTAAGGAGCAGTTGCAGGGTTGTGGAAATGTGTTAAAAAAAGGGAAAATACATTCACTTGTAGTAAATGCTGGGTCGCATGCTCTTGGGAAATTAATCAGTTTGAGATCTGTTGACCCTGGGAACAGGAATTACAAATGTGTGCATTTGATCCAGCAAAAATAGTGCCAATGAACATCCATGAGGACATTGCAAAGAAAATTAAGAAGTTGCCATTCTGTGGAACACTGGAAGAAAGTGAGGTGTTAAGAGGATACAAAGAACTGCAAACTTTAATCAAGAAGCAGATGCATGACAGGACCAAGACAGACATTGTTGGAGTTTTGCCAGGAATGACATTTGTTTTTCCAAAGTTCTCAGAATCTGTGTTGAAAACCATTTGGATCCCCTGTTCAAATGCTGTGAACTTTTGTTTTTCAGCTTACACTAGCACGTTAAATGATATGCGTCACCGTTTGTCACGAGAATTTGGATCTCTTCTCTGAAGTATACTTTGAAGGATGACTGAAATGTGTTATGTTATGCATGTTATCCATGATATTTAAAAAATCTCGCCTAAAATTTATGATTTTGAAAGTACCGCAAAGTGCACTTGAAACCAACGAATTTGTCACTTTAAAATACCGCTTTCTTCACTCTGAAATCACCGAAAAATTCCAATCCCTACATATATGTAACGCTTGGCGCTTGCGTTGTCAAAACCCTTACTGCATATTCTGAATGGTGATTTATAAATACAATAATTTACCAATTTCATATTTGTTGCTAAATACTTATCGTGATAATATTACACTTTAAAAAGCACTGAGCAAGTATTTTGACACCTTTGAACCTTCGATCATATAGTCTAGTGACTAGTTACATTGTGTGGAACGGCAAGAAGCATGATAATATGCACGGTCCCACATCACATTTACAACATGCAGTGCAGACACTGCTTACACACAATTCACCGGCACACCGCCTCCGCTTATGTCCTAGGACGTTGATGACCAGATCACATCATATCACAAGTCTTCAATGTCGCGGCCGTGTACTGCACGTGCTGTTGAGAGCCACCTGGCTCTACGTGGTTCTACACCATACGGTTTCACGTAGAATTGCGCCACTTCCCACCTGAACTTCAGTTGAGTTGTCCTCTACCGTTAAATAGTAATAAGGAGATTGGCAGGAGGGTACAGCAGAGCAATGCATTCTATCAAAGTGTAAGAAAACTTGTTTGGGATAAGGAAGTACCAAGGAAAAGCAAGGAGGTAATGTATAAAGTGTACTATGTTCCCATATTAACTTATGCAGCTGAGACTTGGACCATGACGAGCAGGCAAGAGAGTAGAATCCAAGCCAGTGAAATGAAATTCCTAAGAAGTATGATAGGTAGGACAAGGAAAGACAGAGTGAGGAATGAAGATGTTAGGAAGGAAGTTGGGATGGGAAAACTAAATGAGAGAATTGAGAAGAATAAACTAAGGTGGTTTGGACATGTAAAGAGGATGGAGGAAAATAGAATACCAAGACAGATGCTGGAGGCCAAGTGCAAGGGTAAGAGAGCAAGGGGAAGACCTAGAACAAGGTGGATCGATTCAGTGAAGAACAGTGTGAGAAAAAGAAATCTGGACTGGGACAAGATCGTAGAAGAAGAATTGTGGAAGGAAAGAGGAAAGTGGAGAAGTGCCATAAATACCCCGACCCGGCAGGAGCTGGATAAGGGGAAATGATGATGATGATGATGAGTAATAAGGTACCATGCGTTTTGGAGACTATCGTCAAGATGCCAAGAAAATATGGCCCACCACCACTTTTTGTTTCTTATTGATAGGTGATATCAGTTCACATTTTCATCCATAAGGTTCGTTTCCCCATAAATTTGTTATAGGTGCCGATCAGGAGAGGACGTGGGATTGTAACTATAGTTCTTTTCATCCCGAGAGAATCTTGCGACCTGTTCGAGGGGGAAAAAACAGGGAGAGTCGTGGAGGCAACAGTTACTGTGCTGTTTTCATGCCAGCATGCAATAATCATGTCGTCATTACTCCTTTTCCCCTTCCTCCAATATTTCTGCCAAGGTTAGACTTCTAATTGGATTTACGTCCCTTTTAACTGCTCTGGCAGGGTTGCCGGAATTTTGGCCCAAAGGGGATCTTTAACGTGCTAGTAAATCTACTGATATGACTCACTCGCATTTTTGCACCCTGAAATGCCAGCTGACTGCACCAGGATTCGATCCTGAAAGCTTGGGCACAGCAAGAGAGAATGTTGCCGCTGAGCCACACAGCCAGTCTAGACCTCTGAAATATCGAAATAATTCAAGCATTGTATTTTCTGAAACACTGCCGGCAGCCAGATATCTCTGCAAAGGTATGGTCTTGAATACGTACTGCCATAAAAAATATGCTACGGTGACATAAAACATATTATATCAAGTCATGCACTGTTAAAAAAGCTGTATATGGAAAATGTTTTGTGTATAAATGCATGAAATGTATTCTAACTCATTTCATATGAATGTGCTACAGAAAATATATTGCCTTACCACTGACCCTGTATCCGCCTAGCGTTACCATATGGTAACGCTGGGAAAATTAGTCCCGGGCATGAGCCGGTGTAAAGTTACACGTAAGATATGTTACTGAATTATAAATTAGATATGTTTACTACCATAATCCTGAAGACAAAGTAAACTATTTCCATTTCACGTAACAATTTAGCATACCATAGCCGAGTTGTGTCGCTAAAACCAATGTCTTTATAACGACGTGAGAAACATACCTCGAAATGCACACGATTGTTGCGACATCACCCAAGACATTCCCTAGCGACTAGTGTGCGGGAAATGAATAAATAGACCTTCCATGATCTTATAAGCGCAAAGTTCGAATATCTTTAACTGTCAAAGGTCCTGTAGAGCAATAAATGCAATGATCGGTACTGCGTTACCATATGGTAACGCTAGGCGTTGATGGGTTAAGCAAGAAACATATTCCTGATGGGGAATACGTCCATACCATAGCCGAGTTGTGTCGCTAAAACCAATGTCTTTATAACAAAGTTCAACTGTATTTTATAAATTATTTTATAGGCCTACATAATCCATGTTTCCAATCATAAACTACAAACTCTTGATGTGCACAGAAAGATTTAAATTAATAAACTAATTTGAAATGTGTAGGAACCGTCTGCGACAGTATCCTTCTCTCATCAACGCTACCACTATCGACTGGTTTACTGACTGGCCCTACGAGGCACTGCTGGAGGTGGCCGATACCTACCTACAGGACGTCAGCTTCCTCAAGAGGGGCATGGTGAGTGACAGTAATCTCCTCTTCCTCAAATGAAGTAAGTTTGAGTCAGGTCGGAAATCAATAACTTCTATCCATCAACCACTGTTGTTCAAACACCAAAACCATCTTCTTTTGGTTTTAACTGCCATTTGACTTTCTTTTATCCTCCATTCTCTGCAGGTTGTCACCGCAAATTGAGGGGTGGGAGGGTTTGGTATCCGAGGCCCTAATGTGGTCCATCACTGACTAGTGTAAGGTATTATTCTAGTAGTACACAAATGAAAGCATGGGTTCAGAAAGGCAAGTAAATATAAATTATATTCTTCAAGGGATTCAAAATTACACTGCCGAATGGCTGAGGGAGGGAACACGTAAATGCACTCCTACTTCAAATATCAAAATGGGGGCCAACAATTACCCCAAATTAAAGGTGGCAACGCAGTAACACCAAACAATTACCTTTCGTGATTTACATCACAACATACTTTAAACCTTTTCCAATTATTTCCGAAACATTATTTATTTATTTCAGCATCAGGCTGAAATGAATTATTACCTCATAATAGACAATTATGCCACCGTTGGCAAACTGAAGAACAAGGGACCGTTTGCCATGTCTTAAAGTTTAAACTGTTTCCCCGCTCCAAAATCCTGATAGTTACATTCTTGAAATAATTTAAACTTTACGTTAGCAGCATCATCATCATCATCTTCATTTCCCGTTTCCAGCTTCCTGGGTCGGGTTGTGAATTAAGGACCTCCATCGTTGCCTCTCTCTCCACCACTCCTCTCCTGATTTTAGTACATCTTCGGGTTTTCCTCCCTTCTTTTCTACACACTCCCACACTCTCTTCCGGGGCCTACCTCGTGGTCTCTTCCCTGTCATCTTTTCACAGAAAGTCTTCTTTGGTACTCTCTCCTCTCCCATTCTCATCATATGTCCATACCACTTTAACTTTGTTGTTTCTATCCTGTCCTGCAGCTTCAATATTCCTGTCCTTTCTCTAATCTCTTCATTTCTAACTCTATCTCTTCTGGTCTTGCCCTCTATACCTCTTAGGAATTTCATCTCTGCGGCTTGTATTCTACTCTCCTCTCTTTTTGTAGTAGTCCACGCTCCAGCTGCGTATGTTAGTATGGGTCTGTAGTAGGTTGAATATAATACTTTTTTGCATTTCTTTGGGACATCTCTGTTCCACACAATACCCCTTACACTCTGGTAAAAACTGTTCGCTTGTTGTATTCTCTTTCCAATTTCCTCAGTTATCTTTCCATCTTCTGTGATCACACTTCCCAAATACTTGGAACTTTTAACGACTTCTAGAATTTTGCCATTCAATTCTATCTTTCCTCTTCCTTTCTTCCTTCCTCTTGACATTACCATTGTCTTGCTCTTCTCTGTGCTTACTTTCACCCCAAATTTCTCTATCTCTTGGTTCCATACATCTAGTTGTTTTTGGCAGCATGAGAAGATTAAAAATAAATCAATCACATCGCGAAGGTTGAGAAATAAGCTAAGTTCATTTTCGCTGCTTAAAAGAAAACAAGGCGTGTTATTAAAATAAAATAATATTAGGCCAAATTATCATAAGCCTATAAAATATACATTGATTAAATTAACACATCTGAGAACACGCCTTGACACCAACAAGAATAGCATCCCTTTTCGGAACAGAAAGTTATCTCAAAGCATCCGGTCAAACGGCACTTGACCTCTTAAGAATTTAGAAATTAAAGTCACATTTTCATAACATGTCCAAAATGTTTTTCTCGACAGTCCGCGAGTTCTACATCTTAGTATCCGACAGTTTTACCTTGTTTTCTGGGCCTGAATTAGGTATAGTGACCCGAGGCTGTCACGCCAGGTCTATCTTCTTCAAGTTCACATGGTGAAGTCTACTGTTCTAATTTTCGCTTGTCTTCACGACAATACAAGTTATACTTGCGCATGCGCAATACGCACCGAAAACATTCCTTAACCTCCAATGACATAAAGGCAACATACGGCACTTGTTTTCATTGCCAACCTTTCAATTAAACTTTCTCCAATATTTAAGTGGCCGAAACATCTTTCCAACTTGACTTAAGTTGGCAACACAATTAGCAATTCAGGTGTCCAAATCTGATTGGTTATCCAGTCACAAGAATATTTTAAATTAAACGCGCCGAGCTAGTGGTACAGTTCTGCACATATTAATTATACAGATCTGCGAAATATTTCTTAAACAACATTGTTGACACACTCAGAAATAAATATTGATTTCCACATACGAAAATGTTGAATATTAAGTTTTTAGTTATTTCTTCTTCTAACTTTTGGGATGAAGTCACCATTAGTGACCAGGGGTTTCTGAACTGGATCAGATGTTGAAATATCCGGCCATTGCCGAAGTTAGCCGAAATCCTTGATCTCGGCCGACAATCAGCGACAGGGGCGCCGACTGGAGGGGGGTGGGGGCAGGCGAAGTATTGTGAGTCGATAACCAATCGGCTCACAGGTATCCAAACTCCTGTAGCCTATATCTAGCATGACCATTCTATCCTTTCACTGAGATTGTTTGTTCTCAACTTCTGGTTTTATTGGTGGCCAGGTTTTCTGAGTAACCCTGTTCAAATGTGGCCAAATTATTACAACTCTTGATATGGCCAACACTTGAAGTGTGTGAATACCGTATTTCCTGACACAATCCTTACATCTTTCAGCCTAATATCCATTGAAGAAAGGCAGGAAGCGACGATCATGGCAATAATATTAAAAGTTCAAAAAATATATATGTCATTATTTGCAAAATTTGTAATCCAGTGTGTTTCACTTTAAAGTTGAGGCTTGCCGTATAATTCTTGTGTTTTCTCATTGTGAACCCCACGTGTGTAACAACACCACACCCTGATTTCCATGGAAGTGGGTGATGCCTAGACTGAAACTGAATGCGCCCATGCTCTTCAGCACTCGTCAAATACCATTAACAAACATCAAAATATTTAAAAGTCCATGTTAAAATCCAAAATGTTTATTAAAAATCACTTATTTAATGTTGTTGGTCACAAATATGTTGCAATCAGATTTTATTAAACCTGTGTTAACTTTCATAATGTCGATTATTCAGGTTTGTATTGACGTAACTATAACTTTGAAAGAATAATAGATTTTCCGCCTTCAATACTGTTTATTTCTGTTACTTACAGGGACTAGTTTCGGGGGTAAATACTCCCCCTTCCTCAGCCTGTCCAACAAAACTTCACAATGTAAAAACTTTCCATGTACAAGCTCGTACAAAACACATGAAGAATAAAGAATAAAGAAATAATATTATTTACAATCCCGCTCGACGCTCCAAAGAAGATACTTTTATTGAATCACTAAGGCCTAGGCGCATCAGAACTCCTGAATTGGGCCGGTGCTGCGGTCCGCTGTCCCCATTGCGTCATCGTGGGACCACTCTAGTCCCCTTGTTGCTCTTGGCAAACGTCAAGGCGAGAAAATTTGTGGCCGCGTCACGCGCCGCCAAGAACTGCAGTGCGCAGGGCGTGAACAAAAACAAACCGGAATTCATCTTGCGAAGTCTCTTACAGCTGAGTGTTAGTGACGTGCTTGGGAAAAGGTGGCATGATGTAAGCGCTTAGGGGTTGCCACATATGCTGCACTGTTAATCGTGGCCCCCAATTCCAGCCAATCAATGAGGATGATGCCCTTTGTATCCCAGAACACTATCGCCATTCGCTAGCCAACTGATGGCACTGTTTGACATTTCTTTGGCGGTGGACTGACCCTATGCTTCCGTTGCATAGTCGCCGTTTTGCAGATTTTGCAGAACAGGACACAGCTGTCAAGGCTTGGGTACGCAGCACTCCGAAAGAATGGTTTCAGGAAGGTCTGGAGAGACTGACACATTGATGGCAAAAGTGCATAAAGTTACAAGGAGATTATGTTGAGAAGGTGGACGTAACAACTGATGTGTAATGTACAGTAGAACCTCGATTCATCGTTTTTCAGGGGGGAGGGGGAAAATGACGATCAATGCGGGAAAACGATAAATACGGGTAACAAAAAAATTGAGTAAAAAAAATAATAAAGTATTGTTACTGTATTTGGACATATTTCTTCATGTAAACGTTATGAGGCATCAAAATATTGCAACCACGATGTACGCGATATGATTTCATGTGTGTCATTTTATCACTTGCTGTTTTAGTAAAAAAGTCCTTAATTGTTTTTGTTTCGTCAAAGCTTTGCGTTTCAGACGAAACAAAGCCTTCTCTACTTGCGTAATGCTCTCTTCTTCTCGATCACTGATATCATGCGAGTACATGAAGGATTTCACCTTCACTGAGGCGGCATGCGCTTCGGCGAAACTCGGGACGACTTGGGGCTCACGATCGTCTTCTTCCCCTTCATCACTCCTCTCTCCCGGGGCCTTCATCGTACAGCTCTTCAATCGTTTCCACTCTACATGTGGCTACATTAGAATCCATCAGCACATAATCTTCACCATTACCGCCGCGCGTAGCTGACAGCTGAAACCACCTTTCTGGAAACAGTTCACGTCAGTTGGCTGCTACTGGGAAATGAATCACTTTCAGTAGATCGATTTTCTTACTAGTTTCCTTCCCGGCATCCAAGAAGCACACAGCAGTTTGCACTAGGCGCTTACGGTACAGCTGCTTGAAGCATTTTATTACCCCAAGATCAAGAGGTTGCAACTCGCTGGTACAATTTGGGAGCAAATGCACAACTTTCACATTGCGAAGAAATGACGTGTCCTGTGGATGAGCGGCACAATTATCCACAAAGAGCACGACTTTTCTTCCTTGTGCACCGATAGAGGCATCAAATTAACTTAAAAATTGTAAAAAATATTTCAGTGGTCATCCAAGCTTTTTTGTTTGCATGATATGTCACAGGTAGTTTTTTCGTGTTCTTAAAATAACCTGGTTTAATGATTTTCCCACTTCGACTGGCACTCTCTTATCACTGCCATCACTGTTCACACACAGCAGAATGGTTAGTCGTTCTTTTGAACTTTTCCCCCCCATGGCAAGATTCACCCTTCAGCGCCAGTGTTCTGTCCGGAAAGACACTGTAAAAAAGTGCGGTCTCGTCCGCATTGTATACGTCTCACGACTCGTAAACTTCCAGTAGCGATGGCAGTCTCTTGAACCACAGCTCCTTACCTTCCATGTCCACAGAAGCACATTCTCCGCAAACCTTCTTGAAGACTAGCCCATGTCGCACTTTAAATCGAGCGATCCATCCATTCGATGCAGCAAAATTATCAAGCTTCAATCTTGCAGCTATCTTCTTGGCTTTCTCCCGTAAAATTGTTCCATCTATAGGGATATTGGAAGCCCTTGCTTGCTGGTACCAAGTGAAAAGGACATTCTCGAGCTCCACGAATGTAGATTCTCTTCCAGTTTTCCTTTGTTTGCTGGAACTGCCACATTTATCAATTTGCTCTCTCATCTCATTCTTCTTGGCAAATATGCAATTTTAAGTTCAAGGTGCAAACCCAAGACTTTTAGCGGTATTAACTCTTTTTTCGAAAGGATTTGATTCAATTTCTTCTATAATTTTCAAGCTTTCTTCGAGAGTTCTTACTCTTTTCACGGGACGTGACATGTCCTGAATAACAATACTGCACAGGAACTAAAATGAGAAAGACGACGTAATTACGAACTACAGATAAAATTGTAATCGCCGCACACAACCAAGATACTACACCGAACCACTCAAAATGAAATGAAACGGCACTATGACGGCTTGGCGCTTCGAGCAGAATCGTTGGTGCCTGAAGGCTCGTAGGCGTCGTTATATAGTGTGGTTGCATGTAAACAATCTGCGCACTGCAGTCCAGCCTACCTTGCTTCAGCCGAGAAACTTGCTCAAGCCTAGGAACTCCTAATCGTTTGTATCTCGTTCATTCTCGCGTAACAGGTTGCCGCTATTTTATGCCAATTCAAAAGAACGTTTGCATATATTTTTCTCATAAACGATCAATGTGAGAAAATTATGGGCAAGGACGAGAGATTTTTTGACGATCCATGCGGAAAAACGTTAGTCCGAGGAACGATGGATGCAAGGAAATTTAACATTAGTTTATATGGAAAATTTTCGGGACAAAATAAATTGAACGACGAATACGGAAAAATGACAGTTCCGGTAACGATGCATCGAGGTTCTACTGTACTTCTTTTGGGTAGAAAAAAATAAAGTGGAGATAAATATAGTATGCCCCTTGTATCTCTACTTAGTATAAAACAACGTCCCCGATTCTTGGATGTTACGGGTAAACTCGAGAACCACTGGACGGATTTTAATGCGGTTTCCACCATTCTGTAAAGGATATCTAGAGGATTATTTCTGTAGAAAATAATTTATTTACAGTAAGATCAAAGGAAGCCGAGAAGTAACGATTTCAGTGGAAAAGTCGAAAAGAAACTTGGCGTCCGAGCGCTTTGTACACTTACGCTGGGCAAACCGTTAAAAATATCTAAATACTAGGAGTGTAAAAATTGTTCAGCATTAAAAGTTCTACAAAAAAGGCTGCGAGAGCATATCTCTATCTTCAATACATCGCCCACTATAAGTGTTTTTACGTTTTAATTTCTTCCAACCATGTCCATTCAACTACTGAGGCGACAGAGTACGAGCTAGCTAAGGGCGAGTCTATCATCTCTGTTACAGCCTAGCTAGCGGGCGAACCTATTGCCCCAGATACAGCCAGCAGCAAACCGTTGAGTCGTGTTGAGTTAAGACTTCAGAGAAGGGTGGTTGTGTTTGGAGTTTCCCTGGAAGTGCAACTCGGGTTTTCTTCATTTTGCTTGTGAAACACAGTCAAGTTAAGATTGGACGGAAGGGGGATTTGTGTTTCATGCACCTTGCCATTCTTAAATTACGTCTGACAAGAATTTGTTGCACATGCATCTCCATGATAATTAGGGACTGGAAAAATTAGCATCTATTTGTTTCAAAATTAGCATCTATTTATTTTCTTCAAAATTAGCATCTATTTACAAAGTTAAAAATCATCACATTGTAATATTATTTTAACGACTCCAAGGTTATGAAGTGCAGTTATAGTCCTCAAACGAAAGCATTGTCAGTAGTTCAGCATTGCTTTCTTTCAAATTGCACCGTCTGTCTGTAACCACTGTGTTGTAATGGGACAACACATGCTCGCTATCTACATTGTTCGTTGGGGTCCACAAAACAGTATTTAGCAAATATGCTGAACTCTGTCTGAACTGCAGTTAATGTAAGCATGATATCACATTTTTCACTTTCTTTCATCTGGGTTTGAATTGCATTCAGCCAACCGTGGCCGTAGACGCGGCGAACGATGTACAGCGTGCTAACACTCACGCTGCGCCGTATGCTTGCACGCGACCGTGCTCTGATGTGAAGCAATGCGTAAAGACGAAATCGTTGAGATTCGAGAAGACTGAACTGCGCTTCCCTGCGATGTAACAGTAGGCCTACTTGTGCAATTGTTGTGGCGCGCTAATCGCTAATTCGAACGTGTCTCAAGGCGGCGAATTCAGCCAACCGTAGCCGAAGACGCGGCGAACGATGTACAGCGTGCTAACACTCACGCTGCGCCGTATGCTTGCACGCGGCCAAGCTCTGATGCGACGCAATGCGTAAAGACGAAAACATTGAGATTCGAGAAGACTGAACTGCGTTTCCCTGCAATGTAACAGTAGGCCTACTTGCGGAACTGTTGTGGCGCGCTAATCGCTAATTCGAACGTGTCTCATGGCGGCGAATTTAGCCAACCGTAGCCGAAGACGCGGCGAACGATGTACAGCATGCTAACACTCACGCTGCACCGTATGCTTGCACGCGGCGCCTCGATCCCTAATCGGCTCGTATCGAAGTTCGGATCAACTCGTTGTTGCTCACTCTTCCTGTTAGTATCGCTTCGGGTAAGTTCCTGGACAATGACTGTTGTGGCACTCTAAATCGAACGTGTTTCTACCTGAAGATTATTACGGTAATTTATATGAAGGTGTCAGTAATGAATGTGAGATATATGCGAGTACCTTTTTTCCCCCTGAAATTTCAATTTTAAAAAATGGGGTGCGAGATATACGCGAGCAAATACGGTATATCGATCAGAGCGGTCGAAAGATATATGTGTCATATTTGCAGTATTTCTCATGATTTCGCCGAAATATGTGGTTTTCGCCACTAAAATAACACATTTTCGCAGAATTCGCACCAAAATCGCATATTTGTACTAATTTCGCATTTTGGTCAAAATTCGCATTTTGTCGCATTTTGAATTTAGGTACCACAGTGCTTTAGAACACCTTAAAACTATTAAAAAATGGTTTTAGCACATATTACAAAAATTTGCATTTATCGCAAATGCGAATTTTTCCGGTCCCTAATGATAATATAATTAATAGTCCAGTCTGTGATTTTAACCCATCATGACGAGACGTAAAATGGATATTGGTCGTTGTTCATTGACACTGGAGAAAAAAAAGTGTTTATCACGTAATGCATTCATAACTGTTCCCGGGCGAAGCCGGGTCGGGTTGCTAGTTTTATAAATAATATCTCGAATGTTGTTAAGTTAACATCCTTCTGTACTGCTGTGAAAAGGGCTTCTTTGAACATATACCACAGTATTTTGTTGAAACACATGGTATCAATTTCTCTTGACACTGATTGGAAGCAATGAAGAGAATGGTGGCTCGGGTGACAGCTCACCCCAGGTGGATAGTGGGATGCAATAAAGGAGGAGATGTGATCCTGGACTAACAGATGAAATTTAACCAGGATTTCTCTGGAATCGATGATGATCAAGTTTCATATTTTCTCAAGCACTTAGCAACATGTGAGGCAAAAATCTATAGAATGCAAATACATTTGCCATTGCTAGCAAAATATTAATCTGTATTTTGGAATTTTTAATGTGAAGCTCAATATTATATTTTATTTACATTTAATTACATTGTGTGGATATCCATTTTATTATTTTATTTTTTTAATTATGGCAGCTTTGGTGGCATAGTTGGTAGCATACTGAGCTGGGTTCAAACCCGGCCAAAGTCGTCGGATTTTTTAAGAATGTTAAAAGTCCCTACGTATTGGAGGGGAAGTAAGGCTGGTGGTCCAATGTCATAGATTTATGGCATGAAAAATCACCTTCCACTAACTACCCATGTGTGAAGCCAAAACTTTTAGGTTAGAATTGATAACGCTCTGTTAATTCCAACGTTCGCCGCGAGGTGCTGACTGCAATGCCATCTGGTAGGCAAGACCGCAAGCTAGGTGTCGTGGATGGTAGCATTTGGTAGCAAAAGTGGGAACTACTTGAAATTGCTGTCTGCAGTCCTTACTGAATTAAAACAGATAACACACACTAATAAAGCCATCACAATTAACACCGGTTATCAGACAGATTCTACACACACCCAAATTACACAGGGCTACATGACCGCATTCTCGCAGTCCCTAAACGAGGGAACCAACCATCTTTTAATTACAATTTATCATATAATTTTTTCATACCAAACAATCATCATTAGACTTGAGTACATCATTGCTCAATGTCAGGTCGCCTTCTTCTTCTTCTTTCTAATAACCCATTTGGAGGGTTCGATGAATCAACTTTGGCTATTGCCCATTGTATTCAATTTCCTTTGTTATTAAAATTAAAACTTACAATTTCCGCCTAGTCAATACTATACTTTTTTTATAAAATATTTCAAGGGTACATGTTTCAGGTCCCAATCTTTCTGGACCCTTCTTCAGCCCATAAAATCACACATGGAGCCCATCAAATCACAAAAACATCGATAAACACAAACTGCACACACACAATAAATAGATAAAACACTGTAAAAACATCTAAGAGTCTAAAATCTAAAAATAACATGCATGTTTTACTGTCTTCAGGAACATGTTTCACTTGTTCTTCATCTAAATAAAATGTCATTTGATGCTGTGAAACACTGGGCACATATTTTGAAGTCTATGAGTGGCGTGCTGTAAGAACTTGCTGTATATCTTGTACTGTTTTTGTGGCTGAAGATGGGTTGGACGTCAATAGCTACATGTTACAAATTCTTGTTTTAAAATTTTATGCATTTGGCAACTTGTCTTAAGATAGTCTTCTGCCATACGGTATCTGAAATGATTGACATAATTAGTACTGAATGTAAGGAAAAAACAATTACGTAAGACGGCTCGAAAACGGATTGCATAAAACTTACGGAAAAGTCAGAGAAGATTGGTTGGCGTGTAGCTACATTTGAATCCTGAAGAAGACAAACGGTGCGAGTTAATAACAATGCATCTTATTTATAGCCCAGCTTACTAGAACAAGAAAGAAGAAATTTGGTCGTATGAATTTAAGAAAACGTAAAAACTTACCGAAGTCAGACGAAAACAGCCCCGCGGCGACAAGTGGAGGTCAAGCTCCGCTCTGCTAGAGTAACTTAATAATACTGAGTGCGTGTGCCTGACGTGTATTAAGGAGTAAACAAACTGCTCGGCTTGAAGGGGTGGGGGGGGCGGTCGAGAATGGGCAAAGCGGTTTAGATGAGTTAGTGGTTGGAGAATGGGGGAGGGGAAGGATGGGGCTTATTGAAAGAAAAGATAGGCATTGTGACCTATGGCGGTTTATGCGTTTTGATATTTAAATGATCTGCTATCATATCGAATAATATGTTTGTCTCATAATTAATGTCATTCAAATTATTAGAACAATTTGATCTCTGAGATGTATTTATGTGAATTGCTTCTAAGACATTCATCAAGCTGCCCTTATTGACGTAATGTAAGTTGTTCATGTCATTGTCTATGGTCGTGAACTTATGACCGGATTCCTCCATATGTGTCGCCATTGCTGAAAATTTTCTGTGTTTAATGGCAGAAATATGTTCATTATAACGAATACGGAAGCTTCTTCCGGTTTGGCCAGTGTATGTAGCATTGCACTGGTTACAATTGAGCTCATAAACACCGGATTTCGTATGTTTATTCGTGACGTTGACTTTACTAGAAATGAAGAATTTTTTAAAATTTGAGTTATTGGTTTTGTAGGCTACATTTATATTGTATTTCTTTAATACATTAGGAATCAACCTGGGGAGGTCTATAAATATGTAGACCTGGACAAAGGGAGTGTGATGTGATGATACTAACCAACAAAATCAGTAATACAAGGATTCAGCAGAAGAGAATCCTCATAACCTCTCCACTCCAACTCCCAACACTGACCTGCACGTGGTGTCCCCTGCTAAGCTGAGCAACCCAGTAGAAGGTTGGGTAATCAATCCCAGCGGGAAACTGGGTCAGTGAACAGACTAGTGTTGGGGGGGGACTGAGAATTCTTTTCTCAGTTCTTTCACCTTTCTGAATAACATTCAGGATTGTAATTCGAGGATTTATCCTCCCCTCAAGGTGAAACCTTAGATAGTCGACCATGAAAAGTCACTTGAAGAATAATTCCGCCGTCTGTAATGATAGATTACAGAAAAGACAGCATTCGGATACGGTGGGCTGTGATGCGGAAGATAATGACGAATCGGAGCGTCTGAAAACTCATCAAGTAGCAAACAAACAAATACTACGGAAAATCAAATCTAAACAAGTCTCATTCTTTTCTACACATAATGTTAACTCTCTGGTTCAAACTGGAAAATTGAAGATCATCACGGATATCATGAGAAGTCATAAAATTCTAATTATGGCCCTTCAGGAAATTAGAAATAGTGATCAAGGCCATCTGGAATCACAAGGATATAGACTATATAAAGGAATTCCAGGAAAACGAGTTATGAAAAATGTCCACAATTTGGTAATGGATTCTTAATAGATCTCAGAATCATTGACTCGATAACAGAATTTAAATCTCAATCCTCCAGACTTACGACCCTAACTTTGAAATCGGCAAATAAAACATATACAATTATTAATGCACATGCTCCTACTAATCAAAAAAACAACGCCATTAAGGACAGAGAAGAAGTACAAAAATTCTGGGATCTTTTGGATCAAACTTTAATAAACATCCCTTCATCAAACATCAAAATTCTCCTTGGTGATTTCAATGCACAACTTGGACAAGAAAGAAGATATAGAGATATAATTGGAAAATGGACAGCACATAAACGAACCAATAAAAATGGTCAAAGATTAGTCGAAATTTGTAGAAACCACAAATTAATCTCTAAATCAACATGTTTTAAAAGACAGCCCCATAAATTGAAAACTTGGAAACATCCTGACTACAGAAGGGGTGGAATGGCAGTTGGATCATGTCTGCATGGATAAATTTCACCATCGCGAAATTCACAATGTCAAGGTTCTAAGGGGAGTTGACTCAGGATCAGACCACTATGTGGTAAAGATAAAAATAAAATTAACTCCAATGGCCAAGAAAAAAACTAATAATAACAATAGGAGGAAATTTGATCCATCTACCTTAATAAAAAATATAGAGTACTGTGAAAGAACAGGAGAAGAATCTCTCAACACTAAAACATTGGACGAATTAATCACTAAATTAAAATCAATAGCAGAGGAGTTAGCACCAATAAATCCAAGGAAAAAACATGAATGGTGGAATGTAGATTGTGATCAAGCAATAGAGAAAGGACACCAAGCATGGATAAAACATCAAGCTCTAAAGTCAGAAGAATCAAATTTAGAACTAACTATACAAAGAAAATTAACCCATAAAATCATCAGACAAACGAAACGTAATCATCTTAAAAATACACTGGAAAAGATAGAAGACGATTTCAAGAAAAAGCAATCTCGAGATTATTACAAAACATTTGGTAAATATCTAAAAAAAATTGAAGCTCCAACATTAATGTTGAAAAATCAAACAGGAAAGTTAGCACATTCTAACCAAGAAAATACAGATATCCTTGCAGAAGCATTCGAGAAACTGTTAAATTGTGATGATCCACTGGAAACCCTGCAGGTAAACACTGATACACCTATTTTATTATTATTATTATTATTAATCTTGATTGGTCACATTGGACCACTTGAGTCGTTCCACAATCACTTCTTCTTTGAAGGTAGTACTGCTTGGTTCTTGCGCTCTTTCCAGTACTTTTTCATTCTTTCAGATCGGGATTTTCTCAACTCATCTGAAATCTCCATAGGCTTTCTGTGTGTCATTTCTGCAGAAAATTTGTGAGTTTTAAGAATGGTGTTAATTTTATTTTTCTCCTCGGCATCTGTTATCTTGAGTCCAACTGCTTTGAGATCTTGTTGGATTTCTTGGATCCATTTTCCTCCAGTTTTCTTTCCTAGATTTCTCATCACCAGTTGGCGTACAATTCTGTTTTCTGGAAGCCGTAAAGATGTGAAAAAAATATGAAATTCTTTTCTTCTTCATTGTGCTGGTGATTGGATCAATCTCACGATAGACAGTTTCATTTGGGAGAATCCTCCATACTCCCTCAACCTGATACTTTTTATTTATGCACGTTCTAATGATTCTTCTTTCCGTTTTGAGGAGCTGATCAGTTCTTTGTTCATTTTTAATTTGGAACAGTGTTTCACAAGCATAAGTGGCTTCAGGGAGAGTTACAGTTTTATAATGTTGGATCTTAGTAGCTATTGATAGGCATTTTTTATTATATGTTGACCAGGTTAGAGATTGTGCCTTTTTCATTTTATTTGTTCTATTTATCCAAGTTACTTTTTCGTTTAAGTTATGTGTTATAATTTCTCCAAGATACTTAAATTGAGGAACTAGGTTAATTTTATGATCATTTATATAGACTTCATTTATATCTAAGGGTTTCATAGGCATGATCTCAGTTTTTTCAAAGGATATCTGTAATCCTATCCCTTGAGCAATTTCTTGGAGACTAGTGATCTGAGTACAAACCTCTTCCTTGTCTAGTGCTAAAAGAGCCAAGTCATCTGCAAATCCTAAGCAGTTTATTTTTATTGATGGTTTTGTTCCAATTTTGATCTTAGGAGGGTTTTCCTTTTGCCAAACCTTCATGATATAATCAAGAGCCACATTGAAAAGCAGAGGGGATAATCCATCACCTTGTCTGAGACCAGTTTTTACTGTGAAAGCTGTTGATATTTCTCCCCTAAATTTAACTTTCGAATTTGTGTTTGTTAATGTTAATTGAATGATTTTTATCAATTTAGGATGGAGACCGTATGATCTGAGGATTTTTAGCAGTGTCAGTCTATGAATACTATCATAGGCTTTCTTGAAATCTATAAAAGAGATAAAGAGTTGCTTATTTCTGTTTTTGTAATATTCCATTATTAATTTCAGGCTAAGGATTTGGTCTGGACAACTTCTGTAAGGGCGAAATCCTCCTTGATATTCTCCAAGTTGTGGTTCCAGAATGTTTTTGATCCTGTTGTAAATTATACGAGAGAAAATTTTATATGTGCAGTCCAGAAGGGTAATTCCTCTGTAGTTATCTGGGTTCGTTTTGTCTCCTTTCTTAAATAATGGATGGATTATTCCTGTGGTCCAGTGTGCAGGAATTTCTTCAGTAATCCACATTTTAACTAGATGTTGATGAAGATTTATAATCGCAGGTTTACCAGCATTTTTCCAGATTTCAGCAAAGACTAAGTCTTCGCCACAAGTTTTGTAATTTTTTTTGTCTTTAATTGCGAGTTCTACTTCATTAATGTTTGGAGGATTTATTAAATCAGGTGAAGTTAAAATAGGTTTATCAGTGTTTACTTGCAGGGTTTCCAGTGGATCATCACAATTTAACAGTTTCTCGAATGCTTCTGCAAGGATATCTGTATTTTCTTGGTTAGAATGTGCTAACTTTCCTGTTTGATTTTTCAACATTAATGTTGGAGCTTCAAATTTTTTTAGATATTTACCAAATGTTTTGTAATAATCTCGAGATTGCTTTTTCTTGAAATCGTCTTCTATCTTTTCCAGTGTATTTTTAAGATGATTACGTTTCGTTTGTCTGATGATTTTATGGGTTAATTTTCTTTGTATAGTTAGTTCTAAATTTGATTCTTCTGACTTTAGAGCTTGATGTTTTATCCATGCTTGGTGTCCTTTCTCTATTGCTTGATCACAATCTACATTCCACCATTCATGTTTTTTCCTTGGATTTATTGGTGCTAACTGCTCTGCTATTGATTTTAATTTAGTGATTAATTCGTCCAATGTTTTAGTGTTGAGAGATTCTTCTCCTGTTCTTTCACAGTACTCTATATTTTTTATTAAGGTAGATGGATCAAATTTCCTCCTATTGTTATTATTAGTTTTTTTCTTGGCCATTGGAGTTAACTTTATTTTTATCTTTACCACATAGTGGTCTGATCCTGAGTCAACTCCCCTTAGAACCTTGACATTGTGAATTTCGCGATGGTGAAATTTATCCATGCAGACATGATCCAACTGCCATTCACCCCTTCTGAAGTCAGGATGTTTCCAAGTTTTCAATTTATGGGGCTGTCTTTTAAAACATGTTGATTTAGAGATTAGTTTGTGGTTTCTACAAATTTCGACTAATCTTTGACCATTTTTATTGGTTCGTTTATGTGCTGTCCATTTTCCAATTATATCTCTATATCTTCTTTCTTGTCCAAGTTGTGCATTGAAATCACCAAGGAGAATTTTGATGTTTGATGAAGGGATGTTTATTAAAGTTTGATCCAAAAGATCCCAGAATTTTTGTACTTCTTCTCTGTCCTTAATGGTGTTGTTTTTTTTGATTAGTAGGAGCATGTGCATTAATAATTGTATATGTTTTATTTGCCGATTTCAAAGTTAGGGTCGTAAGTCGGGAGGATTGAGATTTAAATTCTGTTATCGAGTCAATGATTCTGAGATCTATTAAGAATCCGTTACCAAATTGTGGACAATTTTTATAACTCGTTTTCCTGGAATTCCTTTATATAGTCTATATCCTTGTGATTCCAGATGGTCTTGATCACTATTTCTAATTTCCTGAAGGGCCATAATTAGAATTTTATGACTTCTCATGATATCCGTGATGATCTTCAATTTTCCAGCTTGAACCAGAGAGTTAACATTATGTGTAGAAAAGAATGAGACTTGTTTAGGTTTGATTTTCCGTAGTATTTGTTTGTTTGCTACTTGATGAGTTTTCAGACGCTCCGATTCGTCATTATCTTCCGCATGACAGCCCACCGTATCCGAATGCTGTCTTTTCTGTAATCTATCATTACAGACGGCAGAATTATTCTTCAAATGACTTTTCATGGTCGACTATCTAAGGTTTCACCTTGAGGGGAGGATAAATCCTCGAATTACAATCCTGAATGTTATTCAGAAAGGTGAAAGAACTGAGAAAAGAATTCTCAGTCCCCCCCCCAACACTAGTCTGTTCACTGACCCAGTTTCCCGCTGGGATTGATTACCCAACCTTCCACTGGGTTGCTCAGCTTAGCAGGGGACACCACGTGCAGGTCAGTGTTGGGAGTTGGAGTGGAGAGGTTATGAGGATTCTCTTCTGCTGAATCCTTGTATTACTGATTTTGTTGGTTAGTATCATCACATC
The DNA here is from genome assembly GCA_946902985.2 of Meconema thalassinum. Lineage (NCBI taxonomy): Eukaryota > Metazoa > Arthropoda > Insecta > Orthoptera > Tettigoniidae > Meconema > Meconema thalassinum. The sequence continues at coordinate 13,794,686 of OX336399.1, read as the reverse complement.
ACACTCCCTTTGTCCAGGTCTACATATTTATAGACCTCCCCAGGTTGATTCCTAGGGCCCACACCTATTTTAACTTCACCTGATTTAATAAATCCTCCAAACATTAATGAAGTAGAACTCGCAATTAAAGAACAAAAAAAATTACAAAACTTGTGGCGAAGACTTAGTCTTTGCTGAAATCTGGAAAAATGCTGGTAAACCTGTGATTATAAATCTTCATCAACATCTAGTTAAAATGTGGATTACTGAAGAAATTCCTGCACACTGGACCACAGGAATAATCCATCCATTATTTAAGAAAGGAGACAAAACGAACCCAGATAACTACAGAGGAATTACCCTTCTGGACTGCACATATAAAATTTTCCCTCGTATAATTTACAACAGGATCAAAAACATTCTGGAACCACAACTTGGAGAATATCAAGGAGGATTTCGCCCTTACAGAAGTTGTCCAGACTAAATCCTTAGCCTGAAATTAATAATGGAATATTACAAAAACAGAAATAAGCAACTCTTTATCTCTTTTATAGATTTCAAGAAAGCCTATGATAGTATTCATAGACTGACACTGCTAAAAATCCTCAGCTCATACGGTCTCCATCCTAAATTGATAAAAATCATTCAATTAACATTAACAAACACAAATTCGAAAGTTAAATTTAGGGGAGAAATATCAACAGCTTTCACAGTAAAAAACTGGTCTCAGACAAGGTGATGGATTATCCCCTCTGCTTTTCAATGTGGCTCTTGATTATATCATGAAGGTTTGGCAAAAGGAAAACCCTCCTAAGATCAAAATTGGAACAAAACCATCAATAAAAATAAACTGCTTAGGATTTGCAGATGACTTGGCTCTTTTAGCACTAGACAAGGAAGAGGTTTGTACTCAGATCACTAGTCTCCAAGAAATTGCTCAAGGGATAGGATTACAGATATCCTTTGAAAAAACTGAGATCATGCCTATGAAACCCTTAGATATAAATGAAGTCTATATAAATGATCATAAAATTAACCTAGTTCCTCAATTTAAGTATCTTGGAGAAATTATAACACATAACTTAAACGAAAAAGTAACTTGGATAAATAGAACAAATAAAATGAAAAAGGCACAATCTCTAACCTGGTCAACATATAATAAAAAATGCCTATCAATAGCTACTAAGATCCAACATTATAAAACTGTAACTCTCCCTGAAGCCACTTATGCTTGTGAAACACTGTTCCAAATTAAAAATGAACAAAGAACTGATCAGCTCCTCAAAACGGAAAGAAGAATCATTAGAACGTGCATAAATAAAAAGTATCAGGTTGAGGGAGTCTGGAGGATTCTCCCAAATGAAACTGTCTATCGTGAGATTGATCCAATCACCGGCACAATGAAGAAGAAAAGAATTTCATATTTTTTTCACATCTTACGGCTTCCAGAAAACAGAATTGTACGCCAACTGGTGATGAGAAATCTAGGAAAGAAAACTGGAGGAAAATGGATCCAAGAAATCCAACAAGATCTCAAAGCAGTTGGACTCAAGATAAGAGATGCCGAGGAGAAAAATAAAATTAACACCATTCTTAAAACTCACAAATTTTCTGCAGAAATGACACACAGAAAGCCTATGGAGATTTCAGATGAGTTGAGAAAATCCCGATCTGAAAGAATGAAAAAGTACTGGAAAGAGCGCAAGAACCAAGCAGTACTACCTTCAAAGAAGAAGTGATTGTGGAACGACTCAAGTGGTCCAGTGTGACCAATCAAGATTAATAATAATAATTACGTTGTGAAAATTACTTCTACGAGTGGCAAAAAGGAAAAACGAAATCGCAATGTTTTATCGATTGAGAATAAGGCGGAGATCATTAATGAACTGGATAAATGTGAGAGTGTGCAGTGTCGAATGAAAAATTACAGTGTCGGAAAATCCACAATTTGAAGAACTGAAAAGGTGAAATTCTGAATTATGCATCGAAGTTAGAAAGTGAAGAAGGGTCTAAAAAGAGAAAACCAAAAGATCAGCTATGGATTAAAAATTGGAAGACACGGCATACTTATGGTTTATTTAGACAAGAAGTAAGGGATATCCCATTTCTGGACCGCCATAGGTCACAATGCCTATCTTTTCTTTCAATAAGCCCCATCCTCCCCCCCCCCCCCCCCCCCCATTCTCCAACCACTAACTCATCTAAACCGCTTTGCCCATTCTCGACCGCCCCCCCCACCCCTTCAAGCCGAGCAGTTTGTTTACTCCTTAATACACGTCAGGCACACGCACTCAGTATTATTAAGTTACTCTAGCAGAGCGGAGCTTGACCTCCACTTGTCGCCGCGGGGCTGTTTTCGTCTGACTTCGGTAAGTTTTTACGTTTTCTTAAATTCATACGACCAAATTTCTTCTTTCTTGTTCTAGTAAGCTGGGCTATAAATAAGATGCATTGTTATTAACTCGCACCGTTTGTCTTCTTCAGGATTCAAATGTAGCTACACGCCAACCAATCTTCTCTGACTTTTCCGTAAGTTTTATGCAATCCGTTTTCGAGCCGTCTTACGTAATTGTTTTTTCCTTACATTCAGTACTAATTATGTCAATCATTTCAGATACCGTATGGCAGAAGACTATCTTAAGACAAGTTGCCAAATGCATAAAATTTTAAAACAAGAATTTGTAACATGTAGCTATTGACGTCCAACCCATCTTCAGCCACAAAAACAGTACAAGATATACAGCAAGTTCTTACAGCACGCCACTCATAGACTTCAAAATATGTGCCCAGTGTTTCACAGCATCAAATGACATTTTATTTAGATGAAGAACAAGTGAAACATGTTCCTGAAGACAGTAAAACATGCATGTTATTTTTAGATTTTAGACTCTTAGATGTTTTTACAGTGTTTTATCTATTTATTGTGTGTGTGCAGTTTGTGTTTATCGATGTTTTTGTGATTTGATGGGCTCCATGTGTGATTTTATGGGCTGAAGAAGGGTCCAGAAAGATTGGGACCTGAAACATGTACCCTTGGAATATTTATAAAAAAAAGTATAGTATTGACTAGGCGGAAATTGTAAGTTTTAATTTTAATGATTACTGTCAATACGGAACCTGAAATGTATAATATCTCTAATAATTTCCTTTGTTTCCAAATTTCCTTAATCCTTCTCGAGTGTCGATCTTTCTCCTCTTGAGTCCACTTTCTGCCAGTTTGTTCGTTTCTTTCTTTCTTCCTTTCTTGAAATTCTGCCTTTTGAATAGCTTCTCAGAAGAGTGATCTGTTTACTATTGTGTCTGTCTGAATTTTGGCATTTGTCAAATCTTTGTCAATTTCAATGAACCATGTGGGTTTGGATTTGTAACTATTCAGTACGTTGAAGATCTGTTTAGTTAGTCTACTATTTTCCATTCTTCTATTTCTTCTTCGCCTTTTGAGACCACATAGTTTGTCGACTTGTAGGAACTGTACGAGCCTTATTTTCCATTCTATATATTATAGATATAAGCTGATGGATTGGAATCCAGGCTAGCCATAAGAAACAATATTATAGGTGTATTTTAATTTGAGTATTGATTGGGGTAAATTTAAACTTTAGAAGGCAAAGATCTGGAAAAAGGATGGATCAATAGGAGTGTGTAAACTATATAGGCCTACTGCAGAATAATGAATGTAGAATATGGCTTGGCTCTTGTTCTAGGATGAAGCAACACTAAGGAAGGAACTGGGAAAGGCAATACAGGAAGAAGATGACGACAAGTTTCAGCTGTTATTGCTCCAACAGGTACGTCAATAGTCTGCTCAAATTCATCTCCTATTCAACAATTAAGTGCTAATGATTGGAAAATCACAGGAATGAACGACTGTCAAGATTGTCCTTGACCTGTTTCTGTTTTCTCCTTGTTATCTCTCCCTCCAGCCACACCTGTGGCATAGATTGAGCCTCCAAGATGGCTTCCACACTCGAGAAAATTGCGATCTGGTGTTTCATGGTCAATGCTGAAAATCAAATGTAATTGTACTGGCTGTGCAGTGGCTGTCATCCCTGAGATCCGGGTTCAATTCCCGACTCTGGCCTGAGGGCGAGAGTGGAATACACTCGGGCATCTGACCGCCTCATGGTGTATCATCTAGCATTGTTGGCGCGTCTTACAATTTTTAATCCATAGCTGATCTTTTGGTCTTTCTCTTTTTAGACCCTTCTTCACTTTCTAATTTCTATGCATAATTCAGAATTTCACCTTTTCGGTTCTTCAAATCATAAATATTGTGGATTTTCCGACACTGTAATTTTTCATTAGACACTGCGCACTCTCACATTTATCCAGTTCATTAATGATCTCCGCCTTATTCTCAATCGATAAAACATTGCGATTTTGTTTTTTCCTTTTTGCCACTCGTAGAAGTAATTTTCACAACGTAATACTGTACAGTACGCACAATCACATAGCCTCTGTAACACGTTGAAACATTATAGACTAAACAAACGGTAGGAGACAACAGTTGAAAACGAGAACCGACTCACTACTGTAGGAAGCGCGCTGCTCCGACTTTTTTTTTTTTTTTTTTTTTGCTCGTCCGGATAATTGACGTTCCGGTTGTTTGACATCCGGATAAACGACGTTCTACTGTATACACATTACTATGGACACCACAATGATTCAGGTTATCAGACAAATCCCTGTTTCAGTACTATAATTGAGAGAAATTGTGAGATAAATAACCTGTACAGTACATAGAAATATTTAAGGACAGGTTTACAAGATTCTGTTTGATATAGTCCTTTTATTATTGTAACCGCCCTTCAGATGGCTGTTATGCTAGAAGATGAGCTACCCTAAAAAATTATTCCGTATTATTTCACTATGGAATGGAAATAGCCATAATATACATTTAAAAGAGTATGTTCATTTGTAGTCTTTTTTAGAACTCGTAATACATAACATGCTGAACTTGGTTTTGCGGTCAACTATGCAATATGGCAGTCCCAATTTAGATCACTCTGAATATGTGAACCAAGAAATGTTGTGGTTTTAGTAAATTTAATCAGCTTCATCAATTTCTGTTTTCCAGCTTGGGCTGGGTAGGAGCAAATGTGACCCCCTTCCACTTTACTGTGTCTGTCTACCATCCTTCCTCCACTCCACATCACACTGTCCTTCACCAAATAAATATGAAGGCATCAACGATAATATCCTAGTGTGTGCCTGTAGCAGCTGTTTCATGGGTTTCATTGTTTAAATAGGAATTCCAAGACCTTTTTATATGCATTTAATATTTGTAGCAATATAGCTTTGAAAAGCTATGAATTTTGTGCTTAAATCATCATCATCATCATCATCTTGTACAGTTTCCAGCCCCAGGCTGGGTCTGTTTGGAACATAAGCCTCGCCACTTAGTCCTTTCTTCCCACCACCTCTCCGCTGTCACTCTGGTCCAGTCCTCGCCTCTCTTCTTGACACATTCCTCCACTCCTTTCAGCCATCTCTCTCTTGGTCTTCTCCTTGGTAGTTTCTTCTGCATCTGCATCTCATGTATGCTCTTGGGAATCTTCTTCTCTTCCATTCTCTTTAAGTGTCCATACCACCTCAGTCTTGATGTCTCAATCCTACCTTGCAAGGGCTCCTCTTTCACTATTTCCCTGACCTTTTCATTCCTCACCCTGTCTCTTCTTGTTACTCCGATCCTACTTCGTAGGAACTTCATTTCACTTGCCTGTATTCTGCTTATGTCTCTTTTCTTCATTATCCACGTTTCTGATGCATAGGTCAGTATCGGGATATAGTAGCTTCTGTATAACACTTCCTTGCTTGTTTGTGGGACATCTTTATTCCACACTAAGCTCCTAATGCTTCTCAGAAATGCTTCTGCCTGTCTGTGCTTAAATATGTATTTTAAATTGAAATTAACGGGTATTAGTCTTGTCTACTCTGCAGCGGAATACTGTGCCCCTGTATGGCTGGAAAGTGCACATGTGCATAAAGTGGATACTAAGTTGAATGAAACCATGCGCTGCATAACTGTTACTGTAAAGTCTACACCTCGCCACTGGTTACCCGTTCTTAGCCATATCCCACCACCCCACCTGAGGAGAAAGGAAGCTGCTGAGAGAAGCAAAGAAGATCCGGTCATCTCCCTCATTACCACTTCACCAGGAATTTTGTTACCCATCGCCACAACGACTTCGATCTAGAAGACCAGCAAGTGTATTGGCCGGCCGACTCTTGAGGGACAATTTTAACCTTAAACCGGAGCTGGCAGGAAGAGTGGTCAAATTCAACATCTGGTACTAATGCCCATGAGATAAATCCAACTCGGAAAATGAATGGATTTGACCTCCCAAGAAAACTATGGTGTCGCCTCAACAGACTGACAACTGGGCATGGGCGCTGTAATTTCTTGCGCCATAAGTGGGGCTGGATGGATTCTCCAATGTGTGAATGCAGTGAAGAGGAGCAGACCATGGACAATGTCATCCTGCGTTACCCTCTTCATGCCTACTCCGGAAGCCCCAGTGACCTGTTTCATCTATCAGAAAGTGCTGCTGTGTGGTTGAAGAACTTGGACCTGGACTTACGAATTCCTTGTTGTACTCACCATACGATTAAATAAATAAGTGTAAAATTATGTCAAAGCGTTAGAAAAGTTGGCTGTAATAGTTGGGTACCTTGTCACAGGATCGAGTGAGGAAGGCGGTGGCCACCTTGTTTGCCAAGATCCACAACTCTGTATCCATGGTGTCCACCAGGATGCTGCTGGAGATGAAGCGCCATAACTATGTGACACCCACCAACTATCTGGAGCTTGTGGCTGGCTACAAGAAGTAAGTACACCCTTGCATGTTAGAGATGTTACGACCAGGACTCGAACCTGGTAAGAGCATTGGGCCAGAAATCCAAAGTCCTGGTCACATTAGACATTTTAACCTTTTTACCTCGTATGTCGGAAATGTAGTAGTGTGTTTACTGCGGAGCTCTTTGCCATCTATGAAGCTCTGCAGTTTGACCTACAGGATGCTCGAATCTACTTTCTCGTGTGTACCGACTCTTTGAGTTCGTTGCAGTCAATTGCTACATGTTTCCCGCAACACCCCCTAGTGCAGCGAATCCATGACCTACTAGCCGGGCTGTGCCAGGCTGACACTCGAATCGCCTTTCTGTGGCTTCCAAGCCACATGGGAATTGCGGGAAATGAGTTAGCAGATCATGCTGCAAAAGAGGCGGTATCACTACCACCTCGACCAATGGAGGTACCCGCTAGAGATATTCACTCTCAGTTACGCCTACAAGTTCTGGCTTTTTGGGAGAGTCAGTGGCTTTTTGGGAGAGTCAGTGGCTAACTGACCCACTGCCCAGTAAACTGAGAGCGATCAAGGGAATTACTCGCGTGTGGTGAGCTCCTTCCGGGCCCGGAGAGAGTCCATCATATTGTGTAGGCTAAGGATAGGTCATACAAGATCCACCCACTCGTACCTAATGAGAAGAGAAGACCCCCCACTTTGTACCTGTGGAGCCGTTTTCACCGTGGCCCACATTTTAACCGAGTGTGTGGATCTTGCTAACTTACGAAGAAACCTTGGTTTGCAGATGACACTCAAACTTATATTAGCCGATGACGCGGTGGCTGCTGATCTCGTTATCCACTTTATAAGTGAGAGTGGGTTAGGGCCAGCAATCTAAATTCTCCAGTGAACATTGACTCAACGACTTGTTCGTTTTTGAATGATTTTTTGTTTGTTTTGTTTTTCCATAATTTTTGTTTATTTTTATAATTATTATTTTTATTTAATTTTTTGTTTTATTAATTTTAGGTCTTTTCAGATTTAGGTGTCCACCTCTAAATTTTAAATTCAATTGCAAATTTGTTTCTTTAATCTGTGTTAAGGGGGGAAGATGACCTCTTAGTTCCGCCCCTTAAAACAACAATAACTAACTAACCCTAAACTTTGTCTTTGCTAAACGGTCCATGCTAATTCCAGATAGACCCATGTTAGAAAGTGGGTTATCAGCGATACCTATTGTGCCATGCATTGATTTGAGAGAAATTTCAGCTTCCACCCAATCTATATAAGGAAAGAAGAGATTGTATGAAAGAAGTTTTTTTTTTCTTTTTTTCTGTTTGACAGAAACTGGGACACTAAAACATGTCAAATTATTTTCTGGATGATATAGATCTCAACTCTGGCCCAATCCTGAGATATCCTGTATATATAGCAACTCGAGGGTATATCTACTACTGTAATTGAAAACCATTTTTCTTTGCCAGGATGCTTGAAGAAAAGAGGAAATCTGTTCTAGCTGCTGCCGAGAAACTGCGCAATGGGCTGTTCAAAATAGAAGATACAGGGAACAAAGTAAAAGTCATGTCTATTGAACTGCAAGAGGCCAAATTGAAAGGTAAGCATGGGTGGTGTGTATTCAGTATCTGTCCAAATCCAAAATTGTGATAATAGTCACAGCAGAGATAGTTGTAATGCGTTGTGTAAGCAGTTTTAGTTCATGGTGTCCATAGGCATCAAAAGTCAGGAAAAGTCAGGATTTTTGTGTTTGGTCAGGAAAAGTCAGGAAAAAGTGTGAAAAAATGGCGTGAGTCAGGAAAAAATTGCGAAAAGTATTAGAAAGGCAGGAGTTTTATATTAACCATACAGTATGACGTTACTAGTTCAGCTAATCTCTGAAGATAAAAAGCAATAACTCACTGGACATTATGGTTAATTTCAATTTTTAGAGTACATCATAGTAAAACCTCTTTTACCTATTTTTTGTATGCTTTTTTGGCGTTGGCACAGGGATGTGGCGACCCCATCACTATAGTTTAGGTTGTTAAGTACTTTAGTTATATGTTAGTTATTGTTGTTTTAAGGGATGGAACTACGAGGTCATCTGCCCCTCATTAAGTACTTTGATTTTTGTATTATTGCATTATAATTTACTTTATTTTCTATTTTAATGAATAAGGAGGCGAGCGTTTGGCAAATCTTGCAAATGAAAAAAGATATACTGTATATATATATTTGCTCAATAATCCTTTTTTCCGATGTTATGATGACTTCGTGAGTCAGGAATTTTGTTGAAAAATGGTCAGGAAAAGTCAGGAAAATTGACATTGAAAATTCTGTGGGCAACATGTAGTTGAAGCATTGTCGGCGTCCACCAAGGCTCAGCACTATCACCGTCCCTTTTTGTTCTTGTGATGGACACCATCACTCGTGACCGCAACGGAATGTTCCTTGGACCCTTCTGTATGCAGATGATATAATGGTTGCAGATGACACCCGAGAAAAACTCCAATGTGAAGTTGAAGACTGGAATAACCACCTCTCCCAGTATGGCCTATGTCTGAATGTGAAAAAGACAGAGTATCTGGAGTTAAACCCAAGCGACGGTACCATTCAAGTCGCTGGACAAAATCTAGTCAAGACAGAATGCTTCAGGTACCTTGGATCTCGTCTTCAGAGTGATGGCAACTTCAATGATGAAGTAAGAGCCAGGGTAAACGCAACCTGGTTGCGGTGGAAGGAGGTCACGGGTGTGCTTTGCGACAAGAAAATGCCACTTCGTCTCAAATCGAAGATATATCGGACAGTGGTACAGCCAGTTGCGCTGTATGGCGTTGAATGTCGACCATCTGTCAAAATTTCAGAACGTCGCCTGCACCCCATGGAAATGAGAATGCTTCGTTGTCAATGGGCATCTCCCTTATTGACCATGTCAGAAACGACACCATTCGGTAGAAAATGGGCGTCGCCCCAATTGTGGACAAGATGAGGGAGAGACTGCTCCGATGGTATGGCCATGCCCTGTGTGCAGCGCCTGATACTGTTACTAACTCTGTTCTTCATTGAGAGGTTGAAGGCCTACGCCCCAGAGGACGAACGAAGCAGCGTTGGCAAGACACTATAAATGGTGACTTAAAAATTACCGGCCTAAATCCAGCTGACACACGAAACCGGACAAAATGGAGGTCAATGACCAAAAAAGCGGACCCTGCAGCAGCGGGACAACACTAGGAAGAAGAAGTAGAAGAAGATTGTCTCTGAACTGTGTAAGCACTAGACAGAGAATGCCCTTTTGCTTGCTCCTGTTCCCTTCCCACATGACAGTATTGCTTTAGTTTAGCCCTTTGATCTGTCATTACAGGCCTATATTATTGATCCTTTCATTACTTTTACACTTGATAGCAGCAATTTTCAGGGAATATGATGAAGGCAATTTTAACTCACGTTTATATTCCGCGGAACCTCTGACAATCTATATTTACAGTATATTAATTCATAGAGTCTGAAGCATGTGCTCACAGACTTTCGCGTCTTGTTTACGTCGTGGTTGGTAGTAAACTTGCGTGTATTTTTCTCAGTTTTTGTTGGTAATTTTGACATTTATCTCGCTATCAAATAATATCGGTATAGAGTTTCTTTTAACATGAGTAGACTTGACACGTGAATTCCATTTCCCAAAATTACTTCAAAAATTTCAAATCTGAAATTTGTAATTTTTTTTCCATTGTTTTTTTTCTTTTAACAATGAAATCATATCACTCAGAGACATCACTTATTTTCAGTAATAACGCATGATTTACACTCCATGTTTATAATATTTAATTTTAATATCTTTGTTGGTCTCTCTTCCATCTCATTTTAAAAGAAGTGTGAGCACAGCTTGGTAAATATGGCTGGCAGTTTTCACACATCCATCAGCTGAGGGCTTGAAAGCGAAAGTGCACTAACACAAAGTGTTCCCACATCACATTTTGTTGCTCATGAGCAGAGAGTTTGTGGAGGTTGCAAGTTTGGATATAGACACTTACAAGGGCCGATCCAAATATAAGGTGCGTTCAAAAAGTGACGAGCCGGAGGCTGGAATGGGCAAACCGGTGACGACATCGGCTAATCGTGGCGTGTGTAACGAGGCGTGGTTCTGACCAGAGCGTGGAAGGTCACAGCCCGTCGCTAGAGGACACGCGTGCAGGTCATGTGACGATATAAAGCGAGCAGCAGCATGCATCAATCGTCCAACGCTGCCAGTAATGCTGACGTTCTTCTTTGACCAAGATGGCCCCCTTCTGATACACTTCATGCCGCACGGGACAACAGTGAATGCCCAGCGTTACTCGCAAACCTTGACCACCCTTCGCCAAGTGATCAAAACAAAACGACCACGCAATCTCACCCGTGGGGTCATTCTGCTCCACGACCTCAGACGGCCAACACAGTCGCGGCACTCCTGCAGAAATTTAAATCGGAGGTTCTCGGCCACCCTCCATAGAGTCCAAACCTCTCTCCCTGTGATTACACCATGTTTGATCCCCTAAAAAGGGCTCTGCGGGGCCAACGATTCATCTCGGACGCCGACGTCCAGCTGTACGTGCGGAACTGGTTCACATCGCAGCCCAGAGAAATTTATGAGACAGCCATTCACCGCCTCGTGTCACAGTGGGACAAGTGCCTCAACAGCCAGGGCCAATACTTCTAACATACAGGTACTGGTTTCTGTAATTATGCCTCCGGCTCGTTACTTATTGAACGCACCTTTTATATTGAACCCCCCTCGTATTAATAGATTACTTAGGTAATACTAAAAATGGCTTCTGTGGGCGCAACCATCTTTGAACCTATGTTGCGATGATCTGATACAATTATGTCACCTGAGAGAGCTCTTGTAAAATTCTGTCTATGATAGTGGTTGTGCTTTTGTAACAGTGGCGGAGTATCAAAGACAGTGCGAAGAGTTCTTGGAAATCATTGAATCAAAGAGGATTGAAGCAGATGAAGAGCAGAAAACTGTGGCAGCCCAGAAAATTGTTATCGAGGTCGAGAAGGTGGAATGCGAGAAACTGGCCGCTATAGCTCAGGCAGACCTGGACAAAGCTATGCCTGCATTTGAAGCAGCTATGAGGGTAAGTTCCTTTATCTATCAGACCCCTTATCCATGCTCCCCCCTCCGACCAGCACTGTGCACTCCCGTTAATCTGTGGTCATCATCATCATCTTGTACAGTTTCCAGCCCCAGGCTGGGTCTGTTTGGAACATAAGCCTCGCCACTTAGTTCTTTCTTCCCACCACCTCTCCGCTGTCACTCTGGTCCAGTCCTCGCCTCTCTTCTTGACATATTCCTCCACTCCTTTCAGCCATCTATCTCTTGGTCTTCTCCTTGATCGTTTCTTCTGCATCTGCATCTCGTGTATCCTCTTGGGAATCTTCTTCTCTTCCATTCTCTTTAAGTGTCCATACCACCTCAGTCTTGATGTCTCAATCCTACCTTGCAAGGGCTCCTCTTTCACCATTTCCCTGACCTTTTCATTCCTCACCCTGTCTCTTCTTGTTACTCCGATCCTACTTCGCAGGAACTTCATTTCACCTGCCTGTGTTCTGCTTATGTCTCTTTTCTTCATTGTCCACGTTTCTGAAGCATAGATCAGTATCGGGATATAGTAGCTTCTGTATAACACTTCCTTGCTTTTTTGTGGAACATATTTATTCCACACTAAGCTCCTAATGCTTCTCAGAAATGCTTCTGCCTGTCTGCCACGTTCCGTAATCTCTTTGTCATTTCTCCCATTTTCCTCCACTATACTTCCCAAGTACTTGAGACTTTCCACCTTCTTCAGCTGTCCACCTCCAAGTGTTATCCCACTCATTGGTATGTCCTTTTTCCTGGTCGTTAACAGGATCTCACATTTACTGATGTTGAACTTCCATCCGTACTCTCCCACGGTTTCTTTCCAAGCCTTCAGTTGCTCCTGAATTTCCTCCTCCTTGTTTCCCCAGACCATGAGATCATCTGCAAACACCATTGCTTTCATCTTATCTTCTCCTATCTTTCCTGCTATCCGTGTCATTACCTCGTCCATAACCACAATAAAGAGAAGGGGTGACAGCGCACTACCCTGTTTCAGGCCACTCATTTGTCTGAACCAGTCTGTTCTTTCCCCTCCAACTTTCACACAACTCACACTTCCACAATACATCTCCTTCACTCTGCCTACAGTCTCTTTTTCCACTCCCATGTTTTCCATTGCTTTCCAAACCTTCTCCCTACACACACTATCATAGGCCTTTTCGATGTCCAGGAAGGCCATCAACAGATCCTCTCCAAATTCGTAGTGGTGTTCCTGGAGCTGTCTCACTGAAAATATGAGATCCACTGTTGATCTCCCAGGTCTGAATCCATACTGCTCCTCTCTCAATTTTCTCTCCACTTTGGCTCGTATTCTACTTTCTAATCTGTGGTAAATAATGCAAATTATCTGCAGTAATTGTTGTTCATAAAACAAAACCATTGGTTAAAATATTGAAATATATTTGTCTTTTTCTTCTTCTTCAAGTGCCGTGTCCTCTCAGGACGTTGGCGATCAGTAGCATGATCTATGTTTTGTCCATAGCTCTTCTGAACAGTTCGAGTCTTGTCACCCCAAACCACTGGCTTAAATTGTCAAGCCACAATATCCTTCTTCACCTGGACCATGTCTTCCATTAATTCTCCCTTGGAGTATTAATTGAAGAAGTTGGTATTTACTGTTTCGCATCACATGACCAGAGTATTCTAGCTTTCTTTTCTTGATGGTATTGAGAATTTCCGGATTTTGTTCATAAGCTGCAAAACTTCTACATCGGTAATTTTGGCTGTCCAAGGTATCTTCAGCATTCTTCGGTACGTCCACATTTCAAATGCTTGTAGCTTCTTGCACAAGGTTTCAGTTATGTCCATGCTTCGATGCCGTACAGTAGAATGCTGAAAACGTAACATCTGAGGAGTCGTGTCCGTAATGCAATGGACTTTTCTGACTTCTTGAAAAGAAGTTCTAGCTTGTTCAATTCTTCATCAGATCTCTCTACCAATGTCCCAGTTATCATTAACGTGGCATCCTAGGTATTTAAATGATGTCACCTTGTCAATCCAATCATTTCCAACTTTGGGACTGTCTTGAATGCCATCTTCTTTCCTATGTATAGCCATCCACTTGGTCTTCTTCACATTCAGCCTTAGGCCCATGGTGTTACTGGCCTCATTTACAGCATCGAGCAGTTCTTGTAAATCTTTAAGACTGGTTGCAAGTTTGACAGTGTCAAATGTATATATGAACAAGTAAAAATAATGATAATACTTAGAGAAAAATTGCTAAATGCTATGTGGGTTGTGCCAACATTAATATCTAACAAGAAATATCCGTCATCACATTTTGTTTCTTTCATTTTTTCTAATTCTGGATCGATCATTTTTCAAGAAAATAATATCTGAGAATGAAAATTCATCTTGATTTTCTAAATAAGAGATAATGTGTGTCTATAGATACACTAGCTTGGCTGTGGAAACCTGAATCTCCGTCTTCCTCACCAACATACGGTACAATATCCTCCTCACTTTCGTGTTTGAAACCATAATCGTCTCTATCAATGTCTAACCACTGAATTATGTCACTTTATTCTATATATTGGCATATATTCAGATTTTGCAGTAATATTGTCATCATAGTTAGACTTCCTTACTCGTTGGAAATATCGTCGTCACTGAAGCCGGCGAACACTCTCTACAATACACTGTCCGTGTTTCCACCCTTCATCACTCACATACCTTAGGGGTGTGCCTGTTGGGATAGGCTTCTGTACAGCGCTTTTTTGAGGGACTTTTCTATACAACACGGAGCTCCTGATGTTTCTGCCTGTCTGCCACGTTTGGTTATCTCACTCACTCGTCTATCTTTCTTCCTTGTCGTTAACAGAAACTCACATTTACTGATGTTAAATTTCAGTCCATATTCTCCCACCGTTTCTTCCCAGGCCTCCAGATGCTCCTCTCACTACAGTGCCGCCATCGTTACTTCTGACTTGACAGTTCACCGGCTGGCGATACAGTGTTGCCAGTCCACTAACGCGAATCAGCTGACTTACATGAATGTAGCCGTAAAGTTAACAAAACGCTCGTAATGTGAACAGACATGTTTACACACAACATCATACTCGTGAATAAGTACATACTATAGTAGCAGAAATTACACGTATACTGCGGTTAACAGAATATTTCTGATAATGAAGCAGAAGAAAATTGTAACACATAAATTACTCACCATTATCGTCTCGCGTCCGCAGTCGAAGATGTTCAGAGTTCGAGAAAATGTATTATAAACCTATAAAGGGAACACATCACTCATTTTGGAGTCACTATTGCCGTCTGACCCCACTCAATGAGCACATTCTTTGTTGGTGCTTTGTCGTGAATGACACTATGATACGGGGCATTGTCCATAACAGTTGTGCTCGCACATTACTAATCATTTCCCGGGTTTGACTCCTTAGTGGAGTCCCTTGTCCTCCTAAGGCCTTTCCTCTCTTGGCGCGTGGCTTCCTCGTGCCAGACTATTAGGCCTACACACACGTGCATGGCAGAAATAACACACACACTCACCTAAAGCTAACCTACAACTACACGTAATTATACTACACTATGTCAAACAACAAACAAATACTAAGCTATTAAATAACAACAGACTAGAATAATATCAAAAAGCAAAATATACGAGATTACACAAAGACTGCCAATGAAACTAACCGAGCACAATGCAAACAGCTGACAACAACATGTGAACGCAGGATGTTAGCTGGCAACATCGTCAGCGCAACTAGATTTATCTTGATATATCAATTTGAATGGATGCCTGTGATTGGCTGGTTAGAGTGTAGTTGTGACGTAGCACTGAAACTTCAAGTCGGAAGTAAGGATGGCTCTAGTATAAATGTTTTAATTCACTCCTGGCTAATTTTGTGCAATTATCAGGTGCAAAGCCAGGATGGTTGAGGATCATAAGGTTCATCTTCTGGGACTATGGAATATGATTCAGGGCATGTGGGAGTCTGAGGCACAGCACAGGACTGTATACTGGGATATATAATATGGTTCATACCGTGGACTGGTGGGTCAGTCCCCCCAGGGGCTCACATCTAGTGGGACGTGGGTCGGTGTTGCTTCCACTTACTTGTGTCGGGCTCCTCTGCGCCTTCTTTCCTGTCTACCTAACTTGGTCAACTCTTGTTCTCTTTCGACCCCGATGGTATTAGGGTATCCAAGGCCTAGGGAGTATTTCACTTTCCCGCCATAATTGGCCCTTGTCTCATCTTTCCTGATCCCTCCTTCTGCGAGGGGTCAGCCTTCTTTTTCTTTTCATGTTCTCTCCTGCCTTCTGCTCAAGGCCCTCAAGGAGGCAGGGTGTATGTAGCCCCACCACTTCTGGTGCACCCTGGATAGTGCTACACCCTCAAGGGCTCACGGCTGGTGAGTTTGGGAGTTGGCGACCCCGAGGGATTCCTGACCTGAGTCCATTTTGCCCCCTTTTTCCTCCGACTTAGGGGCGGGCCCTCTCCTCTTTCCCTTTCCTATCTGCCTTTCATGGCTCTCCTTCCTTCCAAGTCCCTCAATCCTCATTCTTCGAGGGTTGAGGGTATTTCTTTTCTTCCTGTCCTTTATTTGCCTTATCCTTTATTTGTTCACCATTTCTTCTTCTAGTTTGTAAGTCTGTAGTTAGTATTAGTTATAGTTTTCATTCTCATCTCATCTTTCACTATCACCCAAACCAATAGGGGCCGATAACCTAGATGTTAGGCACCTTAAAACAACAATTAGCATCATCATCATCATAAAATAACGGTTATCTGTGTGATTTGTAGGCTCCAGCCAAGTCATGGGGATGGCAAAAGGCATCGAAGGTCTCCTGTGATTCAAAGAATTGTGTAGCATGTCTTACAACAGATATGTGGAGCCCAACTCTGATCTTGGTCTCCTAATTAATAGATATAAGCAGTGTTTACAATCGGAGTGATATCCCACAGCAAACACACTTGACCGAACAGACACTTGATAACAGATTGTTAAATTCATTTGACACCAAGTCACACACGGGACATGACATCTGCACAATGGAACGCTTCACGCTCGTAACGTGGACGTACTATAAATGAATTTTTGTTTTGTACCTTTATGTGTTAGTCCCTTCTTCGCAATAAGACCACCTCTTGGTCTAGCGGCTAGCATTCTGAGGTGTCGTCCTGGAGGTCAGGTTTGGATTCCCGTCTCTGCCCAGAAATTTAATTCTGATATGAGGGCGGGAACAGGGTTCCCTCAGCCTCGTGAGGCAAAACTCGGTTTGATTGTCATCTCGGCCATCTTTGAAGTGGTTTTCCATGGTTTCCCTACTCCAGGCAAATGCCAAGACTTTTCCTAACTTAAGGTCACGGCCACCTCCTTCCGAATCTTCATCTGAATTGTAAATACACACACTAATACAGCCATCACAATAACACAGTTTATGAGACAAATTCCACGCACAGCCAAGAACACAGGGCTATATGACCACGATATCACAAAGCCCCTAAATCAAAATCATCGTCACAATAGTAAACACCAGCTAATGATAATAATATTGTATGGCCTTGGTGCCGGGTGCAAGCTTTGTTATTTGACACCCAGAAGGCAGCTTGCATGTCAAATTTTATTGTTCCTTGATGCACTATGAAAGTCAAGGAGGTTAGATATCTAAGCTCCTTGACATTATATCACTTTCTAGTAGAGAAATGAGGAACTTTGTGTTGGTGGAATATCCCGAGATTAATTTTGCCATTATGAACACGGCCTACTGAATTCAAATGGGTTCTTTAACATGCCAACATCGTATGACATGCGTATTGTGACTTTTCCTGCCTTTCTCCGTTAGAGTCCTGGTTAGAAATTGTGTGCCCTACTATGAAGATAAGAAGCAATATTTTTATCTTCAGAGGTGCCCAATTCATTAAAAATTTCATACATCACTCATGTTGTTCCAATTTTGTTGTTGACCTGTGTTATCACCCAACTCGGAAAGCAAGAGGGTTCAGACCCCTCCGTCTGCAGACAAATGCTGGGACGGTAGCGTCCAACTCCTTGCCCAGTTTCATTTCTTACTAACTCCTCTCCTCTCATGAGGTTTGCACCAGGGAGGGCATATGGGCATAAAATCTATCCATCACATAGGAAAGTCATTTTATCTCGTCCCCAAGACTGTTAGTGTTAGTATTCTCATATTACTGGATGTTTTCAGGCTCTGGATGCCCTGAACAAGCGGGACTTGAGTGAGGTCAAGTCTTATGGTCAGCCACCCTTGAAGGTGAAGATCGTAATGGAGGCTGTGATGATCCTCAAGCAGGTTGAGCCCTCCTGGGCCGAAGCTAAACGTCAGCTCGGGGCCAATAACTTCCTCGACCAAGTAAGTAGTGTGTGGGGTCTTGCATTCAGTCCCCATGAAGGTTGAGCCGATGCTAAACATTAGCTCTGGATCCCTAACTTCCTAGACATACTGTAGTAAGTATTGTGTGGGGTGTGATAAAGAACTGTTGGAGGTCAAGCCTTACAAGTACAGCCGGCTGTGACTGGCGCAGATTGCGGGCGCGCGTACTCGGTTCAGCAGGTGTTTGGCGCGCACTTTCACACTTTTACCAAACATGTTTAATAATGTGTACCTACCGTGCGCATAGGCGATGCTGAAAATGTCCTCCCTCTCTTGTAACACACACCTGACATTTTCTGATGAGAGAATGTCTGTCAACTCTTTTATTATTTACGGAGCCTGTTTCCTTGAATCGTTTAGCGAGCCTCATACAGTAGAACCCCTTTTTAACGAATCTCAGGGGGATTTGATATTTCTTCCTTAGAAGGGGGTTTTCCTTAAAAGGGGGTTCGAAGAAAATAGGATATATATCACAAGAAATAATGATACCGGTACATTTATGTCTTCAACTAATGTAATGTCAAGAAATAATAAATGAACATGTTAAGAAATACTAAAAAGTCAAATTAACACAAGAATAACAGAAAATATTTACGAAACAGCACAGGTAACGGATTCCTTAGTGGTCCATTGGGAACACAAGCTGCAGCAAGGAAAGGAGAAATAGGTATTACTGACTTGCAATTGTAACTTGAAGGAACAGAGGCCTAACATATATTAAGGATATTTGTGAAGGCAGACCATGAGAACTATGAGAATAAGCATACTTTCTGAAGTAGTCCAATAAAGTAGTTTGCTTCCTCTTGCCCAGATGTCTCACTGAAAGACGTTTTCTCTCAATTTGGTTGAGAGTGTTGATGAGCTCTTCATCCACACTGAAGGAGGAGAAGTACCGGCGGACAATATCCAGTCCTTCCACTGCTGCCCCAAAAGTTGGTTCTGCTGGATCCTCTTCTTCTTCTTCTTCGTCTTCCTCTTCAGTACTTTGCCTTTTTGCTTCGTCACAAAGGTCTCCAACATCCATCTGTGGTGGTGAGGTTAGGATACCATCATCACAAGTAACAAATGTTGTGACAGTAGAATCCTTTGATACAACCCCCCAATCTTCCCCAATGTCATCAGTAGAGTCTTCTTCATTAAAAACTTCTGAAATAGCACCAAAACCTGCATGGCCAAAGCAGTTTTGAATAGTGGTCGTTGTAACTAGTTGCCATGCTGCTACAAACATATGCATGGCTTGGAGTATGTTCAATTTCATTACCTCATTTCTTTCGAGGAAAGAAACAGCTCTTTGAGCCAGGGCCTTCCTGTACTTCACTTTCACAGAATGAATAATGCCAAGGTCCAAAGGCTGCAGGTGACTGGTGCAGTTAGGAGGAAAGAAAACCACTTTGATATTCCGCAGGAAAGAAGTATCTGAAGGATGAGCTGGACATCTGTCTATCACCAGCACTATTTTCCTTCCTGCCGATCCCACCTTGGCATTCAAGCTTTGTAAAAATTTTCGAAATATCTCCGATGTCATCCATGCACTTTTGTTAAAATCATATTTACATGGGAGTGTACGGGTGTTCTTGAAACATCTTGGATTCTTAAATTTTCCAATTATTAGTGGGGGTAATTTTTCACTCCCGTTGCTGTTAACACATTGTTAGTTTTAATGTTAAACTTTATTTATCAAGTGAGAAATACAATACAAAATACAAATCATCTTTTGAGATGCTTGTCACATGTCACGCGAACACGCACAGACTTTGCACTGACTCGTCTTTTTTTTTTCTCTTCTTTATTGTACATGTCTATTTCACCAGGTGGCGCTACTGTGCTATTTTTCTTTCAAATATTAACACTTCCTCCAAAGAAAAATCAAATACAAATAAAAAATAAACAAGTTGAACTATTGAACACTTTTCAGCCTCTAAGATGTCATCTTCTGCACGCCAATCCTCTCACGCAGCATCTCGAATCTGACCCTCTCCAGAGGTTTAGTTAGAAGATCAGCTAATTGATTGGTCCCGTCGATGTGCTCCAGCTCAAGGTCTCCGTCCAAAAATCTTTCCCTCACATAGAAATGACGTACCTCAATATGCTTCGATTTTCGATGGTACTCCGGATTTTTAGCCAATTTAACTGCACCAGCATTGTCGATGTAAAGCGTTGGAGGTTTGTCAGCAGTTCCCAGTAATTCAGAAAACAGTCTTTTCAGCCAAATCAACTCCTTTGCTCCTTCACTTGCAGACACAATTTCAGCTTCAGTTGTCGATGTTGACACAGACTTCTGTAACTGACTTCTCCACGATACAGCTCCATGATTGTAGATCGAAATGACACCCGTCGTTGAACGTCTCGTCCTCTTGTCACCGGCGTAGTCAGCATCACTGTAGACCTTCAAAACGTCCTCTTTCCTATAGACGATTCCATGGTTCACTGTGCTCTTTAAATATCGAAATATCCGTTTCACTTGACTCCAGTCTTGAACTGTAGGATTCTCCATGGCTCGAGCAGCTTTGTTGACCGCGAATGCGATATCTGGACGAGTAGCAGTAGTCAGGTACATCAAGGATCCCACCGCCTCACGATAAGGAACCCTGGCCGAAACCTTTTCTCCGTCTTCACTTTCTTCGCGTCCAACTGGGGTAGACACTCCATTTGACTCGGCCATCCCAAATTTTTCTAGGATTTTCCTCGTGTAATCCTCTTGACTGATTGCAATTGATCCATCATGGTTTTCTTGTATCTTCATGCCCAGGAAATTGTTGAGAGATCCTCTGGTCGTGTGAAATTCCTGCTGAAGTTTTTCCATGAACTGCTCGATGTCTTCTTCATTGCCAATTACCAGACCGTCATCCACAAAGATTACAACAGCCAACCACTTTCCATTTTTGTTGCTGTAAAAGAGACAAGGATCAGCTTTGCTGTTTTTGAATCCAGCTTTCTCCATGAATTTCTTGAAACGCTTGTTCCAGCAGCGTGGAGCCTGTTTTAAACCATATAAGCTTCTCTTTAGATGACACACTCGGCCAGTACCGTCCTGATGACCTTCTGGCTGTTCCATGAACACATCTTCTTCAAGCTCGCCGTTCAAGAAGGCCGTCTTGACATCAAATTGACCAAGTTTCATCTCCTTTTCAACAGCTACTGCCAACAGAGCTCGAATGGTATCATACCGTGCAACAGGGCTGAATGTTTCTTCATAATCGATTCCTTGCTGTTGCGCATAGCCTTTGGCTACCAATCGTGCCTTGAAGCGAACTTCTCCACTGTCCGTTGTCTTCTGTCGAAGAACCCACCGATTTTTCAGGACCCGTGTACCATTTGGACGCTCAACCAATTTCCAGGTATCATTTTCCTTTAAGGACTCCAATTCTTCATTAATTGCTTTCAGCCACTGATTTTTATCACTAGGCTGCAGCACTTCAGAGTATGAGTCAGGATTCTTTTCAGCGATAGATGGTCCAGCCATGTACATGTAATTTCCACTGATCATCCACGATGGCTTCTTACTTTCACGTTTGCTTTTCCTTCTTTCTTCAGTCTCTCCTTCTTCCTCATCTTCGCTTCCTCCGGAACTGGATGCCGAAGCAAAATCTTCAATTTCGCTTAAGTTCTCATCTGACTCTGACCTCCTCTGTAGGCCTACATCAGACGATGAATTAGACTGATTCCTCTCCACACGTTCTTCAAGCGTGACTTCAACCTTTCCGGCGTTGGCGCGCAGATTGCAGACAACTTCAGGTTTGAATTTCACATCATGGCTTAGAACAACCTTTCCCTGAGTTGGAATCCAGACTCTAAATCCATCCCTGTCGTTCACGTACCCAACCAGATGTCCAAAAACAGCTTTGTCGTCGAACTTTGAGCGAAAATTCTTGTCGATATGCACGTAGCATTCTGTTCCGAAGATCTTCAGATGACTGAAACTTCCCACTGGTCGTCCATACCACAATTCATAGGGAGATTTGTTTTCAATCGATGACTTCCCAGTGCGATTAAGGAGGTACACCGCAGTGTTGCAGGCTTCAGCCCAAAGTTTTTTCGTTAACTTGCTGGGATTCAGCATAGATTTTGCGCACTCCACAATCGTCCGATTTTCACGTTCCGCAACTCCGTTTTGTTGTGGTGTGTATGGCGTAGTAATGCTTTGTTCTATGCCTCTGCTTGCTAGTAGTTCAGAAACCTTCTTGTTATCAAATTCTTTTCCTCCATCACACCTGAACAGCTTCACGACGTGTCCATTTGTTTTGGCTTCATTCAGGAACTGTTCCAGAACGGTGTACACTTCACTTTTGTGCTTTAAAAAGAAAACTCGTCGAAACTTGCTGAAATCATCCTTGAAACATACGTAGTAGCGTGCCTTTCCAAGAGATTCAGTAGACATTGGTCCATTCACATCGGCGTGGATTTGTTCACCGGTGGCTGTTGGTCGATTCATTCGTGTCTTGAATGGCAGTCGATGCATTTTTCCCAGTGCACATCCATCGCAGAAATCCTCTTTACACATGTCTACATTGATGTTCATCTGCTTCAGTACATTCTTGACATGCGCTTTGTGTTGATGACCAAATCGTTCATGGTAGATCTGGAGTTTGTCCGACGATGTAGCTAAATTCACTTGAATGGGTTGCGCCGGTTTCACGACGCGCATGTCAAGTACATACAGACCATGAATCACACGTCCAGCCATCATCGCCTTTCCAGTAACCTTGTCTTCAATTCTAACAGTTAGGTCGTCAAGTCTTGCACAAAAACCTTTCCTTGCAGCAGCTTTCACAGAAAACAGATGAGCCATTGCATCGGGAACATACAAAACTTCAGTCATCTCAGCACTTAACCAAGCGTTGTTCAGCCGCACTTGAATGTTTACAGTTCCTTTGCCGTGAGCTAGCATGCTCACACCTCGTTTTCCTAGCAAAATCTTCTCTGGAGCAGCAAACCTGACGTATGTTGTAAAATACTGTTTGTTCGCGGTGATGTGATTTGTGGCGCCACTGTCGCAGTACCACTCGTCGGCTTGAACAAAGTCGCCGTCTAACGCACTCATCGCATGTGTCAGAAACGAAGCATTGTTCTCCTTATTTTTGTTTCTAGTGTCACCCTCTTTCTTCTTCACTGGACATTCACTTGCCCAATGGCCCAATTCCTTACATTTGAAGCATGGAAACTTCTGCTTTACTCGTTGAACATTTTTCTTCGACTTGTCATCAGCACTGCCTTTGCCACTGCCATACTGGGAATGCTTCTTGGGAGCACTACGTACCACAAACGCAGTCGATTCCACGTTTCCTTGGTCACGCAGTTCAATCGTGCACAATTTTTCAATCAACAAGTTCACAGTTTGATTTTCCGTCGGAATCGTGTCCCACACATCCTTGAAATTATCATATTCTTTTCCCAGCGTGGATAAAATTCGACCGTTCAAAATCCTTTCAGATAACGTGTTTTCGTTGTGCTTTTGTAGTTCGTCGTTCAGATCCTGATAAAGCTTCTGTAACTTCGCGACATGGGTGCTGATGTCCTCCTTGTCGTCACGTGTCACTCGGAAGAATGACTCGATCAACATGTTCAGTCGCTGCGTACTGCTTCGTTCGAACCGTGCGCTCAATTTTGTCCAAATTTCACTGGCATTGGTGCACGTCAACACGAGCTCGGCAACAGATTTTCCTAGCGCACCTGCTAGCAAACTGGCCGCTTTCGCGTCTTCTTTCAACCACTGCTTATATGCCGCTTTTTGTTGCGCAGTTGCATCTGCCGGCAACACAGGACACTTTTTCGAACCATCAACAATATTTTCCAGTTCATACGACCGCAAAACCATCAACACATGCCATTTCCACTTTGCCCAGTCTTCAGGTCCTTCAAGTTTATCCACTTGAACTTTGTAGTCACTGCCGGCTGCCATTTTGAGGTTATCCTTACTCACAAAAAATACAGCACGTGTTCCACAGGCGCTCAGCTTCGGATCCACTCACGAGATAATACCATTTACACGTGGCCTGGGTCCATAACCTGTTAGTTTTAATGTTAAACTTTATTTATCAAGTGAGAAATACAATACAAAATACAAATCATCTTTTGAGATGCTTGTCACATGTCACGCGAACACGCACAGACTTTGCACTGACTCGTCTTTTTTTTTTTCTCTTCTTTATTATACATGTCTATTTCACCAGGTGGCGCTACTGTGCTATTTTTCTTTCAAATATTAACACACATAACAACGCTGTCAGTCTTTCTTTACTTTTTTTTGCCTCCGTGGCATTTTTCTCCGCGAACAGCGTATGTTTTGGACGGGAGCAAGTTGTAAAACACCCCTGTTTCATCGGCGTTAAAAATATCCTTAGCATCATATCCTTCAAGAAGTCGAGGCAACGTTTTCTCTTTCCAGTATACAACTGTATCGTCATTAACTTCCGCACTCTCGCCGCACATGTTTTGGAACGAAAGGTTGTGCCTTTTTTGAAGCGATCAAACCAGCCATTAGAAGCATGGAAATCGACCAAACCCAGCTTAAGTGCGATTTCTTGAGCTTTTTGTTTAAGTATGTTCCCGTCAATTGGAGCGTTCTCACTCCTTTTTCCCTCGAACCATTTCATTAAAATGTTTTCAAGTTCCTCGTACGGCGAAGAACGAATATTCTTCCGTATTGTCCGCCGTAACTCGCAGTACAACTCTTATCACAGACACAAAAAACTCGTAGCACAACTTCCAACAACACAGTAACAAAAACAGAGAATGAGCCTTCAGTCCGCACCCCTTGCGTCCGTGCGATTCCTAAGCAGCGATTGGAGCAGCGGGACAGAAGTGCCTAGCCGGTGTAAGAGCGCTGCGGCTATAGGTTAAGGCAGCTGACGTCACTGTAGACATTACCCGACTAAAACTGTCCTAACTCCCTAACGGTTGGAGATAAGTATATGCGTTCGCAGACTTTTTTGTAGAGCTTGAACAGCTCTACATTTCGTATGCATATACTTGGGGTCTATCAATGACGGTTCAGGCAGCGTAAGCCATGGAAGGCACGACTTTCTACTTATTCCGTCATTTTTTCTAGAATACATTTTCATTTTGTAGAATATCCATGAACATTTTCAGTTTCTTATTGCTTATTGCTTTTAATCTTTCACCTAAATCACCTGAAGTTTGCAAGAGACCTTTGGCCTAAATATTTATATTTTGTGATGTTACCCGAGTCTCGCGGCATTTACGCGTAGGCCCTACGTCAGTCATGCCTCTAGGCTGTATAGCTAGTCTCAAGGTAAACCGCACTTCGTTCCCATACAGCCGTCATTCCAGTACTACCTACAGTTCAATGGACATAACTAACCAACAGCGTCTAGCGTGATAGTGACTGCTGCTTGCCGGTAACAGTGATTTCCAGCGGCCGCGCCAATTTATCACGGTTCTATACATCGCTAAAGGAGCGATTTCGTTTAGCGCGTCAACTTCGGACTGAGATTACGTCAAAACGGAAGTTATTGGGGAACAAGTTAGATCTGAACCTTCCGATGCGCATGTGCGTCCAGTTGCATTACGTCATCCCCCTGCCTGGATTCTTTGTCAACCAGTGAGCACATACTTCATCACGCGCTGGTTAGATGTTGCCAAGTAGTCATTATTCCCAACACCTTGGCACGGTACAGATGCTGTCAAGGCAAGCGAAGCACGACTGAGCAGCTCTGTTCTTTGACAAGCACGGCAACAAGCTTGCTGTCAGGAGTGTGTGAAGTGGACGCACTCTCAGTTATTACCACCAATACCAATGCTATGTCACTGAGAATGCTCCTATTCGATACTTTAGGCTTGCATAATATAACCACGACGAGCAGCGAGCAGCCCCAAACAGTTGTTGCACCAAAGAGGGGAAATCGCATTTGCGCCTAGTGATCCCACTACTTCCCCTCCTAGACGAGACTCCGCCATGACAGGCCAGGTCTAACTTGCCACGCTATAATTTACATTCAAAACAAGTTTAGAAAAAAGTATCTTATCGACATATTCGTTACAACGGGATGCGCGATGGTAATTTATGTGAAATATATTCCTTAGAAGTGGACTTTTCCTTATATCGGGGTTTGTTAGAAGGGGGGTTAAATAACACTGTGCTTATGGGGATTTGGCTGAGACTTACGAAAATCTTCGTTAAAAGCGGGAATTCGTTAAAAGCAGGCACGTTAAAACGGGGTTTTACTGTAATTGTACTGGCATTAGGCACAGGTCTTCCTGGAAACTTGAATCGAAATTTTCGTCTTGTTTCAGAATAAGACTCTCTGCTTTTCATATAAGAATTATGGATATACACACGTTCGCACAATGTGAATTGGTGTCTGGGCATGACCAACAATCACAGTAATCACAATACTCACTAAACGTGCAACACTAACGTCTAAGCTTTGCAGATACACGTCCATATGAATGACAAAACACGTGTGAACTGACGATAGAGTCAGCGGAGCGTGCCAACCACTGGCTGAACCGCGTATGCGCGCCCGCAATCTGCGCTAATCAATGCCGACTTAGCTTGCCGTGTTTATCGGGCGCACATACAGAGTCCGCCAGAAAAATGTATACACTCTTTACGGAACAAAAACTATTTATTTTGTGTTTCTTTTACATTTAAATTTTGATTACACATGTAGTAGCCTACTGTCTTCAGTTAAACATATGGTTACATGAGATGTTCAAAATGTTCACCGTTGGCTGCCAGACACATAGCAGATCGACGAGCGGTGGCTGCAACGACGTTCGTCAATGTTTGAATGGGGACTGCTGCACATACCGCTGTTATCTCCTGGCGAAGGGCCTCCAGCGTGTGCAGCTTACGTTGATAGACTTGATTTTTCACAGTTCCCCACAAGTAAAAGTCCATAAGGGTAAGATCTGGCGACCGTGGGGGGAACTCAATGGGCCCTCTTCGTCCAATCCAATGTCCCGGCAGATTGTCATCCAGGAAAGCTCTTACTGCTACATGGTAGTGTGGTGGCGCCCCGTCCTGTTGGTAGAAGACTTCATCATCGGCTCCATAAAGTGCACGTAAAGCTGATAAAATTAATGTGCGTAACATTCCCAAGTACACTGCTCCAGTGACAGTACCATCAAAGAAAAAGGGTCCTTGTAAGCCCCTCGATGACAGTCCACACCAGACATTAACCCCTGGTAGATTGACCGCCTTGTCCACATGAACATGCGGATTTTCCGGAGCCCACTAGACACAGTTATGTCGATTCACTGTTCCATTAAGTTTAAACTGGGCTTCATCAGACCACACTAACTTGGTCAGAAATTGTTCATTTTGGGTGACCATTTGCTGATACCATTCGCAAAATTGCATTCGACGATCGAGATCATCCTCAATAAGAGCATGCTGTAATCGTGGGATGTAAACTTTCCACTTAGCTGTTTTCAAAATCTGTCGTACACTTGTACTGCTAATCCCCACTTCCCACGCACATTGCATAGCAGACTTCTGTGGAGAATTAGCAAACTTTCCAACACATGAGCCGACAAATCAGGACTACTAGCTGTAAGCATTCTTCCCGATCTTCCTTTGTGAATATCACAAATCGTTCCATGCATCTCAAACTTCCCAGTAATGCGTTTAATTGTTAGGCGTGTGGGGGGTTCTGTTTCAAACTCCCTCCTCCACTGACGTTGCACTTCAACGGCATTACCAAACCTGATAAACCACTTCAGAATGTCCTTTCGCTGCCCGAACGTCAAGCGTGTTCCTGCCATTTAGTTTTCCCACTATCGTGATGTAAGTACCGACATCTGTTGAGCAAAAAACCGTACTACAACATTTTAAATCAATGATAACAATTGACAATGTCCATATCCCGATATCGTCTGACAAAGAGTGTATACAGATCCTATATTATTTATAGTGTTGAATGTACAAGTCAGTTTTGTAACACGAGGGTTGCCATCAAACTGAGTCGGGGTAAATCTACCATCTTGAATTTTGAAGGCCAATTCTTAACCCTCTGCACCAATCAGCCTGACCAATAAGGCTATTATTTTTTATGTATTATAGTTTTGCCCATTCAAAGGGCATGTTGGAACTTGCCAATAGGCTTGATGTCTTGACTTTCACCTTCCTCCTCTTCCAAATTCTCGTCATCAATTGTTGTGTTGTTCCTATGACCATTTCTTACCAGTTTTCTTCTTGGGTTTCTCAAAAAATGTGTGTTTGTTTACTTTTTATTGGCTTCATTGATGTTTATTTTAGGGGCAGATGACCTCGAAGTTCTGACCCTTAAAACAACAATAACTAACTAACTGATGTTTATTTCATGTAAATCTTCGTTTATTTCCTGTAACCAGCTTATCTTGGAATGTATTATCTCTATACTGTAGATAAGGTAAGCTGACCTCGATAGGTTCATGTCTTCATTCCTTATATGATCCAGTCGCGTTTTATGGAGGGCAGTTCTACTAAGAAACTTCATTTCTCTTGCTAAGGTCCTTTGATGTTAATGTGCATGTTTCCAGAGAATATGTAAGGATAGGAATGAGATATGACTGGTACAGTGTGGTTTTGATTCTTCTGGGGACTTTCTCATTCCATAATAAGTGCCGGGAAGTTTGACCCTTTGGTTGTAAGTAGAATGCCCCCCTAAAATAAAATTAGGGGTGAGGTTAACAGGAAGCCTCAAATTACAATAAATTGTGTAATCTGTATCCTTCTCCAGGTGAGAGATGTTAGTTAGTTATTGTTGTTTTAAGGGGCAGAACTAGGTCATCTGCCTTGGTGTGAGATGGGTTTGATGATTAGCTTGCAAATTTGACTCATTGGGACCTATGGAAA
This sequence comes from Meconema thalassinum, assembly GCA_946902985.2. Taxonomy (NCBI): domain Eukaryota; kingdom Metazoa; phylum Arthropoda; class Insecta; order Orthoptera; family Tettigoniidae; genus Meconema; species Meconema thalassinum. The sequence continues at coordinate 13,765,653 of OX336399.1, read as the reverse complement.
TAAGTAATTTTTTAAAAACTTAAACAATCTGAGAAAGAATTCACCAGCATGAAATGAAATGCTGCCTGATTCAGTACAACCTAGTCATAGAATTTTCGGCCAAAAACCTAGATTTTAGGCCCCTTAAAACAACAATTGTCATCATGATAGAATTTTCAAATAATTTCTGTTCAGTATACTGTAGTTAACATATCCTGTGAGCTGGAAAGAAATGAAGAGTATGCGCGAACAAGCGTCTATGTTACGTTTTGTGTAATTTAAGATATTTACAGAACAAACATCTATGATGTTTTGTGAATGCGTATTTGCAAGTAGTTCCAGTATATCTCAAAAGATGGCTTTAGTATTCCGGAAATTGTGAAGCGAAATGTATTTTAAATATAACCGAACAAAAGTCTATGTTACATCGCTTCCTGCTTGAACGCAGCAATAAAGTTATGAAGTAATAATAATAATAACATCGTATGTCCTCGGGTGCCGGGTACAAGCTATTTTGATTTGACACCCAGAGGGTAGCTTGCATGTCGCATTTCGTTGTTCCTTGAAGCACTATGAAAGTCAAGGAAGTTTGATATCTAAGCTCCTTGAACACTATAGCGCTTTCTAGTAAAGAAATGAGTAACTTTGTGGTGGCGGAAATTCCCGAGAATAATTTTGCCATTATGAACACGGCCTACTGAATTCAAATGGGTTCTTCGACATGCCAACATCGTATGACATCCGTGTCGTAATTTTTGCCGCCTTTCAAAAATCACTTACGGCCAGGAGCAAACCTGCAAGCTTGGGGTTAGTAGGCCGACAAGCTATCCACTCACCCACCGTGGCAAGCTATGACGTGAATGGATATAATGAACACATTCTCGTCAAGAGGCCATTCTGTTGTTATCAGCTTGGTATTACTAATCTTATTTATGCAACTTATTGTGTTGAAACCAAGAGGAAAAGCACCATAGTTGTATTTTGAAATACCTCGACGACGGCAAAGAAACGAGTTCATTCGCATTTTACATTTAAAGAAGCATTATTTTCACGGACTATTACATTATAAGTAGGTTCAAACAATAACATTAAACTTAAAATGACGCTATTCTATTCTCCATTATGTGCGAGTGAGTGTATTGGTTTGCGGAACAAATGTTAACATCTTACGGCGTAGCCCTGTCCCTGTCTCTGTCGCTGTTTTTCTCAACAAGTAAGAAATGTATTATAGACGTTTGTTCCCGCATTGACTTTCATTTATAAGATAAGAAGAAAAAATTATAAACAATGTAGGATTTTATTTGGGCTATAACTTACTTTGAAAGAATAAAATGTTCCCAAAGCCATCATTATTTGCTTACTAAGCAAAACAAAAGTTTGGTGCTTTTCAGTCGGTCAACACGAATGTACCCAAAAAGAGCTGGGTTATGCCCTAATCCTGAAATAAATTACATGAGATTAATAAATACACTAGGATGACCAGTTTCGATCGTCAAGCGATCATCATCAGATCCATTACACTTAGGCTATAACATCTATGTTTGAGAATACAGGTTAAAAATATTTACAATATGTACAATTATTTAGTTGCAATATTGGTACTGCAACTGTCGGTATATCTAATGTTAGGTGAAATGCTAAAATGGTGATAGAAATCCGTAGTTTGTCTGTTTGGGGTGATTATATGGTTGTAAAAAATCAACTATGGTTATACTGTAATAATACAGGCTGATACTTATCCGGTTGTCTTCCTGGCTGGAACTTTGAGCAGTTTCGTGTTCACTCTAGCACCAGTTCTGGTCGACTGAACCCGGGTGTTAACTGGACGAAACTGGCTTACATATTGTAAATATTTTTCACCTGTATTCTCAAACATAGATGTTATAGCCTAAGTGTAATGGATCTGATGATGATCGCTTGACGATCGAAACTGGTCATCTAGTGTATTTATTAATCTCATGTAATTTATTTCAGGATTAGGGCATAACCCGGCTCTTTTGGGTACATTCGTGTTGACCGACTGAAAAGCACCTAACTTTTGTTTACTTAGGCAACACTGTAAAATGGCTTCAAACCCCACAATGTTAGTTACTAAGCTTGTGTAACTCTTGCAGCTGAAGGAGTTCGACAAGGACAATGTCTCGGATAAAACTCTTAAGAAGATTGCATTGTACACGGGTAACCCCGAGTTTGAGCCTGATAAAGTGGGTATGGTGTCCTTTGCTTGCAAGTCCCTGTGCATGTGGGTGCGAGCTATAGAGCAATACAGCTTAATCTACAGGTATGTACAGCTCCTTGGCATTGCTATCTACAGGGCGCCAGCCATGCGTAGCATCAGCAGTTTAAGTTGCCAGCACGGTGTCCTTAACCTTTAGAGTGCCAGACAACGATATATCGTTGTTCCGTATTTACGCCTTAAGTGCCTACAACGATATATCTTCGTTTGAACAGACTGCTCTTTTATAGGTATTTAGTACTGTTGGATTTGCCAGGAGGCAGCACCATATGCGTTGATTCCACAGAGAAAGGATAGTAGTTTTTAACTACGTCGCTAGATGACTCGTAGTTTCTTATTTCCGGTTCAGTGAATTTTAGATTATTTGGAGAATTTTCCATTTTGAGTTCCGTATTGACTTTTCAATTGATTGGGGGGAGAACAAACCACCCCATTTGATCAGTGAATTTTATAAATCTGTGTGTTCATCCGCGCCGTGTAACATCCATGACACATTGAGTAAAATGGCGTCGAGCGGAAGAGATAAGTTTGTTTGTTGACGGCGATGATCTGGCTACGTACGTAAATAATTAGAGTGAAGAGGAGGATGATGATTACTCGGATGAGGAATTTAATCCTCCAATAGATGAGAAAGTGGAAAGTGAAAGTGATAGCGGCGGGATTGATGTAAACATCCACCGTGTGTTTTTAGGCCTAAGGTAAACAGTGATAGTTACAGTGATAATGACCTTCAGAATGACACTAGTAGCGATGACGACAAGAACAATATCCAACAGTTTCACGATTTCCGTGAAGTTCAGGTAGGACAAGATGCAAAATACCAACCCTCCCCTGGGAGGTTAGGGGTAAATCCTGAAGCCTATATTTTTGTAAATATGTTTTCTGTGTGTTGTGTTTATCTTTAGTGAAGATAACTCCCAAACTATTGTACATACTAAAGTGATGGGGAATGGGAGAAGTAAACATTACTCATCTGTGTGTTGTGTTTATAACTCCCAAACTATTGTACATACTACAGTGATGGGGAATGGGAGAAGTAAACATTACTCATCTGTGTGTTGTGTTTATAACTCCCAAACTATTGTACATACTACAGTGATGGGGGATGGGAGAAGTAAACATTACTCATCTGTGTGTTGTGTTTATAACTCCCAAACTATTGTACATACTACAGTGATGGGGAATGGGAGAAGTAAACATTACTCATCTGTGTGTTGTGTTTATAACTCCCAAACTATTGTACATACTACAGTGATGGGGGATGGGAGAAGTAAACATTACTCATCTGTGTGTTGTGTTTATAACTCCCAAACTATTGTACATACTAAAGTGATGGGGAATGGGAGAAGTAAACATTACTCATCTGTGTGTTGTGTTTATAACTCCCAAACTATTGTACATACTACAGTGATGGGGAATGGGAGAAGTAAACATTACTCATCTGTGTGTTGTGTTTATAACTCCCAAACTATTGTACATACTAGAGTGATGGGGGATGGGAGAAGTAAACATTACTCATCTGTGTGTTGTGTTTATAACTCCCAAACTATTGTACATACTACAGTGATGGGGAATGGGAGAAGTAAACATTACTCATCTGTGTGTTGTGTTTATAACTCCCAAACTATTGTACATACTACAGTGATGGGGAATGGGAGAAGTAAACATTACTCATCTGTGTGTTGTGTTTATAACTCCCAAACTATTGTACATACTACAGTGATGGGGGATGGGAGAAGTAAACATTACTCATCTGTGTGTTGTGTTTATAACTCCCAAACTATTGTACATACTACAGTGATGGGGAATGGGAGAAGTAAACATTACTCATCTGTGTGTTGTGTTTATAACTCCCAAACTATTGTACATACTAAAGTGATGGGGGATGGGAGAAGTAAACATTACTCATCTGTGAGTTGAATTTCTAATTATATTTTGTTTTATTTCGGTTTTTTATATTTTTCGTGTTTTGAAAATGTTCCAAAAATATTTTTATTTTGAATAAACATGAGCATGATAATGTTAAAGTGTAGTTCAGAAGTAAGTGAGTTCTCTAGTTAGCATTTAGGGAAAATTTCAAGCCATTGTGTTGGTTATTGTGAATTATATAACCCTGAGAGTGTGAACCAGTCTGGCACTCTTGGCATACTGTGAGCGCGCAGGCCTGGCACTAAGGGGATTAAGGTACTCATCGACACTACTGAAGACATTTCATTACAAGTTATCTTATTTTCTTGAAATTGATATCACTGATTCCAAGAATATAAACTAGTGGATTTTTGCCAAAAAAGAAAAATTAAATAAATTTGCGGGGGTCTTTTTCAAAGATTAATCACAAAATTAACGTGCATTTTTAGGACGCGATATCTTTGCTCTTTTTCAACTTAATTGAGTCATTGTTGTCGCAAATTGATCTGCTGCATGTTCATAATGTTGTATAGCAGAATCGTTTTTGTATCATTGATTGAGGCAAAAAATAAATTAATTGTGGGGGGCGCAACCCCTAATTTCAATTTAACAGCATTCTGCTTTACAACATAGCTGCATTATTTGTCTATATTTTAGTTTTTAAATGAAACTAATATCTGCATTCTAAGTGGACATTTTAACTGCCCAAGTCAAGATAAATATTGAAAAAAATGAAGTGAGAGAAATCGTAACTTAAAGTTGAGGTACACATTTAGAGTAAAGAGTCTTATTTTTCAACTCCTAAAAACTGCCTTTTCTTTGGAATTTAGGTCAATTTTCTGCATTCTCCGACCCGCGAGTATCTCCTACATTGTTTTAGTTCTGGAGTAGACTGCTTCAAAGCCAGATTAATGTGTGCTTTATCTGCTGCACCTATGCGTCAAAGTGACAGCTGCTAAAAAGCGTGCTCACCGATCATTAAAGTGAATATAAATGAGCTAAACAACAATAAAACTAGTATAAACTATATATATCTGAAAACTAGAGAGGGCATACTATCGAATAAGACAATAAATAAAAAATCGAAAATTTTCTTGAAAATGACTACTGGAAGGGTCGATGAGTACCTTAACAGGACAGCCGTAGAGTGAAGGCCAAATGTGTGGGGTTTTGGGTGTCGAAATGGTCAGTGTGTATTGCGAGCGTTCAGAGTTCACTACTGAAGAGGGCGAAGGCGATCGGTTTACAGAAAATGTGCGGTTTCCTAATTCAAAGTGTCCGAACCGGGATACAGTTTAGGATTTGATAAGTACATTTCGAGTGACCGGCTCAGTTCACGATGTACCGGGAACAGGCCAGCCAATGCTTTTAACAGACGAAAAACTTGATGAAATTTCCGATATAATGCTGCGTAGTCCAGGAAAATCAACACGCAAATTAGCTCAAGAAAGTCTTCGACAATTTGTGTAGAGGTGCTTCCAGCATCTGTTATGAGCGTACAACGTTTACTGTTTGTTTTGATAACTGCTGATGCTAGCTCTCGCAGCAGCAGGTAAGCATTGTGGAGAACACTCCCTGGCGCCCTGTATAAACTTTTATAAAGTGAAAGAAATTACTGACCATTGACTTAGGTTACAATATTCTAAATCTTGCTACTAAAGATTACCTCTTCAATCATCATCTGCAATGTCCGTTCTCCAGCTTATGCCCCCCCCTCCACTCTACTCTGTGTGTCCACCATCCTTCCTCAACCACTGCACTCCACTCCACACTCACACTGTCCTTCACCGTACTCTAGGTCTTCCTCGTCCTCTCTTTCCAGTCATCCATTCTGGCATTCTTCCATCATTCATCCTTTTCACATGTCCAGCCCATCTCAATGTGTTCTGCTCCAGCTTATCATTCACTCTCTCTCTCCTAGTCTTCTGTACCATACTCCTCAGGGGTATCATTTCGGCAACCTGTATTCTGCTTTCATCTCTCCTGATCATCGGCCAAGTTTCTGGTCTGTAAGTCATTATTGGTAAGTAGTAGGTCTTGTACATCACGTCAGTGGTGTGTCTCAGGGCTTCCAGCGACTCACTTTTCTCACTATTATTCATGATTTTCAAAGCAGCCTCACTTTTCTCACTATTATTCATGATTTTCAAAGCAGCCTCACTTTTCTCACTATTTGATAAAATTACTCACTATACTCACTTTTTATTACAAAAATGGTCACATTCTATGTTAAAAATGGTCTCGTGCACAATCAGATTGCTAGAAGCGACCCAAAATATACCCATGAATGGGTAGTTCATTTTTCTGCCACCTTGTGCCTGAGAGAACTGCCGGCAGCGAGCCGGGCGGCCAGAAAGCATGAAATGCTTCCATAGTGCAATACCACAGCTGGAGCCGTGCAGCGATCGCCGAAAATTTTAACAAAGCGTTTTTTAACAAAAGTTCACATTTATATTTTTGTTTTACGATTTAAATTTCTTGAATGTTGCATTGATTTTCCTATCCATTATTTCCAAGTGTCATCTAACTACATGAAAAATCACAAACAGTACTCGGAGATATTAACATAGGCACAATTTGGTTGACATTTTTGGGGGGCTAATTTGTTTTTCAGACATACATTCTTAAAAATTTTGTCAATTTCAATACAGTTTTGTCACATTTTTGGGGGGCTATGGTTGATTTTGGGGAGCTAGACATCCAACACCCCCCTTCCCCCCTAATTGCGCCTACAGATATGAACAAACGTTAAAATTATGAACCAGATACACGGCCCTAAATACAAATAATCTTATGAATTTACTCACTATTTACTCACTTTTTCATATAAAAACTCACCTTTCTTTCACTTCTTAGAAGAAAAATCACTCACTATTTCACTATTTTTGGACGAGTGAGTGGATGGAAGTCCTGGTTTGTCTTTATCCCAAATTAAACTCCGAACCTGATGATAGGAAACACTTCCACATTGCATTCTCTTGTTGATCCCCATATCCAATGTTGTATTTCCATCAATTCACTTCCTAAATATTCGAAGTGCTCTACTACTTCCAGATCTCTTCATTATCTGTGCTAATGTGGAATTAAGATTGTATGAATAAAACAAACACACATAACCTCCCCTAAAAATGACACATACTGTATTTACCAAACAGGCCACGTACCAAACCCACCAGCTGCGGGAGCTACGCTTGCTAACCCACAGGGCTAGACTATGGGGGCAAACTCTCTGTGGGTTCTAAAAAAAACAAATCTGGTAGGGCCTATAGCTGGTATTGGCAAATAAAACCATGTCCGTTTAATATATTAAAAATAAAATGCTCCTCTAACCTGTATGAAATGCTCTTTGAAATGGAACATTGAATCGAAATTTACTTACACATAACTTTGGTTGGTTGGTTCCTCAGTTTAGGGGCTGCGACAACGCATTCATGTAGCCCCGTGTACTTTGGGTGTGTGTAGAATCTGTCTGATAACCGGTGTTAATTGTGATGGCTGTGTTAGTGTGTGTTATCTGTTTTCAATTCAAGTGAGGACTGCAGACAATGATTTTTTTCAAGTAGTTCCTACTTTTGCCGCCAAACGCCACCGTCAACGACTACTAGTTCAGAACTTGATTACCAGATGCCACCGCAGTCAGCTCCTGGCGACAAATGTCAGAACCTAAGAGCATTTGTCGAATGTTTAACCTATATATAATTTAGCTTCACACAGGTGTAATTAATGGAAGGTTCTTTAACATGCCATAAATCTATGACATGGGGCCACCGGCTTTACTTCCCCTGTGAAGGAAGGCATACTGAGGAATTTTTAATGCTTTTAAAAAATCCGACGACTTCGGCCGGATTTGAACCATCGATCTTGGTCAGAAGCTTAGCATGCTACCAACTACACCACCGAAGCCGCCAGACATAACTTTGTGGAAGCGTGTTGTCAACCTGTTATGAATATTGAAGACATTTCTGGATAAATGGATCAATATTTATCCTAGGTGTATAACCCAAATATGCTTTTATCGATTTCAGGTTTAAGGTAATGAATATTTGATGTGATGTTTGCACGTAAAGTATGAAATTATGTTTATGCTATTACAGTGGAACCTCGTTAGTACGTTTTTCAAGGGACCGAAAAATTTGGACGTAAAAAGCGGGAAAACGTACTAATGAAAAATGAACATTAAACCTCATTAACTTGTTTCAGTGAGAGAAAAGTTTAAAAAAAACGTGTTAATCGGAAGTAAGTACTATCGAATAAACAATTTTAAACAACCTACAGAATTATTGTATTACAGAACTAGTTTACACAGCACAGAGAAACGAGAGGAATGAAAACAAGAGAAAATGTACTATTCCGGTACCGTACTCTAAATTGAAGTACCGGTACTGTAGTAAGAGTTGAAGTATTTAACTTTCTATCATTGATTTCAGCTTAAATACATGTTTTTCTTGATATTCTGTGGAAAAGAAGTGCCGTATTCTTTGGCGTGAACGATTGGATATAACCGAAGTTTTTTTTAGGTTAGAAATGCTTGCGCGTGTACAGAAAAAAAATCCTCGCAATTAAGGTAAGGATTTCTGTCTACTTCTTCAAGAATTTTTATTTACTCATCACTAGTTAACGATTTAATGACTTTCTTAGGCCTATCCATTATTTCAATACGATGCAACAAAATTATCACTAGGTTTCACAGCTTCTTCAGTAGTGTAATGCGTGAATCAGATCGTATTGAGTTTGAAGGTCGATACGGTAAAATTGTGGAATCGGACCGTGTCCAAACTGGTGTTCAGGAACATGATTGTAAACGCATATCGTATTGAAAGCGATTCTGCGCGCTCTTGAGTTAAATTTTTAAACTAATTTAGGCCTACTCTCGTGTGTCGCCGAACACTCTAATCGCTAATTTTACTTTCTGCCCATATTCTTCGTTACTGTTTGTGTTCCTGTCGTGGTTGATAAGCGTAGTTTGTTGCACGTGTTTTTAGCATTAAGGTATTTTTGTCTGTTTTACCTTTAATGTCTGGTGTATCCGTACGTAAATTGTGGCACGCTACAGATCGCATTCGGGGCAACATTCCGGCAGCCCGGCGTCTCTAAAAGCTTTAAGCTTCAGTAGTTAAAAGGGACGTAAAAACAATAACATTTTATCATTATTAAACTGAACATAAACTTGCTAAAAACAAACAACATCAAAATCTTCCGCGCATCCTTTTTACGTGTTTACAAACCACCCGTAAAAGAAAAAGTCGGACGATAATTACAGGTCCTTTATGTTTTACTGTTTGATACGAGTTAGCCAACAAAACTGCAGGTTGGCCACCATAAACTAAACAGCGTATTGAAATCGCGAACTGAAACTGCTCATGTAAATGGGCATCGTACCGAAAACAGGATCCTATTCAAATCGATTTGAGTTCGCCATGTAAACGCACTAACGCAGGAACTAACTGCCGTAGACACTGAGGCCGGACAGGACAGATGTGCAACATTGTCGGCGCGTGCTTTAATACTGTCGCTATACTCGTTACATTGTTCTGTGACCCGTTATGTCGCAACCCTCGCCCGCTTGTTGGCCAGGAATGTTATCTCAAAGCGGCCGGGCTCCCATTCCACTATGGGTGGACAAAGAATGCTTTCAGGGCTGACGAAAATACGATGCGCTGCAAAATACGCAACGTGACCTTGTTTAAAGACACAAGTCTCTGTCTTGCGTTCTGTGCGTACGGGCGGTATAACTCACGCTACGCGACGAAAATTTGATCGTCGTAAGCGGGAATAGAAAACGTATTAAGGGGATATATCAACATGTATTTAGCAGCAATGGGACTGGGACTTGAGAAAATCATCGCGTTAAACGGGAAAACGTCGTAACCGAGAACGTGCTAACGAGATTCCACTGTATATTTGATTGAATTATTCATCAATAAGAACCCAATTTTAGTTACATATGATTCATTTCATACCAATACAAATACAAGACTCAGTTCCGACTCACCCAAGGGTTTATCGAAACAAATAACTATGAAAACTTCCATTTACGCAGAGCTTTACAAGGGAATGCTAGGATGGATAACCTAAATAAATGTTTTAATGTAGCAAATGCCTTATTATTATTTTATTTGTGGATTATCCCCGGTATTTCAAGGCCCAATTACCATCGATAATCAAGAGTCTACTTAATGTCAGTTTTGGAAATTGTTTTGTGCCAACAAGGTCATGTAAGATATGATTGTTGTCTGCAGTTATGCTTGTCCATGGTCGTCTTTGGTGGAGCTGTTTTTGCACAGCTTCCAGTCCTGTCAATTATTTTTTTTGGTATCATTTGTACCACTTGGATCTTTGGGATGGAGTTTTCGAAGGTTTGGTGCCTTCTTTTGCAGAAAAATTTATTATAATGCACCATACAAGATGAGTGTACCTTCTTGCCAACTCATGGCGTACTTCATGTTGTGTGCAAGCATCAGATTCCTTCCCCAACTTCCTTTTAAAGCCACATCTATTTCCCATTCCCTACCGGAATCATCATCTTGTACAGTTTCCAGCCCCTGGCTGGGTCTCCTTCCTTCACACCCACAATCCACCATCTCTTGGTCTCTCGCCCTCCATTTCCATCTCATGTATCCTCCTTGGTATCCTCCCTCCTGCATTCTCCTAACACAGCGGCTTCGGTAGCATGCTGAACTGCTGTGTCCACGATAGCGGGTTCAAACCCGGCCGAAGTCGTCGGATTTTTAAGAGCGTTAAAAATCCCTCATTATGCCTTCCTTCGGAAGGGAAGTAAAGCCGGCGGTCCTATGTCATAGATTTATGGCATGTTAAAGAACCTTCCACTAATTACACCTGTGTGAAGCTAAATTAGGTTAAAAATGTAAACAACGCTCAGGTTCCTACGTTCGTCGCCAGGAGCCGACTGTGGTGGCGTCTCGTAGCCAAGTTCTGAACTAGTAGTCATTGACGGTGGCGTTTGGCAGCAAAAGTAGGAACTACTTGAAAAATTCAAAGTCTGCAGTCCTTACTTGAATTAAGAAACAGATAACACACACTAATACAGTCATCACAATTAACACCGGTTATCAGACAGATTCTACACACACACAAAGTAAACGGGGCTACATGACCGTGTTGTTGCAGCCCCTAAACTGAGGAACCAACCAATTCTCCTAACTTGTCCGTACCAACTCCTTCTTGACTTCTCTGTGATCTCTTGTAAGGGATTCTCTTCCACAATCTCTCATTCCTTACTCCATCCCTTCTTGTTATTCCTAACCTGCTTCTCTGAAATTTCATTTTGCAAGCCTGGATCCTAGATCACTAGATTTAAATTCCAGTTTTTATTGGATTCACCTACATGCTTTTATTTTTAAGTCAATACAAAACCTTAAAATTGTGTTTGGAACCCAGTAACATTTCTTGCTCAGATTCTTATACAGTATGTATATTTCTTATTTCTAGAATTGTAGCCCCAAAGAGAGCAGCCGTAGAAGAGGCACAAACTATTTTGCGTCAGAAACTAGCAGCTCTGGCTGCAGCCGAGGCCAGATTGAAAGAACTATCAAAATATCTGAAGAAACTCCAGAAGCAGTATGACCAGAAGATGGCACAAAAAGAGGAGTTACGCAAAAAGGCAGAGATCCTAGAACAGAAGTTGGAGAGAGCACGAGCATTGGTCAATGGTCTTGCTGGGGAGAAGGCCCGTTGGGCGCAGACGGTGGCAAATCTTGACCTCCAGGCCGATGGTCTGCCTGGAGACTGTCTACTGGCCACAGGATTCGTGTCTTACGTGGGACCATTCAACTCCCAGTATCGCGACGAGTTGGTCAAGGGCTGGTTTAAGGCCGTAAGTACAATTGTCATAATTCAGTTGAGTTCAGTTACTTGTGCTGGGGCCTTTGTCAACCTTCCTTAGGGTTTTTGATGTGTAACATCTTTCCAATCGGTATCTGGATATTTTTGTGGCACTCGGTAGCTGGACATTTTTGTGGGAGTGATTTTGGAAAAGAGATGGAAGTGCATGGGACGGAATCAATGAGCTCGCGCGGTGGCGATCGGTACAACGACGTACTGTAAGCCATGTGACTATTTGGAATGTAAATCACATACGGTTTACCTCAAGGTTTGGAGGCCCCATTAAAGAAATTGCTTCAATAAATCATCTTTAAATTGTCATTCTTTGGTGTGAAAATATTCATTATATCATATTTGCTGAAAACAATTACGATTTATTAAATCTTCATACTTTTGCTGTATTCTTACTCCAAACAACGTACGAATTAACACCGACTACTAACAATAATTGAAACTTCGTTGGTCCAAATAGCTTAATCACTTTGTATTTTATAATGAAAACACCCATACATAGCCCAAAAGTTACACTACTAACATGTGCAGATAAACTTGCCAGCTGATTGATATCGAGTTCGTAGTTGTCTGCGCGAACCGCTAGATGGCACGCATAATTGGTGTCGCCAGTTTCTCGTGGGAGTTTCCACTATTATCATATTAAGCTATTTGGTTGGTCTAAACGTATCACTGGGAGAAACGCCTTTAATATACCTACTGCACACCTAATTTTTAATCGCGCCTATACTTGGCAGTGCGCTATATCGGCAATAATAGGCCATTTTCAATAACCCGCTGGCATGGGTTCACTAACTGGCCAGTATAAAGCGCAGCTCGCATCAAGTAGGCAGTGGGTTGCTCCCGCATACAGTTGCAGGTATATGTCACTACTGCAGATGCATTGGAGAATACTTTCATGTTTGCTGGCACAAGGTAGCACTATGAGTTCATTCTTTAAATAATGCGAGTAAGTAATATGGAATTATTCGAATAACATGTCAGATGTTACATACATATCATATGCGACTACTGTAAGGCTCGTAATTTTTTCTACTATCTATCCTTGTACTGTTTCCATCTTTTCAATTCTATTTAAATAAACAGTATAAGGAAAGATAGTAGAAATTAAATACAATACGGACGTAAAATGGATAATAATATTCCTTAGGGTATCCGAGGCCTTCATCTTCTAGTCTTTGTATTTTGTATTTTCTTTCCTGATACCCTGACTTTTTCCATGCATGGTCCCTTCTCTGTACTCTTCCCTTCATTACTTCCAACTTGACGTTTTGGGGCTGTCAAGTTGTGAGAAGAAGAATTACTCTAAACCAGCCAATCCTAGGCAGCAGCTTACATCGATAAGTCGACCTGGCGAGGCGTTGTTGCCGCCAGTCTTTGTTTATGTTTCCCAAAAGAATAGTCATGAAAGCGTTCGTCAATAGCGAAGATTCCAATTCTCTGCCTCGATACTCTCCTCCTTTCTGGTGTCCAATAGTGTACTTGATGTTCCACAGGTCAAAGATCTTGAAGTCCCATCCTCAGAGAACTTCAATATAGTGGAGTTCCTGGCAGACCCAACAACCATTCGTGAGTGGAACATCCAAGGCTTACCATGCGACGAGTTCAGCACGGAGAATGGTATCATCACAAACCGGTGTGGCCGCTGGCCGCTGCTCATAGACCCCCAGTGTCAGGGTGTCGAGTGGATCAGACGCAAGGAGGCTGATAGGGTGAGTCACACACTTCTAGAAAAAGGCAATTGAAATTCTACTTTCACATTCTTAGAATGAGACTTACAGATTGGATTCCGGTTCGGGTAGGTTTACACCAAGGTTCGGCTTTAAGTCCATATCTGTTTGACCTAATTCTGGACGAAATGTCTTGTGGATTACGAGACCAAGCCCCCTGGTGCATGATGTTTGAGGACGACATTGTGTTGTGTAGTACCACCAAAGATGTCATAGTGGAAAAACTGGAACAGTGGAGGGCAGCCTTGGAAGACAGAGAACTCAGGATTAGCAGGAAGAAGACGGAGTATATGAGGTTCAATACAGATCAAGACTGTGAGATCAGAATGCAAGGGGATACGTTAAATAGAGTGGATGAGTTTCGGTGGTGACTGGAGATGGAAATCTGGATGTGGAAGTGTCACACAGGATTCAGGTAGGATGGATGAACTGGAGGAAGATGTCAGGAGTGCTCTGTGACCACTGGATCAAGCCTAAGGTCGTAAGACCTGCATTGCTGTATGGCTCTGAAACATGGCCTGCACTCAAAACGCACACAAACAGGCTTGACGTCATGGAAATGAAAATGCTCAGGTGGATGAGTGGAGTGACTAAGCGTGATCGAGTGGAAAATGTCAAAATAAGAGGAGCATTGAAGGTTGTGGAAATATCTAAGAAGATACAAGAAAAGCGACTTCAATGGTACGGGCATGTGAGAAGAAGGGAGGAGTCCTACGTGGGGAGGGAAGATGCTAGACATGCAAATACAGGGAGTGAGAATGCGAGGCAGACCTAAACGAAGATGGATGGATTGTTTACAGGAGGACCTCGGAGAAAAACAGTTGTCAGAAGAGGATGTGCATGACCGGGTTAAATGGAGGAGAGCTGTCTGAAACATCGACCCCACATAGTGTAACGTGTTTTTCGAGGGGTTTTCATGCCACTGGCATAAGTCAGTAGGAAGCCATTCTATATTTATTTACGCGGCAAATTGTTCAGCCAAGATAAATTTTCATGTTAATTTATTATTATTATTAATTTATTATAATTATTATTAAGGTATTTTCGGAGCATTTTATAAAAATTATTAGCATTCAGATAGGTTTTCTATGTCTTAGAAAACGCTATCAAGCAAATTATTACGAACGACAATATCATAGAAAATTATGTGATTGCGGAATTTTATGGAGTTTTCGTCAGTTAGGGTATATCGAGAGACGTGACTCACTGGGAATTCAAGTACAAGCTTAATCTTGTCAGGAAGTATTACGCAAGGCTGGGTCGCATCGTCAAGGAAAGGCGAATGTATGGAACGGAAATCGACTTCACCCTCCGCGGGCCGTAGGTAATGAACCAGAGGAGGGGATGTAGCGGCGTGCTCAGCCAATCAGTGGAGACCACGTAAGCTGGAAGTCGGCACCATGGTGGGGGAGCCAACGTGTGCATATATCGTTCGGCGCGGCGTGGAACGAGGACAATCTGTGTAGAACTTCCCGAGTATGGTTCACACGGGAGTCGCTCCGATGTTCCGTGGATTGGAGGACTAACTTTTGTAAAACTTAACCAGTGTGGGTGTACGAGTGTTTGGGTCCGATGTACGGACCATAGAATTTTCTAATCTACCAGAATATCATCAAATAACGAAGAAGATGGCGACGTCCAGGAGACTGTGGGAAGCACACAGCATCATCCATTACGAGGGAAATTCTTTGGCAATTTCCAGTGGTAAGCGCAAATGACGCAGAAATACGCAATCTCTCATTTCTCTTTGTTTTACATTTCATATTTCAGTAACTTCATAGCTTGGAAATAAGAGTAAAATCAATTTATCAGACTCCGTTTTCACGTAATTTTCTATCGGTAATATTCAAATCACAACGCTCCAATTTAAATTTTATACTTATTATTATTATTAATTTTGCTATACTTGTTTTATATAATAAATTCATTTCTTTTACAATGCAATCTTTGCTTTCAGTAGGTAGCTTTAGATATAGACCAATTCCTTCTCCTGATACAATTGTTTGTTGGGTTAATGATCAAATCATACCACGATCTGAGTGAATAGAGTCTTGAAGGTATTCTGCCAGAGCTAGACGTTGTTAAATACAAATTTAGATTTCAACATTGGGTTGAGGTCTTGGCGCCCATTAAAACAACATAGCTTAGGCAAAGGTAAACAGTTACATTTCTCACCCAACAGTTAGGGCCAGTCAAACTGCTACATTTGTCGCCGACAACTTGGGGCTGAAAACCTAATAACATTTGTGGAAGGAGAAGGGTATATATTTCTGTGCCTGTATTTCGGGGGTTATTTGTCTGTATCAGTGTATATCATTATGGGGGATGAGAAAGAAAGACAGATGAGGTTACGTAGTGGTCATCAACGGGAGAGTGATGATACGAGCAGTATGTCGAGTGATGGTAGTACCGGGGTAGCGGAGGTAAATCCCGATACTGAAACAGGGAGTGTAGGCGGCCAACCAGAATTAAAAACTTTACTTCTCGAGTTCATGTATCAGAACAAAGTTAGTAGTGATGCCTTAAATGCAAAATTAGAACAAAACAGTAGGGAAAATAAAGTACAGATGCCTTAAACGCCAAATTAGAACAAAACAGTAGGGAAAATAAAGAAAGTACAGACGCTTTAAACGCAAAACTGGAACAAAACAGCGCTAAAATAGAACAAAACAGTAGGGAAAATAGAGAGAGTAATGAAACTTGAAACGCCAGATTAGAACAAAACAGTAAGGAAAATAGAGAGAGTACTGAAACTTTAAATGCTAAATTAGAACAAAACAGTAGGGAAATGAGTGACAAATTTGAACTGATTAGAGGTATGATGTAAAGAGAAAGAAGAAAAATGAGACCATACAATTCTCCATCTCGCCCTTGCTCAAAGTCGAGAACAATTGGAAAAGTGAAATTGATCACAAGCGACAGACACTGTACAGGACAGTGCACTAGTTGACAGTCAACAAACCAGAAGAATACAAGAAAATAGTCAGCGAAAGGATGCATAGATTTTGGAAAAGGAAGAAATCAAACACATGAGCTAACTCAGTTCAATTGTACTCCTCAGATGAGCATCAAAGTAAGTACCAACACGTTTTAGCCCCAAAGAAACACAACATTAGTTTGAGAATACTCTTTGCTTTGCACACTAAACTAGTTTTCCACAGTGACTTGACTTGTCATAAGGAGGCACTTCACTGATGATATTGAATGCCTCTTGGATTCAGTAGTCTTACTTTACATATTTATATATTCACATAGTTTACACCCACATTGGAGCATTTAAGTCCTCTATGGATGACTGCCTTTTTCCTCATCAGTTATGACATTGTTTTCGTTGATTAATTTTTAGCTCAAGCCTTACATGTTTGTTCTTCAGGATCCTCGTTTCTTCTCTATTTCCAATTTGTTTCATTATAATATTCAACTCATCTAAATCATTTTGAACTTCTTTGAACCAATTATTTTTTGTTTAATTTTCCAAAAGTAGTTAAATAATTGTCTGTTGCCATGCAATCTCGATAAATGACAGATAAAGGCATTTCTCCTTTTTCTCATCATGTCTATTACTCAATCACTTTCCCGATAGACAACTGCATTGGGCAACATTCTCCATTGTCCATCCACCTGGTGTTTTTATTAATGATTGTTCTGTTTATCCTTCTGTCAACCTTCTGCTGTTGATCTGTCGTTGATTTGGTGTTTAATTTAAATAGTGTTTCACAAGCGTAAGTCGCTTCAGGTTTAACGACGGAACAGTAATGTTGAAATTTAACATTTATCGAATGAGATTTGTTTTTGTTTGTTGGCCGAGTAATTGAGGAAGCAGTGCACAGGCACCAACACTTGTTAACGCTCTTAGTGCCAGGCCTGAGTGCTCACAGTATGCCAAGAGTGCCAGACTGATTTAGGGGTTTTGCAGGTTCACACTCTCAGGGTTATATAAATCACAATAACAAACACAATGGCTTGAAATTTTCCCTAAATGTTAACTAGAGAACTCTCTTACTTCTGAACTACAATTTAACTGCTCTTGTTTATTCAAAATAAAACTATTTTGGTACATTTTCAAAACATCAAAAATAAAAAAATAAAAATAGAACAAAATATAATTACAAGTTCAACTCACAGATAAGTAATTTTCATTTCTGTGTAATCTCCCATTCCCGATGAATAAACACGTAAAATATCACTTTATTATGTGCAATAGTTTGGGAGTTATCTTCACCAAAACTAAACACAACACACAGAAAACATATCTACAAAAATATAGGCTTCAGGATTTACCCCTACCCTACCAGGGGAGGGTTGGTATTTTGCATCTTGTCCTACCTGAACTTCACGAAAATCGTGAAACTGTTGGATATTGTTGTCGTCATCGCTACTAGTGTCATTCTAAAGGTCATTATCACTGTAACTATCACTGTTTACCTTAGGCCTAAAAACACGCGGTCAGATGTTTACATCAATCCCGCCGCTATCACTTTCACTTTCCACTTTCTCATCTATTGGGGGATTACATTCCTCATCCGAGTAATCATCATTCTCTACTTCACTCTAATTATTTACGTACGTAGCCAGATCTTCGCCGTCAACAAACTTATTTCTCCCGCTCGGCGCCATTTTACTCAATGTATCATATATGTCACACGGTGCTGATGAACACAGATTTCAAAAATTCACTGAACCGGAAATAGGAAACTTACGTGTCATCTAGCGACGTAGTTAAAAACTACTATCCTTTCTCTGTGGAATCAACATGTATGGTGCCGCCTCCTGGCAAATCCAACGGTACTAAATACGTATAAAAGAACCGGGTGAGTTAGCCGTGGTGGTTACGGCATGACTAATGGCAGTCGCTCACATCCGGGAGGCGAGGAGGTTCGAATCCCCCCGCCGGCAACCTTGAAGATGGTTTTCTGTGGTTTCCCATCTTCCTTCCAGGCAAATGCCGGGGTTGGTCCCTCACTATAGGCCACAGCCGCTACCTTCCAACTCCTCGCCCTTCCCTTCCAACTTTCCTCCCCAACGGTACTTGTAGCTCACCCATTGGGTGTCCGTCTCGAAGCAGCTACAAAACTGGCGAGCCGAACATGTCCTCGGACACTCCCGGCACTAAAAGCCATACGCTAAAAAAAAAAAAAAAAAAAAAACGTATAAAAGAGCGGTCTGTTCAAACAACGATATATCGTTGCTGGCACTTTAGGCGCAAATACGGAACAAGAGTTAAACTGTTTGAGTTGCTGTTTCATATTATGTATTATTTATAATTGTAAGTTAACTGTAATAAATCCTACAAAGCCTTAAAACCCCGATATTCATTTTGATACACTCTGTATAAATAAAATACACGTAATTGTCTATATTTTACAGACTATGTGTACACTAAGAAATGGATATTCGTACAATAAGAATTAATTAAGAAAAAACATTAAACATAAACCTTAGAAAATATCTTCGAAAAATCGTATTATAATCTTTTGAAAATATCTATGAAAATTTGTAATATAGGTCACTGAATAGTAATAATATTCTTCATTTGGTAAACCTCTTCTTCAAAATAACTATTAAAAGTCTTCTTCCTTTCTTCTATGAAAAATATGTATTGTAGGTTATCATGTGTGCTGCTGAATAGTAATAACTAGCGTACCCGTGCGAGAAACCTTGCAGGTTCATAAACCACACTTTCCCGAATAGGTTTTGCAAATCGAACACTTCTTACAAAAATTGATATTTAAGAAATTAGAATGCAATTTGTCACTGATAATGTCATTTGTGTGCTGAGTGTGCTGTAACATTCACCGGTTATTCGATATTTATGAAATTATACGACTTGAGTACTCATTCCTTTGATTTACTGTTTCTGAAATCCATGCAAAATGATAAAGGAAAGACCTCAGAATGTTAAAATGGCATGAAACGGGCGTCACAGCGACCAAATTGTGAAGTGGACAGAAATTATGGAGCGTATTTTCATACGTATCTACAAATCGCACACTTCATACATCTTTTTTAAATCATATTGATATTTATGGAATTAGAGTGCAATTCGTCACTGCTAATGTCTATTCTCTTACATTTGAATGCTAATTTTCACGATCAGTCGCTTGTGAGTGCCGCAGGAGGGATGCATACTACTGAAATAATATATATGATAGTTTTCTTTTGGTAAATATCATCTTCTAAATAACTAGTAAAAGTTTTCTAATGTAGTTTCACAAAGTTGAAACATTTGGTAAATTTGTGCAGTCTCCATTTTTTCAAAGATATTTTCAAAGGATTATGTTTAATGTTTTTGATGTGTAACATCTTTCCGCTCGGTTGCTGGATAGTTTTGTGAGAGTGATTTTGAAGATTGGGGCCGGAAGTGGATCGGACGATCGAGCAGGCAGTGGTGGATCAAACGGAAGTATGCACTGCCCGCTCGATCGATCAAACGGAAGTGTACTAGCTGGCAGTGGTGGACAACGGTAGTATGCACTGCCCGCTCGATCGATCAAACGGAAGTGTACTAGCTGGCAGTGGTGGACAACGGAAGTATGCACTGCCCGCTCGATCGATCGAATGGAAGTGTGCCCTAGCTGGCAGTGGTGGATCGAACGGAAGTATAAGACGCACTGCCAACTCGATCGATTGATCCAGCTGGCACTGGTAAGAGAAACAATCAGCGCGCGGTGTCGAAAATTGATACCATGACGCACTCTTGGCCATGTGGAATGCATATGACATACTGAACGGAAAACGCTCATGCGAACTCTGGTGTCAAGTGATTTAAACAAATGACATGGTACATGTTCGAGATCTTCGTATCAGTATTTAAATGGTAAAATGCCTTAATATCAAACATTGTAAGTAGTCGGCATTGCATTGGCATAAGGCATTTTAAACTCAATGTCACTCAGGAACATTATCGAAACAAGCAAAATATAAATGAAACTTAATTCTGTAATGCAGTATTATTGGAACGTGGAAATAAGTCACCATCTTGTGCACAATATTTGCGTAGTCGAAATAGCCATGGGGTTATTGCGTATGACTGAATCTAGAGATCTTGGGTTCGAATCCTGGGCGGGGTAGATATTTTTGCTACCAGATTATCATTTTAAACGATATTTATCATATCAATATGAGTCATTTTAACAGAATCCATATGAAATTACGTGTTGGTCTGTGAATCAAGAGGACCGGTTTATAAGGAATTTAAGGTTATGAGCGGTGTCGCGTCTATTAATCTAGTTGATCCATATCGTATTCTTTATTTAGGCTAGTGCTGGTGGAAGATACAAATCCTCTAATAAAATGAGTTCCGTATTATAAACTACAATATCTGTAAAACACTCCCTTTTACAAGAGATTAATATTTGTGCCAATAATACAATATAATACCGGTGAATCTTTAATATTGTTTTTGAGATATGTATATACTTGTTTTGGTTATTAGAGATATTATACATTATTGTTTTGGTTAGTAAGCCTCCGTGGCTTAGGCGGCAGCACGCCGGCCTCTCACCGCTGGGTCCGTGGTTCAAATCCCGGTCACTCCATGTGAGATCTGTGCTGGACAAAACGGAGGCAGACAGGTTTTTCTCCGGGTACTCTGGTTTTCCCTGTCAAAATGTCATTCCTGCAACACTCTCCACTATCATTTCATTGCATCTGTCATTCATTTAATCATTGCCCCAGAGGAGTGCGTCAGGCCTCGGCAGCCGGCACAGTCCATATCCTCGCCGCTAGATGGGGGCTTCATTCATTCCATTCCTGACCCGGTCGGAGACTGGAAGCAGGCTGTGGATTTTCATTTTCATATACTTGTTTTGGTTAAGTGCTCCAATGAGGGCGTAACATATGTAAATAAATAAATAAATAAATAAATAAATAAATAAATAAAATACCGGTGTATCAACAATTTCATGTGAGGTTTCTTCTATGTCAGATGTTGCACATCATATGCGACTACTGTAAGGCTCGTATTTTTTTTTCTTAATTAATTCCTAGTTCTTATTGTAAGGATATCCTTTTCTTAGTGAAGTCAATTTAGGATAAGTTCTATTTATGTGCTGAAGAAGAAACCAACGAGTTTCGAAACTTGTATATAGTCTGTATTGAACCCTTGTAGTAGAAGCGTTTCGAGACTCAATTTCGGGTAATGTTTCGGTCCATGATAGCCGTGCAGTTACATTTTGCTTCTCAAGATTACAAGGATACATAGGGCAAATACAATAATTAAAGAAAGGAGGTAAATAACAAGTTTAATAACAATCAACAAAAACAACATCTCGAATTTACTCCCACACTTCTAAATAGATCACAACTGCAAATCCTAAGTTGTGTCTGCATCAATCAAGTGGCATTTAAATATCCACAGTTTAACATTTAAAATAAATATCTCAGGAGAGATTATTAATAAAAAAAGACGTTTGAAACACTACGTCGACTTCAAATCTATACTTTGTGCAGGCGTGACGATGTTTTGACTAAATGAAGGAAATAAGTACGATTACGAGATTCGTTACCATATGGTTTCCCGTCAAGCAACGAATCCGCAATTCCTGCGTAGATTAGATTGGGGAACACACACCAAGACACTTAATAATTATCCGACACCCGCTACCCTTTATCATACAAATAGATCTCCGCACGAGATCTTGACAACGTGCCAAAACACGTCTAATTGCCCAGCGGGTCTTGGTAAAATCAACACAAGCGTACGTGACTACAACAAAATACACGAGGACATGACCGAACGTCATTTTAATAATTACAATCACCACAACAATCCGAAGGGATTTAAAAAAAACAAGATCAACACTATGTCCAATGGCATTTAATTAAAACACACAAATAAATATCAATTCAACTTAATGCATGAAAATTATGGTCTGAGCATGGCGAGCTGCCCTTTAAATCAAGATATAGAATACAGGCTCATCTCACTTTAAGAGAAGAGGACACGGTAACCCGGCCTCAAACCTAATTAGTGTTATCTTAAATCTGTCCGTCACATATGAAGCCATTATATCATTCACCTAGTGCGTCGCGTAATAATATCGGGAGCTTGCTCACAGCAGCTCTCGAACCTAGAAGTACCTTGTATTTCCTAAAAACATGTGTGTATAAAATACCTATTTTGTCCCAATAATTCTCTCAGGAATTATAAGACACGACATCTCTGCCAGTAGCCTCCTCGGAGTTCATACTGCCGTTAATTATATTTTGCTGCAGACAGGAATCGTGGGCTGATTACCACGATGTTCCCCGCGCATGTAGACACACATCATCACACATCACCAAATAACGCACACCTGGGTAATGACTTCACCTCACTCTCTCCACCTGAAATACGTCCAGATTTAGGATTCCACGGAAAGACTTAAATTGCTTTCCCAAAGATCATAAAATCATTACTTCCTTAGTTTTACAGATTACAAAGAGAACTATGGTTCCCTTGAAAATAAAATTTCTCTAGGCAATCTATATATATAAAAATCAATGTAACGTGATAGTTTGTCTGTGGGTATGTCTGTATGTCTCCTATGCGTTCATATACCATTCGTCCGATTGCGATGTAACTTGGGTGAGATGATGAGTACACTCCAAGGAAGGTTTCTGACTTAGTAAATCCATTCTACAATAGGTAGCGCACGCGTAGATTCAACAAATGAGCGACGATGCGCTAAGCATTTCAACGAAGTCCCGTATGTGTTCATATACCATTCGTCCGATAGCGATGAAACTTGGGTGAGATGTTGTGTACACTTACGTGAAGGTTTCAAAATTAGTGAATACATTTCACAGTAGATAGCGCACAAGTAGATTCAACAAATGAGCGACGACACGCAATGCGTTTCAACAAAGTCCCGTATGCATTCATATACCATTCGTCCGATAGCGATGAAACTAGGCTGAGATTTTGTGTGCACTCCAGGGAAGGTTTCTAGCTTAGTAAATCCCTTTAAAAATAGGTAGAGCACGAGTAGAATCAACAAATGAGCAACGGCGCGCGAAGCGTTTCAACAAAGTGCCATATAATTTCATATACCATTCATCCGATAGCGATGAAACTTGGGTGAGATGTTGTGTACACTCCAGGGAAGGGTTCTGGCTTAGTACATACATTTTACAATGGGTATCGCACCAGTAGATTCAACAAATGAGCGATGACACGCGAAGCGTTTCAACAAAGTCCCGTATAAAGTCATATACCAGTCGTCTGATAGTGATAAATGTTTGGTGAATTGTTGTGTACACTCCAGGAAAGGTTTCTGGCTAAGTAAATCCATTTTACAATACAAAGCGCACGTTTATATTCAACAAATGAGTGACTACGCGCGAAGCGTTTCGACAACGTCCCGTATACGTTCACATACCATTCATCCGATTGCGATGAAACTTGGGTGAGATGTTGTGTACACTCCAGGGAAGGTTTCTGGCTGAGTACATCCATATTACAATATGTAGCGCAAGAGTAGAATCAACAAATGAGCGACGACACGCGAAGCGTTTCAACCAAGTCCCGTATGCATTCATGTACCATTCGTCCGTAGCTATGAAACTTGGGTGAGATGTTGTGTACACGTCATGGAAAATTTCTGGCTTAGTAAATCCACTATACAATATGCAGCGCACAAGTTGATTCAACAAATGAGGGACGACGCGCGAAGCGTTTCAGCAAAGTCCCGTATAAGGTCATATACCATTCTGCCGTTAGCGGTGAAACTTGGGTGAAATATGGTGGACACTCCAAGGAAGGTTTCTGGCTTAGTAAATACATTTCACAGTAGGTAGCACACGAGTAGATTCGACAAATGAACGACGACATGCGGAGCGTTTCAATACAATCCCCTATGTCTTCATATCCCATTAGTCCGATAGCGATGAAACTTGGGTGAGATGTTGTGGACACTTACGTGACGGTTTCTAACTTAGTAAATACATTTTACAGTAGGTCGCGCACGAGTAGATTCAACAAATGAGTGACGGAGCGCGAATCGTTTAAACAAAATCAGGTATGCGTTCATATACTATTCATCCGATTGCGATGAAACATTGATCAGTTATTGTGTACCCGCCAGGGAATGGGACTTAGTAAATCCATTTCACAATAAGTAGCGCAAGAGTAGATGCAACAAATGGGTGACGACGCGCGAAGCGTTTCAACAAAATCCCCTATTGCATTCATATAACATTCTTCGATTGCGATGAAACCTTGATGAGTTATTGTGTACACGCCAGGGAAGGGCTTCGACTTAGTAATACATTTCTCAATAGGAAGCGCACGAGTAGACTCAACAAATGAGTGACAGCGCACGAATCGTTTAAAGAAAACCCCGTATACGTGCATATACAATTCATCCGATTGCGATGAATCATTGATGAGTTATTGTGTACACGCCAGGGAAGGGTTTCGACTTAGTAAATCCATTTCACAACAGGTAGCGTACGAGTAGATTCAACAAATGAGTGACAGCGATGAAACTTTTGAAAGTTGTTGTGCACGCTTCCACGAATGGTTCTAAATTAGAAAATCCATTTTACGATAGCTTAGAGGCAGTTAACATGTTGTGTATCCAAAAGCACTTCAAGAAACAGAATTTCAACGCCAACACTTTCTTTGATTGGCATTGCAACGCATGCCGGGTACAGCTTGTTCACAATAAAAAAAACGCCTGTTTATCAAACACAAGGTTAAAATGTTACCCCCCAAATTCTAAGTTTACCGTTAAGTTTTATTCTACAAAAGCGCCATTTATCGCTCAAACCATAAAATTCCGCTCAAGCGATATGAACAATACACTGTACACGCATTGTACATTTACAAGTTACATGACAATCAATTAAATCAGAACAAAAAAATAGTCACGCACAACATTATAATCGAGTGTCAGTAACCGAATAAAAAAATAAACTACAATAAAAAAATACAAGAAAATTATTTACATTTCCCCAGCTTATCTAACTACGACTAAAATTGAATAATCAATATGTGGTACTTATCCCTCCGCCAAAACATCTCAGCTCACGTCGCCACTCATAACCCAGCAGTTATTTAGCCGGACTTGGACATAGTCGCTGGCGTGTCCATGGTCATCCTTCCAACTGTTGGCCTCGTTCCAGACATCTTGGTTTTCTTAGGATAGAAATGTTCAGTTATTTCACAGTACTACAATTACTACTAAAATTGCTAAATGAGCTGATAATATCCACTCAAAGTCCTGAGCAATTTATTCGAAGAAAAACATTCCCTAAATATTTGTAAGCCTGAAGCTTCTACCATTCACACGCAAATTATACACATTTAAATACTTGAAGAACTCGTCAGAGTTTAGAAGTTAATATTTCGTCAACACAAGTGTCGCCCACGACACATCGAAATAAAGTCAGTTCAACCACCAGCTTGGCTACATTTATAGAGAACACAGTAAATTGACAGTAGTGGGGACAATTTTAAAAAATAATTCGGAGTTTTTAAGTTACGGACTTGCGACTAATTTCATTGAGCTTCTCTTATTGCGCAGGTTAAGAATCTGATCGGCGGAGACACAAATGATCATGGGTCTTATTAATATTCAATTTTGCGCCAAATCAAAGGTACGCCAGTTTTTCGCGGGCCTTAAGCGTGCCTTGCTTCATTCGTTGGTTCAAATATATCTCGGAGAGTTTGACCTGGAGACTCCTCCCCAATTCTATGACGTACAAGCATCTTCTTCCTGTCAGATCCTGCTCCCCCTACTCTTGCCCGCGGAAATCGGTATCAACCGTCTCATGGCCTACTAACTGAAGCCACGCATATTGGACGTTGACCTCTTCAGTTCCCGGAATTATGGCACACTTTTCCTCGTCTCAAAAGCTTGGTTTAAATATACTTGCCTTGTCGTCCAACTCCCAATAGTTGCAACGTTTTTTCCTCAACACGAATCCACTGCTGCGTGTCTGAACACCCTCTTTCAAATATAATAAAATAAAATATCTTCTTCTTTTTCTCTTTAGCGTTTGTCCCTCCTTGTGGCAGGGTCCGCTATGTGGGATCGTAGTCTCCATTTCCCTCGGTCATGGGCCATGTCTGGATGAAGATTGACTGCCTTTAGATCATTGTGCAGTGTATCGGCCCACCGTTGCCTTGGTCGCCCTCTGGGCCTCTTTCCAGCCACATCCAGTGTGTAAGCTGCTTTAGTCATTGTGTCGCCCTCTGCGCGCAGCACATGTCCAAACCATCTCAGACGGTTTTCCTGCATTTTTTTCCCGATTGGAGCAACACCAAACCGATTTCTGATGGCATCATTTGAAATATGATCCAGCCTAGTGAAACCTGCTGACCATCTAAGCATCTTCGTCTCCATGACACATAGGCGACGTTCTGCTTCCTTAGTAGATGGCCAGCACTCCGTGCCGTAGAGAGCGACAGGACGAATGACAGTCCGGTAGATCTTAGATTTCAGATGGTCATTCATCCTACGGTCACAGGTGACGCCAGTTGTCATTCGCCACTTCGTCCAGGCTGCGTGTATCCTTGTGGTGACCTCGTCAGTAAGTCGTCATCATCAGAGATAGTGGAACCAAGATACTTAAATTTCGCTACACATGGTAAATCTTCTCCGTCAACAGTAATGGTGCCCACTTCTTGTGTATCGGATGTCATGTATTCTGTCTTCTTCTTGTTGAGGCGCAGACCATATTGCGCAAGTCGATTGGACCACTCTTGTGTTTGACGTTGGAGATCAAGCTTCGTCTCAGCAGCCAACATGACGTCATCTGCATAGAGAAGTGTCCATGGTAGCGGCTGGTGCAGGTCTGACGTTACAGTGTCCATCACAAGAATGAACAGCAATGGTGATAAGGCGGAGCCCTGGTGGACACCTACGGTGATGCGGAAGTCATTAGACGCTCCCGTGGCAGCTAGGACATAGCTCCTTGGTTCTGCGTAAAGCAGCTGCACCCATTTAAGAAGGTGTTCTGGGATGCCGTGTTGACGGAGCGCTAACCAGATTAGGTCCTGTGGCACCCGATCAAAAGCCTTCTCAAGGTCGAGGAAAGCAAGATGCAAAGGTTTATTTCTTTCGGAGTATTTCTCAACCAGTTGCCGTACAGCGAAGATTGCATCTGTTGTGCCGCAGTTTTTCACAAAGCCTGCTTGGTTACCTGTGATTTTGGCAAACGCACGAATTCTTTTGTCAAGGATACGCTCGAAAACTTTCATTGCGTGGCACAGAAGTCTGATCGGGCGTTAATTTGAACATTCGGCAGGGCTTCCCTTCCTTTTGAAGATTGGTACTGTGATACTCCATTGCCAATCTGTTGGTATTCGACCTTCTTTGGTAATCCGATTGAAGAATTGTGTTAACCATCCTGCAGCATCCCACTCTTTAGAGCACCATAACTCTGCTGGAAGATCATCGGGGCCGGTGGCTTTCACAGGCTTCATCTCCTTCAGAGCATTATTATATCAGATGATATCATAAGGGTTCAGTATAATATAGACAATTAAGTATTTTTTAAGTTATGATTTGGCGAATGTTATAACATAAGAGTTTTTAATTATTCTATCAATACGGATTTACACAATTTGCTATTATGGCAAATATTTTCCCTTAGACCCTGTTTATACACACATACCCAAGTACACAGGGCTAAATGAATGCAACAACAAGAACACCAACATTCACTAGCTGAAAGCTTCCTTGGTCGATATGAAGTGGAAATATTGATACTGCTTTAATGTGTGTGCCTACAGGAATTGAAGGTGATTGACTTTGGCCAGTCAGACTACATGAAGACAGTGGAGTTTGCTATTCAGTATGGTAAGCCTGTACTGCTGCAGAACATAGGGGAGACACTAGAACCATCCCTGACTCCAGTTCTCACCAAGGCCGTCATCAAACAAGGTACGGTGGTTCACCAGCCCGTTATTTTTACTCTTATAGCAGTAAGGTTAAGTAATCATAAATCCGAGTGGCAGCCAATCAGCAGAGGGGTAAGACAAGGCTGTGGACTCTCTCCATTGCTATTCATAATCTACATGAATGCTATAATAAAGGAATGGAGGTGTGAAAGACATGGTTCAATACCAATCAGCAGGCATCTAAAAAATTTAGACGCTATACTATTTGCTGATGATGTTGCATTGGTAGCAGCATCTAAAGATGATCTGCAACCTCCAGAAAGTGGCATCAAAATTCAGTATGTGCATTTCTACTGAAAAGACTAAAGTAATGGCCTTTAAGGGTAAGGACCCTATCCCCAGTAAAATTTGTCTGGATGGTAAAATTTTAGAATGAGTTAATGAATTCAAGTATTTAGGATATCATTTATCTTTTCAAGAAGAACGAGACATAACTGCAAAAATAACAAATTATACCAGAACAGGAATCATCAATCACGTCATGAAGCAATCTCTTGTCCAAAGGCATACACGCATACATCAGCCAGACCAACCCTATGCTACAGCTGTGAGGCATGGACAATAAGATCTCAGACTCACAGCACGCGAAATGACCTTTATGCGCCGAACAGCAGGCTATACTAAATGGTATCGTAAGGGAAAGGAGGATGTGCTGAAGGAACTAAAAGTGAAACCAATAACTGCATACATTTGTGACTACCAAGAGAACTGGAAACATCATATCCAAAGGATGGAACCTGGAAGATTTCCAAAGGAGATCCTTCGCTACCAGCCACGGGGAAATAGATCGATAGGACGTCCGATGAAGAGATGGAGGGAAAGTGCAAGACCGTAACGGGACATTTGGCCCTATACTTGGAAGGAAGATGATGATGATGATGATGATGATGATGGCAACCCAACTAACGCATATATCATAGTCATCCTGAAAACATTAATACCTGCTAAACTACGGCCTTCGTACAACTAAACCATGCTTGCGAAAATAGTAGAAATCATTAGCGACAGTGTTATTTCAATGGCCCCAACTAAAATGAATGTTTATAACAATCACAGCTGTGAATAAAGTGGATTTAAGTCCAGCCTGGAAATTAAGCTGAGCTTAGATCTGATTGTGAAACCAAACCCATGAGTATAGCCTGGAGATTAAGCTGAGCATTAGTTCTGGTTTTGAAGCCCTCACTCCCCTTAAAGTGGGCTGAAGTCCAGCTTGGAGATTAACCCTAGCTTTAGATCTGATTGTGGAACTCTTTATCTCTTCAAAGTAAGCTAAGTCCAGCCTGGAGATGAAGTTGATCTTTAGTTCTGACTGTAAAACTCTACCCCTCCTTAAAGTGAGATTAAGTAGAGCTCTAATTCTGTCTGCAAACCCAAAAACACAAGTCTTTTCCCTGATTTTGCCGTAAGAAAAATCATAGTTTATCTTAAATTTGGTGAGAAAATATTTTTGTTTTTAAGAATTTCTAAGTTGTACTGAATTTTTTTTTTTTTTTTTTAATATATGTTATTTACAGCATGCCCCATTACAATGTAGTAATACTACATGCTTAATTATTACTTATTAATCATTTCATACTAAAACTATACAATTTTTATTATAAGTATTTTATATCTATGGCTTGTTAAATGAAATGTGTCTCACTAAAATAATACCTGTCAACATTAGCAGTTAAGAAAGTATAAATAAAAATTAACTATTTAGTGTTTCAAAAGAGATAGAGTTTGCAAAACTAATGAATTCCCTAAGGTAGTTTCTAACAAGTTCATCTTTCTTTATAGGCCAGTTTCCTGATCTTAAAACATGTGCTATTAATATATCTCTTTCATTCCCTAATAACTTACACTCATATAGTAAATGATCCACAGTCTGGTGACCGACCGTTGTTGCATATACATGTTGGACTATCTATAATTTTAAATCTGTATAAGTATGATTTAATATTGCCGTGTCCTGTTGTCATAACCGTAAAATTGGACGTTATATTCATTTCAATTTTAGTCTGTCCTGTACATCATCATCATCGTTTCCCCTTATCCAGCTCCTGCCGGGTCGGGGTATTTATGGCACTTCTCCACTTTCCTCTTTCCTTCCACAATTCTTCTTCCACGATCTTGTCCCAGTCCAGATTTCTTTTTCTCACGGTGTTTTTCACTGAATCAATCCACCTTGTTCTAGGTCTTCCCCTTGCTCTTTTACCCTTGCACTTGACCTCCAGCATCTGTCTTGGTATTCTATTTTCCTCCATCCTCTTTACATGTCCAAACCACCTTAGTTTATTCTTCTCAATTCTCTCATTTAGATTTCCCATCCCAACTTCCTTCCTAACATCTTCATTCCTCACTCTGTCTTTCCTTGTCTTACCTATCATACTTCTTAGGAATTTCATTTCACTGGCTTGGATTCTACTCTCTTGCCTGCTCGTCAGGGTCCAAGTCTCAGCTGCATAAGTTAATATGGGAACATAGTTCACTTTATACATTACCTCCTTGCTTTTCCTTGGTACTTCCTTATCCCAAACTGTCTGTCCTGTACACTGAGGAAAAATGATTTTGTAATTTCGCCCTTGGATGTATTGTCCCATTCATTCTGCCACTTTCTCAAACTAAACACACTTAATTCTTTTAGCACAGTACTCTTTGGAATTCTATTATAGCACTCACTTAAACCTCTTTGTGTTGCTTCTTTAGCCAGCTGGTCCACTAATTCATTCCCCTCATTTCTGTCATGCGCCTTAACCCAACTGAAGACAATCACCCAATTCTGTTTCTCCATTTCAATTGCTTTTCTTCTAATTTCCTTTATGAGAAATGTATGGTTTTTGTAGTTTTTAAGTGCATCTATTGTAATTTAGCTGTCTGTGAAAATGAATGTGGTTCTCTGCTCCATGTCCATGGATTCTAAATGTTGCAATGCCTTAACGATAGCTAGCTGTTCTGCTTGATTATTAGAACATCGTTTGCTTAGTTTATATTGCAGCTGTTGAATGAACTTGTTTCCATTGTATATGGCAATTCCAGAAGAAAGTCATGTACTCAACATATTACACACTTATATTGACATATGCAGCAGGCACATGGACAACAACAAAACGGGATGAAAGCAGAGTCCAGGCAGCCGAGATGAAGTTTCTTAGAGGAATAATTGGAAAGACACGAAGAGACAAAATCAGAAACACAGAAATTAGGGAAAGAACTGGATTCCCAAAGCTGCAAGACAAGATAGAGATCAGTAAGCTGAAATGGTATGGACACATGATGCGAATGGGTGAAGACAGAGTCTCAAAGCGAGTATTTACAGAGAAAGTAACAGGAAAGAGGCAACGGGGAAGGCCTAGGAAGAGGTGGATGGATACAGTGAGGGAGAGCATAGAGAAGAGCGGGGTAAAAGTAGAATATATACTAGAAGAAGGAAGAGAGTGGTGGAGAGACGGAAAATGAAGGAGGTCCTTGATTCACACCCAGACCCAGAACACTGGAAACGGGAAATGGAGAAGAAGAAGAAGAAGAAGAAGATGATGATGATGATGATGATGATGATGATGATGATTATTCCAGATCCTACTCCATGCTTACTTTTACTTCCATCAGTGTATACATTGAAAGAATGCATCTGTTCATAATTTTCTTCATTAATTTTAACCAAGTCAGCAGGGTGAGACCATTGATTTACTTCCATGTCCATGTCAATTGAGCAATCTTCTTTACTGTCAATTTTAATAAGATCGTAGTATGCTACCGTCTCCTCAATTTGAAAATTAATTAGAATTAATCCTGTTATCGCACAGAGAGCTTCATTAGTTAGTTAGTGTTGTTTTAAGGGGAGGAACTTCGAGGTCATCTGCCCCTAAAGAGCTTCATTAGATTCAGTGCGAAATAAAATAATGTTGAAGCAATAGAAGTCCTTTGGGATCATTAAGTTGCCTTGTTTACTCCACCTCAATATTGGTCATGGTGTAATTTCTCTTTCTAGGTGGGCAGGTAATGATGAAGCTCTCTGACAAGTTGGTGCAATACAACGAGGGATTCCGTTTCTTCATCACCACCAAGATGAGCAACCCGCACTATCCACCCGAGATCTGCACTAAGACAACTCTGGTGAACTTTGCTGTCAAACAACAAGGTAAACTGTTTGACTACATTGGCTGATGTCTGCTTATACACGATAACCCCCAGGGGCTCACATCTAGTGGGACATGGCTTGGCGACCACGGACCCCAGCTGAGTCCGGCATTGCTTCCATTTACTTGTGCCAGGCTCCTCTCCGTCTTCTTTCCTGTCGACCTCCCTTCGTCAACTCTTGATCTCTTCCGACCCCGGTGGTATTAGGGTATCCGAGGCCCAGGGAGTCTTTCACTTTCCCGCCTTAATTGGCCCTTATCTCATCTTTCCTGATCCCTCCTTCTGCGAAGGGTCAGCCTTCTTTTTCTTTTCATGTTATCTCCTGCCTTCTGCTCAAGGCTCTCAAGGAGGCAGGGTGTATGTAACCCCACCACCTCTGGTGCACCCTGGATATTGCTACACCCTCAAGGGCTCACGGCTGGTAAGTTTGGCGACCCCGAGGGATTCCTCATCTGGGTCCGTTTTGTCTCCTTTTACCCTCTCCTCTTTCCCTTTCCTATCTGCCTTTCATGTCTCTCCTTCCTTCCAAGTCCCTCAATCCTCATTCTTTGAGGGTTGAGGGCATTTCTTTTCTTCCCGTTCTTTATTTGCCTTATCCTTTATTTGTTTACCATTTCTTCTTCTAGTTTGTAAGTCTGTAGTTAGTATTAGTTATAGTTTTCATTCTCGTCTCACCTTTCACGTGGCAATCCAAAAATGGCAGAGGCGCTGGGATTGGTGCACAGCTTCCTAAGTTAATGGCAGTCAAATTTAAATCAAGTAATTTTGTTTCTATATGAACACACCTCATAAATAGAAAAATAAACCACTATAATTTATTAGATATACTGATCAGCTCCTCAAAACTGAAAGAAGAATTATCAGAACCTGCATAAATATAAAGTACCGGGATGAAGGAGTCTGGATAATCCTCTCCAATGAAACAGTCTATCGAGACATTGACCCAGTTACAAGCACGATGAAGAAGAAAAGAATCTCTTATTTCTTTCACATCCTATGATTACCAGAAAATAGGATTTTACGACAACTAGTGATGAGAAATCTGGGAAAGAAGACTGGAGGGCATAGGATCAAAGAAATTCAAGAGGATCTCAAAACATTTGGAATCGAAATTACAGATGCAGAGAACAAGAATAAAATTACCACCCTTCTTAAGAATCACAAATTTTCAGCAGAAATGATGCACAGACTGCCTGCAGAGATTTCAGACGAATTAAGAACACTGCGATCAGAAGGAATGAAGAAGTACTGGGCAGATAAGAAGAATCAAACAAAGAAAGAAAAAGTGTACATGGAAGACTCAAGTGGTCCAATGTGGCCAATAATAGTACATTATGCAACGAGCCTATAATGGCAATAATTAAGACACGAGTATGTTTATAATTTCCATACGAGTGTCTTAATTACCATTATAGGCGAGTTGCATACGACTGTTTATGTTCGACGATAATTATAACTATTTTATGTTCGAACATAAATATTCATAAATATCTGTTGAGATTTCGCCAGTTTTATGCACTGAACAGAGCGCATGAGACGCAGAGAATGCCTTGTATTTGACCATGGCCTCCTCGATTAGCCTACTATGACACTAGGCAACGCAGTGAAATTTAATTAGAAGGCCTTGGAACTCAGCGCATCTAATTATCTAATTGGTCAAACAACTATTTCTTGAGCT
The DNA here is from genome assembly GCA_946902985.2 of Meconema thalassinum. Lineage (NCBI taxonomy): Eukaryota > Metazoa > Arthropoda > Insecta > Orthoptera > Tettigoniidae > Meconema > Meconema thalassinum. Next base: position 13,731,259 of record OX336399.1, on the reverse strand, counting down.
CTGATTGGTGGGAGAAACTGTTTCATAATTAAAAATAGTGTTATTGCATGAATACATGTGCTGTTGAAAATGTGTGTAACACGGAGGTGAATGAAGTTAGAGTGTTGAGACTTTGGATTGGTTGGTTCCTTAGTTTAGGGGCTGCGACAACATGGTCATGTAGCCCCGTGTACTTTGGGTGTGTGTAGAATCCGTCTGATAACCAGTGTTAATTGTGATGGCTGTATTAGTTTGTGTTATCTGTGATTCAGGTAGAAGGACTGCAGACAATTAACTTTTTCAAGTAGTTCCTACGTTTGCCACCAAATGCTACCATCCACGACACCTAGCTGTGGACGGGGCAACTAAATGCCATCGCAGTCAGCACCCGGTGGCGAACGTTGGAACTAATAGAGCGTTATCAAACTAACCTACAAATTTTTTGCTTCCACTAGTGTTGAAACACTCTCACCTCCTCGCTGGAGTTGATTTAACTTTAACTGCCCTCATTTACCACAAACCTACAGAATTTACTGCCTTTAAATACAGGCCACAAGTGATTTTAACGTTACTTCCCGACTTTGAATGGGCGCCAAGGTCGACCATATGGGTCTTCCTGAAAAAAATAGGATAAAATACGATACATAACTGTTGCCCCGACTATGAAACGCCATATCCCAGGCGTAGGGCATTTGGCATGCGTTTGCTGATGTACCAGGTTCATGCAAGACAGGAATATAAACACACATGAATTTTAAAGAGATAATCGATTGGCTGTACTAACACATATGTACACAAATATACAACACAAAGTACCCTTCATACACTCGTGAAATAATACAGTACCTTGCCACTGAATTTAGGCTCTGAGAGCAGGAAAACACGGCCATATTAGACCCAGGCATAATAGCCACCTACGTATATACACTGTACCGTCCGTACACAAAATATCTACACACGTTAGACTGGTTCACTCCACTTTCTTACTTGTCGAACTGCTCGTTCCCATCTCCATTCTCGCATGACTTCGATGAAATGTTTACGACTGAATTATCCTTTTAGGCGTGGTAAGTTATTACCGACAGCCCATGGTATGGGTGGACCCATGAAATGCACGTAGCCTCCAATAGCCCGTAAGAGCTCAGTGGATAGCTAAAAATTAGTCACTGCTCGTTCGTATTACGATACCATGATCAAGTAATAACGACACTAAATGCAAGTAGACAACGGACTTTCGCTGTAAAAGCAAGAAGACGATCTCTAACTGTTCGTTACGGAAACCATGTAACGTAAAACGACCCTGGCGCTAGTAGATCAGTGGTCTGCCGATAAAGCAATAAGACGAGCTCTGAATGCCAGACACGCCAGTATATGCACTGGCGCAGGGCTACATAACCCCAACGTTTCTGCCGGAACTAATTTGTGCGTGGCCCGCTCCTAGGGGAACATCCGCGTCAACACATAAACATCAGACAGTCAAAATCCACACTGACGTCACACAATAGTTTCTTCACGCGAAGTTCATGGGAGTTCATGCCATAAATAGCCTAGGTAATCCCACACAAGCCGAATTACTGCCTGTCTTTTCCGGGTATGTAACATATCCAGCACTCGAAAATACCAATTCACTGTACCTTTATAGTACAGCCACAAATCTAACCTTTAACATTACTAGGTCAAAATAAAGCAATTAACCCCAAACCAAAATGAAATAATGCTTCTACTTAATACAGTCTTATATCCATATTCCCAAAACGTAATAAATCGCAAAACCCCGTATTTTATAATATCAAATATCCAAAAACCGATAATTAATAAACAGTGATCCTAGGTTGTCCGGACCATCCAAAGGTGAATCCGTCCACAAAACACACAGGCACAATAAAAATCACCTCTGCAACCCCACATTAACCCAATATAATAAGATACGAATAAAATACCCCAAACTAACTGCACAAGGCAGAAAACCCGAGGGTGAGCTACTGTAACTGAATAAATTCCGTTACAGTGTAGTTAGTGGAAGGTTCTTTTTCATGCCAAAAATCTATGACATGGGACCGCCGGATTTACTTCAGTTGGTTGGTTCCTTAGTTTAGGGGCTGCGACAACACGGTCATGTAGCCCCGTGTACTTTGGGTGTGTGTAGGATCTGTCTGATAACCGGTGTTAATTGTGATGACTGTATTAGTGTGTGTTATCTGTTTTAATTCAAGTAAGGACTGCAGACATTCAATTTCTCCTAGTAGTTCCTACTTTTGCAGCCAAACGCCACCGTCAACGACCAACTATTTCAGAAGTTAGTTACCAGATGCCACCGCAGTCGGATCTTGATGTTAGTCAAATGTTTAACCTATATATAATTTAGCTTCACACAGGTGGTAATTAATGGAAGGTTCTTTAACATGCCATAAACCTATGACATGGGACCGCCGGCTTTACTTCCCCTCCGAAGGAAGGCATACTGAGGGATTTTTAACGTTCTTTAAAAATCCGACGACTTCGGCCGGGTTTAAACCCGCGACCTTGGGCATAGAAGCTCAGCATGCTACCCACTACGCCACCGAAGCCGCTGTTGAGACTTTATGGTGGGTCCTTTCACCGCTGCATGCACACATTATAGCATATGCAGTCGCACAATAAAATGATTGCATCTCATAATGCACAGGCCTGGAGAGACAGTTGCTGGGCATCGTGGTGCGCTATGAGAAGCCACACCTGGAGAAGCAGAAGGATGATCTGGTGCTGGAGATCGCAGCCGGCAGGCGGACTCTCATCGATCTGGAGGACGAGCTGCTTAGGTGAGCAACACAAAACTGGTATATATATTCGAGTCAGAAGCAAACTAATTACAAGGCTTACAAAACAGAACACAGAAAGTTTCCAATTTCTATCATACAGTGTGTCAGCTACTTTGGGCCGAAACATTTCCACATGCTTCCAAGATTAGTTTGTTCAAAATACTGTATATATACTAATATATAAAAATGAGATGGTGTGTGTCTGTGTATTACTCAATCACACAAGAACCACTGGTCCGAATTGCATGAAATTTTACATGGAAGTAGCTGATTTACATGGTTATCATATAGGCTACTTTTGATTTTGATACTTTGCACTATTTAAAGATGGCGTCCATTTTAGTGACATCACTACACCCTTTGGTTTCAAACTTTCATATTTCCATTTCAAATAAAAAAAAAGGGAAGGTTTAAGATTTAATTTTCTATCCGAAAGGTCCTTATCACGTTTTGTGTATCTCCAATGGTTAGCGAGTAAAACCTAAATGTGTGCTATAAAACACGGTCAACGCCGAGCGGTGTAGTTGGACAATATGTTCCATCCTTACTCTCCCTCCGCGCAGCACCTCGCCTATCCCCTGTTTCCTGTCACCTTCACATTTTAATTTATTTATGACCTGTAGCAAAGCACGGGTACTTCAGCTATACTTAATACCTATACTAACATATGGACTGGAAGCAGCAACCCTCACTGGACCAACAAGCAGTCGTCTCCAGGCAATAGAAATGAAGTTCCTCCTTTCTTGCCTTCAAAAGACGAAAATGGACTAAATAAGGAATGAGGATATCAGACAACAACTGGGATTGGAAAGGAGCTTGCTGGAGACACTCGAACTCAAGAGATTGAGATGGTATGGTCACATGAAGAGGATACCTCGAGTGTACTTTGACCAGAGTGTCCCTGGGAAGAGACATCGCGATGTGTGGGAGAAGCAAATTTATAAGGACCTTGAAGCTAGAGATAGGAACTGGCATCAAATACAAGAACAACAGTTATGGATTGACAGGACAAATTGGAGATGCCTCATTTATAACCGCACCCGGCTTGCTGGAGCGAAGATACGATGATGATGATGATGATGACAAAACAAAATTACATAATTACAACCAAACAAACGCACAATGTCTATTTACACCACGGTTGACCAAAAACATGCAACCTGTATAGCATTTGGTATTGCGAGAAGGACAAGTGGCAGGGCACAGCAGGCAATTCTTTAGATGCTCCATGGTCTGGAGCATACCGCAGTCGCAGTTGGTGGTGTCGACGGAGAAGTGCCCTCCACACGATACATTTCTGTTCATGCTATCCATGCGTTGAGCCTTGTCTGGACTTCTTCTTCGCTTTCTCCCAGTGAATGTATGGGATGCAAATACACACTTTACGTCAAGCATAACTTAACCATGTATCCCTTTGGCCTTCCTGGCCGACTTCAGGCTTTTCGTTCCTGGAAGTGATTGTGAATTGACCCATAAAGTAGTGTGTATCATCCTACATGATTGTGAACTAGCCCTATGAATATTTTAGACCCCTTCATGGTGTAATGGATAGTGTTGTTGGCTGCCCAAGTGGCTCTGGCAGGAGGAGGAGAAGGAGGACATAACACTCTGCATTGAGCCTTCTTACCCTTATAACCATCCATGTATCTTCATTAAACTTCCTTTGCCTTATCCCAATTACAGTAATTGGGGTTGCCGAAGTCCCATTTTGATTTTGGTCGGGGATGCCTTTCCCAACGCCATTGGATTTTACAAGTAAATATTCTACCCCTCTGTCACCAGGATTTGAACTCCAGACCTCCAGGTGAAAGACGATCAGCTAAGCCACTGCTCCATCACATTGTGCATTAATAAAGCACCTTCTGTTAAGGATGAGCATTTCTCTTGTTTACTTGGTATTTGTAAGCATATACTGGCTCGCTGGGCCTATCGTAGCTTCACCAGAGCTCCGTCAGCCGTCACTTTTCAAGGTTCCTGTAGATCAGTGGTTCTGAACCCGTAGAAGTCTGCGGACCACTCAGCCTGAAATTGAATCATGTACTGACCTCCCCCCAATTCACCTAATCAGTTGTAACCCTTCCTCCTCAATCATTATCATATATATTATTTGAGTAATATAGATCCCTCCAGCGGCGCTCACAAGCGACCGATCGTGACAAATGAGCATTTAAATGAAAGAGAATAGACATTAGCAGTGACGAATTGCACTCTAATTTCATTCTTCTTCTTCGTCGCGAATGGGTCTCTTAGGACCACGTATTATGTATAATTTCTTAAAAAAAAGGCTTTTTAAAAATGTACGAAGTGTGCGATTTGCAAATACTGTTGTTGTAGGAAAATACGCTCCATAATTGCTGTCCACTTCACATTTTGGCCTCTGTGACGCCTGTTTCATGTCATTTCAACATTCTGAGGTCTTTCCTTTATCATTTTGCATGGATTTCAGAAACAGTAAATCAAAGGAATGAGTACTCAAATCGTATAATTTCATAAATATCGAATAACAGGAACCTTTTTCCTTAAGTCTCTCATTATAAACCTATTGGGGAAAGTGCGGTTTATGAACATACGAGATTTCTCGCACTGGTCCGCTAGTAACACTTATTTTAAAGATATTTCAATTCAAAATTTGATATACATCGCCGCGATTACATTCGGACGATTCCCGTTCAACGCACACTGTTTTCGAAATCCCCATTTATTGGCCACATTTTTATACGTGCTGGTGGACCCTTTTCTCCCACGAACCACCGGTTAAGAACCACTGCGGTAGAGTCTTCACAGCTACCGTGGCGGTACCAGGGCCCTCGAAGTTCCCACTGTACTTCACCCCTACTGGCCATCCCCTACTTGACGTTGCCCGTCTCCCACCATCTCCCAGGCATCAGAAACGTAGGTTATGAAGAAGAGACAGGTGAGCAGGATCCAGGCTTGTGAAATGAAATTTCCGAGAAGCAGATTAGGAATAACAAGAATAGATAGGTCTCCCATAAGTCCAACCCCTCGTCCATGTCGTGGGAGACAGGCAACGGCACAAAGTAGGGGATCGCCTGTAGGGGTGAAGTACAGTGGGGACTTCGTGTGGCCCGGGACCGTTACGGTAGCTGTGAAGGTCCTACAGGAACCCTGAAAAGTGACGGCTAACGGGGCTCTGGTGAAGCTACGATAGGCCCAGCAAGCCAGTAGTGGATGAAACCAAATGCTTTCAAAAATGGAACGAGCCTCTGACATGATGGATATAATAGACGACGACACGGCTGTACACACGGACTAAGATTTGGAACTTTAAACATAAGAACGCTGACGGGGAAGGTGGAGGAGATAGTGGATATGATGGAAAGAAGGAAGTTGGATTTATTGGGATTGGCAGAAACAAAGTGGAAAGGGGAAGGAAGGAGAGAACTGAGAAAAGGCTATAGACTGTACTGGAGTGGGAACGAAGAGGGAAAGAGGAATGGAGTGGGAGTAGTAGTACGAGATGGTTTAAAAGAAGAAGTGAGGAGAATAAGTGATAGGATGATGAAAGTGAAAGTAGCACTGAGGGGAGAGACCGTAAAAATAGTGCAAGTGTATGCTCCACAAGTAGGCTGCACCTCTGAAGAGAAGGAGGAGTTTGAAGAGGAATTGCGGAAGCAGCTGGTAGGAAGAAATATGATTGTTATGGGGGATCTCAATGCCCATGTAGGAAGAGAAAGACAAGGTTATGAGAGTGTTCTAGGACCAGAGGGTTGGGGCAGAAGAAATGAGGAAGGAAAGAGACTGTTGGACTTCTGCCAAAGGAACAGCCTGCTAGTTGGGAACTCCTGGTTTAAGAAAAGAGAGAGCCACACAATCACATGGTACAGTGATGACTTGACCAGGAAGTCTGTGGTCTACTGTATACTGTATGAGAAAGAACTAAATAAGAATATCACGGACATCAAGGTTATACCATCGGAGAACCTGGATAGCGACCATCGATTGCTGATAATGAACCTGAGAGGGAGTAAGGAGAAGAAAGGGACTGAGAACCAGGAAAGACGTATAAGGATATGGAAACTGAAAGAAGGGGATAGAAGGGTCGAGTACCTCAAAATGGTAAAGGAAGGAATTTCAACAGATGAAGAAAGAGGGGTGGAAGAGGAATGGGCTAGATTTAAGAAGACACTAGTAGGTGCAGCAGAAGCAGTATGTGGGAGGACAAGTAGTAAGAAGAGTTGGAAGGAAACACCATAGTGGAATGAGAAGACAAAAGACATAGTAAGGGAAAAGAATAGAGCCTTTAGGAGGTGGTATAAAATAGGACGGTAGAGACAAGGGAAGAGTACCAGGAAAGAAAGAAGGACGCGAAGAGAGTAGTGGCTGAGGAGAGAAGAAGTGGATGGAAGAGTGGACAAAGATGATGAAGGAGGATAGTGAAGGTACAAAAAAAGGTCCTGTATGGGATGGTAAAAAATAAGAGACGGAAGGATCCTACGGATTATGTTAGAATGGTGAACTAAAGGGGACAAGAGATAGAAAATAGGGAAGAACTGAAGAAAATGTGGAAAGAATATTTTGAAGAACTTCTGAACCCAAATGGAAACCACGGTGAGGAGGAAGAAATCGGGGAAGAGGAAGATGAACTGCAAACAGAAAAGGACTTAACATGGAAAGAAGTGGAAGACGCAGTGAGGAAGATGAAAGGAGGGAAGGCACCGGGTGTGGATGAGTTGAGTGTGGAGATGGTGAGAGCAGCAGGAGAGGTGGGGATACAGTGGTTGTACCGAGTGATGAGGACAGCATGGAAGGAAAGGAAGACCCCCAGAGGATTGGAAAAAGGAATAGTTGTCCCGATCTTCAAGAAAGGTAGTTGAACAGAATGCAGGAACTATCGGGGAATAATACTGATGAGTCATTGTGCAAAGATCTTTGAGAAAGTTTTGGAAAGGAGAATTAGGACAAGGATGGAAGGAGGGATGAGGGAAGAACAACATGGCTTCAGAACAGGAAGGTCCACAGTGGATTTGATTTTTGCTGTAAGGCAATTACAAGAACAGCACTATGAGTATGGAACAGATCTACTGATGGCCTTCCTGGACATTGAGAAAGCATATGACAGTGTATGCAGAAACAAAGTATGGAAGTCCCTGGAGGATAGAGGAGTAGAGAAAAGGCCTATAAAGAGGATAAAGGAGATGTACAAGGGAAGCGTGAGCTGAGTGAAAGTGGGAGGAGAGAGATCGGACTGGTTGGAACAGAGAAACGGCCTGAAACAAGGAAGTGCACTGTCACCGTTGCTTTTCATTGTGGTGATGGATGACATAATGACCCGAGTGGCACAAGTAATTGGGGAAGGAAAGATGAAAGCAATGGTGTTTGCTGATGATTTGATGATTTGGGGAAACAAGGAGGAGGAGGTACAGGAACAGTTGGGCGTGTGGGAAGGAATAATACAAGATATGGGATGAAATTTAGTATAAATAAGAGTGAGATAGTGATCACAACAAAGAAGAAGGAAAGAACCACAACGGAAATAACAATTGGTGGGGAACACCTGAAGAAAGTGGAGAGTTTCAAGTAGCTGGGAAGCCTGATACGAGATAATGGAAGAAACGATAGAGAAATAAATGAGCGGGAGAGCAGGCAGAAGCTTTCCGGAGGAGTGTGAGAAGCATGTTATGGAGCAAGGATGTCCCTCAGAACAGCAAAAAGATCATATATCGGACGTACTATGTCCCTATCCTGACGTATGCCTCGGAGACCTGGGTTATGAAAGGTAGGGAGAAGAGCAAAATACAGGCCAGTGAGATGAGGTTCTTGAGAAGCAGTATTGGAGCTACAAAGATGGACAGAATAAGAAATGAGAGGACCAGAGAATTAATGAAGGAGGAACCATTACAGGATGGTGTAGAGAAATCTAGACTTATATGGTATGGACATGTAAAACGAATGGAGGAGAAGAGGATACCCAGGAGGATACACGAGACGAAGTGGGAAGGAAAGAGACCGAGAGACAGGTGGCTGAAGGGGGTGAAAGAATGCGTGAAGAAGAGAGGAGAAGACTGGACAAGGGTGGAGGCTGAGAGATGGTGGGAAGACAGAAGATGTTGTGTTCCAAACAGACCCGGCCAGTGGCTGGAAACTGTGCAAGATGATGATGATGATGATGTGTGTGTGTCCTCAGTCTTTTGACTGCTTTGATGCAGCTTTCCATGCCTCCCTGTCCTGAGCTAATCGTTTCATCTCTACATAGCTACCACATCCTACATCCGAAGCAATCTGTTTAACATATTCTAACCTTGGTCTACCCCTACAGTTCTTGTCCTCAACCCTTCCTTCCATAACTAAGCTTGCTATTCCTGGGTGTCTTAGTATGTGTCCTACCAACCTATCTCTTCACTTCATTAGCAGTCGCCAGAAACATCTCTCCTCTCCCACTCGTCTTAATACCTCTTCGTTTGTCACCCTATCTACCCATCTGATCTTCATCATTCTCCTGTAACACCACATTTCAAATGCTTCAATTCTCTTCTTTTCTGCTGCACCAATAGTCCAAGTTTCACTTCCATAGAGCGCCACGCTCCAGACAAAGGCTTTCAGAAATTACTTCCTAATACCTAAATCTATATTCGATGTCAAGAGATTCCTTTTTTGTAGAAAGGCTTTCCTTGCCTGAGCTAACCTACTTTTTATATCCTCTTTGCTTCGTCCATCACTGGTTATTTTGCTTCCTAAGTAACAGAAGTCTCTTACTTCCTTCAGCTTTTCACCTGCCAATTTGATGTCCATAGAGGTTTCTGATTTATTTCGGCTGCATTCCAGTATTTTTGTTTTACATTTATTAATTTTCATCATGAATTCTTTCCTTAAGACGGAGTCCATACCATTCAAAAACTCATTCAAATCCTCAGGCGTGTCGGCCAAGATGGCGATGTCGTCAGCAAATCTCAGAGTTGAAATTATTTCTCCTTGAATCTTCACTCCCACTTTAAATTTTTCTCCAATTTCCTTCATTGCTTGTTCAATGTAAAGATTGAAAAGTATGGGTGATAAGTTGCAGCCTTGATGACTCGGTATTTGAGTTATCCAATTTGTTGAGTAACTACAAATTGATCCAATAGTTTAGTGGTAGTAAACACCAGGTGAATGCCAGTTTGCTTCCCTCTTCTTGGTTTACAAGGCTAACATGTCCCTTGCTCCTTTCTGTACTCAGGCTGATGTACGAGACCAAGGGCTCGTTGCTGGATGATCTACAGCTGCTCATCACACTACAGACCTCTCAGTCTACATCAGCTGCCATCTCGGAACAGATCATTATCTCGGAGAAAACAGAGATTAAGATCGATGCTGCAAGAGAGGTGAGTTTAGCACACCTTCCTCAGCACAGAGAAAATTTAAATTAATTAATTTTAACATGAAAAGTCAATTATTGTGTTTTGAATATCGAACATAAGTGTAAGATAAAGTCTCTTAATAATACCATATTGCTTGCTTATAACTCGCCATCGCGTATATCTTGGACCCCATTTTTAGCCTATTTTCAATTTTGAAAAAATAGGCTTATGAGATCACCTTTTGTCCGTGTGTGTGTGTGTGTGTGTCCCTAATAGATTCTAAACTGCTTGAGCGATTTCAATGAAACTCGGTAAGTTCATAGCACTAATCCGGTCGACCCCGACCGTGCCCTTCAAATTTTGTTACGTCTCACCAATCCAACATGGCGGCTGTGCGAAATATTTCACCATCATTCAATATTTCCGAAACTATTCCCAATATCACCCTGGAATTTCTTACGGTAATAAAGGGAACTACTAGAAGTTCACCTATGTGACCTTTGAAAATCTGGTAACTACAAAACCAACATGGCGGCCACGAGAATTTGCCACTTTTAAATAGACGTTTCTCGCGATTTAACCAACCAAACACAATAAAACTTGGTACAGTGTATGTTTATACACATTGTAATGCACCGACATCTAACTTTGTTCAATTGTTTACATACCGTATTTACTCGAATACGACCCGCCCCCGAATAAGACAAGCACCCTGATTTTAAAGAACAAAATTAAAAAAAAAAAAAAAAAAAAAAAACTCAAAATTATTTACTATCTTAACTAAATAAACAGAATAGCATTTATCCAAAATAGTTTCCAACAGTTTTGAAGTCGTCCTAAAAGAACACACATCAAACGATTAAAAATACAAATAAAAGTACATAAACACTTCATTCATCATCATCAGAAGTACCAACTTCGGAACTTTTATCACCATCACTGTCCCACTAAATGTCGTCATCACTGCCATTCATAGCATTCGAAATACTACATTTCTTGAAGCTCTTCCGTATGAGATCTCCAGAGATACGATTCCATGCTGTCAAAATCCACGAACACAGCAGCTGAACTTTCGGGCGCTGAATACGACCAGTTGGAGTCGGTGTGTGCTTATCGGCCGCCATCCACTCCGTATACAGCTGTTTCAAGGCTGCTTTGAAGGTGGGGTTCACGCAGACATCCAGTGGTTGTAGCATAGACGTCATCCCGCTCAATCACGAATACATGACTCGTCAATATCATATTTCCTACCGGGCACGATTTCCAATAACTTCAGCTTCCCTCACAACTTTCAATTTCTCACTCACAGTAAATGACTGCAAACGTTTCGTAGCATTCATGTTTACACTCGGAGAACGTGCGCGTGACTGTATGACGCCGCGCGCTTACGGTAAAACAAAGTTATAGCCGGAAGAAGGCTAGCACCATCTAGCGGATACTCGCAACACCCGATATCGCGCGCGGCGGGCAATTTAGATCTTTCAAATTTGGATGACTCAAATAAGAACCGCACCCAAATTTTTGACGTCCGAATTTGTTTAAAAATGTGCGAGTGGTATTCGAGTATATACGGTAACCACAAGATGGCGCATCTGCGAAATATTTCACCGGCATTCTATATCTCTGAAACTATTAGCGGTATCACCCTGAAATTTTGTACGGAGATAAAGGGCACTACTGGAAGTTCATCTATAAGACTTTCAAAAACCGGTTAACTACAAAACGAACATGGTGGCGAAGCGAATTTGAAAATTTTAAATAGACCTTTCTCGCGATTTAATGTTCCTAACGCAATGAAATCTGGTACAGGAAATGTTCATACACATATCTAATGCACTGGTATCTAATTTAGTTCAATTGTTTACATAACCTCAAGATGGCGGCTGTGCTAATTTTAAAATTAAGTTTTTATTTCTTGTGTCGTAATCATTCGATCAAAGTGAAAGTTTGAATATTGAACCTACGCAATAATTTTCCTTTAATGATACATGTCTCTATGGCCTATGCATTTAACAATCCAACATGGCGACCATCCGAAATATTAAGACGGCTCTGAGTATCTATGAATCTATTATAGCAATCAAACTGATTTTTTTAATGTTCATAGGGGTTATGAACTTAAGTTCACGTATAGGACTTTCAATAACCTGCTGATCACATGACCGCGACGCGAAGTATAAATATTCACATGGACGTTTCTCTCAATTTAGCCATCCGAGTGCAGTGAAACTTGGTACAGTAAATCCTTATACGAATGTTAATCCACTGGCATATAATTTATTTCAATTGTTTCCATAACCACAAGATGGCAGCTGTGCGATTTTTCCTTGTTACTTCTTGTGTCCTAATCATGCGATTGAAGTTTGAATGCTACACGTACACAATAATCTTCATGTAACAGTACATGACTCTAGAACATACATATATAAAATCCAACATGGCGACCATCCGAAATATTTAGTCGGTTCTCAATGTCTACGAATCTATTACAGCAATCAAACTAACATTTTGTATGTTATAGTGGCAATTAACATAAGTAGGATATATGAAAATAGGCTGTATAGTTCTTCACGGAACTACTTTTTTTTATTTGAAATTGCAGAGAAAAGAAATCCTCGCATATATCTTGCATTAATTTCTGACGCCGTCATCAAGATGATCTTATCAATTTTAATATAGAACTCCCATCCACTGGACATCACACGTCTTGCCCGCGATGTTTCTGTTCATTTTGGCGGCGGTGCTTCCCTCTTCTTCGAGGTATTTGTTACCCATCTGCTGCAGTGTCGACAAGTACCAGTATTCTGTCTTCATGTTCCTTTGTTGTTTCTCAGTTAAGTGTGATTGATTTCTTGTGGAGGTTGATCTCTAAGTTATACGGCTGGGTTTAAACTGAAATCACTCACTGTTCTCTGTAGCAATGTTTCCATGGAAGTGGCTGACGCTAGACTGGCATCGAGCGTGACATAGAGGCTCCTTTCTTCTGACGAGGTCATGCCAGGCTATAAACTTGCAGCTTAGTGTGCGACTGACCAGCGCGTAAATACGAATGTGCCATGAAATTTTATAAACCAATATTTGTTTTGGAAAGAAGGGTACGGCAATTATGCTATGGCGACGGTGCTGCCAATCATCTGAATTAGGACGCATGTTATCAAGCGATATAGTTGGCTAATACACTATTACAGCATCACATAGGCCCCCTTTTGACGTGGAGACCAACACAAATATGTTACTCATTCTACAAATGAGTGGTTCAGAGCAAAAGTGGACTTAACTTCTGAGAAAACATGAGGCAAAGTTAAAGCTATTATGTAATTAAGCTTTAAGAAACTGCTGCACTCTGGGGGATTGGTATTGAAATTCGGACTTGATCACTATTACACTGAATAACTACTAGCATTTACTATCCTAAAAGGGAAAAACAAAACAAAAGATACTTTTGGGCTTGGTCCACTTTTGCACTGAACCCCTCAAATCTATATTAGAAGACATACGCAAGTGGATATACAGTCAATCAATGGACAGGGAAAATGTAAGAACTCTCACTCACCCACTTTTGATCATGCTGTATTTTTACGTATGAGAACAGATTTTATACATCCAATAGTTTTTTTTTTTTTTTTTTAGTCCTTGTATCTTTTTCTTCATTTCCCGTTTCCAGTTCCCTGGGTCGAGTTGCGAATCAAGGACCTCCACCATTCATTCCCTTCTTTCAATACTTCTTTTTCTTTTACTCCTCTCTTCTCTATGCCTTCCTTCACCGTATCTATCCACCTCTTTCTGGGCCTTCCTCGTGGTCTTCTTCCTGGTATTTTCTCCATAAATATTCTTTTTGGTGCTCTATATTCTTCCATTCTCATCATATGTCCGTACCATTTCAGTTAACTGGTTTCTATCTTGTCTTGCAGTTGTGGGAACCCAGTTCTCTCCCTAATGTCCACATTTCTGACTTTATCCCTCTGTGTCTTCCCAATTATTCCTCTTGATCTCTGCTGCTTGGATTCGGCTTTCATCGCGTTTTGTTGTGGACCAAGTACCTGCTGCATACAGTGTGTCAGAATTGGTGTGTAATACATTGAGAATAGAACTTCCTTGCATTTCTCAGGGACATCCTGGTACCATACTACACCTGTCACACACTGGTAAAACCCATTAGCTTGTTGGATTCTCTTTCCAATTTCTTTCCTTGTATGTAATCCTTAAATAACCAATCAATTAATCAACCAGGACATTGACCTCAATAACATTGTGTGTTATGTTATCTTGTACATGTTTCTGAAGTTATGATGTATGTTGTATGTATGTCTACCCCTTATTATTCCCGTTTTCCAACGGGGTCGGGGATGAGATGCTATGGAAGTCTTTGTGGCGATGGTTTTTACGGCCGGATGCCCTTCCTGACGCCAACCTCATGAGAGGAGTTAATGAGAGATGAAATGAATGATGGTGAATGAAACTGGGCAAGGATGTGGAAGGAAGTGGCCGTGGCCTGCCAGAAGGTACCGTCCCAGCATTTGCCTGGTGTTGAAAATGGGAAACCACGGAAAACCATTTCAAGGATGGACGACGGTGGGGCTCGAACCCACGCGTCTACCGAGTCAGCAGAGAGCTTGGCCCCATGACCTAATGCTGCGCTTTAGCCAGCGTAGCCACTACTGTCGGTGTTTCTGAAGTTATGATAATATGCATATTTATACACAAAACCTGTTTGTCATGCATCAACCTTTTGTTTGAACCAAAACATGAGGTAACAGCCAACTCATCTTCTAGTTTATATCTTATGCACACTGCGAGTGTTTTCGCCTCCTAGCATGTCATGGCTAATGTGGCAGCTGTGTGAGCTGAACCAGTCAGATCCCGAGACACAAACCGTTGTAGGTGCTACTTCAACGAGGTCGAAACACATTCTCATATCTTATGGCAAGACTCAGAGATGACTGATTGTGTCGGGGCTTAAGGACGAGGAAGTGCATGGCTTACAAAGATGCAGCTAGCAATCTCACATCAACCCACTGAAAGACAACCCAACCATTCCTTCAAAAATACAAGCTGGTTGGTTGGTTCCTCAGTTTAGGGGCTGCGACAACGCGGTCATGTAGCCCCGTGTACTTTGGGTGTGTGTAGAATCTGTCTGATAACCGGTGTTAATTGTAATGACTGTATTAGTGTGTGTCATCTGTTTTAATTCAAGTAAGGACTGCAGACAATAATTTCAAGTACGGTAGTTCCTACTTTTGGTATCAAATGCTACCGTCCACGACACCTACCTTGCGGACTTACTATACCTATAAGATGGCATCGCAGTCAGCACCTGGTGGCAAACGTTGGAACTAATAGAGCGTTATCAACTCCAACCCACAAATTTTGGCTTCACACAAGTCTAGTTAGTGGAAGGTTCTTTTTTATGCCATTAAACCTATGACATGGGACCGCCGGCTTTACTTCCCCTCCGAAGGAATGCATACTGAGGGATTTTTAAAGCTCTTAAAAATTCTGATGACTTTGGCCGGGTTTGAACCCGCGACCTTAGGCATAGAAGCTCAGCATGCTACCAACTACGCCACCGAAGCCGCCGGGAAAAAAATACAAGCTCAAGAGGATTGAAGTTATTGGTTGGTACCAGGGGTAGTGTAACGTCTCACTTCATTGTTTGCATATACCCTACAGTATCATGAAGGATCTGTAGCAATACCAACTGTAACTTCTTCCCTTGTGAGCTTCCGTATCTTGGCAGTTAGGTTGAATGTGTGTGTAGCTGTCCAGTGCAGTGGCCCATAATTGTGGGAATGCTTCCTGACCTGAGAAATCGCATGTCCCTGGCCACCATTTACCCTGTATATCTGTAGCCATGAACTTAATATGTCACGCAGGATTACCGTCCCTGTGCCACTCGAGCCTCCATACTGTTCTTCGTGCTCAACGACATGGCACAGATCGACCCCATGTACCAATACTCTCTGGATGCCTACATTCACTTGTTCATCCTGTCCATTGAGAAGAGCCAGGTCTCCGAGGAGTTAGAGGAGCGTCTCAACAACCTCAACGAGTACCACACTTACGCCGTCTACAAGTAAGTCCATCATGTTCAACCCTTAATCGAAGAAACAATGGTTCTCAACTTATATCGAGTATAATAATAATAATAATAATATCGTATGGCCTCGGGTGCTGGGTGCAAGCTTTGTTATTTGACACCCAGAGGGGAGCTTGCATGTCGAATTTTTGTTGTTCCTTGAAGCACTATGAAAGTCAAGGAGGTTAGATATCTAAGCTCCTTGAACACTATAGTGCTTTCTAGTAGATAAATGAGGAACGTTTTGTTGGCGGAAACTCCCGAGATTAATTTTGCCATTATGAACATGGTCTACTGAATTCGAATGGGTTCTTTAACATGCCAACATCGTATGACATGCGTATCGTGACTTTTGCCGCCTTTCAAAAATCACTTACCACGGCCAGGGGCGAACCTGCAAGCTTAGGGTTGGTAGTCTGACATGATAACCACTCACCAACCATGGCAAGCATATAGAGCATAAAAAAATTATATATATTTTTAAAAAATACTACAAATCAAACATGCCAATAATAGTTTTCAGACTTTCATGGTCATTAGTTCATTTTCTAGTATTCTTGCAATGTGTTTTTCATTTGACTTACCACCTAATCTTTTGAGTTGGAGCCAGGAATATCGGCAGTATTAAGCCTCTATAAGAATGGAATAAGAAACTAGTTTTTACCTATTTGTGTCTATAGTTCTAATTCAGAGGAGCCTACCACAGCACATTCACTTGGTATGGACAAGTTGGTAATACTTTGGTAGTGTTAGCTGATTGTAGATATTTACTTGGTTCACTTGCATCTGATAATAAGCGAAACATGCTGTCCTCCTGAAGAGTACAACTTCTAAATATTTAGTGTAATAATAATGGCATCTAGGAGAAATAAAGTTGAATTGGCCTTCCAATTTACGAAGGACACTTATAACAAGAAGTCTCTCTCCTGGAATACCAAGATAAGACATTATAACACGGTAATTAAACCAGAAGCCTTATATGTCTCTCACCGCTTGAAAGGCTGGAGGTCAAGGAAAGAAAGATAATACGCAAAATCTTAGGCCCCAAATTTCATAACAACAAATTAATCCATGTCAGGAATGAAACTCTTTACCAAAAAACTGAAAAACTCTCGGACACAATAAGAAAACAGAGAATTGATCTTTATGGGCACATCCTCCGGATGAATTCAAATAGATTAACCAAAAAGATCTTCGACCACTTCCGTAATAAAAAAATAAAACCTCTTTGGTTTAAGGAAACCGAGAAAGACCTCGTTGAACTCCAAATTACAGACACTATGCTCATGGACCAAACAGCCAAAATCATCACCAAGGGTAAGAAACAACGGTTCCAAGTGAAACTCGAACAAAAGGGTACGATCCTCATCTCTGCCGAAGAAAGAGAAGCAAGATCTCAAAGGATGAGGCAATACTGGGCCAAGGAAAGCTCAAAACAATAAAAAGTGATGGATTTCATATACCCCAAAGTTGGGTGAAACAAATAAAGAAGAATGATGTGAACATGAAGCTAGGAGAGGGAGCAGTGACCTTGCAACTGAACTAATGAATATAGAACATAATTTAAGAAGTGTGTATTGGGTAAATAGAAGACAGCAAAGTAAAATGACTTCATACATCATCATCATCATCATCTTCCGTTTTCTAGCTTGGGCCAGGTTGGAGCAAATATGACCCCCCTCCACTTTACTCTGTGTGTCCACCATCCTTCCTCAACCACTGAACTCCACTCCACACTCACACTGTCCTTCACCGTACTCTAGGTCTTCCTCCTCCTCTCTTTCCAGTCATCCGTCTCTCCATCACTTGTTTTGCCAAGTCTTCCATCATTCATCCTTTTCACATGTCCACACCATCTCAATGTGTTCTGCTCCAGCTTATCATTCAGCCTCTGTACATTCACTCTATCTCTCCTAGTCTTCTGTATTCTACTTTCATCTCTCCTCGCCATCGGCCTGCTTTCTTTAGCCTTCAGTGGTGTGTCTTTATCCCAAATTAAACTCCGAACCTGATGATAGGATCACTCCCACATTGTATCCTCTTGTTGATCTCCAGATCCAATGTTACATTTTCCATCAATTCACTTCCTAAACATTTGAAGTGCTTTACATCTCCAATTTTAAAAATGTCTTTTCCTTCTTTCTTTCCTCTTGTCATTACCATTGTCTAACTTTTCTCTACACTGATTTTCATTTCCAATTTCTCAATATTTTCCTTGGACCACATTCTCATTCTCTCCCCAAATCAGAACATCAGCAAATAGGATTATGTTCATTCTAAACTGAGGATATATCTGGGATGAATATAATGTCTGAGCTGAAAATTCTTAAGGTTCAGGCAGAAAGCTTACTTTATTTATCATCATCATCCTCATTTCCATGTTCCAGTGTCTTCCTGGGTCGGATTATGAATTAAGGACCTCCATCTTTGCCTGTCCCTCCACCACTCCTTTCCTAAGTGCAGTACATCTTCTGGTTTTCCTCCCTTTTTCTGTACACATTCCTTCACTGAATCCATCCATCTTTATCGGGGTCTTCCTCGTGGTCTCTTTCCTGTTAACTTTTCCAAAAATATATTTTGTGGTACTCTCTCCTCACTCATTCTCATCATGTGTCCATACCACTTCAGTTTAGTTGTTTCTATCCTATCGTGGAATTTCCAGATTTCTGTCCTTTTTCTAATTTCCTCATTCCTTACTCTATCTTTCCTTTGATGCTTCTTAGAAAGCTAATCTGTGCTGCTCTCTTCCATGTCAGCATGGGTTCATAATAGGTTGTGTATAGAACTCTTTTTTGGGACATCCCGGTTCCACACAATACCTCCCTCACTTTATTCATAGAGATAAATAATCTGAAGATGGCAAAAACTGATATACAGGTTTTGGATCTTCACTGATGATATGCCACTTACAAGGGAACGGATTGCGGTGTAAAATTCTAATCTGGTTGAAATTTAGTACACAATATTCCCACAAAGTTGTACAATGACGTAGTGAAAACCGCACGGGCCACTTTCAATTTTAAACTCCAATATTGAATGCCGAAAACCTACAGGGTGTCGGCATGAGCGAGGAGGTGGTAAGAGGTAAAGCTGACCTTGAATACTAGCAGCACGCGATGGCTCACGGCCTACCGTGCTGCGGTGCATTCCCCACCTTCCACCTTCCCCTCATCCCGTCACTTCCTCATCAGTTCAGTAGGACATGCAAAACAAAAGAGATGTTTCGGATGAACAGGTCCCAAATCGTTCAGTCATCAAGCCATGTGAGTGTGGCACTCTTATTTCGTCTTTTTTAAATTTTACTGGCACAGACAACGATAAAACTTTACTTTACAGTCGGAATATTTACAAATGTCGGAAAGTGACAATTGGAACACCTTCAAAATTTTAATCCTTGGAATGTGGTAGTTTGTCTACAAAGCTGCTTTGCTGAAAGTGATCGCTATGAAAGCTGGTGGCCGGGAGCCATTGTCTGCTTTACTTCTTACCACTTCCTCGCTCATGCCGTCGCCCTGCAGGTTTTCGGTGTTCAATATTGGAGTTCAAAATTGAAAGTGGCCCGTGCGGTTTTCACTACGTCGTTGTACAACTTTGGAGGAATATTGTGTACTAAATTTCAACCACATTAGAATTTTACACCGCAATCTGTTCCCTTGTAAGAAATAAATATGTACTGTAGCTAAGCCTGGAAACTTCAGGAATGTTGAAAAATGTTTCAAAACCTTTCATGCATAGATTACAAGAAGTGGCAAAAAATGTGGACATGAATGGGACTGAAATTCCTGATACCTTATTATTGCAGGTACGCATGCCTGGGCCTGTTCGAGCGTCACAAGCTGCTGTTCACGTTCCACATGTGCGTTAAGATCCTGGAGAACGCTAACAGGATGAGCGCTGCCGAGTACAACTTCCTCCTCAAGGGTGGTGTGGTTCTTGAGAGGAAAGAGCAGACGGAAAACCCTTGCACAGGTAAAATGCATTATCTCTTATCTTCCTCAAACAGGCAAGAAGTCAACATCTTATTGAATAACGAGGACTGGAATATGTGGCACTTATACTACTCTGGAAAACATGGAAAACAGGGAATTCTCGGGGAATTTTTAAAACCGGGAAAATTCAGGGAATTATCAGGGTATTTTAATCCTTTGGATGCCGACCCCGATTAGGTCATCATATGCATAGAATGCCAGGCATGTTTCAATGGATTGTGCATCACTGCATAAAATAAAAGCCTCAGTTTAAAAGATATGGAAATACAATTTGGTATGTTAGCGTGATATACTCCAAGGACTATAAACATGTGACTTACATTTGACAAAAAATATTTCATGGAATACTGCACACAAAATTATAATACTTTTTTTTTTAATAAAAAAATAAAAAAGTTATGATTTGAAATGAATTAGCACATTGTACACTAAATCAAAAGTGTATAAGTGAAGATAATTAATTTTAACTCATATTTAGGATCATATATACCGATTTATACTGTTATAGTAGGGATATAGAGGGGATAGTGTTATAGAGGGATCACTCTCTTATCACAGATAGTAAAAATACTGGAAAGGATATTAGAAAGAAGAATGAGAAGAAAGGTGGAAGGAGAGTTGCAAGAGGAACAGTATGGCTTCAGGAGTGGAAGATCCACAGTGGACCCAATCTTTAGCTTGAGGCAGGTGATGGAAAAGAACTGGGAATATGGAGAGGATTTGATCATGACTTTCATAGATCTAGAAAAGGCATATGATAGTGTCCCCAGAGAGAAGGTATGGGAAACCATGGTCAAGAAGAGACTGGGAAGAGAAATGTTGGAAATGGTGCAAGCAATGTACAACAACTGTGTTAGCAGGGTACTGACCCCAGTTGGAAAGACAGATTGGTTTAGGAACAAGACTGGACTAAGACAGGGGAGTGTGCTGTCACCTCTCTTGTTCATAATGGTGATGGATGAAATTGTTAAGGAAACAAAGGAAGCATATGGACATAAAGAAATGAAGTTACTGTTATTTGCAGATGATATTGTGGTCTGGGGAAGGAACACCGAAGAAGTGCAAAAACAACTAGATGCACTGAACGAAAATATTCAGAAGTACGGCCTGAAAATCAGTATAGAGAAAAGCAAGACCATGGTGATGACAAGAGGGGAAAGACAAGGAAAGGGCACTGTGAAAATTGGAAGTCAGAGTTTGGAAATTGTGGACACGTTCAAATACCTAGGAAGTAAATTGATGCAAACTGGTAGGTTGGACATGGAGATTGGCAGGAGGGTACAGCAGAGCAATGCATTCTATCAAAGTGTAAGAAAACTTGTTTGGGATAAGGAAGTACCAAGGAAAAGCAAGGAGGTTATGTATAAAGTGTACTATGTTCCCATATTAACGTATGCAGCTGAGACTTGGACCCTGACAAGCAGGCAAGAGAGTAGAATCCAAGCCAGTGAAATGAAATTCCTAAGAAGTATGATAGGAAAGACAAGGAAAGACAGAGTGAGGAATGAAGATGTTAGGAAGGAAGTTGGGATGGAAAAACTAAATGAGAGAATTGAGAAGAATAAACTAAGGTGGTTTGGACACGTAAAGAGGATGGAGGAAAATAGAATACCAAGACAGATGCTGGAGGCCAAGTGCAAGGGTACGAGATCAAGGGGAAGACCTAGAACAAGGTGGATTGATTCAGTGAAGAACAGCGTAAGAAAAAGAAATCTGGACTGGGACAAGATCGTGGAAGAAGAATGGTGGAAGGAAAGAGGAAAGTGGAGAAGTGCCATAAATACCCCGACCCGGCAGGAGCTGGATAAGGGGAAATGATGATGATGATGAGTAGGCCTACGTGATGGCATGCCTTCTTGCGACAAATGTACTATTTACAACTTTACTAAGGCCTAGATAAATTGCTACTGAACTATTACTACAGTAGAAATAATAATCGACTTAATATATCACGATAAATAACTCAGATGTGTCAGTTAGAGCGTAAAATGATCAATAATAAATCACAACACGCGGACATAAACAAACAAGGTGGCTGCCATATTGGATCATAGACGTCAAGCGCGCGCAGACTATACACTCATAATGTACGAATAAACAAGCAAAAAATAAGCTATATCAGTGCCATCTGATGACATACGAAGGAATTACAAACATTCTACCTTCTTACTAGGTGATTTGTAGAGCAATCTAGCACCACACCGCATAACTACAACACATATAAGAGCGTGCCGATCGAATCGGCATCTTGGCAATTTTCGTACAGAACTTAAGTGCCAATGCATCGGCATCTTGGCACTGTAAGGGTTAATGACACTCTGGGAATTTTAGTTTTACCTTGAATAATTGAATACCGTAATTGTTCTTACTGACATTAAATCAGTAAGCTCATTTCTTCCAAGATTGAGCACACTGGATATTTGTATATAAGTGGCAACTGTATTATTTTTGAGAGTATTACTATTGACGAGCCACTTTCAATTCTCGCAAGTAAAATAGATTTCTGCATGAAAAATTTAGAAATTGGCAAAATACAGGGTGCGGCAGAAATAACTGACGAATTTCAAATATAAATAACACAGCAACGCAACACGATATTCACAAATTTATTGCGCAGTTTAAAAGAGCAGTGTTTGCCATTTTTGTTACATAGATTGGAGCGGCAGATCTAACACCGGTATTGGCCACAGAGCTTAAGCAGGTGTTATTGTCGATGTGCATGCGGCCTGGGAGAACACGTGCATGGTCTTGTCAGGGCTAGTCAGTCACTAGCATGGCGTGGAGTGGTGAGCATCAAGGTTTCGTGATTGAATCGTATCCAGTACTTCAAAAATGCTGACTCTGTTACCACAACACAGCGTTTATTTCGTAGACACTTAAGGCTACATAGGCATACGAAAGGTCCAAGCAGGAATACCATTCTGGTATGGGTGAATAATTTGAGAGGTACTGGTTCAAGTGTTAAAACGAAACCGCCTGATAAGCCTTGTAGTGTTAGAACACCAGAGAATATCCGTGCAGTGAGACATACCTTTACGTAATCTCCTCAGAGAGATGTTTCCAGAACGTTTAATCTCCTTGCAGGGTGACGTTCCATGGCCAGCCCGTTCCCCTGATCCCGCCCCTAGCAATTTCATTCTCTGGGGATACCTGAAGGCTCGCGTCTTCCAACGTAAGCCGCGAATACTACACGACCTGAAAGTTGCTATCCGTGAGGAAATCGAGGCAATACCACTAAACATGACTAGGAGGGTCATGCGGAACTTCAGGGAGAGGCTTCAGAAGTGCATCGAAAGGGGCGGTCGACATTTGGATGACATTATTTTCAAAACCTAGTGTGTATGTGTATATGATGGAAATGGCAAACATTGCTCTTTTAAACTGCGCAATAAATTTGTGAATATCGTGTTGAGTTGCTGTGTTATTTACGTTTGAAATTCGTCAGTTATTTCTGCCGCATCTTGTATTATTTAAAAAAAAACTGTTATTTCCACTGAGAAGCATCTTTTTCAGTTATGTTTTAAAATCTATGTTGAGCCAGAAGGAAGAGAAGGGTGGAGGCTTGTTGGTGCAACAGTTTACCATTAAAAATGTGGAACTATTCCTTATCCTTTTCATGTATTTGTCCTTGTTTTTCCCTTCCTCTCGCCCTCAATCTGCACCTGCTTCTCATTGTGCTTGTCAATGCTTCTATTCTGCCTTGTCCTGTCCAATGTGGGAGAGTAACACTGTGCCACAGGATCTCACAGTGCAAACCACTCGGCCTGACTTTTCAAGGAATTGGTTTTATTTTTTTGAAATATTCCACCTTGTCAATATTATTTTGTTTCAAGTGTAAGAATTTTACCTCACTTTTAACTTTTTAACTGCAATTTACAAGGGCTGTTTTCTTTCCAAGTTCCAATGGACTGTATAAAAATAACGATTAACAAACCAAACTGATTTTGTTATGGAACTGATTAAAAGAGTCTAAGTCGTTTTTGGACCCTAAATGGCGGCCGCTGGCTGGAGGGCCATCTTGTGGTGTTTGGACTTTGTGACAAAAGACTGTGGCAGTTGTTGTTCGTTGTACTATGTTTGAATATGTCTGTTGTATAGTTGTGTAGTGAAATAAATACCGTATTTACTCGAATACGACCCGCCCCTGAATAAGACCCGCACCCTGATTTTGAAGAACAAAATTTAAAAAAAATATTTTTTACTCATAACTATTTACAATCTTTACTAAATAAACAGAATAGCATTTCTACAAAATAGTTTCCAACAGTTCTGAAGTCGTCCTAAAATAACACGCAGAAACAATTAAAAATACAAATAAAAGACACAAACACTTCATTCATCGTCATCAGAAGTACCAACTTCGAAAAATTTTTCACCATCACTTTCACACAAAATGTCGTCATCACTGCCATCCATAGCATTGGAAATACTACATTTCTTGAAGCTCTTCTGTATGAGATCTCCCGAGATACGATTCCTTGCCGTCAAAATCCACGAACAGAGCAGCTGAACTTCCGGGCGCTGAATACGACCAGTTGGGGTCAGTGTGTGCTTATCGGCCGCCATCCGCTCCGTATACAGCTGTTTCAAGGCTGCTTTGAACGGGCGCTTCACGCAGACATCCCGTGGTTGTAGCATAGACGTCATCACGCTCAATCACGAATACATGACTCGACAATATAATATTTCCTACCGGGCACGATTTCCAATAACTTCAGCTTCCCTCACAACTTTCAATTTCTCACTCTCAGTAAACGACCGCAAATGCTTCGTAGAACTCATGTTTACACTCGGAAAACGTGCGCGAGACTTTATGACGCCGCCTGCTTACGGTAAAACAAAGTGATAGTCGGAAGAAGGCTAGCACCATCTAGCGGATACTCGCAACACCCGATATCGCGCGTGGCGGGCAATTTAAATCTTTAAAATCAGGATGACTTAAATAAGACCCGCACCCCAATTTTTCACGTCCGATTTTGTTTAAAAATGTGCGGGTGGTATTCGAGTATATACGGTAGTTAAATTCATAATGGTTAACACTAATTCGGTGAATTAGTCCCTTAACAAAACATATGGTGACCCCGACGTGATTTAATACGTAAATTACGAGAAGTTACGGCAAGATACGTAAGATTTCTTTGTGTGTGAAAATCTTGGTATAGCCTAGCCTACACGACAATGGAAAAGCTTGTGAAACAACGTAAGCCAATTCGAGCGTCCTACACAAAGACGTATAATGAGGTAATGCGTCATTTAACCAGCGAAATAGTTGACCTGGAATCGGCACAGAAGATGCTGATGAAATTGGAGAGGTTAAGTGCTGAACTTGCTCCTTTGGATGAAAAAATACTGGAACTAGCATTAGAAGAAGAGGATGATGTCTACAGCCGTGAGTACGGGGCAGTTGAGACTTATAGAGATAATTTAGATGAAGTAAGGTTAAAGATGACGAATATTTGCTCTAATGAGAATGTTGGTGTGGTTAGAGAACACATTTCTGAAGCTTCATCTGCAGCTAAAAGAAACTTGAAACTTCCTAGGTTGGAACTAGCCAAGTTTGGAGGGGACGTTAAAGATTGGTTAGGATTCTGGAGCATGTTTAAGAGAATCCATGAAGATAGTGACATAGAATCAGAAGATAAATTTCAATATCTGATTCAGTGCACCAAACCTGACAGTCGTGCCAGAGAACTTCTGAACAGTTTCCCGGCTACCGCTGAAAACTATCCAAAGGTTATAGAGTGCATGAAGAATCGGTTCGGTCGTGAAGATCTCCTGACGGAGTACTACGTTAGGGAGCTGATTGGGTTAGTCATTCAGAATGTGTCGCACAACAATGACAAATCAGGAATAGCTGCAGGCCTACTGTATGACACATTAGAGAGCAAGTTAAGAGCTCTAGAATCTATAGGTGTGACAAGGGATAAGTATGGGTCCATGTTGTTCCCTCTCGTGGAATCATGCTTACCTGAAGATGTTTTAAGGACATGGCTCAGAAATCAATCAGCGAATGATGAGTTGATTGGTGAACAGAAAGATAGGCTAGAGGCTCTTCTAAATTTCCTCAAACGTGAAGTGGAGGGAGAAGAGAGGATAACCTTTGCTCGGGCAGGTTTTGGTCTGTCCGATACGAAAAGACAAGAGAGAGTGAGAGGAAAAAATGTCGACACACATTTACCAACGGCGAATTCTTTGTTTTCGGCCAAGTTTGAAGGCAAGAAGAGAAAGTGTGTGTTTTGTAGCAAATTCCACGAGAGCAAGGAATGCCACCTTGCTCAACAAATGAGTTTGGAGGAAAGGCGCAACAAGCTGGCCAAAGAAAACTGTTGTTTTGCTTGTCTTAAGGTAGGACACAGAGTGAAAAATTGCAAGGCACATCTTCGTTGCCCACTGTGCACTAGTCCTCACGTTGTGATCATGTGTCATAAACTGAATACAAAGAAGGTAGAGGAGAAACCTGAATCTAAAATACAGGATGATAGGGAAAGGCAGAGCAATATCTCCATGAACATTCAGAGTGCCACAAAGGAGGTGTTTCTACAAACGCTGTGCATCAAACTGACACATAAAGGAAAGGAGAAGATGGTCCGAGCACTAATAGACAGTGGATCACAAAGATCCTACATTTTACGGAAGACTGCTGAGGAAATGGGATATAAACCTTTGAAGACCGAGATGATGATCCACAAGTTGTTTGGGGGCGCTGAGACCCGTGAAGAAGATCATCCACCTGTATGATGTGAACGTAAGCAGTTGTGATGGTTCCTTTAATACCACGTTGCAATTGATTGACCAGAAGGTAATCTGTGGGAAGATTCCAAGGTTGAAGTTCGGACCTTGGATGAAGGAAATGAAAGCAAAAAGGATATGGCTGTCTGATGTGGGAACAAATCCATCCGACGTGGAAGTCCTGCTAGGAGCTGATGTTGCGAGGAGTCTCTTGCTGAATGAAACCCATAAGCTTGAATCAGGATTGGTTGCTGTGAGGACAACGCTTGGCTGGACCGTGACTGGTAAATTGAAAGACGAAGAGGGTAGTTCCCTGGCTTTGTATTCAACTACCCTGTTCATTCAATCTGCTTCTATAACCGACCTTTGGAACTTGGAGACTATAGGCATATCTGACCCCACGGAAAACAAGTCGAGAGAAGAGATGGAAGAAGCTGCACGTCGTTACTTCCAAGAGACTGTAAAGGTTAATGCGGATAGCCGATATGAAGTTGCGTTACCTTGGTTGGAGAGCCGACAGTACTTACGGAACAACAAGGAGATAGCGAAGAAGAGATTGATTTCAGTTTCGAATAGACTGACCAAAGAAGGAAAGTTTGAGGAATATGGAAATGTGTTTCAGGAATGGATGAATGAGGGCATAATTGAAGAGGTTCCAGAAGGAGAAAAGGAAGACCTGTGTTATTATTTACCACACCGGGGAATCTTCAAAGAAAACTCTACCACCACTGTGAGACCCGTGTTCGATGGATCCAGCAAATCGAAGGATACTCCTTCTTTAAATGAGTGTCTCGAAAAGGGTCCTAATTTGCTACAACAAATCCCCACACTTCTATTGATGTTTCGAAAAAATAGGATAGAAGTGATTTCCGATATTAAGAAGGCGTTCCTGCAGATATCTGTTCAGGAAAGTGACCGTGATTTCTTGCGCTTCTTGTGGTGGAAGGATTCAAAGGATAGTGAATTAAAGATTTTTCGACATTGCCGAGTCGTATTTGGACTGAATTGCAGCCCATTTCTGCTGGAAGCAGTTCTTGACCTTCAATTGAAAGAGAGCGTAGACTACCAAGAGACAGCAAAAAGACTGAGAAATTCCTTCTATGTAGACAATTGTATCACCTCTTTGGATAATGAGAAAGAATTGAGTACGTTTATAGAAGAATCTACCACATTGCTGGCCAGAGCACATTTTGATCTTCGTAACTGGGAGTACACAAGTCTAAATTCTCCCGAGAGTGACTCGTCAGTTCCTGAGGTAACCTCGGTATTAGGACTTCGATGGAACAAGACAGAAGATGTTCTTTCTTGTGAGAAAATTGACATGTCGAAGGTTGATGACAAGATCACTAGAAGAAATGTATTGGCGGCTGCTCAGAGAATCTTTGATCCTATAGGATTCACATGTCCTGTCTCTCTAGTACCGAAGTTGCTGTTGCAGGAAAGTTGGCGGAAGAAAATGAGCTGGGATGAAGAAATGGAGGATGACTTGAAGAAGAAGTTTGAAATTTGGCATCAAGAACTTGAGGTATTGCCTGATATTAAAATTCCCAGACAAATGGCACGCTGCAAGACACAGGAATCTTGGAGCCTTCATACGTTCTGCGACGCAAGTGCAGTAGCATATGCTGCGGTTGTGTTTCTTCGTTCAGAAGATGGAAAGGACACAAATATAACGCTTCTTCAAGCAAAGTCTCGTGTAGCCCCGCTGAAAAAAATGACTATTTCGTGGTTGGAACTCCTAGCTTGTTCAATTGGAGCTCGCCTTGCATTTTCCATAAAGGCAAGTTTAGAATTAGCAGAGCTTTCAACATATTATTGGACAGACTCTACAACAGCTCTCTGCTGGATCAAGAGGAAGGAAGTCTGGGGAACTTTTGTAGCAAATCGAGTGAAGGAAATTAAACAGTTGTCTAACCCTGATAGCTGGAATCATGTACGTGGAGTGAATAACCCGGCTGACCTACCTTCTAGGAGTTGTTCTGCTTCCAAACTCTTGACGTCGAAATGGTGGGAGGGCCCTCATTGGTTGAGATCTCCTAGTTCGGAATGGCCTCTCAACAATGCCTTGCCTGATGAAGAAAGGGTAAATGAAGAGAAAAGGAAAGGAATTTCAACTGTACTAGTTTCTGTGGAACCAGAAGGAAAGTGGTATCTGAAATACTTTTCCAAGTACTCAAAAGTTGTCAGGATGACGGCCTGGATTCTACGATTCATCCACAACACAGCAAAAGAAGGCAAAAAACGTATTTCAAAGGAACTCCAAGTCGAAGAATTGCAAGTAGCTGAAAGGAGACTGTTGAAGATCGTTACGCAAGAGATGCTCGCCGAAAAGGAGCAGTCCTTCAAAAATCTGAACGTGTTTGAAGATGAAAGAGGATTACTTCGAGTAAAAACAAGGTTAATAAGGAGACCGGACGATGAATTATTCCTCACTCCAATTCTGCTACCAGCTAAACACCAGCTAGTTCACATGATGATCATGGAGAAACATCTAGAAATGTCTCACGCTGGAGTACAAGTTCTTCTCTCCACTTTGCGAGAACGGTTTTGGATTGTTAATGGTAGAAGGACAATAAGAAAGGTGATTTCGAGCTGTGTCAGGTGCAGAAGACACCAAGCAAAGGGAATTACCATCGAAGTTGCACCTTTGCCAGAGGATCGGATTAGAGACGCTTCTGTCTTTGAAATTGTAGGAATTGATCTGGCTGGCCCGTTATACCTCCGAGGAGGTGAAAAGGTCTGGGTGGTGCTATTCACGTGTGCGGTCTTCAGAGCAGTGCATTTTGAACTCGTTAGGACACTATCTACTCCAGGGTTTCTGCAAGCATTGAGGAGATTTGTCGCTCGAAGAGGAAGACCAAACATCATTTACAGTGATAATGGGACAAATTTTGTGGGAGCAGAAAATGCTTTCAGTGAAGTTGACTGGACCAAAATAAATGTTGAGGCTACGTGCATGAGAATTGTTTGGAAATTCAATCCTCCCACTGCTGCATGGTGGGGTGGGTTTTGGGAGCGTATTGTTCAAATGCTGAAGAAGTTGTTGCGACGAGTACTAGGTCGTTCCTCCTTAGACTATGAGGAACTATTAACGGTTCTGTTGGATGCAGAGGCAGTCATCAATTCTCGGCCTTTGACTTATTTGTCTGAAGATAGTGATGATTTGGTAGCGTTGACACCTGCAATGTTTCTTCAGGACATTCCGAGGGTGAGAGTACCCGATATTGATCACATTGATCAGATAAACCCTGGAAAAAGGTTCAGGCACATGCAGCATTTGAGGGCAGAATTGCGAAAAAGATTCAGACTAGAGTACCTAGGGCAACTTAAACCGGGAAAAGGCAAAGCAAACTCACATCGAGAATTGAAGGTGGGAGAAGTAGTGATCCTTGGAAGTGACAGTGCACGTAGAATGGACTGGCCTTTAGGAAGGGTGGTTTCAGTACATCCCGGAAAGGACAATGTCGTCAGAGTGGTCAAGGTGAAGACTACAACTGGAGAGTTGAAGCGGCCTGTGCAGAACATCTATCCTCTAGAAGCAACTCCGTTTACTGAGTGGCAGTGTGAAGAAGTCTTGGATAAAGACCCTGGTGTTCCTGTTTCGAGCTCTGGTGTTCCTGTCTCGATCCCTGGTGTTCCTGTTTCGAGCTCCGGTGTTCCTGTATCAAGCCCTGGTGCACCTGGGTGTTTGGACTTTGTGACAAAAGACTGTGGCAGTTGTTGTTCGTTGTACTATGTTTGAATATGTCTGTTGTATAGTTGTGTAGTGAAATAAATAGTTAAATTCATAATGGTTAACACTAATTCGGTGAATTAGTCCCTTAACAAAACAGATTTTACTACTAAATGTTTGCTTGTTTTATTCTTATGTCTCAACATAATCGCCAAAACAATTGAAATATCTGTCGTATCGTTACACCAGCTTTCCAATGCCCTCGGCACTGAGGTGGGTACGTCTGGAGAGTTTCCTGAAGTGTTTCCTTTTGACGAGGCGTTGCCGCCCAACCGTACCTTCAATTCTCGAAAAAGGTGATAATCATTCACGACCGCACTGTGCCAACGTTACGATAGACTTTTTCAAAGAATTCAAGTGTGAAGTTTTGGACCATCTGCCATTTAGTCCAAACCAGCACTGAATGACTTCAGGAGACTCTCCAGACGTACCCACCTCAGTGGCGGCAGAATTATTTGCCGAGGGCATTGGAAAGCTGGTGTAGCGATACGACAAATGTTTCAATCGTTTTGGCGATTATGTTGAGACATAAGAATAAAACAAGGTTGGTTGGTTAGTTCCACAGTTTAGGGGCTGCGACAACGCCATGTAGCCCCGTGTACTTTGGGTGTGTGTAGAATCTGTCTGATAACCGGTGTTAATTGTGATGACTGTGTTTCTTAATTCGAGTAAGTTCTGCAGACTTGGAATTTTTCAAATAGTTCCTACTTTTGCCGCCAAATGCCACCGTCGACGACTACTAGTTCAGAACTTAACTACTAGACGCCACCGCAGTCGGCTCTTGGCAAAGAACGTAGGACCCTAAGAGCATTGTTTACATTCTTAACCTATATAATGTAGCTTCACACAGATGTAATTAGTGGAAGGTTCTTTAACATGCCATAAATCTATGACATGGGACCACTGGCTTTGCTTCACCTCCGAAGGAAGGCATACTGATGGATTTTTAACGCTCTTAAAAATGTGATGACTTCATCCGGGTTTGAACCCGTGATCTTGGGCATAGAAGCTCGGCATGCTACCCACTACGCCACCGAAGCCGCGAATAAAGAAGCAAACATTTAGTAGTAAAATCAGTTTGGTATGTCAATTTGTTATTTTTTATACAGTCCATCGGAACTTGAAAAAAAACAGCCCTGGTATTTCCAGATGAACAAACACCCCTGTGCTTATGGCGTTGAATAAATTTAATATATTCTCCCTTCTCCCATTGGTTCCGCGTATTACATTGGGCTACATTTACACACGTACTCAAGTTGTCTTCCGGGGTGCACGTGCAAAGAAATTTCTCGGGGGATAGTTGAACTAGATGTAGGCAAAGACTGCCTTATGTAGCAACTGGCTAAACGGCTTTTCACAGGGGTGACAAATCAGACTTTTAGGGGGGATATATCGCCTATGCCCCCTCCTGGGTACGGTAAATGTTTAGAATCACCACTACTTGGTCTGATGTCAGCCTTTACCGCGCACAGAACTTTTCCATCTCTTTGAACAAATGAAGAGCATAATTCGTATCACTATAGAGATTAAAAACGTAAACTAAATGGTTCTAAGGACAATACCGTATATACCCGAATATTACCCGCCCCCGAATAATTCTCGCACCCTCATTTATGGATGGAAATTTAAATTCAAAAAAAACTTTTGTTGTTGTTTTTGACACTTTATTTTAAACAAAAATGGATACTATCAACACTGTAATACAGTAAAACTTGGTTAAGAAGTTCCCGCATAAAAAGTTTTTCCACTTAAGACGTCCGATATTGTCGGTCCCGTGATCGGCCCCATTAGATACATGTATATTTTTCCCGTATAAAGTGTTCCTGCATAAGAGGATTTCCCGGTTAAATAGATCAGATTTTGTATCCCCTTAAAGTATAAGACGTTCACTGGAGACAGCTGACTTGTTTATAGAATCTAATCTCCGGTGTTCCGAGTGAAAGAATACAGCAGTTCCGAGTGTTCGCGGGTCTCCAGTGAATCATCTGACTGGGCGAACTATGTCAAGGCTACATGACGTCACTCCATTACAGCAGCAGCTCATTGGACTGTGTTAACCTTGAAACATGTGTGACGAGATATGGAAAACACTGGCTTCTGCCAGGAATACTTCCGCAAACTGCAAGAAAATGAAAACCGGGAAATACGACGACGTAGAACAAGATTTGCTGGTATGGTTTAAACAGCAGCAAAGTTTAAACATTCCAGTGCGTGCGCCGAGTTCGGCTCGGTCAACCGGACGAACGGAACGACCACAGCCGGTCGCGGACTTTGTGGAAAATTACAACTGCTCACTTGCCCGCCGCGGTAGATCGCCTTCTGTTTAACCAGGATGATGCAATATTACACAATACAGAGTTCGCAGCAGCCGGGCAGCCCACTTCCTGTTCTACCGAGCCTTTACTGATGCCATGCTATCACGCAACTGACGAAACTGAAGCTTGTGTTTGGCTTGCGCGAGTGGTCAAGCCATTAGACGGAAATAAACAAGTAGGCTACACCCGAACAAGCACCATAATAGCGGACACTCGCGCGTGGCGGGCAATTTAAATCTTTAAAATTTGGATGACTCAGTTAATACCCGCACCCCAATTTTTCATTTCCGATTTTGTATAAAAATATGCGGGTGGTATTCGGGTATATACGGTAACCAAAGAGCAGGTAAAGTCTATATTCACATAACATCGCCTCAAACAGCTGGAATGTGGAACTAAAAGAGCGCGTGCGTAGCGACGATAGCACTCTGAACATTATGCTGTTGATTATACCGAAATGACATGACATTAATAAATACACTTGGATGATTTTTTTTCAGGACTGGGGAATAACTTATAATCGTGTTGACCGACTGAAAAGCATCAAACCTTTGTTAGCACTCTGAAGGTTAATAAGGATGTTGTTTGTAATGTTTTGAGTTTTTCTTTCGTAAGTGGGCATTTTTCCCCTTTTTAAATTTTTAAAGATGTTGCGGAACAAGATTTGAGTGTTGGTTGGTTGGTTCCTTAGTTTAGGGGCTGCGACAACGCGATCATGTAGCCCCGTGTACTTTGGGTGTGTGTAGAATCTGTCTGATAACCGGTGTTAATTGTGATGACTGTATTAGTGTGTGTTATCTGTTTTCAATTCAAGTGAGGACTGCAGACATTTAATTTCAAGTAGTTCCTACTTTTGCCGCCAAACGCCACCGTCAACGACTACTAGGACTAATTCAGATCTTAGCTACTAGACGCCACCGCAGTCGGCTCTTGGCAACGAACGTAGCAACCTATGAGCGTTGTTTACATTCTTAACCTACACAATTTAGTTTCACATGGGTGTAATTAGTGGAAAGTTCTTTAACATGCCATAAATCTATGACATGGGACCGCCGGCTTTACTTCCCCTCCGTAGGAAGGCATACTGAGGGAAGATTTGAGTGTATAAGCCTAGTAGTACTGTAGACATTTCTTTCTGAAATTTTAAGTCTTAACTGATACTCGCAATTATAATCCTTAATTTTCAGTATTTATTGGCACTAGTTGGCATTATTATACCTCGATATCAATCTAACATTTCTTAAAAATATAAAAAGATTTAAAAAATTGTCTGGTACATCAATACAGATCCTTAAGAATGGTTAGATGTTTATCAAGGTATGACTTTTAAATTGAAAACTCTGACATGGCAAGAGGAGAGGAGGTTGTAACTAAGGCGTGTTGTTTGCAGGTTGGATGTCAGCCGAAGCCTGGGACAACATCACTGAGCTGGACAAGATGAGTGGGTTCCATGGACTCGTCACATCTTTCGAGCAGAACGGCTTGGACTGGCAGTTGTGGTACACAGAGAAGGTACCTGAGGAAGCTGGTCTTGTAGGTATGGTACCGGTATTCTACGCATTTTGTTAACCTGTTTCTTTTTAGAATGCAATTACATACGTGTATTCCAGAGTAAAGATCTAAGAATCTGTACAAGACTAATGGTATACCAAGCTGTTGTCATTTCTATGTTGCTCTATGGATGGGAGACCTGGACCCTATACCACCAGACCATCAAAGAACTGGAACGTTTTCACCTGCAGAAACTCCGTCCCATTATGCACGTCAAATGGGATGACTATATAACGAATGCTGCGGTTCTCGAGAGAGCAGAGATGAAGAGCATAAAGAGGCCATCATCAGTCAATGGCTTAGATGGATCGGTCATGTCCAACGCATGAATGACGACAGACTCCCACGGAAAATCCTGTACAGCGAGCTCAGCACAGGCAAGAAACCTCTAGGAGCACCTCGGAAGCATTACAAAGATCAGCTTATACAAACCTTGAGGAGTGTAGCCATTGATCCTGATAATTGGCATACACTTGCGGAAGATCACGCACGTTGGCGTGCAGCAACCTCAGCTGCGGTTTCACATTTTGAAGAAGAACGCCGAAGGCAGGAAATGGAAACTCGTCAGAGGAGAAAGCTGCGCCAGATATTGCCACGTCCTCCACCTTCCATCATCTGCATTGTGTGCGGCCGTATGTTCTACGCCACAATTGGTCTGTTGAGTCACCATCGAGTGAATACAAATTATTAATGCTGGAAAGAAACATCCACTCGGATACGAGTATTGGCCGACGACGACCTGACATTGAGGTCTTCTTCAGCTCAATTAAAATTAAATCAATTAAGAATAAAAATAAAATACTAGAGATGTACTCAAGTCGAATGTTCATTTCATGTGAAATGTTTATGATATAAATTGTAAGTAAAAGAATGAAATAAAATACAGTATTTGTTTGCGTTTATCTCCCCCCCGCGTATATCTCCCCCCCGCGTATATCTCTCCCCCGCGTATATCTCCCCCCCGCGTATATCTCCCCCCCCCCCGCGTATATCTCTCCCCCGCGTATATCTCCCCCCCGCGTATATCTCCCCCCCGCGTATATCTCCCCCCCGCGTATATCTCCCCCCCGCGTATATCTCCCCCCGCGTATATATCCCCCCCGCGTATATCTCCCCCCCGCGTATATCTCTCCCCCGCGTATATCTCCCCCCCCGCGTATATCTCCCCCCGCGTATATCTCTCCCCCGCGTATATCTCTCCCCCGCGTATATCTCCCCCCCCGCGTATATCTCTCCCCCGCGTATATCTCCCCCCGCTTATATCTCCCCCCCGCGTATATCTCCCCCCGCTTATATCTCCCCCCCGCGTATATCTCCCCCCGCGTATATCTCCCCCCCCCGCGTATATCTCTCCCCCCGCGTATATCTCCCCCCCGCGTATATCTCCCCCCCGCTTATATCTTCCCCCCGCGTATATCTCCCCCGCGTATATCTCCCCCCCCGCGTATATCTCCCCCCCGCTTATATCTCCCCCCCGCGTATATCTCCCCCCCGCGTATATCTCTCCCCCGCGTATATCTCCCCCCGCGTATATCTCCCCCCCCCGCTTATATCTCCCCCCCCCCGCTTATATCTCCCCCCCCCGCTTATATCTCCCCCCCCCGCTTATATCTCCCCCCCCCGCTTATATCTCCCCCCCGCGTATATCTCCCCCCCCGCGTATATCTCCCCCCCCGCGTATATCTCCCCACCGCGTATATCTCCCCCCCCCCGCGTATATCTCCCCCCCGCGTATATCTCCCCCCCGCGTATATCTCTCCCCCGCGTATATCTCCCCCCGCGTATATCTCTCCCCCGCGTATATCTCGCATCCCATTTTTTAATTTGATATTTCAGGGGGAAAAAAGTACTCGCATATATCTCGCATTCATTTCTGACGCCGTCATATAAATGACCGTAATAACCTTGACGTTCAAACACGTTCGATTTAGCGCGCCACAACAGTCGTCATTGTCCAGGAACTTACCCGAAGCGATACCTTAGCGCACTTAGCGCGCCAAGACAGTCATTAATACGCAATGTTATCGTTCGTTTTTTGCGGCAGAGGTTTCCTTTCAGTTGCTTTGTAGACATCAGTACCGGTACTCTGGCTTCGAAGATAAAGGAAATCTGTGCTATACCACTCGCGCCAACATGCTCGTTTGTTTCGAAGATTGCGCAAGTAGGCCTACTGTTACATCGCAGAGAAACGCAGTTCAGTCCTCTCGAATTTTAATGATTTCGCCTTTACGCATTGCGTCGCATCAGAGCTCGGCCGCGTGCGAACATGCGGCGCGGAGTGAGTGTTATAGCACGCGGTACATCGTTAGTCTTCGGCCGCGGTCGGCTAAGTTTGAGCTCGCTCGTGCATGTATCGAGGAATCGATATGGAAGATGATCGATCGTATCGATCGCTAAACGTCTGCGCTCTAAATTCCTTTTCGGCCTTGAATCATCCTTAACGAGCGTATGACGTCTTTTTCATAGGTTCTTAATGACGCATAACCATAACGAATAGAAATAAATGGTGTCGACGGACATTGTTGTGAAGAGCTTCTTGAAGACGTGCATTGCAAATGCATTGGACGGAAGTCAGGATGAAGCAGTATGGAATGATGACCAGAATGATGTACGCGAGAGTACCTCGGAGATTGGCAGCAGTGACAATGAATAGGGCGAGTACCGTATGCCGGTTGCCTTGTTTCAATAATGCATTTTTATTTTTATTTTTTCCGGGAGTACGGTCATTCCCCACGTTTACTCGCACCGAAAATTTTTACACATATTTTCGGTCAAAAAAGTGCAAGATATACGCGAGCAAATATGGTAATAAAATTGATATCCTTACAATGTAATATTAATTGTAAATAAATTAAATAAATTTAATGTAAAGCCTCATATTATATTTTATTTTATTTTATTTTACAATTATTATTATTATTATTAATCTTGATTGGTCACATTGGACCACTTGAGTCGTTCCACAATCACTTCTTCTTTGAAGGTAGTACTGCTTGGTTCTTGCGCTTTTTCATTCTTTCAGATCGGGATTTTCTCAACTCATCTGAAATCTCCATAGGCTTTCTATGTGTCATTTCTGCAGAAAATTTGAGAGTTTTAAGAAGGCTGTTAATTTTATTTTTCTCCTCGGCATCTGTTATCTTGAGTCCAACTGCTTTGAGATCTTGTTGGATTTCTTGGATCCAATTTCCTCCAGTTTTCTTTCCTAGTTTTTCATCACTAGTTGGCGTACAATTCTGTTTTCTGGGAGCCGTGAGATGTGAAAAAAATATGCATTCATTTCTTCTTCATTGTGCTGGTGATTGGATCAATCTCATGACAGACAGTTTCATTTGGGAGAATCCTCCCGACTCCCTCAACCTGATATTTTTTTATTTATGCACGTTCTAATGATTCTTCTTTCCGTTTTGAGGAGCTGATCAGTTCTTTGTTCATTTTTAATTTGGAACAGTGTTTCACAAGCATAAGTGGCTTCAGGGAGAGTTACAGTTTTATAATGTTGGATCTTAGTAGCTATTGATAGGCATTTTTTATTATATGTTGACCAGGTTAGAGATTGTGCCTTTTTCATTTTATTTGTTCTATTTATCCAAGTTACTTTTTCGCTTAAGTTATGTGTTATAATTTCTCCAAGATACTTAAATTGAGGAACTAGGTTAATGTTATGATCATTTATATAGACTTTATTTATATCTAAGGGTTTCAAAGGCATGATCTCAGTTTTTTCAAAGGATATCTGTAATCCTATCCCTTGAGCAATTTCTTGGAGACTAGTGATCTGAGTACAAACCTCTTCCTTGTCTAGTGCTAAAAGAGCCAAGTCATCTACAAATCCTAAGCAGTTTATTTTTATTGATGGTTTTGTTCCAATTTTGATCTTAGGAGGGTTTTCCTTTTGCCAAACCTTCATGATATAATCAAGAGCCACATTGAAAAGCAGAGGGGATAATCCATCACCTTGTCTGAGACCGGTTGATATTACATTGTAGGGATATCCATTTGATTATTTCATTTCATTCTTTTACTTACAATTTATATAAGCCTCCGTGGCTTAGGCGGTAACACGCCGGCCTCTCACCGCTGGGTCCGTGGTTCAAATCCCGGTCACTCCATGTGAGATCTGTGCTGGACAAAACAGAGGCAGACAGGTTTTCCTCCGGGTACTCCGGTTTTCCCTGTCAAAATTTCATTCCAGCAACACACTCCACTATCATTTCATTTCATCTGTCATTCAGTTAATCATTGCCCCAGAGGAGTGCGTCAGGCCTCGGCAGCTGGCACAGTCCATATCCTCGCCGCTAGATGGGGGCTTCATTCATTCCATTCCCTGACCCAGTCGGAGACTGGAAGCAGGCTGTGGAGTTTCATTTCACTTACAATTTATATCATAAACATTTCACATCAAATGAACATTAGACTTAAGTACATCTCTAGTATTTTATTTTAATTCTTAATTGATTTCATTTTAATTGAGCTGAAGAAGACC
The DNA here is from genome assembly GCA_946902985.2 of Meconema thalassinum. Lineage (NCBI taxonomy): Eukaryota > Metazoa > Arthropoda > Insecta > Orthoptera > Tettigoniidae > Meconema > Meconema thalassinum. The sequence goes on along the minus strand of OX336399.1, from coordinate 13,692,308 downwards.
TCAATGTCAGGTCGAAACTAGTACAATATACAGGGTATTTGCAGCAAGCCCTACTTTGTGCTGTAACTCGTTTGTTTTTCAAGATATTGTAATTTTGACACTTGCTTTGGAAAGTACTTTTCAAGCTCTAAAACTTTTGTTTCGTTGGTTTTTGTGTGAAGTTTGTGCATAACGCGCAAATCAACTTTTTGTGGTACAGTTTTGTCACTTTTTTGCCCAAATCTGTTTTTTGACATCACCTTTCGAAAGAGCGACTTCGAATTAGCCTCCAAAATATCAGTGTTTGCACAAATCAAACTCGCAAAAAGTGAGTTAGTGTTTAGATTTTTGTCCACTTATAGCATGCGACCTGCCTCTGCCTGGCCCGGATGAGACCGTGCGGCCCGAGCCGGTCAACTCCAACGGCCAGCGGCAGCGCAGGGGCAAGAGGGAGGGGAAGGAGCGGCACAACTTCTGCTGCCATTAACCTATCCAGGCGGGCACAAGAAGGCTGAGTTTGCTACGCTATGTGGCGCGGTGCGGCATTGCTTGGTGCGGTTTGCTGGGCGCGCAACGCCGCTCGGCGTATTTATTTTACTTTTGATTGTTCGGAAATCTAAATAAAAAGTTACCTTGTGACTACCGTTACAAAGGAGACGTTTGGATGTTCCCACAACATTACCGGTACTGGTTTTGTCTCGTTTAAATTACAAAACATCTTACTACTGAAGATGAACCTAAACACACTTACTCTGTAGTCAGCCGTCAAAATGCCCAAAACAAAATAAATTCTAATTTTTGATGGCAAATTTTTATTCATTTAATCCTTTTTAATCCTTTTTTGGCGTAATGACAATGCCTTGTTTTCTTTACCAACGCCATAACCAAGTTTACTTTAAAAACAGAAGATCTTAGAGTAAAAAAATATCATTTTACCAGTATTGATTTGCGCGTTATGCACGAACTTCACACAAAAACCATCGAAACAAAAGTTTTAGGGCTTGAAAAGTACTTTCCAAAGCAAGTGTCAAAATTAAAATATCTTGAAAAACAAACTAGTTACACCACAAAGTAGGGTTTGATTGGCATATAATTTAAACTTGTAATTGTTTCTTTTTAATCAATGGAATGCATATCGCAAACGGGTAAGGTAAACAAACAATTACCGGTAACCAATCAGTACCCATACTCACAGATGGCCTAGAAACCTGCTCAGGAATGCTCTGAAGTAAATCTTGTAAGAAATGAGGATGTCAGATCTTCGTTGTGAGTTATTGTTTTCAAAGGCTCACACACTCAGGCCAAACTCTTCATTGTGCTGATCATTCCTTGCTTGGTATTATCCCAATATCACGGGTTTGATACCCAGTCAAGGCCGTGGCAATCCGAGGTGCGAGATGCTGGCTCGTGAAAGTACTGTCTCTTGTGCCACATTTTGTGATCACAAGAGAACCAGCCATAGATTGTTCAGTGGAGTTCCAGGTTTACTACCAAATGGTAGTTAGTTATTGAGGTTTTAAGGGGAGGAACTACGAGGTCATCTGCCCCTCTTAACACAGATTAAAGTATACAAATTTGGAATGGAATTTAAAATTTAGAGGTTGACACATAAATTTGAAAAGACTAAAAATTAATAAAACAAAAAATTAAATAAAAGTAATGTTCAGAGCAGATTGCCTCAGAGGCTGGTCGGTGTCTCTATGTGGCCCTACTTGGAATACTTTGTAATGGACATTAAGATTCATGAATTCTTTTCTTTCCTTTGAAATCCTTTCTTCATCCGAGTATTTTGCTGAACATTATGGATTTTAAAACTCGGCAATTTTTCTAGGTTTGTGCCGTGTCTTGTGTGGGGTTTTGCCTAGGACACCAGGCTGACTCATCAGCAGGCTCTTGGTGTCCCCACTGGCTGTGAAAGCCAATATAACACCATTATGGATTTTCTTTAGGATATATATCACAGCCTGCGTGTTTTTTAAATCTGTCAGCCAGAGGGTACGGACTTTCTTGTTTCACCAGAAGGTGAAAAGGCGCTTGGCTAATCTTTGGGTAGACGGTCTTGCCACTGGACCAGAGAATGCTGCCCTTCGTTTACTGGCACAGACAGAGATCCTCTCTATCTGTATTGGGTGTGCCTCCTTCCAATACCAGGTACAAAATCTTCTTCTTCTTCTTCGCGAATGGGTCTCTTAGGACCACGCAGAATTAACATTGGTTGGCCTTTCTTTTAGCCCAGTATACCTTCAAGTGGTTACACCTTATCTCTTCATCCTCAAAACCCTGTGTGGGTGTAACATGGTGGCCACTACTCCTGGAAAACTCCTGGATTTTTAACAGGTCTGGAAAATGACGAAAAATTTGAAAACTCCTGGAAAATGGCCACTGTTAATTAATTATAAAAATATTTCCATCCACTACTAAAATTCCCAGTCCGCTCTTAGTCCTCGACGTCATGATATCGCGGATGGGGTAGCAAGGGCCATCTAGCGGTCGCTCTGCAAACCCTGCTTATTTTTAACCGGAAATCTACGCGCCGTGTTTTATCTTAAATCTTACTCCCGCTCCGGTTTTGGGTGAGCACTCTATCGTTAACTAAATAAATATCCTCAGGCTACCTGTTTCTGTGTGAGAGAACACGTGATAGTATTTTTGTACAACATATTGAGTATAGACAACTTCACCGCAATAAAATTGCAGGCGGCATTCTTTTCTCTTTTTTTTTTTTTAAGCGAATATTTGAGTCACAAAGGTTTTTTTTTTAAACAACAATTAAATCATTTGTGTGTAGGCTTGCGTATCAATAACGCAATCAGCACTAACTGTATAAGTAAACCAAACACAATGGCTTTATTTTGGTCTTGAAGTAGGCAACCGATCAAGTCCCACTCCCCCAGACACGTGCTTATTTTTAAGTCTGGAAAAATGAGAATTACTCCTGGAAAATTCCTGGAAAACTCCTGGAAAATCATTGACCGATTTGAGTGGCCACCATGGAAGTTTCTTGACTTCAGTTTGGTCTAGTAAATTTGACAATCCTAATTCTTTCAGGTCTTTCTCAGTCTGTTTGTACCAATTTGGTCTAGTTTTGTTCTTCAGGTATGTGTGAATTTTATTAGTATGTTTTGGTCCATTCTAAAGTCCCCATTAGTTCCGCCCCTTGAAACAACAATAACTAAGTGCCCCATGGATTGGATGTGTCGCCTCTGTGAGTTTGGAGATAGTTTATTTTATGTTATTGCATATGTTTTATACTATTTTATATTATTTTATATTAAAGGGTTATTGTCCACATCTCATGCCCAACAGCATCCAGACTGATAAAACAGCTGTTTAGTTACTTCTGGAAAGAACAACTGGTTCAAAGAGATCCAGCATGATTTAGATCAGGGCCAACCAGTTATTGCGGCCGCGCTCGGGGAGCACTGGGTAGTCAGACTAGCGCTCCTTCCCCTACCACCACTACACTGTGGCAGCGAGGAGACGGACGATGTTCGGACCGCGCTGACTAGATACGTACGTACAGTCGTGTGGCCGACGGCCCTTGTGGGATTGTTGACATATTAATAGGGCTGTTTTGCCATAACAAATATACTGCATATACAAATCCAATGTATGGAATGTGCAGGAAACGAACACAAGTGTTAAGTAAAGAATATTGTGATTTATTCCAAACTGAAATGTGAACATATTAGAGAGGAAAATTCAACAACAAATTGTGTTCTTCTTAACACATTACATCTCTGTTGCACACTGAACATTTGGCATGCCCTTTATAAGCTGTACAGAAAAACTAAATTTCCCATTCTGCTTTAAAGACTGCTGCTTCGCCACTCCTTTTTTTTTTTTTTTGTATGTTGTTCAGTCATGACCACTGTGAAATTGATTTACTTACACGCTGTCAACAAATCGCATTGGACTAGACTAGCGACTGATGGATCGGCTGCACACTTCAGTGTGCTCAGCCAGCCAAGCTCCTCCCACCACTTCTGAAACTACCTTCCACCAAAGTGCTCGGAGCACAGGCTTAGAGCACGGCCGGAACGCTAGCGCTCAGGGAGCTCTATCTAGATGGCCCTGATTTAGATGAATTAAATTTTACGATGCTCCAAATTAAAAATAGAGAAGAGAAGAATATTTTAAAGAATAAACATTTACGATTCACATGAACAACATTTGAACAGAAAAACTACACCATCACAGATGAACAAAGGGTAGCCAGGTCAGATGGAATGAAGAAATTTTGGGTGCAGAAGAAGCTGAAGCTGAATCACTAATCTCAAAATACCGTTGTTAGACTTAATGTATTTGTATTGATTAAAGTGCTCCAATAAGGGAGTAAAATATGAAGTGTTCTTGTTTTGAGCCAGATGTGATGGGAAGTGTGGTGTTGCAGGTGAGTGGCAGGAGACCCTGTCGGAGTTTCAGAGGATGCTGATTGTGCGATCGCTTCGTCCCGACCGCATCTCCATTTGCATGACCACTTTCATCATAAACATGTTTGGTCCCAAGTTTGCGGAGCCTCCTCCGTTGGACATTAGGGCAGTGCTGGAGGACTCTAACCCACGCAGTCCACTCATCTTCGTGCTTTCGCCCGGAGTGGACCCATCCAGCAGCCTGATGACACTGGCCGAGACGATGGGCATGGCGGAGAAGTTCCACACCCTGTCTCTCGGCCAGGGACAAGCACCCATCGCTACCAAGTATGGCTATTGTTTGCATCTGCTCTTATTACTCAGCTATAGGACCCCCTCACCTATCGTATCCCCCTTAATTTTCGAGAGCCAAAATACAAAATTCTTGGAAATTGCTTATAGTACCCCTCCTTAATTACTGAGAGCCAAATTACGAGGGCTATCCCAAAACTAAGGTCCGGTTAAAAAAAAACATCCAAAATCAAAATTGTTTCCAAAGCAATTGTTTTATTGACATTCCTTACGTCTTTCTCTATTTTTCTACATAATTTCCATACTTATTTACTCATTTGTCACATCGTTCCACAAGCTCTTGAATGCCTAAGTCGTAGAACTCGGCCGCCTGCTAAGCTAACCAGTCTTTAACAGCTTCTTTCACTTCATCATCTGTGTCGAAGCTCTTGTCGCCAAAAAACTCCTTTAGGTAGCGGAACAGGTGGAAATCACTTGGCGCCAAGTCCAGACTGTACGGTGGGTATCCATCTGTTCCCATCCAAATTTCTTGATTAGAGTTTGCGTGTCATTCGCAGTATGGGGTCTGGCATTGTCATGCAACAACAACACTCCAGACGACAAAAGACCACGTCGCTTATTCTGGATTGCACGTCGAAGTTTAGTCAGGGTAGCGCAGTAGGCGGCTTTATTGATCGTTGTCCCTGAAATAGTGAATCGTCGATCTTCACGAATTCTGTCATCAACCGCATGAACCAACTCTTCTGAAATCACTGATGGTCTGCCAGAGCGGGGTTCATCGTGCACATTTTCCCGTCCTTCATTAAAGGCTCGCACCCACTTGCGCACTTTACTGTCACTCATTATGTTAGGACCGTACACTTCAGTAATCTGCCGATGTATTTCTGCCGCAGAAATGTTTCTTGCAGACAGAAACCGAATCACTGCCCTTACTTCACAATCGGTGGTCTGATTAATTGTCTTAAACATTGTGAACTGACACTATCAACAGCACACAGCAACAGTAACAACGCTACTGGCAGCTTTTGCCGCGCAAGGCATGCCAGGAGTGTTTTGCCCTTGGCCCCGCTTTCAAATATTTACGGCGAATCGGACCTTACTTTTGGAATTACCCTCGTACAACGTTCTTAGAAATTGACGAATTCTTAATTTTTTTTTAAATTATAACTAAAATTCATCCTCTTTCATGACAAAAATATTTTTCTTGTTACATTAATTCGTTTTTCAGACGATATGACCGCCATTTTGCGTACAAGTAGCACATACTTGATTGGGCAGGATATGGAATTGTGTAGCCAATGGGCTTCACCCTATATCCAATAGAAGATGCCACACTATTGGCCGAGTAGAAGCGCCAACTTTAAAATCCGCCAATGAAAGTTATGGTTTCATATCTTAGCTGCATTCTTCTGTTTTGGATACAAAGATGTATTGCGCTTCGAACTGGTGTTTGCTGCAGCCTTCTTCTAAGTTTTATTTTCAACACATTTCATTTGTTGCAAGAACCATCGTCGCTTGTGTGACACATTATTGGTGTATTAATGTGAAATATGTGAATAATACGTACTCAGTTGTGTTTACAAATGTTAGTGAGATGAGTTCGTTCAGCAGCATCACTCATTCCCTAATTGATGTAATCTCCCTCCCCATGTTCAAATAAAAATAAAGTTTGCATTTCCATAAACATGGTATATTGGCTTTCAGCAAGGTTAAGGCTGCTTGAGCTTTTAGTTCTCGCAGTCAAGAGGTGCAGTTGCACTTTATACAAGGGTTGGAACTTAACCCTCTTAGTGCCAGAGTCGCTGTGAGCGATTCTTATAAAATAAACGAAACTTGCCAGCGTCGCTCTGAGAGACGCTTCGTTTTCGTATTCTTAGAGGGGCTTATAGACCGAAAATGGCGTCTAAACTCGACGTGACCATTAAAGAGAGTTCTAGCTATCATTTTCTGGCAAACATCTTTTGTTTTCTGTCTATCGATATACTCGAGCGATATTTGAAGTTCCTTGACTTGTTTACGCGCGACTCGTAAAAGCATGGCGTCCAAGGGAAGGAAGCATTGATTGAGAGAGGAAGAAATTGAAGAATTAATGATTGATGAGTCAAGAGGTGAACTCTTGGTCTTCGTGGACAGTGATTGCGATCTTGTGTGTGACGAATCAAGTGCCGATTCCGCTTCGGACAATGAATTACCTGCGCTGAATGCGATCGTACATAACCAAACAAGTGATAGTGATGGTAATGATGTTGGTAGTAATAGTGACTCGGAAGAAAGGAATGTTGACCAGGACAATCCTCCACAGGCTACACAACCACAAATCATCATCATCTTGAGCAGTTTCCAACCGCTGATCGGGTCTGCTTACAACCACAAATGTGAAAGATAAAACTACAGGGTGCCCTTCTGTTTATTTATTTTCACTGTAATTATTTTTATTTTATTTATATCAACGGTATTTTATGAATATGCTAGATTTTAGAATTTCGGATTTTTGACACCCCTGCTGATATTTTTTCAACTAAAAAAAAACCTGCATTTCCTGGTTCTTTTGTTATGTATGTGTGCTCTCCAGTGTTCATTTTTACTCCATTTATAAGCGTGTGGTAATAGGAATAATCAAACTTTCTAATTTTTATTTTACAGAAGAAATTATTCTAATTAATTAATTAATAAAGAAAGAAATACATTTCATAATGATCTGAAAATTTCCCTGAATTTAGACAGCTATGTTTTGCACTGCCTGACTACATTTCGCTTTCGTATCTTTCAAAACAGAGGATATACATATTTTTTTCTGAAAGCCTACATTTTCCATTAAAACAGCCTGGCACTTTTAGACTTCACCTTTACCTTTTCGCCTGGCACTAAGAGGGTTAAGTAGTGGCAATTATTTATTATCAAGAGGTACTTACTTACTTACTTTCTTTCCGTGTCCGGGAGACACACTAAATTCTTCCTTTCCAGAACTCTGCAGCTCTTATCCCTCGGTCTGTGGCCAACATAAGGTCTTCCTGGCTGCAGGTTTCATTAAGATCTTTGCACGTGAGCAGGTGTTGTGGAGTCTGGATTTCTCCACAGGCACATCGTGGATCTTCTGCATAACCCCACTTCACAAGGTTGCTACGACACTTAGGCACTCCTGTTCTCATCCGGTTTAAGGACCTCCAGGTGGTATAAGGCAAATGACTACCACTGCTCAGTTCTTCTTTAGGGGTAAACCACTCTGGTACTATTTGTTTCCAGAGTGACACACGCCGGACGTCTGGCTTGGTATGGAGGGGTACTGTTCTCTTAATAAAACTCTTCCTGGATCTTAGGCGAGGAGTGGTCACCTTGTGGTTGAACATAGAATGTCTGGGATCTGTTTCAAGCTTTTGTCTCTCTTTCTCTGCTGCCACCCTGCGTCGAATAACTGGAGGTGCAATGCCAGCGAGAGGGTAGATCTTCTGCACTGGAGTAGGTCTCAGACATCCAGTGACCGGTTATCAGACAGATTCTACACACACCCAAAGTACACGGGGCTACATGACCGCGTTGTCGCAGCCCCTAAACTTAAGAACCAACCAACAATACATGTGGACTCGTTAAGAGCTATGTCCACTTGCTTGGTATGGGCAGATGCTCCCCACACTGATGATCCGTACTCTCCTGCTGCGAAGCAAAGTCCCAATGCTGTTGAACGTAGAACCTGAGGGTTCGCTCCCCACGTTGAACCTATCAACTTCCACATTATGCTATTTCTTGAGCTGATCTTGCACTTCAATTCTCTACAATGTTTCCTGAAGTTGAGGGTACGATCAAGCTTGATTCCCAAATATCGAGGCGTTTCACAGCTTTCGAGTGTCACTCCTTTCCAGACAACATTCAACTTTCTCCGGGCCTCTTTGTTGCGAAGATGAAATGCGCATACTTGTGTCTTTCCAGGGTTAGGTTTCAGGTGATTCTGGGTGTAATAATTGTCTAATCTCTCAAGAGCATTGGACAGTTTTCCCTCCACCTCCTCAAAGCTCCTACCCTGTACAGCAATAGCGGTGTCATCCGCATAAATAAATCTCCTGGCCTCTAAATATTCCGGCTGGTCATTTGTATAAATGTTGAATAGTAATGGGGATAACACACTGCCTTGAGGTAACCCGTTTTTCTGGTTCCTCCATCGACTTTTATTCCCTTGAAGTGTAACATAGAACCTTCTGTTCTGGAGCATCCCACGTATGACATTTGTTAGATTCATGTCCTTAGTGATGTTGTACAGCTTGGCTATGAGCTTCTTATGGTTCACTGTATCATATGCAGCACTGAGATCTATAAAGGCGACACCAGTGATAAGTTTATTCTCATAGCCATCCTCGATATGCTGTGTCAGGTTCAGAGTTTGGCTGGAACATGATTTCCCTGGTCTAAATCCAGCTTGATCTTGAATTAGCCGATTATCAATGAATGCTGCAATTCTTTCAAGGATCAACCTTTCAAATGCCTTGTATAGGTGGCAAAGAAGAGAGACAGGACGGAAGTTCTTTGCATCCGTTGGTTCCTTGCCTGGTTTTAGCAGTGCGACAACATGAGCTTTCCTCCACAGCTTTGGTAAGTGCAGGGTCTCGATACATCTATTCATCATATTCACCAGCCACTGGATTGTTCCTGGTCCAAAGTTCTTGATTTGTTCTGTCCTGATGTCATCCGGGCCCGCAGCTTTGTTGACTTTCATCAGCTTGATGGCATGTTCTAATTCTGCTGATGTGAAAGGACGACCGAGAAAATTATTCTCATCTTCACTAGGCTTTAGCTTCACAGGCTGAGTCTTCGTGATGGTTTTCCCGTTACGGAGCAGCTGATGAGCTATTTGATTTGGTGTAACCTTGGTGAGATCCACTGGTGGACTCTTAGGGTCGTTGCTCAAGTTTTTGACCAGCTTCCATGCTCTTCTACTGCTCTGGGCCATGTCAAGGTTTGCTAGTAAGTTCATCCATCTTTCCTTTCTTCCGTCAGCGATGCTCCTCATGAGTTCTTCACCCGTCTGAATGGTGTCATCTGCAAAAGGGTCTGTCTCGTATTTCTCCTGGTAATCTTTTAACAGATCCTTAGAATCAGCATTGAGGCCAGAAATGAACTGGGTACGGCAGCCTCGGGGAATATGTCTACGAGAGATCTTCTTCACAAGGTCAACAAAGTCTTCATAATGACTTGGCTCTGGTTGTAAATTGGACAGTTCCTCATCCAGCTCAATGGAAAACCCCTCCCAGTTTGCCTTTTTAAAATTGAAACGTCGTTTAAAAGGGACTTCCTCAGGGCTGACCACTCCTCGAACTGAACATGTGATTGGGCTATGTTGTGTCCTAGGGATGGGTTCCTCCACCGCTTTAACTACATGTTTTATCACTTGCTCACTTATGAAAATGTTGTCAGGGTTGTAACCTCTATGCCATCTACTGCTGTTGAAAGATGGTCTCAGTTTGGGGTTGTGAATCAATCTCAATCCTTCCCTCTCTGCCCATTGCTCGAGTTCCTCCCCATTCTTGTCTGTGATATTATATCCCCAACTGATGCTCTTACAATTAAAATCCCCCAGGACAATTTTGATATTCTGCTTGTCAAAGTTACTTGGCCTTTCAAAGAAGAAGAGTTCATTGGGTGGTTTATAAATGGATGTTACAGAGCAGGATTCCAATTCTACAGTCAAGATTTCTATATTGTTCCTGAACGTCATTTGAGATGACTTGACATTAATCTCTGGTCTGACAAAAACAGCACTGCCGTATTGTTCATGGGGTCGTTCGACAACCAGTCGCATTCCTTCTATTTTGGGTCTGTTGTTGTCGATCCCTCTGTGAGTTTCTTGCATCACTAGGATGTCGATCTTTAGTCGGTTGCACATGTCAGCGAGTAAGAGTGCTTTATCTCTGGATAAGCCTTCGATGTTAATTGAAGTTATTGAAAGTCTTGAAAAAGACTGGTTGAAAATGAAATATCTCCCAGTGGTTGAAGGATCAGCTGCTGTCCTATGGCCACCGTTGCCCAGGGTACGCCCGATTGTAGTATTCATAATTTGTGCTTATCTAGCAAATATTAACAATCTTCGGGGAGGCTCCTTCAGTGTACCCCATCAAGAGGTACAAAAGTGGTACATATTAGCCACCTTTACAGTCCTTCAAGTAGTCACCAGCGTGGTGCAGAACCCGTTTCCAGCAATGTGGAAGACCTAGTATACCTTTCGCTGAGCCCGTTCTGTCGATGGTGTGCATGGAGCGGTCTACAACCTGTCAAATCTCTGCAAAAGTCCGGAAGTGAGTGCCACGAAGTGGTTCCTTCATCTTAGGGAATAAATCGGAGTCACAAGGACTTAAGCCAAGGGAGTATGGTGGATGGTACAGTACTTCCCAGCCCCATTCACCGAACAAATCTGCCACAGCTCGCGTCGTATGCGTCCGAGCATTGTCGTGCAACATGATCGGTGGTTGCCGCAGAAAGTGTGGCCACTTCTTTTGCAATGCTGGGCCCAGGTGGTGCTCCAAAAATGAACAGTTATACTGTGCATTGATGGTCTGCCGTGGAGGAACGTAATGCGTTAGGATCACGCCATCACGAATGGCGGCATCATGGGTCACCCCGAAAGTCCGTCAGACCCCCAGTGCGGTGAAGGTGATGGTGATCCTCGTATACAAGATGAAGGAACCACTTCATGGCACTCGCATCCGGACTGTTGCAGAGATTCGACAGGCTGTAGACCGCTCCATGTACACCATCGACAGAACGGGCTCGGAGAAAGGTAAACTATGACTTCCACATCCCTGGCAACGGGTTCTACACCACGCTGGTGACTACTTTGAAGGACTGTAAAGGTCGCTAACATGTACCACTTTTGTACCTCTTGATAATAAATAGTTGCCACTACTTAAGTTCCAACCTTGGTATAAAGGGAGGTAGCGCAGTTCGCTACTCCAGTGGGGGTCCGGCCGGGTCATCAAGAGCCCGCTGATGAGCCAGCTTGGTATCCTAGGCGAAACCCCACACAGACACGGCACATACCTAGAAGAATTGCTGAGTTTTGCACTTCCATGTTTACTTTGTCCATTCCATTCTATTTCTTTGAATGGACTGATTAAAGATGTAAACTTTGTTTATTTTGATTAAATATATCGTACTATGTAGCATCAAAATAAAATGCCGGTAGCTTATTTTTAATCTCTCCCTTTCCCAAAATAATGGATTTTTGCGAAGTTCGCATCTATAGTACCTACCCCCTCCCTCTCCCTGCCTCCCTCTCAATTTCGGAACTAATTTAGAAAATAAGGGGATCCTATAGCCGAGTAAATACGGTATATTGCACTGTGTAAGCTACGAGTCCTGTTGCCTCTACTAGCTATTGCACACACCCTGTCCCTATGTGTGCTATCAGGGGTTTGGTTCCCAGCCAAGAAAGTCACATTTGTGGAGGGTAGGAAAAATCTCGGCACTCGGAGTCATACGATGTTGGCTCTTAAAAGATCTCTCATTTTGGTGTTTGTGTTTAGACTGGTCTCCATGTCTCGCTGTCCTAAGATATCCCCCTGTGGGTGGGGGGTTTAGAATACACCCATGGTATCCCCTGCCTGTCGTAAGAGGCGACTAAAAGGGGCGACCTTGGCTATACTTTAAGGACTCCGCGTTGTTTTGTGAATTGGACCCCCAGTGGGTGGGAGGAAGCGAATACATCCACGGTACTCCCTGCCAGTCGTAAAAGGCGACTAAAAGGGCTTCTCGGAACGGTCCCCTTTCGAGGGTTTGACAGTCAGCTCTAAAAGACATACACCCGTGCGGTATAACTCTCATTAGGTTATATCGCACTTCTTTCCATCACTGCTTTCAGGGTCTGGCAACCAAAATTTCTATATGTGTGTGCTGTTAGGGGATGGACCACTTACGCTAGCGACTACGCTCGAAAGCCTGTTCCGGTCTTGGCCGCGCCGACAGGTGGGTGTGCCATGTACCCGTTCAGTAGTATCCGCCTGACTACGCAGGTCCCCGCACAGCCGAATGTCTGAGCTGTAAAATCCAGTATATGCCAAGGGGTACATGCCGATACGGCATTGTAAAACATCGGACCCCCGGGCAATGCCTTCCAAGCTAGGCGGGCCTTGCCCTGGCTGGGTAGCGCCTACTGTGACGGCCCGTGATCGGATGTCGGTGGCATTCGGGGAGGATGATCTGGCCATGGGTTCAAAAAGAAAACTCCCCAACCAGGGTGGACCTACACCCAAACAGGGTGGTCCTACACCCAAGTCTTTAACATTTGATTCCCTACGGGGATCAACCCCCTGGGAACAATCTGTGCGTGAAAATCTGGGTGCTAACACCCCCAAGTTTCTGGTAGCTACCAGAACAGATGGGGGTGATTTCAAGCTGGTAAAGAGTATTTTGTTTTCTCGCCACATAGAAGGTGTCTATGGTGAGCTTGAGAAAGTACAAAAGATGAGGAACGGTAGCTTGTTGCTCAAGACTAGGACTGGAGAGCAAGTTGAACAACTTTTGCAATGTGACCACTTTGGCGACATTCCCGTCAAAGTGGAAAAGCACACGTCCCTGAATCTGGTCCGAGGAGTTATTTTCCACCGGGACCTGATTCTGAACACTGACGAGGAGCTCAAGGAGGATATGCGGCACCGTCACGTGACTGATGTCCGGCGCATTACGCGCAAGGTCAATGGTCAAATCGTGGATACTGGTGCTTTCATTATTTCCTTTGAGCTTTCGGTGCTCCCGGAGAAAGTCAAGGTTACAAGTTACCGTTGTGACGTACGGCCTTATATCCCTCCACCAATGAGGTGTTACAAGTGCCAGAAGTTCGGGCACATGTTATCCCGATGCTCGAGCCCCGCAATCTGCGGAACATGCAGTAAGGTATCACACGAAGCGGAAGAGTGCACAACACCTTATCAGTGCACTAATTGCCCTGGATTTCATTCTCCTCAGGACAGGAACTGCCCTGTCTTCCTGAGTGAGAAGAAAATCCAGGAGATCAAAACCCTGGATGGTCTCACCTACCAGGAGGCCCGCAAGAAGTACCGTACCACGACTTCGCCTTCTCCAACGATTGATTATAGAGCCATAATACCAAATTTGGTCCCGGCTACCTCATCTTTTGTACCAGCTGTGAAACCTGCAACTGAGTTTCCTGTTCCGAAACCAGCTCCTAAGATTATAACGGAAAGCCCGAAGGTGACTTCAACTCCACCTTCGGCCAGCACGAAGGCTGTGCGAGCGAAGGCTGCTCCGCCCGCACAGCAGGGGAGGAAGTTGAAGACTTACTCCCCACTCGGGAGGAAGTCGAAGACTTTCTCCCCACCCAAACGGTCGGCGAAAGCCGCGCCGAAGCCGGCGGAGGCGGCATCGTCGACCAGGGTCAGGAATTCGGCTCCTGACCCGTCTATATATCTTAAAGAGGCGGGGGCGGGTAAGAAGGGACCCCGCACTACGCATTCCCTTTCTCCAAAAAAGGGGAAGCCATCCGCGCCCACACCTGCGGATGCTTCTGCACCTGGGGACGTTCCGGTCCCCAGATCTACGCGCTCCCCACGGAGTTCCCCCCGCCGCCGAACTGCGTCTAGGAAATCTTCCACCGAGTCGAGTCACTCCATGACCTCACCTGAGGACATGGAGATTATAGTCGACGTAGTGGATGATGATCCTCCAGAGTCTAAGTTGTAGCTTGCTGCTCCAACTTATTCCCTAAGTCCACACAATGGCACTGTTACAGTGGAATTGTAACAGTTATGACAGGCATTTGACAGAGCTCCGTCAGCTTATTGCCCAATACGCAGCGAGTATAGTCTGCCTACAGGAAACGAACCTCAGACCTGATCACGAGACTGTTCTGAGAGGTTTCCGACTATACTTTAAAGAGCGACAAGATGCCGCCCGGGCTTCCGGGGGCGTTTGTACCTTCGTTCGCTCTGACTGCTATAGTGAGGAGTTTCCACTCGACACTCCTCTGGAAGCTATTGCAGTTCGCGTGTTCTTGCCTGCTATGACAACTGTATGTAACGTGTACCTTCCACCGAACCAGCCCCTTGATATTAATGACGTCTTTGATCTTGTTGATCAACTTCCAGTCCCTTTCCTACTCGTGGGTGATTTCAACTCTCATCACCCCCACTGGGGATCACCATCTTCCTGCCCCAGAGGAAGGGACGTGGAGGGCTTAATTCAAGGGATGGATTTATGTCTATTAAATACAGGGGAAGCTACACATTTTAGCTTAGCGCACGGCACGTACTCACACATTGACTTGAGTGTGTGTAGCCGTGCGCTGGTCCCCCTATTTGGTTGGAATGTACACGACGACCTCTGTGACAGTGACCATTTCCCGATCGTTCTTACACTTCTGAACCAGAAGCCCGTGAAGTTCCCCAGTCGTTGGGTGCTTAAGCGGGCAAATTGGCCCTCGTTTCAAGACCGAGCTGTGTTCGTTGATCTTGGTTGCAGGAGCGTCGATGACGAGGTACAGCACATACAGCACATCACCGATGTGCTTCTTGCTGCCGCCGAAGAGTCCATTCCATCCTTTTCTGGGACTCCTCGTCGCAAACTCGTCCCTTGGTGGACAGAGGATATTGCAGCGGCAATAAGAGACCGTCGTCAAGCTCATAAGCACTACCGTCGGCGTCCAACCATGGCCAATTTGGTGTGGTTTAAGAAATTTCGTGCCAAGGCACGGATTCTTATTCGCCAGAGTAAGAAACAATCCTGGGAACGGTATGTGTCTTCTATTATGGCACATAGCCCCTCCTCTCAAGTGTGGACTAAACTAAGACGCATTTCGGGAATTCAGACATCTTCTACTGTACCGGGAATTTCCATTGATAATGAATTGGTTACAGATCCTTATCGCATTGCAAACCATCTCGCCTCGCATTTTGCGGATATATCCGGTTCCGATAACTATGACCCTGCCTTCGTGGCCCTGAAGCGCGAAGCGGAACGTTTTCATCTTAGTTTTGCTTCCCGCACTTCGGAGGAGTACAACGTGCCCTTTACGGAGTGGGAACTCCGCGGAGCGCTGGCGCTCTGCAGGGACACGTCTCCTGGCCCGGATAATATTCACAACCAGATGCTTAAACACCTTAACGATGAGAGCATTCGTTATTTGCTCAGGGTGTTTAATCGTATCTGGTTGGAAGGTGTGTTTCCAGCGCAATGGCAGGAAGGTATCATTATACCTATCCTGAAGCCCGATAAGGATCCCAAATTGACAGGGAGTTACAGACCTATTTGTCTCACTACCGGTCTGTGCAAGCTCTTTGAGAGGATGGTCAATCGGCGCCTAGTGTGAGTCCTGGAGAAACGGGGACTCCTGTCTGAATACCAGATGGTTTCAGGGCGTCTCGGTGTACCAACGACCATCTGGTACGCCTAGAGACCGCCATACAGGACGCTTTTCTCCGGAGACAGCACCTAGTCGCTGTTTTCTTTGATCTCGAGAAGGCCTATGACACCACTTGGCGTTACGGCATCCTCTCTACCCTGCATCAATGGAAATTCCGAGGTAATTTGCCGGTTTTTATTGCGAATTTTCTGTTCCTTCGCCTGTTCCATGTCCGAATAGGGGGGACATATTCGCAATATCATATACAGGAAAACGGAGTCCCACAGGGAACGGTGCTTAGCGTAACATTATTTGCGATTGCCATAAACAGTATAGTCGCTGCTGCTGGTCCAGCAGTGGTACCGTCGCTATATGTAGACGACTTCGCCCTACATTATAGTGTGCAAAATATGGCGGTCGCTGAACGTCAGCTACAACAAGCTATTCGGAGAGTGGAACGCTGGACGCTGGAGCATGGCTTTCAATTCTCAACCGCTAAGTCCTCGGTTGTCCATTTCTGCCGAAAGCGCACCCTCCATCCAGATCCTGAGCTTTATCTAGGCAATGTAGCTTTGCCTGTTGTTGCTGCGTACCGGTTCCTTGGGCTCCTTTTCGATCAGAAATTGACGTGGGAACCACATGTGCGGTGTTTGAAAACTGCCTGCGCTAAGAAACTCATCATGTTGCGGTTTCTTAGCGGCACATCATGGGGGGCGGACCGCGCGGTGCTCCTGCGTTTTTATAAGTCACTGATATTATCTAGGTTAGATTATGGCAGTGTAGCATATGGTTCGGCCCGTAAGTCAGTGCTTGTTAAACTGGACAGTGTCCACCACGGCGGTGTGAGGCTGGCGACGGGTGCTTTTCGGACAAGCCCAGTCGTCAGCTTGCTCGCCGAGGCTGGCGTACCTCCTTTACACCTGAGGCGCCAACAAGTACTGCTGACCTATGCTGCAACTATTCGACAGATGCCACTTCATCCAAGCTATCCATGTTTGTTTTCCAATCCGAATCGCTGGCTGTTTGATGTGCTCGCCTGAGCCACTCGGCCGGCGGGGATTCGTTTGGATGACTTATACCGTCAGTTCCGATTTCCTTCTGTCTCCTGTATCGTCCGAGTACCTAGCAAGGCCCCTCCGTGGATGGTCTCTCGCCCTGATATCATCCTGGATCTGCACACTGGCCCCAAGTCGGACACGGACTCCTCCGTCCATCGGAGGCTGTTCCAGTCCGTGGTGACACGGTATCCGGGATCAGGGCTTGTATTCACGGACGGTTCGAGGGTAAGCGAGAAAGTAGGCTGTGCATTTGTGGTTGAGGATCGTCGGTTTCTCTTTTCACTTCCCGAGGCCTGTAGAGTGTACACTGCAGAGCTCTATGCCATCTTAGAGGCTCTGCGGTACACGTTATCAGACGATCACCAGCATTTTCTTGTGTGTACTGACTCTCTGAGTGCGCTGCAGGCGATCGATGTGTGTTTCCCGAAGCACCCGTTGATCCAGCGTGTGCACGACCAGCTCGTCAATTCGCGTAACGCTGGAACCGGGGTGACCTTTGTGTGGCTTCCTAGCCACATGGGTATTGCGGGAAACGAGCTTGCTGATCAGGCGGCGAGAGAGGCAGTCGCACTGCCCTCGCTACCGTATAAGATGCCTGCTAGTGATGTGCGCTCTCAGTTGCGGCATTCGATCCTGTCGCATTGGGAGGAGGCATGGCGTGCCACGCCTCCACCCAACAAACTGAGAGGCATCAAGGAGACAACGAAGGTGTGGAAATCTTCCTTCCGATCTCTTCGGAAGGAAGCTGTGGTACTCTGTCGACTCCGGATCGGCCATGGGATTGCTACTCACTCCCACTTGCTGAAGAGAGAAGATCCCCCTGTGTGTACTTGCGGCGCCCACCTAACCGTGGCAAACCTTCTCTTGGAGTGTGTGGATCTGGCCGATCTGCGAGGGACTCTTAAACTGCCTAATACCCTCTCCCTTTATCTCCGTGATGACGGGCCGTCAGCTGACCTCGTCATCTGGTTCATGAGGGAGAGTGGTTACTTTTTTAAGTTTTAATGTGTAGTTACGACTTTTAATTCAGGTTAAATCTGTTTTATGTTTTTATTATTTTTTTATTTTTTATTTTATTGTGTTATGTATTGTCTTGTTCACTATGCCTTATTTGTTTTATCCTTTTTTACCATCCGCCTTTTATTCTTTTTATTCAAATAAGGCATAATTTTTGGGGCTCACTGTCTATTTTATAAACACCATTTTCGCTTCATCCATGGCAGTGAGTTGTTTTTATCTACATCCTTTCATTTCACGCCATTTAATTTCATTAGGGGCCGATAACCTCGATGTTAGGCCCCTTAAAACAACAATTATCATCATCATCATCATGTCCTAAGCTAATTGTTTCTTACACCTTACATCTGAGGCAATCTGTTTAACATATTACAACCTTGGTCTACCCCTACAGATTTTGTCCTCAACCCTTCCTTACATAACTATGTTTGCTATTCCTGAGTATCTTAGTATGTGTCCTACCAACCTATCTCTTCTCTTCATTAGCAGTCGCCAGAAACATCTCTCCTCTCCCACTCGTCTTAATTCCTCTTCATTCGTAACCCTATCTACCCATCTGATCTTCATCATTCTCCTGTAACACCACATTTCAAACGCTTCAATTCTCCTCTTTCTGCTGCTCCAACAGTCCAAGTTTCACTTCCATAGAGCGCCACTCTCCAGACAAATGCTTTCAAAAATGACTTTCTAATACCGGTATCTTAATCTGTATTTTGTGTTAACAGATTCCTTTTTGGTAGAAATGCTTTCCTTGCCTGAGCCAACCCTCTTAGCTTCGTCCATCACTGGTTATTTTGCTTCCTAAGTAGCGGAAGTCTCCTACTTCCTTTAGCTTTTCACCTGCCAATTCAATAGGGGTTACTGATTTCTACCAGGCACATTCCATTATTTATGTTTCGCATTTATTGACTTTCCTCAAGGTTGAGTCCATACTACCTAGAACCGCATTCAAATCCTCTGGTGAATCAGTTTAGCTGACAATGTCATCAGCAAATCTCAGAGTTGTAATTATTTCACCTTGAATCTTTACTCCTACTTTAACCCGGCAGTGGTCGTGGGGGGAAGGATTATCTCACTTTGCATGTAACTCTCCAACCCGCACACGGATTCACCTACCCTCCTAGGTATTCCTAGTAGGGGGCATAACGAGACACCTACCGCAACAATAGCAATTTAACACTTGAAACATTCACACGGTTACTATTATTATACGTGTCCGCACAGAAGTGAGACTTTCCCTCACCCGCGACTATAAACGGAACCTTTTTTTTTTAGTTACTTTTCATTGCATAATTTCAAAATCGCTAATTAAGTAGAAGAACATGTGGAGCAAGAATTAAGAACAAATTGTGAGGCAGATGATGATTTGTTGGAAGTTGGCAGTGCTAGTGAAGTCGAAGAGGATAATAGAGAACTTAGTGATTCAGTGCTTCAGATGTTTCTGGCAATGAACTGGATAATCCTGGTGCACAGTACTTGGGGAAAGATGAACTATTAGAGATATTATACATTTCAGGTTCCGTATTGACAGTAATCATTAAAATTAAAACTTTCAATTTCCGCCTGGTCAATACTATACTTTTTTTTATAAAATATTTCAAGGGTACATGTTTCAGGTCCCAATCTTTCTGGACCCTTCTTCAGCCCATAAAATCACACATGGAGCCCATCAAATCACAAAAACATCGATAAACACAAACTGCACACACACAATAAATAGATAAAACACTGTAAAAACATCTAAGAGTCTAAAATCTAAAAATAACATGCATGTTTTACTGTCTTCAGGAACATGTTTTCACTTGTTCTTCATCTAAATAAATGTCATTTGACGCTGTGAAACACTGGGCACATATTTTGAAGTCTATGAGTGGCGTGCTGTAGATAGATAGATAGATAGATAATGCCTTTATTGGTGGCGAAGTTAGGGCTCAAGGCCCTCTCTTACACTTAACCACTAGAAGAGTATACATCTACATGACTTATAATTACAAATAGCACAAATAATATTAATAGCAATAAGAATAGTGATAATATGGATAATGGTAGAATCATTGATTTCAAAAATACACAAAGTAAAGTACGGTACCCTTAAATGACGTAACTACAGTAATCCGATCATTCATCTCATTCATTCATTCGTTCATTCAACATTTATCCAGGAAGTCAGCGGGCTCCACCCAGCAAATACTCGCAGCAAGCCACTTTAAACTTGCGATGAGAGGGATTGTCTCTAATGTTCACAGGTAGCAAATTCCATGACCTGGACGCAGAGATTATGAACGAGCGGTTGTAAACAGCAGTACGGTTTATAGGTATGGCAAGAGAGGAGCCAGATCTCGTATTGTGGTCATGATAGGACGAGAGGTAAGAAAACGGTAAAACAAGATAGTTAGGGGTATTAGTGGAAAGTATTTTGTGCAGTAGTGATAACATGTGGAGTTCACGACGCTGGTGCACTCGAAGCCACGACAGCTCCTTATAATAGGGTGATATATGAACATCATATCGCAGGCCAAAGATATATCTTACACAGTTGTTGAGGCACCGGTCCAGTTTCTTGTTCCTGTCGCAGGTTATTTCAGTCAACACAGTGTCACAGTAGTCAAATATAGGTAGTATCAGAGAGCGAATTAGTTGTACTTTAAGTCGAACAGAGAATACATTACCGAACCGTTTCAGAGGATATAAGCATTTATGTACTTTATTACATGTGCTTATCACCTGTTTAGTCCAATTTAAGGTCTCAGTCATAATAATTCCTAAGTTTGTCACTGAAGTAGAGTAGGGTATGATTTTATTATTTAAAATTATTGGCGAGATGTCACGTTGCTTGAGATAATATAAGTTTTTACTGGTACCGATAATAATCACTTGAGTTTTATTTGGGTTTATTAATAAACTGTTTTTATAAGCATAGTCACTAAGCTGTTGTAGGTCAGAATTTATTTTAATAATTGCATTATTGATATCACTCGGTTTTGAATGATAGTAGATCTGTACATCATCTGCATACACTTGCAATTTGCAGAAATTAAGGGCTTTTGATATGTCATTTATTTGGATGATAAATAACAGTGGCCCAAGAACCGAACCCTGAGGGACACCGAGGGTCTTACTTTGCCATCCCGAACTCGCATTTCCCACTATCACACGTTGCCGGCGATTTTCGAGATAAGAGGAAAAGAACCGGAGTGACACACTATTAAAATTTAGTTCTCGAAGTTTCTGCAGTAGCAACTGAGGGTTGATGGTGTCAAAGGCACTACTGAGATCTAATAATGTCAGTACAGTCACGTCCCGTTGGTCCATTGCACATCTGATATCATCTGTCACTCGTAGTAAGGCTGTCGCAGTGCTATGCCCCTTTCTGAAGCCGGATTGGAAGGGGTTGAGTAGGGAATGCTTTGTAAGGTATTCAGTAACTTGTGTATGAACTAGACGTTCAAGTACCTTGGATAATGGTGGTAGGATGGATACTGGACGATAATCTGAAGGAGAATCAAACTTGGAGCTCTTCGGGATAGGTCTAATTAGTGCATCTTTCCAAACATCTGGGAACACTCCGTTTGTCAGGCAGTAGTTGAATATATGAGTTAATATTGGCAGAACAGCTCCCAAGACATCCTTAATCAGTGATACAGGAATGTCATCATTACCTGTGGCATTGGATGAAATAGAGTATATCACACCTTTAACTTCATTCGAGCTGACATTTCTAAAAGAGAATTGCTCAAAAACAGACTGCTGTTGTAACAGGGGTACCGGTAGTGAACTTTTAGGGAAGGAGGTAGAGGCTACTTTTGGCCGTGCGAAGTGATCATTTAGAGCCTCTAGCGATATGCTTGGTACATGTTGTTCAACTGTCTTACCTATCCCTACCGCACGTAATTTACTCCATTTTTGTCTAGGGCTGTTGGTTTTCATCAGTTCCTGAAAGTATTTATATTTAGAATTTCTAATTAGCTGCTTGGTTCTGTTTCTCAGAATTCTATATCTCTCAAAATCAACTGCATCATGTGTCAGTCTGTATTGTCTGTATAGTTTGTCACGACTGGCCATAGCAGATCTTACCTCGGCCGTTAGCCACGCAGATGAAGAGCGGGTAATTCTTACCCGTTTCTTTGGTGCATGTTTGTCAAATATTTCTAGTACCATTAAATTGAATGTATTTACTTTAGAGTTTATGTTCTGAGAATTACGTATATTATCCCAAGGCAAGTTATATGCATCATAGCGTAGTTTATTCTGGTCAATATGTCGTAAGTCTCGTATTGTAATGTAGCGTGGTTTATACTTAGGTATTCGAATAGAATAACATACGTACAATAGATCATGTGAAGAGATGCCAGGAGCAGGGATCTGTCCGTGTTTAATTACTTTCTGAGGTTGATTTGTCACAAGAAGATCAATTAAGGTATGGCTCGTATGGTCAGTGTAATGAACATGATTAGTAGCGTTCAGGGGTAAAACCGTCATGTTTGTGGCAAGAAATAAATTCAGTAGGCTGTTAACTTCACCAGTCTGCTTTAAAAGGTCAGTGTTAAAATCACCCATGATTATAATGTCGTCGTATGCCGAGGCAAGACCTGCTAATGTATCTTCAAAATCAGCAGTCTGTCTTATTTTAGGTGGCTTGTATACAATCCCTATTAATATCTTTTTATGGCAGTCTAATTCTACAAACATAAATTCTGGTCGCAGTATAAGTGTTGGGTCAGAAGTGGAAATTATCTTACATTTTAGGTCGTTTCTGTAATAAAGTAGAAGCCCGCCACCTATTTTGTCAATACGGTCATGGCGTAATATAGAGTATGCATCAAGGTTAGCTGCAGATGACGGCATGTCTTTACGCATCCAACTTTCACTGATTCCAATAATATGTACATTGTTTACTTCAAAAATAGCCTCTACCTCCTCCAGATGCGCTATTAATGACTGACCATTTAGGTGACAACACTGTAACGACCGCGGGTGGCTCTTAAGCTGCTCTTGCAACACAAGTCCCGTTGAAGCTGGTAGGGACGGGAGAGAAGGGGTGGGCGAAGTTAGGGGAGAGGAATGCAGGTCAATGGTATTGCCGTTGTCCTGGTCAACAAACATCTGAAAGTATGCAGTGGGAAATAAATTTAAGTAAGTAGTAAAATGAGCTTACCTGAGCAACCTGGTGAGCAGATCCACTGACTTTCACAAGCACACACATACACACACAAATATAAGCTAATTACTATACACATATTTTCTATCCTAGGTTCACTTGTTCATCCTACTCCCTGCCATATTGTTTAACTGCATCATCGTGCATATTTGAATTTTGATTCCATCCTCCCTTAAAACACAAATACGTCCATCTTGAGTCCAGCATTTCTGCAATCCCCATATATCCCGTGCCTGATTTAAGATAGTTTTTCTCACACTTGTGAGTGACTCAGTTAGCATGAGCCCACTGCCCTTAAAAGCTCGCTTCGCACGCCACACACGATCTCGATCATGCTACCGAAGAAACTTGATGATAATCGGTCGATTTCCTTGCGAGACCACCTCAGCAGACGTTCGATATCGGCGGCCCAGCCTGTGGCAGCGATCCACATCAAGCAGTGAGATATCCACTGAAAGTTTATTTTTCAGTGTCTCGAGTGCTATTTTGTAGACGTCCTCAGACGGCTGCTCAGGGACCCCATGCAACAAGAGGCAGTTTCGGCGACTGTACTGTTCAGCCTCATCCAATACCTCGTCTTGTTTGTGAAGCCGGTTTTCCAGTTCCTTCAACTCCCCTTTAAGTCTGGAGATGTCATCACTGGCCTGTTTCTTGAACGACTGGAACTCATCGCCAAGAGCTTGGAGCACGTTTGGTGGGTTGGCGGCACTGACAGCTGAATCCAGGCGAGCTTGATATTCTTTCAAGGAATCTTCGAAAGCCGATATTTTCCTAGCTACTTCCTTTAGAGACATCGCGTTTACTTTTTAGTGAAGAGGATGCCTAATAATATGACTTAGTTCACACGAATCAGCACTTTCTGCAACTTAACTTTCTATTTAAGCAGGGTGTAGCAAGAGCAACTTCACTCAACCGTCACACTTGCCGCCATCTTGCTGTATATCTTGTACTGTTTTTGTGGCTGAAGATGGGTTGGACGTCAATAGCTACATGTTACAAATTCTTGTTTTAAAATTTTATGCATTTGGCAACTTGTCTTAAGATAGTCTTCTGCCATACGGTATCTGAAATGATTGACATAATTAGTACTGAATGTAAGGAAAAAACAATTACGTAAGACGGCTCGAAAACGGATTGCATAAAACTTACGGAAAAGTCAGAGAAGATTGGTTGGCGTGTAGCTACATTTGAATCCTGAAGAAGACAAACAGTGCGAGTTAATAACAATGCATCTTACTTATAGCCCAACTTACTAGAACAAGAAAGAAGAAATTTGGTCGTATGAATTTAAGAAAACGTAAAAACTTACCGAAGTCAGACGAAAACAGCCCCGCGGCGACAAGTGGAAGTCAAGCTCCGCTCGGCTAGAGTAACTTAATAATACCGAGTGCGTGTGCCTGACGTGTATTAAGGAGTAAACAAACTGCTCGGCTTGAAGGGGTGGGGGGGGCGGTCGAGAATGGGCAAAGCGGTTTAGATGAGTTAGTGGTTGGAGAATGGGGGGGGGGGAAGATGGGGCTTATTGAAAGAAAAGATAGGCATTGTGACCTATGGCGGTTTATGCGTTTTGATATTTAAATGATCTGCTATCATATCGAATAATATGTTTGTCTCATAATTAATGTCATGCAAATTATTAGAACAATTTGAACTCTGAGATGTATTTATGTGAATTGCGTCTAAGACATTCATCAAGCTGCCCTTATTGACGTAATGTAAGATGTTCATGTCATTGTCTATGGTCGTGAACTTATGACCGGATTCCTCCATATGTGTCGCCATTGCTGAAAATTTTCTGTGTTTAATGGCAGAAATATGTTCATTATAACGAATACGGAAGCTTCTTCCGGTTTGGCCTGTGTATGTAGCATTGCACTGGTTACAATTGAGCTCATAAACACCGGATTTCGTGACGTTGACTTTACTAGAATTGAAGAATTTTTTAAAATTTGAGTTACTGGTTTTGTAGGCTACATTTATATTGTATTTCTTTAATACATTAGTTACAGTATAAATACTTCGATCTATAAAAGTTAAAGTGGCTAGATTTTTCTTGGCGGAATTATCTTTTGTTAATTTAGTGACAGGTTTGTTTTTCAATTTATGAAACAAATTATTGACATATTTGCGACTATATCCATTGACTTTGGCTATTTGATGTATTATTTTGATTTCTTCTTTCAAATCTCTGTTAATGAGGCTTATAAAAGTCGCATTTTTGTGGTTGCCCGGGTGGTTAGAATCCTGACGTATGATCACGTTTGTCTGTGAAGGCTTCCTGTAAATGTTGTACTGTAACCGGTTATCTTTTTTAATAACCGTTAAGTCTAAATAATTAATTTTGTTATCTCGTTCTGACTCTAAAGTAAATTTAATGTTATTATCGATGCTATTCAAAATGTCCATTACCTGATCTATCTCTTGTACTTGGTTGTTTATGATTAGGAAAACATCGTCCACATACCTGCCCCAGAACTCAATGCCTTTGATTTTATTAATAATTTTTTCCTGCTCCATGTGGTCCAAACAATAGAAATTATCCATAATAAATTGAATAACGACAGCGATCTTTCTAAAGTAGAAATAGAAGAGCTCATAGCAATTATAAAATTCGTCACTAGTAACAACGTGCTTACCTTTAATGGGAAAATCTATAAGCAATTAGAAGGTCTCGCTATGGGATCCCCTCTTTCAGGCATTATGGCCAACATATATTTGGACCACATGGAGCAGGAAAAAATTATTAATAAAATCAAAGGCATTGAGTTCTGGGGCAGGTATGTGGACGATGTTTTCCTAATTATAAACAACCAAGTACAAGAGATAGATCAGGTAATGGACATTTTGAATAGCATCGATAATAACATTAAATTTACTTTAGAGTCAGAACGAGATAACAAAATTAATTATTTAGACTTAACGGTTATTAAAAAAGATAACCGGTTACAGTACAACATTTACAGGAAGCCTTCACAGACAAACGTGATCATACGTCAGGATTCTAACCACCCGGGCAACCACAAAAATGTGACTTTTATAAGCCTCATTAACAGAGCCTTAAGACTTCCATTGTCGGATAATGATTTGAAAGAAGAAATCAAAATAATACATCAAATAGCCAAAGTCAATGGATATAGTCGCAAATATGTCAATAATTTGTTTCATAAATTGAAAAACAAACCTGTCACTAAATTAACAAAAGATAATTCCGCCAAGAAAAATCTAGCCACTTTAATCTTTATAGATCGAAGTATTTATACAGTAACTAATGTATTAAAGAAATACAATATAAATGTAGCCTACAAAACCAATAACTCAAATTTTAAAAAATTCTTCAATTCTAGTAAAGTCAACGTCACGAAATCCGGTGTTTATGAGCTCAATTGTAACCAGTGCAATGCTACATACACTGGCCAAACCGGAAGAAGCTTCCGTATTCGTTATAATGAACATATTTCTGCCATTAAACACAGAAAATTTTCAGCAATGGCGACACATATGGAGGAATCCGGTCATAAGTTCACGACCATAGACAATGACATGAACATCTTACATTACGTCAATAAGGGCAGCTTGATGAATGTCTTAGACGCAATTCACATAAATACATCTCAGAGATCAAATTATTCTAATAATTTGAATGACATTAATTATGAGACAAACATTTTATTCGATATGATAGCAGATCATTTAAATATCAAAACGCATAAACCGCCATAGGTCACAATGCCTATCTTTTCTTTCAATAAGCCCCATCTTCCCCCCCCCCCCCCCCCCCCCCATTCTCCAACCACTAACTCATCTAAACCGCTTTGCCCATTCTCGACCGCCCCCCCCACCCCTTCAAGCCGAGCAGTTTGTTTACTCCTTAATACACGTCAGGCACACGCACTCGGTATTATTAAGTTACTCTAGCCGAGCGGAGCTTGACCTCCACTTGTCGCCGCGGGGCTGTTTTCGTCTGACTTCGGTAAGTTTTTACGTTTTCTTAAATTCATACGACCAAATTTCTTCTTTCTTGTTCTAGTAAGCTGGGCTATAAGTAAGATGCATTGTTATTAACTCGCACCGTTTGTCTTCTTCAGGATTCAAATGTAGCTACACGCCAACCAATCTTCTCTGACTTTTCCGTAAGTTTTATGCAATCCGTTTTCGAGCCGTCTTACGTAATTGTTTTTTCCTTACATTCAGTACTAATTATGTCAATCATTTCAGATACCGTATGGCAGAAGACTATCTTAATCCATAAAAGACAAGTTGCCAAATGCATACAATTTTAAAACAAGAATTTGTAACATGTAGCTATTGACATCCAACCCATCTTCAGCCACAAAAACAGTACAAGATATACAGCAAGTTCTTACAGCACGCCACTCATAGACTTCAAAATATGTGCCCAGTGTTTCACAGCATCAAATGACATTTATTTAGATGAAGAACAAGTGAAAACATGTTCCTGAAGACAGTAAAACATGCATGTTATTTTTAGATTTTAGACTCTTAGATGTTTTTACAGTGTTTTATCTATTTATTGTGTGTGTGCAGTTTGTGTTGATCGATGTTTTTGTGATTTGATGGGCTCCATGTGTGATTTTATGGGCTGAAGAAGGGTCCAGAAAGATTGGGACCTGAAACATGTACCCTTGAAATGAAAAAATCCACAGCCTGCTTCCAGTCTTCGACCGGGGCAGGAATGGAATGAATGAAGCCCCCATCTAGCGGCGAGGATATGAACTGTGCCGGCTGCCGAGGCCTGACGCACTCCTCTGGGGCAATGATTAAATGAATGACAGATGAAATGAAATGATAGTGGAGAGTGTTGCTGGAATGAAATGTTGACAGGGAAAACCGGAGTACCCGGAGAAAAACCTGTCTGCCTACGTTTTGTCCAGCACAGATCTCACATGGAGGGACCGGGATTTGAACCACGGACCCAGAGGTGAGAGGCCGGCGTGCTGCCGCCTAAGCCACGGAGGCTTATCACCCTTGAAATATTTTATAAAAAAAAGTATAGTATTGACTAGGCGGAAATTGTAAGTTTTAATTTTAATGAAAGATGAACTCACAAACTGATACATCCATTGCCCACAATTCGTTGCAAAAACCTTGTTCGAAGCCTTAGTAAAAGATGAGGCAAAAATTGTTACCTCCCACAGCGAGGCGTGGAGATTGTTTTTTCCTCAGGAAACTATTCAAGAAATTGTGGACTGCAGTAACATACAAATGTCAAAATTGTATGAAAATTATGCACGAGAAGGGGCGCTTGAAACACTGACTGAAGAAATAACTGCGTTATTTGGCCTATTCTATCTCAGGCGTTTTGAAGGTTTCTCATGTGAATGCAGAAGACTATTGAGCAATCTCTGCCTTATTTCTTTCTAACAGTTCCCACTACTGTCGATCCTTTCTTCAGCGAGTCTAAAGCCAGGGTAACCGTTGATAAATAATTATCGACAGTGTAGTTCCTTCCGTTATTCTCAATAGGATGTGCTAGTCGTTTGACAACCTCTGCAGGCTTGCTCACAACAGATTAAGGCCCATTGGGTTGCTTTCCGATATAAACTTCCCTTTTGTATACAGTGGAATCTCGTTAGTTCGTTTTTCAAGGGACTGAAAAATTTGGATGTCATATGCGGGAAAACGTACTACCGAAAAACACCATACTGCATTTACAACGTATAAGAAAGAACTCGGCGTATATATGGACGTCAAATCGCCGACCTTAGTAAGTGATTGTATGCACTACTACAGTCACGACATAAACATGTGTTATCAGTAACTTACACGCAATAAATAACATAAAAATGAATTACTGTTCCTCTACACTACAGTATAATACAGGGTCTTTATTTCTGCTTAGCAAGGACATTCTCGCTCTCGCGCTCCGCCAGTGACGGCTCAGTTACCGGCGACCGCGCACGCACATGTTTGAAGCACGGGCTTGCTTGAATCACTTCAATAAAGCGCTTTCTAGTTGAGGAAACTGTCCCTCTCGCACACGTTTCCTTTTGCCGCTCATTCCTTCTTCAAATGCACGTTCGATTTCCTTCCTTATGCCGAGAATCGTGTTCAGTGTAGACGGAGGAATGTTCCACTTTCGCGCTATATCCACACGCTTCATGTGAGGATTGCATTCCACGTCTCAAATGTATTTCATCTTCTCATCATTAGTTATCTGCCGTACTTTCTTCTTATCCATTATGAAACACGCAATAAAATAGGTCATAACTGGACGTGAACACTAAGAACTACAAGACAATAGTGCGGAATACGAAGACAATAATGCGCCTACGTGAGAAATAAACAAAGGGAAGGGGGTGAAGGGCAGCGGGAGAGAGACACGTCACCTGTGTTGCGTCATAGCTATAGCCACTTCTACGCCGTCAAACACAATAAAATCATCTACACTGTCAATAACTATCAGAGAATATGCGGCAATATCGCGTCGTGTTTCCCAGAAGCGGAATTTTTTAATGAAATAAGAATAAAATACGGTTCACTAACAAATAGTTCAACGGAAATTTGATCGTTGTAAGCGGGAATAGAGAACGTATTAAGGGGATATATCAACATGAATTTAGTAGGATAGGGACTTGAGAAAGGGCAGCGGGAGAGAGACACGTCACCTGTGTTGCGTCATAGCTATAGCCGCTTCTACGCCGTCAAACACAATGAAATCATCTACACTGTCAATAACTACCAGAGAATATGAGGCAATATCGCGTCGTGTTTTCCAGAAGCCGAATTTTATAATGAAATAAGAATAAAATACGGTTCACTAACAAATAGTCAACGGAAATTTGATCGTTGTAAAGGGGAATAGAGAACGTATTAAGGGGTTATATCAACATGAATTTAGTTAGATAGGGACTTGAGAAAGGGCAGCGGGAGAGAGACACGTCACCTGCCGTTGCTTCATAACTATAGCCACTTCTACGCCGTCAAACACAATGAAATCATCTACACTGTCAATAACTATCAGAGAATATGAGGCAATATCGCGTTGTGTTTTCCAGAAGCCGAATTTTATAATGAAATAAGAATAAAATCAGGTTCGCTTACAAATAGTACAACGAAAATTTGATCGTCGTAAGCGGGAATAGAGAACGTATTAAGGGGATATATCAACATGTATTTTGTAGAATTGGGACTGGGACTTGAGAAAATCATCACGCTAAACGGGAATACGTCGTAACCGAGAACGTGCTAACGAGATTCCACTGTATATACTTAATAAATGCGAGCATCCGACAGAGAATATGTTATATTTAGATGCCATATTTAGACTGCTCTGATTTAAAACGTTTCATTATTCTCATTGGTCTGGCAAAATTAAAGTATCTTTTATGTAAAATATCTATTAGATACTTCATGAAAGCAAATAAACCTATTACCATCCCTTTCAAAACAATCATTAGTGTATAAAACTTGAAATTACGAAGGTGAGCGAAAATCTCACCCGCAACCACTTACGTCAAAATTACACCGCGACCACTGTGGGGTTAAATTTCTCTCTCATTCCCTTCATTGCTTGTTCAAGGAATACCTCTCTG
Source organism: Meconema thalassinum (assembly GCA_946902985.2). NCBI lineage: Eukaryota > Metazoa > Arthropoda > Insecta > Orthoptera > Tettigoniidae > Meconema > Meconema thalassinum. The sequence continues at coordinate 13,661,541 of OX336399.1, read as the reverse complement.
AATACCAGCCTCTAATGTCCTTCAACTCTAATAACTGCCGTCTAGATTTTTGTATGGATTGTAGATCACCCTCCTATCCCTGTACTTTATCCCAATCCTTTTCAACATGTCGTTATCAAGGTCCATTTCTATGTTTACAAATGCTGTAACCGAATTTATTCAGTTCCAGTAGCTCACCCTCGGGTTTTGCTTCGCGCAGTTAGTTTGGGGTATTTTATTCGTATCTTATTATATTGGGTTAATGTGGGGTTGCAGAGGTGATTTTTATTGTGCCTGTGTGTCTTTGTGGACGGATTCATTTTTGGATGGTCCGGACAACCTAGGATCACTGTTTATTAATTATCGGTTTTTGGATATTTGATATTATAAAATACGGGGTTTTGCGATTTATTACGTTTTGGGAATAAGGATATAAGACTGTATTTAAGTAGAAGCATTATTTCATTTTGGTTTGGGGTTAATTGCTTTATTTTGACCTAGTAATGTTAAAGGTTAGATTCGTGGCTGTACTATAAAGGTACAATGTATTGGTCTTTTCGAGTGCTGGATTTGTTACATACCCGGAAAAGACAGGCAGTAATTCGGCTTGTGTGGGATTACCTAGGCTATTTATGGCATGAACTCCCACGAACTTCGTGAGGAATACCATTGTGTGACGTCAGTGTGGATTTTGACTGTCTGATGTTCGTGTGTTGACACGGATATTCCGCTAGGAGCGGGCCACGCACAAATTAGTTCCGGCAGAAACATTGGGGTTATGTAGATCCCTGCGCTAGTGCATATAATGGCGTGTTTGGAGTTCTGAAGGTGTCTTATTGCTTTATTGGCCGAGTCCAAGTCTTCTTGCGCCTAGGGTCGATTTATCTGGCAGGGTCCGGTAATCGTACAGCAGAGACTGTAATTAGACATCCACTGAGCATTGTGCTATTGGATGACCACATATTTTCAACATGGTTAAGTTCATAGACCATGGGTCGCTGATAATATCACGCCCTGAAGGACAATCATAACCTCACTTCATCATCTGTTGTGGAAGGCATGGGAGGATGCTGCGGAGTGGAAGTCAACAAGTCTGGCGAGTGTAGATTCGTGCTCAAACAGTGCAAAGTGAAATATGTATAGGTGGCTGATATGCCTAAGGTCTGTAATGATCGCAAGTGTTTTGTTGCTCAAGGAACATAAATTCAGTGAGCAAAGGTACTGTACAGAAATTATTACAAGTGTATTGAAGGGTATTTTGTGTTGTATATTTGTGTACATATGTGTTAGAACAGCCAATAGATTATCATTTTAAAATCCATGTGTGTTTATATTCCTGTCTTGCATGAACCTGTACATCAGCAAACGCATGCCAAATGCCCTACGCCTGGGAGAAAGAGTTTCCATAGTCGGGGCAACAGCTATGTATTTATTTCTATTTTATTCAGGAAGACCCATATGGTCAACCTTGGCGCCCATTCAAAGTCGGGAAGTAACGTTAAAATCACTTGTGGCCTGTATTTAAAGGCAGTAAATTCTGTAGGTTTGTGGTAAATGAGGGTAGTTAAAGTTAAATCAACTCCAGCGAGGAGGTTGAGAAAATTTCAGTGGCGAACCCAACGTGAGGCCTTAGACATGCTGATGTGTACCAGGACACAGGAATTAAACTGTAGGCATATTTTCGTAATTTTACATATTTTCAATTAGGGATGGCTACGTTAGAGCCAGGATGCAATTCTGCTTTGTTGGTGGACGGTGTTGGTGAGCAGCAAAACCAGACGGGTTCCGATAGGCAATTTGTTACAGGGATGGGGGAAAATAGTAGAATCATGGGAGATTTATTAGGGCAGGGGGGAGATGAATTAAACATGGGATTAGGATGTCAGAGCACAAGCTCTGAAGGTAGTAGTAATTCAGAGGTGAAGGATGGCGATACTTCTGTGGCAGTGAGTGGTGATGATTCAGGTTCGATGAGAGCCATGTTGGAGAAGCTCCTGTTTCTTAGTAGCAGTTCCGAGGAGAGGATAACCAGTCAGATGGCCTCCCAGATGAAGGAAATGTCAGCAAAGATAGATGAGGTCAAAGAGCAGGTGACTATCCTAGACAGCAGTGTTACTCGCCAGTTTAGTGAAGTCAGAGTAGAAATCACTAATCTGGAAATTAAGCTAGGTGGTCGGATTGCTGCTCAGGAACAAAGGTTAGAATCTGAGTTAGAGAAGCTAGGTGCCAAGCAAGAGAAGTTGGCAAAGGAGGTTTCAAGCCAGGCACTGAAGACTAGCGAGAAATTTTCCAGAGCAGATAGGAAGTTGGAAGAGCAGAGAGTGGAGATAATAATCATAGTAGAAGAGAAAATTGAGCTAGTTACGAAGGAAAGTAGCAGGAAAGTAGAAGAGGTTAGGGATAAGCAGGCTATAGTCGAGCAGAAGCTAGTAGCTACTAGTGGTGAGTTTGCTTTATTAGGAAAGAAGGTTGATGAGAATATCAGTGAGGTCAGAGAAAGAGTGACTAGGATAGAGGAAGAAACGGAACGTGAACTGAAGAAGTTGAAGGCAGGTAGGGGTCATCCGATTCAGTTTTTAGGGCACTGTAGCCAGAGTCGAGATTACGAGGTTCCTAAGTTCAATGGTAGGACGTTCAATCCTATGGAATTTGTGAAGTTAGTCGAAAAGAAGTTTGCAAAGGGGTTAGATGAAGGATACTTAGAATGGGATCGGGTGGAAGAACTGATTTCAGCTGCATTTGTTGGGAAAGCTAGGTCTTGGTACCAGGTATTCAGGGAAGGGTTTAGTGGCTTACAGGATTTCAGGGAAAAGTTTATGGATAAGTTCTGGGATGATAATATCAAGGGGAGGGAAAGAGACAGGATTTTATTTGGAAAATTTCAAGGAAACGAAGGGGTCACTTTGACCGAGTATTTCTTGAACCATGTCCTTATTGGTCAAAATTTAGAGCTAGGCGGTAGTGAAGAGGACCTTGTAAGGAAATTAGCACGTCACTTTTCAGATGACATTAGGACTGCAGTATGCATGCAGAATATAGTCTCAATTAAGGGCATGGAAAAGTTGCTTGGGAGGTTCGATGCTTTGAGAAAGACAGGTAGGCAACGTCAGGGAAATTTGGGTAACCAGAGGGAAGGAAATTTCAATGGGGGCAATCAAAGGGAAGGAAATTATAATCAAGGGAGAGAGAGGAACTGGAATCAAGGTAGAGGAGACAGGGACGGAAGGCAGGAGGATCATGCGAGAGGATGAAATAGGAATGAGAATCAGGGGTACAGGGAAAACAATCAATCAGAGAACGGGCCACGTGAGGTAGAGCAGGGAAATAGGGGGCGTGGCAATGAAAGGCAAGTTGAGAGGAACAATAGGCCAGGAGGTTTAAACTCCGACGGGACTCACTAAATAGGGCAGGGGGCGAGTCCTTGCATAGAATTCCTGCTCACGCTATGGAGGTAAAATATAACTTGGACGTCAAAGAGGACCTATTGGAGGAGGAATTAGGTGTAGAAAAGGAGGGAAGCGAGCACATGTTTGTCCATCCTGTCATCAAGGTAGAGATTTGGGGCCAGGAAGTCGAGGCATTACTAGATTCAGGCAGTATGTGCAGTTGTGTGTGTAGGGAGTTCTACGATGAAGTGAAATTGAAGGAGATACACATGGAACATATCCCAATTTCAAATGTGCACATTGTGTCAGCTGTAGGTACTAAGTCGCAGAGGATTAGGACTCAGGTTTGTGCACCCATTAGGATCAACGGGTGGAGTAGAAATCATGTGCTGTTAGTTGTGCCTAATTTAGTGCACAAAGTCATCTTAGGATCCGATTGGCTAGGGGACCAGAGCTGTAAGTTAGATTACAGCAAGGCGCAAGTGAAGTTCAAGTGGGGTGAGAAACAGGATTGGGTTAGGTTGGATTATCAGGTTGATGGTAGAGATTCTGTTAGTGTCGCTGGATGCATTCAGGTCAGTAAGGAGGTTGCTGAGGAGGAAGAGTTAGGTGTCGGCATGGTGTCCAGTCCTTTTCCTGTATGTAATTTGGTCATGAGAGATGATCGTGAGTTGAGTGACGTTGGTCACACTGTTGATGAGTTTGAGGCGGTTGTGAAAGACACCATGTTGGACGAGGGTCAGAAGTCGGAGTTGCTTGACGTTCTGAGGGAACACAGGCAGGTGTTCTCGGAGAAACCTGGATGTACTCACGTGTACGAGCATAGTTTCGACATCACAGATAGGTCGAGCTTTAGCGGTCCTAGGTACCCGATAGCTCACTCTCACATGAAGGCAGTTGGTGAGGTGATAGATCAAATGCTTAATGACGGCATAATCGAGAACAGCAACAGTCAATACGTAAATCCTTTGGTGGTGGTAACCAAGAAGGATGGTTCCATCAGGCTGTGCTTGGATGCGAGACAGGCCAATAAGAGGATTGCACCAGACCATCAGCGTCCTGAATTCACTGAAGATCTAGTGCAAAGATTCAGGGATAGGAAGTTTCTATCCACTATAGATCTGAGTTCTTCGTTTTGGCAGATACCGCTACGCAAGGAGGACAGGCCTTTCACTGCTTTTTGTTATAAAAATAGCTTTTATCAGTTTCGGAGGGTGCCTTTCAGTATGAGGACTTCGAGTCAGGGGTTAATTAAGGGGCTTAACATTGCACTTGGACCTGAAACAAGGGAATACACTACAGCTTACATTGACGATCTTGTGATTGCCTCTCACACATTCAGGGAACACTTGCAACATCTTAGTACAGTTTTTGGGAAGCTCATTCATGCAGGTTTCACACTTAAACTTAAGAAATCCACTTTCTGCACGCAACAGATTACATTTTTAGGTCACACTATTTCACCACAGGGGGTTAGACCAGAACAATCGAGATTAGACACCATTGGGAACACAAAGACACCACGCAATGTTAAGCAGCTTAGGTCTTTTCTGGGGGTTTGTGGGTATTTTAGGAGATTTGTATTGAGGTATTCATATCTTACTGGGGCTTTCAGGGATTTGTTACAGAAAGGGGCTAAATGGGTTTGGGGAAAGGAAATGGATGAGGCTTTCATCAAATTAAAGGAAGGGTTTAGAGAGGCTGTTACTCCCAGTGATGTGGGGATTGCTGGAGCGTTATGTCAGCGTGATGATGATGGTCACCTGGGTATCGTGTCGCTTGCTAGTAGAGGTCTGAATCCCGCGGAAAAGAGATACACTACTAGTGAGAAAGAACTGCTAGCTATTGTATATGCGCTGGGGTAGTTCCGGACGTATGTACTTGGCTACCGGTTCAAAATCTACACTGACCATAATGCGCTGACATTCATATTATCATGTAGGATCACCTCAAATAGGATTTCTAGATGGATATTGGCAATTCAGGAGTATTCTTTTGACATATTTCATGTAAAAGGCTCAGAGAATATACTTGCTGATTTTGTCAGTCGCCATCCAGAAATCGCAGGTGATGGGGTGGGGGTAGATAGTGTAGGGGACATTCTGGTGTGTGCTGCCAAGACAAGTGATAGATCTGAAGAGGGTGCACGTGTGAGGAAGATACGTGAGGAACAGAGAAGGGACAAGCAGCTGGGAAGTATTGTTGCAGAGCTGGAGGCTCGTGGTGATGATGACATTGTGGTCAGGGGCACCAAGCAGTTCAAATGGGTGAACCGCATGGTAGCCATGAAGTGTCATGGGGACGTGTGGTGTGTGTGTGTTCCTCGTGTGTTGGTGGAAGACATCACGTGGTACACTCACAAGGAGCTTGGGCACTTTGGTGCGGAGAAGGTTCTGGCCGCTCTGAAGCGACATTTCTATTGGAAGGATATGCAGCGCATGGTAAGGAAGATTCTAGCTACGTGTGAGCTTTGCCAAAAATGTAAACATCCTACTCGCTACTTGGAGGGACCCAGGCAGGCTGTGTTGGCACAGGGGCCGGAGGATTTGGTCTGTGTCAACCTCTATGGTCCTCTGGTAAGCTCTAGGTTCGGGTTCCAATACGTGTTTGTGGTGGTGGATGCATTTTCGAAGTATGTCAGGCTTTACCCTCTGAGGAAAGCTACCGCCAGAGCTTGTGTGAACTGCATGGTACTGAAGTACATACCGGAGTTTGGAAGACCACTCCGGATACTCTCTGACCACGGGACCCAATTCACAGCGAAAATATGGAGTACCAAGCTTAGTGAAGTTGGCACCCAGTGTGTATATTCCTCTATTAGGTATCCGCAAGGGAATATGTCGGAGAGAATTATGCGGGAACTGGGTCGCATGTTCAGGACCTATGTGAGTGACAGCCATAATTCATGGTTTTCAGTGCTTGGGGATATGGAGCGATGGATCAATGTCACCAAACACGATAGCACGGGGCTCACTCCCATAGAAGTCCAGCTGGGAAGGAAGCCTACCAGTGAACTAGCTAGGATTTTGGGTTTGTCAACAGGGGAAGCTGTACCCAGTGATTTAACAATAAAACTAGTAAGGGATAATTTAATAGCTGCAGGAAAGAAACGTTTAAAACAGCAGAGAAGGGAGGGGGATGAGTTAAAGGTAGGTGATCTGGTGTTGTTGCGAGTGCCACATCTTTCATCGGCAGAGCAGAAGTGCATGCAGAAGTTCTTCCAACTGTATTCCGGTCCATTTGTTATAGACCGCAGGGTAGGTGCATGTGCCTACAGGTTGATTACCAACGATGACAAGGTCCTAGGTACATATAACGTTGCTAACCTCAAGCTATATGTCACCTAGAGATCTTGCTCACGATGACAAGACAGGAGTACTTGTGTATTTGTGTGAGGGACAAGGATTAATCTATAGCCTTGTAGTTTAGAGATTGATCCTTGTGGGGGCGTTTGTAACCGAATTTATTCAGTTACAGTAGCTCACCCTCGGGTTTTGCTTCGCGCAGTTAGTTTGGGGTATTTTATTCGTATCTTATTATATTGGGTTAATGTGGGGTTGCAGAGGTGATTTTTATTGTGCCTGTGTGTCTTTGTGGACGGATTCATTTTTGGATGGTCCGGACAACCTAGGATCACTGTTTATTAATTATCGGTTTTTGGATATTTGATATTATAAAATACGGGGTTTTGCGATTTATTACGTTTTGGGAATAAGGATATAAGACTGTATTTAAGTAGAAGCATTATTTCATTTTGGTTTGGGGTTAATTGCTTTATTTTGACCTAGTAATGTTAAAGGTTAGATTCGTGGCTGTACTGTAAAGGTACAATGTATTGGTCTTTTCGAGTGCTGGATTTGTTACATACCCGGAAAAGACAGGCAGTAATTCGGCTTGTGTGGGATTACCTAGGCTATTTATGGCATGAACTCCCATGAACTTCGTGAGGAATACCATTGTGTGACGTCAGTGTGGATTTTGACTGTCTGATGTTCGTGTGTTGACACGGATATTCCGCTAGGAGCGGGCCACGCACAAATTAGTTCCGGCAGAAACATTGGGGTTATGTAGATCCCTGCGCTAGTGCCTATAATGGCGTGTTTGGAGTTCTGAAGGTGTCTTATTGCTTTATTGGCCGAGTCCAAGTCTTCTTGCGCCTAGGGTCGATTTATCTGGCAGGGTCCGGTAATCGTACAGCAGAGACTGTAATTAGACATCCACTGAGCGTTGTGCTATTGGATGACCACATATTTTCAACATGGTTAAGTTCATAGACCATGGGTCGCTGATAATATCACGCCCTGAAGGACAATCATAACCTCACATCATCATCTGTTGTGGAAGGCATGGGAGGATGCTGCGGAGTGGAAGTCAACAAGTCTGGCGAGTGTAGATTCGTGCTCAAACAGTGCAAAGTGAAATATGTATAGGGGGCTGATATGCCTAAGGTCTGTAATGATCGCAAGTGTTTTGTTGCTCAAGGAACATAAATTCAGTGAACAAAGGTACTGTACAGAAATTATTACAAGTGTATTGAAGGGTATTTTGTGTTGTATATTTGTGTACATATGTGTTAGAACAGCCAATAGATTATCATTTTAAAATCCATGTGTGTTTATATTCCTGTCTTGCATGAACCTGTACATCAGCAAACGCATGCCAAATGCCCTACGCCTGGGAGAAAGAGTTTCCATAGTCGGGGCAACAGCTATGTATTTATTTCTATTTTATTCAGGAAGACCCATATGGTCAACCTTGGCGCCCATTCAAAGTCGGGAAGTAACGTTAAAATCACTTGTGGCCTGTATTTAAAGGCAGTAAATTCTGTAGGTTTGTGGTAAATGAGGGTAGTTAAAGTTAAATCAACTCCAGCGAGGAGGTTGAGAAAGTTTCAGTATTTTGTAGAATTGGGACTGGGACTTGAGAAAATCATCGCGCTAAACGGGAAAACGTCGTAACCGAGAACGTGCTAATGAGATTCCACTGTATATACTTAATAAATGCGAGCATCCGACAGAGAATATGTTATATTTAGATGCCATATTTAGACTGCTCTGATTTAAAACGTTTCATTATTCTCATTGGTCTGGCAAAATTAAAGTATCTTTTATGTAAAATATCTATTAGATACTTCATGAAAGCAAATAAACCTATTACCATCCCTTTCAAAACAATCATTAGTGTATAAAACTTGAAATTACGAAGGTGAGCGAAAATCTCACCCGCAACCACTTACGTCAAAATTACACCGCGACCACTGTGGAGATAGGGACTTGAGAAAGGGCAGCGGGAGAGAGACACGTCACCTGCCGTTGCGTCATAGCTATAGCCACTTCTACGCCGTCAAACACAATGAAATCATCTACACTGTCAATAACTATCAGAGAATATGAGGCAATATCGCGTTGTGTTTTCCAGAAGCCGAATTTTATAATGAAATAAGAATAAAATCAGGTTCGCTTACAAATAGTACAACGAAAATTTGATCGTCGTAAGCGGGAATAGAGAACGTATTAAGGGGATATATCAACATGTATTTTGTAGAATTGGGACTGGGACTTGAGAAAATCATCACGCTAAACGGGAAAACGTCGTAACCGAGAACGTGCTAACGAGATTCCACTGTATATACTTAATAAATGCGAGCATCCGACAGAGAATATGTTATATTTAGATGCCATATTTAGACTGCTCTGATTTAAAACGTTTCATTATTCTCATTGGTCTGGCAAAATTAAAGTATCTTTTATGTAAAATATCTATTAGATACTTCATGAAAGCAAATAAACCTATTACCATCCCTTTCAAAACAATCATTAGTGTATAAAACTTGAAATTACGAAGGTGAGCGAAAATCTCACCCGCAACCACTTACGTCAAAATTACACCGCGACCACTGTGGGGTTAAATTTCTCTCTCATTCCCTTCATTGCTTGTTCAAGGAATACCTCTCTGAATACCAGCCTCTAATGTCCTTCAACTCTAATAACTGCCGTCTAGATTTTTGTATGGATTGTAGATCACCCTCCTATCCCTGTACTTTATCCCAATCCTTTTCAACATGTCGTTATCAAGGTCCATTTCTATGTTTACAAATGCCATTAACTGTTTTTATCTTTTCTTCCTAAGACTTAGTACAGCTTCCCTTGTTCCTTGTTCCTGCTCATGATTGCAGGATTAACTACAAGCTTCCTTTCTTGTTCCTACATTTCTCATGGTCTTCGTCTAACTCTGTTTCATTCTGTAATTCCATCCTCTTCATCAATCTTCACATCCGTCAGCTCCTGCTTTGTTCAATGGAGTGGTGATAACATTCCTCTTGACTTGTCTTGTAAATCCTTATTCTATGTGAAATAACCTGATCAGACCTTCATCACCTCACTCAGTTGGTAGCCTATATCATCTATGCCTGGTGCTATTTTCCTACTTAGGTGCAGTGCTCTAGCAAATTTGAGATCTCGATATGAAATGTCCTTTCTCTTCCTCTTCCTGCTTCACTACCTTATCCTCGATCATCTTACCCCTATACAAACGCTTTCCATCTCTCAACCTCTTCTTCTCTATTAGAGGTTTTCCAGGTTGGGGGGGGGGGGGGACGTGGTAGGGCAGCAGTCAAGCTCTTTGCCTCTAACCAAGGCGGACCAGGTTCGATTCCTGGTCAATGCATGTGTCAGATTTTCGAAGTGAAATGTCATGGGCACAGGCATAATAAATAATTCCACCTGTAAGTAGTATTAGATGGTAGAGTACCCACAAATATGTCAATAGGTTAATCTATAAATTAAAAAACAGACCCACAACTAAATTAATTAGAGAGAACTCAACAAAGAAAATGTTTGCCACATTCACCTACATAGATCGAAGTGTATATTCAGTAACTAATATCCTTAAGAAGCATAAAATGAACATCGCCTTCAAAACCAATAATTCTAATTTCAATAAATTTTTCAACTCTAACAAAATTAACAGCAATGATAAGTACATGAAATCGGGCGTTTATGAACTTAGATGTAGTTCTTGCAGATCAAATTATACGGGACAAACAGGTAGGAGCATACGCACTCATTATGCTGAACATGTTTCAGCCATTATGCAGCTATGGCAACACATATGGAAGAAACAGGACATAAGTTCACCGACATAAGCAATGACGTCACAATCTTGCATTATGCATCTAAGGGCAGCTACATGAACATCTTGGAAAATATTCATATCAATACCTCCCAGAGATCTAATGAATGCAATAATCTAAACTAAATCAATTTTGAAACCAACGAATTGTTTGATACAATAGCAGATTACTTAAACAATAAACAACGCAAACCGCCCCCACAACCCCCACCGCAGTAGGTATTTTCTCATACGTTCCGATTCGTTCAAATTCTACCAGTTACACACCCACTCCCCTCTCTGTGCAAACTCATTTCTTACCCCCTCCCCTCCCCGTCGCCCTTTCCCCGCCACCGCGTCAGGCCGATGCACTGCAAGCGAACAACTATGTCATGTCTCAGGCGGTGTTCAGTTGAAGTTGACCTCTTTAAGGGTCACATACGTCCGGTAAGTCTCTGTGCCGTTTTAATTTTCCATTAGAATGTTTTTTTTTTTCCATAACTATGGAAACACGTACTAACAAAGGCGTTTTCTGATGTTTTTGTTCCTCAGAATATTTGGAACTATTCAGCTTCCCATGACGAATAAGACGAGGTGTCAACTTGATAATGTTCCTCGTAAGTCTTTATTTTATATTGTTTTTGGTCCGGGTAGATAACTTGATAATATTCAGATTCTTGGCATTCAATTTCTAAAACGTACTTCATTCATTTCAGGACCAAAACAATAGCAAAGAAAATTTTTAATCGATGCCGCCGACCGTCAGCTACCATCATCTAAGAAGCCCTGAATTGACCGTCCTCAATTCTATACTAGCCATCTAATTGGACTGTTATTCATAAACAACAGTCGCTTCACTACGGCATATTGTTAAGTATTATAGAGAAGGAACACCATAATATTTGATGCTCTACCTCAAATCATAAGTGTTCTTCGACAATAGGCAAATTCTAGATGCTCTCAATTTAACATAGCCCTACGTACGCAAGAATCTCCATAGATTGATTACATTTATTTTAGAGACTGAAGAAACTGTGAACAAAATGAATGGTTGTGCTTAAACAGTATTTTAACGTGTCCAAAGACATAAACTTAACAAGAATTGAATGACTGAAAATGCGAGGAGCATTACATGCTGGATTCATGGTTGTTGTTGAATTTTAATTAATGTGTTTTAAGCTCGTAGTTTTTAATATGTTGTGGCTTTGTAGTTTGTGATGTGTATTTTGTGTTGTTTTATTAGGGGATTTCGAATGTGTCATACGATGTTTGTAGTACCAAAAGAGGGCTGAGGAAGGAGACAGTAGGGTCTCCGAAACATGTACCCATAGAATTGTCTATAAGTAAAGTATTGATTCGGCGGAAAATTCAGGTTTTACTTACTGCAACTTGGATAACTCAAAGTTTTTCTCCGGTCCCTTCAATTTCCTGTACTGACAATGCAAAAAAATCGTGGATAACTCGGAAGTATTTTTGGATAACTCGAAGTTTTGGTTCCGGAAGTAATAAAGATTTGTTTGACTGAAACAGGTTTTGTCAGTTTCGAGCCCAGTCCCAGTTTGATTTTCGGTTCCGCTCAAGGTCAGTAAGCGCATCTCTCTTTCTCTCTCGCTTTATCGCTTTCCCCCCTCTTGCTTTGACAACGCCTCGGAAGTGAAGCAGACTTCATAGGTCAATTTCGATGTTCGTGGACGATCGGCAAAGTTTGGATAGCGTTTCTTCCCCCCGCCCCTGCTTCGTCAGTGTGCAGCGAGTTTTCGAGCCGGTAGCATCGTGTCTTAACAGGCAAGTGAGCGTTTGGTAACAATCACAGCAAGTGAGCTGGATTTAAGTACAAATTTCTTTGTTTATAGGTTAGCATGTCTCTTTCAAAACCAAGTCGCTCAACATCGTGCTCAAAGCTGAAGACACTGACGCTAGCTGAGAAGATTTAAGTCATCGAGGAAGCTGAGCTGGGCCTGAAGCAAAAAGAATTTGATGTTTTAAAGGGTCGTTTTCCGTTATCATACACCCTACCCCCCTCCCAAACGACCTTTTTGGATAACTCGAAGTTTTTTTCGGTCCCTTGAGCTTCAAGTTATCCAAGTTCGACTGTAGTTTGCTTTTAATAAAATGTATTGACTGGGCGGAACATTCATCTTCTTTATTAGAATTGATCTGTCAATACGGAAAAATGAAATTTTGTCCGAGTTCAACTTAGAAGAAAGTAATGTCGTCTTGATACCCGCAACACGAGCGGCTAGTATCGTCACTTAGCTAAACTACTATCGTGCTCAGCTCCACTCCAGGGAAGTGAAACTTGTGTGGACCCGTCGCTTCCGTGAGTTGGCCTCGTAATGACGCAATTCAATAAGCTGCCGTACGAAGCACTGCTAGCCCCAGTTCGCCGACGTTAAAACAGGCCCGACTGCTATTGGTGGAATCTTACGCAAGGTACACGTCACGCCAGTCTAACATCAGCCACTTCCGTGGAAACATCGCAAGAGAGACCCGTGCACGATGTTATGCTTGTGTTGTCCACAATGAGGAAATACAAGAATTATACGGTGATCTTGAAGACAGTGAAATACACGGAATTACATAATAAACAAATAATATTAAGAAAGCGCACAATCGTGCAGCAAATAATGATACAGTATATATTTAAAAATTGTGGTTTTTTTCTTTGAACTTAAATATTCTTCGTATAATCGTTGCACCCTACTTCTTTCCACTGATTTTAGACTGAAAATATCCGACGATTATGCGAGGAATTACTGTATATGCACACACACGGGTAAATGACCTTGATGTCCAATCCCCTCAAATGAAACAGCAACCCTTGTATTCAAGAAACCACTACACAAATAAGTGAACAAACTCTCTTATTATCGTGTTGAAAGCCATTTCTAGTGTTGCCTTTGTAAATGAAATTTAATGCTTTACAGTCAGCCAACACAACCAAATTGTAATGTCAAACATTCCCTAAACCTGCAAAAAAAAAAAAAAAAAAAGGATTACTTTTTGCCCTTTTTCCTTTTTATCAAGTCCACCTCCAGGTGTAGCGGCTAGCATTCTTGGCTGTCGTTCCGGAGGTACAGGTTCGATTCCTGGCTTTGCAGGTTTAGGGAATAACACCCTTGGATACAATTGTGTTGACCGAGTGAGTTCAGAATCACTTACTTACCTAAGTAGGCCTATGCACCTATGTACCTTAACCTTACTGTTCTGCCCCTTATAACACCCACCTACGTTGGTCACATTGCCAGAAGAATAGGAACTGTTTGCCTGTTGCTTGCAGCATGATCAAGGCAGGAGCTCGGGATGGAGACTGGGTGTTCCTGGCCAACTGTCACCTGTCCCTCAGCTGGATGCCAAAGCTGGACAAGATCGTGGAGGTGCTGCAGACCAGCAAGGTGCACCCGGACTTCAGGTAGGCACTCACGTCTGTGGCTAGGAACAGGCAGGGCGAATAAAGTAACAAGTGAAGGAACTCTGGTAGTTGACCGTTTCCGCCGCTAGGTGGTACTAGCGTAACTTGGCCTCCGCTTGCCTGTCTGGCTCGCCTCTACTTCGTATAATACAAAGTCCCCGATTCTTGGATGTCACGGGTAATCTCGAGAACCACTGGATGGATTTTGGTGCGGCTTTCACCATTCTGTAAAGGTAATCTCGAGGAAGATTTCTGTAGAAAATAATTTATTTATGATCAAAGGGAGCCAAGCAGTAAAGATTTCAGATTTCAGTGAAAAGGTCGAAAATAGAACCTGGCTTCCGTGCACTTTTTAAGCTTACGCTGGGCAAACCATTAAAAAAATCTATATACTATGAGTGTAAGAATTGTTCAGCATGAAAAATTCTCCAAAAAAGTCCGCGAGAGCATATCTCTATCTTCGATACTTTGCCCACTATAAGTGTTCTTAGTTTGGACAGAACCTCGCCATTCTTAAATTATGTCTGACAGGAATTCCTTGCTCATTCATAACTGTTCCCGGGCGAAGCCGGGGCGGGTTGCTAGTTGTTTATTAAAAGAAGTATTGCACAAAATACTAAGCAAGTTGTGAATAACAGAAACAATTCTTCAAGGGAATACGAACATATTAAAATACTATCCAGAACACACTAAAATACATTTCTAAGAAGAATAGAGCTTACCTCTAAACAGAAGAGATCTTTATTATTTTTTTCGCTGATTTTAGAGACGATCTGGATCTCAGTTCCCTGGACATTTCTTTCGCCCGGAAAATTAACCGGCATTTAATGTAATGAAACACTATCCTAGGGAAATATAGTAACAGATGATCCTCTGAGTGCCGGCCCTTTGGTGTTGGAGTAGCGCGCCTGCCTCTCACCCAGAGGCCCCGGGTTCAATTCCCGGCTCCGTCAGGGATTTTAGAAACTGACGTGAGGGCTGGAACGGGGTGCACTCAGCCTCGAGAAGACAATTGAGTAGCTGTCTGACAGTGAGACAGTGCCCCGGTCACGAAACAAATATTAACGGCCGAGGGGACCCGATGCGCTGACCACGCGTCACCCCAATATCTGCAGGCCAAATGGCTGGACAGCGGTCGCTTGGTAGACCTAGGCTCTTCAAGGACTGTAGTGCCAGGGGTTATTATTTTTATCCTCTGAGCAGTGCTCATTTCGGAACACAGGAAGTTCACAGATCATATCCACACAATCTGAAGAGATAACGCCCCACAACGCGCCTTCTTGCTCAACTTTGCCTCCACTACTGCATCTACACGTTTCATCACGTGAAATGTCCGGCTCCGTGGCTAAATGGTTAGCGCGCTAGGCTTTGGTCCGACGTGTCCCGGGTTCGATTCCTGGCCGGGCCATTAGGGATTTTAATCTCTTGGGGTTAATTCCCGTGGCTCGGGGACTGGGTGTATGTTCCGTCTTCATCATAACCTAATCCTCATTACGACACGCTGGTCGCCCATGGGCGTCAATTATAAAGACCTGCACTCAGCCTCTCAGGAGGCCACACGATCATTTTTTTTTTTTCATCACGTGAAATAAAGATAAAGACGGGTATTTGAGAAATTTAGATTCACTTCCGCCAAAGTCTCTCAGCATGGTGAGGATACATACATCAGTAACAGCATTAAATGTTTCGGAATCACTTTCCAATGACCAAATGCAGGAAGTACATATCTCAGTCTTCGTTGCTGCTGTGTGAATCAGGTAACCACTCAAATAATAAACAACGTTATCGCCTGCTCTCTCATAACTCTCTTCATTAACTGACAGGATTATAGGGTTCAATTTCTGTCAGTGTAATAGTTTCTTTAATTTGCTGACAATTGTTATCCTTCACCTCTCTGCTCGTATGTATTTCATTTCTCGCCATTGACCGTATTCATTAAGAGAAGAAAGCTAATTGTCAATAACGTCCTCATAATTAGCTTGTGAAGAAAGGACCTCTTTCACTGGTAGGCCTATGTACAGTATACAAACTGAAGCAAATGGAGGTGTAAGAAGTCAGTAGAAGTAGGATGATCGTCACTGCTTAAACCTCGTTTAAGTCCAAAATAACTCTCAGAAGGGTCTTGATTTAATTTTGCAGTTAAAACGCACTTGTATCGCAAGTAAAATTTGCGAACGGTAATGCATCACTCCTTGGCAGCCTGCATCTGCTACGACCATACGCTCAGCGCGGTGCGTGGTGTTGAAATTTAGAACTACTTCATTGACTCATACGGAAGTTCCACCACTTATTACTTTATACACCCTGGAACAGGGATGTACACTTGACTCATGTCTGTGTGTATGTTGCAGGTTATGGCTGAGCTCCAGCCCAAGCCCCGAATTCCCACTCTCCATTCTCCAGGTCGGCATCAAGATGACTACTGAACCACCCAAGGTACAATCACTGTTAACACAATTCTTGGCCACTGCCGCATATTTTCAAAACTTCATGTTGAAGTCATTTTTCATTGTTGCCTTTGTAATCTAGTAAAAGAAAATTGGTTTTGAATCGGTCAGAATGTTAATGTGCTCAATGAAGTGATAATAATAATAATAATAATATCGTATGGCCTCGGATGCCGGGTGCAAGCTTTGTCATTTGACACCCAGAGCTTGCATGTCGAATTTCGTTGTTCCTTGAAGCACTATGAAAGTCAAAGAGGTTAGATATCTAAGCTCCTTGAACACTATACCGCCTTCTAGTAGAGAAATTAGGAACTTTGTGTTGGCGGAAACTCCCAAGATTAATTTTGCCATTATGAACACGGCCTACTGAATTCAAATGGTTTCTTTGTCATGCCAACATCGTATGACATGCGTGTCGTAATTTTTGCCGCCTTTTAAAGATCACTTACCATGACCAGGAGCAAACCTGCAATCTTGGGGTTGGTAGACCGACACATTAACCACTCACCCACCGTGGCGAGCTATGAAGTGTTGACCAGGCGTAGCGTAGCAGGTTCTCACTTCTGCAGGGCATTCATCTCTGAGTCTTATGAATATCTATGACTTTGGTCATAATTCTAAATTTTCCCGTATTGAATATGATATATTATAAAAATATCCACTTTACAATACAATTTTCTTTATCACACAATGTCCTTATGAACTATGATCCATGTTTCGGCTCATTTTGAGCCTTCTTCAGTCAATAGTACAAATAAAATTCTCATAAAACAGTCTACCGTTGATCAGTGTGACCTCTCTATAAAATTTGTTAATTTTTTTTTTAATTGATTTTCACATTGTCATGGTAATTAAAACAAATGGACATAAAATGTTTAGAGAATTTAAAAAACTATGTAAAAAACTCAAGTCGTGGACTCATCGTCGTTGAAATCATTTCCAAACGAGGGACCTGTCACAACAAAAAGCTCCTGACAATCTACATTTCTTACTTGGAAAACTGATAACTCTGATTGGGCAATAACTTACCCCATTGTACGAGCGTCTTGTATAAGAATTGTGTGTTAGTTTTCCATGTAGAGACAAAAAAAACAGAAGTTGCTTGTTTAATAATTTTTACAAATTGTGTTCATCAACCTGTAAAGCGTCAAGATATTTTAAAATATAAAAAATAAACTAAAACATAACCCACGTATAAATGACCAAATGTTTACATACCGCAGTTTGGAGACCAGAGCTGTCACATCAGACATTGAAAGAAATACAACGAAATCTAACCTACAATTTAGCTTCACACAAGTTTAGTCTGTGGAAGGATCTTTTACATGCCATAAATCTATGACATGGGACCGCCGGCTTTACTTTCCCTCCGAAGGAAGGCATAATGAAGGATTGTAATGCTCTTAAAAAATCCGACGACTTCGGCCGGGTTTGAACCCGCTATCTTGGGCACAGCAATTCAGCATGCTACTGACTACGCCTCCGAAGCCGGTGTCCTAGTTCTATTCCAGACAAATATCGGGTTGGTTCCTACCTTGAAGCCATAAATTACAATTACACACAAGCAGACACCACAATAGCACATGTTTTCAGATTATCAGACTAATTCCACACACACCCAAGAGCACAGAGCTAATAACCCTAAATGTTGATTGTTTGTGACAGGGACTGAAGGCCAACCTGAAGCGGCTCTACCAGCTCTTGTCAGAGGAACGCTTTGCCATCTGTCAGAATCGGGACAAGTACAAGCGGCTCCTCTTCTCTCTCTGCTTCTTCCACAGCATCCTCCTGGAGCGCAAGAAGTTCTTACAGCTGGGCTGGAACATCGTCTACAGCTTCAATGACTCAGACTTTGATGTGAGTACGCAAGCAGTTGGTACATACAGGGTCTTTCATATAAAGTAAGAACGGCAAGCAGCAGTTTTGTTATTTGCTACTGCGGTGGCCTTGGCCGAGCTTGTGGCGCACCATGGCCCCCTGCTGTACTATTGAAAGTGCGCGCCTAGTACATATGAGGGCTTTTCTTATTGTTTTCAAGTTCCGATGGACTGTATAAAAATAACAGATTGACAAACCAAACTGATTTTACTACTAAGTGTTTGCTTGTTTTATTCTTATGTCTCAACATAATCGCCAAAACGATTGAAACACATGTCGTATCGTTACACCAGCTTTCCAATGCCCTCGGCAAAACATTCTGCCGGCACTGAGGTGGGTACGTCTGGACAGTCTCTTAAAGAGTTTCCTTTTTGGCGAGGCGATGCCGCCCAACCATACCTTCAATTCTCGAAAAACCTGAAAATCATTCACGACCACACTGTACCAACGTTACGATAGACTTTTACAAAGAATTCAAGTGTGAAGTTTTGGACCATCTGTCGTTTACTCCAAACCAGCACTGAATGATTTTCACCTTTTTTGAGAATTGAAGGTATGGTTGGGCAGCAACGCCTCGTCATAAAGGAAACTCTTTAAGAGACTCTCCAGACGTACCCACCTCAATGGTGGCAGAATACTTTGCCGAGGGCATTGCATACCTGCCAACTTTTACGGTTTATTCGTAAAATTTACGGAAATTGCAGCATTTTACGGTTTTACGGATGAACGGTGTCATTTTACGATTTCGCGGACAAAAATTTGAAACGATAATTAACATCTGATAATCCCTCCCACTTCCGTACAATCGATTGTTTGCGTGGGTCGAAGGCAAGTCCACGATAGTCGATAACTCGTTCTTTGATATGATTCGTACTTTTAACCGTGTGATGTTTGTGTCGTCATTGTAATTGAATCTGAAGCCGGGATAACCGTTCTTCCATGTGAATCTTAGGTGTCGACACGCTCTTCTTCACAAATTCTTTGTTCCGCTACGTTCGCTCGTTGCGATTTAAACCATATTCTTTGACCACGTGAGTTGTTTATTGTTCGCGAAGTCGGCGTTCCTTGAATGTTTTCGTCTTTTAATGAAGTGTTCGAGTTTTTGTGCTATATCTTCGTGCTTCGCAGTTTCCTGTACTCCTTGGACTAATTACATTCGTTCCACGTGTGTGTTTTTATTTTTCTCTACCATGTGCATATTCTTTCTTCACGAGGTTGGCTTCGTGTTCATTTAATGGTTTAAGTCTTTGTGTGCTTTGACTTGTTTTAATGAAGTGTTGGCTGTGTTTTATGTGATTTATGTTATAATTTTATGTGACGTTCAGTGATCCAGGTTCCTTTCGATGTTTTAGTAGATATCGAGAATGAACAAATACAACAAGAAACAGTACTTCCAGACATTTAAAGAATCATACTCGGTTGGTTTTCCGTGCATACTAAAATCAAGAAAAGGAGAAAAATTTGCCTTTTGCAAGGTATGTTCGTGTGATATTAATATTGCACATGGTGGAAAAAACGATTTAAGAAATCATGTGAAGTGCGGTAAACACATAAGTTATGTTAAATCGAAGGAAGATAGCAAGAAAATCAACACCTTTTTGCCAAGGCTGGTAACATTGACAGTGACGTAATTAGGGCCGAGTGTCTGTTTACTTCCTTCTTGGTGGAACACAATGTGTCCTTAAGTTGCAAAGAAACATAGTTGTGGTCGCACGAAAACGACGTGCATTGTAAATAAAATGGCAAAAAGTGCCTTCAGAACGGACCATTTTCTTTGGCAACGGATGAAAGCAATGATGCGAATGCCAAGTTGTATCCTATTGTTGTTACATTCTATGATGTTCGGCAGGAAAAAGTAGTGAGCACTGTGCTATCCATACCAGCGTTGGACGGGGACTCAACAGGGCGAAACATAGGTAACCTGATGTTATCACAGCTGAGTTCTCATAATATACCAATTGAAAACTGTGTGGCTTTCTGCTCCGACAATGCTCCTGTTATGATAGGACACAAAAATGGGGTTTCAGCAGTTCTGAAGGAAGTTCAACCAGGTATTGCCATCATAGGTTGCATATGCCACCTGATTAATCTAGCAGCTGAAAAAGGTGCTGGAAGATTACCAGTTAAAGTGGATGAGATCCTTGTAGATATATTTTATTTCTTAGAGAAGAGTGTAAAGAGAAAAGAACGCCTTCAGAAATTTCAGAACTTGCACAATAAAGAGGCAAAGAAAATTCTGAAGCATGTATGTACTAGGTGGTTATCTTTAGGCAGATGTTTGGATAGACTACTGGACCAGTGGGATCCGCTTCTTTCTTTCTTTCTTTCTTTCTTTCTTTCTTTCTTTCTTCAAGGAGGAAGTAAAATTATGTACCCAAAACATTTCCACAAGCTTGACATCTTTCAGAATACCTAAAGTTGAACAAAGTGGATCCAAAGAGTAATTCTTGATTCTGCTACTACACATGCCCCTAAAAGAATGGCATATTCTTCCAAATGTGACAAACCCATCCTAAAAAGTAAGACTTCTGCTGCTACTCGTGAGGAAAAATTGTTTATGTTCCTGTCCTCAAACTTGAACAAGGCCTTTTGCATTTTCCTTCATGTGACTATTCCTGTATTTGACAAATTGAATGTTGTCCTTCAGACTTCTTCCCCACAAGTTCACTTGTTATTAAAACTTCTAATGTATTTGCTAAAGCAGCTGTTCACCAAGTTTGTTAAGCCCAAAATTGTCAAAGGCTCCTCATTGCTTGAAGTTGAGTACAACTTGATTCAAAATCAAAGAAGTGATGATGAGTTAGTTATTGGCATTCAAACTTCGAACATAGTGAATGATCTCCAGGATACAGATAAATCCCTTTTCTTTTCATCAGTGAGAAACTACTTTTGTACTGCCTGTGACTGCATCATCAACAAGTTTGACAAGGATGACGTGTTAAAGAATGCTCAAGTTGCTAGGTTAGACAAAATTGAAGATGCACAGTTTTCTTCAATTGTTTTTTTCTTGGCAAAGTTTCCTATCATGTTAAGCAAGGAAGAAAATGAAACTAAAGATGAGGTGGTGAATGAGCTTCAGAGGCAGTTCACAGCTCTTCAGGTAGAAGACACTTTGGCTGCACATCAAGACGCTGCAAGTGATTCCAGTTGGGCACACATATCAAGAATTCGTGGAGCCGATGGACTTCTTAAGTATAACCGAATTTCTAGAGTAATGCTCTCTATTCTCACCATACCCCATAGCAATGCAGAATGTGAACGTGTTTTCAGCCTTGTGAAGAAAAATAGACAACAGTTCAGGTCATCCATGTCCAATGAATCTCTGGAGTCTATTTCTATTTTGAAGACCAGGAGTTCTGGTCCGTGTTATGACAAAGCATTTTCTCAAGACTTTTTGCTGGAAGCTAAAAAGGCCACAACCATGACTTTAAAGTCGAACTAGCATGTGATTTGCAGTGTGTATTATATTATTTCTTGCCTGTGTTACGTTAAACAAGTTTCATTGTGTAAAGCCTTTTTCAATTATCGTATATCTGCTTAATTTATCAAGGAAGTCCTGTTATGTATGCTCCAAACCAATATTCACCACGCCTGCTGCTGATTAACATGGATTTCTTCTTGATTGTTATGTTCATCTACAAATCATGTAAGTAGATATGATTTCATTGAAATATCCTGTTTAAAGCATGAATTATTGTATTTTGTAGCCCAGAAGTATTATTATTTTCGACAAGCTGGGGTATGTCGAAAATCGTTAATTTTTTTTGTCGCGCGTGAGTTTTACTGATAGCCCTTTTCAAAAGTTGGCAGGTATGGCATTGGAAAGCTGGTGTAACGATACGACAAATGTTTCAATCGTTTTGGTGATTATGTTCAGACATAAGAATAAAACAAGCAAACATTTAGTAGTAAAAGAAGTTTGCTATGTCAATCTGTTATTTTTATACAGTCCATCGGAACTTGAAAAGAAGAAAAAAACAGCCCTCATATGTACTAGGCGCGCACTTTCAATAGCACAGCAGGGGGCAATGGCGTGCCACAAGCTTGGCCAAGGCCACCCCAGTAGCAAATAACAAAACTGCCGCTTGCCGTTCTTACTTTATATGAAAGACCCTGTACTCTCCTAGTAAGCCAAGATATTACCGTAATCATCATTATCATCATGGCATGATCGTCTGCAAGGATTTGGTCTTCGTTTGAACATCCACAAGACTGAATACCTCGAAACGATTCCATCCCCTGGAACTATAGGTATTAATGGAGCTCCTCTTACCAAGGTAAATACATTCCGATACCTAGGCTCACGATTGAATGGCGACAGCTCTGTGAATGAAGATGTGCGAGCACGAATCAATGTGACTTGGATGCGATTCAGAGATGTCACCGGTGTTCTTTGTGATAAGAAGATGCCTATCCGCTTAAAATCAAAGATATACCGCACAATGGTGAGACCAGTTGCATTATATGGTACAGAGTGTTGGCCAGCACCTAGAAGTGCTGAGCACTCACTTCATGTCATGGAAATGCGGATGCTGCGAAGATCATTAGACATATCTCTGCTCGACCATATCCCCAACACAACGATTCGACATACAGCTGGCGTGGCTCCAATCAATGAGAAAATGCAGGAATGGAGACTCCGTTGGTATGGGCACGTTGTCCGTGCACCACAAAGTTCAGTCATCGGCTCGGCCTACCATCTAACGGTCGACGGCCAGAGACAGCGTGGGAGACCGAAATTGCGGTGGCTCGACACCATTAACGCCGATTTACGATCAAGAAACTTGAAATCACGCGAAGCATTAGATCGCAAGAAATGGCGTGCATTGATCCGAAAAGCGGACCCCGTTCCTACGGGATAACGCTAAGAAGAAGAAGAAGAAGAAGATCATTATCATCATCAATTTCCGTATTAACGATTTTCAGTTTCTTAAATTATTTGTTTCAAAACATTGCTATTAGAAACCATAAATTGGACAAAACATAAGAGATAATCAAATAAAAACAAGTTTAGCTCTTATAAGTTATGTGATCTTGTATCAGTGCTTGAGGTGATAATATTATTCTGGTAGGTTGCAGAGAATCTGCTTGCCATATACTTGGACGAGTATACAGACCAGACCCCGTGGGATGCACTTAAGTACCTGATAGCTGGGGTCGTCTATGGCGGCCACGTGACGGACGACTGGGATCGGAGACTTCTCACCACTTACATCAATCAGTTCTTCAACAACGATGCGCTCACCGTCGAAAATTACAAGTGAGTCATATTCTACCCTACTTTTTAAATACAAGAAATTGGTTTATAAAATTTCATGGCATAATCATATTTATAGACTGGTCGGTTGTACATGCTGCCGCAAGCTATAACCTGGCATGACCTTGTCTGTGCCTGCGAGCTATGACTCATACTTTGCGATCAGTGGGCATCATCACTTAGCATATTTGTATTCATGCACCGATAGGTTGCACACTCTGCTGCGAGCTTATAACCTGTCTCTCTGCCTGAAGGCAAATGGCCAGCCCACAGCACACTTGACAGCAGTCGCGATCAGTGCCAGTCCAGGGGAGTGAAACCCATCAATTCCGCAATGGCCTCGGAATGACGAGACTCGATAAGCCATCGTACAAAGCGCCGCTAGTCCCAGTTCACCAACATGAACACAGGCCCGACTCATATTGCCGATTACTTACGCAAGGGACACCCGGCGCCAGTCTAGCATCAGCCACTTCCATGGAAAATTCTTCTTAATTAATATTAATATTCTCAGTGAACAAAAATCCTGTTTTTCCCTGGAAACAAAGATATTTCACTTAAAACTGCCTGACAGGTTTTTTGTTTCTTTTTACTGGAGATTCAATTTCCCACAGTATATTGGTACTGCTTGTGGTTTTCCTGCCTTGCGGTGTCCTACTTTGTACAGTATACACTGCTCACCGTCCTGGTGAAATGTGATATTTGGGCTCACTAGCAAGGGATCAACAAGTCCGAAAGGAATCATTATCTAATAATCCAACTTATGCCCGTTGCTCACGGTAAAATTTTCCTTCAAATTTATTGTACAATAATTTAATTTTATAAAATTTATTTTGCTCACGGTCAAATTCAAGTTTTATAAAACCTTTGATAAAACTTTCCATAAAATAGGACATGTTCTATCCCGTAAAATTAATTTTACGAAACGAACCAATTAGGGAAATTGACATGAAGATGATGCTGGCGCCACGTGGTGAGAAGATTGTGAAGCTCGCTTGTAAACAAACACTTCGAAAATGGCAGGCTCCAGCTGGTCTAAGGAAGCTGTTGGTGTTTTACTGGACGAGCACCAGAAATATCAGTGTTTGTATGAGGTTAAAACGCCCATATACCACAATAAAAATGCAAGAAGGGAGGCAGAAATCTCACCGAACACAAGTCAGGCTGATGTGAAGGCGAAGATTAACGGGCTTCGAACTCACTTGCAGTCTCATTTCAGGAGAAATGGTTTGCCTCATGTTAAGTGTCCTGTCGAATAATTTTGGGACCAACAAGATCTAGGAGTTTTTTAAAACTACTTTCCTCCATTCTTAGAAAATTCCTATATGAATTCTGTTCTTCTAACCTGAACTCATTTTTGACCAAGGACAGCATTCCTCTACTCTTCTCTTCTTTTTATCCATTCCCAAGTCCAGGACTTCCTAGCATTTCTTTTCTTCCTTTTTACCACTGTATGACATAGCAGCAATTTTGGCAATTTTTGCTTTGTTTGTTGGAGCCATACTCTCAAACCAATGTGTGTTGAACAGCTGGTTCTTGGTTCAGAAGTTTATCGGTAGATGGCGATCCTGGTACATCCACGGATTTTATAAAATAATTTTACCGTGAACAACACAGGTTGCTTTCGTCAAATTTTTATAAAATTAGTTGTAAAATACATTTTAAGAAACATTTTACCGTGAGCAACGGGCATTATAATAGATTTGCTTAAAAACCGACAATATTCAAACCACCCATCCTTATTATCAGTTTGTGTATTACCTCTCCTTCTGCTTTCCCCTCCACATCCTCCCCTCCTGCTGCAGCATGACAGTCATGTAGTGAGCCGTGGGACTGACAGCCGAAATCTGTCGCCATGAGAGCCCATTGCACACAAACAGCACAGTACAAGAGTGTTGTCGACTATGGGTTAGGAATAGTCATGAAACTAGCCCAAAATGCACATCCGAGAGGAAGAGAATAACCAAAGCTACAATAATTACACAGGTTTACTATAAAATACTTCGACTTTTATTAATCAAAGATGTTTAGCCTAGTCTGTATTGGGGATCTAATGGCTAATCCATAAGCTAACTAAAATCACCCTCCTGAAGAATAACATCCTACAAATGTCCTAACATCCCCTCAAAAAGTTCTAATCAACAAAAACTAGGAAGATGGTGAGTAACTAAATCACTAAGCAATTACAAATATGAATGAAAATAAAATTTATAGTGACATCGCTCCTAATTTGGTAGCCGATGGCTGTTGTAATGGCCAACGCGGGAAGTCAACAACCCACCAAGAGTATTCTGGTAATAGTGGACAATGTATAAAAATTTGTTGGCCAAAGCATTAGATAATGATGTGATAATACAAAGAGTTGACTTTACAAAGGTCGCTTGACAATTTAGCAAACATGTGGAGGACCAGACAATATTATTGTCACTAAATAAGGAAATCCAGGAAGGCATAAAGGACACGACACCACCACTAACTAATAATAAGATATATTATCAAATAGGTGGCACATAAAACAAATATCCAAAGGTGACACATAAACAAATATTCAAAGGTGGCACATAAACATATGAGAAACACTAGCACAAATTTACACGATTGAAGAAACACTCAAAGAATTAACACACGTTACGTCTTGAGCCTAAAACACACATATTGTCTTGAACGTAGCTGCAGATCAGTACATCATAGAACGGCATGCAATACACGGCGGTTCCATAGAATGATATAATTTAAATATGCAACACAAGTGGAGTTGCAACAAATAATGAAAAAACAGGTCGCATGGAACGAGAATGTGTCGTCGAACCAGGACTGACTTACAGTGATGCGCCGATACTGTAAGCCCAAAATGAATTGTTAATAAAACAAATTATGTGTGAAACGCAGGAAGTCAAAGTAGTTGCTGTCATACAAATACCGGGATATGCCAATCGCACGGTATTGTCACAATAGTAAAGTAGTTAAACCCAGCGTCAACTTCCATTCCAGTGATGTTGCAGGAAGTCAAAATAGTTGCTATCATACAAATACCGGGATATGCCAATCGCGCGGTATTGTCACAATAGTAAAGCAGTTTAGCCTAGCGTCAACCTCCATTAGTGATGATGCCTAGCCTTGTAACATGCTTCCAGACACGATGAATTACTTATCACACGAAGCATCATCATTATTCATACGCGTGAAGACAAATTGTTAGGCAGTAAATGAAGATAGAAGTAAACACATTAACAAACTATCCGACGCCGCGGATTGAAGAATTCGTCGACATGACGCGTAGCAACATCAAGCATGGTGATGATGAGATCGAAAATCACCGTAATGTCACTGCCCAAACAAAATATGAATCATGTGCATAGGACATGATTGCTAAGCACGGTTACTATGAAGATAGCACCAATTATAGAAATGATTAGCTGGATACTTGTTGATATATCACAACCAGCGTTGAAGCACAACATTGTGTCATGGCTACACACTTAGAGAACAACGAAGAAGAAAAACGTGATTGGTCGCTACAAGCAGCAAGGAGGCCTCTGATAGGCTGGAAGCAGCCAATCACAGTAGAGAGTTCAAAAAACAAATAAGAGGCCTCTGATAGGCCGAAAGCTGCCAATCACAGTAGAGTTCAAAAACAAGTTAAAGATGAATCAATGTGGCCAACTTAGAATACAAAATTACCTTCTAAGCCAAAATATCCTACTGGAAACACGGCAGTGGGAATACTACATGCAATCAAAACAAATAAATCACGACAACCAATCAACATAAACAAAACCAACCTGACAATGAATAAATGCAATGAAGACAAATACTACAGATATGTACAACCACACAGAGTGGAAACAAATAGGGAAACACAAAAACTGGTTTGCCAAGACAGTGGCCGAACCATATTGCCCGCACAGAAACAACAGGCAGGTTGTTTATGAAAATACAAGAGTGTTTAGTTCTGCGGCAACAAGGAAGACACCTTGACGATGGGACGTTTCAAGAGTCCAGAGGTGGTATGTAGAGAGACCACACGAGCTAGGCCGTCCTTACCACAATGAACCTCAAGAATACGTCCAAGTCGCCAGTAAGTAGGAGAAACATTGTCGTCCATAATAAGCACAAGCGTGCCAACCTTGAGGTTAGGAGACATACGGTTCCACTTGCGACGTTGTTGAAGGGAGAGTAAATGATCTGTGGACCATTTACGCCACAATGAAGTCATAATCTGTTGAAGTAATTGCCATCTAGACAACCTATTGATGGGCACTTCAGAAGCGTCAGGAATGGGCAAGGCATTCAAAGGTCGTCCAACAAGAAAGTGACCTGGCGAGAGATAGCACAAGTCAGTAGGATCCTCAGTCATAGGCGAAATGGGTCTAGAATTTAGAATGGCTTCAATTTGCACCACGAGAGTGGTCAATTCTTCATACAGAATGAGTGCGTCATGCTCGGAATCACATCCCGAGATACAATCATCAACATAGAAGTCGTTTAAAACAATCTGAGTGGCAGCTGGAAAAGCTGTGCCATCAGTGAGGGCGAGCTCCTTTAGCACACGAGTGGCTAAGAAGGATGCTGGGACAGTACCATATGTACCGGTGTTTAATTGATATTCTACCATTGGGTCTGAAGGAGAGTCTCTCCAAAATATTCTCTGTAAGTCACGATCCTTGTGATCTACAAGAATCTGTCTGTACATTTTACTCAGATCAGCTGCAAACGCTATCAAGTGAGTACGGAACCGAAGCAAAATAGAGAACAAATCCTGCTGAATTACAGGGCCCACCAACAAGGTATCATTAAGGGAGCACCCAGACGTAGTAGCCATCGAAGCATCAAATACCACTCTGAGCTTTGTAGAAGTACTGTGCGGCTTGAAAACAGGATGATGGGGAATGTAGTAAACTTCACCATCAGTCGGGTGGGGGGCAACTTGAATATGGTTTAAGGCTAGATATTCATGCATGAATTCAGTGTATTCTAACCTTAACTCAGGGTTACGAGCCAAACGTCTTTCGAGAGAGTGAAAACGATTTAGTGTAGCGTAGCGAGAGGCACCTAGAGGCTCCGAGTCTACCTTGCGAGGGAATCTAACCACAAATCTACCATCGTCTTTGCGAGTGGTAGTAGCAACGAAGTGTTCTTCACATATGGATTCATCAACAGACAACACTGGGGTTTCAACTTCTTCAACGTTCCAAAACGCTTCCAGCTGTTGTTCTACATGAGGGCGTGAGAGTGTAAGTGCTGATACCACGTGCGATGGTTGCGAGGTGCTTGCACTGGGCAGCTTCCCAGAAAACACCCAACCCACAGAGGTATTTTGAATGATGGGCAAATCACCGACTGGTATGATTTTACCAGGACATAACAGGTCAAAGAAATATTCTGCACCAAGAACAAGATCAATAGATTTAGTGCAATTGAAATCAGGATCAGCTAAATCAATATGTGATGGAATGTTCCATTCAGAGGTATCGAAACCAGCAGCGGGTAGCTCAAGTGCAATATTGGGAACCACGAGACATTCAAGCTTAGCAGACCAATTAGTAGCACAGGCAAAAACGTTCACATCAGCAACAACAGTAGCAGTGCTTTGATTTTGACCAACACCGTGAATGTGTACCTTCATAGGTTTGGTGTGGAGTCTTAATTTCTTAATTAAGTGTGACGAAATTAAGTTACAATCTCATACCTGCCAACTTTTACGGTTTATCCGTAAAATTTACGGAAATTGCAGCATTTTACGGTTTTACGGATGAACGGTGTCATTTTACGATTTCGCGGACAAAAATTTGAAACGATAATTAACATTCGATAATCCCTCCCACTTCCGTACAATCGATTGTTTGCGTGGGTCGAAGGCAAGTCCGCGATAGTCGATAACTCGTTCTTTGAGTTGATTCGTACTTTTGACCGTGTCATGTTTGTGTCGTCATTGTAATTGAATTTGAAGCCGGGATAACCGTTCTTCCATGTGAATCTTAGGTGTCAACACGCTCTGCTTCGCAAATTCTTTGTTCCCCTACGTTCGCTCGTTGCGATTTAAACGATATTCTTTGACCACGTGAGTTGTTTATTGTTCGCGAAGTTGGCGTTCTTTGAATGTTTTCGTATTTTAAGGTTATGGCATATATTAATGAAGTGTTCGAGTTTTTGTGCTATATCTTCGTGCTTCGCAGTTTCCTGTATTCCTTGGACTAATTACATTCGTTCCACGTGTGTGTTTTTTTCTCTCTACCATGTGCATATTCTTTCTTTACGAGGTTGGCGTCGTGTTCATTTGACTTGTGTGCTTTGACTTGTTTTAATGAAGTGTGGGCTGTGTTTTATGCGATTTATGTTATAATTTTATGTGACGTTTAGTGATCCAGGTTCCTTTCGATGTTTTAGTAGATATCGAGAATGAACAAATACAACAAGAAACAGTACTTCCAGACATTTAAAGAATCATACTCGGTTGATTTTCCGTGCATACTAAAATCAAGAAAGGGAGAAAAATTTGCCTTTTGCACGGTATGTGCGTGTGATATTAATATTGCTCATGGTGGAAAAAACGATTTAAGTAATCATGTGAAGTGCGGTAAACACATAAGTTATGTTAAATCGAAGGAAGATAGCAAGAAAATCAACACCTTTTTTGCCAAGGCTGGTAACGTTGACAGTGACGTAATTAGGGCCGAGTGTCTGTTTACTTCCTTTTTGGTGGAACACAATGTGCCCTTAAGTGCGGCTGATCATGCTGGCGCTTTATTTAAGAAGATGTTTCCCACATCAGAAGTTGCAAAGAAATATAGTTGTGGTCGCACGAAAACGACGTGCATTGTAAATAAAATGGCAAAAAATGCATCATCTGAAGTTGTTAAGTGCCTTCAGAACGGACCATTTTCTTTGGCAACGGATGGAAGCAATGATACGAATGCCAAGTTGTATCCTATTGTTGTTACATTCTATGATGTTCGGCAGGAAAAAGTAGTGAGCACTGTGCTATCCATACCAGCGTTGGACGGGGACTCAACAGGGCGAAACATAGGTAACCTGATGTTATCACAGCTGAGTTCTCATAATATACCAATTGAAAACTGTGTGGCTTTCTGCTCCGACAATGCTCCTGTTATGATAGGACACAAAAATGGGGTTTCAGCAGTTCTGAAGGAAGTTCAACCAGGTATTGCCATCATAGGGTGCATTTGCCACCTGATTAATCTAGCAGCTGAAAAAGGTGCTGGAAGATTACCAGTTAAAGTGGATGAGATCCTTGTAGATATATTTTATTTCTTAGAGAAGAGTGTAAAGAGAAAAGAACGCCTTCAGAAATTTCAGAACTTGCACAATAAGGAAGCAAAGAAAATTCTGAAGCATGTATGTACTAGGTGGTTATCTTTAGGCAGATGTTTGGATAGACTACTGGACCAGTGGGATCCTCTTCTTTCTTTCTTCAAGGAGGAAGTAATATTATGTACCCAAAACATTTCCACAAGCTTGACATCTTTCAGAATACCTAAAGTTGAACAAAGTGGATCCAAAGAGTATCAGAAGAAGAGAATTCTTGATTCTGCTACTACACATGCCCCTAAAAGAATAGCATATTCTTCCAAATGTGACAAACCCATCCTAAAAAGTAAGACTTCTGCTACAACTCGTGAGGAAAAATTGTTTATGTTCCTGTCCTCAAACTTGAACAAGGCCTTTTGCACTTTTCTTCATGTGACTATTCCTGTATTTGACAAATTGAATGTTGCCCTTCAGACTTCTTCCCCACAAGTTCACTTGTTATTAGAACTTCTAATGGATTTGCTAAAGCAGCTGTTCACCAAGTTTGTTAAGCCCAAAATTGTCAAAAGCTCCTCATTGCTTGAAGTTGAGTACAACTTGATTCAAAATCAAAGAAGTGATGATGAGTTAGTTATTGGCATTCAAACTTCGAACATAGTGAATGATCTCCAGGATACAGATAAATCCCTTTTCTTTTCATCAGTGAGAAACTACTTTTGTACTGCCTGTGACTACATCATCAACAAGTTTCCACTCAAGGATGAAGTGCTAAAGAATGCTCAAGTTGCTAGGTTAGACAAAATTGAAGATGCACAGTTTTCTTCCGTTCGTTTTTTCTTGGAAAAGTTTCCTATCATGTTATGCAAGGAAGAGAATGAAACTACCGATGAGGTGGTGAATGAGCTTCAGAGGCAGTTTACAGCTCTTCAGGTAGATGACACTTTGGCTGCACATCAAGATGCTGCAAGTGATTCCAGTTGGGCACAAATATCAAGAATTCGTGGAGCCGATGGACTTCTTAAGTATAACCGAATTTCTAGAGTAATGCTCTCTATTCTCACCATACCCCATAGCAATGCAGAATGTGAACGTGTTTTCAGCCTTGTGAAGAAAAATAGAACACAGTTCAGGTCATCCATGTCCAATGAATCTCTGGAGTCTATTTCTATTTTGAAGACCAGGAGTTCTGGTCCCTGTTATGACAAAGCATTTTCTCAAGACTTTTTGCTGGAAGCTAAAAAGGCCACAACCATGACTTTAAAGTCGAACTAGCATGTGATTTGCAGTGTGTATTATATTATTTCTTGCCTGTGTTACGTTAAACAAGTTTTATTGTGTAAAACCTTTTTCAAATATCGTATATCGGCTTAATTTATCAAGGAAGTCCTGTTATGTATGCTCCAAACCAATATTCACCACGCCTGCTGCTGATTAACATGGATTTCTTCTTGATTGTTATGTTCATCTACAAATCATGTAAGTAGATATGATTTCATTGAAATATCCTGTTTAAAGCATGAATTATTGTATTTTGTAGCCCAGAAGTATTATTATTTTCGTCAAGCCGGGGTATGTCGAAAATCGTTAAATTTTTTGTCGCGCGTGAGTTTTACTGATAGCCCTTTTCAAAAGTTGGCAGGTATGCAATCTGATGCAGAGTCAAGTAGTGCAGTAACAGGTACACGTACGCCATTGCCAGCTAATATATTCAACTTGGCAGTGGGTAATAGAGTCCTTGAAAATTGATTGTCACGAGCGACGTTACTGCAACTAGTGTTTACCACGTTAGCATGAGCTTGAAAAGCATCATTACTAGTGCCACTGGAGGACTCATAGTGAAGAAGAGTGTGGTGTTTTCGGGAACAAGTGTTACAAGAGTACTTCGAACATTGATGATTAGGCTCGAAATTACGCAAACAATTATAACACAATTTACGAGACCTGACAAAATCCCATTTGGCTGTGGACGAAAGTTTGATAAAGGTACCACATTTCGACAATTGGTGATCAATGCTCCTACAATATGTACAACGAGATTTGGTAGTAGTTAACATGGGTTTCTGAGGCGAATGACCTTCAGCTTTAAGTTTGGTTACAGCAGTATGTAATGCAGGCCTGGACCCATTCTTTTCAGTTATTTCCAGTACCTTGCATTTTTTCTCTAAGAAGCTAACCAAGTCCTGGAGAGTGGGAATTCTCCCAGAATCAACATGATTCTCCCATTCACGGATGCTATCATTATCTAGTAGCTCCAATATAAAATGTGACAATAACAGGTCTTGAAGGGGAACCCCGTTAAAGTCCAAAGCTTCTAACGCATTGACATGAGAAACAAAGTGGTCGATGATGGCACGCAATGACACTGAATCATTACCGTATGCGGGGGGCTTGAAAAGCTTGGTAACATGATTGTGCGCTATGAGCGTAATGTTATTGTATCGAGTTGTCAGCAAGTTCCATGCAACCATAAAGTTATCATCTGACACAGTAATGTTCTTTAAGAGGAGTTTGGCCTCACCACTAAGACTAGAATTAAGGTAGTAGAACTTAACAATATCAGACAGAGCATGGTTATCAATTACTATAGCCTTGAAGCTATCTCTGAAATTCAACCAGTCTGTGAAATCGCCACTGAACTGCGGAATTTGAATTTCAGGCAACTTTATATGCGCTGCAGCTACGTTAGCAGTAGGAAATTGTGCACTCTGCAAATTATTCAAAGGGTTATCACTGTCTGTAGTGTTGGATTTTTTGAAATTGTCACAATGTAGTTTAATTTTAACCAGCAACTCAAAATATTTATCTTCGAAGTCACAACGTTCGGCTATTTCTTCGTCGATATTGTCTGTAATATCCTCTAAAGCGACTTGCGCTTCGTTATATTGTTTATAAATTTCCTCGCATTTGTGTTTGCGTAACACTAACATTTGATATTGCTCTTCTGTAATGTCCTGAAAGTTGCTAATTACTTTTTCTTGTGAGGTAAGCATGGCCTTAGCGACTGCACGCTTCCTAACTAAAGGTCGTTTTTGGGCATCCTCCATAATAACTTTAGGATTGCCCGCCTAGATGTAATTACCAGAGTTGCACACCTAACTAACACAACAACTAACTAACACAAAAAATAAACACTGAGACAATGGTCTCGATTAAGTTGTAAACAAACATCTGAACATAGAATACTGTATTGTGTCCTTGGGAAGTTAATGGGAACGTATACAATGTTAAATTTATGGCCTTCCTGGTGAAATAGCAAGAAACAAGGGCCCAACATGGCCAAAGCAAAGCTTAATGATTCAAAGTAGTGAACAGCTCAATATCCGGCCCGGAGAGGACCAAATAATGTAATGGCCAACGCGGGAAGTCAACAACCCACCAAGAGTATTCTGGTAATAGTGGACAATGTATAAAAATTTGTTGGCCAAAGCATTAGATAATGATGTGATAATACAAAGAGTTGACTTTACAAAGGTCGCTTGACAATTTAGCAAACATGTGGAGGACCAGACAATATTATTGTCACTAAATAAGGAAATCCAGGAAGGCATAAAGGACACGACACCACCACTAACTAATAATAAGATATATTATCAAATAGGTGGCACATAAAACAAATATCCAAAGGTGACACATAAACAAATATTCAAAGGTGGCACATAAACATATGAGAAACACTAGCACAAATTTACACGATTGAAGAAACACTCAAAGAATTAACACACGTTACGTCTTGAGCCTAAAACACACATATTGTCTTGAACGTAGCTGCAGATCAGTACATCATAGAACGGCATGCAATACACGGCGGTTCCATAGAATGATATAATTTAAATATGCAACACAAGTGGAGTTGCAACAAATAATGAAAAAACAGGTCGCATGGAACGAGAATGTGTCGTCGAACCAGGACTGACTTACAGTGATGCGCCGATACTGTAAGCCCAAAATGAATTGTTAATAAAACAAATTATGTGTGAAACGCAGGAAGTCAAAGTAGTTGCTGTCATACAAATACCGGGATATGCCAATCGCACGGTATTGTCACAATAGTAAAGTAGTTAAACCCAGCGTCAACTTCCATTCCAGTGATGTTGCAGGAAGTCAAAATAGTTGCTATCATACAAATACCGGGATATGCCAATCGCGCGGTATTGTCACAATAGTAAAGCAGTTTAGCCTAGCGTCAACCTCCATTAGTGATGATGCCTAGCCTTGTAACATGCTTCCAGACACGATGAATTACTTATCACACGAAGCATCATCATTATTCATACGCGTGAAGACAAATTGTTAGGCAGTAAATGAAGATAGAAGTAAACACATTAACAAACTATCCGACGCCGCGGATTGAAGAATTCGTCGACATGACGCGTAGCAACATCAAGCATGGTGATGATGAGATCGAAAATCACCGTAATGTCACTGCCCAAACAAAATATGAATCATGTGCATAGGACATGATTGCTAAGCACGGTTACTATGAAGATAGCACCAATTATAGAAATGATTAGCTGGATACTTGTTGATATATCACAACCAGCGTTGAAGCACAACATTGTGTCATGGCTACACACTTAGAGAACAACGAAGAAGAAAAACGTGATTGGTCGCTACAAGCAGCAAGGAGGCCTCTGATAGGCTGGAAGCAGCCAATCACAGTAGAGAGTTCAAAAAACAAATAAGAGGCCTCTGATAGGCCGAAAGCTGCCAATCACAGTAGAGTTCAAAAACAAGTTAAAGATGAATCAATGTGGCCAACTTAGAATACAAAATTACCTTCTAAGCCAAAATATCCTACTGGAAACACGGCAGTGGGAATACTACATGCAATCAAAACAAATAAATCACGACAACCAATCAACATAAACAAAACCAACCTGACAATGAATAAATGCAATGAAGACAAATACTACAGATATGTACAACCACACAGAGTGGAAACAAATAGGGAAACACAAAAACTGGTTTGCCAAGACAGTGGCCGAACCAGCTGTCATTTGTCTCTAAACAACTTACAAAGACCCGATGGTACCATTTCCAACATTTTAATTTACTATTTCCGGTCTAGCTAAATCCTGATATAATTCCCTATTTACAACCTAATTAACGCACATCGAAAACTCGTGAAAAATAAACTAACACACTATAAAACATATTTACAAAAAAGTGCACCATTTGTGCATCCCTGCCTGCTCAAGTGTCATATTGTTTGTACTCCCCTGTCTCCTGGACCTGTCCACTGTCGTTGGTCGTAACATCACATCACCACACTATGTCTTGCTTTAAATATTTACAGTATCATTGTTATTTATCAGTATTGTTTAAATTAGGCAATTTAATATTGTTAAGTTTACGTCATATTCAAGCATTATTTTAACAGATGTAAGTTCTTATTTACGAACTCCAGTTTATCAATATCCTATAATTCAGCTTTATTTATAGGTGTATTATGATCTCAACTAGCCATTGTTTATAGGTGGAAGGAGAGTTGCAAGAGGAACAGTATGGCTTCAGGAGTGGAAGATCCACAGTGGACCCAATCTTTAGCTTGAGGCAGGTGATGGAAAAGAACTGGGAATATGGAGAGGATTTGATCATGACTTTCATAGATCTAGAAAAGGCATATGATAGTGTCCCCAGAGAGAAGGTATGGGAAACCATGGTTAAGAAGAGACTGGGGAGAGAAATGTTGGAAATGGTGCAAGCAATGTACAACAACTGTGTTAGCAGGGTACTGACCCCAGTTGGAAAGACAGACTGGTTTAGGAACAAGACTGGACTAAGACAGGGGAGTGTGCTGTCACCTGTTTTATTCATAATGGTGATGGATGAAATTGTAAAGGAAACAAAGGAAGCATATGGACATAAAGAAATGAAGTTACTGTTATTTGCAGATGATATTGTGGTCTGGGGAAGGAACACCGAAGAAGTGCAAAAACAACTAGATGCACTGAACGAAAATATTCAGAAGTACGGCCTGAAAATCAGTATAGAGAAAAGCAAGACCATGGTGATGACAAGAGGGGAAAGACAAGGAAAGGGCACTGTGAAAATTGGAAGTCAGAGTTTGGAAATTGTGGACACGTTCAAATACCTAGGAAGTAAATTGATGCAAACTGGTAGGTTGGACATGGAGATTGGCAGGAGGGTACAGCTGAGCAATGCATTCTATCAAAGTGTAAGAAAACTTGTTTGGGATAAGGAAAAGCAAGGAGGTAATGTATAAAATGTACTATGTACCCATATTAACGTATGCAGCTGAGACTTGGACCCTGACGAGCAGGCAAGAGAGTAGAATCCAAGCCAGTGAAATGAAATTCCTAAGAAGTATGATAGGTAAGACAAGGAAAGACAGAGTGAGGAATGAAGATGTTAGGAAGGAAGTTGGGATGGGAAAACTAAATGAGAGAATTGAGAAGAATAAACTAAGGTGGTTTGGACATGTAAAGAGGATGGAGGAAAATAGAATACCAAGACAGATGCTGGAGGCAAAGTGCAAGAGTAAG
This sequence comes from Meconema thalassinum, assembly GCA_946902985.2. Classification (NCBI taxonomy): domain Eukaryota; kingdom Metazoa; phylum Arthropoda; class Insecta; order Orthoptera; family Tettigoniidae; genus Meconema; species Meconema thalassinum. The sequence continues at coordinate 13,624,297 of OX336399.1, read as the reverse complement.
AGAGCAAGGGGAAGACCTAGAACAAGGTGGATTGATTCAGTGAAGAACAGCGTGAGAAAAAGAAATCTGGACTGGGACAAGATCGTGGAAGAAGAATGGTGGAAGGAAAGAGGAAAGTGGAGAAGTGCCATAAATACCCCGACCCGGCAGGAGCTGGATAAGGGGAAATGATGATGATGATGATGATCAGCTTTATTTATAGGTGTATTATGATCTCAACTAGCCATTGTTTATATGATATATTATTATTCTAGACAAAACAATAACCTGTCATGTAATTAGATCGTCTATGGCACACACCCCATAACCACAAGAAACGCTGCGGCGAACTCGGCTGTCCTACACTCTCATATAACGCTCGCAATAAGCGTACTTCCATTTATCAAACATGACATTGTAACCTACTCTGATTGGTTGTGAACAAACAACCCCTAACTTCCTACACTCTAGCATCTGATCAGTAATACAATATGTATTCCATTCTCAGTATACAAAGACTACCTCAAATTGCATGGATCAAAAAAACAGTTTCTAATCTTAAAACACAAAAAGATCCCTTAAGTCTCGCCAAAGAATATATCAATAAGAGCAATCTGCAAATAAAACTTGAACCACTCTGTATGCCAGTCAACCCCATTGAATATATACAAGTGACTACAGATCTTACATTGCTAGAAGAGGTCTGCAAGAAAGACTCTTCACCACATGATCTAAAACAACTGGCCCTCGGTACAATAGAAGAAAGATATCCATCTAATCAATGGCTAAAATATTTACAGTTGGCTCACAAGACAAAGAAAATAGAACTGGAGCAGGAATACATTCATCTCTCTTCTCACTCTACTTCCCAGTAGGCCAAAACAAAACAAACTTTGATGCTGAGATAAGAGCAATTTCACATGCACTCCTTCAGTTATTAGGCAGAAACATTGATTATCAAAAATGTGTTATCATTACAGATTCAAAAGCAGCCATCCAAGCCGTCTCGTCAAATTATAAGCCTCAAAATAAATAAAGAACTGAAAGAAATTTTTTGTATGATAAAAACCCTTTAAAGACTCCAACAAAGTGGAGGCAGACAGGTTTTTCTCCGGGTACTCCGGTTTTCCCTGTCAATATTTCATTCCAGCAACACTCTCCACTATCATTTCATTTCATCTGTCATTCATTTAATCATTGCCCCGGAGGAGTGCGTCAGGCCTCGGCAGCCGGCACAGTTCATATCCTCGCCGCTAGATGGGGGCTTCATTCATTCCATTCCTGACCCGGTCGGAGACTGGAAGCAGGCTGTGGATTTTCATTTTTTCATAAAGACTCCACAAACAGATCTCATTTCAGTGGATCCCTTCTCATGTTGGAATAGCAGGTATGAAGAGGCAGACAGATTAGCAAAGAAAAGGTACCACACTACAACAACCTGTCAGTCAGACTGATTTTATGAGAGCAAAAAGGATCTTGAAAAATACTATCAAACAGGTACTGTATGAAGAAATGGCAAAGAAAACAGCAGAAACCAAATTTTGGAAGGACATTGATGCTAAATGGGATCAATATAAATTAACACCAAGAAGAGAAGCTGTAGCCTTCTTCAGACTTAACACGGGCCACGACTGCCTTGCAGCTCATCTGAAACGAATCAACATCCTGAGATCTGAAAAATGCACACTTTGACACGAACCTGGAAGTAAAATGGATAAGGGGCACCTGCTACATTGCAACAAACTTGATGTGACTGCTGGAACTTCAGGAAACCTCACACAACTCTATTGGAACGCAAGAAAGTTGATGGATTGGAATCCGGGCTAGCCATAAGAAACAACAACCACCATTCCTACTATAACATTCATAACGTAGCCTTCATCATGTCATTTTATAGTCGTCTTAATTCTGTTATAATTTACAATATAAATTTCCACTTGCTATTCTGGTTCATCTGTTGTCTAACCTTGACATTGAAATACTTCATAACCTTCATGAAAACTGGGTTAACAACAAAACATCTGCTTGTCGGCTCACCAATCCAGCGTCTTTTCACTACAGTAGAACGTCGTTTATCCAGAAGTCAAACAACCGGTACGCCAATTATCCGGGCGAGCAAAAAAAAAGTCGGAGTAGCGCGCCCTTACGGTTATGCGGAAGTGCGCGCTTCCTACAGTAGTGAGTCGGTTCTCGTTTTCAATTGTTGTCTCCTACCGTTTGTTTCAACATGTTACAGAGGCTATGTGACTGTGCGCAGTGTACTGTATCACGTTGTGAAAATTACTTCTACGAGTGCCAAAAAGGAAAAACGAAATCGCAATGTTTTATCGATTGAGAATAAGGCGGAGATCATTAATGAACTGGATAAATGTGGGAGTGTGCAGTGTCTAATGAAAAATTAGTGTCGGGGTAAAACCACAATATTTATTAATTGAAGAACCGAAAAGTTGAAATTCTGAATTATGCATAGAAGTTAGATAGTGAAGAAGGGTCTAATAAGAGAAAGACCATGAGATCAGCTACGGAAGAAAAATTGGAAGACGCGGCGTACTTATGGTTTATTCAGACAAGAAGTAAGGGATTTCCCATTTCTGGACCTTTGTTGTGAGAGAAAGCGTTGCACCTATATGAGAAGCTTGGTGGTTCTCCCTATGTTCGATTATCCAGAAAAATCGTTATCCAGAACACGTTCGGTCCCAATTAGTCCGGATAAACGACTTTCTACTGTATTCCACTTCCTGTTATGATACATTCAGCGGCTCTTTCTCCTCATTTTAATTAAATGAATTTTCTGCCTTCAATTGGACACGTTATTTACAGTAGAAAACTAACCTACGTAATTAAATACTGTCCATAGTGTTCGGCCTTATTAAATAAAATAGACTGGTTCACAATTTTGTAAGTGCACATTGAGGTATGTGACGGCGGGATGCCTTAGGTGTTAAGGAAACGGCAATAGCTGCCAAAGAGCTGCGTTGCTACTGAAATAACGACCAGACTGATAGTTGTACTTAACTAGACGGGATTTGTGAGCCCTGTGTTTATGAAATTGAACGTAGCTATCTCGCTACTTTTATTTAGTAGCCGCTACTGTAGTGTTTAAAAATTGAAGGTGGTATTAGAAGCGCTTTCCCTAATTTTTTTTACCCCTGGCACTACAGCCCATGAAGGGCCTAGGCCTATCATGTGACCGCTTCCCAGCCATTTGGCCTGCAGATATTGTGGTGACGCGTGGTCAGTGCATCATGTCCCCTCGGCCGTTAATCTTGTTCTTCATGACCGGGCCACTGCCCCTCTATCAGACACCTACTCAATTGTCCTCTCGAAGCTGAGTGCACCCCGTTGCAGCCCTCACATCAGTGTCTAAAATGTCTGATGGAGCCGGGAATCGAACCCGAGGCCTCCAGATGAGAAGCAGGCGCGCTACCCTGTTCTTATTATGTTTATATATATCTTGAAAAAGATAATAAATGGATTGGCATTGCCTCCTACGGGGATATATAGAAAATCGGATGTCATACCTTAGGTACTGTTGCCATGGAAACGGACTTGCCATTAGTTCATCAGTTTATCAGAGTGAAGATAGTTTTCTGCGAATATCTTTGAAACTGTTGGTTTTAGGGCCTTAAAATGTGGTTTTCGGTGTCCCTTAGGGACATACCGAGTATTGTTTCTCGCATCGAGGGGCGCAAAATGAGCTATGTCCGGTCTTTATGCGAAAGCTTCGATTAATATATATAATGATATTGGGATTTAAAATCACAGTTCTCTACTCTAATCAAGTACAATTAGTGGCATATTATCGCTGTACCTTATGCTGGCTGTCCATTCTCATAGAAGTGTCCTTGGTTCGATTTATGGGCCTCGAATCCCTCCTGGGTCATGAATATCGAACGCCATCATCTAGGAGAGTAGAACCATGTCCTGTCGAAACACTGAATGTACTGTTAGCCTCGTATCAATCTTAAACATGGAATTTACAATTTTTCAGAATTGTTACAAAATGACCGTGTACTTCTGCTATCACTTCACAGAAGTTTCAGAGTCGCTCTGCCCTGTGCTCGTACTTTAGCTTCAAATATCAGATTGATCACGTTTGCTTTAATAATATCAATTGTGCCTTCACTACTCACTGACTCCGTTGTTATTATCTCACTGTCTTAGACTAGTTTCGTGCTATATTTCAACACAATATTTAATTATCAAGCACACGTGTCTAACCACGTTGACTTATACTTGGCATGAGAATTCCTAAATTTTCTTATTTTGCCTCCGTTTCAATTACGGTTCACATAAATCAATTTACAATGTCAGATTGTACATTTCCACACTATTTATTAGTATTACACGGTATAAATCAGAAACCTCTGTGGACATCAAATTGGCAGGTGAAAAGCTAAGGGAAGTAGGAGACTTAGGAAGCAAAATAACCAGTGATGGACGAAGCAAAGTGGATATAAACAGTAGGTTGGCTGAGGCAAGGAAAGTATTTCTACAGAAAAGGAAACTATTGACATCGAATATAGTTGTTGTTTTAATAATTTTATTAATGCAGCCAATGGCCATGTACTTTTCTTTTCAGGACGGGTCAGGGAAGGGATATTGGAAGGAAATCGGCCATGGACCTATTGAAAGGAACCGTCCCGGCATTTGCCTGGTGGTGAAAATGGGAAACCACGAAAACCATTTTCAGGACGGCCGAGGTGGTAATCGAACCCACGCTCTTTCGATGCCAGCGAGGCACGAGGTAGCGCTTTAGCGCTCTCGGCCACTGCGGTTGTTTTAAGGGGGGGAACTACGAGGTCATCTGCCTCTGACATCGAATATAGATATAGGTATTAGGAAGTCATTTTTGAAAGCCGTTGTCTGGAGTGTGGCGCTCTATGGAAGTGAAACTTGGACTGTTGGTGCAGCAGAAAACAGGAGAATTGAAGCGTTTGAAATGTGGTGCTACAGGAGAATGATGAAGATTAGATAGGGTAACAAATGAAGAGGTATTAAGCCGAGTGGGAGAGGAGAGATGTTTCTGACGACTGCTAATTAAGAGAAGAGATTGGTTGGTAGTACACATTTTAAGACACCCAGGAATAGCAAGCTTAGTTATGGAAGGAAGGGTCGAGGACAAGAACTGTAGGGGTAGACCAAGGTTATTTTAAACAGATTGCCTCGGATGTAGGGTGTGGTAGCTATGTAGAGATGAAACGATTAGCTCAGAACAGGGAGGTATGGAGCGCTGCATCAAACGAGTCAAAAGACTGAAGCCTCAAACAACAACATGGTATTATCCACCAGTTTTTCACTGATATCGCTGATACAAATTTATAATGTGTGCATAACTCAAGCCGTCGCAGAAGTTGTACTTAGTCCAATTGTACTCCCATCTTGTTCATGCCTCTGCTAGTCCTGTCATGTTATACTTTTCAGTCATATTCAGAGATTTGTAGTTATGACAAAATGTCCAGAAAAATATTTATAATAATTTTGATGAATTTAAGAAGTGTCTTAGGAGATTTAAAAATATTTATAACATTTATTGTATACAGCTCCACAGACTTCCAATTCTTACATCACTTCATGTATGATTGCTCCTTGCAATTACTTCCTGAAATTAAAATCCTAACATCTTAGTGCTTGTCTGAAAATGGTTGATTTTATTTCACCATATTTGATATTCCGTACTTACCAGGTGTTGGGTATAATATCACCATTCTAGATTGTCTTCACTACCAACTTACCATATACCTGAGGATGGCATCTTGTCTTCCTACACGGAGTACATCTCTACACTCCCCAACACGGAACTGCCCGAAGTGTTTGGCCAGCACTCCAACGCGGACATTGCATCATCGATTGCAGAGACCCAAATGACGTGCGAGACACTCATGTCTCTGCAGTTACAGGTGTTGGCAGCTCAGGGAGAAAGTCAGGAAGACAAGGTGAGCCATCTTAGTGTATAGACAGCTACTAACTGATGGTACAATCTTAGTGTATAGACAGCTACTAACTGATGTTACAATCTTAGTGTATAGACAGCTACTGACTGATGTTACAATCTTAGTGTACAGACAGCTACTAACTGATGTTACAATCTTAGTGTATAGACAGCTACTAACTGATGTTACAATCTTAGTGTACAGACAGCTACTAACTGATGTTACAACCTTAGTGTACAGACAGCTACTAACTGATGGCACAATCTTAGTGTATAGACAGCTGCTAACTGATGGTACAATCTTAGTGTATAGACAGCTACTAACTGATGTTACAATCTTAGTGTATAGACAGCTACTAACTGATGTTACAATCTTAGTGTACAGACAGCTACTAACTGATGTTACAATCTTAGTGTATAGACAGCTACTGACTGATGTTACAATCTTAGTGTACAGACAGCTACTAACTGATGTTACAATCTTAGTGTACAGACAGCTACTAACTGATGGTACAATCTTAGTGTATAGACAGCTACTAACTGATGTTACAATCTTAGTGTATGGACAGCTACTAACTGATGGTACAATCTTAGTGTATAGACAGCTACTAACTGATGTTACAATCTTAGTGTACAGACAGCTACTGACTGATGTTACAATCTTAGTGTACAGACAGCTACTAACTGATGTTACAATCTTAGTGTATAGACAGCTACTAACTGATGTTACAATCTTAGTGTACAGACAGCTACTGACTGATGTTACAATCTTAGTGTACAGACAGCTACTAACTGATGTTACAATCTTAGTGTATAGACAGCTACTAACTGATGTTACAATCTTAGTGTATAGACAGCTACTAACTGATGTTACAATCTTAGTGTATAGACAGCTACTAACTGATGGTACAATCTTAGTGTATAGACAGCTACTAACTGATGTTACAATCTTAGTGTATAGACAGCTACTAACTGATGGTACAATCTTAGTGTATAGACAGCTACTAACTGATGGTACAATCTTAGTGTACAGACAGCTACTAACTGATGTTACAATCTTAGTGTACAGACAGCTACTAACTGATGGTACAATCTTAGTGTATAGACAGCTACTAACTGATGTTACAATCTTAGTGTATAGACAGCTACTGACTGATGTTACAATCTTAGTGTACAGACAGCTACTAACTGATGTTACAATCTTAGTGTATAGACAGCTACTGACTGATGTTACAATCTTAGTGTACAGACAGCTACTAACTGATGGTACAATCTTAGTGTATAGACAGCTACTAACTGATGTTACAATCTTAGTGTATAGACAGCTACTAACTGATGTTACAATCTTAGTGTATAGACAGCTACTGACTGATGTTACAATCTTAGTGTACAGACAGCTACTAACTGATGGTACAATCTTAGTGTATAGACAGCTACTGACTGATGTTACAATCTTAGTGTACAGACAGCTACTAACTGATGGTACAATCTTAGTGTATAGACAGCTACTAACTGATGGTACAATCTTAGTGTACAGACAGCTACTAACTGATGGTACAATCTTAGTGTATAGACAGCTACTAACTGATGGTACAATCTTAGTGTATAGACAGCTACTAACTGATGGTACAATCTTAGTGTATAGACAGCTACTAACTGATGTTACAATCTTAGTGTATAGACAGCTACTAACTGATGTTACAATCTTAGTGTATAGACAGCTACTAACTGATGGTACAATCTTAGTGTACAGACAGCTACTAACTGATGGTACAATCTTAGTGTACAGACAGCTACTAACTGATGGTACAATCTTAGTGTATAGACAGCTACTAACTGATGGTACAATCTTAGTGTATAGACAGCTACTAACTGATGGTACAATCTTAGTGTACAGACAGCTACTAACTGATGGTACAATCTTAGTGTACAGACAGCTACTAACTGATGGTACAATCTTAGTGTACAGACAGCTACTAACTGATGGTACAATCTTAGTGTATAGACAGCTACTAACTGATGGTACAATCTTAGTGTACAGACAGCTACTAACTGATGGTACAATCTTAGTGTACAGACAGCTACTAACTGATGGTACAATCTTAGTGTATAGACAGCTACTAACTGATGGTACAATCTTAGTGTATAGACAGTAGGGGTCTTCGGTACTGAAAATTTGGGTTCGGTACGGTTCGGTTCGGTAAAAAAAAATGTACTTCGGTTCTCGGTACAAAATCGGTTCGGTACAGCTCGGCTGATTTTAACATGTTAAATTAGAGTAATTTGTAAACCATTAAGAAAAAAAGTAACACATGAGTTCTAATGATTATACAGTAAACCAAATACTTGCCAAATAGCACAATTTTTATTTAAAATACAGAAAAAATGTACAGCTAATAATCTCATACAATGTTCCATTAACTTTCAAACTTGCCCTTTTAGAGTGGAGTAAGCAAATTGATGCACACATTAAATATACATTAGGCTCACACTGGAACACTTAAGTCCATAATTTAATTTTATTAATCAGAAGAGTTATTGTGCTCTAGTTGTAGAACTTCACTTATACGATTTCCAGGGGACCAAAGGAAAAAATCCACGCATAAATGTGAAAAACGCGTAAATGAAAGTCGGTAAATAAAAACTGCAAAATGAATGTGACAATATGGGTTATACAGGGACTTTGTTTTAAAAGCGACGGGGACCCTCGCTCGCACCGCGAGCCGGTTCTCGCCAAGCACTTTGCCGTAATGCGCTTCTTGACGCCATGGCTTTAACAGTCCATATTCTTTGGACTAAGGTATATTACAGCTGAAATAGAGTCAATCGGTGCTGAGGAACTTCAGAACGTAAATGACAACTTCATGAAGAGGTGCCAGCGATGTGTAGCAATGAATGGCGAACATTTTCAGCACCAGCTGTGAACTATAGGCTATAGTCTACTCAATGACTGTGCCGCGCGAGCTACGCATTACGGCAAAGTGCCTGGCGGGAGACTGGCTAGCAACGCGGGCGGCGGGCGAGCGAGGGTTTCCGTTAAGAAGTGAAAAACAAGAAATAATAATACGATTGTTTAACTATAATCGGCAATATGTAACAAAACAACTACAAGAGAAATGCACCCAGATATAACAAAACAAAGAAAATTGAGTCACTTTACGAAGTAGTCTGTTATCTTTACTTGTTTTTGTTGGCCGCGGCCTCGGCGTGAACAGTATTTTCAAACCGATATAATTCGGCCATTATTTCCTCAGAAACGTTATGGTGCGTCACAAAATGTTTGATAGTCCATAGAGCATTGACAGCATCATTAAAATCCACTGTATTAATTATTCTGCGGCTCTTCATCGTCATTAATAAAATGCCGTAGTGTAGGCCTAAATTAATGGATTTTCATTTGTCTGAAGACGCAAGATTATTAGAACACAGAATCAATCGCGTATTTTTAATGGGTTGACGAGAAGTCCTAAAAAAACACGAATGAAAATTATAAAAGCGGAAATAATATATTTTTTAATATATCGGCGATCGTAAAACACTTCCGCTCATCTTAACATAAGCTTCAGATGCTGTCTAACTGTGTTTTATGGCTGCTTCCTGTTATTTTGAAAGGCTAACACAATAATAGCGCTTTCTTATTACGCAAGCTGTTCTTCCTTGTTACGACACTCTGGCAAGCGAGTGTCGCCGTGACCACCAGTGTCGCTCAAGGCCATCGTAACATAATATAGCACGCGGTGCATCCTTCCGGACGGAAGTACAGGCGGTAACAAAAGTTTGCATTCAAACATACGTACTTCCTCAGAACACGCAACGTATAAGTGATGCTTTATATTGCAAGGGACTTAAAATATTATCGTATAAGCGTGAAAAACAAATAAATGTAAAACGTATATCGGAGATAAATTAACATGGAAAATATAGGCTTGCCGGGGCCAGGAAAAATCGTATAGAAAACGTATGAATATGAACCGTATACAAGAAGTTTTACTGTATTTAACTAACTATTGAAGTAAAACATTGATGATAAAGGACAATACTTTGGATGTCTAAAAAAAGGTTTCCTTAAATTACGGTATTTATGTCTCTTGAACCGAACCGAACTTTTTACCGAGTTTTTTATCGTCTCGAACCGAGGTCGGTAATTTCCTTTGTACCGTACCGAAACCGAAAAATCGGTGCACCGTCAACCCCTAATAGACAGCTACTAACTGATGTTACAATCTTAGTGTACAGACAGCTACTAACTGATGTTACAATCTTAGTGTACAGACAGCTACTGACTGATGTTACAATCTTAGTGTATAGACAGCTACTAACTGATGTTACAATCTTAGTGTATAGACAGCTACTAACTGATGTTACAATCTTAGTGTATAGACAGCTACTAACTGATGTTACAATCTTAGTGTATAGACAGCTACTAACTGATGTTACAATCTTAGTGTATAGACAGCTACTAACTGATGGTACAATCTTAGTGTATAGACAGCTACTAACTGATGTTACAATCTTAGTGTATAGACAGCTACTAACTGATGTTACAATCGTAGTGTATAGACAGCTACTAACTGATGTTACAATCTTAGTGTACAGACAGCTACTGACTGATGTTACAATCTTAGTGTACAGACAGCTACTAACTGATGTTACAATCTTAGTGTACAGACAGCTACTAACTGATGTTACAATCTTAGTGTATAGACAGCTACTAACTGATGTTACAATCTTAGTGTATAGTCAGCTACTAACTGATGTTACAATCTTAGTGTACAGACAGCTACTAACTGATGTTACAATCTTAGTGTATAGACAGCTACTAACTGATGTTACAATCTTAGTGTATAGTCAGCTACTAACTGATGTTACAATCTTAGTGTACAGACAGCTACTAACTGATGTTACAATCTTAGTGTATAGACAGCTACTAACTGATGTTACAATCTTAGTGTATAGTCAGCTACTAACTGATGTTACAATCTTAGTGTATAGTCAGCTACTAACTGATGTTACAATCTTAGTGTATAGACAGCTACTAACTGATGTTACAATCTTAGTGTATAGTCAGCTACTAACTGATGTTACAATCTTAGTGTATAGACAGCTACTAACTGATGTTACAATCTTAGTGTACAGACAGCTACTGACTGATGTTACAATCTTAGTGTACAGACAGCTACTAACTGATGTTACAATCTTAGTGTATAGACAGCTACTAACTGATGTTACAATCTTAGTGTACAGACAGCTACTGACTGATGTTACAATCTTAGTGTACAGACAGCTACTAACTGATGTTACAATCTTAGTGTATAGACAGCTACTAACTGATGTTACAATCTTAGTGTATACACAGCTACTAACTGATGTTACAATCTTAGTGTATAGACAGCTACTAACTGATGTTACAATCTTAGTGTATAGACAGCTACTAACTGATGTTACAATCTTAGTGTATAGACAGCTACTAACTGATGGTACAATCTTAGTGTATAGACAGCTACTAACTGATGGTACAATCTTAGTGTACAGACAGCTACTAACTGATGTTACAATCTTAGTGTATGGACTGCTACTGACTGATGTTACAATCTTAGTGTATAGACAGCTACTAACTGATGTTACAATCTTAGTGTATAGACAGCTACTAACTGATGGTACAATCTTAGTGTATGGACTGCTACTGACTGATGTTACAATCTTAGTGTATAGACAGCTACTAACTGATGTTACAATCTTAGTGTATGGACTGCTACTGACTGATGTTACAATCTTAGTGTATAGACAGCTACTAACTGATGTTACAATCTTAGTGTATAGACAGCTACTAACTGATGGTACAATCTTAGTGTATAGACAGCTACTAACTGATGGTACAATCTTAGTGTATAGACAGCTACTAACTGATGTTACAATCTTAGTGTACAGACAGCTACTGACTGATGGTACAATCTTAGTGTATAGACAGCTACTAACTGATGGTACAATCTTAGTGTATAGACAGCTACTACTAAGCTGTATGCCTCTCACCAAGGCGGTCCGGGTTCGATTCCCGGTCAATGCATGTGAGATTTTCGTAGTGAAATGCCATGCCCTGTGGTTCGGATTCCACGTAAAAAGGAGGTCCCGTGGCTCATAATCACAAGATTCACGGTCACGTAAAACTACAATCTTCCTTCCTTCCTTATAGACAGCTACTAACTGATGGTACAATCTTAGTGTACAGACAGCTACTAACTGATGGTACAATCTTAGTGTACAGACAGCTACTAACTGATGGTACAATCTTAGTGTACAGACAGCTACTGACTGATGGTACAATCTTAGTGTATAGTCAGCTACTAACTGATGGTACAATCTTAGTGTATAGACAGCTACTAACTGATGGTACAATCTTAGTGTATAGACAGCTACTAACTGATGGTACTGGTTAGGATATGTCAATGCGAGACCTCCTTTTTCGGGAAGGACTAGAAGTGAAGCTTCTAGTCTAATAAGAAAATGAACTTTACTAAGTAGGAACAGATTGAACATTGATGAGTAAATAGGAATGGAAACAGTTTGCCAATAACAGTGGTATTTTATTCAAAAACCAACTTTAAAAAGATTAACAACAAATAAATATATAAACATGTAATGGAAAGGTGACCTTTGACAGGCCAACAACAAGCGAACAAGATTTCATAAGTTTGAAAAAGATTAACAATAAATATATAAATATGTAAGGGAAATGTGACCTTGACAGGCCAACAACAAGCGAACAAGATTTCATAAGCTTGAAAAAGATTAACAATAAATATATAAATATGTAAGGGAAATGTGACCTTTGACAGGCCAACAACAAGCGAACAAGATTTCATAAGTTTGAAATGCCAAGAACCCTGAGAATAAGTAACCACTTTGTGGCCAGTAGTCTAAAGTAGAACTATGCAGGGTAAAATAGTAACTATAGTGCTCAAATGAAGGCTTAAAATTTAGCCTAGGACTGCACACAGAGAGTAGGCTAGTTTATTTACAGAAAAATCAATATTTACATGCCAGTAGGGATAGCATCCCACTAGTTGCCTGATAGTTACAAGGCGAGGTTGTTTACAATTGAAATGGGAGCATTCCCAAGAACACGTTGATAGATTAAATGAAGAACAAGCCATTCACTTCGTCAGATAGGTGAACTGGTGTTAAGCCCAATAGTTTGTACAAAAATAGAGAAAAGAATGATTTGTTTTGAAGGAAAGTTAACATGCGAAAGAGAGAGAACAGCCGTTTTCTCATAGCCTACAATTTAAAGGCATAATACATGCTTAAACCACTTAATAGAAAGAAATAAGTTGAGTTTGGCATAGTTTGACAAGTTGTTTAAGTCGGGTAACATAACCCTAAAAAGAAAGATACATTTTTAAGGTTTAGAAATTTTTGAGGTTATAATAAACACTTAGCTTGTTGGCGTTGGTGTAGAGGAATTTCCACATAATATAAATAGAGGAAGAGCGTGATGATCACTTTTTTCCGTCTTGGAAATGTTGAAGACTTCGTGCCCAGCACAAAACTGACGTAGGCCAATCATCGATGTAAACTTATATAGACTTTGTAGAACTCGGTTTTGATCACTTTTTTCCGTCTTGGAAATGTTGAAGACTTCGTGCCCAGCACAGAAGAAAATTTGTTTATCGTTTTTTGCTCACGACAAACAGACGTAGGCCAAGTATCGATGTTAACTTAAATAGATTTCGTAGATTTTAGAATGCACTGCTGGTTTGACTAGAAGCATTTTGCGATGTATTAGCACACAGCGTTGAGACACATTCAAGCGTTTTGCAAACAGCGTGAAGACAGCTTACGACAAGTGACTGGCATTGTGACTTGCTGGAGACAGACGAGACAGACAGTTGATGTAGGCCAGGGCAGGCTATATACCGGAGATCACGCGGAATGCGTGACGCGGACAGGTGGCGTCGGCCAATCCGAGAGCATGGAAGATTCTCGAAAACTGCTGAGGCCAATCAGAGCAAGGGGCCAACTGAAAATGAACCTCGTGACCAACATTAGTTCCGGAAATCATTACAGTGTCATGGAACACGTGCAAGCAAGAACAGATTGAAGAAAAATGGAATGACATGACAGGTGAGAGGTTATGTTATAATAAAAATAAGTGAACTTTGTAAATTTCACTGAAAAGTGAACAGGTACAATCTTAGTGTACAAACAGCTACTAACTGATGGTACAATCTTAGTGTATAGACAGCTACTAACTGATGGTACAATCTTAGTGTATAGAGAGTCAGGAGCTATTAACTGATGTTACAATTTTCTGTGCTGTCGGAGTAAGTACTGAGACTTCAGTCCCAAAGGTCCTGTGTTTGATTACCGACTGTGCTAAGAAGTTTTGTTCTGTCTGTGAGTTGGAACGGAGTATACTAACTTAAGATCTGAGACTAGGTGTGTTACATCCCATGACAGCCATTCTAGAAATGGTGGTGGTAATAGTTGCTTTGAGGAGTGGAACAGTAAGATCATCTGCCTCTATATTATATCCTAGAAGTGGTCTATTATTTCCATTCCAGACTAATTCTGCGATGGCTCCAAACATATGGTTGTGAGTTCACAGTGTCAATTACAAGTACACCACAATAGCACAGGTTATTCTATACACACAAGTACCCGGAGCCGATATCCCAAATGTCTTAGCCATTAAATGAGCCAGCAACGAATCTTCGATACCGTACTAGAAATAATTACAAATCTCCCCTCTCTATGCTGTATGTGGCCAAGTCTTCATCCCTCTCTGTGAGAACTGTGAGGCACATCTAACGACATGAGTTCACAGAATAACGTGGGGGGGAATCAGACACATGCTGCACTCTGACACCTAAAAACATGGGACAGATGATGACTAAATAATGAATCCGAAGGACATCCCAACAGCTCAGTCTCCTCAGAACAGAAGATTGTACTAGAGTGTCTTCTTCTTCATCTTATCCCACTTCAGGTGGGGTCGAAGTTTATGGCAAGTCTTCTCCATTTTATTTTGTCCCACACATCATTGTCCCCTATCTGCTTCTCCTTTAGGTCTTCATGGATATTGTCAGTCCATCTTCTTCGAGGTCTGCCTCTATTCCTCGTGCCAACCACAACCAGAGACATCGCTTTCCTCCCTACATAACATGCCCATACCACAGCAGTCTTCTCTCCTGGATTTTCTTGGAGACTTCTGTTACTTTAACTGTGCCCCTGATATTCTCATTATTGTGATGTGATCTTTCCTAGTGACGCCACTCGTCCAGCGCAGCATCTTCATCTCAGTCACATCCAGCTAATGACATTGTGGCGTACTGTCAACCAAAATATTATGTTCACTCGAGTTTGAAGGTTGTTTGTGAAGTAACCAATAGACCTACATAAAATCCAATAACATCATCATTTTTGACGTTCTATTTTATGTTAGTTCATGTAGGTTTGGAATTTTTAATTTATATTTTAATATTTTTTATCGCAGTTGGAACACAAAAAGTGCACGTTTTTATGCGTGTTTCAACCATGCGTCACATTTAAGAATTATTATCTCAAAAGCCCGTCATCAGATCGAATCCAAATTTTAACACAATATACATTGGAATGTTGTATAACTGGTTTATTAATTTCAAAATGTTCTGTGTCCAACAAACTAAGTTGTTATCATTTTTGTAAGGTAACTTTTGCTCGGCTCGCAGTGGTTGGAAAATGTAGTTCTTGGTCGCGTTGTAATCCTTATACATAAAAAAGTTATGCTGTATGATTGTGAAATATGGAAATTAATTCACTTATTTTATATCGATTTGTATTTGTACGGGGAAATTACACATGGTTCACCAGCTAGCCGCTCCGGTGAAAGCTGTACAGCGTTGCTGAGATGGAGCCCATCACTTTCGAGCGAGGTGCGCCATGATGCGTGATGGGTTCCATTTCGGCAACGCTGTACAGCTTTTCCCGGAGCGGCTAGCTGGTGAACCATGTCTTATTTACCCCTGCAAATACAAACTGATATAAAATAAGTGAATTAATTTACGTATTTCACAGTCATACCGCATAACTTTTCGATGTATAAGAATTACAACGCGACCAAGAACTACATTTTCCAACCACCGCGAGCCGAGAAAAAGTTACCTTACAAAAATGATATCTTTGTTTCTTGGGCACACAAAATTTTGAAATTAATAAACCCGTTATACAACATTCCAATGTATATTGTGTTAAAATTTGGATTCGGTCTGATGACGGATTTTTGAGATAATAATTCTTAAATGTGACGCATGGTTGAAACATGCTTAAAAACGGGCACTTTTTGTGTTCCAACTGAGATAAAAAATATTAAAATATAAATTAAAAATTCCAAACCTACATGAACTAACGTAAAATAGAACGATGAAAATGTGGATGTTATTGGATTTTATGTAGGTCTATTGGTTACTTAACAAACAACCTTCAAACTCGAGTGCACATAATACTTTGGTCGACAGTAGTCATTACCCATGTCTCCACACCATTCATCATGTTCTATAGTGTGCAAAGTAATTATCAGGGATAGCCCAGGTGTCCTGAGAATGTAAGAGGGTCTCTGGACTTTCAGTTGTCATCGTAGGCCGATACTCATATTCGAGTGTATGTGTCTTTCCTGCAATTCTAATAGTTTGTGTCGTTGGCGACTCGATAGGCCAATCCTTGCATTGACCATGCAGCCACATAATGTGTTGCATCTGATGGAAGGTGGAGGACGTGGTGATATTTGGCATAGCTTCCTTCTCTGACGGGTTTCCATTTCCTGCCTTCAGCGTTCTTGTTCAAAAAGTAAAACAGCAGCTGATGTGGTTCCATGCCAGCACGTGTGATCTTCAGCAAGAGTATGGTATGCCAAGTATGTGGAATAATGGCTACACTCCTCAAGATTTGCTTGAGCTGCATCTGAAGGTCTGTTGGCCGTACTGAGTTCGCTGTACAAGATTTGCTGAGGGAGTCTGTTTTATTATTTGTTGGACATGACTGATCCATCTAAGCTTTTGGATAATAATGATGGCTTCTATACTCTTTATGTTTGCTCTCTCAAGAACCACAACATCTATATATATAAATCAATGTTAAGGGATAGTTTGTCTGTCTGTCTGTCTGTCTGTCTGTCTGTACGTATGTCCCCTATGTGTTCAAATACCATTCATCCGATTGCGATGCAATTTGGGTGAGTTGTTGTGTGCACTCCAGGGAAGATTTCTAGGTACACATTTTTTATGTAGCACAAAAGGATGAGGGACATAACAGGAAGCCTTAAATCCCACAGTAGCCCAATTGCACAATCTGTATACTTATGACACCGCAATGCAAGGTTCGAAAGGCTTGCTGATTCATCGCGAGGTGACATGAGAAGAATGTCAGCAGCTCGCCGTGTTATCTGGTATCGCTGTCTATTCCAATACAGTTCACGCCATGGCTTTGGCTGGGGGTTCATTATTATTATCGTCCTTTCTGTCTTTGATTGGCATCGCAACGCATGCCGGGAATAGCTAGTTTGATTTATATATTCTTCCCGTTTGATGTGTATAATGGAATATAGTTTCTGCTGGTGAAAGTATTCCAGTTCCTTGATGACCCGGCCGAATAGGGTCAAGGTCTCACATCCGTAGAGTAACATAGACATAACAACAGCTTGGTATACCGTACCATTAGTTTTGTACCAATCCTTAGGAATATGCGACGTGTAGTGCGTGACTTATTGCTCTGGGGTTGGATCAGAAGAGCCATTTTACCCACATCCAATAAGTTTATCTTGTCTTGGTTTACATTTTGCCAACTTCACTGTGCCAGGTGATCCAGCTTGCAACTGGAGTATTGGAGAAGCTCCCTGAACCTATCAAACGTGCTACCATTAACGCTGAAGGTGCACCTGTGAAGCCCATAAAGGCTGCAGATCGGACTCCAATGATCGTCGTCCTGCTTCAAGAGGTGAGTGACCTACACAGGGCTACCAACTGCCTGTTCATTCTGTATGCTAAAATGTCAGGAATATACGCTGCACAATTGAAAGATATTATAGTTGGTGGTGGTGGTTCAGAAGTCTCCGTATGTGTCCAATGAATCCCAGTCTTCAGTGTTTCCATTATTGTATATTTATTGCAAAACGTTCAGGAAAATGTCAGACTTGAAATAATAATGTTTGCCTGCACACTTTGTGCAGATGGCAGACAACGCTGTAAGCTCAGCGAATGTGTGAAATGAGATCATCTGCTCCTCGTTCCGTACAATAGGGATGTAGCCTGAGGAAGTTCGCGCCAGATAGCGCTCGTGTAGTACTGGGTAAGCGCAAGGCGATCGTCCTATGTTTCCCCCAGTCAGCTACGAGGAATGTATAGATTGTGACCGAGTTTTCTAAGCTAAAGTAACTTATAACTTCTCTAATTTTACTCCAAGACTATATTAATTAATTCTGTAGGTATATCCTCTAATATATTATGAACGATTTTCAGCGTTTAAGCGTTAAACAGCTGTAAAATGGGCTACGGACTAGAGGCGCTAAAACTAGTAGGAGGAGGGAAGAATTAGTAGGCTACAGCGGTAATAACAAAATTCTAACACGCTTTATTATTCAAATTATGAATAGGAGTCAGCATGCTTGAGTATTGTAGGCCTATATTGATAAATAGCCTATATCTCCATAAGACTTAAATCATAAATAGAGATTTCCCGGTCAATGCATGTGAGATTTTCAAAGTGAAATGCCTTGTCCTGTTCGGATTCCACGTAAAGAGGAAGTCCTCTGTACCTTATGATCTCTAGATTAACGGTCACGTAAAACTATAATCTTCCTTTTATAAATAGAGATTTAAAAATTCACTGGCTCCCCTTGCTTATAGACTTCGATTCGTGTATTTTTTTGGTTGATAGCGTACATGAAACGGTCTTGTTTTAAGGTAAACATAATCAAAGAAAGTTGATACCGGTATTGTTTACCTCAAAATGCATCGCAACGTTTGGTTCTTTTGTAATTTGTCAATTTCTTAAAACAAATCGTTTCCGTACCCCTTGGAAACGACTTAGGGATACAGTATTTAAAAAGTTTGAGAATCCCTGTTTTAAGGCCATGAACTGTTTCCATTCATCTGGCTAACTTAGGCCTATGACTCAAGAATGTAGACGTCAGTCACTACCGGTACCACATTCTCCGTCAGGCAGATGTAAGTTGATGATTAATTCTGATTTCAAGAAACCAACCATAATAGGTTTTTGACTGTTAATGTTGTGACATTTATTCTTGAAGTATTTGTCCGAGTATTGATGCCTTTGAAAATGGGTGTCACAAATGTTACATTCACTTCTTCCTGTATGTTGACGATATCTTCCCGTACCGTACTTCAATGGAGATAACTTATGCAGATTCCGATATTGTAGGCTTATCGTGGTAAACTGGCAATTTTCTTGTGTATGGCCTCTTCCTTATTTTTGTTGTGATCGTGGTCCACGGAAAAAGCGACGGAACAGTGCCAGGTTTTAATCTTGCTCTCTCACCTTCAAATACAAACGCATAAATTCAGTGGTTGTTATCGATATGTATATTCAGTTTATAGGTAGGAATTATTTCCCTTTGTAAATCACACTTGCCCAACACAGTTTTCGTGAAGTCATCGAGTTGAAAACGATGGGAACACACTTTAATATTTTCGGTCAGATTTTCTTCACCGAAATGTTTCCTTCTAATAGCATGTAACCTTTTCTTCCTCATTTCTTTATTTTGTGAAAATTGGTGACCCGAAATCGGATTTCCCTGATTTTTTCAAAGAGGAACACTGCAATAGCTCGACATAGTCACAAGAATAGCAATTTAAACAACTTAAATTCGTGGATATTAGCGGCATGAGAACACAGGAGACAAATGAAGAGCGCCTTGCGCTTACCCAGTACAACAGCAGTGCGCTCTATCGGTGCTAGTTCTATACATCCCTATTGAGATGGGAAGCATTAAGTCAGTTTCCACTACTCTTCCGGAGACAGATATTAGACATGTATGTTGTGAAGCAACTATTCAGGTTGTATTTTGTATTAGCGGAATATTAATTTTAATTTAATTTACATATTTTTCAAATAAGTTTTGCAAACGTGACTTAATGCCTTTTAGCTCCGTGCTTGCCACGGTGGGTGAGTGGTCATCGTGTCTGACTACCAACCCCAAGCTTGCAGGTTCGCTCCTGGCTGTGGTAAGTTTTTTTTTGAAAGGCGGCAAAAATTACGACACCATGTCATACGATGTTGGCATGTTAAAGAACCCAATTGAATTCAGTAGGCCGTGTTCATAGTGGCAAAATTTATCTCTGGATTTTCCGCCAACATAAAGTTCCTCCATTATCTACTAGAAAGTGCTATAATGTCAAGGAGCTTAGATATCTAACCTCCTTGACTTTCATAGCGTTTCAAGGAACGACGAAATTCGACATGCAAGCTGTCCTCTGGGTGTCAAATAACAAAGTTTGCACTCAGCACCCGAGGCCATACGATATTATTATTATTAGCTCCGTGGTCAGATTAGTGCGGCATAAAGCTATCTAGAATGAATATTTCACATGATATTTTATTGATTTTTAACCTAAAACCCACCTAAAACCTGTACAAATGTAATTTACAATAGCACTGTAACATGCGGGAATCTTGCAGTGCGGCCAACCTTAAGTAAGGCGCTGAAAGGCAGCAAGTCATTGACTTAATGCTTTTCTCCTCTGATCGCACTACATGTAGCAGTGGTTTCTGGCTTAAACCCACAAAACAAATTGCTTTGTGATGGATTTTGCCTTGCCAGTGAGCTTTTTCTCCAGCTGGTAAGATGAGAATGTTTTGTGTGTAACTTAAACAGACGGCTGACTTAATACTTTCTTATGCCGTTCCAAGGCCCTAGGTTCAATACTTCAGAATACTAATTCTTTAAAAAATGACCATTATTGACTTAATGCTCTTCAGCTCCGACCAATTCAATTACCGTATTTCCTCGCATAATTGTCACACTTTTGTTGCCAAAAATTCGTGGAAAAAAGCAGGGTGCGACGATTATGCGAGGAATATTTAAGTTCAAAGAATATACTGTATCATTATTTGCTGCAAGGGCCAGTCATTCGCGTAGCATGAGTCTGGCATGAGTCATAGCCTGCAGTCAGAGAGACAGGCTTCTTTCTTCTAACAAGGTCACGACAGGCTAACACTCGCGGAATGTGCTACGTGACGAAGCTTGCCGCTCGCGTCACAGTTCATTGCCCGCAAGCATAAATTCGAGATATTTTTCGTCTGACAAAGTCGCGCCAGGTTATAAAGTCGCGGTAGCATGTGCAACTGACTGGCGCACGAATACGAACATGCTGTGCGACGATTATGCGATGAAATTTTATAAAGCTATTTTAGTGTTTGAAAAGTGGGGTGCGACGATTATGCGAGGAAATACGGTACTGAGTTAAAGAATGAAAAATTAAGAAATAAGGGTGTCAGCAAATAAAATGGGAAGCGTCAATATACTGAGCGGATATAATTATCAAACTGATGGTGTTCAGTGTGCACATCACGGGCTGTAGTAATCAAAGATGACTGAAACCTTGTAGATATGCCCTGAATCAAGCTCTTGTCTCTATGTTCCAGATTGCACGGTATAATACACTCCTCACTTCCATCAGGACTTCGCTGGATGACTTGCAGAGAGGGATCAAAGGCCTAGTGCTGATGTCCTCAGAGCTGGAAGAGATCTTCGCCTGTATCTACGAAGGCCGAGTGCCTCATCAGTGGCTCAAAGGTAAGATCAGACTCCTCAAGATGTGGGGCAACGACTACGCCACTCATACATCATCGGCCAATCATAGTACCCTATTTCAATAACAAATTACCATACCCTTATCACACCTGGCATGGTGGCGCAGCGGTCAAGCTGGGTCTCTCATCACGGCAAACTGGGTTCGATTACCGGTCAATGCATGTGAGATTTTCAAAGTGAAATGCCATGTCCTGTGGTTCAGATTCCATGTTAAAAGAAGACCCCGTGGCTCATGATCATGAGATTAACGGTCACGTAAGACTACAAACTTCCTTTCCTTTTTACTGTCGTTCTTTTGTTCACCAAGAACACCAACAAAAGATAAGTGACAGGAGTGTGTGGAAACGGAAATGTGTACCAGAAGACTGGGAGAAAGGGCTAATAATACCAGTTTTTAAGAAAGGGGACAATAAAGTTTGTGATAACTATAGAGGGATCACCCTCATACCACAGATAGTAAAAATACTGGAAAGGATATTAGAAAGAAGAATGAGAAGAAAGGTGGAAGGAGAGTTGCAAGAGGAACAGTATGGCTTCAGGAGTGGAAGATCCACAGTGGACCCAATCTTTAGCTTGAGGCATGTGATGGAAAAGAACTGGGAATATGGAGAGGATTTTGTCATGACTTTCATAGATCTAGAAAAGGCATATGATAGTGTCCCCAGAGAGAAGGTATGGGAAACCATGGTTAAGAAGAGACTGGGAAGAGAAATGTTGGAAATGGTGCAAGCAATGTACAACAACTGTGTTAGCAGGGTACTGACCCCAGTTGGAAAGACAGAATGGTTTAGGAACAAGACTGGACTAAGACAGGGGAGTGTGCTGTCACCTCTCTTGTTCATAATGGTGATGGATGAAATTGTAAAGGGAACAAAGGAAGCATACGGACATAAAGAAATGAAGTTACTGTTATTTGCAGATGATATTGTGGTCTGGGGAAGGAACACCGAAGAAGTGCAAAAACAACTAGATGCACTGAACGAAAATATTCAGAAGTACAGCCTAAAAATCAGTATAGAGAAAAGCAAGACCATGGTGTTGACAAGAGGGGAAACACAAGGAAAGGGTACTGTGAAAATTGGAAGTCAGAGTTTGGACGCGCAGCTCCCGGTGTCCTGGGGGAGCTGTGAGAAGTAGGCTACCAGACGTAACGAAGGTTGGTTTAATTAATGTCATGACACTCAATAGAAAGGTAGAAGAGCTGGTTGATTATATGGAGAAGAAAGATATAGCGATGCTGGGAGTGAGTGAAACGAAATGGAAAGGGAAAGGGCGAAAAGAAGTGAAGAAAGGGAAAGGGTACAGATTATATTGGAGTGGAGGACAGAAGGCAACGAATGGCGTTGGTGTCATATTGAGAGAGGACCTAGACCAGTATGTTGAAGATATTGACCCGATTAGTGACCGGATTATCAAAGTCAGGCTTGGACTTGAGAGTGGTACAAAAGATTTTATACAGGTTTATGCTCCCCAAACAGGGAAGGTAGATGAATGTCTAGAAGAGTTTCTAGAAGAGCTGGAAAAGTGTATAGAAGACAAAGAAGTGATAATAATGGGAGACATGAATGCACATGTGGGAACAGATAGACAGGGAAAAGAAGAGATTATTGGCCCGTTTAGCTATGGAAATCAGGATGAAGAAGGAGACCTGTTAGTAGATTTCTGTAGGAGGAATGGATTAACTGTTGGAAATACGTGGTTTAGGAAAAAAAAACTCGCAAAAAATAACTAGGTATGGATGGGGAGACAGGAAAACAAAGACAATGATTGACCTTATTCTGGTGGAAAAGGATAAACAAAGACAGTTAGTAGATGTGACAGCTATGCCCAGAGGAGATTTTGAAGGAGACCACAAAGTGGTGATAGCCAAAGTAAGGCTTGGTAAAATCACAAAACTAGTAGAAAAAAGGGAAAGAAAAATAAAGGTATGGAAACTAAAAGAAAAGGAGGTAATGGAAAAGTTTCAAGAGGAACTAAAACAGGAAATTCCCAAAGATGAAGCAAAAAGCATAGAAATGGAATGGACATGTTTTAAGAATGGATTTGTGAAGTGTGCAGTAAACACTTGTGGAAGATTATCAGGGAGGAAAAAGGAAAGGGAGACTCCTTGGTGGAACAACAGGGTAAAGGAAGCAGTTAAAGAAAAACAAATGGCATGGAGAAAGTGGATATGCAGCAAAGATGCCGAGAAATGGCAAAAATATAGAGAAGCCAAGAAGGCATGTCAAAAGATTGTACAAGAAGAAAAAAGGAAAAGCTGGGAAAGTTTCACTGAAACTCTAGAGGAGGATATCAAAGGAAGTAAAAAGGTTCTATATGGGCTAGTAAAAAACAGTGTGAAAGGTAGGGAAAACACAAAATTTGTAAAAACTGAAGCGGGACAGATATTGTATGAAAGAGATGGTATATTGAAAAGATGGGAAGAATACTTTTCAAAGCTACTGAATGTTAAACACATTGAACTGGATGAAGAAAGGGAACAAGAAGGAACAATGGAGGAAGAAGAAGAACAAGAAAAGGAGATATCTATGCTAGAAATAGAGGAAGCCATAAAGAAGATGAAGAGTGGCAAAGCACCTGGAGTGGATGAGGTGACCACAGAAATGATAAAAGCAGCAGGACCAGTAGGGTTGCAGTGGCTGTATAGATTATTTAGAATAATTTGGAAGAAGAAAGAGATCCCAGAAGAATGGGGAAAGGGTTTAATTATCCCACTTTTTAAGAAAGGTGACAAAAAGGAATGTAACAATTACAGAGGGATCACCCTTATTGCCCATGTAGCCAAGATCTTTGAGAGAGTATTGGAAGGTGGACTGAGGAGGCAGACAGATGGAGAGATGGGAGAAGAACAGTATGGTTTTAGGAGAGACAGATCAACTTTTGATCTAATCTTTACTCTAAGGCATATGATGGAGAAAAGATGGGAGTTTGGAAAAGACATGGTGATGACTTTTATTGATATTGAGAAAGCTTATGACAGTGTGCCTAGACAGGTGGTGTGGGATGTACGAGGCACGTCCAGAAAGTAAGCTCCGTTTGGTAATAAAATTAAATTGTGTACAGATACAGAAAAAATATTGATTGCACAACATTCTACACCTCTTAAACTACTTTTCCACATAACTGCCGAACTTTTGCAGGCATTTGTCATAGAGTGGCACAAGTTTTTGGATACCTTCTTCATAGAAGTTTGCCGCCGACCCATAAACGAGAGTAAAGACTCCCCTTAAGATATTCTACTGTTTGGCCATCACTGTTAGACAAATTGCGTATGTGGTCAGGAGAACTCCTAAACATACGCAGTTCTCCGGACGCCCCAGGTTCGATTTCCGGCACTGTCATGGATTTTAGAAACTGACATGAGGGCTGGAACATGGTGCACTCAGCCTCATGAGGACAATTGAGTAGCTGCCCCGATCACGAAAACCAAGATTAACGGCCGAGGGGACCAAATAGCAGGGCAGCGGTCGCTTGGTAGGCCGAGGCCCTCATGGGCTGTAGTGCCAGGGGTTATTATTATTTATTTACCGGTACTTATTTGGATGGCATGTTTCATCACACCCAAAGTACACAGGGCTACATGACCGCGTTGTCGCAGCCCCTAAACTAAGGAACCAAACCAGATTTGTGATATGACCAAATAAACTAAATTAGACATATTAAAGATGGTAAGTCTTCAAGTATAATGAACCTGGATTCTACACTTGCGATTTTCATACCTTATTTATTTATCGTATGGCTTTTAGTGCCGGGAGTGTCCGAGGACATGTTCGGCTCACCTGAGTATGTAGCTGCTTCAAGCGGGCACCACTAGGGTGAGCTACAAGTCCGTTCAATTTCAAGTAGTTCCAACTTTCGCTACCAGATATGAATGATACCTAGTGGTGAACGTTGGAACTTTGATAGAGCATTCCGACGAAATCTAACCTAACAATTTAGCTTCATAAAAGTTAAGTCTGTGAAAGGATCTTTTACATGCGATAAATCTATGACATGGGACCGCCGGCTTAACTTCCCCTCCGAAGGAAGGCATGCTGAAGGATTTTTAACGCTCTTAAAAAATCAGACGACTCCGGCCGGGTTTGAACCTGCTATCTTGGGCACAGCAGTTCAACATGCTACCAACTTCGCCACCAAAGCCGCTGTACCTTATTTGATACTCCAGGATATTTAGAGGCAAGTAAGATGCTGTGGGGCCACGCCTCCTAGACATGTGCACACGAGCCCCCTTAAAATAGTTTTTAACTACTTACAGGTGGACAAATAAGGCTTCCATTTACAATGAGGAAACGAAACTGCCATTTCAAACGTACAGTATTCCATTTCTAAAAACAGTGCCATTGGATTGAGTTCCAAAGCTTATTCAAATAAAATTGTTGATAAAGCCTGAAATCGAGGTCTACCCTTCTAATAAAATATTGCAATTCAGGAAGCTAAACTTGCAACACAGGTCCACTACAAATAGCCAAGGCAAGGACGTGCGTGCACAGTTCTGTGACTGTCACGCCACAACGGGCCGTTGCATCTGTGAGGTTTACTCCACTCTTTTATTTTTTTAAACATTGTTATACATATTTTAAACTTTATTTTCATGCCACAGGGGAGTGACGTGTGACTGCTTCTAAAGCTGCCACTGTTATAAGGAATTATAAAGACTTCATATGTTGCTGACTTTGATAAAGGAGTGTTTTCCTGCACTGCGCACCTCTCTCCGCACATCCCGATGCGCTGCGCGGTAGTGTTTTCCTAGCTCAGCAATGCTCTGCGTCTATTTGATGTTTTCATTTGTTTGAGAAGTGAGTAAACATGAGCTCTTGTCCTCCGAGCAAGAAAAAAAAAAGCGTTATTCATGTTATTAGAAGAGGAAGAAGAGACAGAAGATGAAATTTACTTCATTGTTGGTCGTCTTTATAAAGTGTGGAAATCTGTCAGTTCCATGTACACATCTAGAGGGCAAGAAGGAGTGTTTAAACTTTTAATCCACAGACATATTTTGCTCGACGACGAAGTGAAGTTCAACTCTTATTTCAGAGGTACTAGGTGTAAGTTTGAATACTTGCTTAGTTTGGTAGAAAATGATCTTATCAGCGAGTCCTGCAACAGATTAGAGGACCGGTATCAATATAGAAGAGAAATCTGACCAAATACTCGTCTGTTACGTTGCTTGGTACGCACTTGACTGCTCTGAAAGGAGTCGTCCAGTTGCGGAAAGCTCACTGCGCACAGCGCACTGCACACCGCGGAGGGTTGTAGGAAAATGATGCCGTCTGATTCTGTGTTGTTGAGTAGGCTCCACACTGCGGACTGCAGATTATGCAGTGCGCTCCGCACAAAATGTGGAGCTAGGAAAACCCAGCTTTATTAAATAGAAATCTTCTCCAGGTGAAATGTCATTGTCCCAGTTTATATTTGTGTTGGACAAGACCAACTGAAAGTCATCAGACAACACTGATAGCTTGTAATGTGTCCAACGTCGCTGATGAAGGAAACCCCGCAGAGCTGCACTGGGAACTTACCATATACTGTATCATGTTGCAGCCTACCCCTCACTCAAGTTGCTGGGCTCATGGACTCGTGATCTGGTGCTGAGAACAGAGTATTTCGACAGGTGGCTCCAGACCCTGAAACCACCCGTCTTCACCTGGCTGTCGGCTTTCACCTTCCCCTCAGGGATGTTGACTGCTGTCTTACAGGTATTTACACTCCAGTCCAGTGATCAAAGATTCGACAGTGGCCATCCTGAGTATGGTTTACCTGCTGTTTTTCCACACTCTCTCCAGAAAAATGCTGGGTTGGTACCTTATTCCAAGTCCCAGGGCACCTTTCCCAATCCTAGAACATTTATTTTATTTATCGTATGGCTTTTAGTGCTGGGAGTGTCCGAGGACATGTTCGGCTTGTCCGAGTCTGTAGCTACTTCCAGCGGACACCCTTAGGGTGGGCTACAAGTTCCGTTTAACCCTCTTAGTGCCAGGCGAAAGGGTAAAGGTGAAGTCTAAAAGTGCCAGGCTGTTTTAATGGAAAATGTAGGCTTTCAGAAAAAACTATGTATATCCCCTGTTTTGAAAGATACGAAAGCGAAATTTAGTCAGGGAGTGCATAACATAGCTATCTAAATTCAGGGAAATTATCAGATCATTATGAAACTTATTTCTTTCTTTATTAATTAATTAATTAATTAAAATAATTTCTTCTGTAAAATAAAAATTAGAAAGTTTGATTATTCCTATTACCACACACTTATAAATGGAGTAAAAATGAACACTGGAGAGCACACATACATAACAAAAGAACCAAGAAATGCATTTTTTTTGTTTAAAAAATATCAGCAGTGGTGTCAAAAATCCGAAATTCTAAAATCTAGCATATTTATAAAATACCATACACCAACAATGGCATTGTTGATATAAATAAAATAAAAATAATTACAGTGAAAATAAATAAACAGAAGGCACCCTGTAGTTTTATCTTTCACATTTGTGGTTGTATAGCCTGTGGAGGATTGTCCTGGTCAACATTCCTTTCTTCCCAGTCACTATTACTATCAACATCATTACCATCACTATCACTTGTTTGGTTATGTACGATCGCGTTCAGCGCAGGTAATTCATTGTCCAAAGCGGAATCGTCACACACAAGATCGCAATCACTGTCCACGAAGTCCAAGAGTTCACCACTTGACTCATCAATCATTAATTCTTCAATTTCTTCCTCTCTCAAACAATGCTTCCGTCCCTTGGACGCCATGCTTTTACGAGTCGCGCGTAAACAAGTCAAGGAACTTCAAATATCGCTCGAGTATATCGATAGACAGTAAACAAAAGATGTTTGCCAGAAAATGGTAGCTAGAACTCTCTTTAATGGTTATGTCAAGTTTAGATGCCATTTTCGGTCTATAAGCCCCTCTAAGAATACAAAAACGAAGCGTTTCTCAGAGCGACGCTGGCAAGTTTCGTTCATTTTATGAGGATCGCTCACAGCGACTCTGGCACTAAGAGGGTTAATTTCAGTTAGTTCCAACTTTCACTACCAGATATCAATGATACTTAGTGGTGAATGTTGGAACTTGGATAGACCGTTCTGACGTAATCTAACCTAACACTTGAGCTTCACACAAGATTAGTCTGGTTGGTTCTTAAGTTTAGGGGCTGCGACAACGCGGTCATGTAGCCCCGTGTACTTTGGGTGTGTAGAATCTGTCTGATAACTGGTATTAATTGTGATGACTGTATTAGTGTGTGTTATCTGATTTAAGTACTGCAACTTAGAATTTTTCAAATAGTTCCTACTTTTGCCGCCAAGCGCCACTGTCAACGACTACTAGGCCAAGTTCAGAACTTAGCTACCAGACGCCACCGCTGTCGGCTCTTGGCAACGAACGTAGAAACCTAAGAGCGTTGTTTACATTCTTAACCTATCCAATTTAGCTTCACACAGGTGTAATTAGTGGAAGGTTCTTTAACATGCCATAAATCTATGATATGGGACCGCCGGCTTTACTTCCCCTCCAAAGGATTTTTAACGCTCTTTAAAAAAATCCGACGACTTCGGCCGGGTTTGAACCCGCTATCTTGGGCACAGCAGTTCAGCATGCTACCAACTACGCCACCGAAGCCGCTATCCTAGAACATAAAACACACTATTTCAGACATGACAGAAACACAGGTTATCGGACAAATTTAACACACACGCAATCACAGAATCATGTCCAAGGTGTGTTAAGCCCCTAAAATTAATTGACGATAACATTAACTGTGTAAGGGGTGTTATAAAAAGAAACTGCAAATAGTTGATGGTGCAGTTTGTGTGTCGTACCATCACAAAATGTGGTCAGTCTGCATCAGGCTTGCCGAGGTGGGTGAGTGGTTATCGTGTCGGACTACCAATCGCAAGCTTGCAGGTTCGCTCCTGGCCGTGATACGTGACTTTTGAAAGGTGTCAAAAATCACGACACACACGTCATACGTTGTTGGCATGTTAACGAACCCATTTTAATTCAGTAGGCCGTGTTCATAATGGCAAAATTAATCTCGGGAGTTTCCGCCAACACAAAGTTCCTCATTTCTCTACTAGAAAGCGCTATGTGTCAATGAGCTTTGATATCTAACCTTCTTGACTTTCATCGTTCCAAGGAACTTGCCTACGCATCAGAAATGTGGGTTATGAAGGAGAGACAGTGACATTAATTGTGGTCAAATGCTTGTTTTTTGGTCTTACTGCAATCACTCTGTCACCCGATAGGCTCATATGAAATGGCATTCTCAAGCTTCTCCTGGTAATGATGAATGCAACACCATTTTTTCCCTCGGGGAGCATGGTGACACAGCAGTCAAGCTGTTGGCCTCTCACCACGGCGGACAGGGTTCGATTCCCGGTAAATGCATGTGAGATTGTCAAAGTGAAATGCCATGTCCTGTGGTTCGGATTCCACGTGCAAAGGAGTTCCCGTGGCTCTTGATCTCGAGATTAATGGTCACGTAAAACTACATTCTTCTTCTTCCATTTTGTCCCAAATGAGGGGGCCCCAGCTGAGTCCGGCATTGCTTCCACTTACTTGTGCCGGGCTCCTCTCTGTCTTCTTTCCTGTCGACCTCACTTGGTCAACTCTTGTTCTCCTCCGACCCCGACGGTATTAGGGTATCCGAGGCCAAGAGAGTCTCTTCCTTTCCTGCCTTAATTGGCCCTTGTCTCATCTTTTCTGATACCCTCCTTGTGCGAGGGGTCAGCCTTCTTTTTCTTTTCATGTTATCTCCTGCCTTCTGCTCAAAGCCCTCAAGGAGGCAGGGTGTCTCTAGCCCCACCTCTTTTGGTACACCCTCAGGGGCTCACGGCTGGTGAGTTCGGGAGTTGGCGACCCCGAGGGATTCCTGAGCTGGGTCTGGATTCCCCCTTTTGTCCATTACTTGTGGGGAAGACCCTCTCCTCTTTCACTTTCCTATCTGCCTTTCATGGCTCTCCTTTCTTCCAAGTCCCTCAATCCGCATTCTTCGAGGGTTGAGGGCATTTCTTTTCCTCCTGTCCTTTATTTGCCTTATTCTCCTTTAGTTTTCCATTTCTTCTTCTAGTATGTAAGTTAGTAGTTAGTTTTAAGTTTGCATTTCATTTTCATCTTCACGATCACCCAAACCATCAGGGGCCGATAACCTAGATGTTAGGCCCCTTAAAACAACAATTATCATCATCATCATCCCCAATGAGGAAGTGGCCTTGTGTCTGTGAGATCCCCACAAATGTCAGTTTCCTGTCTCATGGACTCTCGTTCCAGTCTGCAGGAGTCCGTGTACCTAACTACCCCCCAGCATATCGGAGCAGCACCAGTTGCTAGTCTGGTCACTGGTGTAGTGACTAGCATCTTGGCTGTCGCCCCAGAGGTTTGAGTTTGATTCCTGGGTTTGCCAAGAAATGTAATGACGGCTAGAACGGGCCACTCTCATCCTAGTTAGGGAAAATTGTGAAGAGGTGGGTTCGATTCTCACCTCAGCCATGGTGGAAGTGGTTTTCCACGGTTTCCCACTTCTACTCCAGGCATTTGCCAGGTGACCATGGTCGCCTCCTACCCAATCCTCACTTGAATTACAAATGCTTACACTACTACAGACATCTGGGGAGCCTGATACAAGATAATGGAAGAAACGATAGAGAAATAAATGAGCGGGGGAGACAGGCAGAAGCATTCCAGAGGAGTGTGAGAAGCATGTTATGGAGCAAGGATGTCCCTCAGAGCCGCAAAAAGATCATATATCGGACGTACTATGTCCCTATCCTGACGTATGCCTCGGAGACCTGGGTTATGAAAGGAAGGCAGAAGAGCAAAATACAGGCCAGTGAGATGAGGTTCTTGAGAAGCAGTATTGGAGCTACAAAGATGGACAGAATAAGAAATGAGAGGACCAGAGAATTAATGGAGGAACCATTACAGGATGGTATAGAGAAATCTAGACTTAGATGGTATGGACATGTAAAACGAATGGAGGAGAAGAGGATACCCAGGAGGATGCACGAGATGAAGTGGGAAGGAAAGAGACCAAGAGACAGGTGGCTGAAGGGGGTGGAAGAATGCGTGAAGAAGAGAGGAGAAGACTGGACAAGGGTGGAGGTTGGGAGATGGTGGGAAGACAGAAGACGTTGGAGAGGCTTGAGTTCCAAACAGACCCGACCAGTGGCTGGAAACTGTGCAAGATGATGATGATGAACCAGACACCCCACTAACACAGTTTATCAGAGAAATTCTTCACACACCTGGCCACGATGACTAAGCCCCTACTGTATATTATTTTCTTTCCTCTGACCAGGAGGTGCCCTCCTTCAGAGGTTTGTCCTGAAAGCCACGGACTTCTTTAACACATTGATGACCGGCCCCGGAAATCTCCGTTTTACTGCAGGGTCTTTGTTTTCTGCTTGTTGTGCTATCTCTTGGCTAAATTTTGATTTAATTGCTGGCAAGGCATGGAGTAGAATAATTGTCGATGCTAGTGTCGATATATGAGGTGCGTTCAAAAAGTAACGAGCCGGAGGCATAATTACAGAAACCAGTACCTGTATGTTAGAAGTATTGGCCCTGGCTGTTGAGGCACTTGTCCCACTGTGACACGAGGCGGTGAATGGCTGTCTCATAAAATTCCCTGGGCTGCGATGTGAACCAGTTTCGCACGTACAGCTGGACGTCGGCGTCCGAGGTGAATCGTTGAACCCGCAGAGTCCTTTTCAGGGGACCAAACATGGCGTAATCAGAGGGAGAGAGGTCTGGACTGTATGGAGGGTAGCCGAGAACCTCTCATTTGAATTTCTGTAGGAGTGCCGCGACTGTGTTGGCCGTATGAGGCCGTGCATTATCGTGGAGCGACCACGGCGGGTAAGGTGTTCACTGTCATTCGGCGGTCCTGGGTAATGAGTGTATCAACCAGCTGGACGTTGTCATCGGTACTGCAGGGGGGTGCCCCAGACTGGGCATCATCGGCTAACGACACCCGTCCTTCCCTGAAGCGCTTGTGCCACGCCTTGACCCTTGCAAGGGACATACAGTGTTCGCCGTACACTTGTGACATTCGGCGATGGATGACCATTCCCCTGCTCCTTCCGCTGTCAGAAACCGAACAATACCTCTTTGCTTGATGCCTCCATGTCACTGTTTGCAATGCGACTGTCAGCGTTGGACGATTGATGCATGCTGCTGCTCGCTTTGTATCGTTACATGACGTGCACGCGTGCCCTCTAGTGACGGGCTGTGACCTTCCACGCTCTGGTCAGAACCACACCTCGTTACAAACGCCACGATTAGCCGATGTAGTCACCGGTTTGCGCATTCCAGCCTCCGGCTCGTTACTTTTTGAACGCACCGTATATTTTTCCACTTGTACGATCATTATAGCAGTGAAATCTTCATGTATACAAAGGTGACCTTATGTGCCAACAGTCAATGCACAAGATGGCTTGCTTGTGGCAACTTGCTTTGTGCAACAATGTAATTTTTCATGATTTATATGCAGATTCACTATCTGATGTACCCTGAACAAGAACTGTGATAATACTAGTAATACTGATACTTCAGGATGTAACTTTTTACCAGCCCTTCTTGGGCGACTGATTTAAAACTTCCCAAAATCATCCTCCTATTTTTGATCGGAAGTACTTCATCATATACCACACAATTGAAATGGCAGGGTCGTGGAGTGTTGGACACACATTTGGTCAACCTAACTGGTATCATTTGGGCGTTCAACTATTAGGTGTAATTCCCTATAAAGAAAACTAATTATAACCTTCAAAATATGTGTATTAATATCAACTTTAAACATATGGCGGGGACTCTCGTCGAACAGACTATGGTTTACTATCTTCTCTCCTCGGCAATGACGAAAACATGTGACCCAAAATGAATGTTGGAATATAAAGATGTTTGTTACTCACTCATCGACGATCTAGCAGATAATCTACGAGACATGCTCGATAGATCAGTTCTCCCCAGCATTTCTAAGATTTTCCACACGTGGTTTGAGGTTAGAGATGTTTACTGGTTTACATAGCCACATCTCTGCGAGAGAAATGAATGTGCTTCCGTACCCAACTTGAATTGTGCTAACAGAGATAACATCGTTGTGATATGTAGCCGTTTCGAGTACATTCACAAGCCATGCTTTCAACAAAACTGTTTCTCCAAATAGGCCTACGCCAAATTACGAGAACGCGACCTTTCCAATCAGACGCTACAATAGAAGTGAAGCCCCGCTATACACGAAAATCCCACCTCTCATCTTGTAAACACATGTTTTCGTCTTTCTCCGCCAGGGTCATGATACCCTCCAACCCATACAAAATACACCAATAATCTCGAACCCATGTATATTTCTTACAACTCGTGGCGCGAAACTCTTCTCTGACGTCAGAACCTTACACAATTTACACAAAGCTTTCTTCAAGACAAGGGAAGTTATTCTCGGCCCAATCTAAATTTGGCCTAGAGTTTCCTGCTGTTGCAACATCTTGTAGCTTACCTACACAATCCGCTGTCTTGTATACTGACATCTCCCATACAAATTAAATGAAATATTCCTGACTGAGTCCCCGAGATACACAAGATATATATACACTAAATAAAATGAAATTCTACAACCTAAATGATGATGATGAACAAGAAAAGAAATGGTATGAACAAATTACCCTAACCTGACTTCTCTTGCAGTCAACCAAATAAGGGTTTGGGAACATTGTGACCGGAACAGTCACAATACGCCCCCATGTGATTCACACGGGTGAAACAAGTGTGGATCACAAACACTCAAACAAGCAACGCACTGAAAACACAAAGAATTACACTATTACATAAATAAACCCTGGAAGACATATATACATACACACTTGTCTAATTTTCACACATTCTCACTCTCTCGAATGTCTTATTGTGTCCATTTCCTAGCCTCACTGATTTCTCTCAAGTGTCTTAGGTCTACCACTTCATTTTCTTCGTCTCATCATGAGACCCTATCGCTTCACAAGCCATGGTATTTGCCTGCACAGGCCTTATCATACCATCTATCCATCTAACACTCGATGCCACTTTGCTGGTTAGCATTCTTCGTCACATCTCTTGAGTTTTGTCATGCCATCACGTTATGTTGACTGATTCTCTAAGAGTCCATGCCATATTATTTTACAGAGTGATATCTACGGAGATTCCTAATATTATGTGTACTGACAGACTTACCATCCTGGTCCGTTAAACTATAGGCACACTCACCAATACGTTTAACCACCTTAAAAGGCCCCTGAAATAGATGAAAAAACTTCCCTATCTCCTTATCTACAGCTGAAGACGGATATGGAACCCTCAGAAGCACCTGATCGCCTACTTCAAAAGAATCAAACTTTACCCGCTTCTGCTGGCGCCTACGCTTATTCCCTGCCTTGATTAAGTTGTCCCTAGCCAGCTGGATACAAACATCCTTCCCAATCTCCTCTCCCGTGACCAAACCTAGCATTCTAGCAAGCTCATTGGTAGGCTTCCTACCATACTGAATTTCATAGGGAGTGCATTTTACACTCTCATGGAACGTACTATTGAACCATCGTTCAATATCTCCTAACTTGGAGAACCACGCATTGTGGCGATTGCTCACATAGGTGCGAAATACTCTCCCTAATTCTCTCATAACTCGTTCGGACAAATTCCCTTGAGGATATCGAATAGATGAGAATATGTGCTTGATACCCAATTCACTCAACTTGGTTTTCCAGATCTTTGAGGTGAATTGACTACCGTGGTCTGATAGTATCCTGAGAGGCACCCCAAACTCAGGTACATACTTATCAGTGATCTGTAGGACACAACCCTTCCCGGTCGCTTTTCTCAGGGGATACAGTTTGACGAGTTTACTGAATGCGTCAACAACCACGAAGATATACTGATATCCAAACTGAGCTTTAACCAATGGACCATACAGATCGACACAGAGTAAATCCCTTGGTTTTTCTGTGATCACCATTTGCCGAGGTCCCTCAAGAAACCTCGTTGGGCATTTACACCGTTGACACGAGTCACAACTTGCCAGAACTTTCCTAATCTGCCTTCCCATGTTCTTCCAAATGAAATGCTGCTGAACAGCAAAAAGAACCTTGCTTGATCCAAAATGCCCTAAAGCCTTGTGATGATACCAAATCATCGTTACCTGCAATGAGCTTGGCACACACACTCTCCAGGCACCTTCATGGCACAGCCTAGCCAAGAAACCACACTCCAACTTGTACCAATACTTTCCAACCTTAATTCTACTATCCACATCCATACCTCTCAACTGAGTCAAGATATCACCTAAGACCTCATCCTTCTCCTGCTCTACAAGCAGATTCCTTAAGCAGCGTATCTCATAATCACACTCGCTTACCTTGGTTACGCAGATAACAACACCTTCCTGTACCTCCAGTACCTGATGACCCTCATCACCCCCAATGTTTCTACTCATGAAGTCAGCCACAATGTTCTCAGTACCCTTAATATGCCTTACCTCAAAGTTATATTCACTTATAGCCAATATCCACCTTGACATCCTGTTCGAAGTGAGCTTGCAGGATCCAATAAAAAGTAATGCATGATGGTCAGTCAGTATCTGCAACTTACTGCCCAACACATAACTCCTAAACTTCCCTAGAGAGTATACGATTGCTAACATCTCTATTTCAGTAATTGTATATCTCTTCTCCGCCATGCTTAGCCCTCTGCTTGCTAATGAGACAATCCCTAGATTGCCCTCACTATCCTCCTGACACAAAATGCCTGAGATGCCTTGCATGCTCGCATCAGTCATCAAAATGTAGGGACAATCCAGACGAGGATACCTAAGCATGACAGTCTCTACAAAGCCTCTCTTCAACTCCTTAAAAGCCTCATCGTGCACCTGGGTCCATACCCACTTAGTACCCTGCTTCAGCAATTCCCTAAACGGTTCTACAAGACAGGAATATTTAACTACGAATCTACGAAAATAATTGAAAACCCCTAATATTGACCTCAATTGTTTGGCGTTACGTGGTGTAGCAGTGTTGTGAATCTTGTCTAATCGTGACTGTTCGGGAGACACCCCTTGTGTTGTGATAGTATGCCCTAAAAATGTGATTGATGTTGTGCAAAACAGAGACTTCTTAAGTTTAATTGTAAATCCCCCGTCCCTTAATTTCCCCAAAACAATGTCTAAGTGATCCAGGTGTTCCTTTAATGTGTAAGATGCAACAATTAAATCATCTATGTACATTGTCACAAACTCGTGTGTGTCCCTCCCTAACACTAGATTTAAGGCCCTAATCAACGCTGAACTGCTGGTCTTTGTTCCGAAAGGAACGACCCTGAATTGGTACAAACCACTCTTAAAGCTAAACGCAGTCAACTTCCTGTCCTGTTCTCTCAACGGTACCTGCCAAAATGATGCACTCAGATCCATAGTGGAAAACCATTGCTTACCATTGAATTTCTGAACCAGTTCCTCAACACATTCTGGCCTCTGTTGGTCCCCAGATATCCTACAATTGAGCTGCCTGGCATCAATACACAACCTGACCGAGCCATCACTCTTCCCAACCACAACTAAGGGATTCAGATATGCACTAGTTGAAGGCTCAATAATACCCTGATTCAGCATAATGCCTATTTCTTTCTCCACAGCATCAGCAAATTTGTGAGGTATCGGGTACTTGGGTCCTGAAAATGGAGAATGATCTACAATTTCGAACTGATGCGTATAGACATGTGTTAGCCCTGGCTTGTCACTGAAAACTTCTTGGTTTAGCTCTAAAACTTCTAACAACTTATCCCTCTCCTCAACACTTAAACCACTCTTATCCACAGCCTGCTGGAGTTGATCACACTTATCACCCTCCACAGCAATGTGACATAAATCCACAACTTCCTCCTCATCGTCAGCCTTACCTTCTGCCATATCCCCTACAGTGACCTCAGTAACACATGCCTTTACTGTCTTATCTACACTCTTGCATTTCATTCTCATCTCCTGGCTTATATTCCCCCTCACAAAGTTGATGACACCCCGGTCAAAATCAATAACAGCACTATGCTCGTTAAGCCAGTCTATCCCCAAAATCATTTCATAAATTAGGTTAGGAATTACCAAGCAAGTCTTGTGGTCAACTTCATTACCAAACCTCATGGGCAACAATACCTGCTTTCCCACTCTTTGGGATTTATTACCAACAGCAGTTACCACATATGTCGACTTAACTGGAATTTCTTCCAACTTACCACCGTCCTTGATCAAAGTATCATAAAATCCCTTACTGATGACACTTCTCTCACTCCCCGAATCCACCAATGCCTGCACTCTCTTACCTAGTATGCTCAACTCAACAGTTGACATAAAAGCCTCCTTCTCCCCGATACATGAGAACTCCTGCTGGTCAGCTAGCAGATCCTCCCGACTCATAGGCATAAAATCCTCCTCACCCACAATAACACACTGCTTGACTTCATTTCTTACGGACTGCCTGACTGACCTCCCTGCACAGCCCGTTCGGAGTTTAAAGCTCCTTGACCACCTTGTTCTTGTCTCCTCTGGTTCACCTGTACTCTTTCGTTACCACCTTCCTGACGCCCCCCACCTCTCTGATAGTTACCTTCCTGTCGCTGTGAATTATCCTGACGCCCCCCACCTCTCTGATAGTTTTCCTGCCTCTGCTGATAATCTCTTTGCTCCTGATTAAATCTACCCCTATTAAACTCCTGATTATTCCCCCTATTGCCCCTAAATTCCTGTTTGACCTCTGGCCTCTCCATGTGCTGCTTGCCTAAAACGTCAAAGCTCGTAAGAAGCTCTTCCAACTCTTCTACCGTCCTTACCTTCTGCATACAAGCTGCCTCCTGAATTCTAGGTGGGAAGTGCTTCAACATGACCCTAACCACATCACTGTCAGAGGTCAGCCCATCCAAATTCTTCCAAATAAGTACATGTGCCAAAAAATATTCTGTCAGGGATACCCCTTCTCTCTCCTTATATTTCCCAAAAGTTAATTTTTCCCTTTCCCTGGACTGTACCCCCTCCCCCCAGAACTTAGCTTTGAATTTATCCCTGAATTCCCTTAAACTATTCATGTTAGGCCTGTATATTTGGAACCATGCTTTCACATCCCCTTGAAATGAGTTAGACAAGATCTCCAACACTGTTTCCCATTCGACAACCCCGTCTTCTAGATCCTTGCTGAATTTCTTCTCAATGGTTTTTAAAAACTCCATAGGGTTGAACTGCCTTGAGTTAAATTGTGGCAGACCAGGGTCCCTGAGTAGCAAACTAGATGGCATCACAACCCTTTGACTCATCGGTCGCTCTTTCAACTCTCTCCTGACCTTTATCAGCTCTTCCTGCAGCTTTTCGTTTTTCTCGGTCAATGCCACCTGCTTCCCTCTCAGACCCTCAATCTCTCCCAACTTATTTTCAACG
This sequence comes from Meconema thalassinum, assembly GCA_946902985.2. Taxonomy (NCBI): domain Eukaryota; kingdom Metazoa; phylum Arthropoda; class Insecta; order Orthoptera; family Tettigoniidae; genus Meconema; species Meconema thalassinum. The sequence goes on along the minus strand of OX336399.1, from coordinate 13,585,149 downwards.
GCACCTACTCTATCTAAATATTCCCTCTTATTCCCACTTACAGTGTTGCATATCTCATCACACTTTCCCGTTACATTCTGTACTTCTGCCCTTGAACTAGCTATCTCTGACTTAATTTTCGTTATTTCCACATCTTGCTGGTTCTGATGGCCTTCCATTCCTTCTAGCCTACTTGTGATCCCAGCCTGATTCCCCTGCATTTCTGCCCTGATTTCCTCTCCCTGTTTGCTAATTTTCCCACTTAATTCCAGGTTCATACTCTCCATTCTACTATTAAGGACAGACTTATGGTCCCGTATTTCTTTGCTGAGACTCTCTATCCTTGTGTTCGTGGCCCTGTTGCTCTCCTGAATTTCCTTACTTACAAATTCCTTCACTTCTACTATCTGTTTGGTCACTGACTCTACCTTCTCATTTACAGAGCCTACCTGCTCCTTAATTTCCTTACTCATAGATTCTCCTTGCTTCTTAATCTCTTTTATTTCACTCAGTAGCATTTGGATCAAACTAGCGTTCATAACCCCCCCATTTACATTTAAGTTACTACCTTCAGCGATCAGCTGCGACTCAGTAGTAACAATGGTAACATATGTTCCCACTGTCTTTTCCACATCTTCCTCACTGCCACTTCCCCCAGTTTCCTGATTACCTGACATTTTACTGTTTGATTTACACACAACCCTTGACCTTAATTCTAAATTGTCTGATGTGGACATACCCCTTAAAACAAAACAAATTACTGTGAACCCTAATACTCCTAAGGTGTCTATCGGCTGTGTGCATATGTGCCCTAATGATACCTGCTAGGTTTCCCTACTCTTGCCCCACGTTGAGGTGCTATGTTGTAACTTTTTACCAGCCCTTCTTGGGCGACTGATTTAAAACTTCCCAAAATCATCCTCCTATTTTTGATCGGAAGTACTTCATCATATACCACACAATTGAAATGGCAGGGTCGTGGAGTGTTGGACACACATTTGGTCAACCTAACTGGTATCATTTGGGCGTTCAACTATTAGGTGTAATTCCCTATAAAGAAAACTAATTATAACCTTCAAAATATGTGTATTAATATCAACTTTAAACATATGGCGGGGACTCTCGTCGAACAGACTATGGTTTACTATCTTCTCTCCTCGGCAATGACGAAAACATGTGACCCAAAATGAATGTTGGAATATAAAGATGTTTGTTACTCACTCATCGACGATCTAGCAGATAATCTACGAGACATGCTCGATAGATCAGTTCTCCCCAGCATTTCTAAGATTTTCCACACGTGGTTTGAGGTTAGAGATGTTTACTGGTTTACATAGCCACATCTCTGCGAGAGAAATGAATGTGCTTCCGTACCCAACTTGAATTGTGCTAACAGAGATAACATCGTTGTGATATGTAGCCGTTTCGAGTACATTCACAAGCCATGCTTTCAACAAAACTGTTTCTCCAAATAGGCCTACGCCAAATTACGAGAACGCGACCTTTCCAATCAGACGCTACAATAGAAGTGAAGCCCCGCTATACACGAAAATCCCACCTCTCATCTTGTAAACACATGTTTTCGTCTTTCTCCGCCAGGGTCATGATACCCTCCAACCCATACAAAATACACCAATAATCTCGAACCCATGTATATTTCTTACAACTCGTGGCGCGAAACTCTTCTCTGACGTCAGAACCTTACACAATTTACACAAAGCTTTCTTCAAGACAAGGGAAGTTATTCTCGGCCCAATCTAAATTTGGCCTAGAGTTTCCTGCTGTTGCAACATCTTGTAGCTTACCTACACAATCCGCTGTCTTGTATACTGACATCTCCCATACAAATTAAATGAAATATTCCTGACTGAGTCCCCGAGATACACAAGATATATATACACTAAATAAAATGAAATTCTACAACCTAAATGATGATGATGAACAAGAAAAGAAATGGTATGAACAAATTACCCTAACCTGACTTCTCTTGCAGTCAACCAAATAAGGGTTTGGGAACATTGTGACCGGAACAGTCACAAGGATGAGTCTGGTCTACGATGGTGTATCATCATCCAAGCTTCCCCCAGCCTCACCTGGAATTTAATTGCCCTCAGAATCACTATCGCTATCAATTTCACTATCTTCAAAATCATTTAAATCACTACCCTCATCAAAAGCTTGTAAAATATGTGATTCAGTTAGCAATGTCTGGTTGTCATATTCGTTGTTTACCACAGTCCCATGACAACTGCTTAGATACCAAGCTTCGTAGAAATGAAACTCCCACAAATACTTTAAAAGGTGACAATAGTCGTGATATGTGTAAATTAGTGACTTTCATATTGACGTAGTACACATATTTCACAACAGTTGGCATAACTATGGAGAAAACACGCATGTACTAAGGATCTTAATAACCAATCCTAGCACCACAGGAAGGCGTTCCTTGGCACTTCTTGGGTTAAAATATCTGCAATCGCAATCCATAAATCTGTCTCAACATCCAAACATCCATCATCATCCTTTCACGTATTAGTCCTAGAATAACTGTTACGGTCTGTACAAAAGATTTGCATTTTCACACCATCTTTTCAAAAATCCATTAAAACTGATATAATCCACTAAAACAGGCAATCCTGCTGTCGTGGATAAATCTAGCCAGACTATTCATTTACTTTTTTACCATAATTTAAAGCATCACATTCAGGCGGCAAAACTTACTATCTGATGTGTGAATACAAGATTAAGTTCCAGCCATTTTAGTCGTCATTAGGTAAATACATTACGATACCTTGGTTCACGATTGCATAGCGACAGCTCTGTGAATGAAGATGTGCGAGCACGAATCAATGCGACTTGGATGCGATTCAGAGATGTCACCGGTGTTCTTTGTGATAAGAAGATGCCTATCCGCCTAAAATCAAAGATCTACCGCACAATGGTGAGACCAGTTGCATTATATGGTACCGAGTGTTGGCCAGCACCTAGAAGTGCTGAGCACTCGCTTCATGTCATGGAAATGCGGAAGCTGCGAAGATCTTTAGACATTTCTCTGTTCGACCATATCCCCAACACAACGATTCGACATACAGCTGGCGTGGCTCCAATCAATGAGAAAATGCAGGAATGGAGACTCCGTTGGTATGGGCACATTGTCCGTGCACCACAAAGTTCAGTCATCGGCCCGGCCTACCATCTAACGGTCGACGGCCAGAGACAGCGTGGGAGACCAAATTGCGGTGGCTGGACACTATTAACGCAGATTTTCGAACAACAAACTTAAAATCGCGGGAAGCATTAGATCGCAAGAAATGGCGTGCATTGACCCAAAAAGCGGACCCCGTTGCTACGGGATGACGATAAGAAGAAGAAGATTTTAGTCGTCATAAAGAGAAATTCAGTACACGATACTAAAAAAGGGGAACGTTAGAATCACCATGAAGATCTTCAACTTGATTAATGGCTACAAGACTGGCAGCTTGTGGCTTAATGAAGTGAAACGAGACTTGAATAACGCTGGCATATTAGACTGTGATATTCTTGACCGTTCAAAATGTTGCGATAGTTGATCCCCACCACTCAAAGTGATTGAGACCCGACCACCCCTCACACAGGAGAGGAAGAACAAGTTATTGGCTGGACTGAGGAGATATTGGAGAACAAAGAAAGCATCGCAGAAGCACTAGTCATAAGCTCTCCTTAGTGGGCTTAAATCACTAATAATAATGTAGGTTTCAGTTGCCTTTGCTTGAATGTTTACTGTATTTGCTGTGTGGGTATTGGTCCGTGCATTGAGAGGCACATTTCTTCATTTCAGACAACAGCAAGAAAGGAGATGAAACCAATCGACCATCTGACCTGGCAGTTCCGACCTTTTATGGTGGAGGAGTTTGATACTCTTGAACCACCCGTTGTGAGTAAATAGCTTAACATGTTCTAACCATTTCATCCTTTTTCATAAAGGTTTCTTTCAGTCTGGATTCATAAGACCTTATTTATTTATTTATTTATTTATCGTATGGCTTTTAGTGCCGGGAGTGTCCGAGGACATGTTCGGCTCGCCTGATTCTGTAGCTGTTTCCAGCGGACACCCTTAGGGTTCCGCTCAATTTCAAGTAGTTCCAACTTTCGCTACCAGATATCAATGATACCTAGTGGTGAACGTTGGAACTTTGATAGAGCGTTCTGACGAAATCTAACCTAACAATTTAGCTGCACACAAGTTTAGTTTGTGGAAGGATCTTTTACATGCCATAAATCTATGACATGGGACCGCCGGCTTTACTTCCCCTCCGAATAGTTTAATCAGTTGAGAAACTTTCCGTCAAATCAATACAAAATATTTTGCGCTATTATTGCGCTAAGTTAGGTACATGTTTCGAACCTTGTATGCCGGTCCTTCATCAGCCTTTCACACAAATGGCAACACATCAAAAAAACACTGAACAAAATCCAAAAATGCATGCACACTAATAATACATATTAAAAACATTACATTAAAAAAATTTTTTGTACGAAACATATTAAAAACACATGTTAAAAGTTCTGAGAGTCCATTTCACTTCTTCATAAGCACATGTCTTTCTGATAGGAGATCTTATCCTATTCTGTTGTCTGCTTCCTGTCATGTGGGGAACGGAAATAGAATATTAATCCTATTTGAATGGTCCAAATGCAAAAGACTTTTAGGTACTCCCAGACTAAACAAGTAGTCCTCTCCCAGTGTGTGCAGTGAACCTGTGCGCTTGAAACAGCTGTTGCGGACCATTCAAATGGGAATACTATTCTATTTCCGTTCCCCACATGACAGGAAGCAGACAACAGAATAGGATAAGATCTCCTATCAGAAAGACATGTGCTTATGAAGAAGTGAAATGGACTCTCAGAACTTTTAACATGTGTTTTTAATATGTTTCGTACAAAAAAAATTTTAATGTAATGTTTTTAATATGTATTATTAGTGTGCATGCATTTTTGGATTTTGTTCAGTGTTTTTTTGATGTGTTGCCATTTGTGTGAAAGGCTGATGAAGGACCGGCATACAAGGTTCGAAACATGTACCTAACTTAGCGCAATAATAGCGCAAAATATTTTGTATTGATTTGACGGAAAGTTTCAACTGATTAAACTATTTATATACGTCAATACGGACCAGAAATGGCAACTAGTATTCCCATTCCCCTCCGAAGGAAGGCATACTGAAGGATTTTTAACGCTCTTAAAAAATCCGACGACTTTGGCCGGGTTTGAACCCGCTATCTTGGGCACAGTAGTTCAGCATGCTACCGACTACGCCACCGAAGCCTCTTCATAAGACCTTAATCCTTAGCTTTGCACCATGGTATGGAAAAAATTGCGTTTCTCCACTTTAGAGACAGCTTTCTTTACTTTTGAACACTGTAGAGTCTCGGCAATTCGAGGCGGACGGGACCCAGACTACCTTGAACTCTATAAAAACTCGGACTTGTGAAATTACACTTTTGTCAGCATTCATAGTGAATAAAATCAAACATTAACTGCCACGTGCACAAATAATACGGTCCAAGACCGGACTGGTTAATTTTGATAACATGGCAACATCATCATTAGCATCTTGAGCAGTTTCCGACCGCTGGTCGGGTCTGCTTGGAACATAAGCCTCTCCATCGTTTCCTGTCCATCCACCATCTCTCGTCATTCACTGTGTCCATCTGCACACCTTCCCCTTTCATTTATTTCCATCCTATTGCCACCCTTTTCTTCAATTATGCATTCCACTTTCTGCAACTGCTGTCCTCCAAGTGTTATGCCCATATCCAGTCTGTTCTTCCTCCTCGTTGTGATGACCACTTCACTCTTTTGTGCTGAGAACTTCATCCCCATATGATAACACTACCTTCTCCCACTGATCTAATTGCTCTTGTACTTGTTCCTCATCCTCTCCCCATACCAGAAGATCATCAGCAAACAACATTGCCTTCATTTTCCTTTCCCCAATGCTATTTACCACTTTTCGTATGATTTCATCCATCACCACTATAAATAACAGGGGTGAGAGGGCACTTCCCTGTTTCAGACCACTCTCCAGTTGAAACCATTCCGTTCTCTCCCTTCCCACCTTTACACAGCTTTTGCTTCCCTCGTACATTGCTTTCACTCTTGCCACTGTCTCCTTGTTCACTGCTTTTGCTCTCATTGCTTCCCATACCTTGTTTCTATTAATACTATCATATGCTTTCTCAATATCCAAGATCTTTCCCATATTCATAATGGTGTTCTTGTAGCTGTCTTACAGCAAAAATGAGGACAACTGTTGACCTTTCTGGCCTGAATCCATACTGTTCTTCCCTCAGCCCATCTTCAACTTCTGTCCGAATTCTTCTCTCCAGTGCCTTCTCAAATATTTTGGCGCAGTGGCACATGAGTGTAATTCCCCTGTAGTTCTTGCATTCCTTCCTACTTCCCTTTTTAAATATGGGTATTATTATCCCTCTTTTCCAGTCCTCTGGTATTTTCTTCTCCCTCCATATCACTTTCATTACTTGAAAGAGCCACTGTGTACCCATCACCCCTGCTGCTCTCACCATCTCCACACTCACTTCGTCTATTCCCGGTGCCTTTCCCCCTTTCATCTTCTTTAATGCTTCCTCCACTTCTTTCCATGTCAATTCCTTCTCTGAAATGTCTTGGTCACTGTCTGTTTCTTCCTCCACAATGTCCACTACGCTGGTTTTAGTTGGATTTAGGAGTTCCTTGAAGTATTCTCTCCAGATAACCTTTACTTCTTCCATATTTTCAACCTCCTTTCCATTCCTGTCCACCATTCTGACATTTTCCCCTGTATCTCTTCTCTTCGCCTTTATCATTCCATACAACACTCTCTTACTGCCATCACAGTCCTCCTCCATCATTTCTGTCCACTTCTCCAGCCATTTCTTTTTCTCTCCTTCACTACTTCTTTCTTCTGCTCTTGGTATTCTTCTCTTGCTCTGTCTGTCCTCTGTTGGGACCATTCCCTGAATGCTTCATTTTTCTTTTTCACTGCTTCCTTAGTTCTGGGGTTCCACCATGGTGTTTCCTTCCACCTTTTCTTTCCACTAGTTCTGCCACACACGACTTCCGCTGCTTACGTCCCTGAACCTATTCCATTCATATTCACCTGTTCTCGGATCATCCTTCGGTAATTTGTTCCTCTCTAATATCTGGAACTTCTCCTTATTTCCATCCTCCTTCAGCTTCCATGTCCTTATTCTTCTTTCTTGGTTCTCAGTTCTCCTCTTTTCCTTCAGTCCTCTCACCTTGGCGACCAGCAGACGGTGGTCACTGTCCAGGGCTTCTGAAGGTATTACCCTTATATCCGTGATACTCTTCTTTGTCTCCTTCCCGCATAGAATGTAGTCCACCACTGATTTCCTAGTCAAACCCCTGCTGTACCAAGTAATTTTATGGCTCTCTCTCTCTTCTTGTACCATGTGTTTCCAACCATTAGCCCATTTATCTTGCACAGTTCCAGCAATCTCTCTCCTTCCTTATTCGTGTTTCCCCATCCTTCACCACCAATCACTTCCTCAAAACCTCTTCTATCAGTTCCGACATGGGCATTTAGGTCCCCCATGACTATCAGGTTTCTCCCTACTAACTGCTTCTGTAACTCTTCTTCAAAATCGTCCTTCTCGCCTTCTGTGCATCCCACCTGTGGTGCATAGACTTGCAGAATGTCCAGGTTTCTACCTTTCACAGTGATTCTGGCTCTAATTATTCTATCAGTTACCCTCTTTACTTCCTCCCTCAGCCCTTCTCTCACCACCATTCCCACTCCATTTCTCTTCCCCTCCTCATTTCCTATCCAGTATAGCTGCAAGCCATTTTTAGTTCTTTTCTTCCTTCCCCTCTCCATCTGGTCTCTGCTAGTCCGAGTACATCCAGTTTTCTCCTCTCCATCATATCTACAATCTCCTCCACTCTTCCCGTCAATATAGTTATATTCAGAGTTCCAATTCGTAGTCCATTTCCATAGTCAGTTCTGTTTCCTTTAGATCTGTCCTTTTCGAGGCCTGTTCCCGTTTTAAAAGCAGTTTCATATCCACTACTGGCTTGCTAGGGCTAACGTAGCTTCACCATAGCCCTGGCAAGGGGCCTGTTTTTGGTCCGCGAGAGGTATTTTATTTCCCTCAAACCCTTCGGACAAGTCCGGCGAGCCCCCCTATCCGCCACCTGGGACGCGCCCGATAGAGGAACAGACAAACCCCCATATGGCAACATGTAGTTCTCCAAATTGCTCAGCTCGAGGTGCAGCGTTGTCAACTCTCCGCAGGAGCCACTGAGAGTAAGCAGCAATGCTGGACAGAACTGTGTGCAACTGTGCAACACTGGAGACCTGACGAGCGTGGAGTGTCAGAGCAAGCATACTATTGGTACTGCTTAATGTTTGAGTCACCGGTCATTAATGAGGAATTTGAGACAACTATATTGTAGGTGAGAAGGAGGGGGTGGTGAAGAGGGGAATTGGTGGACAGCGTTCCAGGGTTGTGTCGCCCGTGTTCGGCTTTCGCGCACAGAAACTGACGATTTGTTAATCATTCATATTCTTCAACTCTGATTTATGGGAATATTGAGACTCAAAATATGGAAACCGTACTGTTATACCTAGGTTCACACGTTTCCAGACAGCACGAATGCACCTAGTGCATTACTACAAGAGTTACTGAGTGACCACTAGACCAAAGTGGTGCAACTCACCGAGGAAAACCTTTGAATAAGGATCACCAAATTTACGAGATCGAGACAAAATCAGAAAAAGCAAAAGTAGGAACTACTTGAAATTGATTGTCTGCAGTCCTTACCTGAATCACAGATAACACACACTAATACAGTCACCGGTTATCAGACAGATTCTACTCACACCCAACGAACACGGGGCTACATGACCGCGTTGTCGCAGCCCCTAAACTATGGAACCAACCACCAGTGTATTAGGTATTGTACAGCATCCCAGGGGTATGCACCCCTTGGAGACCATCCCCCCAACATCTGGCTAAATCCCCTAAAATGGCAACCCTTGGAAAGCCGGGGCAACATCCATTAATACTGTAAGGACAGCTTGCTACTCCATAAAGCAGCTCAAGCCTTACGTAATCATTACACTCAGCGACATAGTACTAACTGGGCCAATACATTGCTGACAGGAGGGCGTCAGAAGGTATAAAACGACGTCCTAATGAGGTCAAACTCTCTCTCCATTGTCAGTGCTCCATCAAGACGGCCGAAGCTACGCTGGTGTCAACCGAGGTGAGTCAGTCAATCGTGTTCAGAGTTCCTATTTATGTAACCTGCAACCCACAACTTGTATCACATTATAAACATAATTTCATTCCCTACTAGGGACTCACACAAAGAATATCACAGACCAATAAAACACTTGGTCCACACTCTACACTAGCATTACTGTTATACGCCTCTTTACATCCCAACGCCCTTCCTTACTCCCGTCACAGTCAGACGTGACACACCGTAGTAATAACGCCAACTCAGACGTCATTGTATTCCTCACAGCGGCTCGCGTGCTCAAGTGAAGCGCGTGCCACCCGGCTGATACGAGCAGAGTCGATTACATAACAAGCGACTAGTACAGCGACCCTTTGCAGTGGGTCCCATCCCCTCAAATACTACCACATTATTTATAGGAACGCCCCCTAGTTCCTAGCACACCACAACACACTACACTGGTCAGCTTGCCCTGTCAAGGGGAGCTACCCTTCTTTAGGCACAACCTCATAAATTAGTACAGCAACTCTCCCTTTTAGATCCACCCCCAAATAAGGGATCTAAAACAGTATTGACCGACTGAAAAGCAATCCTTACATAGATCCAATGGGGCAACAGTAAAGAAATGGCATCTGAACTTTTTTTAAGTAAAATATTTATGGTGAAGTGTGATGTTTGTTTATTAACACCAACCTACCTATCATTGTGTGTCGATCTTCTTTCCTTGTGTAATGATGGTCGGTCATGTAGCCCGTGTACTTTGTGTGTGTGTAGAATCTGTCTGATAACTGGTGTTAATTGTGATGACTGTATTAGTGTGTGTTATCTGTTTTTTAATTCAAGTAAGGACTGCGGACTTTGAATTTTTCAAATAGTTCCTACTTTTGCCGCCAAACGCCACCATCAACGACTACTAGTTCAGAACTTAGCTACCAGACGCCACCGCAGTCGGCTCTTGGCAACGAACGTAGGAACCTAAGAGCGTCGTTTACATTCTTAACCTATACAATTTAGCTTCACACAGGTGTAATGAGTGGAAGGTTCTTTAACATGCCATAAATCTATGACATGGGACCGCCGGCTTTACTTCCCCTCCGAAGGAAGGCATACTGAGGGATTTTTAACGCTCATAAAAAATCCGACGATTTCAACCGGATTTGAACCCGCGATCTTGGGCATAGAAGCTCAGCATGCTACCGACTACGCCACCCTTGTGTAATGATATTTTGTACATTTTCCTCTGTCACAGGACGGTGTTTATGTCCGCGGTATCTTCCTGGAAGGGGCTGGCTGGGATGTGAGAACGATGGTCCTGGCTGAACCTCTGCCCATGCAGCTAGTGTACGCAATGCCCTACATCCACTTCAACCCAGTTGAAATAACATCTAGGAAAAGGAAAGGTAAGTTACAGTATGCTTGTGGTGACAATGGAACATTGCCGTCTATGTGGTTAACATGACCAAGTTTTCAACATTTCCTTTTATTGTCTTATTCGATAGTATGCTTCAGAAACGTGGACAATGAAGAAAAGAGACATAAGCAGAATACAGGCAGGTGAAATGAAGTTCCTGCGAAGTAGGATCGGAGTAACAAGAAGAGACAGGGTGAGGAATGAAAAGGTCAGGGTAATAGTGAAAGAGGAGCCCTTGCAAGGTAGGATTGAGACATCAAGACTGAGGTGGTATGGACACTTAAAGAGAATGGATGAGAAGAAGATTCCCAAGAGGATACATGAGATGCAGATGCAGAAGAAACGACCAAGGGGAAGACCAAGAGATAGATGGCTGAAAGGAGTGGAGGAATGTGTCAAGAAGAGAGGCGAGGACTGGACCAGAGTGACAGCGGAGAGGTGGTGGGAAGAAAGGACTAAGTGGCGAGGCTTATGTTCCCAACAGACCCAGCCTGGGGCTGGAAACTTACAAGATGATGATGATGATTCGATAGTATAGCTTCTCTAGTTTCCAGAAATATATAGTTAATACGGTTTTTAATTGAATACTACCTGATTATTGTTTTCAAGAATTGGAAGTTAAAAATTGGGTGCAAGCATTATTTGAGTCAAGTTACGATTTAGAAATATGCTTCAAAACTACAAAGTATTAATATTAGCTGATATTTCAACAATAATACAAAGTAAGTTAGGCCTATTACATAATAATCATACAACATGTTTAGCACAAAGGAAACCAATTGTAATCCATTACAGTATTACAAAACAAATCCGAAGAATTTCTACATTAATAACTAGGACTCAAATAATCAAATGGCAACTAACATCTACAATATAGTAATTTCTATACAGCATGAAATTTAGAAGACAACAGCACCAGATGTGAGCTATTGGGGTCGCCGGAGCCAACCAGGCTCATTTTGGTTTTGGCCGGATGCCCTTCCTGACGCCACGTGATTTTTCAGGTGAAAATTCCACCCCGCTGTCACCGGGATTCGAACCCCGGTCGTCCGGGTGAAAGACGAACAGCTAAGCCACTACGCCATCACACTCCCCTAATATGAGCTATAAACACTACATTGTAATCAACCCCTCCAATTTGAAGCAATAGACGTTTGGATTTGAATGACAAATAACCAAGAATGTTTTACGACCTAAAAGTACTAGTTGGCACTGTTTGCAGGCGCGGATTAGGGAGGAGGGGGGGGTCATGACCTCCCCAAACGGAGACAAATTTTTTTTGCAAACTCAAAAAACGAAAACACAATAACCAGACAAATAAAACTTAAAATTTTAACTGTAAAACAGTTTTTCATTTTATTCAATACTGAAAATATCTTTATTGCAATTATTATGTTCTGTTACAACTGTACATATTTACAACTTCATACCTGTTATATAAAAACGATTATTTATATAACAAAATCAACTCGTCTATTTTGTTTAGCAAACCTTGTGATTACCGAATCGATGTCTTTAGTGATGTCACGATGAATGTGCAGCAATGCACGGATAGGAATTTGGGGCTTTCATCGCACCAAAAAATTTTGCCGATGTCCAAACTGCAAGCTTGGTTGGCAGTTTAAGCTGTGACTTTCTCCCTTTGTTAATACCAACTCGACTTGCCGAAACTGTAACGTACCTTGATACTTTTCTCGAAGCTCGATGTTAAAGTCGCAAAACATGCCGTTGCAATTTGTACGAATATTTTTGGTGCGCTAAACGCATCAAATTTCTATCCATGTAGCTGGCAAAAAAATTGGTCTGGTTTTGTACGTTTGGTTATTTTGTGATTGTGTTTTCAGTGATACCATTTTTCTTAACAATTTCAATTCTCTGACCCCCCAAAGCCAAACTCTAGATCCACGCCTGACTGTTTGAAAGTGTCACCTCCACCGTAATTTAAATAAGATCCATTAAACAAATACCGTAATACACATTTATTTTACAGTATATTTTATAAAAATTCCTATTAATAGCCTTTGCTAGAGCTCAAATACATGTTCAACTGTTTTTCCTCAACTTACATATTCGAAATTAGATATTTTAGAGTTGAATTTTATTTTCTTATATTATTTTTCTTAGAAAATAACCATTTTAGTAGATAAGTGTGTTATCTTAATACAGCCCATGTTGATGAAAGGTTGAAAACGTGTTTCAAAAAGTGTCTCATTTTTTATTTTATTTTTGTGGAAAACTCAGACTCCATTATAAACATAATTAATTCGTCAATGCGCCTAATAAACACATTTTCCGTCATGGTTAATGTTTTTGCTTCTGATAAATGAATATTCAAATATTTAGGAAGTGAATTGATGGAAAATGCAAGATTGGATATGGAGATCAACAAGAGGATACAACTAGCTTTTTGCTTGCCATCCCAGGGTAGCAGGGCGATGTACTCGCTAAATGAATCACACAAAAGGAAAGTAACTTGACTAAAATACAGTTGATTTATTAATAACTTACAACCGTGTTGACATTGTGATCTGTAAGAAGAGATCTAACTGTAGCTCTAACATGAATTAGATACTGGTAATACATTTAATTTATAGCAGCAAACAATCAATCCCTGGGAAAATGGCTCTGGTTTGGGAAACTCCCTTCTTCAATACTATATGATCTACTCAGATCTTCCAAAACAACCTTCAATACTTGATGATCTACCCAGATCTTCCAAAACCTTCTTCAATACTCGATGATTTATTCAGATCTTCAAAACCTTCATCAATATTCAATGATCTACACAGATCTTCTAAAGCCTTCTATCAGGTGTATTGTCGGTTAGTTCTCAAGGAAGTTTGTCAACTTAGGCCACTATATAAAATGTTTAGCCCAGGCAGCTGAAATGTGGTTTTGGAGATGAATGACCCGAACAAGCTGGATGGAAACAAAGACAAATGAGCTTTCTCTGAACCAAATTCAGGAGAATCAATGCCTGTTGAACACCATAAAGAAAAGGAAAGCAAAATACATGGGACGCATACTCCATTATGACACTCTCCTCCAGGTAAGTTTTGAAGGCAAAATTTTGGGGAAAAAACTAAGGGGACGACCAAGACAATCGTATCTCATGAACATTGTCAAGTAAATGGAATGTGACTTGTATGCCCATGTGAAGGGAACTGCTGAAGACCGTAAGAAATGGCTGCAACGACAAGGCTTTTAGCCTTTACAAGCTGATGATGAGCCCAGGCAATAAGGCGGCCATTTTGTAACCACATATTCCTACATTACACACGTCGGCGCTAACACATACTTACGGAAATACTCAATAAATAAAGTTGATACCTATATCCAAAATAAAGTAGTGACTTTATTCAGGTTTTTTTTTGTCGTGTGGCCTCCTGAGAGGCCGAGTACAGGTCTTTCTAGTCGACTGGGCGACCTGCGCGTCAGGATGAGAGATAAGATGAATGAAACTGGGCAAGGATGTGGAAGGAAGCGGCCGTGGCCTGTCAGAAGGTAGCGTCCCAGCATTTGCCTGGTGTTGAAAATGGGAAACCACGGAAAACCATTCAAGGACGGCCGACGGTGGGGTTCGAACCCACGCGTCTACCAAGTCAGCAGAGAGCTTGGCTCCATGGCCTAACGCTGCGCTTTAGCGAGCGTAGCCACTGCTGTCGGTACTCTATCAGGTAATACCTAATTATACAATAATTATTCCTGTCCTCAATATAATAATAATAATAGAAAAGAAACAATAGAATACAGAACAACTAAATTTAAACAAGCACAACCACTTACATGGCCAACCTATAAAAAGAAATCTATTTTGATAAACGCTAAGCTGAAACACTATAATTCCATAGTTAAACCAGAGGCAACTTATGCTAGTGAAACTTTATTCAAATTGAATGTAAACTCTACAACAGATAAATTACAGAAAACTGACAGGAGAATTATTAGAACAATTATTAACAAAACACACCAAGTTGATGGACAATGGAGATTGTTGCCTAACAACATCGTCTATCGTGAATGTGAATCAATAATAACTACAATGCATAAAAGAAGAATTTCCTTTTTCTCACATATCAAGACTGCCAGAAACCAGGATTTGATTACTTTTTGAAAAATAAAATCAATAATAATTGGTTCAAAGAAGTTCAGGATGATTTGGAAGAATTGGGTATAACTCGGCAACAAATCAAAGACAGAGAAGAGAAGAGGATTTTGAAGAACAAAAGCATAAGTCTCAAACTAATAACAGTTGAATGGAAACAATATACTATCTCGGACACACAAAGTTCTGGGAGGAGAAAAAGAAGAAATTTACTCAAATGTATTGATTCAAGTGCTCCAATGTGGGCGTAAAATATGTAAATAAATAAATAGAAATATCCCACTTAACTGTAATATCATCATCATCATCTTGTACAGTTTCCAGCCCCAGGCTGGGTCTGTTTGGAACATAAGCCTTGCCACTTAGTTCTTTCTTCCCACCACCTCTCCGCTGTCACTCTGGTCCAGTCCTCGCCTCTCTTCTTGACACATTCCTCCACTCCTTTCAGCCATCTAGCTCTTGGTCTTCCCCTTGGTCGTTTCTTCTGCATCTGCATCTCATGTATCCTCTTGGGAATCTTCTTCTCATCCATTCTCTTTAAGTGTCCATACCACCTCAGTCTTGATGTCTCAATCCTACCTTGCAAGGGCTCCTCTTTCACCATTTCCCTGACCTTTTCATTCCTCACCCTGTCTCTTCTTGTTACTACGATCCTACTTCGCAGGAACTTCATTTCACCTGCCTGTATTCTGCTTATGTCTCTTTTCTTCATTGTCCATGTTTCTGAAGCATAGGTCAGTATCTGGATATAGTAGCTTCTGTATAACACTTCCTTGCTTTTTTGTGGGACATCTTTATTCCACACTAAGCTCCT
Organism: Meconema thalassinum; assembly: GCA_946902985.2. Lineage (NCBI taxonomy): Eukaryota > Metazoa > Arthropoda > Insecta > Orthoptera > Tettigoniidae > Meconema > Meconema thalassinum. The sequence continues at coordinate 13,569,597 of OX336399.1, read as the reverse complement.
AATGCTTCTCAGAAATGCTTCTGCCTGTCTGCCACGTTCCGTAATCTCTTTGTCATTTCTCCCATTTTCCTCCACTATACTTCCCAAGTACTTGAGACTTTCCACCTTCTTCAGCTGTCCACCTCCAAGTGTTATCCCACTCATTGGTCTGTCCTTTTTCCTGGTCGTTAACAGGATCTCACATTTACTGATGTTGAACTTCCATCCGTACTCTCCCACTGTTTCTTCCCAAGCCTTCAGTTGCTCCTGAATTTCCTCCTCCTTGTTTCCCCAGACCATGAGATCATCTGCAAACACCATTGCTTTCATCTTATCTTCTCCTATCTTTCCTGCTATCCGTGTCATTACCTCGTCCATAACCACAATAAAGAGAAGGGGTGACAGCGCACTACCCTGTTTCAGGCCACTCATTTGTCTGAACCAGTATGTTCTTTCCCCTCCAACTTTCACACAACTCACACTTCCACAATACATCTCCTTCACTTTGCCTACAGTCTCTTTTTCCACTCCCATGTTTTCCATTGCTTTCCAAATCTTCTCCCTACACACACTATCATAGGCCTTTTCGATGTCCAGGAAGGCCATCAACAGATCCTCTCCAAATTCGTAGTGGTGTTCCTGGAGCTGTCTCACTGAAAATATGAGATCCACTGTTGATCTCCCAGGTCTGAATCCATACTGCTCCTCTCTCAATTTTCTCTCCACTTTGGCTCGTATTCTACTTTCTAATATCTTTTCATATATCTTGGCACAGTGTGGTATGAGTGTGACTCCCCTGTAATTTCTGCACTCCTTTCTGCTTCCTTTCTTAAATATTGGGACAATTAATCCTTTCTTCCAATCTTCTGGGGTCTTTTTCTCCTTCCATATCACCCTCATCACACGGTACAGCCACTGTTTCCCAACCTCCCCTGCTGCCTTCACCATTTCAACACTCACTTCATCCACACCTGGTGCCCTTCCTCCTTTCATCTTGTCTATAGCCATTTCCAGTTCTCTCCAAGTCAGGTCCTTTTCCATTCCTGTGTTGTCTTCTCCATCTTCCAATACATTGTCTTCCTCCCTATGACCATTTGGATTCAGCAAATCCTCAAAGTACTCTTTCCACACTGTCTTGAGTGTCTCTTTGTTGTGTACCTCATTTCCGTTTTTGTCCATCATTACCACATCCTCTCGCAGACCTCTTCTCTTACTTTTGACCATCCCATAAAGTACTTTCTTATTTCCTCTGCTGTCTTCCTCCATCATCTCTGTCCACTTTACCATCCACTTCTTCCTCTCCTCTGCGACAATCTTGTTAGCTTCTTTCATCTTTATCTTATAATCTTCCCTTGTCAGATCAGTTCTTTCCTGGAACCACACTCTGAAAGCCTTGTTCTTCCTTCCCACAGCTTCTTTTACTCTCTCATTCCACCATGGTGTCTCTTTACACCACTTTCTGTTGCTTGTTCTTCCACATACTGCCACTGCAGCTTCCACCATTGTGTTTTTGAATTGCTTCCATTCCTCTTCCTCTTAACTGTAATATCAAATATCCAAAACCAATAATTAATAATGACATTGCATCTACTGCACGAATATTCCAAAATGTGATCGTGCCACAATATTGATAATAATCATACAACACAATAACACAGATTTTACCCCAGTACAATATAATATGAATAAACAGCCCCAATTAACCCCCTTAGTGCCAGGCCTGAGTGCTTAAAGTTCACACTCTCAGGGCTGTATAATTCACAATAACAAACACAATGGCTTGAAATGTTCCCTAAATGCTAACTAGAGAACTCACTTACATCAGAACTACAATTTTAACATTATCATGCTCTTATTTATTCAAAATAAAAATATTTTTTGGAACATTTTCAAACCACCAAATATAAAAAATAGAACAAAATATAATTAGAAATTCAGCTCACAGATAAGTAATGTTCACTTCTGTGGAATCTCCCATTCCAGATGAATAAACATGTATAATATCACTTTATTATGTACAATAGTTTGGGAGTTATCTTCACCAAAGCTAAACACAACACACAGAAAACATACGGTATTTACAAAAATATAGGCTTCAGGATTTACCCCTAACCTCACAGGTGAGGGTGGGTATTTTGCATCTTGTCCTAACTAAATTTCACGGAAATTGTGAAACTGCAGGATATTGTTGTCGTCACCGCTACTACTGTTACTAATAAAACTGCTTCTCCATGCGGCTGGTCACATAATGGTGATAACCAATGGTAACATTGAAGTCTCTATATGGCAGTGGCGGCCGGTAACAAGGTTGCAGTGTTGCACAACAACCAGATTAATTCAAGAAAAACAATCCCGTAATATTTTTTTTAGTAATGAAAGCTGTACGTTTCCTCTTATATGCATAGGAATTCATAATTTTGTTCTTTAATAATTCCGAAAATCTTATAGTACCGGTTACATGGTGTCCACAGGCAGGAAAAGTCAGGAATTTTGTTTTTGGTCAGGAAAAGTCTGGAAAAAGTGTGAAAAATGGCATGAGTCAGGAAAAAATGGTGAAAAGTATTAGAAAGTCAGGAATTTTATATTAACCATACAGTATTTTGTGTTTTACGGCCATATTTTGATGTTACTAGTTCAACTAATCCCTGAAGATAAAAAGCAATAACTCACTGGACATTGTGGTAAGTTTCCATTTTTACAGTACATCATAGTAAAAACCTCCTTTACCTATTTTTGTATGCTTTTTTAGCGTTGGCGTAGGGATGTGGCGACCCCATCACTATAGTTTAGGTTATTAAGTACTTTGATTTATGTGTTATTGCATTATAATTTACTTTATTTTGTATTTTAAATGAATAAAGAGGCGAGCGTTGGGCAGCTATAGAGATGGTGGAGGCTGTAAATAAAAAAGATACATATATATATTTGCTCTTATAAACCTTTTTTCCGATGTTACGATGACTTCGTGAGTCAGGAATTTTGTTGAAAAATGGTCAAGAAAAGTCAGGAAAATTTACATTGAAAATTCTGTGGACACCATGGGTTAATTTACGGTGAACTGTTTGAGAAAGCGAAGCGCTCGTCCGTTTGGTCGTTGCCTGACCCGAGCACCGACCAGATCTCAATAGTGAAGGGTATGGCAGAGATGATAAACCGAGTAAGTCCTATCCCAACAGTTGACTCGGCTGGTCGTTGCCCGCTGATTGCAACAAGGGAGCCGAGGTGCAGACGGAGACATCCGTCAACTACAGATACCATGTCTTGCAATGTAATTTGTGCGTACTTATGACACTCATGGTTCTTTCTCACCGTCTTATACAGAGAGTTTGTTTTATATGCGACGGAGACCTTTGCTTGCCCGCATTGCGAGCCGTCTCCCACCAGACCCTATGCCGTAATGCGGTGCCGCGCGGCACTTAGTCATCGAGTGTAGGAATTTGTACTTACGTAGTTCACAGCTGGTCCCGAAAATGTTCGCCATTCACTGCTACACATCGCTGGCACCTCTTTATGAAATTGTCATTTACTTTCTGAAGTTCCTCAGCAACAATTGACTGTATTTAAGGTGTAATATAGCCTTTAAGCTGAAAAGCCTCCGTGGCTTAGGCGGCAGCACGCCGGCCTCTCACCGCTGGGTCCGTGGTTCAAATCCCGGTCACTCCATGTGAGATCTGTGCTGGACAAAACGGAGGCAGACAGGTTTTTCTCCGGGTACTCCGGTTTTCCCTGTCAAAATTTCATTCCAGCAACTCTCTCCACTATCATTTCATTTCATCTGTCATTCATTTAATCATTGCCCCAGAGGAGTGCGTCAGGCCTCGGCAGCCGTCACAGTCCATATCCTCGCCGCTAGATGGGGGCTTCATTCATTCCATTCCTGACCCGGTCGGAGACTGGAAGCAGGCTGTGGATTTTCATTTTCATAGCCTTTAAGCTCATTTATAGTGTGAGGGTTTCTCGCATACACTCTATTTTTAAGCGTCCCCACAGTTAAAAGTCACATGGTGATAAGTCCGGGCTTCGCGGGGGACACACGTTCCGACTTATAATCCTCGTACCGAAAATGTGACGCAATTCTGTCATGGATGCTTCGGCAGTGTGACCAGTGGCAGAATCTTGTTGAAAATAAGTTGACAATCGCTCTCCGTAAGTCAGTTCGTCAAAAAATTGGTCAAGGATCACATTCAAGTACAAATTCCTATACTCAATGACTCAGTGCCGTGCTAGCGCTGCATTACGGGAAAGTGCCTGGCAGCAGACAGGCTCGCAACGTGGGCGAGGTAGGGTCCCCGTCGCATATAAAACAAACTCTGTGTAACTTACTTTGTTTTGTTCTCCTGAAGGTTCTCATGTAGACTAACTTATAATCCATTTAATCCGATGACAATGTGATGTTCTCTGAAGTGTGACATTCGTGGTGAATGAGGTACCTCCGTTTTACCGCGCAATTGATTACAGTTTTCCCTCATATCAAGCAGTCTTTTACCCTACCACGTGCCACTGCTATATGGTGACAACAGGAAGGTTTTGTTTACTTACTGTAACTCTTGTCTGCAGGTCTGTACAACTGTCCCTGTTACTACTACCCACAGCGCTCCGGAGACACAGGTCGGGCTGCGTTTGTCGTCGCCGTGGATCTCGCCTCGGGGGCCGAGAAACCAGATCACTGGATCAAGAGGGGAACGGCACTGTTGCTGAGTCTTTCAACATAGACTCACTTCACTTGTTGTAGCCAGTACTGTCAACAGGTCTCCACTTTCCCACTTTCGAGCAAGTGCTTTTATGACCGAGGAAGCAATTCAGTTATTAGGTCATGCATTGTACAAAGAGTGCAAGGTAAACAGTTAAAATGTCTGATGAATGCAGGACTCGGAGCTGATTCAGGAGCTCAGGCACGACATTTTAACTCTTTACCTCCCATCTATATGTTTGTACAGTACATGGCCTAATGACCTCCTTGGTCACTTTGCACTTTATTTTTAACAGTTTCTAGAATTTTAACAAATTGCACTTGACGAGCCTGTTGATTAGTTCCATCCTCTCTCACAGGGAGCATGCTTTTCCTCCAGTGTTTGTCCCACCTGGAGGCGCTGTCTCCATTTGTTCTGCCCTGGTTCATATCTGGAAGAAGTGTTGGCCTCATTGCAGTGGTCTCCTTCTAAAGTGTAGCCCCTACTAACTCCTGCCTCAGCTAAACTATCATAGGAGGCTTTCAAGCGTTTTATCTTGCAACAAATCTTTTCCTGGAGGTTTCTTTATGATCCAGTTTAGTTATGCCTAGTCAATGTTTTGCCTCTGTTGTAGTCGGTCAACATTGAAACAGGTCTGATGGCAGTATGATAGGTACTTTTTTTTATCCAAGATCTTGCATCCTCCTATCACAATTGAAGACCTCGTTTCCAAAACTAACTAAGTCAAAAATTATGATTTTTCAGGACAGACATTTTTTGAACCAGAGCCTACTTTGGGAATATTACTTCATTATGAAATAGAGATGTTTTTCAAATTAGTATGAAGAACAATGATAACGAACCAAAACCCTATTTTGAAGTTATTAACGTTAAAATGCCAATTTTCCAAAATTAAACTAAGCAGAGTTTGGAAGACATCACAGCCCGGCGGGAAACAGGAGCCAACTCGTACACATGCGCATTAGATTTAGCAGAGTTTGGAAGACATCGTGGCCTGACTTAGTACAGTTTTTGGGGGAAAAATGCAATATCCTACATTACAATTTACGATGACATATAGTGAGTTCTGAAATAAAATATTAGTAACATACATAGATCTACACATTACGAACGAGATCCAACGGATTTCTCAATTTTGTCCAAAACTGACTTAGTGAGTTTTGGAAACGAGCTCTTCAATTGTCTTCAGTCAACATTTGCCATTTCAAACAAGCTGCGTTGACTTCCTCGAAAAGTCGTACATTATACATTGTCACCGGCAGCAGATCCTCACCGTCTTCCTCAATGGTTCCAATTATTTGTGGACCTGACGTTTAGTCTTCCTTTTGATGAGGTGCAGGACGTATTGTGCCAGCCGATTGCAGTATTCTTGGGTTTGATCTCATCATCCAACTTAACATTGCCAGCATGGTGCAGGTCTGCGTCTTCAGTGTCTGTCTGTCTAATGAGCAGAAAGTGGTGATAATGCTGAACAACGTTCATGTGCTTTGCCATATACTTTCCAAATTTTAACTGCTAAGTCATTGCTAAAAAAAATGTTTGGATTTGTTAAAGGGGTCCAGAATTCAATATTTGATGGAAAAAATCCGATTTTTTTTTAATTTGGAGTCTGTTACCATTTCATTTTCCATCTGTGTTTAAATTTTGAAAATATTTAAACCGGAAGTATTTTAAGTAATTATTTTGTAATAGCATACATAGCATTTCTACATTAGACTTGTAACTTAAAATGTCATTTCCTATAAGTTACTTTCTTAATACTTCAGGAACATTTCCTCAGTTTGTGTTGAATGTACGAACTTGAAACTTTCAGGTAACATTTATAATATTAGTATCCAAGCGCAGAAATGGCACTTTGGAAGTAGGTAACATATTTTTGGTTTTCTGATCATAATATCCAAGGAAAAAGTGAGAAAGTGCTGAAAGTTTTGGCCTTCTTTTTTTAATTCGTAAATAAAAAACCAATTAGATTGATTCAAAACTGTCATTTTGGTAATGACACAATACATGCATATACAAACTGTGAACATTTCAAATGAATATCTTGAAAAGATTCTGAGAAAATGTTCCTTATGTAGTATGAATTAACATTGTAAACCTGGGACGTTCCGGGTCCCCTTGAAGAGGTGGGAGCACATCCATGGTATCCGTCAGAACGAGACTGAATTATTGCCATGTAGTGTACGACTCAACACCGGGTTATGATAAAACTATCCTTGTTTGCAAAGTATTTGAGATGTTCATAATATATAGTCTATTCATCTGAGACCAAGTGATGGGAAACTCTCTAGTCGACCAAATTGGAGTCCCTCAAAAATAGTCGATGAATTTTTACCCCCCTTCATTTTACGTTTACTGGATTTCCACATTTCTGTTAACATAGGAAATAATATATTGTGCATATAGTGTGTTTAAAAAATACATGCAAATGTAATTAATTAAGCCATTTAAGCAATTTGCTGACCCATTTGTAGATGGGACAGATTGGAGTAATATGGCACAGAGGATCCAGAGAGCATCAAAGTGGTGATTGGTTCCCGTAGCACATGCACTTGCTTGTTAGTGTATAGATGAAGAGAAAGGCTATGTGAACTGATATTTATTACAAGAGACACATTCTTCTCAATTTTAAAGCAATGGACAGGGTAAGAGGAGGGTTGAAAAGGGACATTATACCACTTTTGAGAAGGGAACACCCTCAGGGCACCAATCAGTGACATTATTGAACCGGACTAATCTACAAGTACTGCACCCGGTATGTTTGGGTACCTATTCAAATTTTGGAGTTAGAGAAAGGCCATTATTTAAAATTTTGAGTAACAATTGCCCTTTGTGTACGGACAGATGGTTTTACTAAATTATATTCATTATATTCATTCCAAGTTAAATGAATATGTCTAGATTTGGTCCCGTTTCAACTTTGGTTAGAGGGCCATTTCGCCCAACACTACAGTAGAAAGATGTCATATAGTGATCGATTCCACCAAGTGTCCTGCATTGAACAAATTGTCACATGTCCAGGATGCCATTGTTTTAATTATTTCATTGCTCCAGTCCTGGGCCCTGGTGGCATTCGTCTCTGATACGTGTTTTTAGGAATATCCCCATCGTACATTATTGTATAGGGCTAATAGACACAGAAGCGACACTAAATGCTACCACTTGGAACCTTGGAGGTGTGTGCGATCTATTACTGCATTCCAGCATGCTTATTTTTCTCATAACACTGTATAGTTCCCAGTATGGAATGTTTTTTTCAAATAGCCAAATTGTCCGAGTATTGTTTTAAAGTGCCCGAGTCGAGACCTGATGACAATACTTGATGGCTATAAACAAGACTGAACTGCAAAGCAGACTCAACAGCAGTATTTATTGGCCAGTATGCATAAAGTCTAGCATATGCTTTTGCTACCTCTTTTGTAAGCATATGCTGGAATGAGTATGCATAAAATAATCTAGCATTTGCTTTACTTACTAGTATTTACTTGCTACCTAGCATTTGCTTAATTTTCCAGCAAATGCTGAATTATACATGAATAAAACCAAGCATGTGCTAGTACTATGCAAGCATTTGCTTAAGATTTACCAAGCTAGTCACAGTTAGCTTGAAGTTTGTACTGTGGCAACTTAGTGTTAACTTCTGGTTGATTTAATGGCACAAATTGTGAATATCCGACGCAGAAAACTCTATAATCCCAGACGGCAAAGTGATGAACGTTCATATAAACATTTGTACAGATTTAACGAAGAAAATGTTGAATTAATTTCGAGCTCTTTCTTGGGAGAAAGTGACGAGACGCGTGGTGGTGCGTTAACATCGAAGGAACGAATGCAGATATTTCTTCGTTTTGTTGGTGATCCGGGTTTCCAAGTTGGGATAGGAGAAGTTACGGGAGTGCATCAAAGTACTGTTAGTAGAACCATTGATTTCGTCAGCGAGAACATTTTTCAAAAAGCACATCACTGGATAAAATTTCCGTCACGGCCACAAGAAATCAACATAGCTACAGACGAATGGCAGCAACGATTTAACTTTCCTTGCGTGATCGGTGCTCTTGACTGTACACATGTACCAATTTTAAAGCCACGACTACACGGCGATGAATACATAAACCGCAACAATTTCGCTTCTATCAATGTACAAGCAACTTGCAATTCAAGAGAAATTTTCACAAGTGTTGATGCTAGCTGGCCTGGTTCTGTTCACGACAGTCGCATATTTAAGAATTCACATGTGTATGAAGGATTGCGAGAACATGCGGGAGCTGCAGTACTATTGGGTGATTCAGGATACGGGCTTGTACCTTGGCTGCTAACTCCTTACCGAAACCCTCAAAATCCACAAGAAGAGAATTACAATCGCGTGAATGCTCAAAACAGAGTAATTATTGAAAGATGTTTTGGTCAGCTTAAGAGACGTTTCCCTCTAATAGCAAACAAAGTCAGAATCTCTTTAGAGAAAATTTCACGCATTATCATCTGTTGCTTTGTGCTACATAACGTCTCTAAGCATTTAAGGGATGAGGACAATTTTGATAATGTACATATTGAAGAAAGAGATGATAATGGTGCTGGTGACAGGGCAGAACAAGAATATGGTCATGATGACATGATGAGAAGACGTGGTGCACAGAGAAGAAATGAAATCGCTAATATTTTGTTTCAACACGTTGCTGTAAACGAACAATGAAATTGAAGCACTGTGATCTGGGAAAAACAAAATTTAATAATTGTGTGGCTCGTATTTTTTCATTTAACTTATAATCTTACATCGCTATGAATTTATTTGGGATTCGGTACATGTATCATTTCGCCTCAGTTAAATACAAACATTTATCTCCCTGTTCCACACATTTATTATTCAAACTGTATGTAGGTTTGTTCACTTATGTTTGAAGCTAATTTCCTATCTTCAATTTCCTGCTGTTGCATGCGAGCTAACTTCAACTGTTCCAATAACACTAGTCTTTGAAGTTCCGTATTCGACAGTTTTTCAGTCTCCTCAGTCTCTGAAGTTAACTTTAATTTCTTGATTTGTCTTGGTGATGTCATACGCTGCAGTGGTAGTGGTAGTGTGTCATCATTATTGCTATCAGTTGCGTGTTCCTTACTTCCTCCTACAGCACATCCTCCACGGTACTGACCTTGGCCTACAGATTAATAAAATGAAATAATAATAATGTTATTGGTTTTGCGTCCCGTTTAACTACTAAGGCGTAGTGCTTTTTTTTTCAACTAAGGGCCGATAACCCAGAAGGTAGGACTCTTAAATTAGGCCTATCATCATCATCATCCTCACCTTTTCCTCATTACAACACAGCATGCGGTATTTCATCAGCGTGTATAGTAAAATTTAATACACATACCTGGTACACGAGTGAATGTTGGATTCTGTTGTCCTTCTATGAAATTGCTAAGTTCCTCCTCCCATTTCTTCAGCTGTATCTTCCTATTTCCTGTAGTGTTACGATCACTCTTCTTTTTGACTTCCGTCTTCATGTTATGGATCCTTTTTTTCACCTGATCTGCTGTAAATTGCCGCCCAAGAGTCTTCTCACAGCTCTCACGTAACTCTTCAACAGCTTGTAATTTGGCTGTTTTCATCGACGGAGTTTGCGATTTACTCAATAAGACTGGTAACTGTTTTAGCATGGTATCAAAGTGATAATTCACGTCAATTTCAACCTCTGTTTCTGACATTTCCGACATCGTAAAATGAATAGGCACTTGAGGAAATCAAAACTGTAAACTAGTAACACCTAATGCAAACTTGTATGGTCACGGCGGTCAACACATAAATGATGTTGAGATGAACATAACCTCTTACCGGCAACCAGCATGCTTTGCGCGACTAGCAAATGCTAGTTAGCATATTCTACAAAAATCAGCACTTGCTGGAAAAACTTGTAGCACTTTCTAGTCAGCACAAGCAAAAGGTTATTCATATCAATTTAAGCAAATGCTTTTACTTGCTAGTATTTGCTGAAAGCATATGCTTTTACTTATTGCTTGTACTTGTAGTATATGCTACATTTTTATGCATACGACCCAATTATGTCTAATTTATATAACTTTTTGTACTGTTCAGTTATAAAAGAGCTATAACAACTCATCACATTATTTATTTAAAGTTTAAGTGGACCTACTAAGAATATAATGTCATCATCATCATCCGTGTCCAACTCCAGTCACCCGGGTGTTGTAAACTAGCCTCTTCCACTTCTCCTGCTCCATTACAGTAGAGTCTCGCAAACTCGACACTCGGTAACCCGACAGTCAAAATCATGATTTTTGTTTGTTTTTGTGTTTCCGCACAGAACGTTATTATGTTTTCTTTCGTCTTCTCCTTCAATAGAATTATCGACAGTCAAATACGACGCGAAACAAGTTGATCTACAGTACTGTAAATGCACACACTGTTGGCAGTAAGAAGTAAACAAACGGATCTCGCGCAGTGCATTGTATTTATTTGATTGCACACTCTCCGCAATTGTTTCCTCGCCGTCTTCATGACGAGGCTTCAGGAAACAGGTTTCAAAGCGAAAAGCAAAAGAACATTACTTACTTTTTTGCAAAAAAGTAAATGGTAATTTTTATTAAGTGAAAAAACTATTTGCATACAGGAATTGTTTTGTACATGTACTGTACAGTGTACATATTATAACAATAATTTGTAGGCCTAGTTTTTCTAAGTTTTCATCTATAATTTACAGTAATTGTTTCCCTTGATTCTTATGCAGTGCAATACTGAACTATATATTCAAGTACTGAAATTGAAGTGGCTTAATCGTTTTAAAACTTGTGTTTCTGTTAAAAACAAATAAATGTAACTTACTGCATTGCATTACTTTTAAACCAAAACAAACAGCTTATTTCTTCTTGTTAACACATTTCCCGACAACCCGGCATTTTCGCGAACTCAGCCGCCCTTCGGTCAACATTAAGCCGAGTTTGCGAGACTCTACTGTACTTCTGCCACATCCAGTCCAATGTTACATATGTCTTGTCAGATTTGGTCCATCCATCTCTTTCTCGGCCTTCCAACCAATCTAATACCGTCAAGGTTCCCCACCATTTCCCTCTTTGCAGCTCTATCCATTTCCATCCTTTGCACATGGCCAAGCCATCTTAGTCTCGACCTCTGTATTCGCTGTACTAATGGTTCCGTTATATTTAAGTTAGACAGAGATATAGACATCCTTCTAATCAATGAAGCCAATACTACACCTGAAAATATACAATATTTAAAGATCCAAGGGTGTACCATCTACACTCTCTTCAAAGCAAGACAAATAGCAAGCGGAATATTTGCAGCAGTGAAGAACAACATCATGTCAAAATTCAGAATTGTAAAAGAAATGGACCCAACAGATACATCAGAAATTATCGAATTATCCATATGGATCAACAGCAAGAAAATAACAATATTCTGTGTTTACAGTCCTCCAAACAATAAAAATCTGAATCTTCACCTTTTAGAAATCAAAACAGCTACTATTTTTATAGGAGACTTCAATGCAGCTTCTCCAGTCTGGGGCTACAACTACACAAATTCAGCTGGTAAAACAATAAAAGACCTTATAGAGAGTAGCTCTCTTGAGCTATTATATAGTAACAAAGACCCAGCAACATTCATTCACCACTCTGGTTCCACAACTAACCCAGATCTCATATTAGTCTCAACAGATCTTACAAACCACAGTCATCGATCAGTACTCGAAGATCCAGGCAGTGGACATAGAATGTCCCTTCTTACTATTACATCATACAGTGAATCTGCGCAAAGTGCAGACCAGAAGATTCGGTGGAACTTTCAAAAGGCAAACTGGGAAAATTTCAGAAACAAACATGAAACAAAAATGTCGGAAATTGATCTTGATGCACCTCCTAACATCATCCTGAATAAATTTACTACAGCCATAAAAGACATAGCCAAACTGTGCATACCCAGAGGTGCCCAAACAAAATATAAACCTTTCTGGTCAAATGAATTGAACAATCTTAAGTCCGCCAGAGACAAAGCAAGAAGAACAGCTGAACTTACTCAGGATCAAAATGATGTACGGAAATGGCGACAAGCAACAGCAAAATTAAAACAAGCAATAACAATATCAAAAAGAGAATCTTGGAATAGATTTTTAACAACGGTCGACTATAGGACAGACAGCAATAAAGCTCACAAACTTATCAATTCTCTAAACAACAAACACGTAGTCACTCCTTTGAATCCTATTATGATAAATGATAGGGAAATTACAGACTGTCATAAAATAGCAAACCACTTCTGTAAACATTTCACTTCAATTAGACTATCAAAACAGAAAAAGAAAGAAGACAAGACTCTCAAAAAAATAGTCAAAAAATTAATGAATAATAATGCAGATGATATCTTTAACAATAAATTTTCAATGGAAGAGTTAATGTTAGCAATAAACAACACACAAGTCAGAAAACAACCAGGACCAGATGAGATATTCCCAGAATTTATAAAAAAATCTAGGTCCATCTGCTCTAAACATCCTGCTGCACATATTCAACAAATTTTGGACATCAAATGATAACCTACCTAAAGACTGGACTAAGCAACCATCATTCCAATCTTAAAACCAGGCAAGCCAAAAAACCAAGTCCCCTCGTACCGACCTATAGCATTCTGGTAAAAATTCTAGAAAGGATGATTACAAATAGACTCAATTGGTACTTGGAAACAAAATCTCTTCTATCAGAAGAACAAGCAGGGTTTAGACTAAACAGGTCCTCCTCCCACCAAATAATGAGATTTACACAAGCTGTTAAAGAAGCCTTTAACAAAAGGGAAAGTGTTCTTGCAGTTTTCATCGATTTTAAAGGAGCCTATGATACTGTATGGCGAAACATGCTGCTAAAGAAACTTATCAACTTCAAAGTAAATGGATGGATGTTAAACTGGTTTTCAAGATTCCTTTCACAAAGAATGATCAATGTTCGTTACAACAACAAAACTTCAGGTTGCAAACAGTCAAAACTAGGCCTCCCACAAGGAGCTGTATCAAGCACAACTTTATTCAATGTGTACATCAACAATCTTCCAAAAACAATAAAGAAAGTAGGTAATGTGAATATCAGCATGTTTGCAGACGATGTTATCATTTGGACCACAGCACTAACAGCCCAAATCAGCAAATGCTTCTTGAACACAGAATGAACCAGGCACTTATAAAACTCAAAAACTGGACCGAAAACAATAATATGGAAATCAATACTTCCAAAACAGTATACCAGTTTTTCTCCCTGAGACACCACAATCCAACTTTTAGTCTCAAATTTAGCAATCAAGACCTTCCAAAAAGTGAAAGTACAAAGTACCTAGGTATCATCATGGACAAGAAGCTGAACTGGACCAAACACATAAAACATGTTGAGGATAAGGTAAGCAAACGGATGAAATTACTGAAGAGACTAGCAGGAGCTACTTGGGGGAGCACTCAAGACACACTCAACAAAACCTACAATACTTACATCAAACCTATCATAAAATATGGCAGTGAAGTACTCTCTACAGCACCCCAGTCAAACATTGATCGCCTCGAGAGGTGTCAGAATAATGCCCTACGAATCATAACAGGTGCAATAAAAACCACACCTATAACCGCCTTGCAATTATATACCCACAACTTACCAACAGAAGAAGAGATGAAACATCAAACAGCCAATGCATACCTCAGTATACAAAGACTACTTCAAATGACATGGATCAAAAAACCAGTTTCTAGCCCCAATCTTAAAACGCAAAAAGATCCCTTAAGCCTCGCCAAAGAATACATCAATAAGAGCAATCTGCAAATAAAACTTGAACCACTCTGTATGCCAGTCAATCCCATTGAATATATACAAGTGACTACAGATCTTACTTTGTTAGAAGAGGTCTGCAAGAAAGACTCTTCACCACAAGATCTAAAACAACTGGCCCTCTGTACAATAGAAGAAAGATATCCATCTAATCAACGGCTAAAAATATTTACAGATGGCTCACAAAACAAAGAAAATAGAACTGGAGCAGGAATACATTCATCTCTCTTCTCACTCTACTTCCCAGTAGGCCAAAACAAAACAAATTTTGATGCTGAGATAAGAGCAATTTCACATGCACTCCATCAGTTATTAGGCAGAAACATTGATTATCAAAAATACGTTATCATTACAGATTCAAAAGCAGCCATCCAAGCCATCTCGTCAAATTATAAGCTCCAAAATAAAGAACTGAAAGAAATTTTTTGTATGATAAAAACCCTTCAAAGACTCCACAAACAGATCTCATTTCAGTGGATCCCTTCTCATGTTGGAATAGCAGGAAATGAAGAGGCAGACAGATTAGCAAAAAAAAGGTACCACACTACAACAACCTGTCAGTCAGACTGATTTTATGTCAGCAAAAATGATCTTGAAGAATACTATCAAAAACAGGTATGAAGAAATGGCAAAGAAAACAGCAGAAACCAAATTATGGAAAGACATTGATGCTAAATGGGATCAATATAAATTAACACCAAGAAAAGAAGCTGTAGCCTTCTTCAGACTTAACACTGGCCACGACTGCCTTGCAGCTCATCTGAAACGAATCAACATCCTGAGATCTGAAGAATCCACACTTTGTCACGAACCTGGAAGTAAAATGGATAAGGGACACCTGCTACATTGCAATAAACTTGATGCGACTGCTAGAACTTCTGGAAACCTCACACAACTCTATTGGAACGCAAGAAAGCTAATGGATTGGAATCCGGGCTAGCCATAGGAAACAACAACAACAACAATATTTAAGTTCTTGACTAATTTTCGAGTTTTGGATTTTATCTCTTCTAGTCTTCTGGGGAGATGTTCTCAAAAATATAATATTACAGTACAACAAGATCCAATTGGTATAAACAGGCAGAAAAAGACTTGGCTGAATTAGGCTTTCCTATCTCAAGGATCGAGAGGAAATTTTAAAAATTACTCTTACACGGAATTTTGAGGAAGAAGAGAGAAGACCTACCAGACATATCTGGTCGCAGCAACGGAAACTCGCTCAGTCGCGCATAAAGAGTTATTGGGCGAACATCAAGGCCAATAAATGTTGATTCCGGGTGGTCCTAAGAGACCCATTCGCGAGGAGGAAGAAGAAGACAACATACAGTATCAAAGAAGTTACAAGGGATGACATTTTCATTCAGTCCAAGCATTGAATGTATGAATCAACTCACTCTGCAAATCATTTCATTATCAAATTTTCTCATTCTAAATTAAATACAGTACTGTTAGTTCCTGTGATCTCGCTGTATGAATGCTACATGGTACTATCTGAGCAACACACACTGTACAGACATACACCTAGTCACAATCTCACAATACTTGCCGATCAGAAAGTATTAATGCTGACATAAAGAGATCTCCCCTTGGGAGATTGTACAACACCTATATCCCGGCAACTAAGTAGATACTGGTCAAGTGAAAAGATTAATAATTATCCTTGTACTTCAGGTCCACCTAGTCAATACTTTTATTAAAATGTAATCAGAGATCACATATATTCTAAATTACAAGGACATGTTTCGAGATCCTACATAAAATGATCTCTTCGTCAGCTTACAAAGTGACGGGCCCAACATTCATAAAATTGCTCCATTGCAGGAGAACATGTTAAAATGGGGAAGATGGCATGAAATGACAATGAAATGAAGCGTGAAAACATAGGGGTTTGATATAAAAACACCATATATCAGTCCACTCAAAACAGAATTAAAAACATTAAAAACACTGAAGGCTAAGGTAACTTATCACAGTTCATTAAAAACTATATAAACAAAGGCATTTAAAATTCACTGTCTCTTCTTGAAGCAGTTGCTTAATGTCATGATGCTTCTTTTGTGTCCAAATTGTGGTCAATTAAAATTCTTGATGGTTATAAAATCTTGAAAATATGTTTTGTATGAAATATCACAATTCACAAATATTTCGGCAGTCCTTATTCAGGTGTATCATTTTCCAATTTTAAGTGGGAAGAATGGGCCAGTATAATAAGCCAGAATCATAGATAGTGTAGTGAAGTATTTGTGAATTGTGATATTTCATACAACGATCTTGAAGTTAACATTTCTGAAAAAAAGATACTGGTCATACAGTCAAGTGTCAGTATATACGGTATACACTGTATGGTACTTCATTTACATATAGGCTCATGACGTCACAGTACGAGACTTGAACCAGGAGCTTGGGACATGTGAAAAATAACCTAAAAAATTATATGTGATTAATAGGGCCCGGATTTTTAAAAAATGCATATGCAAATGCATATTTAGAACGTTAGTGCATATTTTGAACGATAGTGCATATAAAGATATATTTTTCTCTCGTGTGTCATCGATTAATCCAAGATTTCTGAACAAAATGAAAAATCTAACCAACTTCATGTGTTGTACATCCCTTGGCAACACTATAAACCTTCCCTGGTCAAGGAATGTGCTTTCAATGTTGCAATACAGAACAAGCAGGTAGATGGATAATGACCCTTTCACAACAGCTATTTCCTTCAGTCCTATGTACCTTCTCCTATCAGTAGCCTTCCAAGGTTTGCGTAAACAAGTGCGTTCATCTGTTAACTTGATCTTCGTCTATTGCAGTGTTTTACCAGATTAAACTGTAAAAATGCCTAAAGATAAGAGCTCTAGGTCATTTTTAATAAAACAGTGGATATCAGGCTATAGTGACGGTGATGTAGTGTACCGTACTGTCAAGTGTGCGAGAAGAGTGTAAAATGCGATAAAAAAAATTCTACTTGAGCAGCATTCGAAAACAACTTCACATCGTAGATCAAAAGAACAGAGTAAGAATACGCAACAGCTACTTTTAACCGATAATAAAACAAGGTGTGAAGTTAGTACATTTTCTGCTGATCTCTGTGAAGCATTTATATGCAGCAACATTCCACTGCATAAATTGATTAATCCACATCTACGCTCGTTTCTTGAAAAGTATTGTGCTAATCAAACGATACCAGATGAATATACCCTTAGGAAGAACTATTTACTTTCATTTCACGCTTCTGTCGTGGATTCGATACGGTTTGACATAGGAGGGAACTGTCTATGGATATTGGTAGATGAAACAACAGATTCGTGTGGTCGATACATTGCGAACTTCATAGTGGGTAAATTATGTCCAGAAGAACCCGGCAAACCTCATTTACTGTCGTGCAAAGTGCTAGAAAAAACCAACCCCGTTACAGTTGCAAGATTTGTTAACGATTCCCTGCGACTTCTGTGGCCTAGTGAATCGGAAAGTGATTGTTACAAAGGGCGCCTTTTAGTCACAGATGCAGCTTCGTATATGTTCAAAGCTGGTCAGTCAATTTGAGTATTTTCTCCAAATCTCATCCATGTCACATGTTTGGCCCATAGATTGCATTGTATTGCAGAAGAGATACGTACGCTCTTTCCATCTGTCTACAAATTAATTTCAAGTGGGAAGAAACTGTTCCTAAAAGCACCTGCTCGTGTACAGTTGTTCAAAACTCTCCTGCCTCAGGTTTCTCTTCCACCGGAACCTGTTCTCACAAGATGGGGAACTTGGTTATCCGCAGTATCGTTCTACCCGGAGTACTTTAATCAAGTGAAAGATGTAGTTACAAGTATTGACAATAGTCATACTGCGTGTGTTCGTGAAGCAAAGTGCACATTTGAATCTGAAACTGTATATCAAGATATCAGTTTCATTCGTGTGCATTCCTCGTCACTTTCGAAGGCGATTAAGGGCTCAGAAACTCGCGGTGCACCTCTACACGAATCCCTTGAGTTAATTCAAAACCCCATTAGTTCTTTAAATGGTGTCCATGGTGAAACTGGAGAAAAAGTGAAAAGGAAACTCAGTGCGGTATCGGACTCAAACCGAGGACTGAAGAAGATTCAATCCATAAGCAACTACATAAATGGAATCAGGCAGTCTTTACCAGAAGAATGTTCAGAGCAGTCAGTGCCAGTCTACAAGTATTGCACAGTTACGTCCGTCGACGTAGAACGATCATTTTCAGCATATACATTAACTCTGTCCGACAACAGAAAGTCATTGACCCCTGAAAACATTGAAAAAGCAACCTACTGCCATGCAACATTTTGCAAGGAATGAAACATGTGTATCAATGTAAAGCTCAGTTACAATTAAATAATACGTTTGGTAAGTGTATTTTGTTTTATTTTTAGTGCATATTTTCGTGCATATATTCAACATTTTTAGTGCATATGTGCATGCATATTTTTGTAGTTTTTAGTGCATATGAATCCGGGCCCTAGTGATTAATATATACACTGACCGGCAAAAAAAGTGGAACACTAATTTTTTATGTAATTTCTTAATTTATTCTACTAAGATGTATCAATTTTCCAATATTTGCATTATTCATGTAAATTTTAGATGGTTGGCTACAGAAAATACCGAAACATGTTTTACAACGCGCTTTAACTCACAAATTTCGTTACATTTTGCAAATCTTACAATTTTCTATTTTTAGTAATGTTCTTTTGGACTGGTTTTTATCAAACGTATTGTCAATAAAACAGTATTAATGTTTGCACTGCACTGCACGAGAACACTGGACACTAAAGACGAGTGTTTCCACCCTTAGCGTCTATGACAACTCGTCGAATGGCATCTGCCGGGATGTGATCCCATTCCTCCAGTAGCGATGTTCTCAGTTGTGTCAAGGTGGTGTGGTCACACTGTCTGACGTTCCTTCCAAGCATATCCTATACATGTTCGATGGGCTTCAAGTCAGGAGTACGAGCTGGCCAGTCCAGGGTTTGAATCCCCACTTCCTGCAGATATTGTACAACACAGCGAGCAGTATGAGAGCGGGCATTATCCTGCGTCAGCATGAAATTCTGACTAATGAAAGGTGCATAGGGGTCATGACATGGGTCATCAGGATCTCTTCGATGTACTGCGTCCCGTGATCGATGCACACCAACTCAGTGCGGGCCATAACGTTGATGCCACCCCACACCATAACCGAGCCACCTCCAAATGGAGTCCTGGAGGAGAAAGCAACAGGGCTGTACCTCTCCCCGCGCCTTCTCCACACTCTTTCTCTTCCATCAGATCTAAGATTAAAGCGACTCTCATCAGTGAAGAGAACAGAGGCCCACTGCTCGTGGGTCAATCCCAGATGCTGCCTTGCGAAGCCAAGACGCTCCTCTCTGTGATGTTGTTCGAGTGTGGGTCCACGTGCAGGTCTCCTGGACGAAAGATGAGCTTCTTCAAACCTTCGTCTTACTGTTCGCTCACTCACTCTCACATTTGACATATTCCAGTTGATTTCGTGCCTGGACTGCTGTGGTATGGCGATCATTCAGAACTTGCAGGGTGAGAAATCTGTCATCCCTGTCACTTTTGCTTCTTCTACGTCCTGACCCTCGCCTCCTGTCGTATGTTTGGAGTTATCCGTAACGTTGCACTGCAGGCTGAATGCTACCGAGAGATGATCCAATGTCCTTAGCAACATAACGGAAGCTGCGGCCATCCTCCACCAATGCAACTGCCTGTGCAGCTCCTTCACGGCTAAGAGGCATGTTTTAGTGTGAACTGCACATGGATAACTTGCTAAAATGTGTGAGAATGGTTCACACGTGTTCAACAAATGCCAGTTGTTATCCCTGGAACAACAATAAGCGAGTGGCAACACTCATAAATCTTAAACGCTTACAGTACGCTTCCCGCCATAAAACCATTAAGATAGGCTCATCGAAGATTGGGGGTAATTCGGGGGTAATAACCCACTCTAAGAAATGTTATATTATCAATTTCTATTCATAGATGTTTCAGATGTTTGTTCTAATGTGTGAAAAGCTTTTCAAATATGATTACATCTTTTTCATGGTTAATTTTATACTATTTATATTACTTTTTTAACTGTTCCACTTTTTTTGCCGGTCAGTGTATATACAGGGTGTAACAAAAAATGTACGGCACAAAATCCAGGACACATTCCTCACACGTAGACTAAGAAATTATGGTATATGAACATGGGTCCGAAAACGCTTTGGAGCTGGGAGGCATAACATGTTGGTTGGGTGTATCATCTTGGTGCTGTAAGGTGACCGCCAGAATGGAATTCGAACCCAGGAAAGTGCCAGACGCACGAACCGGATCACGGAGAGTAATTCATGATTTTCTCCTAGACAACTTTACGTAACATAAAGTAAGATAAGAATTCTCTTCAGTAGTCCAGTTTTGGAGATAGAGACCTGTGGCAGTATCTGAATGACCATTTTTGACATTGATTCACATCTAATATTTTTCAGTACTTGTAGAATTTTTAATAATTTATTTTCTATTCGTAATGTTTTTAGTAAGTCAGGTTTGATTGATTTTACGATAGTTCAGTGGTGAGATATTTTTAGGATGGACTATTTGAGTCCAAGGTTCGACTTCTTTCGAAATTCGATTTTATTTTCTTTGGATTAATGATTTTGACGATTGAGATTTTCATATTTTATAGATTTTCAGATTTTTGTATTTCCGTATTTTGTTGTTCTGTATTATCTGATTTGAGGTTTCTCAGATATTTATATTTAATTGAATTTGGGGTAGATCATATTTTCGTGATCAACGCTAGGACGTATTTTCTGTCAACATTTTGACAAGGTCAAAGGAAGAGCATTTCTCATATGAAGTCCGATATGTATAATTATTATGGATAATGATAATGAACATTAATATTATTGTCATCGTGGATTATATTTTAAAATAATGGAAATATTTTATGAAGTATTTAAATGATAAATGAAAGCGAGAATGATGTTTTCGAGACACATAGTACAAGAATATGTCATGTAAAATGTTGTCAGTGACAGTAAAGTAAAGCAAGAAAGATTTGTGGAAGCTATCAGTATTATGAATTTATTAAAATGCCAGAGATTGAATAGATTTAAGAACCAATGACTATAGTCTGATTTACAAAAGATGCTCGGTGAAAGCTGTCATAAGCTCGATGGGTGAGGTGAGGCGTGGAGACGAGAGGGGTAACGGTCTACATGGCAACAGTGAGCAATGTTGCAATGTATGCCGACACAGCAATAAGCACATGGTTTGACTCAGTGTGCCTTCACTCGTCACGGTCATTAGACAGCCAGGCAGGGGGGCTAACCTCCACAGTATTTGTGTCTTCCTGCAAGCCTCTTGGAATGTTATGAGTCATGATCTGCCTCAGTGGCAACGCAGCATTTCCCCACGTGCTAGCTTTGACAGCTGTCAGCGAGCTTTATTGGTAATTCAGAGTATAGTAATGTTGTTTATAGGCGATCAGCTGATATGTTTGAAGCATTATGGTTAAATGTCTTGATAAGTTGTAGACGGATTCGACGTAGTTATCAAATGTTGTGGTAACGAAAGTATTTCCATGTATTGGAGGAACGATCATATCATTTTTAAAGTGTGGCAACTATGAGCTTCAAGGGCATTATTTGGAATTGTGTTAGAGGCGATATTCCGTTTGTATAACAAGGAATGCCTAGTATTATGATACATGAGTTGTTTAAGGAGGCAATTGAGTTAATTATATGAGAGATTCGCTGATGTTGGGCGATAGTATGCAATCGGCTGTTCAACGAGTGTCTGCCTGTCTATCTCTCCTGGTAGAATGGCAGAGGCAAGCTCGAGGTTGGGCATGGTTAAAATTCACGAGCAGTTATGGACATGGTCGGCGCCGTGATTCCCACTGTCCCTATGCTGTGGTTGGAAGTTCACGGTGGATCACGAGAAGAAATGGGTATCACGATGCTACGTAGTCTGTTCTTCCTAAGTGGGTTGATGCACTTCTCGCTCCCCATACACTTTTAAGTATACGGTAATGGGAAAAGTGGCTAGTAGGGTTCGGTATGTTTAGAGATGGGTGCCCAACCACCTTTGACAGGATTCCCGCAGTCCTCGTAGACACAAGTTCGCGACCGGGCACGGGTTTTATGACTTACGCAACTGGCATCGATCTCTGTCCGTTTGACGGTATTCCCGCAGGCAAGTCGTGCGGTCAGCCGCCCGATTTGAGGATGTGATTTTGGAGGATGAACGTTCGAAGTAGGTATCGGATATTACGAATTATTCAGAGAGGATAGCACGAATAATACGACAAGATGCACATTTTCTTTCGAATTCAAATTATACAAGTTTTCGAGATAACCGGTTAGATTATATATCCAATGGAACCAAAGTTCGAAGGAAAAATAGACATATAACGGAGTTTCGAATTAACCGAACTGGATGTCTCAAATTTACGAGACGGATAGATTTTTAAAATATATCATCGTCTATGTATTTCGGAGCATTTTTGCGATTTTCTTTCGAAACTGCATCATTTCGCAATATCGCGACAATAAATTATATCGCATTATTTCTGTACTTCAATTTGAGATATCCAAATTTATAGGTCAATATCAGAAATGAGAGGTTCCTGTTGAGTTTCGGATGTTATCACGAATAAACGTCTCGCAAAGCCGGGAATCGAACCTCGGACCTCCGGGGTGACAGCTAAGCACGCTGACCACTACACCACGGAGGCGACAACATTGTAGGTACGGTATATAAATAGTTTCTTTTTTCTTTGGACGCTTAATGCTTCAGTATTTTATCAGTAATAGATGTTACACTTTTCTATGTTTTTGTTTGGTATTTTTCTTTTCGTTTTTTGCTTTTTTTGTTGTTGTTTTTTTGGAGTAGAGGCTGTCTGTGTATGTCATTATAGGTTTCGTAAGGTTCTGTAGAGCCACTCTCTCTTGTATACTGTATATTTGGGTCTGAACAGGTCATCGCTTAGTTTTCTCTAATCACATGTCATTTTACTAATGTCCCAGCAATTGGGATTACACTGTGTTGACCGGCTGAAGAGTATAAAAACAAAAAATAAGGTCACACAGAAAAAATGGCTTCCAAGCTCTGTATAGAGTAGAGCGCTGTACCACCGTATGCCTCTTACATACCTGCCAACCTCTCAAAGTGAAAAATCGGGAGATTCGACGCGGCGACGGGGGGGGGGGGAGGACGCTACATAATACATACATAGTCTAAGACATTGCAGCAAATATGTATCGAAGATCATATTATTGGTCGTTGTTGCAGGTGACTGAGGCTGATTTTGCCCTCTTCAAAAAGGTCTTGCTATATTCTTGCTCAAAACACTTCTCTTTCTGAATCGACTTCAGAGTTATAAGTTTGTCCAAAGTCTTGTCAGAGAGAGATGACCTGAACATCCTCTCACACTCTGCATTACTATGCGGAATGGTCAGAATGGAAAGCATAACTTGAGTACCCCACCACTACATATCATTTGGCCTACCAGTGCCCACTTCACATCAATTCTCTCTTCTTCTTCTTCTTCTTCAATAGATGTCACATCCTCAAGTTGGAAGTTACAAAATTGGGAATGTAAAGCATCCATTTCCTCATTAAAATTGTCTTGAGTGTCTGTTAACATGCTAGGAAATGTATTTACAAAAAACTTAATTTTGGAAAATGAAATGTCCCCCTTTCCAATATGCGAGATACTGAAATCACACCTACAGACACTACAAAATGCAAATGTTGCGCCTCTTCCTGACTCAGTTATATGC
Source organism: Meconema thalassinum (assembly GCA_946902985.2). Classification (NCBI taxonomy): domain Eukaryota; kingdom Metazoa; phylum Arthropoda; class Insecta; order Orthoptera; family Tettigoniidae; genus Meconema; species Meconema thalassinum. Next base: position 13,545,317 of record OX336399.1, on the reverse strand, counting down.
GGAATCAGGGTGTCGACTGTTAAGGATGAAGTAAAAATTAGTTACTTTTTAGCTACCTTTTAGTTAATTTTAGTTACCTTTGAATTCAAGATACGTCTGCGGTCTGCAAGCAAATGGGCTCATCACGCGGTGGAGAAAGAGAGCAATGAACTGTGTTTAAAGCGGTAAATACAATTCACTTAGGGAGTTACAACAATTTCAAAAACAATAAATAAATACTAGAAATGTATTATCAAATGAGTTGTTTCAGCTAATATGTCGTCTTGTGCACAAGGCGTTTTTATAATTGCCAAGAGGTTACTCTGCTCTGCTCTTGACCGTGGCGAGATTTCCTTTGTCCCCGCGGTAGATCACGACGAAATTTATGGGACGTTACATGATTGTAACCGAATTCTGTCTTCACAGTCAAGTACGGCGAAATTTCAAGATGTTACACGATCGGCGCTGGTCTCACCCGTTTGTCAAGATTCCCGTTGTTTTCGCGATAGAACACTGATAAATATCGCGATTTAATAATCGGTGTCACTTTTAGTCGTTCGACGAGATTTCCATTGTCTTTGAGGTCGGGCGCGAGGAAATATAGCATTATTATGCAATCGGCGCCACTTGCTGTCCGTTTGACAAAAATACAGTTGTTCTCGTCATTGAATGCGGAGAAATATCGCGATGTATCGCAATCGCTGCCGCTCTCAGCCGTTTTACGAGATTCAAGTTGTCCTCGCGATATTATGCATACCGCGCCGCACCCGGCCGTTGAACGATTGTTTATTCGTCCTCACAGATTGGTGGATGCAAGCTCAGGGTTGGGCATGGTTAAAATTCACGAGTAGTTATGGACAAGTTGTATGGCCGGCGCCGTGATTCCCGCTGTCCCTATGCTGTGGTTGGGAGCTCATCAGTTCAGGGTAGATCACGAGGAGAAATTAGTATCGCGACGCTACGTAGGCTGTCATTTCTAAGTGGGTAGATGCACTTCTCGCTCCCCGTACGCTTTTAAGTATACGGTCATGGGAAAAGTAGCGAGTAGGTTTCGGAATGTTTCGTGATTGGTGCCCAATCATCTTTGACGGGATTCCCGCAGACCTCGTGGTCACAAGTTCACGATAGGGGACGGGTTTTTTGATTTTACGCTACTGACGTCGATCGCGGTCCATTTGACGAGATTCCCGCAGGCAAGTCGTGCGGTCAGCCGGCCGTCTTGAGTATGAATGTTCGAAGTAGGTATCAAATATTAAGAATTATTCGGAGAGGATTACACGAATAATACGACTAGAGGACACGTTTTCTTTCAAATCCGAATCACGAATTATAAAAGTTATACAAGTTTTCGAAATAACCGGTTAGATTATAATATATCCGATGGAACCCAAGTTAGAAGGAAAAATCGACATTTAACGGAATTTCGAATTAACCATACTGGATGTCGCAAATTTACGAGACAGATTTTTAAAATAAGTTACAGCCTACGTATTTCGAATCTTTTTCAAAACGGTAACATTTCGCAAGATCGCGACATTAAATTATTTAGCGTTATTTCTGGACTTCAATTTAATAGTCTCCACATAAATGCGAAAAATGCGAGGTTTCTGAATAATTTCAGAAGTTTTCACGAATAAACGTCTCGCGAAAAGTCAGGCTTCCTAATATAACACATAATTATTTCACACAAAACTAAAAGTCATCTTGATGCCGAAGATATACGCTGAACGATGTATAACACTAAGGGTTGTCTCAGTATGCATTTCCTCGAGGTCGGGCACGGGGAAATATAGCTTATGCAATTGGCGCCGCTTGCGTGAAACTCGCTCCATCGCAATCTCTGAGCTTAGAGGCGCGAGTTTAAATGATTCAATCCGCCTTCGGAAAATTTTCGTTACCCGTATGTAAAATTCGTTACTTTTCCGTTACCCATTTGTAAAATTCATTACTTCCGTTACCGGTAGACACCCTGGGAATGTTATCTTTGTACACACTTTTAAATGTCACATATCTTTTCGCCTTATTACCGACGAACCGACGCAATCACTCAGTTCGAAAAATCACAATAACCTACCGGCATATTAACGCCAACAACATCAAACTAAGTTATACACAAATCATATAATTTCACGTGTGAAACAGATACAATATTCCGCAGCGTACAACTACCTATCACCCACTGGTCATTATGCAACACATCTAGGAACAGGCGCTGAATTAACCTTCGACGATTTCAAACGAAGACTTATTCGAAGCCGATTTCAAACGAAGACTTATTCGAAGCCAACTTTTTATAACAGCAGGACGCGACGCGGGAGTTAGTACGCAGTTGTCGATTATCGATACAAAGCGAAACTGCGGTATCGAGATATAACTTCAAAACACGTAAAGTCGATCCGTTCGATAGACGACATATTAAATCCGAAATTACGCGTGGGTTTTTTGAAAAATCGGGAGATTTAATACGTTAAGCGGGAGGGCGGGAGAAATGGTCTGAAATCGGGAGTCTCCCGCCTAAATCGGGAGAGTTGGCAGGTATGCTCTTAGTACTGTACAGCTTCACAGAAAAAAAACCTTTTGTTCCAAAAACTGTACTATGGTTGGCTTTTTGTAAATCGTTAGAAAAGCACAAAAAAAGCTTAACTCTGAGATTTAGAATAATTTGCACGATCATTTTGTCGGAAAACTCCAAAAAAAAAAACCACTGAAAAGCGTCTGCCGAAGTGTGAAAATTGTACTATTCAGATGGCACAAAGGTTGACTACGCAGCGTTGCATTTGCTGCGCTATAACTTTGCAACGGTAAGTCGGAGGAAACAAACGTTTAAATAAATGTTGCAGACAATTTTGAGAGGAACAAATTTCTGATTCTCTCTTTTGTGAAAAAAATTTTTTTCTAGGACAAAAAGTGATAAAACACTTTTTTGAAAACTTTGGCGCCACCTAGCTTCTGCATTTCAAAACGTACGACATGACCTCAATGAGACGAATTGTAGGCGACAATGTCCACTACATTTTTTGTTTAAAAACTTTTCTTTAAAATACATCGATTCAGAGAAAAACGCTTTTCAATGTTTTTTTGAGTTTTTTGACAAAATGATCGTGCAAATTATTCTAAAATTCAGAGTTAAGCTTTTTTTGTGCTTTTCTAACGATTTACAAAAAGCCAACCATAGCACAGTTTTTGGAACAAAACCATTCCAGCTGTACTGTACTATCTGGGACTCGTAAACGTTATTAGCTCAAATTGTTCACAATTTAATTCCCAATTAGTTTGTATAAACCAACCCCTTTGAAGAAAACTGTGAAGAACGATAACTCCTCATCCCTTAGTACTATATAAATAATTTGTAGCCTAGTTTTATTGTAGGGACGCCATTCACTACAGTAGTTTTGATGGCAGGACAAATACAATAACCTAGATGTTCTGTCCCTTTAAACAATAGTAATCATAATTTAAATAGCTTGCCACGGTGGATGAGAGGTTATCGTGTCAGACTACCAACCCCAAGCTTGCGGGTTCGCTCCTGGTCGTGGTAAGTAATTTTTGAAAGGCGACAAAAATCTCGACATGCATGTCATACGTTGTTGGCATATTAAAGAACCCATTTGAATTCAGTAGGCCATGTTCATAATGGCAATTAATCTCGGGATTTTCCGCCAACACAAAGTTCCTCCTTTCTCCACTAGAAAGCACTATAGTGTCAAGGAGCTTAGATATTTAACCTCCTTGACTTTCATAATTGAAATACAAAGTTCTAGTTGAAAATTCAAAATGGTCAGATAGAAAACTTACCTGTTAGAGATACAGAAAGTCCAGCTTCTCACCTCTTCAAATCATACAGAGAGGGGGAGGGGGAGGAACCAACGACAGTTCATTTAAAACGATAAATGTACTTTATTTTATGCTAGTAAAAAAGTCAACCTGTTACAGATATGAACAGAAAACAAACTAACCATTGTATAAATAAATTACTAATAAAATAACAAATGTATAACGCCAAAAGGCAATATAATATTTCTATGCATGCATGCAGATAACACAATTACAGTATGTACAAGACGGGGTCTCCCTAACTACCAGGGCATATGAGTAAAAAGTAATGTATAGAAGATTGTTTTTCAGTTGTTAAACATGTACACAGGAGCCATCATCTTGAGACTTGTCTGATCTGTGCAAACAATAATTAGCCATTTTTCAGTGTTGCCTTTATCAGTCTGTCAAAACATGAAGAAGCTTTCTATAATATTAACCACATAAATTCTCAAATATAATCGGGCATAACTTCGTGTTGACCAGCTGCAATCAATTGTTAGTTAGGAAACACTGAAATATGGCTTCAAAGTTTAATACTCTACACAGAAGATAATCAGGGGGGTGACATGTTTCGTAGCGGCGGCGTAGTGGGTAGCATGCTGAGCTTCTACGCCCAAGGTCGCGCGTTCAAACCGAGCCGAAGTCGTCGGATTTTTTAAGAGCATTAAAAATCCCTCAGTATGTCTTCCTTTAGAGGGGAAGTAGAGCAGGTGGGCCCATGTCATAGATTTATGGCATATAAAAGAACCTTTCACTAACTAAACTTGTGTGAAGCAAAATTTGTAGGTTTGGTTTGATTAATGCTCTGTAGTTCCAACGTTCTTCACCAGGTGCTGGATGCAATGGCAGCTAGTAGTAGCCAAGTTTACAGCTAGGTGTCATGGATGGTAGCATTTGGTAGCGAAAGTAGGAACTACTTGACCCGCAGTCCTTACTTGAATTAAAGACGGGTAACACACATTAATACAGCCATCACAATTAACACCGGTTATCTGACAGATCCTACACACACCCAAAGTACACGGGGCTACATGACCTCGTTGTCGCAGCCTCTAAACTAAGGAACCACCCATGTTTTGTAGTCACTCATATCCAATTAATTCATTTTGGGGACTAGGGACATGTTGAATTTATCTGAATCTGTGTTTCTACGTGCCTACGTAAGGGCAGTGAAACAAGGTAGCATCCTGACATTTATCCAAAGAGAAAGGTGCTGGGATACAAACCAGCAATCTCCCGACTTACCGTACCACACTTGCCCATAATGGTGAGCGATTTAACAGGATCAAAAATGACATGCAATAAATTTGCCCATGCTCCGTAGTGGGACCCCAGCTGAGTCTGGCATTGATTCCACTTATTTGTGCCAGGCCCCATCAACCTCCCTTGGTCAACTCCTGTTCTCTTCCGACCTTGACGGTAATGAGAGTATCCGAGGCTTAGGGTGTCTTTCACTTTCCCACCTTAATTGGCTGTTATCTCATCTTTCCTGATACCCTCATTCTTCAAGGGGTCAGGCCTCTTTCTTGTTCTTCTTGTCATGGTATCTCCTGCCAACTGTACGAGGCCCTAAAGGAGGCAGGGTGTGTGTAGCCCCACCCTGGATAGTGTTACACCCTCAGGGGGTCACAGCTGGCGAGTTGGCAATTCCAAGGGATTTTCCTCTTTTTCCAGCGACTCTGAGGCAGACCCTCTCCTCTTTCCCATCTGCTTTTCACAGCTCTATTTCCTACTAAATCCCTCAATTCTCATTCTTCGAGGATTGAAGCCATTACTTTTCCCCGTCATTTATTTCCCTTATTCCAGTTTTCTCCTAGTATATATGTTATATGTGAGTAGTTAGCTCTAATTCCTTTCATTATGGGCTGATATCCTAGCTGTATCAATTTGTATGTGGTGGGTGGTTTTTACAGCCAGATGCCAATGTCGAGAAAAGTTAACGAGATATGAAAAAGGAAGATTGTAGTTTTACGTGACCGTGAATCTTGTAATTATGAGCCACGGGACCTCCTTTTTACGTGGAATCCGAACCACAGGACATGGCATTTCACTTCAAAAATCTCACATGCATTGACCGGGAATGCTAGACCGCTGAGCCACCACGCCCCAACGAGATATGAAATTAACGAAATAGGGCAATTAGTTGGAAGTGGTCATGGCCTATTAGAAGGTACCATCCCAGCCTTTGCCTGGAGTTGAAAATGGGAAGCCACGGAAATCCATTTCAAGGGTTCTAAACCACTCGTCTACCAAGTCCAAAGCAGCCTTGGTTAAACGTTCAATATACTGTATAGGTTGTGTATTTATCTCAAGTACTGTAAGGGTTATTTTGAGTATATTACATTAATATTAACCAACCAAGATAATTGGGCTCCCGTCTACAAGTTGACTGGCTGAAGAACAATCTTTACATAAGACAACATTGACAAAATTGCTTTGGTGTTATCTAAAAACAACAGATTGTATAGTAATTAGTTGATAAAACAAGAAAATTTCATTTCAAGTTTTTTTTTTAAATGTTTTGAATCAACATTTCTTCACAATAACATGAAATAATGCCCTTATGCAAATTCTAACTTTTTCAGTAAAACTTTTCAAGTTAGAACAATATTTGTAAAGAACACTGATGATATGCAAGGCACTCCACGCTTCAAAACTTGCTGTCACCATGATGGGACTAGATGAAACAGAATCTTAATGTTATGCTTCATGCTGCCTTCAATTGAGATTATCCTGGGTCTAAACATTGCTACATATCATTGACATTGTTAAAATTACTAATACTTGGAAATTTATATTACACAGTTTTAAAATACGAAAATGTCTATACAGTAGTGTCTCGCAAACTCGGCACTCCGGATTTCTCGGCCACCCTGACAGGAGGAAAATATCATGCTTTTTGTTTGTTTTTGTGTTTCCGCACAGAGCGTTATTATTTTTTCTTTAGTCTTCTCCATCAATGGAATTATCGACAGTTAAATACGACGCGAAACAAGTTTACCTACAGTACATAGTAAGAAGAGTAACGACGACCTGATAAATACAGGTAGTTGTACAAACTGTTGGCAGTAAGAAGTAAACAAACTGTTCTCGCGCAGAGCGTTGTACTTATTTGATTGCGCATTCTCCGCAATTCTGTTTCTCCGCCTTCTTCGTGACGAGGCTTCAAGAAACAGGTTTCAAAGCGAAAAGCAAAAGAACATTACTTACTTTTTTTGCAAAAAAGTAAATGGTAATTTTCGTTAAATGAAAAAACTATTTGCCTATGGGAATTCTTTTGTACATATTCAAGTACTGTAATTGTAGTGGCTTCGTCATTTTAAAACTTGTGTTTCTGTTAAAAACAATTAAATGTACTGCTTTGCATTACTTTTAAAACAAATCAAGCAGCTTATTTCGTCTTTTTAACACATTTCCCGATAACCCGGCATTTTTGCGAACTCGGCAACCCTTCGGTCCACATTAGGCCGAGTTTGCGAGACTCTACTGTATTGAGGCTAGTGGTGCGATTACCTGAAGCACGCCACAAGTGCTTCGTAGGAGAGTCTGAAAATAACTAGTTCCTATTTTATTTCTGGAGAATGTGTAGAGCAGGTGATACAGGGACGTACGAGCATCACGGCGCAAGCAGAACAGTGTTGCCATTGTGACAAGGTACAGCTGTCAACCTGATTGCCAGTTAGTGCTCGTGATATTTTCGAGGGGAAATTTTAAGCTTTCTTTTTATTGTGGTCAAAGGACGACAATGTGAGACCGTACAAGGCAGCAGCAATTGTGAATCATATCAGTCTTCGATTGGGAGCATCTGGACACCTCATCTGATGCCTAATGACTTATGCGTTTTCTCTATTAGGGCACTGTTCCACCACCAGGAATGACATTGAAACAGCCATATCAACATGAAATGGTGGAGCAATTACATCACTGCCAATTGGGACTATGCCCCTTTCTGCTGACACCGTCAGTAAAGCTTTCCATGGATGGTAGACTAGAGAAATTTATTTTCCAACTATCCTAGTAATCTTCCAAAAATCTACAGAATAAAAAGGCCACATAGAGAATTCTGCTGTAGATTGTACAGTGACTTTATTTCCATGAGCATATGCTGAGATTACGATCACTTCAACAAGCGGCTTGATAGAAATATGTCCGAGACATGATATGGATGTAGCGACCGATCACTCATAGGAAGTAACAGACCCGACTTTTCCAGTCATCCCATGGATATAGCAATTGATTGGCTAAATGAACATCACTGACACTTTCTCGATAAGTTTCCTCCAAATAGAAAGTAACCAGAATAAGGTAATTTAGAGTTAGAGATATCTATAAGAGGAGAATTCAATGCGGAAGTGATAGTTAAGTTTTGTCTTTTGCCCATGAATATTTCGTTTGTAAGTCTTGACCCAGGAAGGAAAAGTTGTAAAACTCTTACAGCACTCCTCAGTGGCACGGCCATCATTCAACTTGTGAATCGCAATCCTGGGATTATATGCAAAATTTACGGTGTATGCCAAGTAAAGAATTACGTTTTACTAGTATGCATCTGCTCCCATCATTGTGACAGATAAGTGAAGCAGTCTTACTCTGCACACTATCTTGAGCACCTAAAATCCTGCCATGCTTTGTTATTGCTTAACTTAAGGGCTAGCAACACCTTGGTCATTAGTCCTATTATTACAGATGCATAGCTCCCACAATTGATGGAAGCCAGAAACGTGATTCGAATTTTTATTTCTAATGAAAATTTCTTATTAGCAATATTTTCAAGTTTTAGGCACATATTTAGACTGACTTAGCAGAGCGAATAATTGAACATTTCTAATTTATTTCATTACAAATGTGTAAACACAATACTAAGATTTTTCTATTTACATTGCAAAATAGTTAAATTAATTTAAATATGCTGTAGAATGTTAAGGTACATTGAATTAAAATTATGTTACACACATGCATGTGTGCAAGCATATGAAAAGGTACCAGCTCCAGTTTAAATGCATAACTCTTCAAATCATGCATACTTCAATCATGACTTAAGACAAAACACAGGAAGAATAAAGGCAAATTAGGCACTACTTCTAGCATCCAAGTTGTAGGATGTAAGATAAAAGTTTGTTTTCCTACGTGATGGGTTAGCCTTAAATACCAAAAACAACTATTCATAAAGTGATAACCTTAAAGCAACAATAACTCACTCTTCCCCAGACCTCACAACTAATAAGACAAGGGTTGGCGAGGATAGCATCGATTCCACTTACTTATGACAGGCTTTTGTCAACTCTTGTTCTCTTCTGACATTGACAGTCTAAAAAGAGACAGTCAGTCTGAAAGACTGGACATTATATCATTTTAAATACTACTAATGCTAGAAAGGCTGGAGGCACATGCACCAAGCGGTACTACGTCACACACCTCAGTGCATTCTCGGTACATTTCGTGACGTTGCCGTAACATAACGACCAAGTCGACTATATCATTTACAATGATAAAATAAGAAGGCCTACGAAGCTGCATTTTCCTTTTCCCATACTGTACTCTCAATTTTCATGGGATCAGAACTCATCAGAATTATACATAAAGAGGAGCAGATGACCTTGTTGTCCTATGCTTTAAAACAACTATCGTTTACGGTCTGATATCCTCAAGAAGCAGTTGACCTAAGCAAACAGTGAGACAAAAGAGCTGTTCTCTCACTCTTAACCTGAATACATAATGGTCTTCACAAGTCAAACTTCAACCCTCATACAGGCTTCATGACCAACAAGCCTACCCCTTAAAATCCCGACTGTTGTAGGGGAGGGGGCAGTTCTACTCTATATGGACACTGTTATCATGTCATTTGAATTCTTTTCACTTAAAACAAAAAGTAGCTCAAAAAGTACCAACATAAAGAAATAATATTTAAGTAGATTTTTCAACCATATTATCTAAATACTGTGTTGACCCAACAACTGGGACCTTTTCACATGCACACACACAAATTTTGGCCAATGATAAAACACATCACTCATTCATGCATTTTTCACTCTTATGAGTACAGACAAACCAGCCCCATGGTGTTGGGGCAGCGTGCCTGCCTCTCTCTCAACCAGAGGCCCCAGATTCAATTCCCAGCTCCGTCATGGATTTTAGAAACTGACATGAGAGCTGAAACGGGCTGCACTCAGCCTCGTGAAGACAATTGAGTAGCTATGTCATAGTGAGGCAGTGAGACCAGACGTGCTGACGTGGTGCTGTCACTCAAGAATGTGTTAATACATTGTAGTCTCCAGAGAGGCCTTGTGCAGGTTCTTTCTTCCGGCTGACTCATAGGCAGTCTGTGTCTCTAGGAGAGGATAAAACGTGACAAACACCCAGTCCCTGAGTCAGGGAAACTGACTAACCTGGGGTCTTTTGAAACAAACACAGGCAGTTTATCCACACATTCCTTGATTTGATATATTTACACCACAATACTGGGAAGCAGTTCCTGCAGAGTAACCACCCTACATTATATATGATTTTTACATTCTAAATACTTATATACAGTTGGTTATACAAAACAATCACTGGACAAGAATAAAGGACAAAAAACAATGATAGGCATGTATAAGTTAGTCTGAGTGAGAGATCAAAGGGAAAAGCAAGTGCAAATCTTCCCGTCTTCATAGGCAGCAGCCAGTTCTTAAGGCATCCCTCTCTGGGTGTTTCTACTTCACTACTTTCCCCGTCACGCACTGTTTTGGACTAGAAGGGGATTGTCCTTCTGCATGAACTTGTCCAATGATTGTATGCCTACCTAAGGTACAGGGCGCCCGACAATGTTCTCCACAGCAGCTACGTCATGAGTTTAGTTGCCAGCACTGTGTCCTTGAAAAGGGGACTCCCGCGTGTGGGCTGTAGACTGTCGAATCGTCAGTGTGTATTGCGATAACCGAGCGAGCGTTCAGGTAGATTATTGTAAGAGTGCAACAATATACAGGCGGTAATGTTTACTACTGAAGAGTTTTTTTTTTTTTTTGGTGGAATACGTTTTTCGCGAAGGCGATCGGTTTGCAGAAAATGTAAAATTAAGATTTCAGGCGCGGTATCCCAATTCAAAGGGTCCAAACCATGATACCATTCGGGATTTGATAATAAATTTCGTGTGGCTGGCTCAGTTCACGATGTACCGGGAACAGGCAAGCCTACGCTTTTAACAGATGAAAAATTGATGAAATCTCCGATATAATGCTGCGTAGTCCAAGTAAATCAACACGAAAATTAGTTCAACAAACAGGATTCTCTAAGTCGATGTGTTGATGTCTGTCTTCGATCACAAGGACAACAATTCCAGCATCTGTTATGAATGGCTGTGGTGAGTACAAAGTTTACTGTTTGTTATGATGCAAGCAGCAGCCGTGCTGCTAACTTAACTACTGTAGCTAGCTCTTGCAGACGCATGTAGGCGCTGCGGAGAACATTCACGGACTCACTGTATTCTCCTATATTTAGATATATGTACAATATTGGTGTTGTTTAAATTACCTCTAACAGCTTTGTCCCAAACAGTGACGTACGGGTGCTGTTTCATTAATATGGAGTTATATTACTACACAAAATAATGGAAAAGCAAGACCTTATTGAACACAATATACACTATCAACAGCTCAAGGGAGTCTACAGAGCTGCACCTGTCCCAAAGCTGAAAAGGTTTCCCTATACCGTCTGCTGACTGAGGATACAACCACCCTTCAGCCACCCTGATCAAGCAGTTCAGTGTTGGTGGAGATGAACTACTGTCGTCTGTGTGCTGTTGTAATATAAAGTATACTGTATAGTCCAAAACATATTGTGTTCATTTATAGACATCATTTCATTCATTTTTTCCCCCCAATAAGACCCCAAAAATCAATTTTCATTGGATTGTCCGAGGCAAATGACCACAAGAAAGACACAGGTGACAAGAAAAACTGCAGGAGCTATGTCTGGACAGGACGAACTAAAAGCGGGTCTCATAAAGGTTGTCGGTCACACCTTCTCCCGAGTTTAAACTTTTTTGTGTTAGCCATTGAAAATAAAATCTCCTTTCAAGCATAATTTTATTTGAACAATCTATAGAGCAGCATCAAATTAGCCCATAGCCAAATTTATTGACAATAACTATGAAACAAAACCAATGGTTTTTATTTCAAAGAGACTCATCACCCGATTTGCCTAGACTGGCTGCAGTGTGCTGTTGACGAGCAACCCACCGTTAATTAATGTTCTTGAAATGTTATCGCAACTCACTGGTCAAATAAAAATAAACTTTTAACACTATTATGTGACAAAGCCATTCTGAACATCTCATGTCATAGCTGATCAACAATGTAAGTCAAAATATCTTCATTAACATGGGAGAAACTGTGATCCATCCTCAGAATGCTGGAGAAGACAGATAATAATGGTGGTTAAGAGAATGGAAAGCAGACGTAACAATGACCTTAACACATAAATTATTAGTTTGGTATGCATCAAAATTTATCAGTAACAATAAACTAATTCAATTACGTGTGAACATAACTACAGTCTATTTGCCTAACATGGCAGAAGTATGGTATAGAGAAATCTAGACTTAGATGGTATGGACATGTAAAACGAATGGAGGAGAAGAGGATACCCAGGAGGATACACGAGACGAAGTGGGAAGGAAAGAGACCGAGAGACAGGTGGCTGAAGGGGGTGGAAGAAAGCGTGAAGAAGAGAGGAGAAGACTGGACAAGGGTGGAGGCTGAGAGATGGTGGGAAGACAGAAAAGACGTTGGAGGCTTGTGTTCCAAACAGACCCGGCCAGTGGCTGGAAACTGTGCAAGATGGTGATGAATGTGACAAAGACATTCTGAACATCTAATGTCATAGCTGGTCAAAAATGAAAGTGAAAATATCTTCATTAACACAGGAGAAACTGTGATCCATCCTCAGAATGCTGGAGAAGACGGATAATAATGGTGGTTAAGAGAATGGAAAGTCATCATAACAATGACCTTAACACATAAATTATTAGTTTGGTATGCATCAAAATTGATAGTAACGACAATAAACGAATATGATTGCTTATGAACATAACTACAGTCTATTTGCCTAACATGGCAGAAGTGTGATTATAGACACATTGCACTTCCTACAAGTTAACGAAGTAACTCGTGATTACTGCTACACTACACCGTCACAAGTAGCTGTACAAGCAACAAGTTAATAATATGAATAAAGGAGGACATCAAACTAACATTCTCCAGTTCCAGTGGAGACCTTCCTATTGAAAATTAAAATGCCAAACAAATTTCTTACCCTGTGATTTTGATCCTACTTATAGCCAACTCGGCTCACAAGGAACACTTGATTGCCCCTCTAAGGAAGCTTCTTGTCGCTTGCTACATACGCAACAAGGTTAGTTTACATCGTTATTTGTTCCTTGTGCTGCACAAAAACAAATTATTCTTAATCTTAAATTCCAGGCCATTGCAATATTTTTTAATTCTCCTCTCAAAATTCCCACCTCTATAAATGTTTTCCCAACTGGGTGTCCTCTCCTACGAATGTATATTGCTTGAAGGAACTCGCTTCATAGTGAAACAATCCCATCACACACTGCAACTAGGATCAAAGTGCCGACCCTGCAGAGCTCCCTCACAAAATGTATCAACAACCATGAAATCATTTATGTGTGAATTATAATATGAAACCCAATCTATACGTACGATACACAAGAGAAATTAGCACTTACTTCAATACAATAACAATTAAGTACCAGGGACCTTCTTCAAATCAATTTCATACTCTGTGTTCAACTTGTTCAAATCCCTGCTATCGACAGCTCCGTAGAGATCTTGTCGGTTGGTGAGTGACATGACAAGCCTGAGCGTGCTCCAGATGCTGTCGGACATGGACAACCGAGCAGTGCTGTCGATACCCTTAGCTTGTGCCTGCTGATTGAGGGCGATGAGAAAATGTTCGATGGCTTCGCGGTACGAAGACAGGTTCAGACACGTGACACCCACGTTGTACCTCGCCCGAACATAACCCGGAGTCAGTGCTAATGCGTGATGGTAAGCGTCGATGGCCTCCTCGGAGCGGTCTCCGTTGGCGAGCGTTGCACCCAGCCTGTTCCAAGTTCTCGAGTCAGACTCTCTCACCCGCAGAGCAGCCTTGAAACAGTCCACAGCCTTGTCGTACTCCCGGCTTAAGTTAAACAACACTCCCAACCCACACTGCACATCGGGGTCAATGTCCTCGTTGGGATGTAGCCTAGCCGCAGCAATGTAAAGTTCCTGAACTTCTTTATGGATGTCACCCGTTAGGAATGATGGGACAACTCGAGGAGTTTCCGACTCCTCTGATTTAGGCAAGAGTGATGAATAATGTGGATTCTGCTTTAACCATTCCTTTAGTTTTTGAAAGGCTTGGTAAGGGTAGTTTTCATTAGTATAGCTGATTGCGATTGCCATCAAAGCTTTCAAATTGCCAGGATCTAAAGCAAGACAATTCTTTAAAGCAGAAATGGCCTGAGGATCCTGTTCGTTCTCTGCCTGCGAGATTCCTAATAGCTGCCAAGCTTCACTGTTCTTGGAATCTATTTGAACAGCAGCTTCAAAACAAAGCACTGCTCCGGCTAAATCACCCGATTCCAACCGCCGCTTACCTTCTTCTAGTGCGTTGGGATGATCCTTCATAGGGTTCTCATTTTCAAAGGGGTACTCTTTGTATGGATCAGTGTAGTCCGACAAATCAGAACCCCATGATGGATCGTTTGGATTGAGAAGCTTCTGCCAACTTTCTGTTAGCTTGGCCCACAAATCTGAAGAAAATACATTCTCCTGTTCGTCTTCCTTATTTGGTAGGATCTCTTTCTCTTTTGCTGCTGAAGACTCGATTACAACAGTCTCGGCATCACTTAAATTATCAGACACAGCTTCATTCCAAATTTCAACTTCATCAGCAGTATCTATATCAGCAACATTTGCTAGAGAATTTGCATTATCAAAGCCAGGATGCTGTCTCCAATAATTCAGACGAGGAGCATTCATGTATAAAGATGTCCTCCCCCGGAAGCCGGAAGGTCCACTATTTATTGTGTCTGGTTGAAATAAGGCAACATCGGAATCCAGAAATTCCTTAAATTCCAAACCATCAATGGGCTCATTTAAGGATATTTCGTGCACAGAATCCCAAATATCCTCTTGGTGACTTCCTTCTAACTGTTTCCGAGATTCCAGAAACTCCTGTGTCCAGACGGGGTCGTCGCTGGTGAGGCTCGCAGCCACTCCCGGAGCCTGGATGGGAGCATGTTGACTGGCGGCAGACTCCATCTCGCGCATTTCCTGCAACAGCGAGTCCATCCTAAACGTCTGTGGAGGACGGAAAAGCGTTTCACTGAGAAACTCCTGCACCAACTGATCTGCATCGGCATTTGTGAAAGTGTCTTCGTATGGTGCTTGATGACGAAGTCCATCATCTTTGTGCGAGCGGTCTTGCAGGAAATGAGATGTCAGATGAACCAGCGAGTTCACCCGTCCGCACTCTCCATCCACCAGGTCCCGTAAAGCCATCTTGTTCACTGGGGAGAAAAATTAAAATAATTATCGTCTCAATTTCAGCTATACGATAATAAACCAGAAACAATCACATCTTCTCTAGGACAAAATTATTAAGTACAGGAAATGACACTTAATAGGATGAGTTTTCCTTCATTGCTCTTTGACTTGACAATATAGTGTTTTCCACGGTGCTTCTTTCTCAATACAGCCCTGAAGGTCGGTTAGCAACAGTATTGTCTTGGTTCCTTTATAAAGTTAACCGACAAAAACAATGGCTAACTGAAGGTACACCTCGAGGACATTTTTTATGAAAAAGTTGCCTAAATAATTTCCCACCAGTGCAATCCATTGCTGTTCAACAATTTATATGTGTAACAGTAATTTATAACATGTTGATAGAAAAAGAAGAAGAAAACAGCTGATGTTAATCTACATCAATATTATGAGTAGCAAATTCAAAATTTCCCCATATAAATGATTTCTGTCAATTTGTAGAGAGCTTTTTTTGAAACTAAATACTGTATAGAAGAAAACATGGCCGCCATTCAGTAGTCTGTCATTCAATACGAAAAGAAGAATAGGAACAAGAAGGACAAACTCGATGACTGGCGAGTGCAGACGGAGGGAGAGATAAAAGGGAAAAGGGCAGGGATAATCTTCACTGCAGTCTTCAAAGGCAGGCATTCAGGCATCTAATTAATGCTGATTGGTTTTTTACTTTAGGGGCTGCAACAATGCGGTCATGTGGCCCCGTGTACTTTGGGTTTGTGTAGAATCTGTCTAATAACCGGTGTTAATTTTGATGGCTGTATTAGTGTGTGTTATCTGTTTTAATTCAAGTAAGGACTGCAGACGATAATTTCAAGTAATTCCTACTTTTGATACCAAATGCTACCGTCCAAGACACTTACAAGGGAACGGATCGCGGTGTAAAATTCTGATCTGGTTGAAATTTAGTGCACAATAATCCTACAAAGTTGTAGAATGACGTAGTGAAAACCGCATGGGCCGATTTCAATTTTGAACGCCAATATTGAACACCGAAAATCTGCCGGACGACGGCATGAGCGAGGAGGTGAGAAGAGGTAAAGCTGACCTTCAATCCTAGCAGCACGCGATGGCTCCCGGCCACTAGGCAGCAACCTGCCGAGCTGCGATGCATTCCCCACCTTAAACGTTCCCCCTCACTCTTCTACCCTCTCGATTAGAGTATAAAATGCAACATAATGTGATGTTTTGCACTTGCCCATACTGTAAATAAATAAAACAACTTTTTTTCTGTTTATTCTTTGTAATCTTTGCATTAGTGAATGCTTACAAAAAAGTGGTCAATGCAAAGTGATTGCTTGCACCACGCGCATCTTGCAACACTTTCTTTTATACACATATCGCAAGCATTTTGGATATCATCCTTGAAACAAAATTGAACGGGGTTCGCAAAGCAAGCGGGCTGTGTTTCAACATAACCGGATTTGTACCAACTATACTTTCACATGTTACGAAACCGCGGAGAAGATAGTTGGTTGTGGGTCAATGATTGGGTTTTTAAAATATTGTTGCGCAAATGAATGTTAATGTCGAAATTGTATAATACAATCAGGTCATAAAAATAACGAACAAATTGTTTCCATATTCGGAAACCAAGCACATCTAACGGCTGAATCATTCCAGTAGTTCTCTGGGGAATAGTTTTAACAATGATAGTTTTGTTGGCGGGTTTTGCTGCTAATATATTTGCTTCACTTTGTGCTGTCCACGAATCCAAGAGTAAAACACTGTCGTCTGGTACAGTTTGAAAATAAACATCTTGTAACCACTTTTGAAGTAACTTTTTAGTTAACTTTCCGGACGGGGACGCCAATACAAATAAATTATCTGCTGTAAACAAAGTTCTTTTAACAATAGAGCCAAATTCACCGTCCCTTTCTTTTAACACAACTAACAGTTTAGGTAACAGTTCTCCATAGGCTGATATTACAGGCTGAATTGTATAGCTGTGTGTTAACGAGTTCAACGATTGCACTTCTGCGAAAATTCATTTGTCACCCTTTACATGTAGCGTATGTCCTGCATGGAACTCTTCGTTAAACCCGCTTTGATCTGTGTTAAAAACACGCTTTGGAGAGTGAGTGTTTATTAATTCGGATACCTCTCCTACAAAAATTGTTGCGTTGGTCGCAAGGTCAAGTTGATCGGCTGTGTAACTTTTGGTTACAAATTTCGTAACTTTTCGGGAACCAATATTGCATTTATTTTTAAACTTGCGAACCCAGAAAGTTGAGGTGCGGAAGGTATCGTCGTGAACACGCCGAGCATTCTTCAGGGCCCATTTCCTAATGTGTACGTCATGGACGTTTTTGTTGTTATTCAGCCTCGCTTTTTTAAAATCTTCAAATGTTTCTTTGGTGATAAATTTCAGTTTTTCATCCTTTGTACCGCCTGATTCAACTTGTAGCTTCCATCTAGAAAGGTCCGACTGGTGCCGTAGCTTTGTAAATTTGTGCTGAATGACTTTAAATGACCTTTTTTTTCCTCCTTTGTTCAGCCAATAATCAACCACCTTTTTTTTTTTTTATATGTGACACTTATTGCAGGTGTTGTGGTAGCATCTTTTTCACTATCAGTGTCGGATATTGCAAATTCATCGTCTTGAATAACATTGTTATTGTCAGGCAAAACTAACGTATCCTCATGTTCAATGGTGACCTGCACATCACCAACCCTTTCTGCAATGAGGCCTGTAAACAAGGATCATGATTCAGTCTTGGTGCATGTCTGCCTTTGCCATGAGAAAATGTAAACAAAGTTTTTACTTACGGTACAGTTCAAAACCCAATTCTCTTTCACCAGGTGTTATTTGGCTTTCACAGCAATCACTTTCAGCAAAGCAGCTTTGTAGACAAACTACCACATTCCAAGGATTAAAATTTGGAAGGTGTTCCAATTGAACATCGTCGTCGTCACTTTCTGACATTTGTAAATATTCTGACTGTAAAGTAAAGGATTTAACATTAATTGCTGTCTGTGCCAGTAAAATTAAACACAGACACAATAAAATTGTCATACTTACATGGCTAGATGACGGAACGATTTGGGACCTGTTCATCCGAAACACAGCTCTTGTTTTGCATAGCCATACTGAACTGATAAGGAAGTGACAGGTTGAGGGGGAAGGTGAAAGGTGGGGAATGCAACGCATTACGGCAGGTCGCTGCCTGGTGGCCAGGAACCAGCGCGTGCTGCTTGGATTGAAGGTCAGCTTTACCTCTCCCCACCTCCACGCTCATGACACCGCCCGGCAGGTTTTTAACGTCCAAAACTGAAAGTGGCCCGTGCGGTTTTCACTACGTCATTGTACAACTTGTACAACATTGTACTACAAAGTAGCCGCTTGCTTTGCGAACCCCGTTCAATTTTGTAGCAAGGATGATGCTATCCAAAATGCTTGCGAGATGTGTATAAAAGAAAGTGTTGCAAGGTGCGCCTGGTGCAAGCAATCACTTTGCATTGACCACTTTTTTGTAACCATTCACTATTGCAAAGATTACAAAGCATAAACAGAAAAAAGAAAGTTGTTTTATTTATTTATTTACAGTATGGCCAAGTGCAAAACATCACATTATGCTGCATTTTATACTCTAATCGAGAGGGTAGAAGAGTGAGGGGGAACGTTTAAGGTGGGGAATGCATCGCAGCTCGGCAGGTTGCTGCCTAGTGGCCGGGAGACATCGCGTGCTGCTAGGATTGAAGGTCAGCTTTACCTCTTCTCACCTCCTCGCTCATGCCGTCGTCCGGCAGATTTTCGGCGTTCAATATTGGCGTTCAAAATTGAAATCGGCCCATGCGGTTTTCACTACGTCATTCTACAACTTTGTAGGATTATTGTGTACTAAATTTCAACCAGATCAGAATTTTACACCGCGATCCGTTCCCTTGTTAGCTGTGGACTTGGCTAATAGATGTCATCGCAAGCAGCACCCGGCGGCGAATGTTGGGACTAATATAACTTGATCAAATAATCTAACCTAAAAATTTTGGCTTCACAAACAGGAATTAGTGGAAGGTTCTTTTTCATGCCATAAATCTATGACGTGGGACAGCCGGCTTCATTCCACTCCGAAGGAAGCCATACTGAGGGATTTTTACGCTCATAAAAAATCCGACGACTTCGGCCGGGTTTGAACCCGCGACCTTGGGCATAGCAGCTCAGCATGCTACCAACGACGCCACCCTTAATGCTGCTATAGCAATTTAAAAGTTGACACTCATATAATCTATGAGCAAAAGCACTAAATCAAAATTCAGTCTTTTCATAGTCTATAATTTGGTCTAGGTAAACATGTTGTAGGACCGGTCACTGACTTCATGACGCAGAATAAACTGAGAACTGGGGGCAGATAACCTCGTAGTTCCGCCCCTTAAAACAACAATAATATTGTATGGCCTCGGGTGCCGGGTGCAAGCTTTGTAATTTGACACCCAGAGGGTAGCTTGCATGTCGAACTTCCTTGTTCCTTGAATCACTATGAAAGTCAAGGAGGTTAGATATCTAAGCTCCTTGAACACTATACCGCTTTCTAGTAGAGAAATTAGGAACTTTGTGTTGGTGGAAACTCCAGAGATTAATTTTGCCATTATGAACACGACCTACTGAATTCAAATGAGTTCTTTGACATGCCAACATTGTATGACATGCGTGTCGTATTTTTGCCGCCTTTCAAAAATCACTTACCGCGGCCAGGAGCGAACCTGCAATCTTGGGGTTAGTAGACCAACACGATAACCACTCATCCACCGAGGCAAGCTAAAACAACAATAACTAACTAAACTGAGAACTGTATTTTGCATGGATACTTGTTACATTCTTAAGAAACAGTTGTTCAAGTAACTCTGTAAAATGAACCCCAGAAAGGGAATTGCCAGCATTGTTTAAAAGACAGTGCTGGTAGTGTTGCCACCATACAGAAATGGAATTACTTTACAGTTAACTAAATGTTACCCAAAATTGCCCACAATAATGTATGAATGTTCATGAAAACATTGGATTGAAAAAAATTGATTTTAGTTATTGAGGTTTTAAGGGGTGGAACAGCTCCCGAAAAATTGGTTGTTCTGTAATTTTCATATTAGCAGCCTAGGTACATCACGTAATGCCTGGATGACAAGGTCACATCATTCACAATGTTACTTGCATCTCGTTCAAGGCTTGCAAAGGGTACAGTTGGAAGATCAAATCCCACCAGAGTCAAAGTTTGAGTGTGCCTAACTGCCCGAAACGGTTAACTTACTGCATCATTAAAAATTCCTTCCGTAGCATTTTTAAAACCACACTAATTAAAATGGGCAGTAAACTTATTATTACGTCACAACACTGCATGGCAGAGATATTTCTTTCAATGCTACAGTGTTCTAAAAGTAAGTTTACTGCAGGCTAATAGCCTATTTAACCATCCCAAAGTCATTGAGGCATTTGAAATGTATCTGTACAGACGTATCCTATGTATATCAAGGATACTGAAAGTTTCGAATAACTAGGTCCTTCGTGGGATGGAAAAGCAAAGAGAAGTACTGCTTATAATAAACCAACGAAACGAAGATACTTGAGATACGTTATGAGAGGCGAAAAATACCAGTTAACTTACTACAAGTAATTGAAAATGAAAATCCACAGCCTGCTTCCAGTCTCCGACCGGGTCAGGAATGGAATGAATGAAGCCCCCATCTAGCGGCGAGGATTTGAACTGTGCCGGCTGCCGAGGCCTGACGCACTCCTCTGGGGCAATGATTAAATGAATGGCAGATGAAATGAAATGATAGTGGAGAGTGTTGCTGGAATGAAATTTTGACAGGGAAAACCGGAGTACCCGGAGAAAAACCTGTCTGCCTCCGTTTTGTCCAGCACAGATCTCACATGGAGTGACCGGGATTTGAACCACGGACCCAGCGGTGAGAGGCTGGCGTGCTGCCGCCTAAGCCACGGAGGCTTTTCTAAGCCACGGAGGCTTTTTCTACTACAAGTAATTATTGAAGGCAAAATTCATGAAAAAAGGTCTGTCTATTGGAAGATGAAAAAACTCGTGGCTGAAGATTGCATTGTTGCACATAAGAAGAGGCCTTTCATGCAACAGCTAGCTATGTGGAACATCAACCTCAGTTTGGAGACGACGTCGTAAGACGAAAGTTAGTATTACGGCTCTCGTGTAGTATACGTTGCCCGTTTCGAAAGTGCGTTAGTTTACTTAGTAGCACTCTGTAATTACTCTGCCACATTATTTAAGCCATTTGCCATTAATAAACACCCTGTAAACACTTCCAAGATAAGGAAATTGTCAACATTAACTATCAAGTAATAAACTTATCAAAAAGCAAGTCGCCATGTTTGATTACGTAATGCTGCCAACTTACTGATTGTACTACTAGGCAAAACCAGGGGTGTTTATATTAGCCTAACGCAGCCCTGTGGGCCGCGCTACCTAACCTTTATTGGTCTGGACGAAAACCATTGGTCTGGATGAAAATATTGGTCTGGAAACAATAATGTTGGCACACTGAAAAAATACAGCAACACACTCTAGCGATAAAAAATTCAACTCCTATATATTAGTAACATTGGCCTTTTCTATAGAAAATTTTTCGGATTTTAATGGCGCCGGGCAATGTATACTACAAGAGTTCCAAAATTACCATGAAGGCTACAATAAAATATTGCCCTAAATAAAATCCCTCAGTATGCCTTCCCTCGGAGGGGAAGTAAAGCTGGTGGACCCACGTCATAGACTTATGGCATGTAAAAGAACCTTCTACTAACTACAGTTGTGTGAAGCTAAATTTGTAGGTTAGATTTGATTAACACTCTAAGTTTCAATGTCCTACGCCAGGTGCCGTGTTGTGGTAGCATCTAGTAGCCAAGTTCACAGCTAGGTGTCGATGGTAGTATTTGGTAGCAAAAGTAGGAATTACTTGAAATTGATCGCCTGCAGTCCTTACCCGAATTACACATAAACACTAACACATCTATCAGAATTAACACCAGTTATCAGACAGATTCTACACACACCCAAAGTACATGGGGCTACATGACCGTTTTGTTCCTGCCCCTAAACCGAGGAACCATCCAAACCTAAACAAGGTTAATTACCGTATGCAAAAAGTGGCAACACTGATCCTAGGTACCGAGCATTTCACTTAAGCTTTGCAAACTCCCGATTTCAAATTTATAGTCTTTCCATTACATTATTTCAAAGTGGTTAATTTAACTGGTATTTTGTTCCTTTTAGTGTGGGGGTGATATTTTTAGCCTACTTTTCACATTTTGCAAAAATGAGGAAAAAGTAGACTTATGAGATCGGGCAAATGTGTGTCTGTCTGTCTGGCTGTGTGTGTGTGTCCCCTCCCCCATCAACTCCTAAACGGCTGCAGCAATCAAAACAAAATTTGGTGGGAGTAAAGATCTATACCTGAATATCTCACGGCCATATTTGAAAATGATGTCAGTGCTACCAACTGCTGAAAAATCGTAATTGAAATTTGAGCTCCATGTTGGATATCTTGGAAGGTATACATGGGAGCTATTTCAAAATTGGCACACGTATAGATAATAATATTGCAGTTTAATTTCCAGGAGGCCATACATGGCAGTGTTGCCAAAATGATTATAAGCCTGCTGATAGGTCCAAATTTTAAATGCATATAACTTTTACACTATCAATTGGATTTCAACCAAATTTCGTATGTGGTATGTGTACATAAACAGATATGACTGAGCGTATTCTTAAGAGCCACCAGGGCTGCCAACTGCTAATAAATGCTCTCAATTTATTTTATCCAAATACCATTACATCAGAAAGTATGCAAGCCGGCAGATTTAAACTATGCACACGTATAGTACCTGGCATTCTAGATTAATTTGGAGTTTCTTATATACGTCAGTGCTACCAACATGATTCTAAGCCTGCTGAGAGGTCCAACTTTAAATACATGTAACTTCTATACTATCATTTGGATTTCAACCAAATTTCGTGTGTGCTATGTGTACCATAACAGATATGACTATGCCGATTCTTAAGAGTAACCGGGGCTGCCAACTGTTAATAAATACTGTCTCTATTTTTGTTACCCTAATATCAATATATCAGAAAGTATGCAAGCCAATAGCTCTAAACTTTGCACACGTATAGTACCTGGCATTCTAGATTAATTTGGAGTAACTAATATATGCCTACACCAGTGCTGCCAACATGATTCTAAGCCTGCTGATAGGTCCAATTTTAAAATACATGTTACTTATATACTAACAAATGGATTTCATCCAAAATTGGTACAACACGAGATCATAATATTTCAGATTATTTCTGACCAATCCATTGGACTTCAACCAAATTTTGTATTCTGTACCTTAAGAGATGCAACTAACAATAGCCTATATTCAGTCACCAGGGCTGCCAGCTGTACTGCTCTATTATACTAGAGCCATCCTTACTTCCGACTTGGAAGTTTCAGTGCTACGTCACAGCTACACTCTAACCAGCCAATCACAGGCAGCCATTCAAATTGATATATCGAGATAAATCAATTTTTGCTAACGGTGTTGCCACCTAACATCTTGCGTTCACATGTTGTTGTCAGCTGTTTGCATTGTGCTCGGTTAGTTTCATTGGTGGTCTTAGTCTTTGTGTATTCTCGTATATTTTTCTTTTTGATATTATTCTAGTCTGTTGTTATTTAATAGCTTAGTATTTGTTTGTCGTTTGACATAGTCTAGTATAATTACGTGTAGTTGTAGGTTAGCTTTAGGTCAGTGAGTGTTTGTGTAATTTCTACCGTGCGTGTGTGTGGTAGTGTCATGCCGGGGTCCAGCACGAGGAAGACAAGCACCAAGAGAGGAAATGGTTTGAAGAAATATTGCTGAACAACTTTCTGGAGAAAAGCACAATTGTTATGGACAATGCCCCGTATCATAGTGTCATTCACGACAAAGCTCCAACAGTGGCAGCAAGAAAGAATGTGCTCATTGAGTGGCTGACGAGCCACAACATTCCTTTACGTGACGACATGACTCCGTAATAAGTGGTGTGTTCCCTTTATAGGTTTTATAATACATTTTCTCGAACTCTGATTATCTTCGACTCCGGACGCGAGCGGTAATGGTGAGTTACAATTTGTTTAAAAAAATGTCTGCTTCATTACCAGAAATATTCTATTAACCGCAGTATATGTGTAGTTTCTGCTACTATGTATTTATTCACACGTATGATGTGTGTAAACATGTCTGTTCACATTACGAGTGTTTTTTTAACTTTACGACTATAATCATATACGTCAGCTGATTCACGTTAGTGGACTGGCAATGTCGCCAGCCGGTGAACTGTCAAGTCGGAAGTAGCGATGGCAGCACTATAGGCTACATTATATAAGGTATATTTCGAACTAATTAGGAATTTCGATATTACCAACTTAATTTCGTCATTATTCTAGATAGGTCTATATAGATTGGCAAGAATCTTAAATTTCAAGAAAAGTAGGCTCTTTAGTTCGTCACGGAACTTCTTGTTTGAAGTAGACATTGCCTTCTTTAAAAATAATGTACTGGTAATTCAGAGGATTATTGTTCAAAGACTAACTTGGCTCTCCCTCCTCTCTTTCTGTGTTAAGCCTACAATGTTACCTAATCACTAACACTGAGCTATCGTATGAGCAATTATTTTAGTAATTAGGACAATGTTGTATATCTAATTGACAATATGTGATAGGCCTAGTTCTTTGTCAATGAGTAGAACCAAGACTGTTCAAAGAATGTGTATTCTGTTAAAGAACTTCTTAGTACGATTTAGAGACAACATTTAAATATCGCACCTTTAGGCTACGGCACTGTTAACTCGCCAACAGATCAGGTATCGTGCCGTATAAACACTAATCCAGTTCAGAAGGATCACCTTCACTGAAGTACAGGTTATGTTATGTTTTTCAGGAATATCCTGTCATTGCAGGCAGTGAGTTCTGAAACAGGATTGTGTTAAGTGCCAGGAAAGGTCTGGGACCCGTAGAGAAATGAGCACTGGAAAGGAATAACATCATTAACTAACTTTCTGGACATATACTAATCCATATGATAATAAACTTTATTCTGCTTCCTCCAATTGGAGGTTACCAAGTTACTGGCAAGTGGTCCAACAAACGAAATTCCACGACAGATTTAATAAGTTTGAAATATATGATACCTATGTTAATTCAAATACTTGCCTGCAATACCAAAATTGTCTAATTAATAATTCAGAATGACGACGTAATTGCTGGCAAGAGCGCGTGACATGCAAAATAAACACAGATTATTGTACCGTTAACCTATCACCTACATTGATCAAACCAGATCAAACTCAGCTGGACACACGTGACCTATGGTCGGATTCACTGGGATTAACGGAGATGAAACGACTGCCACCTGACAGAGGAGTTATATAAACTAAAGCTGCAACTGCACATGCAAAATACAAACCACTTGCCATTGATATCGCCCCACACACGAAATGCAAAACAATTTACTACGACCCGCAGCTTGTCGCTGACATTCATTGGCCAATAGTAGCCAGTAGTAACCAATCAGAACACGTGACATTGCCCTGAAGATAGTAGTGGTATTTCGTAATGAGCGCAGTATCAAAGTATAATTTTCGACCTTTAAACTTGTAATCATGTGAGAAAGAAGCTATGAGCTAAAGAATCCAAATCGCAGTGGATAATGTTAAGCATCTTTCGTTGCTAGTTATACTATGGCCAGATAAAAACAACAAACCATGATTTCCGCAACGAATGCATAATAACACCAAAAAACGCTACCAATCGCATAAACAACCCTGCATTGAACCACGTAATCTTTAGGAATTAGTGTAAATCGATCCGGCTGTAATAACCGATAGATTTTGCACACGGTGAAATCGCCAAAAAACGCACGAACCGAGCGACCAAACCCACCTATCGGACTCGTTTAGGTGTTTTTCAAATACTAGCATTGTGATGGACCAGCAGAAAGAATTCTGCCGATATTTTTAAGAAATGCTGCCATCGAAAAGTTGTTCGAATTACAAACTGTTCAGAACAGACACTATTTCCTTAATATAATACAGTAATTTGCAATTACACAAATAAAAACATAATATGAGATAAATTCACCTGTGTTGACCAAATCTTCGATATTAGAAAGCCCGCCAGTATAGGTCAGTTGAAACCTCTGGTTTGAACCACAGATGGTTTGAACTATGAGCCTCACCTGAACTTGAACATCGAACCACAGTAGTGTCGTGGAAGAAGATTGTCAACAAGTGTTTGAGTAGCATGCCGATAGACAGCGTGCTGGCGAAAAGTTCCAAGTATATAGATGGGGTCATCGAACTCGCGCCCGTTGTTACCGGAGGGGATGCAAATGTAAACTGTTTTACTTGACTAAACTTATATTATCTCCTAGTTTCGATGCTGAAAGCCCACCTTAAGAAGATCTTAAGGACAGGACTTCGAAGAGAAGCAACTTTCAAACATGGTATAAAATGAACTTCCTAGAGTGTCATCAAGATTACAGTAGCAGGTTTGGAACTCGGGTTACGTGAATACCCGCAAGCAACAAATTTAAGTACAGTTTTAAGAAAACGCTGTTATTAATGGAGCCTGCTCTGTGATTTAATTTGGTCTCCCTCTGTGCTGTGGCGGATCCAGGCCTTGCGGGGCCCTGGGCGATATGATGAGGTGGGGCCCACAACAATAGGAAATAAAAAATATCAAATCAAATGGAAAGTAGTTTTGTAATAATAATAATAAAATAAAGAATAGATACAATATTTTGAATACAGTACATTTTTAATAATATGAAACCTTTCGTCGAAGTCCCCTTGAAGAAGATTATGTAAACTATGAAATATTAAAATATTACTTTGCGACTTCTTTCCGGCTGAAGTTTTCTATTATTTCACTGAAATCTCAACTTGCTAAACGGTCAAAGGAGGTCATAGCTGCCCTGAAAAGAAAAAAAATATATATGAATTCGTTTGAAAAGTATAATTAAGAGTTTAGTGCTTTTCAGTCGGTCAACACGAATGTACCCAAAAGAGATGGGTTATGCCCTAATCCTGAAATAAATTACATGAGATTAATAAACACTAGGATGACCAGTTTCGATCGTCAAGCGATCATCATCAGATCCATTACACTTAGGCTACAAAATCTATGTTTGAAATACAGGTGAAAATATTTACAATATGTACAATTATTTAGTTGCAGTATTGGTACTGCAACTGTCAGTGTATGCTAAATGCAGTATATATGTTAGGTGAAATGCTAAATGGTGATAGCTATCCGGAGATTGTACTTTAGAGAGATTATATGGTTGTAAACTATGGTTAAACTATAAAATTTTTGGCTAACTACTTATCTGATTGTCTTCCGTATTACAGCTACTCGCAGTTCCAGTGAGCACTAAACTCTTGTTTACTAAGGCAACACTGAAAATATGGCTTCAAACACCACAAAGTATAATTAATTAATTAAATTTAAAAGAATACGTGGCGCCCCCCCCCCCCCCCCCCCCCCCCCCTGACCGCGGGGCCCTGGGCGGTCGCCCTCCCCTAGATCCGCCACTGCCTCTGTGTACGGTACTCCGGCATTTCGTGGACAATGTTAATTACATTGGCAGTGAATTGAGGACCCATGCGAGATGTTCATAAACCACACTTTCCCCAATAGGTTTTGCAAATCGAACACTTCTTACAAAAATTGATATTTATGAAATTAGAATGCAATTCGTCACTGATAATGTCATTTGTGTGCTGAGTCCATTGATTGACAGCTTAGATATTTATGAAATTATACGATTTGAGTACGGTACTCAATTCTTTGATTTACTGTTTCTGAAATCCCTGCAAAATGATAAAGGAAAGACTTCATAATGTTAAAATGACATGAAACGGGCGTCACAGCGGCCAAAGTGTGAAGTGGACAGCAATTATGGAGCGTAGTTTCATACAGCAACAGTATTTGCAAATCGCATACTTTGTACATTTTTTTAATTCATTCTTTTAAAGAAATTAAAGATATTTATGAAATTATAGTGCAACTCGTCTATTCTCTTTCATTTGAATGTTCATTGTCACGATCGGTCGCTTGTGAGCGCCGCAGGAGGGATCCATACTACTGAAATAATATAATTATATGATGATTGTTAGGCGGTATGGGTTTTGTGAGCATTTTAACGTAATTTCGTACACCAACAAAAATATGAATCACCAGTATCTGATGTCTTAAAATACTATAAAATTATATTGACTCATGGCTGCGTGGCGCAGCGGTGACGTTCTTCCCTACCGCTCCCAAGGACGCAGGATGGAATCCTGGCGCAGTCCGTTGTGCGCCCCATGTGTACAGACTACCCGCCCGGATCTAGTGCTATGCAGGCTGTACGTGACACAGTTCTGCCAGGGGCTATCTGGGTTGTGTGCGCCCCATGTGTACAGACTACCCGCCCGGATCTAGTGATATGCGGGCTGTACGCTACACAGTTCTGCAGGGGCTATCATCTTGTTTATTTGATTAAAAGCACTTTATAAACAAATAAATATATTTTCGTTCACTTGCCAAGAAATGCAAGATTTTTC
The DNA here is from genome assembly GCA_946902985.2 of Meconema thalassinum. NCBI lineage: Eukaryota > Metazoa > Arthropoda > Insecta > Orthoptera > Tettigoniidae > Meconema > Meconema thalassinum. The sequence goes on along the minus strand of OX336399.1, from coordinate 13,516,354 downwards.
CTGTACTTTTGAGACGATTTGGAAGATTTTGGTACAAACCACACCTTCTAACTCCCTCTGGTTTAGGAGCTTGTGTTTTGTGAAACATACACCTTATCGTATTATGTAATAAGATGGAAAAACAAGTCTTTCACTTCAACGCTATAACAACCTGCGCTTGCCGTAGGGTACCACATTTCATGCCTTAAAAATACTTCATGAAAATTGAATTTTGTTATTGCTTATTTTAGGGGATGCGACATCGTGTGTGGAATTTGTGTGATAACCTGTGTTATTGAGTTGATTGTAGTGTGTGTATTTGTAGTTCAGGTGAGGATTTGGAAGGAGGCGGTCAGCATTTAGCTGGAGTAGCCTCACGAGACTGAGTGTACCCTATACCGGCTTTCACATCAGAATTATAATTTCTAGGCAGAGCCGGGAATCGATCCCAGACCTCCAGGGCGACAACCAAGAACGCTAACCACTACACCACGAGGTGGTCGATAAGTGAGTAGTATACAGTTAAACTATAAAACTTTTGTAACAAGAACAGTAGGTCTAGTAATAATGATGATGATATCAAGCTATCGAATGCTTCTGAAGGGGATCTTTAACGTGGCAGCAAATCTACTGACACGGCTCCCTCGTGTTTGCACACCCTCAAATATGCCAATTGACAGCGCCAGGATTCGACTAGTTTATAGTAATAGATACAACCAAAACTTACCGTATATGTATTTGGCATGTTTATCGTTCATTTTCTAAAGTTCAGTTTAGACAGCATTTTCTTCATGAGTTGCAATGTTTTAGAGCTAATAAAACACCGCGCCGGGGTGCCGGAATTTTGCCCCGAAGGGGATCTTTATCGTACCAGTAAATGCACTGACACGGCTCTCTCGCATTTGCGCACCCTCAAATGCCAGCTGATCCTGCAACCTTGGGCACAGCTGGCGAGAACGTTACCGCTGAGCCACGCAGCCAGCAAAAAGTATTTTAACCGAACCCGTTGTTGAATTACTGACATCGCTAGGGCACAGCATAAGGTCATTGGGATCAAGCTATAACAGTATCTGGAGTCGGTAAACGAATGGGTTCAAACCCCCACCGTCGACCAGCCTTGAAAAGGTCTTGTCGTGGTTTGCTATTTTTAACGTCAGCCAAATGCTGGAACGGTACCTTTTGATTTGCTATGGTCGCTTCCTTCCAACTCTTCGACCGGCTTCATTCATTTAATCTCTCATTAATTCTTCTGATGAAGTCTGCATCAGGTCGTTTAAAAAACACTTGCCGCATCGGATCTCATCTCACTCTTTCAATTCAATGAACAAAAAGAGAGAGAGATATCAGCTGTGGTTGTGACGTCACAATCCCCTCTACCCGCGATTTTGTGATTTGATGCCGGGTGCTGCTCCACTCAGCGCAGATCTCAAGCCTTGCATTACAGTTTGTGTTGCGTGTTCTTACGTGCTACATAATGGGAGCTCCGGCTGTGTCGGCGTCTAATACCTTGGTGTTTTTTGTCAATGGCAAGAAGGTGAGTAGCTTTTTGTTTCTGCCAGGATAACTAGCGCAGTTCTATTTAAACTGAGAAGAACTTTTTGAACATAACCCAACTTTCTTACTGTACAGGGTGAATTTTCTTCGTTATGAATCCTTGAATGGGACAAATAAGCACAACAGTGAAAACAACATACGGTAGGCTACCATTTCCTAATTAAAAATGTTGGTTGGTTCCTTAGTTTAGGGGCTGCAACATCGTGGTCATGTAGCCCCGTATACTTTGGCTGTGTGTAGAATCTGTCTGATAACCGGTGTTAATTGCGATGACTGTATAAGTGTGTGTGTTATCTGTTTTTAATCCAAGTAAGGAATGCAGACGATAATTTCAACTACGGTAGTTCCTACTTTTGCTACCAAATGCTATCGTCAACGACACCTAGCTGTGAACTTGGCTACTAGATGCCATCGCAACCAGCACCTGGCGACGATTGTTGGAACTTAAGAGCATTAATCAAATCTAACCTACAAATTTTGCTTCACACAATTGAAGTTAGTGGAACCGTCGGCTTTACTCTCCTCCGAAGGAAGGCATAGGCTACTGAGGGATTTTTTTAGCGCTCCAAAGAAATCCAATGACTTCGGCCGGGTTTGAACCCACGACCTTGGGCATAGAAGCTCAGCATGCTACCAACTACACCACCGAAGCTGTCCACTTCGTGGTGCAGTGGCTAGCTTTGTTGGCTGCCACCCCAGAGGTTCTGGGTTCGATTCCCGCCTCTGCCAAGAATGTAAAAGTGTTGGTATGGTCTGGTACGGGGTCTCCCAGCCTCGTGATGTTAAACGAGAACCTGCTGGAAGCTGTGGAAGGTAGGAGGAGTGGAACTAGCTCACCTTACCACATGTAAATTCCGACTCAGGACGCCTTGACAGAGCCAAGAACTCTAATCGAGTCGCCTATATCCCTTGTGGACTCTCTGATCATTGATGTTTGATTGGACTGGAATTAGCGTGGCCTCGTTACCATGGCAACAAGGGCAAGCGGATTACTCGGGTGCTTAATGCCTTAATATTTATCAGTAATAATCACCACACTTACTAACTTATTGGTCCCTAAAATGCTCATCGCTTGAATTTCATTGACCTGCTTTCAATATCACGCCCTCTAAAACACGTAGCCTACCCTGAAGCTAGGCATTGGAAGGGGGGATTTAACCTTTAAAGTGCTGAGTCTTTTCATTAAAAAAAACTGTAGAAGTCGAAATTTTTAACTTATCAGGGAGCTTAAAATGTTTGAGTTTTGGTTCTTTATTATTCTAAATGTAAATTCAAAATTCCACATTTATATTCATTTCTATTTTGACGAATCGAAAGTGAATTTTTTGTGCCCACGCTTACATCGTTTCCATACCAGGGCCCACAATAAAATATTTCTTAAAATCAGTAGCCAAGTAATACTTGTTGCTCCTTAAAAATACAAAAAATTATATTCTGTGATCCGAAATCACAACGCGACTTGAAGGATTTGTTTGTTATTCCGCCATGATTGTTTACATAACAGATGAACTCCAAGGACAGACGCCATCTACAAAATGCTCGATTAATTACTTCTGGAAGCAAACATCCAAACTCAAGTAGGACTACACAAGACCAACTACATTTGGTCTTGGACTACATAACACCCACAGATCGACTCGGCACTCGAAATCAAATGGAGAAATATAAGAAAGTAGGCTAGTTCTTGTGCACCGTTTATAGACGGGCGAAGCACTCAACGCGTTAAAAAAAAAAGCACATCTCCTGGGAGAATTCAGCCTGCGCTCTTTCGTTTAGTGAAAATAATAGCATTATAGCAATAATAATGATAATTTTTCAACTCCAGGCAAATACTTTCTAATAGGCCACGACCGCTTTATTCCAACTTTTTCACCACTTTCGTACATCTTATTAATTCTTCTCATCCGGTTGACGACAGGAAAGCCGTAAAATCCAACCGCAACATAATAATTTTTCGTATCTCATCTCGATTTCATAGAAACGGGAATAATAACGGGTAGGCGTTATTATTATTTTTACTTTACGACGTAGTGTCGAACTAAGGAGTGCTATTTCACAGATGAATTTGAATTAGCTTCCTTCTCTTCTCTAAATATCTTCATTCTCTCGCTATGTCTGCTGTTCATGCAGTGACGGCCCTCATCCGGGGGTTTGCAGGAAAATGTTTTTGTTCACCAACGATCTGAATGTAGACCTGTCCCATAACATTTTGTCTGTTAAGGTGCCTGTTCACTGGAGAGTGATTTTCATGGAGCAAGTCTAGCTAGACCGCTCTAGCTAAACTGAGTGCGTGTACACTGTAGCGTAATTTTCCCTAGGTAGAGCATTCGTAGAGCGGAGATAGACAAATCTACCTAGAGCACTCTCTGAACCTGTGTACACTGTCAAACGTAAATGTAGGTAGAGCAGCGCTAAAACATTCTGAGAGCAGTGTGAGCCTAGTTTTTTTTGCGCTGTGTGGTGAAGTTAAAATGTCTTCAAGAGAGCTTTTAGCATCTGTGGTGGTTGTGTGTGCCTTGTTAAAAAAGAAAACTATGAAGAGGAAAAGAAGATTGTGGGCGAGGAATTGGATATCAAAAAGAGAATACGAGGGAATCCACGCTAAATTATTGCAAGAGTTAAGTTCAGAAGATTCTGAAGCGTACAAGAACATTTTAAAAATGAACAAAAATGACTATGATTATATTTTGGCCAAAATTACCCCCCAGGATCAGCAAAAGGGATCACCTGAAACGACTGTGCCTTCAAATGTCTGTATCTGTATTCTTTCAGAGTACAATTCAAAGTTTCTGGATGGGCTTCAATATTTTCACCTATATTCAGACACAACAAACAAATAACCCCAACAATCCACCACTGACTCTACATAGAGCAATTTCCAATATTCAACCGAACGAATAGTGCTAGACTGGTCTAGCTAGGGCACCCAAATACTGTTTACACCGTAGAGTCAGCCGGCTGTAGCTAGAGCTTAGAGTGGTGTCCGCTAGGGTTCTCTACCACCTGTGTACACTGGAGAGGAGCTTAGAGTGGTGTCCGCTAGGGTTCTCTACCACATGTGTACACTGGAGAGGAGCTTAGAGTGCCCTAGCTAGAGCTACTCTACGCTCTAGCTAGGACAAAAGCTCTCTAGATTGCGAGATTGCATTTTCTAGTTCACTTTTAGCATTAGAGAGCGACACGGCTTCTTGTTTGGTTGTTCCGACGAAACACGACTGCAGCAAGGGCTGTAATTAGTCAGCGTAGTTATAGAGTGGAAACTATTAGCGATGTCGTTCCAGGTTTGAACAAAATATGTAGAGCTCCCACTGTTTTAACTTCGTATTTTCTTGGTACCTTCACAAATTGTAATGCGCCTAGCAATAGTTGCATGATCATTGTTCCTATGCCATAAGTGTTTCCGTATCTTCTTAAGTCAAGAAGTGCGGTGAATGGCAAGCTCATTTTTCGGCCCCGTGATTGCCATTCATGCCATTCAGGCAGTTGGGAATAACATATTTTGAGGCACCTCCCATGTTCATACAATTCTTGATCGGGAGTGGATGATTAGCTACTTCCGCGTTCGTACACAGTAAATGAGCTAATCGATGAAAAACATTCTGGTAATGATTATTCTTGACTTAAGAAGATACAGACACACGTATGGCCTAGAAACAATGATTATACAACAATTGCTTGGCGCATTACAACTTATACGGGTATCTAGAAAATGCGGAGTTAAAACAGCAGGATTTCTACATATCGTTTTCAAACCTGGAACGACATCGCGGATAGGCTCCACCCTATAACTTCGCTGACTAATCACAACCTTTGTTGCAGTTATGTTTCGTCAGAATAGCCAATTAGGAAGCTATGTCCTTCTCCAATGCTAAAAGTGAACTAGAAATTGCAATCTCGCCTCCAGTGTACAGGCACCTTTACCTTGACGTCTCGAAGGTCATTTTCAATTCCTATTCCCCAGTTATTCTTGGCTTTTAATGAGGAGGCAGGATTAAATATCATTTTAGTATCTCATTGTCCATTCTTTAAATATGTCCATAAAATTATAATAGTCTTTTTTCTAATAGTGTCTGATATTTTCTCGGAATGTTGGTATAACTGGAACTCTCTATCCACACTGGGCCAAATATTTTCCTGAGGATTTTCCTTTCTTGTTTTTCTAAATGTTTAGTTAGTGATCTGCCTCCAATGATTAGGGTATCTGTTGCATATAATGCTTCAGGTTGAATTACCGTGCTATTGTGTTTTAATTTTGCATTGCGAGATATTGATTTGTTATTGTATCTGTTCCAACGGTTATTGATGTGTAACATCTTTCCACTCGGTAGCTGGACATTTTGTGGGAGTGATTTTGGAAAAGGGACGGAAGTGCATGGGACGGAAACAAGGAGTGCGCGTGATGGCGGAGATCGGTACAACGACGTACTGTAGGCCATGTGGCTATGGGGAATGTATATCGCATACAGTTTAGTTCGAGGTTTGGAGACCCCATTTAAGATATTCCTACAATAAATCATCTTGAAGTTGTCGTTCATTGGTGTGAAAATATTAATTTTATCATATTTGCTGAAAACAATTACGATTTATTAAATCTTCATACTTTTGCCGTATTCTTATTTAATGTAAGCACTCGATGTACTGTCGGCCATGTGGCTATGTGGAATCTATATCGCATCAACAGACACTCCAAACAACGTAGGAATTCAGTATATTAACGCCGACTACTAACAATAATTGAAAGTTCGTTGGTCTAAACATATCACTGGGAGAAACACATTTAATATACGGTACCTTCCGCACACCTAATTTTTAATCGCGCCTATACTTGGCAGTGCGCTGATCGGCAAAATGAGGCCATTTTCAATAACATCGCTGGCATGGGTTCACTAACTGACCGGTATAGAGCGCAGCTCGCATCAAGTAGGCAGCGGATTGCTTCCGCCACGGCAAATAACAATTATGATTCATTAGGTCAGGATTTAGCACTGGAGTTTTACAAGTAGTTATTTCAATGACCAACAGAGTTCACTGTCAACAAGGGATTTGCGCTCCCGGGACACACATAGTAGGATAACATGTCACATGTTACACATCATATGCGACTACTGTAAGGCTCGTATATTTGTTTATATTTAATTATGTATAATTGATACTAATTCTTCTGCGCAAGAAACATTTTAAATGCGACAAACGTGTTTTGATTTATCGGCACGTGTGGCTGATTAGGGCGTATTTAACCATTAAGCAATGCCCTGTCTCATAACTAAAACAACGAACATTTTCAACACTCGGGATGAATTCCCGATAAACTCCATCAGACTGAGAAACGTTGCTTGGCATGGGCCTGCACAGAACACAATAATACGAAGCGCATTTTTAAAGTTAGTACCGTTTTGGTATACAATATTTTTTAAAATACTACCTAATGCAATTTTTGTAACAATTTTATTTTTGTCTGTAAGCCTGTAACTAACTTGTACACGAATCTTAAGACACTTATCACACGTGAAACCAGCTTCAGTATCCAGTCGTCACAGAAATCTGCCACCTGGTGTGTCAGCCACTGCAGTACGCTATTTTTAAGGTCAACATCTTCGTCGTGGTGCCGACCTCTAGTCACGAGATGCTAGGTCAGGGTGGTACGGGGGAAGAAACGCTGATATATCTGGCTCAATTAGCCGAGTGAGGGCGGGCATTGCCATGAAACGAAAGGATCCCATTTTGAGCATACCAGGCCGTTTGTTATGGATGCACAACGGAGTTCACGTAAGTTACAATATATACAGATGCAGATCTTTTGATTCTGTAAGCACAAATCGCAATGGCACAACAATGAGAATGAATGCCATGTAAGGAGAGGAGATGATGTCGATTAACTATAGGGGTTAGGGCCATCTTGGTCATCAGCCCTAGTGTGTGTAATTGTAAGGGATTGGGGTAGGTGCCCCGCGACTTGAAACATGGTTCCATCCAGTTGTTTGCCTGGAGGAAGTTAGGAAAATCCACACTCAGGATGGCCAAGGTCAGCGCTGGAATTCAAACTTCCAAATCTCCGGATCGCAGTCGTGGAGCACGAATTAGCGCGCACGGCTACGCAGCAGGGTGAGGATATGACTACTTGCGTCCGGAAATTCATACAATTCCCTCACCTTTCAACAGCACATGTCGCAGTGCACTCAGTAAATACAGGACCCTTGATGCCATTCCCGTTTTAAATGTACATTTACAAGAACTCTCGCATGTGTATAAACCACCCGCCCATCTTTGTTGGTGTGCGGGCACAACGCGACACAGTTTAAACAAATTATCTATGTTTATGAAATCAGAGTGCAATTCGTCACTGCTACGAGTAATTCTGTTTCTTTTGAATTTTTCTTTTGAATGATGCTGAGCTTCTATGCCCAAGGGGGCGGATTCAAACCCGGCCGAAGTCGTCGGATTTTTAGAAAATGTTAAATATCCCTCAGTATGCCTTCCTTCGGAGGGGAAGTAAAGCCGGCGCCGCGATCCCATGTCATAGATTTAAGGCATGATAAAGAACCTTCCACTAATTACACTTGTGTGTAGCTAATTATAGGTTATATTTGACTAACGCTCTTAGGTTCCAAAGTTCGTCGCCAGGAGCCGACTTCGGTGGCATCTAGTAACAAAGTTCAGAAATTGTTGGTCGTTGACGGTGGCGTTTGGTAGCAAAAGTTGGAACTACTTGAAAATCTAATGTATGCAGTCCTTACTTGAATTAAAAACAGATAACACACACTAATAACATCGGTTATCAGACACACCCCAAGTACACGGGGTTACATGACCGCGTTGTCGCAGCCCCTAACCTGAGGAACCAACCAACCTTTCTTTTGAATGCGCATTTGTTATGATCGGTTACTTTTGAGTGGCTCAGCGGCAACGTTCTTACCTTCCGAGCCCAAGGTTGCAGGATCGAATATTGCCGCAGTCACTGGCAAATGCGTAGGAGCCGCGTCAGTAGATTTAAAGATCCTATTCGGGGCAAAATGCCGGCACCCCAGCGTTTCTAAACGCCCCAATAGTTAAAAGGGACGTAAAACCAATAACATTATTATAGGTTACTTGAGAGTGCCCCAGGGTCAGATGACCTCACTGTTTCGCCTCTTAAAGCAGTAATTAACTGAGAGCGTACTATGTGTGTATACCACCCGCACGGCTTTATTGTTATGCGGGCTGGACGCGACGCAGATCTGACAGGGGCAATCGTCTTGTTTGTTTGTTTGTTTGTTTGTTCAAACGCATATTATAAACAAATACAAGATTACATGCGTACTTTCGTTGACTTTTCACGAAATGCAAGATTTTTCCCGTATTATTTAGACGATTTGGTACAAACCGCACCTTCTAACTCCCTCTGATTTAAGAGCTTGAGTTGTGTGAACCATATACCATAGTTTTTATCATTTCAAATGATCTTGTCGACTTCATCGTTATACTTGAGTCTAAAGTTATGCGGGACGGAGACGATTGCGTTACGGAGACGGAAGTGACGTCATGCAGCCGCGCGGGAAGCCTAAGTTAATGGGTAAAGGACGGCCAGTGCGTGACGTCATGTAGCCACGCGGGAAGCCGAAGTTAATGGTTAATGGAGTCTGTTGAAAGAGTCCTGGGGAGTCGAGCGACCTGGGGCTTTGAGCGAAGCGAAAAGAATACAGGGTGACTCCTAAAGTGGTGTACAAGATGCCAGATAAGAATACAAGGTGACTCCTAAAGTGGTGTACAAGATGCCAGATAAGAATAGAGGGTGACTCCTAAAGTGGTGTACAAGATGCCAGATAGGAATACAAGGTGACTCCTAAAGTGGTGTACAAGATGTCAGATAAGAATACAAGGTGACTCCTAAAGTGGTGTACAAGATGTCAGATAAGAATACAGGGTGACTCCTAAAGTGGTGTACAAGATGCCAGATAAGAATACAAGGTGACTCCTAAAGTGGTGTACAAGATGCCAGATAAGAATAGAGGGTGACTCCTAAAGTGGTGTACAAGATGCCAGATAAGAATACAAGGTGACTCCTAAAGTGGTGTACAAGATGCCAGATAAGAATAGAGGGTGACTCCTAAAGTGGTGTACAAGATGCCAGATAAGAATACAAGGTGACTCCTAAAGTGGTGTACAAGATGTCAGATAAGAATACAAGGTGACTCCTAAAGTGGTGTACAAGATGTCAGATAAGAATACAGGGTGACTCCTAAAGTGGTGTACAAGATGCCAGATAAGAATACAAGGTGACTCCTAAAGTGGTGTACAAGATGCCAGATAAGAATAGAGGGTGACTCCTAAAGTGGTGTACAAGATGCCAGATAAGAATACAAGGTGACTCCTAAAGTGGTGTACAAGATGTCAGATAAGAATACAAGGTGACTCCTAAAGTGGTGTACAAGATGCCAGATAAGAATAGAGGGTGACTCCTAAAGTGGTGTACAAGATGCCAGATAAGAATACAAGGTGACTCCTAAAGTGGTGTACAAGATGCCAGATAAGAATAGAGGGTGACTCCTAAAGTGGTGTACAAGATGCCAGATAAGAATACAAGGTGACTCCTAAAGTGGTGTACAAGATGTCAGATAAGAATACAAGGTGACTCCTAAAGTGGTGTACAAGATGTCAGATAAGAATACAAGGTGACTCCTAAAGTGGTGTACAAGATGCCAGATAAGAATACAAGGTGACTCCTAAAGTGGTGTACAAGATGTCAGATAAGAATACAGGGTGACTCCTAAAGTGGTGTACAAGATGCCAGATAAGAATACAAGGTGACTCCTAAAGTGGTGTACAAGATGCCAGATAAGAATAGAGGGTGACTCCTAAAGTGGTGTACAAGATGCCAGATAAGAATACAAGGTGACTCCTAAAGTGGTGTACAAGATGTCAGATAAGAATACAAGGTGATTCCTAAAGTGGTGTACAAGATGCCAGATAAGAATAGAGGGTGACTCCTAAAGTGGTGTACAAGATGCCAGATAAGAATACAAGGTGACTCCTAAAGTGGTGTACAAGATGCCAGATAAGAATACAAGGTGACTCCTAAAGTGGTGTACAAGATGCCAGATAAGAATACAAGGCGACTCATAAAGAGGTGTACAAGATGTCACACAAGAATACAGGGTGACTTCTAAAGAGATATACAAGATGCCAGATAAGAATACAGGGTGCCTCCTAAAGAAGAGTGCAGGATGTCAGAGCAAAATACAGGGTGACCCTTCAAGAGGTTTGCAAGATATCAGATTCAAATAATGGGTGACCCTTAAAGAGGTGCCCGCGCGAGAAGCCTAAGTTAATGGGTAATGGAGTCTGTTGAAAGAGTCCTGGGAAGCCTTCCTGAGCCTTTCTAACATGTGTAGCATGCGTCATATGAAATGATATAACGTCTAGTCTTTCAGACTGACTGTAATTTTTTTATATAGCCTACAATGATATGATGGTTGGTTAGTTCCTTAGTTTAGGGGCTGCGACAACGCGGTCATGGAGTCCCATGTACTTTGGGTGTGTGTAGAATCTGTCTGATAACCGGAGTTAATTGTGATGTCTGTATCTGTTTTTAATTCAAGTAAGCACTGTAGACGATAATTTCAAGTAGTTCCTACTTTTGCTGCCAAATGCTACCGTCAACGACACCCAGCCGCGAACTTGGCTACTAGATGCCATCGCAACCATCACCTGGCGACGAACGTTGGAACTTAAGAGCATTAATTAAATCTACCTACAATTTTGCTTCACAAATGTTTAGTTAGTGGAAGGTATGACATGGGCCCGCCGGCTTTACTTCCCCTCCGAAAGAAAACATACTGAGGGATTTCTAACGCTCTTCGGCCGGGTTTGAACCCGCGATCTTGGGCATAGAAGCCCAGCATGCTACCAACTACTCCACCGAAGGCGCTACAATGAATTTATGTATTTATTTAATCGTGTCAGAAACATATAGGCCTATTACAAACAACAAACGATAACAGAAAATGGAAAAACAGACAATTACAATGAATGAATTTATTTATTTGTTGATGGTACACAACAGGGCTCAGTGTGCAGCTACACAGTAAAATACATTTCCTGATATGTCTACATTAAGTATTAATATCTTAATGTAGTTCTTAAAACTAGGAAGTTCACACAGATCAAAATGCATAGTAGTAAAAAGCTTAATCTAAAGATAATATAAAAACTAAATCTAAATTTGATCTGTCAAATATAAAAACAGGGTTTGAAATTATTACATAGTAAACTAAAAGGTAACTTTAATAACTAGGGAACAGGCCTATCCACATACACACATCAAAAAAAGTTTTGCATCACCTCGGTTCCCAGATCTCCGGCATATAGACGTTGACTGTGTATATTGTATCCAAGATACAGTCCCTTTGACTGTTCATAGATGTCACTAAAACTGCTCAAAGATGTAAACAACCATGCATGAGCAGGGCCTATTAGACGGAGGGGGTACGACAGCCGATCAGTTCCAGTCATTCCACCAGGACGAAGGTACGCTGCTCATGTTGTCTGTAGTTCTACCATGCCTAGAAGGTCAATACCGCAGTTCGATCGCGTCCGCATTGTTACTTTGTGTCAAGAAGGGCTCTCAACAAGGGAAGTTTCCAGGCGTCTCAGAGTGAACCAAAGCGATGTTGTTCGGACATGGAGGAGGTACAGAGATACAGGAACTGTCGATGACAGGCCTCGCTCAGGCCGCCCAAGGGCTACTACTGTAGTGGATGACCGCTACTTACGGATTGCCGCTCGGAGGAACCCTGACAGCAATGCCACCATGTTGAATAATGCGTTTCGTTCAGCCACAGGACGTCGTGTTTCAACTCAAACTGTGCGCAATAGGCTGCATGATGCGCAACTTCACTCCCGACGTCCATGGCGTGTTCCAGCTTTGCAACCCCGACACCATGCAGCGCGGTACAGATGGGCCCAACAACATGCTGAATGGACCCCACGGAATTGGCATCACGTTCTCTTCACCGATGAGTGTCGCATATGCCTTCAACCAGACAATCGTCGGAGACGTGTTTGGAGGCACCCTGGTCAGGCTGAACGTCTTAGACACACTGTCCAGCGAGTGCAGCAAGGTGGTGGTTCCCTGATGTTTTGGGGTGGCATTATGTGCGGCCGACGTACGCCACTGGTGGTCATGGAAGGCTCCGAAACGGCTTTACGATACCTGAATGACATCCTCCGACCCATAGTGCAACCATATCGGCAGAATATTGGAGAGGCATTTGTCTTCATGGACGACAATTCTCGACCTCATCGTGCACATCTTGTGAATGCGTTCCTTCAAGATAACGACATCGCTCGACTACAGTGGCCAGCATGTTCGCCAGACATGAACCCTATCGAACATGCCTGGGATATGTTGAAAAGGGCTGTTTATGGACGTCTTGACCCACCAACCACTCTGAGAGATTTACGCCGAATTGTCGTTGAGGAGTGGGACAATTTGGACCAACAGTGTCTTGATGAACTTGTGGATAGTATGCCACGGCGAATACAGGCATGCATCAATGCAAGAGGACGTGCTACTGGGTATTAGAGGTAGTGGTGTGTACTGCAATCTGGACCACAAATGCTGAAAGTCTAGCTGTATGATGGTACAACATGCAATGTGTGGGTCTCATGAGCAATAAAACGAGCTGAAATGTTGTTTGTGTTGATCTCTATTCCCTTTGTATTTAACGGTTCCGGAACTCTTGGAACCGAGGTGATGCAAAACTTTTTTTGATGTGTGTATATACATTGTTGATTCTGTTTTGTGTGATAATTTTATTTCAAGTATGAACTAGAGTGACTGGATTATAATTTCCAAGAACGGTCTAATTGAGAGACAGAAATCTAGTTTCCAGTTTACACGAACCGCATCGTTGTAAATACTGCAAATCCTCCATACAGGCGAATTGTTATGTGAAGTATTATTGGTTATATCATTTTTGAATGTTATGGTTGATCTTGTAGTTAAGCGAATTTAGGAGCGATAGGAAAAATGAGTTATCAATTTGACCGTTAATGACTTTATGAAGGAATTTCATATCATTCACTTGCCTTCGAGACTCCAAACTAGTCATGCCGAATTATAAAGTTTTCAGTGTTGCCTGGTTACGGTAACTTTTTATTTTACGGCCAAGTTAGGAGGAGAAGAAGAGGAAGAATGATAATTTGCGTATTGTTTGTCATATCTTCTCATATAAGACTTTCTGTTTCGTGAAATGCGAGGATTTCCATGCATTACAAAATACGATTCTTACTCATGAAGTGAAGTGATATGAAGAACATGTATGCATAGCAAGCAGATATCAGCTGTACGTGTAAATATGTTGATCTCGTGGAGAATGCAGTGCGTTTATATAACCAACCTCGCTCCACTCAGAGGTTAAACGTATCTTTGTCCTCGAGACCTCGACTTGAAGAACTGTGGGCGTGGCCCGGCACCGTAATTTAATTTCGCAACATTTTGAAAACCAGTCTCAGTTCTCTGAAAGAAGACTGTCACCACTTCTAAGGTAATAATAAGCCTTTAAAGCTATGCAAGCCATGTGTCTACGTCTAGCCTTCATCGTTCCCGTTTCAAGAGGTTGGGAGATAAGGTGCGATGATTTTCTCTGTGGCGAGTGGTTTATATTTTCCGGTTGTCCTTCATGGGCGCCCGCAGGATTATATCCAGCGCGGGGGGGGGGGGGGGGCAAGTAATACTTTCCATTGCATTACCTATCTGTCACTAGGTGATGATGAGATGCACACCACTCCACCTCCCTCCCTCCCCCCCCCCCCCCTTAATTTTCGTTTCATTTCTTACTTGCTTCGTGATATTCATTATTTGGTTGCTCGGAAACCGTTGGGTGCATTATCTTTATGGCATGAATGGGGGGAATAGTTGGTTGGTTTTTTTTAGTTCATAGTTTTTGTCCACAGAAGTTCACTTTTCTTTGTGAATCATCGTCATATTGTTCATTTCTCAAAACCAGGTAAAAAGTAATGTAGTTGTATCACATATCGACAAAAATAAAAATCAAGCAGTTGATTAAAATGGTAATGTTAATCCAGTTCGCTGATTTTCTAAATAACTGGAGATACTCGTATTTTTGAATAATCCCAAATTACTAAGTTAAATGAAACTGTGGAATTATCCCTATATCTAAATCAGTTAACTATCAGTACCTTCAATTTATGAAATAAAATGGAGTGACAATGAACAATCGAAATATTGTCGGGATTCCAGGGGGTGGGGGGCATGGCTCCTCCTAGGCCTCCCCCTTCCCATGTTGCCCTTCCTTATGCCCAGTTAATGAGAGTTTAAATGAATTGAACCTAATTGAACAGCGAGTTAGAAGGAAGCAAATAGCTTGGCCTAGCCATGTACAGTGAGTCCATAACGTTTTCGTACACCGTTCCGTCTCGGGATTATCTCGCCAGCACCGGGCCGACCCTCCCGAGACGTGGCAGTGCGTGTAAGTACAGGGCGAATGTTTTCCGCAGTGGTTACGTGCAGGTGTGAGTGGTTGCCTCATCGGTTTAGTTGGTAGCACGGTGTCTTTGACAGGGTGAATCCCACACGTGTGGGCTGTAGCCTGTGTGTATTGCAATTAGCAAGCGTATGTGTCATCAGCACTTCCAGCATCTGTTATGAATGGCTGTGGTGAGGACAAAGTATACTGTTTGCTTGTTATTCTGCACATAAGTCAAGCAGCATTGCGCATCACAGGAGCTCATGTCACCACGGACAGTTAAACGATGACAGAGGCTACTGGAGCTGAGTCATATCCTACTCGCGCAACTGTACCTGTCAACGAAGCAGGCTGACGTGTGACTCAAGTAAACAAAGAATAGTTCCCAACTCGACCGCCGGCAATAATTTCGTGAAAGGCTAATATGATGCAAGGGGCAGCCGTGCTGCCAACGTAACTTCTGTAGCTAGCTCTCGCAGACGCATGAAGGCGCTGCGGAGAACATTCCCGGACTCACTGTTTGGCTCTGACAGCTGTCATTAGGTGTGGCGGCAAAAGAACGCAGAACTTGAACCCAAGAATCTGTTGCCCACTGCAATATAGCATGGTGGTGGTTCTGTGCATGAGCGCCTCTGGTGTGGGGAATCTGCACTTCATTGACGGCATAATGGACCACAAAATGTACATAGACATTCTGAAGCAAAATCTCCATGTTACTGCTGCTAAACTGGGAGTTTCAGCAAGACAACGACCCTAAGCACACTGCTATCATACATGGATGTGGTTGCCGTACAACTTCCCCCAAACAACTTAAAACGCCCCCTCAATCCCCTGACCTGAATCCGATCGAACATTATTTTTGTGGAGCTATCTGGAGAAACAAATGAAAAAGAAGGTAATTTCCAACAAAAATGACCTGACGAGTGCACTGCAAGAAGAATGGGATAAGATTCCTCCGTCTTTGACAGCCAACTTGGTGAATTCCATGCCCAGGCGTCTTAAGGCAGTAATCAAGGCCAATGGATACCAACAAAGTATTAATGTGTGACTCGAGGCTGTGAAAATGACGATCTATGGTTTGAACTTGGACTGCACGAATACTCAATTTGCCCACTTTCAATGTGATGTTTTCTTTCAGAATTTTCCCCTCCCAGGTGTGATATTTTTGTTATTGTTTATATTTTTTTTATTTAGTCAATTTACCCTCTAGGTTGGTGGTTCCCACGGACCCAGCGAGGGAACTCACCACTACCGCCTCTATGGGCAGTGTCCTGGAGCCTGGAACATCTGGTCGGGATGGATACAACTGGGGAGATGTGATCAGCACTTCGCCCAAGCGGCCTTACCTGCAAAGCGAACAGGGGCCTCGTGAGGGATGGGATGGAAGGAGGCGGCCGTGGCCTTACAGTAGGTACCATCCCGGGGCATTTGCCCGAAGACGAAGTGGGAAACCACGGAAAACCACTTCGAGGATGGCTGAGGTGGGGATCGAACCCCCTCTACTCATTTGGACCACCCGAGTCTGAGTAGACCCCGTTCCAGTCCTCATACCACTTTTCAAATTTTGTGGCAGAGCCGGGAATCGAACCCAGGACCTCCGGGGCGGCAGCTAACCATGCTGACTGCTACGCTACGGAGGCGACATGTTATTGTTTATATTAGGCATTAAATGATCTGTGCCATACTGCAAACGGTACGATGTCGCGTTTCAACGTCGTATGATAAAATAGCGCCGCTCTGGCGAGATAATCCCGAGACGGAACGGTGTACGAATACTGTATGGACTCGCTGAAATAAGACCAGTCCACTTCTCTCAACGAAACTTGTACTTTCGGTGTAGAATTTATTATACAGTTATAATATGCTTCCACAAATCCGATTGGCGATTCAAGCGCAACCTTAAATTTGTATTATTCTGCCAATGCATGCTGTATCTTTTATTCTAAGCCGTATGTTCCTTCTTCTTTAACAATGTTCATAGCAAATACTACAAGATTAGTCATCCAGACCACATCCCGGCACTTTCGTTTCCAAGGCTTTTGAAGCTGATTGAAATTTCTTTGGAATCTGTTGATGTATGGATTGTGCTGAGGCACAGCCATTGTTTGTGGATTATGTGCAAGCTGCTATTCAGTGTCCGTGAAAAATCAATGTGCTTCATTATAGCACTGCTTGCCACGGTGGGTGAGTGGTTATCGTGTCGGTTTACTAACCCCAAGATTGCAGGTTCGCTCCTGGCCGTGGTAAGTGATTTTTTTTTTAAAGGCGGCAAAAATACGATATGCATGTCATACAATGTTGGCATGTCAAAAAAAGCATTTGAATTCAGTAGGCCGAGTTCATAATGGCAAAATTAATCTCGGGAGTTTCCGCCAACACAAAGTTCCTCATTTCTCTACTAGAAAGCGCTATAGTATTCAAGGAGGTTAGATATCTAACATATAACCTCCTTGACTTTCATAGTCAAGGAACAACGAAATTCGACATGCAAGCTACCCTCTGGGTGTCAAATAACAAGCTTGCACCCGGCACCCGAGGCCATACGATATTATTATTATTATTATTATTATTATTATTATTATTATAGCACTGCCTCTTTCGTTTGTTTATGATGGTGCATTTACGGGATCTAACAACCGAATATTACACATTCAAATATTATATGGCTAAGTGCTATTCCACTGTTGCAACGACTGAGCTCTCGTGGTAGGTTACATATTGAGACTGCAGTCCTGAAGGTCTTATGTTAGATTCCCTACTCACAAGGGAAGTATCAGGTAAGACAGGTTGAAACCTACCTTCAAACTTTGTGTACGCAATCGTTGTATTATAAGAGGACAAAGTGAGGGGAAATCAGCTGCCAGATTGAACTGCAAGGCTCCGAAATTGTACCTGACATTCTGGTATGCAGACATGACGGCTGGCGGAGCTGGACATCCCTGTGGCACTCGGAGTAGTAGCGAGGCGGGGCGTATATGCTGACTGGAGCGTCCGACTCCTTCCCACCGGCCTTGAGTGTTTGGGCGGTCAGGAATGTCCATTCCTACATGTACGGTACTCGCTACCTCCCACTGATTTATATGAGAGTTTCGCCACATGATTTCTGAGCCTTGCAGTTCAATCTGGCGGCTGATTTTCAGCATATTGTCCTCTTATAGTACAACGATTGGGTCCACAAAGTTTAAGGTAGGTTTCGACCTGTCTTACCTGATACTACCCTTGTTAGCCAGAAAGATTTAAGGGTTGTTACGAGGTACATTAGCTTCGTGTGGCAAATCTGAGAAAAGGTGGTAATCTTGTGTAATCCACTGGCCTGGTGCAAGTCTTCGAATTTGACATCTCTCGGGTGATTTGCATGTTATCGATACCGTCCAATAATTAAATCAAAATTAATTCCTTAGCAGAGTCAGGATTAGAACCCAGGCTACGGGGGTAGTAGCCAAGCATTGTAACCACTCTACACCGCGAGACGTACAAGGCTAAACTGGGAAGAGGTGGGTTCGATTTCCACCTCAAGCATTCTAGAATTGATTTTCTATGCTTGCCTACTTCAAGTAGAACTTAAAACCACGGCCGCCTCCTTCCCAGAGCTAGCCCCAATAATAAATACACTATTACGGACCCACAATAACGCAGGTTATCAGACAGTCTTTATTCATCCCAGTACACGCAGAGGCGTATCTAGAGTATGACACGTGCCATGGGCGCCACATTTGGGAAAAGAAGTTGAATGAATTATTTTTCAACTATGGAAATAAACTTTACACAAAAGATGAAAGTGTGAGTGGAATAGCACTCAGCCTCGTGGGGAAAACTGAGAAGAGAAAGGGTTCAGCCAGCCTGGAAGTGGGTTTCCGTGGTCTCCCACTTCAACTTAGGCCACGACCGCTTCCTACCCCAATGATTGTTGAAAGAGAAGAAACTGGCAAAATTGATTTTGATTCTATCATTGACGAATTTGCTTCAGTAAAATCAAGGCTTCGGTGGCGTAGTTGGTAGCATGCTGAGCTTCTATGCCCAAGTTCGCTGGTTCAAACCCAGTCGAAGCCGTCGGATTTTTTAAGAGCGTTTAAAATCCCTCAGTATGCCTTCTTTCGGAGGGGAAGTAAAACCGGTGGTCCCATGTCATAGATTTATGGCATGTTAAAGAACCTTCCACTAATTACACTTTTATGAAGTTAAATTGGATAGGTTAAGAATTTAACAACCCTCTTAGGTTTCTACGTTCGTTTCCAAGAGCAGACTGCGGTGGTGTCTAGTAGCTAAGTTCTGAACTATGCCCAGTAGTCGTTGACGGTGGCGTTTGGCGGCAAAAGTAGGAACTATTTGAAAATTTCTAAGTTGCAGTCTGTACTTGAATTAAATACAGATAACACACACTAATACAGTCATCACTATTAACACCGGTTATCAGACAGATTATACACACACCCAAAGTACACGGGGCTACATGACCGCGTTGTCGTAGCCCCTAAACTTAAGAACCAACCAACCAACCAACCAAGCAAAATCAAGAAAGGCGCACTTTAAATCTACCTAAAAATTGTGAAATTCTCGCATTTACCATTTCTCTAGATTTATTTTTGTAATATTGTAAATAATAATCATCTATTTAAAATAGTAATATATTTGTCATTACATTTTTTTCAACGATGTATATACAGTATTAACAATAAATAAATATTAATAAACATATCACACAGTCATCCGCCCGGAGGCATTAGCCTATATGCTGCGGAATGCCTTGCAATGCATGGGAAAGGAAGTAAAAAAGAAAGATCCTGAGAAAAATCTTGGCCCCAATAAAGGAAAATGGTGAATACAGGAGACGGCACAACTACGAGCTGTACGCATGCGTGGAAAAAATAACTGATGTGATGAGCAAAATAAGAATTTAATTGTATGGCCATATGGCACGAATGAGCTCTATGTGATTGACAAACAGCATCTTTACCTACTTTCTTGAGAAGAAAATCAAGGGGGCTTGGTTCACTGTGGTTCACTGAGGTAGGCAGAGATTTACAAGAAATTGGGATTTCATGTGACGATGTGCAAAAGCGTGTGTAACTTAAGATGAAACTGACAGCTTACCGGGGTTACCTAGAAAAACCTAAGCTTAAAACAGGCATAAAATGGACGGAAGAAAGGAAGCAATGCGACAGTACTGGGCGATTATTAATGCTCGACGGAGAAGCCAGTTGAAATTACTTGGTCCTTAGTTGGCCGAAACGCAACAAGAAGAAGAAACTTAATCGTTGTTTTCTCTTGATTATAATTTGTTTATGAAACATTTGAAAATCTTATTCACACAATGTGTACCTGCTAAGACACCCTGACAGGGGCGCCAATCCAATGCTTGCCATGGGCACCTGAATACCTAGGTACACGGGATTGATGACTACAATGTCCTTTTTAATAAAACGAGGAAACTACCTGAAAACCTGCTGATGTAAACAGTAACTAGAGAAGCGAGGTCATATCACGGTGATCGGGTGTTGCGGTCGAGACCTGTTACTTGAGGATAGCGAACCAGTTTCTTACATAACCAACTTGTTCGGGACCTGTCCACGCACTCTCCACGTACAACACGTGTCTTCAGGTTTCAGTGTTGCACAACGACCACATTTTTAAAATCATTAAATGAATAATAATAATAATAACTCTATGCATTAACTGAACGATCCTCTTCAGTCGCACGCAAACGGCGTATGAAATGTTATGGACATTTAACACGAATGGATGATTCACGTCTGACTAAGAAAATATTTCTTATTATCAATGGGAACCGATAAACCAAAATTCGCTGGCTAGTAGACACACAAATGGACCTTACTGTAGTCGACATTGATCCAATAACTACAACATGGACTTCATACAAACAAAAGAAACTACAAATTTTCACCCAAGAATCCATCCTAGAAAAGCTTGAAACTCCAAAACTCATGGACACAAGAAAGACGGCAGGCTCAGAGTGAAAGAATTAAAAAAAATTGAATTTGAATGTATTTATAAAGAAACGCCTCTGAGGCTAAAGAGCCCCTTTAAGTAGCATATACAATGGTCTGGTCTGAAATTTTGTAATAAGAAACTAAACCTAGCTTAACAACTAACAGAACAAAATATAGAATACAGTTATTATTAAACAAACCAATTAGCAAACATTTTATACAAGATGAATAATGCAAATTAGAATATAATAAATAAACAAATAACCTACCTAATGTATTATTAAATCGTCTGGCTGCGTGGCTCAGGGGTAACGTTCTCGCTTGCTGAGCCCAATTTTGCAGGTTCGAAACCTGGCGCAGTCAGCTGGCATTTGAGGGTGCGCAAATGCGAGGGAGCCGTGTCAGTAGATTTACTGGCACGTTAAAGATCCCCTTCGGGGCAAAATTCCGGCACCCCGGCGTCTCTAAAAGCCAGTGTAGTTAAAAGGGACGTAAAACCAATAACATTATTTGTATTATTAAATCTATTGAAAAAATTAGTACGTTAAAAAAGGACTACATTCTTTATCTGAATTATAATTATGATCTATTATTGAAACAAATCGGCTACATGATTACTCGAACTACTATCAATTACACGGAAGTTGTATCTTGGATATTACAAATATTATAAAAAAGCTGTATGGCACGGATATATTTCAAAAATTTTGTATGAACTATTTATATTACGTGGTTTACGAATTCAACAACTGAGGTGTTTCGTATTCCTTGAGGAATCTTGACATTAGGTATTTCTTGAGTTGTGTAGTGTTAACAGAGTTTGTAAATGAGTGAAGGTGGAAAGTGCAAAGGAATGATTTATTGTATTTAGTTGTACGGTGAACGGGAATCTGTAGAGTAGAATCAGTAAATCTATTTCCTCTGTTGTGGGCGGAGTTCATTGATTAAAACATATTATAGAGATGACCAGGAGTTTTTGTACACAATATTTGACAGCTGCCTACGTTCACGAAGTTTCAACCACTGCATTTGCACATGATAAGGTGTAATGTGTACATCACGCCTGACGTCTAAAATGTAACGAACGCATGCATTTTGAACTCTCTTCAATTTTATGTTTAACACGCTGAGCTTCTATACCCAAGATCGCGGGTTCAAACCCGGCCGAAGCCGTTGGATTTTTTAAGAGCGTTAAAAGTCCCTCAGTATGCCTTCCTTCGGAGGGGAAGTAAAGCCGGCGGTCCCATGTCATAGATTTATGGCATGTTAAAGAACCTTCCTCTAATTACACCTGTGTGAAGCTAAATTGTTTAGGTTAAGAATGTAAGCAACGCTCTTAGGTTTGTACGTTCGTTGCCAAGAGCCGACTGCGGTAGCGTCTAGTAGCTAAGTTCTGAACTTGGCCTAGTAGTCGTTGACGGTGGCGCTTGGTGGCAAAAGTAGGAAGTATTTGAAAAATTCTAAGTTGCAGTCTGTACTTAAATTAAAAAACAGATAACACACACTAATACAGTCATCACAATTAACACCGGTTATCAGACAGATTCCACACACACCCAAAGTACACGGGGCTACATGACCGCGTTGTCGCAGCCCCTAAACTTAAGAACCAACCAACCACGAAATTTCGGGCGAATATGAAGTTCAAAAAGATGAAGAATTCCAGTGCTATTTAACGGTTCCACGGGCTCCTTAGGGGCCCAAACGAATATAATATAATAATAATACCGCAATAATAATCTTTTAGCAATAAAAAAACTTACTTTCCTCTTGCATGCACAGGAACTCTTGTAGTACTGCGAACTGTTTGAGAAACCGTAGCGCGCCAGCACTACTACAAGAACGCTCGCCGTGTGGTCTTTGCATGGCCCGAGCCCCGACCAGATCTCAATAGTGGAGGGCGTGTCAGAGTAAGTTCTATTCCAATGACAATGCGAGACCACCTGTGGCAACCAGAACCACCAACAAGCTCCGGTAATTTCATCCACCATACAGTCCGGACCGCGCCCCCTAGTGATGTCCACGTTTTTGGTCCGCTGAAGAAGTTCCTGGCAGTACAGCAATTCACGTGCAATGATAACGCCAAGACAGCAGTCCGACTATGGTTCCACAGTGAGCGGGCTGAATTCTACCACAGGGAATCTCAAATTTAGTGCGGCGATGGGACAATATGTAACGTGTTTTTCGCGGGGTTTTTATGCAACTGGCATAAGTCAGTAGGAAGCCATTCTATATTTATTTACGCGGCAAATTGTTCAGCCAAGAGAATTTTTCATGTTAATTTATTATTATTATTAATTTATTATAATTATTATTTAGATATTTTCGGAGCATTTTATAAAAATTATTAGCATTCAGATAGGTTTTCTATGTCTTAGAAAACGCTATCATGCAAATTATTACGAACGACGATATCATAGAAAATTATCTGATTACGGAATTTTACGGAGTTTTTGTCAGTTATGGATTTTGAGAGAGATGACTCACTGGGAATTCAAATACAAGCTGATTCCTGTCGAGAAGAATTACGCAAGCGGGCTCGCATCGTCCAGGAAAGGCGAATTGTTGAAACGGAACCCTCCCGCCGAGTGTAATGACCCAGAGGAGGGGAAGATAGCGCGGCGTGCTCAGCCAATCAATGAGGACTACGTAAGCTAGTAGACGGCTCCGGAGTGGGGAGCCAACGTGTGCATATATCGTTCGACGCGCCGTCGAAGGAGGACAATCTGTGAAATACTTGACGAGTATGTTGTACGCGGGAATCGCTCCGATGTTCCGTGGATTGGAGGACTAACTTTTGTAAAACTTAACCAGTGTGGTTATACGAGTGTTTGGGTCCGATGTACGGACCATAGAATTATCTAATCTACCAGTATATCATCAAACATCGACAAAGATGACGACATCCAGGAGACTGTGGGAAGCTCACAGCATCATCAAGTACGAGGGAAATGCTTTGGCAATTTCCAGTTGTAAGCGCAAATGACGCAGAAATACGCAATCTCTCATTTTCTTTGTTTTACATTTCATATTTCAGTAACTTCATAGCTTGGAAATAAGAGTAAAATCCATTTATCAGACTCCGTTTTCACGTAATTTTCTATCGGTAATATTCAAATCACAACGCTCCAATTTAAGTTTTATACTTATTATTATTATTAATTTTGCTATACTTGTTTTATATAATAAATTCATTTCTTTTACAATGCAATCTTTGCTTTCAGTAGGTAGCATTAGATATAGACCAATTACTTCTCCTGATACAATTGTTTGTTGGGTTAATGATCAAATCATACCACGATCTGAGTGAATAGAGTCTTGAATGTGTTCTGCCAGAGCTAGACGTTGTTAAATACAAATTTAGATTTCAACATTGCATTGAGGTCTTGGCGCCCATTAAAACAACATAGCTTAGGCAAAGGTAAACAGTTACATTTCTCACCCAACAGTTAGGAGCTAGCAAAACGTTTCATTTGGCGCCCAACGTGGGGATGAAAACCTAATAACATTTGTGGAAGGAGAAGGGTATATATTTCTGTGCCTGTATTTTGGGGGTTATTTGTCTGTATCAGTGTATATCATTATGGGGGATGAGAAAGAAAGACAGATGAGGTTACGTAGTGGTCATCAACGGGAGAGTGATGATACGAGCAGTATGTCGAGTGATGGTAGTACCGGGGTAGCGGAGGTAAATCCCGATACTGAAACAGGGAGTGTAGGCGGCCAACCATAATTAAAAACTTTACTTCTCGAGTTCATGTGTAGCCTCCGTGGCTTAGGCGGCAGCACGCTGGCCTCTCACCGCTGAGTCCGTGGTTCAAATCCCGGTCACTCCATGTGAGATCTGTGCTGGACAGAACGGAGGCAGACAGGTTTTTCTCCGGGTACTCCGGTTTTCCCTGTCAAAAATTTCATTCCGGCAACACTCTCCCCTATCATTTCATTTCATCTGTCATTCATTTAATCATTGCCCCAGAGGAGTGCGTCAGGCCTCGGCAGCCGGCACAGTTCATATCCTCGCCGCTAGATAGGGGCTTCATTCATTCCATTCCTGACCCGGTCGGAGACTGGAAGCAGGCTGTGGATTTTCACTTCTCGAGTTCATGTATCAGAACAAAGTTAGTAGTGATGCCTTAAATGCTAAATTAGAACAAAACAGTAGGGAAAATAAAGAAAGTACAGATGCCTTAAATGCTAAATTAGAACAAAACAGTAAGGAAAATAGAGAGAGTACTGAAACTTTAAATGCAAAATTAGAACAGAATAATGCAAAATTAGAACAAAACAGTAGGGAAAATAAAGAAAGTACAGAAGCTTTAAATAAAAAATTAGAACAGAATAATGCAAAATTAGATAAGAACAACAAGGAAATTAGTGTGAAAATGGAGCAGATTAGAGGAGAAATCAGAGGAGTAATGGAAGAGAAGGTTAAAGAGATCATTGCAGATGTAGACAAGAAATTAGGAAAAGTACAGGAGGAGTTGGAAATTAGAATCAGTACACAGGCTGAAAATTTAAAAGAACTAGTGCAACTGGAAACACAGCAGGTCAAAAAGCAATTGGGGGGGGGGGGGGGGGGGGGAGAAATTGACAAAATTCAGGTAGCTACTAAAGAGGTTAAGGAACAGCTGGGGGGTAGAATTGAGAAAGTCCACTCACAAATAGTTGCAGAAGTAAATGATTTAAGAGAGAGTAATAGAGAGAGCATTAGCAAGATTGAGGAGAAACAAGCAAAGCTATATGATAAAGTAGAAGAATCAGAAGGAAACATTAAATTAACAGTAAACAGTATTGAGAGGAAGGCTGAGGAGAAAATCGCAGAATTAGAGTTAAAATTAAAAGCTAGGATCAGGCAAGAAAATAGTCAGAATAGGCCAGTTTTTGTGAATAGCACACACAGGGAGGTAGAACTGGGTAAGTTCAGCAATCGACAGGGGTGCCCAATGGAGTTCATGAACACTATAGAAAATAAATTCGGGGAAAGGTTGGAAAATGGTAGTATTGAGTGGTGCCAGGTAGTTGAAATTTTAGAACAAGTGTTTGTGGGGGAAACGAGGAATTGGTTTGCTGTCTACAGAGACAAGTTTACTGATATTAATGATTTTAAAATGAAATTCTGTGAAAAGTTCTGGAATGAGGTTATTCAGTCGCAGCATCGTGAGGGAGTAGTGTGTGGTAAATATAACCCTAAAGGAAGCTCCACCATGACCGAATACTTTTTAGGGCAGGTATTAGTGTGTAAATATCTGGATGGCTTGAAGGAGGAAAGTGATGTGGTAAGGTTGCTACTTAGGCACTTTCCCTATAGGATCAAGGAGGCTGCTTGTATCCAGAATGTAATATCACAAGTAGAAAATTTGTTAAGCACATTTGATGCACTAGGGAGAGGGGGTTATGAGGACAATTTCAATAGGAACCAGGGTAATAATAATAACAGACCTAATGAAGCCAGGCATCAAGAAGTTCAAGGGAACGGTGGCGAAGGGGCCAACGGTCCAAATAGAAATAATAATAATCAGCTAAATCAGAACAGAGGAAATGGCTATGGTAATCAGTATCAAGGGAGGAACAATGATTTCAGGGGAAATCAAGGGAGGAACAATGATTACAGGGGAAATCAAGGGAGAAATTATAATGACAATAATTACAACCAGAATAGGGGTCAAGGAAGAGGACAGCCTAGTGGTAGTAATATACAGCCAAACAATGACAACACAGCCCAGAACAACCAGACCAGTTTAGTAGTTAGTAGTACTACGGCCAGCTGTAGCGGTTCTTTAAACGCGAACCAGGCTGCGAAGTAAGGTCAGAATCTCAGTCTGTAGCATGCCTTGTCCATACAATTATACAGGAACCCTATGACCTAAATGTGAGAAATGAATTATTACATGAACTAAATGATGAAGGTATTATTCAGGAAGTGGCTAGTAAGAGCCCCATAGTTAAATTTAACGTGTCCGAGGCGTACACAGATGTTTTAATTGATAGTGGTTGCACGAAGAGTTGCATAAGTAGTGCATTTTATGATAAAATGAAAGGAACTGGAGTAAATTTTGAGGAGATGCCAATTAAAAGCACTTTTGTTATCACAGCTGTTGGGAAGCGGTCTAAAGTAATTTCTAAGCAAGTTTTAGTACACATTAAAATTAATAATCATGTAGAGAAGCAGATTTGCCTTGTAATTCCAAATTTAGTATTCAGTGTTATCTTGGGTTCAGAGTGGCTAAGTAGAGTGTCTGGTAACTTATGTTATGATGTAGGGAGTTTGAAATTTAAATGGGGAGATTCTGAAGTAGAAGTAGCGTTCAATGACCATATTCAGAGGAGTAGTATTGTAGGTGTGATTTGTACTTTAAATGAGATATCGCCAGCCGTAGAGCGGGGTTCTCCATGTTTTGTGGGCAGTGTGATTACGAACGGAAGTCTAGAGGACTCGTTACGTGAGGCTGCATTTCAGGGTAATATAGAGGTGGAACAATGTGTTCGGCTCTATGATGTGTTATTGTGTAATAGGAGAGTTTTTGAGGATCGCATTGGTATGGCCAATTGCTATACACATTCATTGAACGTTATTGATAGGTCAGTATTCACAGGACATAGATATCCTGTACCTTTCGCTTATCAGAGTGCAGTTGAGGCACAAATTAATCAGATGCTTGAAGATGGGATTATTGAGCACTCTAACAGTCCATATGTTAATTCTTTGATCACGGTACCCAAGACCGACGGCACAGTTCGTATTTGTTTAGACGCTCGTTTGGTTAACAGTAGAATTAGTTCAGATCAGCTGAAATATATGTCAATAGAGGAATTAATGCAAACATTTGAGGGGAAGAAGTATTTCACTTGTGTAGATTTGAGTTCCAGTTTTTGGCAAGTGCCACTTATGTACGAAGATAGACCATTTACAGCTTTTAGTCATAAATATAACCTTTATCAATTTTGTAGAACACCTTATGGGTTAAAGAGTAGTTCAGCAGCTTTAATTAGGGCTTTAAACATCGCATTAGTGGATGACACAGGAGAGTTTGTAACCATTTACATAGATGATATGGTAATTAGTTCACGCAGTTTTGAGGAGCATCTACGTCATTTAGATATAGTTTTTCAGAAGTTAGATCAGGCAGGGTTCACTTTGAAGCTGTCTAAGTCGTCATTCTGTCAGTCAGAAGTGACATTTTTAGGTCATAGAGTGTCGAGTAGAGGTGTGACACCAGAGGAAAGTAGGGCTAGCATGTGTGGACAGTAGCAACAGGGCATCGTTACAGACACTGAGTAATATGCTAGGTAGAGCAACGTGATGACGTTCATTTAAGGGAGCCACTTGCAAGGTTGGAAGCAGGTGACACAGAAACATTTATAGTTTCCAAACGTATTGGAAAAACAGCATATGTGCTGGAGGATAGTAAGGGAAACAGATTATACGGGTCGTATAATATACATAGTCTACGAAAATATGTGTCATAAAGTGAGTGTGTTTAGCTGGCGAGCCAGCCTATCAAATGAGTAAGTGTGGTATTTGGTGCGTGGGAGGAGCTGGTCTTCAAGGCAGGCGTATCAGAAGTCGCACAGGGGGGTAGTATGTAAGTAAATGAGAGTTTTTAAGGTACAGGGAAATATGACGGGATTGTCGGATGCTCTTGAGCACTAAAATGTCTCAATACACCAAGGCCAGAATTTGGTAGCGCTGGTGAATTCCCATTTGCCTCCAAGAGATGGGT
Source organism: Meconema thalassinum (assembly GCA_946902985.2). NCBI lineage: Eukaryota > Metazoa > Arthropoda > Insecta > Orthoptera > Tettigoniidae > Meconema > Meconema thalassinum. The sequence goes on along the minus strand of OX336399.1, from coordinate 13,487,686 downwards.
GAGCGCTTGTACATGGTATTTTTGCTTAAGGCGTCCACGAGGCAAAAGATGGGCCATCAGAATGCGAGACAGTCCTTCATGAAACTCATACATATCAGCACACGTGATTTCTGTTTACGGCCTCGCCATGTAAGATTTGTAAGTGTGTAATTTAAGATAATTTGTACAGAGGTATTATTTGTGTGAGAAGAACTGATCTGTGTTGAGAACTAGTATTAAGTAGAATATGGTCTACGGGAACTTAAGAAGACAGGGCGATTACGGCACAGAAATATTTGGTGTTATATGTAATGCACATTTACGGTTTTTTTTTCAGAAGTCAATATTAATTTAATCATCTTTAAAGAGAGATTAAGTATTATGGTCACGAGGCGCTGCCACAATAGTGTGATCGTGTGCTCAGTGATAAGTGAGATTAAATTTCACCATAAGGAAGGGACCTCCAGTGAAATTAGGAAGTTCTATGGTGATATAAATATATCAGAACACCTTCAATGCGTGTGATATGACATCAAAAATACATAGTGCTCACACATTTATTATGTCTATTTCTCCAACATAGAGGAATTTGAGAGGCGGAAATATCCGTGGAACACTATTTTATATGAGAAACATTGGACTGGTTGCAAAGTGCAATCCATAGTGACAACAAACTTTGACGCAAAGTGCGTGAAGAAAAATTATGAGTGTATATATCTGTAATTTAGGGAGATTTCATTTATGTAATATGTATTTTGGATGGGGTTTATTAACGTGTCTGGGATAATCGGATAATGGACCGTCGTCACGGTAAATCATCCGATGATCCGAGGCGAATATGTAACGTGTTTTTCGCGGGGTTTTTATGCAACTGGCATAAGTCAGTAGGAAGCCATTCTATATTTATTTACGCGGCAAATTGTTCAGCCAAGAGAATTTTTCATGTTAATTTATTATTATTATTAATTTATTATAATTATTATTTAGATATTTTCGGAGCATTTTATAAAAATTATTAGCATTCAGATAGGGTTTCTATGTCTTAGAAAACGCTATCATGCAAATTATTACGAACGACGATATCATAGAAAATTATCTGATTACGGAATTTTACGGAGTTTTTGTCAGTTATGGTATTTGAGAGAGATGACTCACTGGGAATTCAAATACAAGCTGATTCCTGTCGAGAAGAATTACGCAAGTGGGCTCGCATCGTCCAGGAAAGGCGAATTGTTGAAACGGAACCCTCCCGCCGAGTGTAATGACCCAGAGGAGGGGAAGATAGCGCGGCGTGCTCAGCCAATCAATGAGGACTACGTAAGCTAGTAGACGGCTCCGGAGTGGGGAGCCAACGTGTGCATATATCGTTCGACGCGCCGTCGAAGGAGGACAATCTGTGAAATACTTGACGAGTATGTTGTACGCGGGAATCGCTCCGATGTTCCGTGGATTGGAGGACTAACTTTTGTAAAACTTAACCAGTGTGGTTATACGAGTGTTTGGGTCCGATGTACGGACCATAGAATTATCTAATCTACCAGTATATCATCAAACATCGACAAAGATGACGACATCCAGGAGACTGTGGGAAGCTCACAGCATCATCAAGTACGAGGGAAATGCTTTGGCAATTTCCAGTGGTAAGCGCAAATGACGCAGAAATACGCAATCTCTCATTTTCTTTGTTTTACATTTCATATTTCAGTAACTTCATAGCTTGGAAATAAGAGTAAAATCCATTTATCAGACTCCGTTTTCACGTAATTTTCTATCGGTAATATTCAAATCACAACGCTCCAATTTAAGTTTTATACTTATTATTATTATTAATTTTGCTATACTTGTTTTATATAATAAATTCATTTCTTTTACAATGCAATCTTTGCTTTCAGTAGGTAGCATTAGATATAGACCAATTACTTCTCCTGATACAATTGTTTGTTGGGTTAATGATCAAATCATACCACTATCTGAGTGAATAGAGTCTTGAATGTGTTCTGCCAGAGCTAGACGTTGTTAAATACAAATTTAGATTTCAACATTGCATTGAGGTCTTGGCGCCCATAAAACAACATAGCTTAGGCAAAGGTAAACAGTTACATTTCTCACCCAACAGTTAGGAGCTAGCAAAACGTTTCAAACTGTGGAGACTGTGTGGAAAATTAGTGTAAGGTGCTTGGAACATGTAGGCTACGTAGGCTTTATTTGTAACCAGCAACCCGACCCGGCTTCGCCCCGGAACAGTTATGAATGCATTACGTGATAAGCGTTTTTTTTTTCAATGTCAATTAACAACGACCAATATCCGTTTTACGTCTCGGCATGATGAGTTAAAATCACTGACTAGACTATTAATTATATTATCATGGAGATAGCATGTGCAACAAATTCTTGTCAGACGTAATTTAAGAATGGCGAGGTGCATGAAACACAAATACCCCTTCCGTACAATCTTAATTTGACTGTGAATTTTACCGAACGAAAAGTTCACAGGCGAAATGAAGAAAAGCCGAGTTGCACTTCCAGGGAAACTCCAAACACAACCCCTCTTCTCAACACGACTCGACAGTTCGCTGCTGGCTGTATCTGGGGCAATAAGCTCGTCCGCTAGCTAAGCTGTAACTGGGGTGATAGACTCGCCCCTAGCTAGCTCGTAAACTGTCGCCTCAGTATCTGAATGGAGATTGTTGGAAGAAATGAAAACGTAAAAACACTTATAGTAGGCGATGTATTGAAAATAGAGATATGCTCTCCCGGGCTGTTGTTTTAGAACTTTCAATGCTGAACAATTCTTACACTCATAGTATATTATATATTTGTAACGGTTTTCCCAGCGCAAGCTTAAAAAGCGCACGGACGCCAGTTTTTTTTTCGACCTTTTCACTGAAATCGTTTAGTGCTTGACTTACTTTAGTCATAAATAAATTATTTTCTACAGAAACCTTCCTCGAGGTATCCTTTACAGAATGGTGAAAACCGCATCAAAATCCATTCAGTGATTCTCGAGATTACCCGTGACATCCAAGAATCGGGGACTTAATTTTATACTAATTAGAGATTATACGCCAATCAGTATAATTTACCCCTTCCGTCCAATCTCAAATTGACTTGTGTTACACATGCGAAATGAAAAGAACCCCAGTTGCACTTCCAGGGAAACTCCAAACACAACCACCCTTCTCAGAAGTCTTAACTCAACACAACTCAACGGTTTGCTGCTGGCTGTATCTGGGGCAATAGGTTCGCCCGCTAGCTAGGCTGTAACAGGGATGATAGACTCGCCCTTAGCTAGCTCGTAAACTGTCGCATCAGTAGTTGAATGGACATGGTTGGAAGAAATGAAATCGTAAAAACACTTATAGTGGGCGATGTATTGAAGATAGACATATGCTCTCGCGAACTTTTTTGTAGAACTTTTCATGCTGAACAATTCTTACACTCATAGTATTTAGATATTTTTAACGGTTTGCCCAGCGTAAGCTTACAAAGCGCTCGGACGCCAGGTTTTTTTTCGACTTTTCCACTGAAATCGTTACTGCTCGGCTTCCTGTGATCATAAATAAATTAATCTCTACAGAAATTATCCTCGAGATATCCTTTTCAGAATGGTGAAAACCGCACCAAAATCCATCCAGAAGTTCTCGAGTTTACCCGTAACATCCAAGAATCGGGGACTGTGTTTTATACTAAGTAGATATTACCTGTATGCATATATATTGGCTAGCGGGCCACGTGGTGTTGGGGTAGCGCGCCTGTCTCTCATCCGAAGTCCCCGGGTTCGATTCCCGGATCCATTAGGGATTTTAGAAACAGACGTGGGGGCTGGAACCGGGTGCACTCAGCCTCGTGAGGACAATTGAGTAGCTGTGTGTCAGTGAGGCAGCGCCCCGGTCACGAAAACCAAGATTAAGGCTGACCACGCGTCACCCCACTATCTATACTCTGATTTCCAAAAGATGAACGGTGAAAGCTGTCAACCGCTTGAAGGGTGAGGTGAGGAGTGGAGACGAGAGGGGTAACGGTCTCCATGGCAACAGTGAGCAGTGTTGCAATGTATGGAGACACAGCAGTGAGCACATGGTTTGACGTAGTGTTCTACTGTGCCTTGACTCGTCACCGCCAGGCAGAGGGGCTAACATCCCCAGTATTTGTGTCTTCCTGCAAGTCTCTTGGAATGTTATGAGTCATGATCTGCCTCCGAGGCAACGCAGCATTTCCCCTCGTGCTAGCTTTGACAGCTGCCACCGTTCATTATTGGTAAATCAGAGTATACAAGCCAAATGGCTGGGCAGGAGTCGCTTGGTAGGCCTAGGCCCTTCATGGGCTGTAGTGCTAGGGGTTATTATTATATATTGTTTTTGGCTGTTGTTGTATTTTGAGTCCTCAGTCTTTTGACTGGTTTGATGCAGCCCTCCATCCCTCCCTGTCCTGAGCTAATCGTTTCATCTCTACATAGCTACCACACCCTACATCCAAGGCAATCTGTTTAACATAATCTAACCTTGGTCTACCCCTACAGTTCTTGTCCTCAACCCTTCCTTCCATAACTAAGCTTGCTATTCCTGGGTGTCTTAGTATGTGTCCTACCAACCTATCTCTTCTCCTCATTAGCAGTCGCCAGAAACATCTCTCCTCTCCCACTAGTCTCAATACCTCTTCGTTTGTCACCCTATCTACCCATCTGATCTTCATCATTCTCCTGTAACACCACATTTCAAACGCTTCAATTCTCCTCTTTTCTGCTGCACCAATAGTCCAAGTTTCACTTCCATAGAGCGCCACGCTCCAGACAAAGGCCTTCAAAAATGACTTCCTAATACCTAAATCTATATTCGATGTCAACAGATTCCTTTTCTGTTGAAATGCTTTCCTTGCCTGAGCCAACCTACTTTTTATATCATCTTTGCTTCGTCCATCACTGGTTATTTTGCTTGCTAAGTAACAGAATTCTCCTACTTCCTTCAGCTTTTCACCTGCCAATTTGATGTCCATAGAGGTTTCTGATTTATTTCGGCTGCATTCCAATATTTTTGTTTTACATTTATTAATTTTCATCATGAATTGTTTCCTCAAGACGGAGTCCATACCATTCAAATCCTCAGGCGTGTCGGCCAAGATGGCGATGTGATCAGCAAATCTCACAGTTGAAATTATTTGTCCTTGAATCTTCACTCCTACTTTACATTTTGGCTAAAAAAAAAAAGAAAAATAGGGGCAAACACATTTCGATCCGCCCCCGTAATTAAAGAGGGCTGATGTATGACAGCTACCGTAGGTATGCACTGTGGCTATATTTCCTATGATACTTTGTGTTGAATACATTTGTTGCAAATTTTTTCCTTTTCCTGGTTTGATAATATATGTTTGAACGCGTAGATACAGCCGTCAAAAGAGTAGGCCTACCGTAAGATAATCTGCAACTGTTAAAGAATCAAAAGCTGATTGCCATATTGATTAGCGTAGCCCATCTTCCGTGACTAGCTTGGTGGTTGGTTGGTTCCTTAGTTTAGGGACTGCGACAACGGGGTCATGTAGCCCCGTGTACTTTGAATGTCCGTCTGATAACCGGTGTTAATTGTGATGACTGTATTAGTGTGTATTATCTGTGATTCAGGTAAGGACTGCAGACGATCAATTTCAGGTAGTTTCTAGTTTTGCTACCAAATACTACCGTCAACGACACCTATATTCGAACTTGATTACTAGATGTCATCGCAACCGGCACTTGGCGACGAACGTTGGAACTTAATAGAGCGTTAATCAAATCTAACCTATAAATTTAGCTTCACACAATTGAAGTTAGTGGAAGGTTCTTTTACATGCCATAAATGTTTGGCATGGGACCGCCGACTTTACTTCCCCCTCCGAAGGAAGACATACTGAGGGATATTTAACGGTCTTAAATAATACGACTTCGGCCGGGTTTGAACCCGCGATCCTGGGCATAGAAGGTCAGCATGCTACCGACTACGCCACCGAAGCCACCCCGTGATTTGCTCGACCATGAAGTACGTAGCTTCAAATATGTCCTCAACATTCCAATGAGGCGGTTCTTGTTGCAGCATTTACCGAAATTTGTCTTGCGACACAATTGAGATCATTGCCTCGTCAAAATATATTATGTCTACTGAAGCATGTTTCCGCGATCGTCGGGACCGCTCCTCATATTCGGTACGGGCTGCTAAATCTTCCAGATATCCATGAAATATGATGATGGTATTGGATGTGTATTTCGATCAAACTAATGCGGCGTAGTTATTGCAAATGGATGAAAACGATTCACCGCGATGCCAAATGACTCGGTGAAATAAGTATCCTTCTTCGATGACATACAGTATATATAGCGTCTCCAAAATGTATATCTCCTGCTGAAATGCCTTATGTAGGGATTTTATAACGCACTTGCGCATGGCTTCGTCATTGAAAGGGGCAGATCACCTCGCTGTTCCGCTGATCATTGGGGGCAGATCACCAATTAAAGATGTACAAAGACGAGAAAGTAAAATCCTGAGGAGATTTTTTGTCCCAGTTTGTACTGAGGGTATTTGGATGCAAAGGAAATCCTAGGAACTTTATCAGCGTTCGGAGAAAATCTCGGACACATTCAGGAAAAGGCAATTGCAATTTTATGGGCGTATTCTCAGAATGTGTGATCACAGGCTGAGGTAAACAATTCTAAATCTTATTCTCTCAATGAAAGTTAAGAACATCTGGCTGGTTGAAGTTGGAAAAGACCTTCAGGAAACAAACATCTCAAGTGATATGGTACTGGACAGATATAAATTCAGGCAACTAGTTGACAATCATCAATATTAAAAAACACTATGTTATATATTCGCCAAATCAACACTATTAATATATAACATAAGTGTTTTTAATTATTCAATCAATACGGATTTACACAATTTGCTATTGTGGCAAATATTTGTGCTTATTATAATCATCAATATTTTCAGACCACCCAAACATTACAACCAACAGAACCTGGACGGAGAAGATGAAGAGATTTCGGGAGAACAAGAAAGCAAGATCACGGGCGTAACAATGTAAATAATAATAATAAGAAGAAGGCGACAGCCTTTCAAATCACCTAAGGGCAATGACCTTCTCCTTAGGCGGGGACCTTCGCTCATACTCATTAGGCGAGCAGTCCTGAGCAGTCCTAAATGGTAGCGAGGTACTTTTCTTGGCCAGATGGCAGTGTGAAACAGAACGTCGAAATTGAAGAGTACATCGTCTCAATTGTCGTGACAATGAACCTCCCAGGATCGGAACCCAGGACTAGGGTTCAGGAAGAACATTATTTAAGGTTATTATTATTATTATTATTACTCGCAGAACCGAGCGAGAAATCTCGCATGTTCATAAGCCACACTTTCCCCAATAGGTTTATAATAAGAGACTTAAGGAGAAAGGTTGTTATGTTTTTATTTGAACCAAATGATTATAGAACACTATTTACGTTTCAGGCGTCCCTACGGCTAAAATGTGAACTGGACAGCAATGCTACAGCAACGGTATTTGCAAATCGCACACTTCTTACAAAAAAGATATTTATGAAATTAGAATGCAATTCGTCACTGCTAATGTCATTTGTGTGCTGAGTCCATTGATTGCTAGCTTAGCTGTAACACTCACCGGTTATTCGATATTTATGAAATTATACGATTTGAGTAGACTACTCTTTCCTTTAAATTACTGTTTCTGAAATCCATGCAAAATGATAAAGGAAAGACCTCAGAATGTTAAAATGACATGAAACAGGCGTCACAGCGGCCAAAATATGAAGTGGACAGCAATTATGGAGCGTATCTTCCTGCAGCAACAGTATCTCCAAATCGCATACTTCGTACAGTTTTTCAAAAGTCACTTTTTAAAGCAATTATAGATATTTATGAAATTTGAGTGCAATGTGTCACTGGTAATGTATATTCTCTTTCATTTGAATGCTCATTTGTCACGATCGGTCGCTTGTGAGCGCCGCAGGAGGGATCTATTCTACTGCAATAATACTCTATATACGATGTGGTGATAGCAATGTGAGGAATTCATGTAGACTATTTACTATTCTCAGAGAATGAGAAATGGTCATAACAGGAAGTTGAAACAGGTTCTGTAAATATTGGCTGGTCTGCACTGTTGGAATAATAATGATTCAGAGTCACAAGGTAGTTCACTAGTTGGACTTGTTAGCTGGCATATGAGTGGTAGTATGGGAAGTCACCGCTAGCTGGGATGGCAGCACCTAAGGGGTGGTTAAGGTGGAATTGACCATAGACCTCAGTGGAGGGAGAGACGGACTCAGGTCCATCTCTAGTTGGATATAATGACATCCAAGATGGAAAAGGGAGCTCTTAGCAGACAGCCATCGCCGTGGAACGTGTGTTTGAGTTCAGTCCCGTGCGGACATGCCAGATTTCGAGTAACAGTAGGATTTAGTAGCGCTGAATCAGACCTGCATAAACTTCCGTCAGTATATTCAAGCAACTGTATATATTGTAAATACAATGACTGCTATACTTTAATAAACGACAGTAAGTTACGGGGAAGTATCATCTTTTATTCCGGAAGTTCCGGGACCAACCAACAAACCCAAATTCCCTAACTAGTAAACCGCTCGGCTAGAAAATTAGACCAGAGGAGGTGTCAACCTGCCAGACCATCTCACAGACAGGTAAGGTCACGGCACAATGGCACGGGTCTTACGATTACTAGGGGACCCGTGCGAGAAATCTCAACATCATTGTCGTGCATTAGCCTCGCAGAACAGTAATTATTAGGCTCGGCGTGGCACAGTTCAGACAGGGGCTATCGTCTAGTCTATTTGCTTAAACATTTTGTTTACAAACAGTGTCGACATTTATGATATTATACGATTTGAGTAGACTACTCAATCCTTTGATTTACTGTTTCTGAAATCCATGCAAAATGATAAAGGAAACGCATCAGAATGTTAAAATGACATGAAACAGGCGTCACAGCGGGCAAATTGTGAAGTGGGCAGCAATTATGCAGTGTATTTCCCTACAGCAACAGTATCTGCAAATCGCACACTTCGTACATTTTTAAGTAATTTTTTAAAGAAATTCTAGTTATTTCTGAAATTGGAGTGCAATTAGTCACTGCTAATGCATATTCTGTTTCGTTTGAATGCTCATTTGTCACGATTGGTCGCTTGTGAGCGCCGCAGGAGGGATCTATACTACTGAAATAATATATACTAGCGGACCAGTGCGAGAAATCCCGCAAGTTCATAAACCACACTTTCCCCAATACGTTTTGCAAATTGAACACTTTGTAATGGTTTCTATTGCCCTCACTTTTGCGTGACAAATGTTATGTTTTCTACTAAGATATGTTGTATTAATGGGCGCCAAGACCTCAACGCTATGTTGAAATCTAAATTTGTATTTAACAACACCTAGCTCTGGTAGAACACCTTCAAGAATCTTTACTCTCAGATCGTGGTATGATTGGATCATTAACCCAACAAACAATTGTATCAGGAGAAGGAATTGGTCTATATCTAATGCTACCTACTGAAAACAAAGATTGCATGGTTAAAAGAAATGAATTTATTGTATAAAAAACAAGTATAGCAAAATTAATAATAATAATAAGTTTGAATTTAAATTGGAGCGTTACGATTTAAATATTACCGCTAGAAAATTGCGTGAAAACGGAGTCGGATAAATTACTGATTTTATTCTTATTCCCAAGCTATGAATTTACTGAATTACTGAATATGAAACAAAGAAAGACGAGAGATTGCGTAGTTGTGTCATTCGCGCTTACCACTGGAAATTGCCGTAGCATTTCCCTCGTACTGGATGTTGAATGTAGATATGAAGATTTATGGTCCGAACATCGGAACCTACACGTACAACCACAACGGTTAAGTTTCACAAAGATAGTCACTAACTCCACTGAACATCGGAGCCACTCATTCGTGCAACCATACTGGTTAAATTTTATAACTATAGTCCTTAACTCCACTGAACATCGGAGCCACACACTCGCGCAACCATACTCGGCAAGTTCTATACAGATTGTCCTCGCTCCACGGCGCGCCAAACGATATATGCACCCGCCGCATCCCCACTCTTCAGCCGACTTCTTCACGCTCGCCCTCCACTGATTGGCTGACCCCTCACGCGCTATACTCCCCTCTTCTGGCTCATTACACTCGGCGGGAGGGTGAAGTCGATTGCCGTTCCATACATCCGCCTTTTCTTGACGATGCGACCCAGCCTTGCGTCATACTACTTGACAAGCATAAGCCTGTATCTGAATTCCCAGTGAGTCATGTCTCTCAATATACCCTAACTGACGAAACTCCGTAAAATTCCGTAATCACATAATTTTCTATGATATTGTCGTTCGTAATGATTTGCTTGATAGTGTTTTCTATAACATAGAACACCCATCTGTATGCTTATAATTTTATAAGAAAATGCTCCAAAAAATCAATTAATAATAATAATAATAATAAGTTAATAATAATAATAATAAGTTAACATGAAAATTTCTCTTGGCTGAACAATTTGCCGCGTAAATAAATATAGAATGGCTTCCTACTGACTTATGCCAGTGGCATAAAAACCCCTCGAAAAACACGTTACATATTCGCCTCGGATCATCGGTTGATTTACCGTGACGACGGTCCATTATCCGATTGTCCCAGACACGTTAACAAAAACCCATCCAAAATACATATTACATAAATGAAATCACCCTAAATTACATATATATACACTCATAATTTTTCTTTACGCACTTTGCGTCAAAGTTTGTCGTCATAATGGATTGCACTTTGCAACCAGTCCAATGTTTTTCATATAGAATAATGTTCCACGGATATTTCCGCCTCTCAAATTTCTCTATGTTGGAAAATAGACATAAATAATGTGTGAGCACTATGTATTTATGATGTCATATCACACGCATAGAAGGTGTTCTGATATATCTATATCACCAAAGAACTTCCTAATTTCACTGGAGGTCCCTTCCTTATTGTGAAATTAATCCCACTTATCACACGATCACACTATTGTGGCAGCGCCTCGTGACCATAATACTTAATCTCTCTTTAAAGTAGATTAAATTAATATTGACTTCTGAAAAAAAAAAAAAAAAAACCAGTAAGTGGGCATTACATATAACACCAAATATTTCTGTGCCGTAATCGCCCTGTCTTCTTAAGTTCCCGTAGACCATATTCTACTTAATACTAGTTCTCAACACAGAGCAGTTCTCCTCACACAAATAATACCTTTGTACAAATTACCTTAAATTACACACTTACAAATCTTACATGGCGAGGCCGTAAACAGAAATCACGTGTGCGGTTATGTATGAGTTTCATGAAGGACTGTCTCGCATTCTGATGGCCCATCTTTTGTCTCGTGGACGCCTTAAGCAAAAATACCCTGTTCAAGCGCTCGCCCATCTCTAGGAGACAAATGGGAATTCACCAGCGCTACCAAATTCTGGCCTTGGTGTATCGAGACATTTTAGTGCTCAAGAGCATCCGACAATCCCGTCATATTTCCCTGTACCTTAAAAACTCTCATTTACTTACATACTACCCCCCTGTGTGACTTCTGATACGCCTGCCTTGAAGACCAGATCTTCCACGCACCAAATACCACACTTACTCATTTGATAGGCTTGCTCGCCAGCTAAACACACTCACTTTATGACACATATTTTCGTAGACTATGTATATTATACGTCCCGTATAATCTGTTTCCCTTACTATCCTCCAGCACATATGCTGCTTTGCCAATACGTTTGGAAACTATAACTGTTTCTGTGTCAACTGCTTCCAACCTTGCAAGTGGCTCCCTTAAATGAACGTCATCACGTTGCTCTACCTACCTATTTCTCAGTATCTGTAACGATGCCCTGTTGCTACTGTCCACACATGCTAACCCTACTTTCCTCTGGTGTCACACCTCTACTCGACACTCTATGACCTAAAAATGTCACTTCTGACTGACAAAATGACGACTTAGACAGCTTCAAAGTGAACCCTGCCTGATCTAACTTCTGAAAAACTATATTTAAATGACGTAGATGCTCCTCAAAACTGCGTGAACTAATTACCATATGATCAATGTAAATGGTTACAAACTCTCCTGTGTCATCCCCTAATGCGATGTTTAAAGCCCGAATTAAAGCTGCTGAACTACTCTTTAACCCATAAGGTGTTCTACAAAATTGATAAAGGTTATATTTATGACTAAAAGCTGTAAATGGTCTATCTTCGTACATAAGTGGCACTTGCCAAAAACTGGAACTCAAATCTACACAAGTGAAATACTTCTTCCCCTCAAATGTTTGCATTAATTCCTCTATTGACATAGATTTCAGCTGATCTGAACTAATTCAACTGTTAACCAAAGGAGCGTCTAAACAAATACGAACCGTGCCGTCGGTCTTGGGTACCGTGATCAAAGAATTAACATATGGACTGTTAGAATGCTCAATAATCCCATCTTCAAGCATCTGGTTAATTTGTGCCTCAACTGCACTCTGATAAGCGAAAGGTACAGGATATATATATATGTCCTGTGAATACTGACCTATCAATAACGTTCAATGAATGTGTATAGCAATTGGCCATACCAATGCGATCCTCAAAAACTCTCCTATTACACAATAACACATCATAGAGCCGAACACACTGTTCATCCTCTATATTTCCCTGAAATGCAGCATCACGTAACGAGTCCTTTAGACTACTGTTCGTAATCACACTGCCCACAAAACATGGAGAACCCCGCTCTACGGCTGGCGATATCTCATTTAAAGTACAAATCACACCTACACTACTTCTCTGAATATGGTCATTGAACGCTACTTCTACTTCAGAATCTCCCCATTAAAATTTCAAACTCCCTACATCATAACATAAGTTACCAGACTCTCTACTTAGCCACTCTGAACCCAAGATAACACTGAATACTAAATTTGGAATTACAAGGCAAATCTGCTTCTCTACATGATTATTAATTTTAATGTCTACTAAAACTTGCTTAGAAATTACTTTAGACCTCTTCCCAACAGCTGTGATAACAAAAGTGCTTTTAATTGGCATCTCCTCGAAATTTACTCCAGTTCCTTTCATTTTATCATAAAATGCACTACTTATGCAACTCTTCGTGCAACCACTATCAATTAAAACATCTGTGTACGCCTCGGACACGTTAAATTTAACTATGGGGCTCTTACTAGCCACTTCCCGAATAATACCTTCATCATTTAGTTCACGTAATAATTCATTTCTTACATTTAGGTCATAGGGTTCCTGTATAAGTGTATGGACAGGGCATGTTACAGACTGAGATTCTGACCTTACATCGCAGCCTGGTTCGTGTTTAAAGAACCGCTACAGCTGGCTGTAGTACTACTAACTACGGCACTGGTCTGGTTGTTCTGGGTTGTATTAACGGTATCTCTCTGTCCGTTATTACCATTGGGCTGATTCCCTCCTTAACCCCTGTTCTGGTTATAATTATTATTATTATTATACCGCCCTTGGTTACCCCTATAATCGTTATTTCGGCCTTGATTTCCCCTGAAATCATTTCTACCTTGGTAGTTCGTACCATACCCATTTCCTCTGTACTGGTTATGCTGATTATTATTATTACTATTTTGGTTCCCCCTATTTTGAACGCTGGCCCCTTCGCCACTGTTCCCTTGAACTTCCTGGTTCCTATTCTCATTAGCCTGTTATTATTGTTACCCTGGTTCCTACCGAAATTCTCCTCGTAATCGCCTCTTCCCAGAGCATCGAATGCACTCAATAAATTCTCCACTTGTGAGATAGATTTTAACATTTTGGATACAGGCAGCTTCTTTGATTCTGTATGGAAAATGTCTTAGTAATAGCCTGACAACATCACTCTCCTCCTTCAAACCATCTAGATATTTGCACGTTAATACCTGTCCTAAAAAGTACTCGGTCATAGTGTAGTTGCCTCGCGGGTTATATTTCCCACACACAATTCCCTCACGATGCTGAGACTGAATGACCTCATTCCAAAATTTCGCACAAAATTTAACTTTGAAATCTGTAATATTCTCAAAATTGTCTCTGTAGACAGCAAACCAGTTTCTTGTCTCCCCTACAAACGCTTGCTCTAAAATTTCAACTACCTGGCACCACTCAACACTACCATCTTCCAACCTCTCCCCGAATTTATTTTCTATAGTATTCATGTACTCCATTGGACAACCCTGCCGATTACTAAATTTGCCTAGTTCTATTTCCCTGTGTGTGCTATTCACATAAACTGGCCTACTCTGGCTATTTTCCTGCCTAATTCTAGCTTTCAACTTCTGTTCTAATTCAGCAATTTTCTCCTCAGCTTTTCTTTCGATATTAGTTACAGTTAACCTAATGCTCCCTTCCGATGCTTCAACTTTACCACTTAACTGAGCTTGTTTCTCATTAATCTCATTAATGCTTTCCTTATTCCTCTCCCTTAAGGCATTAACTTCAGTGATTATTTCTGCATGTACTTTATCAATTCTTCCCCCCAGCTGTTCTTTAACCTCTTTTGTTGCTACCTGAATCTTATCAATTTCTCCCCCCAATTGCTTTTTGACCAGCTGTGTTTCAAGTTGCACTAGTTATTTTAAATTTTCAGCCTGTGTACTGATTCTAATTTCCAACTCCTCCTGTACTTTTCCTAACTTTTTGTCTACATCTGCTACAATTTCTTTAGCCTTCTCTTCCATCACCCCTCTGATTTCTCCTCTAATCTGCTCAAATTTCTTATCTAATTTTAGATTGTTCTCTTCAAATTTCTCATTTAATTTATTGCTCACTTCCTTACTGCTCTGTTCCAATTTAGCATTTAAACTATCACTCATCTCCCTATTACTCTCTTTATTTTCCCTACTATTTTGTTCAAGTTTAGCGTTTAAAGCTTCAGTACTCTCTTTATTTTCCCTACTATTTTGTTCAAGTCTAGAGTTTAAAGCATCAGTACTAATTTTGTTTTGTTGCATAAATTGGAGAAGCAAACTCTCTAACCCTGCTTGACTGTTTTGATTACCCCCCTCAGTATCGGGATTTACCTCCGACATCCCTGTACTGCTTTCATTTCCAAGACTAGCCATACTGCTCGTATCTTCACTATCCAACTGGTGACCACTACGCAACTTCATCTCTTCCTCAGCACTACCCATGCTGATACACACCGATAAATGAAAAACCCCCAAAATACAGGCACAGAAATATATACCCTTCTCCTTCCACAAATGTTATTAGGTTTTCAGCCCCAAGTTGGTAGCGACAAATGTAATGTTTTCTATTGCCCCACGTTGGGCGCCAAATGTAATGGTTTCTATTGCCCTCACTTTTGCGTGACAAATGTAATGTTTTCTACTAAGATATGTTGTTTTAATGGGCGCCAAGACCTCAACGCTATGTTGAAATCTAAATTTGTATTTAACAACACCTAGCTCTGGTAGAACACCTTCAAGAATCTTTACTCTCAGATCGTGGTATGATTGGATCATTAACCCGACAAACAATTGTATCAGGAGAAGGAATTGGTCTATATCTAACGCTACCTACTGAAAACAAAGATTGCATGGTTAAAAGAAATGAATTTATTGTATAAAAACAAGTATAGCAAAATTGATAATAATAATAATTAGTTTGAATTTAAATTGGAGCGTTGCGATTTAAATATTACCGCTAGAAAATTACGTGAAAACGGAGTCGGATAAATTACTGATTTTACTCTTATTCCCAAGCTATGAATTTACTGAATTACTGAATATGAAACAAAGAAAGACGAGAGATTGCGTAGTTATGTGTCATTCGCGCTTACCACTGGAAATTGCCGTAGCATTTCCCTCGTACTGGATGTTGAAGTGAGCTTCCCATAGCCTCCTGGACGTCGTCATCTTCTTCGTTGTTGATGATATATTTGTAGATATGAAGATTTATGGTCCGAACATCGGAACCAACACGTACAACCACAACGGTTAAGTTTTACAAAGATAGTCGCTTACTCCACTGAACATCGGAGCCACTCACTCGTGCAACCATACTGGTTAAATTTTATAACGATAGTCCTTAACTCCACTGAACATCGGAGCCACACACTCGCGCAACCATACTCGGCAAGTTCTATACAGATTGTCCTCGCTCCACGGCGCGCCAAACGATATATGCACCCGCCGCATCCCCACTCTTCAGCCGACTTCTTCACGCTCGCCCTCCACTGATTGGCTGACCCCTCACGCGCTATACTCCCCTCTTCTGGCTCATTACACTCGGCGGGAGGGTGAAGTCGATTGCCGTTCCATACATCCGCCTTTTCTTGACGATGCGACCCAGCCTTGCGTCATACTACTTGACAAGCATAAGCCTGTATCTGAATTCCCAGTGAGTCATGTCTCTCAATATACCCTAACTGACGAAACTCCGTAAAATTCCGTAATCACATAATTTTCTATGATATTGTCGTTCGTAATAATTTGCTTGATAGTGTTTTCTATAACATATAATTTTATAAGAAAATGCTCCAAAAAATCAATTAATAATAATAATAAGTTAATAATAATAATAAGTTAACATGAAAATTTCTCTTGGTTGAACAATTTACCGCGTAAATAAATATAGAATGGCTTCCTACTGACTTATGCCAGTGGCATAAAAACCCCTCGAAAAACACGCTACAACTTCTTACAAAAATTGATATTTGAGAAATTAGAATGCAATTTGTCACTGATAATGTCATTTGTGTGCTGTGACACTTAGGCCTACCGGTTATTCGATATTTATGAAATTATACGATTTCAGTAACCTACTCATTCCTTTGATTTACTGTTTCTGAAATCCATGCAAAATAATAAAGGAAATACCTCATAATGTTAAAATGACATGAAACGGGCGTCACATCGACCAAAATGTGAAGTGGACAGAAATTATGGAGCGTATTTTCATACATCAGCAGTGTCTGCAATTCGCACAGTTCGTACATTTTTTTAAAGTCATTTTTTAAAGAAATTATTGATATTTATGGAATTACTGTAGAGTGCAATTCGTCACTGCTAATGTCTATTCTCCTTCATTTGAATGCTCATTTTCACAATCGGTCGCTTGTAAGCGCCGCAGGAGGGATCTATACTACTGAAATAATATATATGATGACTAGCGGACCCGTGCGAGAAATTTTTCATGATCAAAAACCACACTTTCCCCAAGAGGTTTATAATGAGAGCCTTAAGGAGAAAGGTTGATAGTTTTAAGGTTTTAGATGACAACTCATAATTACAGCAACAGTATTTGCAAAATGCACACTTCGTACTGATCCCAACGGTGTTAGGCTGACTGGTGTCGAACGTGGATCTCTGAGATAAATGTGTACAGACTAGAGATACCAGCAAGAAACGAACACAAGATCTTTTGAGGGAGTTTAAGCTATGAAAACCCCTAGAGAAAATACACATTAAATCACTGTTGTGATATGAACAAATTCTGACATTATTTGTTAATATAATGCAGGAAATAGTAGCAGAATACTGCAGTATTGGGCTGTAGGATGCATACAATTCTGGACTTAGCGCAGAGAGTTTGAGCTCTTGACAGTTTGTAAATGACTCTAGAATTGAGGCGTGGTTTCGTGGAGCCATGTCAGTCACTGTGACCTACTTATGCTGTCTGGAACAAGTCAGGACGGTAATATATGGGCAAGTTATTCCCCGTTACAGAATGAAAGGTTCAGGGGGATGAGGAGATACCAGAGTAATTTAATGATTACTCGTGATTGGAGTAACTCAGAGACATGAGGATTGCACCTATGTAAATGAATGGCCAGGAGGCTAATTATCAAGCCGTTAAACAATGAAATCGAGGCAGATTTAATGTAACGCGCATTGACACCGTAGATATGAGGCCAGCGACAGGATCTGACCATGTCTTCGGGGATGTACCGATGACGCCGCGTGGGGACGCGCTGGCAAAGGCAATTAATATTAATTAATTGGCCGATCGATCCTCGAGCACACAGACGGATATGTGATCAGCGAGTAAAAATGAACCATAAAAACGTTATTTCAAGACCAGAAATATACGGAGAGAGGAGATGACGCTGCAAGGAAATTTTCGACCTACTTTTTGTCTCCAAACGGATATAAGGTCAGTGGAACGAACAGTCGGGGTCAGTCGAACCGCACTTGAGTGCAGAGAGCACGTCACCCGAGTCCAGGACGGGACGCGCGGACTTCAGTATGTTGAGTGCTCAGCAACATAATAGCCATGCAGGAAGGCATTATTAAGAACAATTAATAAGGACAGTCGTGCCATACTTTTATAGTCGGCATTACGAGGGATTCCTATCGAGTACGCAGGAAATGTACCGTGTGATATACAAGGTAGGACAATTGAAAGTGGTAATTGTACAAGTACAATGGACGAGTGCAACATATAAGCTATTGGTTAGACATATAATAGGATGTCGGATTGCGCAGATATAAACTTTGTTATGCAAGTGGTGAAATTTCGCAGGAATACCACTGTAACTAATGCTCAGGACGATGTGGAAGTATAGTTAGGCGATATCAGGAAATTTATCCAAGGATATAAATTGATAGACAGATTGGGGGACCGCTAGTAATCCTTAGGCAGAGAATCGAGACTTTTGAACGAGATGCGGATAGCAGTGAAGGATAGATCTTCAACGCCTGCATTTTTGATATTCTGCAAGGAAAGGTCAACCATTAAGAAATGTACATAGCGATCGTGTGATTTTAGTGATGATCATTTAAATATATGTAAAATTAGCAGTGTAATAAGTGATATAACGTGTTGTGTGAATAAGGAAGCAACAGCTTCAACATTGAAAAGCAAAGTGCAGTGTGTTTTGTAAGGCAAAAATTATGTAAAATGTGTGTGGAAAGTGTAAGAATGCCTTGCTAATTTGCAAATTATGGTGGGCATTACTGGAAGCAAACGTGGTCGGAGCCACCAGATTAACCAATGTGAGTACCCAAAAACCATGATTTTGTAGTAATTATAGTCCACTGTATGTTGAGTGATTTCAAAATTTATAGAATATGCCAATAAGAGTCAATTTTGGGAGGTAGAACCTCGAGATATTAATATTGTGTTGATTTTAGTCAAGTTGAGGTGTCTTTGTACATCATTGAGTGGATAAATCGTTACCACTAATGTAAAAATGGCAATTGATTTATATATAAAGTTAACGTAACGAACACGGATGTTCGGTTATTGAATATGGTTACATTGTGTCGGTATGGGGAATCTATGTCAGTAATAATAATAAGAATAAATGAATGCACATCAGGGAAAAATGGTTGTAAGGAAAAGATATATGCTAATTGGAATACGTGTGTATCCAAGCAGTAGTATTATACGTGAAGGGCTAAGCAAAGGAATTCAATATCAGAGTATATTATGATAATGGAAATAAATGTGCAAGGATACAGGAACTGGAAGGGTTTAATAGAGAATTGAATTCGCAGCTTGATGAATAAGCTTGTAAGAGTAATTGATAGATTTTATCTTACTAATTAAAGGACGGGATCATATCACCATGATCATGGGGGACAGGTAATCTAAGCGGCGTGTGAAATCTCGTATAGCCTAGGGCGTACAGAGATATTATTATTTGCCAGAGCGTTTACTGAAAGGGAACCCTAGCTCTGAGGATTGCTATGAAATGTTCCGGGTTCGAATCCAGTGGTGTATGGGAGGATAACAATGGACACCTCAGCATGACACCTGATATCGACCGAGAACTAGCTATTGAATAAATTCAGCTCCTGAGAGTGAATTTTTGACGGCAGGATGTGCCTGACCGTGCCATTTAACAAGATGCCGGCTAGCCCAATTCGACATGTGTATGATGAATCTCGTTCCTTCATATAATGTAAATGGACCTGTTGAGGCCAGCTATTAATATCCTAAGGTTAGGAGTAAATGCTTAAACAATTCCATACCCTATCTTGCATACAGTTTAGTTAGATCATATGGGATGTGCAGGCCAGTGAGACTGCACTATTGTATTTAAAGCCACATGCTACTGCTTGGAGATAAAGAAAGAGGGAACATCGCGAGGGACGGAGCAAGTGTTTTGTTACCGCCCGACCCAGACCAATTCTATACAGGAAGAGCCGAGGGAGAGATTTTAAACGACCCTTGGAGGGTGACATTTAGAGTGAACAGACTTTGAAACCCTGTTTGTAATAAAAGAATCATTGTTGTATTGTATAATGAATTGTGTGGTTTGAAACACATTGATAACATTGTGGTGTTTGAAGCCATATTTTCAGTGTTGCCTTAGTAAACAAGTGTTTAGTGCTTTTCAGTCGGTCAACACGAATGTCGTGTTGACCGACTGAAAAGCACTAAACACTTGTACACATTGATAATTAAGGATCATTCTGATAACTTAATACTTGGCTAACTTATCAGTTGTTGAAAGTTGCATTTTTATACTGACATTGTCGCCTCTTTCCGAAGGTGGACACTAGATGCCATAGGCTATGCCCACGCAAGGGTAGCATAATATACCATCCGACACAGCGGTAACGGAATCTTTGAAATCGAACTCATGACGGCATACAGTGGAACTGCATAAAGTGGAACTGCATAAGAGTGGAACTGCAGAAAGGGGTATAACTACAAGTAACAGTGGAGTTGCAAGTAAATAGGATGTGCAACCCATAAATTGGTTAATGCATGGTAGAGCATTTTGGTGGGAAGAGAAATACAGAACACAATTGTACGCATAATGTAAAGTAGGATGTGTTGAGAATAAACAACTAGATTGGGAAATTAAAGTAGTCACAATAGGTGACGTAAGGTTGTAAGTACAGTTTTATGTGGAATTTGCCAGTGCGTCAGCGCACTTGAGAATGAATTTTGTGGTAATCTCATGGTAAATGAATGAATAATCATTTGGATTTACGAGGATAAAGTGCGAATATTAGTGGATTGAAGGAATAATTTTGCATTGTTTTATGTATTATTGTTGGGATTGTGTTTTTGTTTGTGTGAAGCCATGATTTAGAGGTCAATTAAAGTCTTTAGAATAGAGTTGTGCTTTATTATTGTAGAGTTGATACTTTTTAGTCTCAGATCAAAAATATGCAACTGCTCAGTGGGTGGACGGTACACGCCTGAGGACTGATGCTAGCTGGAGGCAGAAGCATGTTTTCCATGGAAATTATTCACAAGGGTACAGTACATTTTTTAAAGTCATTTTTCAAAGAAATTATAGATGTCAATGAAATTATAGTGAAATTTGTCACTGCTAATGTCTATTCTCTTTCATTTGATTGCTCATTTCTCACGATCGGTCGCTTGTGAGAGCCGCAGGAGGGATCTATACTACTGAAATAATATATATGATGATATACTTATGATATGATGCTTACCTTACCTTACCTCGTGGCACTACAGTCCATGAAGGACCTTGGCCTGCTCCACCACAGTCTTCCAGCTTTTCCTATCCCGTGCACGCCTCCTCCTAGCTCTGACACGTAGCATCCTGAGATCCTCCTCGACATCGTCCAGCCAGCGCTTTTTCGGTCGCCCCCGTCCCCGCTTTCCAGTGGGCCGCCCATGGAAGACCTGATACACCATCCTTGACTCCGGCATTCGCTCGACATGTCCAAGCCACCGAATCGGGGAACTCTTGACCTCTGCGACGATAGTATGGTCCCCATACAGATCATAGATCTCCTTGTTGGTGAGGAGGCGCCACACTCCACGATCACACATAGGCCCATACATCTTACGGAGTACCTTCCTCTCCCACCTGTTCAACAAATCCTCATTCCTCCTAGTCAACACCCATAGGTGACAACAGGTCGGATGACTGTCTTATAGTTTTCTTACAACTGCGTGATAGCGTTCTTGATCGCAGCAGATGGGAGAGACTGAAGTAGCTTCGGTTCCTGAAGCGCAGTCTCTCATTGAGTTCCTCGAGACAGTCAGATCCCTCGGTGATAGTCGATCCAAGGTACTTGAAAGTGCTGGTCTTAGCGAAAGTCTTATTACTATCAATAACAAGCTCCTGAGGTACCTCACCCTGCCTCACGGTGGTCATATACTTTGTCTTCGTGCTATTCACCCTCAGCCCAGCTCCTGAAGCCATCTGGCCCTCTTCACATCTCCTGATGTCCTTCCCAGCAACGAAACATCATCCGCATATGCAAGACACTGGATTGGCCTATTAAACAGTGTTCCTGCCGCTTCACTCTGATATCCAACAAAACTGCGCATTGTACCCTTATCACTTATAGTGATATTTCGAATAAGCCTCTCCAATACTAGGTTAAACAAAACACAGGAGAGTGGGTCACCTTGCCTCAAGCCTTGGTTGACTCTGAACTCACGTGAATATTCTTGCTGAACTTTTACTTTACACTTAGTGTTCGTAAGTGCCATCCGTACTAGCCTGATGATCTTCTTAGGCACTCCAAGATGGTCCAATGTTTCATACAGAAAACTCCTCTTAATGCTATCGTATGCTTTTTGAAAGGCGATATACAACTGATGGACCGGTATGTTGAATTCATAGCATTTCTCCAGCATACATCGGATGGTAAATATGTGGTCCGTAGTTGAGCGATTCCTTCTGAAACCACACTGGTAGTCCCCAAGACATTGCTCCGCAAACTCTTGTAGCCTCGCTGCGATGATACTCGTTAGCACCTTGTAACCGGGTGAGTTAGCCGAGGTCGTTACGGCATGACTGCTGGCAGTCGCTCACATCCGGGAGGCGAGGAGGTTCGAATCCCCCCGCCGGCAACCTTGAAGATGGTCTTCTGTGGTTTCCCATCTTCCTTCCAGGCAAATGCCGGGGTTGGTCCCTAACTATAGGCCACAGCCGCTACCTTCCAACTCCTCGACCTTTCATTCCCACTTTCCTCCCCAACGGTACTTGTAGCTCACTCATTGGGTGTCCGTCTCGAAGCAGCTACAAAAACTGGCGAGCCGAACATGTCCTCGGACACTCCCGGCACTAAAAGCCATACGCTAAGAAAAAAAAAAAAGAAAAAAAGCACCTTGTAACCCATGTTGAGGAGTGAGATACCTCGGTAGTTGTCACATCTCAGCTTCGAGCCCTTCTTGTGCCCAGGAAATACGATGGCTATCCCCCACTCATCAGGCATCTTTTCTTCTTCCCAAATTTTCTTGATCACAGTATAGAGCTGTCCATGAAGATAGCTGCCACCTTTCTTCAACATCTCTGCCGTGATCAAGTCTTCGCCCGGCGCCTTGTTGTTCTTTAAACGCTTGATGGCTTCGTTTACTTCAGCCCTGGAAGGCGCCTCGACTAATGGGTCGGGCCCCCCTTGATAGATGTCCTCATCCTGCCCACCCTCACTCTCACTGAGTTCGTTCAGGACATGCTCGAAGTATACAGCCCATCTCTCCAGGATACGTCTTCCTTCCGTCACCAGATTGCCTTCTGAGTCCTCGCACATGGTAGTCCGCGCTTGGAAGCCTCCCTTCTCTCTCTTGATGCACGAATATACACACATCAAAAAAAGTTTTGCATCACCTCGGTTCCCAGATCTCCGGCATATAGACGTTGACTGTGTATATTGTATCCAAGATACAGTCCCTTTGACTGTTCATAGATGTCACTAAAACTGCTCAAAGATGTAAACAACCATGCATGAGCAGGGCCTATTAGACGGAGGGGGTACGACAGCCGATCAGTTCCAGTCATTCCACCAGGACGAAGGTACGCTGCTCATGTTGTCTGTAGTTCTACCATGCCTAGAAGGTCAATACCGCAGTTCGATCGCGTCCGCATTGTTACTTTGTGTCAAGAAGGGCTCTCAACAAGGGAAGTTTCCAGGCGTCTCAGAGTGAACCAAAGCGATGTTGTTCGGACATGGAGGAGGTACAGAGATACAGGAACTGTCGATGACAGGCCTCGCTCAGGCCGCCCAAGGGCTACTACTGTAGTGGATGACCGCTACTTACGGATTGCCGCTCGGAGGAACCCTGACAGCAATGCCACCATGTTGAATAATGCGTTTCGTTCAGCCACAGGACGTCGTGTTACAACTCAAACTGTGCGCAATAGGCTGCATGATGCGCAACTTCACTCCCGACGTCCATGGCGAGGTCCAGCTTTGCAACCCCGACACCATGCAGCGCGGTACAGATGGGCCCAACAACATGCTGAATGGACCCCACGGAATTGGCATCACGTTCTCTTCACCGATGAGTGTCGCATATGCCTTCAACCAGACAATCGTCGGAGACGTGTTTGGAGGCACCCTGGTCAGGCTGAACGTCTTAGACACACTGTCCAGCGAGTGCAGCAAGGTGGTGGTTCCCTGATGTTTTGGGGTGGCATTATGTGGGGCCGACGTACGCCACTGGTGGTCATGGAAGGCTCCGAAACGGCTTTACGATACCTGAATGACATCCTCCGACCCATAGTGCAACCATATCGGCAGAATATTGGAGAGGCATTTGTCTTCATGGACGACAATTCTCGACCTCATCGTGCACATCTTGTGAATGCGTTCCTTCAAGATAACGACATCGCTCGACTACAGTGGCCAGCATGTTCGCCAGACATGAACCCTATCGAACATGCCTGGGATATGTTGAAAAGGGCTGTTTATGGACGTCTTGACCCATCAACCACTCTGAGAGATTTACGCCGAATTGTCGTTGAGGAGTGGGACAATTTGGACCAACAGTGTCTTGATGAACTTGTGGATAGTATGCCACGGCGAATACAGGCATGCATCAATGCAAGAGGACGTGCTACTGGGTATTAGAGGTAGTGGTGTGTACTGCAATCTGGACCACAAATGCTGAAAGTCTAGCTGTATGATGGTACAACATGCAATGTGTGGGTCTCATGAGCAATAAAACGAGCTGAAATGTTGTTTGTGTTGATCTCTATTCCCTTTGTATTTAACGGTTCCGGAACTCTTGGAACCGAGGTGATGCAAAACTTTTTTTGATGTGTGTATGATATGATGCTGCTATAATAATAATAATATCGTATGGCCTCGGGTGCCTGGTGCAAGCTTTGTTAATTGCCACCCTGAGGGTAGCTTGCATGTCGAATTTCGTCGTTCCTTTGAACGCTATGAAAGTCAAGGAGGTTAGATATCTAAACTCCTTGACACTACAGCGCTTTCAAGTAGAGAATGGAGGAACTTTGTGTTGGCGGAAAATCCCGAGATTAATTTTGCCATTGAACACGGCCTACTGAATTCAAATGGGTACTTTAACATGCCAACAACGTATGACATGAGTATCGTGATTTTTGTCGCCTTCAAAAATCACTTACCATGGCCAGGGGCGAACCTGCAATCTTAGGGTTGGTAGTCCGACACTATAACCAATCACCCACCGTGGCAAGCATGATGCTGCTGATAGTTATTTATCATTATTCTATAACATGATCGAGTCTATGAACTGTCAATGTATACAGGCGAAGCATAGAGTTCTTGGTTAGAAAATAGTTGTTATGAAAATGAAGGTTTGTGTGATAATCCCCTGCTGCGTAAATATGGGCCATAAGTCTTAACAATGTCATTGGCAATCGCTATATCCATGTACTCCTATCGGTTTGGCTTTGAAATACTATAACCACATTTTTCTACGTAATTTCTGTGAGTGCACAGCGACACCTTAATTACCTAATGCCGAAAAGATTAGTTGAAAGTAAATTAACAGTGATAATGTGAATAGGTGTAGCTACGGCTGTCATAAGCACTGCTTCTTCCAGGGAATTTTCTCCGAGGAACACACTCGTCCTGTGTCAGATTCAGTTACAGAAAGGGGACGCGTTTGAATGAAAAAATATGAGGTTAACAACAAATCCAGTGACCAGTTACACGTTCTCTCAACTCACACACATCACTGACTGCTAAGTGTTGTTGTTGATTGATTTAAGGGCTTTGCGACATCGTGGTCATGTAGCCTCGAGTACTTAGGAGTGTGTATTTGACTGATAACCTGTATTATTGTGATTGCTGCAGTAGATTGTGTAGGCCTATTTGTAATTCAGATGAGGATTGGGAGACCATGTCATTGATTTAGATCAAAGCGGATTCGGTGGCGTAGTTGGTAGCATGCTGAGCTTCTACGCCCAAGATCGCGGGTTCAAACCCGGCCGAAGTCGGATTTTTTAAGAGCGTTAAAAATCCCTCAGTATGTCTTCCTTCGGAGGGGAAGTAAAGCCAGATGGCCCATGCCATACATTTATGGCCGTCGGATTTTTGTAAAAGGAACTTCCACTAACTGCAATTGTGTGAAGCAAAATTTGTAGGTTAGATTTGATTGTGTATTTATTTATTTATTTATCTATCGTATGGCTTTTAATGCCGGGAGTGTCTGAGGATATGTTCGGCTCGCCGGAGTCTGTAGCTGCTTCAAACGGACACCCATAGGGTGAGCTGCAAGTTCCGTTCAATTTCAAGTAGTTCCAACTTTCGCTACCAGATGTAAATGATACCTAGTGGTGAACGTTGGAACTTTGATAGAGCGTTCCAAAGAAATCTCACCTAGAAATTTAGCTCCTCACAAGTTTAGTCTGTGGAGGGATCTTTTACATGCCATAAATCTATGACATGGGACCACCGGTTTTACTTCCCCTCCGAAGGAAGCCATACTGAAGGATTTTAACGCTCTTTGGCCAGGTTTGAACCCGCGATCTTAATCACAGCAGTTCAGCATGCTACCAACTACGCTCTATTAAGTCCTACGTTCGTCAAAAGGTGCCAGTTGCGATGGCAGCTAGTATCCAAGTTCGCAGCTAGGTGTCGTTGACGGTAGCATTTGGTAGCAAAAGTAGGAACTACTTGAAATTGATCGTCTGCAGTTCTTACCTGAATTACAGATAACGCACACTAATACAGCCATCACAATTAACACCGGATATCAGACAGATTCTACACAAAATTCACGGGGCTACATGACCGCCTTGTCGCAGCCACTGAACTGAGGAACCAACCAACCGAGTTGGTTCAATGGAGGAAACAAATTAATATTCCTTGCTCAACACTCAGCAGGACAAGATCGTGGAGTAGTGATGAGCATCCTTGGCAGTCACCCGGAGGTCTTGATTCGATTCCCGCCTCTGCCAAGAAATTTTAATTCTGGTCTGAGGGCTGGAACGGGGTACATTCAGACTCGTGGAGCAAGACTGAGAAGAGACCTCAGCCATCCTGGAAGTAGTTTTCCTTGTTTTCCCCACTACTATTCCAGGCAAATGCCGGGATGGTTCTTAACTATAGGACATAGCCGTCTCCTTCTAATCCTTCCACAAACACAGTATTCGTGCGGTCCACTGACCTGGTTCAGTTGACACCCTCCAGACTCGGCAGAGCGGGAATTGAGGCGAATGTACAATACATACACAGCTCTGAATTTATTTATATTGATTGTTCCAGATGCCCCCCAGGGGCTCACATCTAGTGGGACGTGGGTTGGCGACCACGGGACCCCAGTTGAGTCCGGCATTGCTTCCACTTACTTGTGCTAGGCCCCTCTCTCTCATCTTTCCTCTCAACCTCCCTTGGTCAACTCTTGTACTCTTCGGACCCCTACGCCCTTGTCTCATCTTTCCTGATCCCTCATTCTTCCAGGGGTCATACCTCTTCTTTTGGGACGTGGGTTGGCGACCACGGGGCCCCAGCTGAGTCCGGCATTGCTTCCACTTACTTGTGCCGGGCTCCTCTCTGTCTTCTTTCCTGTCGACCTCACTTGGTCAACTCTTGTTCTCTTCCGACCCCGACGGTATTAGGGTATCCGAGGCCTAGGGAGTCTTTCACTTTCC
Organism: Meconema thalassinum; assembly: GCA_946902985.2. NCBI lineage: Eukaryota > Metazoa > Arthropoda > Insecta > Orthoptera > Tettigoniidae > Meconema > Meconema thalassinum. The sequence goes on along the minus strand of OX336399.1, from coordinate 13,459,883 downwards.
CGCCTTAATTGGCTCTTGTCTCATCTTTCCTAATACCCTCCTTCTCCGAGGGGTCAGCCTTCTTTTTCTTTTCATGTTATCTCCTGCCTTCTGCTCAAGGCCCTCAAGGAGGCAGGGTGTATGTATCCCCACCACTTTTGGTGCACCCTAGATATTGCTACACCCTCAGGGGCTCACGGCTGGTGAGTTCGGGAGTTGGCGACCCCGAGGGCTTCTTGAGCTGGGTCCGGTTTTTCTCCTTCTTCCATTGCCTTTTGGGGTGGTACCTCTCCCCTTTAACTTTCCTATCTGCCTTTCCTGGCACTCCGTTCTTCTAAATCCCTTAATTCTCATTCTTCGAGGGTTGAGGGCATTTCCTTTCCTCCTGTCTTTTGTTTCCCTTATTCTTATTTTTTTTCCCACTTCCTCTTCTAGTTTGTTAGTGTGTGGTTAGGTTTAGGTTCATTCACATTTTCACTATTACCCAAACCATTAAGGGGCCGATGAGACAGATGTTAGGCCCCTTAAAACGACAAGTATCATCATCATTGTTCCAGATGGACTTCGCAGGATTTGCATGATAAATTCTTCGCTCTATTTCGGATCCAGTGAATCTCGGACCACTTTTCCGTGTTGCGTTGTATGTAATTTGAACGCAGTGTGGGGTCATCTCGAGAGATAACCCTTGACGTCAGTGTGCAATTGCTACATTCAGTGGTCGAGACCCCGATAGTTGCAGACGCAAGACACCTAATATGCGTCCCAAGGATCATGTAGGCTATGTAATATAATGCATCCTACCGGCTTCTGCTCGCAACTCCTTTTCTTCTTTCTTGGATTTGTTGAGAACGAGTCACTGCCCTCAACACAATCACCGCGTCGCGTCGTATCAAGTTCTTTGAATCCTACTTAGTATAAAACTGATTCTTGGATGTCACGGGTCATCTCGAGAACCACTGGATGGATTTTGATGCGTTTTTCACCATTCTGTAAAGGATATCTCGAGGAAGGTTTCTGTAGAAAATAATTTATTTATGATCAAAAGAAGCCAAGCAGTAACGATTTCAGTGAAAAGGTCGAAAAAACTGGCGTCCGTGCGCTTTTTAAGCTTACGCTGGGAAAACAGTTAAAAATATTATGAGCGTAAGAATTGTTCAGCCTATTACTCCAGATACAGCCAACAGCAAACTGTCAAGTCGTGTTGAGTTAAGACTTAAGAGAAGAGTGGTTGTGTTTGGAGTTTCCCTGGAAGTGCAACTCGGCTTTTCTTGATTTCGCCTGTGAACTTTACGTTCCGCAGAATACACAGTCAAGTTAAGATTGGACGGAAGAGGGATTTGTGTTTCATGCACCTCGCCATTCTTAAATTACGTCTGACGTTGCACATGCATCTCAATGATAATATAATTAATAGTCCAGTCAGTGATTTTAACCCAACATGCCGAGACGAAAAACGGATATAGGAATAGAAAAAAAAAGCGCTTGCCACGTAATGCATTCATAACTGTTCGCGGTCGAAGCCGGGGTGGGTTGCTAGTTAATAAAATAAAAACAGTGGTGGTTGGCAGTGTGTGGATTAAGATCAAAATAAAAGAATAGTATCGAGGCCGAATAAGATATTTTGAGGGGGGGGGGGGAACTAGCACAGAGGTATAATACTGCATCTTCGCGCCAAATGACCCGCCTAAGGGACTTTTTCTACAGATTCACGATACCGCAACTCTGAATGGCAACTGTACGATGAAGTTGAGCAACGATACACGCAAGGTAAAGAGGAACTCTCACGGGTTACATACTCACCCCCCCCCCCCCCCCGTATTCCAGCATTCCATGGGGACTAAAGATTAGTTAGTTGTTGTTGTTGTTTTAAAGGGCGGAACAGCGAGGTCATATGGCCCTAACTGGAAGATTTGTCTCGCTGCCGTTAGATGGTGCATACATTAAGTCAGACCCTCGCAGATAAAGATGGCTGCGCGCAAGGAATCCTGGCCAAACATGAAGGTGCCTAGTGTGATTCTGTCTCTGCGTTACGTAAAAGGAGATGGTAGCTGACACGGTAATCTTGCCAGAAGTATTGACTTAAACCATGATGTGCAAATTAAAATACGAATAGAAATAGCTGGTTCAACATTTAAGAAAAATGGAAGTAGGTTATTACTCGGTGACAATACTTCATCATATCATCATCATTTAGATCCCTCATGCGGCACTCACAAGCGACCGATCGTGACAAATGAACATAATAGACATTAGCAGTGACGAATTTTTATAAATATATATAATTTATTTAAAAATTGACTTCTTAAAAAATGTACTAAGTGTGCGATTTGCAGATACTGTTTCTGAAGGAAAATACGCTCCATAATTGCTGTCCACTTCACATTTTGACCGCTGTGACGCCTGTTTCATTTCATTTTAGCATTCCTTTATCATTTTGCATGGATTTCAGAAACAGTAAATCAAATCGTATAATTTCATAAATATCGAATAACCGGTGAGTGTTATGATGATCAAATTTTCAGTGATTACCTTTTTAAGTTAGGGAACGTAGAACTTGGAATACTACTAAATGCTTGTGTGAAGTTTCAATGCTTTGAAATTAACGGTTTAGGAGTAAGTTGGTCTCAAAGTTAATTGTAATATTGTGTTTAGTTCCAAGGCGAACCCATCCAGGTGTCCTTTTGAGGGACTGGACGCAGATTTCTTCCATGCTGGCATCGATGCCCTGTACCATGATTGGTGACTCTGTTGAACATTAGGTCTACTGTGTATCATTTCTGCCCGTAAAATAATGTTTCTCTTTTCACCTCATGTTCCTTATTTTGAGCTAATTTCAATATATGGTTTTGTTTCTGAGTTCTTACCATCAGCAGTGGCGGATTTACCAAGAAGCAAAGGAAGCACTTGATTGGGGCCCCACTTTGACAAGGGTATATTGGCTTTCACGGCCGGTTAATTAAAACTCAGCAATTCTTCTAGGTTTGTGCCGTGTCTTGTGGGGGTTTCGCCTACGATACCATGCTGGCTCAACGGCGGGCCCTTGGTGTCCCCGCCCGGCCCCCGAAGGCTGCTTGACCTTTTGGTTCTCGCAGTCCAGTGGTGCAGTTGCACTCTATATAAAGGGAGGTAGCGCGCAGTTCGTTACTACTGTGGGGGTTCGGGCGGGGACACAGAGTCCGCCGATGAGCCAGCTTGGTGTCCTAGGCGAAACCCCACACAAGACACGGCACAAACCCAGAAGAATTACTGAGTTTTAATTCACCGGCCGTGAAAGCCAATATACCATCTTTTTCAGTTTAAGGGACCAATTTTTAGTTTAATTTTCAAAAACTCATTACAGAATAAGAAAAAGAATATTTCTATACATTTCCCAAAGGCATGGTGCGATGATTCAAACTTTTCCCAGCCCGACGAACGCTTGTGGCAGACGTATTCAATAGCAAAGCTACCGCCAAGACGATCACGAGATTTAAAGGCATGTTGAGGAGTTGTTGATGGCTCAGAACCTCTCAGGAAATTATTGGATATTTTTACTTATGTTAAAGAGGGGGGGGGGGCTCAAAATTGAGTTGTTTGGGCCCCTTCAGAGGTAAACCATTGGACCTCCACCATTCTACTGCCCCCTTCCTCCTCGCTCACATGCGCAGTTGCTCCGGTCAAGCCCCCTCGTGACGCAACTGATGTGTGGGATCATATCAATTGTGCGAAATACACAAAAGGTCGTCAGTGTTATGGAATTCGATTCCATCCCAGCTGTTAACGTGTTCCACAGTGTTGCCAAACCAGCTGGTGGTGATGATTCCTCTTTCAAGGGACGTAACATCTAGGTCGTATGCCACAGTCAAGAGTTCTTCTCTCTAAACGTGTTGTTGGTGCTTATTTTAGGGACTGCGACATCGTGGTCATATAGTCCCATGTATTTGAGTGAGTGTGGAATTTGTGTGATAACCTGTGTTATTGTACTAGTGTATGTAATTGTAAATTGGAGGACATATATTGGGAAGCAGGCTGCCGTGCCCTCATGTTAGGAACTATCCCAGCACATGCCTGGAGTAGAAGTGGGTAAACCACTGAAAACCTATTTCAGGATGGCTGAGGTACACGAGGCTGAGTGTACACCGTTCCAGACCTCGCATCAGAATTAAAATTTCATGGCAGAGCCGGGCATCGAACCCGGGGTGACAGCCAAGAACGCTGGCCGTTACACCACGACGTGGTCTCTCTCTAAACCAGTGGCAGATCTATGAACAGTAGCATCAAATAAACTTCAAATTTCTCAGATGGAAAGGGACCTGAATCTACCTATAAAAATATAAACGAAACTTTCGTCAACTGATCCCAATTTATTGAGGTCGCCAGAGCCATTATAACTCGTTTTACAATTTTTGCGGACATATAGGGCTGAACGCTCTTCCTGACACTACCTGATTTTGCAGATGAAAATTCCACCCTATCACCCGAATTCAAATCTTAGTCGTTTGGATTAAAGACGAGCAGCTATGCCTGAGAGATACTCATCCTCGCTTACTTATGTTATATCAACAAGAGAAATGCACATACCGGTATTTTCTTTACGTCCTTGAGGCCTGTGGATCCTATCCGTCACTGTTGAAGTCACACTACTCCAGTGTCCTCTGTTACAATAACACTGTAGTAAATTCCCGAACACTTGCGTGCAGTTTGACGATAATTACACAGTCACTCGGTCCCTGTCCGATTTAATGAGTCTGTTGACTGGGATAAACTCGCTTCTACGAGGTCGCTTCGAACATACAACTTCTAGCCATTTGTACGTGTAGGCATTGGCTTCTAGCAGTTTATATGGTCGTGGTGTTCACGTCTGTGTTAGCTTGCCACCGTGGGTGAGTAGATATCGTGTCGGTCTACTAACCCCAAGATTTCAGGTTCGCTCCTGGCCATGGTAAGTGATTTTTGAAAGGCGGCAAAAATACGATACGCATGTCATACGATGTTGGCATGTCAAATAACCCATTTGAATTCAGTAGGCCGAGTTCATAATGGCAAAATTAATCTCAGGAGTTACCGCCAACACAAAGTTCCTCATTTCTCTACTAGAAAGCGCTGTAGTGTTCAAGGAGCTTAGATATCTAACATCTAACCTCCTTGACTTTCATAGTCAAGGAACAACGAAATTCGACATGCAAGCTACCCTCTGGGTGTCAAATAACAAAGCTTGCACCCGGCACCCGAGGCCATACGATATTATTATTATTATACGTCTGTGTTTGTCAAATCCTTTGATACGGCTTCTTCTAGCAATTTATATGGCCGCGGGTTCATGTCTATGGTGATATAACCCTTTGATACGACTTCTTCTAGTAGTTTATATGGTCGTGGTGTTCACGTCTGTGTTGATCTAATCCTTTGATACGGCTTCTTCTAGCAATTTATATGGCCGCGGTGATCATGTCTATGGTGATGTAACCCTTTGATACGGCTTCTTCTGGTAGTTTATATGGCCGCGGTGTTCATGTCTATGGTGATGTAATCCTTTGATACGGCTTCGTCTAGCAGTTTATATGGCCGCGGTGTTCATGTCTATGGTGATGTAACCCTTTGATACGGCTTCGTCTAGCAGTTTATATGGCCGCGGTGTTCATGTCTATGGTGATGTAACCCTTTGATACGGCTTCTTCTAGCAGTTTATATGGCCGCGGTGTTCATGCCTATGGTGATGTAACCCTTTGATACGACTTCTTCTAGTAGTTTATTATGGTCGTGGTGTTCACGCCTGTGCTGATGTAATCCTTTGATACGGCTTCTTCTAGCAGTTTATATTGTTGTGGTGTTCCCGTCTATGCTGATGTAATCCTTTGATACGGCTTCTTTTAGTAGTTGATATGGTCGTGGTGTTGACGTCTATGGCTGGACGCCCGTGGTGGCCATGTTCCTTATTGAAACGTCTCAGGATGGCAAGATTGCAACACATATCAGTCCCGTTTGACAGACCAAATTTCTTCCTGTTTGTAATGTTCTTTTCACACATGAATAAAGGATTTGTCAGAATGCCGTCTGTTTTCTAACAACCTCGCCCACAATCCGACATATGCTCTGCATCATGGCAAACAGGTGTTATGCAAAACTTTGTATGTGTAGTCTATATATAAAACATGCTGACGATGACCTCGATGAAGGGATTTTTTTTAGCGTATGGCTTTTAGTGCCGGGAGTGTCTGAGGACATGTTCGGCTCGCCAGTTTTGTAGCTGCTTCGAGACGGACACCCAATGGGTGAGCTACAAGTACCGTTGGGAATGAAAGTTGGAATGTAAGGACAAGGAGTTGGAAGGTAGCGGCTGTGGCCTATAGTTAGGGACCAACCCCGGCATTTGCCTGGAAGGAAGATGGGAAACCACAGAAGACCATCTTCAATGTTGCCGGCGGGGGGATTCGAACCTCCTCGCCTCCCGGATGTGAGCGACTGCCAACAGTCATGCCGTAACGACCAGTGCTAACTCACCCGGTGATGAAGGGATGAAAACATGTAATAAGCATTAGGCATAGAGTTTTATTTTGGGGGGTGCCCAACCGGGCGTTAGGGAGGCATGGAACAGGCCCGAAAGAAAAGGGGGTCCGGGTTTCCTCCCCGGGAAACTTTTGTATAATTTGGTGCAAAATGATGAGTTTTAAGGATATGTGGCATCACTTCTTCAACCAATTTGTTGTGATGTTTTATGTTTGGTTAATGTCAAACACAACTACGACCATTTTATGTTACATTTTATTAATACAACCATCTTGCTCACTTGATAGTGTTTGTATGGAAAGAATTAACAATACTGTTTTAATTTATAACTTACACTAATATAAAGTCAAGGTTTCTTGAAGCATTACTAAATCGCTTTATAACTTCATCGTAAGTAATGTAAGCTATGTCTCTGTGAATAGATAACAATACGGCAGTGCCGGTAGCTACAGAGAGAGGCAAATTTGCTTAAAGTTTGATAAGGGTATAAAAGTTAGAGAAAAAACGTTTCTCACACGCTTCAAGGCACTTGTTCTTGGTAGGTTCATAAGAGCGAATGCACATGAGAGTAATAATAGGTTATGTTGTTACACATAAGATCAGAGCAAACTGATAGTCACACTGTTTACATCGCTCTAGCGTCGACTCACTTTGCTACGTTGCCATACGTCTCTTAGTAACAATAGTACATTGGTTTTTAATGTTCTAATTCATAAACAAATACTATATGTGGCAAACATCTCGGGGCAGATGTGTGGAAGGGGGGGGGGCGGCTCCCGGGCAACCCCCCTTATATACGCCCCTGGGCTATAGTTTTGGCAGGTGTCCCTTTATAAACTTAATTAGCACATACGGTGCGTTAACACTTCTATTAAGTACGGTCAATTTTTTTCGTAACGGTTTATGTTTTTGCCTCATATGTTTGTATATGTCCAGAAAATTATTCAATACTTTTAAAAATGTTCCAGTTTGTTTATTTTTCAGTCTCTAAGTAAAGTAATTGACGTTTTCCTTTTCAAAAATGTAGCCTATAGATAATATTTCAGTTAAATAATAGTTCCTTTACAATTGGGGTCCAAAATCAAAAGCGGACATCTGTAGTTTTTATAATTTTCATACAGCAGCACTTTTTCGTTTCAATATGTGTTCTTCGTAAATTTCTATTAATTTTTTAACATTAATTTACCTTAAATCATCATAGTTACTTTTTTTTGCCTTATTAACATCAATTATGTAAATTTATTTAGTGAAATTGAGCTTTAAAAAAAAAAGATGTCCGCTTTTGAAACGCAAACTCGTAGGTGTCCGCTTTCGATGTAAACTACCGGGCAGGAGTCCGTTTTTGAAGCAAACTACGTCTCTTAGGTTCAGAAATGGGTTTTTAATAAAACTTACTTAATCAAGTGGGGATAATTTAAATATTTATATCATATGGTGCAATAATAATTAATTATAAAACTATTTATTTTTTCAAACTTACAAAAAATGGTCATTCACAATCACAGTTAGGAATTTAAAAGTAAACAGCAATTTGAAAATATGAATATCATGGCACTAGAAGGTAAGAAGTGAAGTCATTATTAGGGCTCGGATTTTTAGGTGCTAAATATCGGGAAAATATTTATTTTTTTATGTATTAAAAATAACTGAAATATGTGACAAAAAGTAAAAATATTTAATTATAATTTAGTTTATTAATGTGGATATAAACAATATGCAGTACTCACGAATGCGATTTATGCTATGCCTCACGACTGCTGAAGCATTACAATACACAACGAGACACATCTTCAGGTTGTCCATCACAAATGACCGACGATTATCCCGAAACACTTAATCTGAAGGCGCAAAACTGCGGTAATATGTTTCTTGCTCTTGAGGTATTGTGTAACTTGAGATCGCTGTTCAGCCTTGATTTCTTTCCCACATTGTTGGCAGAACAGAACGCCCTCATCAGAAGTAAAATTATCTTTAAATTCTGCATCAGACGATAACTTGTAGTTGTTTTTACTTTAGGCAAGGTAGAACTGCCTTACACTTCACAGAGCCAGAAATGAACTGCATGTGAGTGACACTGGTTCCAGGTAGCTGGGGGAGAAGGAGGTCTAGCACGTGATGCAATATGACTATGGGCAAGGAAATCTCCTGGCTTCTGCAGTGAGTGGCACGGGGCGACAAGTTAAGAATAACACAGTTACAAGCTGACATACGTTCTAGATAGCTCACAGGTTCTTCCCCCGTTGAAGTAACACAGGGCAAAAATGCAATCAACTGAGAGATCTAGCATACTGATTTTTAAAAAATGTAAATATTATGTCTTTTTATGTGCTTATAAGTGAAAAGCAGGAATTTATGTATTTATAGAAAAAATGCTTAAAATATGTATTTACATAAAAAGATATTTACTTACCTAAAAAACCGAGCCCTAGTGGTTATAATAATTATTATTCCACTTCTTGTGCGTTAAAAGCATGTTACAATGTATAATACTCAAAACATTTAAACTGTAAACATACCCCTCTTGTTTTTTTTTAGCGTATGGCTTTTTTTTAGTGCCGGGAGTGTCCGAGGACATGTTCGGCTCGCCAGTTTTGTAGCTGCTTCGAGACGGACACCCAATGGGTGAGCTACAAGTACCGTTGGGGAGGGAGGGAAGGAGGGAAGTTGGAATGTAAGGACGAGGAGTTGGAAGGTAGCGGCTGTGGCCTATAGTTAGGGACCAACCCCGGCATTTGCCTGGAAGGAAGATGGGAAACCACAGAAGACCATCTTCAAGGTTGCCGGCGGGGGGATTCGAACCTCCTCGCCTCCCGGATGTGAGCGACTGCCATCAGTCATGCCGTAACCACCACGGCTAACTCACCTGGTACCCCTCTTGTAAACAGTCATCACGACGAATAGAAATAAATAGTGTTATCACTCACCGAGTTCAACCGCGCCCCGCTCGGCTAGCGCTAGCGGCGCTGATCCCCAACGCTACACAGTCAGCTGTTCAATAGTGGGATACGCGCTGGGCTACGTAAACCTCTTTACGAAGGCTGCGGTTACGCTGATTACAACAAATTGTGTGTTTAGACTTAGGAATAATACTGTCAAAAAGTTAGTATTAATATTCTCTGTCCCCATGTAGAACTATCGTTTATAACCCTCCGTTAGTCGCGCATTGGTCTGACAGCTCCATGGTTCGTTATATTAGTTTTAATATCAAGCCAACAGTTCAAGTTATGATCTTATCGTCTCGTGACATCTTACACCAAACCTTAGTACCGGTAAGCATTTTTCTGGAGTTGTGAAATAGCGTGCCTAAAAATAACTTTAATACGTGTAACATTTTGTCAGCATGAGATTGATAGTACCAGCGCTCCCAATGATGTTACATTCTGTCAGTGAGTGGCAGGTGTGCTGTTATACCGATTATTTGGCTTAGTACGTTGCCTTAGTTAATATCAGTAAGGAGATTGCGCCTTACGGAAACCTGAGGATGCAGATGAAGCGTGTCACCTTCTGCTGAAAGATAACGAATAGCTAGTTCATGATTCAGTAATTTCAAAGGAATTTGTGACTCTGATACTGAAGACAAAGTTGAAACAAGTTCCGAAGATCAGGAGGACGGTAACGGAAGCGAAGAATTGGATGACCGTTTATTTTATTGGCAGGTTGGCCATTATTATTATTATTATTATTATATGTCCGACTCATTCTTGGCCACTTGGCTATCACCACGGAAGTCCGGGTTCGATTCCCAGCTCTGCCAATAAATTTGATACTGGTCTGAGGGCTGGAACGGTTTTCACTCAGCCTCGGAGGCAAAAATGTTAAGAGGCCCGTTCGATTCCTACCTCAGCTATCCTGGAAGTGGATTTCCTTGGTTTCCCACTTCTCCTCCAGGCAAATGCCGGGATGGTACTGCCCGCGAAAATTGAATTATACTGAGACCACGGTGGCTGTATTGGCATATGTGAATAACGTTATGGCTGTCATAGTTGTGACGTGTATATTCATGACGTAGGCACGGATGACGCAGACTTCATGCAAGTAGGCTGGTTGAGCTGAGATTCTTGGTGACGTCATGATTTTGTTCGAGAAGGATCTGAGATTTACGACGCAGTCGCAGGGAAGCAAGGAATTGTGCTGAGGAAGAAGTTACGCTATTGGAGGAGAGGCTCGAACCAATGAATGATAGCTTGGAGGGAGACGGAGATTACTGAAATTACCATATTTAATTACTTTTGGCATGCAGAATTGTGGAAAACTATTTTCAGTTATGGCATTGATTTGGAATTTTGAAGAAATTAATTATGAGTTTTTGAAATTTGAAAATCCGTCAAGTATAGCCAAAGTTAGAACTTCTAGCAATGACGGAGGAACAAGCTATGGTAGGGATGGATACGCCCCTTAAGAAGTTGATAAAAGGCCTTGCACAGCAGAGAGGAAGTTCTCATGTCTCATGTCTCAGTTCTCATGTCTCAGGGCTCATGGCTCATTTTCTGATTCTCATATTGTCAGACTTCGAGTTCTTAATTCTGATAGAACAAGTATATATTATTCAGTGAAGCAAGTCGTCATTAGCAAGTGTGGTAGAGCCCACAGCATCGAACAAGCATTGAGCGTGCAGCAGTGCAATTTTACGGTTACTAAAACTAGGCGAAGTTGGAGCGCACACATAAACGAGTCTACAAGATTATCTATCAAGAGTTAGCTACTGCATTTATGCTAATTCAATTGTGCATTACAATATTCAGGCGTGTACGAAAGTTGAACATTTTCACTATTATACTTTGGAAGATATTCGCATTTTAATACTGCAGACAAAAGTGATTTTCTCGACACCTGAGAAGCACTTTTATAATACCACATTCTACGCTACGGCTGACACATGTATTGCAACCGTGATACTGAAGATTACATTTGGTGATACACTGCTACATTCTACAATGGAACTATATAATCTGGCAGTACTTTCGACTATTATTATAACGGAAGTGGAGATGGAAGACTAAAACTTTAATGCAATTGGGACATATATCAATGGAGTGAAATAGCAGCATGGAGCTTCGTTAATCGTCATTCTACAAAAGCGAGCATGTAGTGAACATCCAACTACACTCATGCATCGTAATCCATCGCTGAATTACATCAAATGGCAGTGGAAATATCTTCATACTCCACAATTATGAACATTTCTGCGGAAATAATTGCAATAAACTTCATGGCGAATTTCTACCAGAACTTCAGGGAACTTTCAAGAGAGGCCAGGGTGGACCCGGCTCACACAGAAGAGTTTTGCCAGAAGGATGTCTATCGTCTACACGGAGCAGTGCAATTTCCGGAGGAGGAAGCAGTTCTATTCTCCGAGGGCGCAGGTTCCAGGTTCGAGGTCGGAGCACATCTTTACGGTGGTGAAATGGAACCAACAGCAGTCTTCTTTGGAAATTTTCCTCTAGAACTTCAATCAACAGATAAGGTAGTCGTGAACGTTTCTTGATTTATTTGAGCCATTTAGCGATATCTGAGCAACCATTTTTTCCATATTTTCTGTCCCATATATTTTGCCCCATATTCTTGCTTGATATTTCTGTACTCTGTACACTTTGCTGATTTATGCCTTTTTCTTCGATTCATTGAGACATTATTATGTCATTGGCATATTTAAATAATTTTGGATCAGTTGAGACTGATATTATACATATTCTTTCAGTAATTTGCATATTTTTGTAGTCACGATTGGACTGAAAAGTTAACGATTTTCTATGGCAAATTTGAATTCAGACAGCGTGTCATTTTATTAAAGTAATTCTATTCAGTAAATTACTTTGACCAATTTTCTGTCATAATCAAGAAAGAAGAATGATTAAAAGATTTTAGAGCGTTAAAATCTACTACTTTATCGACGATCTTAGAAATACTAGTCGTTTTATGAACATGATTGCAACATAGACATTTATCGTCAATTCTGAAATACCATTGCATTATAGACAATTTTATGAAATATGAACTTTGATTACGATTTATTGAGTACACTATAGTAATGAACATTTAATAGGAGTTTTTCTCAATTGTAGATTGGAACAATAATTTTTGCAGTCCACAGTCTAATTGTATTCTATTCGACTATTTATGCAGTTTAGATGAACTTTGATTGAAGATAGTATTTTTATACTGCGATACTTTGATGATATTATTCTCAATTTTGATAGACCAGGGAGTCGTGTCTAATTGTATTTGCTATTAAATTTATTTGTGACTGGCAAATTTTTACTTCATATCGCTTCATGAATGAAACCCACGAAGGTTAAATATAATAACAGTTTTTGATACAATTGATGAATATAAGAATTTTTAAAGAGGAACTATGGATGTATAATCGTTAGTTCAGTGGACGTGTAAAAGTCGCTGATGAATAATGCCCTTAAATAAGTGAAGGAGGTTCCCACAGTAATATTGATGATGATGATGATGATGAATTTATAAGTGGAGGTTTTTTTGTGTGTATTGTGGAAGATTTTGATGCCATATATAATGAGATATATGATGAATTATGGGCCAATTTTTGTGCAATTTTGTGCGGTTTGAGCGAGGTATTTTTCCACTGAGTGTATTGTTCAGGTCCATTGAAAATTATTCATGTGAAGTTACTGTTAAAATTAACAAGAGTGTTTAAATAATTTGAGATAACGATTTTGAATGGAGGTTACCGTCACAAATAATAATAATTATTAAATCTTATTAAACCTGAATCTAAAATTTAAATATAACTAACCTTCATTGGTCGATTATATCACCACGATTTAAGTAATTATCAACCGGATAAACGTGTGGTTTAATGTATTTCTAATATAAATAATATAAATAATGTAAATAACTATGTAAATATCTTTAATAATAATTTGAAACGAACGGGATTAATAGAGGCGTGTATAAATTTTTCAATTGTCATTTGACAATGTTATAAACAATTTAAAATGTTATAAATAATTAATGAACATTTTGTTATAAACATTAAGCGTTTTCGTTATTATACTCTAAACAACGCTAGTTCAACAATTGGATTATACAATTAAACAAGATTTGGGATTATTAGAGTAATCCATTGATATTTGAACGGAGCATTTAAAAGATTTGCGTGATAATATTTAAGTTGAAATGTGAACATTTAAAGTGTTTTGAAAAGGAGCTAGGCTCTGAGGTAACTAGCATATGCTAACATTGGTGGGACAGGTGCGTCCATTTGACGAAGCAAGCATGCGACACGGTGCAGGGTGTATTGCAGGTGGCCAGATAACTGAATAATAGAGGCCAAGGTCATCTACATAGCGGCCTTGCGGTTATAAATATAATGTGAAGTTCATGAACAAGGAAACAAATGCTTTATGTCTCGTCCCAGCTCCCTTATCCATTCCAAAGTGCATTGTTGTTATTATTACGTTCTTTTGAGCTAGAGAAAGCTGAATTTTTGTATGTGAAGTCTACAAGTCCTACGGGAGGACATGGTTGCATTGGCAATGGCTTCTGATTGCCACGTATATTTTGTTGTTAAATTTTGTTAAGTTATTTTTTTATGTGAAATAAATTATTGTGCAGTTTAAATTTTCTTGTTTCCGACTTGGTTCATTTTAAATATCGTGGTGGAGGTTATTGTGAGGGCATACTATTAAGTGATCCAGTTGAAAACCCAGACCCGAGATTAAATTGAATAGGTAAGTAAAAGGTAAGTATGAACCCCCGTATATTTTGGTGTGTTCCACAATAATTTCTTGTTAACTACTGTGCTCTAATCTCGGTAGTATCTGTCAGTGCCATTTGCATTGATGTAGCTGTGCCGGTGCGATTGATTATTGGCAATCCGATGAGGGGGCGGATATCTGACAGCCTACTATCCGGATTATCGGGGACAGTAGGATTGGCGCCGCAATTTCGTGGGGCTCTACAAAACTGGATTACCAGGTTGAACGCCAGTAGAATTGGTGCAATCAACGTGTGGAGTGTTCGAATGACATTGGATTACCAAGTTATCGATGTCAATGGGATTGTGAAGACTCAAATAAAGAGGTTGATTCTTTGTTAGATGTCTTGGCCAATTGTAGAATTTGAGAGTGTAATTATATAGGGATTAAATGTTGTGTTGTATTAGGAAAATTACACTCAGAAAAGATCAGATCTTATACAACCTGAGAGAGGTTAAATAGGCTGGAAACTTAGAAAAAATCGCCTATGATCTGGAGTCTTATTTTATTTGACCGGCTTATGACATGTTTAGTCATATTAAAGATAAAATTAAACTATTTGGATTGTAAATGTAAATTATTTGTGTTAGGATATTTTAAAATGAACCAAAGAAATTTGAACATGTGCTTGAGTTTATTTCAACATGAAGTGTCTACGAAAGTTAATTATAAGGTAATTATAAGTTAGATTTAAGACAGAAAATTGCTCAAACTTATATATGGTGAAAGAGGTTGCTCAGATGTTGTTATCTTGCTCTGTTTGATGCATGTCCCTAAAGCAGTCTATTATTGAAATATTATTGAGATGGCAGATGAGAGTATGAGAAAGATGTTGGAGGAGATGAAAGCTAGCATGAATAACAGTATGAAGCAGATGCTGAATGAAAGTGTGAGGGAGATGGAAGCTAGGAATACTAGTCGAACGGAGGAGAATATGAAAGTTCTTCAGACCAGTTCTGCAAACTTGGAAAATAATATGTCGCGTTTACAGACCAGTACCCAGGGAATCCAGAATGCCGTGACTGACATTCATAAAGATGTCTCGGATGTTAAAGTAGATGCATCCAATGTTCATAAAGATTTATCCAATGTCCATAAAGATGTCTCAGATGTTAAAGTAGATTTATCCAATGTCCATAAAGATGTCTCAGATGTTAAGATTGATGTTTCCAATGTACATAAGGACCTTAATATGTTGAATCTTGATGTTGCTAATGTCCGGAGTGATATTTCAAGTGCTAGAGCAGAAGTAATCGTTGTTAGGAATGATGTTGCTACTGTACAAGACAAGGTAGAAGAAGTTCAAAAAGAGATTAGAAATGTTCGAACCGATGTGTCAAACGTTCAAGTAGACATAAATAATATTCATTCTGATGTTAATGATATGCAAAGCGATATCAATAAGATGCAAATAGAAGTTAATACAGTTTTTGTAGACATTGCCAAAGTTCAAACTGATGTTAATAAGGTTAGAGAAGAAATTGAAACTTCAAAAACGCTTTGTACTCGTAACATGAGTGCTTTAACAACTAGATTGGTTGACGAGTCTGTTAGGACAACAGCTTCACTAGCTGGATTAAAACATGATGTAGAGGTCATGAGAACCCAAGTCTTAGATCATAATCGTTTACTTAAGGAAGACATTGAAGTAGATATTGCTGAAATGTTAACTGCAAATGTAACGGTTTGGAAAGATGAATGGAACAGGTCAAGTGGGGAACATGTCAATCAGATTCAGGAGCGAATTGAACGAAAACTTGCCAGTACACAGGTAGATATAAATAATGAGGTAGTTCAAATTAGAAAGGACTTGAATATAAGGATGGATTCGCTATCCGAAAAGCAGGTAGAGGATAGAACTCAAATGAGCCAGGACGTGCAAGCATTAAAAACCGCGTTAGAGGAACAAATTCATAAGGTTGTCTCTGATGTCAATGAAACTACGAGCAAACTTCAGAATTTAAACCTAGGAGAAGCTAGCATGATGGAAACGTATAAAGAAGAGTTGATTAGGAAAGTCATCACGGAAATCACAGATAAGGATCCAGAAGGGTTGACTTGTGAAGATAATAGGAATTACGTGAGAAGATGTAACCTCGCTACTGAAGAGAGAGATATTAGTCCTGAGGAACGTATATTCAGATTCCGGGAAGAAGAAGAGGATAGGAATATTGAACCTGAATGGAAATATCGTGATAGTGGGAAGAATTACATGGATTCATATCCAAGAAATGTGACAGTCATCCGAAACTTTGAGGACAAGCCTCAGAAATTTAGTAATGCAGATAGTCTAACACCGATAGAGTATATCAGAAACCTGAAAGACTATTTTATTGAAGCCCATATTCCTAGAGAAAGAGAGATGAGAATCGTAGAAAGATTTCTAGCTGGAGGACCCCTTGAGTGGTTCAGAGCATTTCGGTACACTTTTAGTAATTTCGATGAATTTGCAGAGGCACTGATAAAACGATTCTGGTCAATAGAAGCACAAAATTCATTAAGAGCTGAGGTATACTCGAGGAAGTATTCGGGTACTCTTCCAACACGGTACGCTGATTTCTTCACGAGCCAGTTATCGCGCTTGAGATTTTTACAACCCCCATTGTCGACAGAGCAGTTGATAGATGCTATTTCTCGTATGTTACCTGTGGAGGTGAGAAGGCTTATTATATCGTCAAATATCAGGGATTTGACCAGTATGGACGAACTATTGAGAAGGCTTGATTACACGAGTCCGATGCCAAATTTGGTTCAAAAAGGTCAGAGGCACGAATTCAAAGACATTAATACAGTCTACATGGATCAAGTTCAGCAAACTGATACGCCTGCTGAAGAGAAAACTGAAAATGTAGGTCCTCACAGGAACAATTATTTTCGCAACAACAGATCACAAGGTTACCGTCCATATCAGCAAAGACGAGGCTGGAATAACAATAGAGGGAACTATAATAACGGAAGAGGTAGATATTATAATAACAATGGGTACAATAGGAACTACAACAGAAATAACCAGTACCAGAATCGGAATCAGAATTCTCAAGGTCAGGTTATGACACCGGACAAGTATCAAGAGAGAGAGAAAGAAAGTCAGCAGTATTTGAAGGAATTACGAGAGAAGGAAGCTGAAAACCAGAAGAAAAGACAGGATTTAGTGATCGATCCTGGTCCTTCTACAAGCCAGCAGGGGAACTTTGAAATTGGTAACACCAAAAAAACGCCGATTTCTCAACGAAAGTGAGAAACAATGAATACATTGCCACACCACACATAATTACCATCAATGAAATTTACGAAGTAACTGATGAGGATTTATTAGAAGAGAGGGGAATCGTCAAAGAGGAAAGACCATGTGCCTTACCTATTATTTCTGTACTGATAAATGGCCAACAGTACAAAGCTCTTATGGATACCGGCGCAATTATTTCTATAATTTCTGATGAATGCTATCAAAGTCTATTAAAGGGAGAAAACATGACAGTTTTACCTGCTTCTACCGTCAAAGTGAGAGGAATTTTCCAAGACAAGGCAGTGAAATGCAAGATCCAAGTGTTGTTGAACTTTGAAATTAATGGAAGGAATTATGAACAGATCTTTATTGTGGTGAACAAGATCCATTTCGACATTGTGCTAGGAATCGATTTTATATCGAAAGTTGGAGCCATTATTGATATGAAGAATAGGATTATTAGCTTTAATGATGGGTACATGATCACAGAAGAGATCGAAGAACAGGACGGGAAAAACAGTCTGGAGATAGACCTTAGGGAAGAGACTTTAAATACCATTATCAATGAAGTGGAGAATCTAACAGAAATACCCAGTAGAAAAACTGAAGGATTTGAAGAAATTCAGGGGGAATTTGAGGATTTGATAAAGGAATTCCAAGATATATTTGATGAAAAGCCTGGATTGATTAAAGACTATAAGTATAAGATAAGGCTGACCGATGAAACCCCTTACCAAAAGAAAATATACCCCATACCTGAGAAATACTACCAAGAAGTACGAGGGTTGATCAGTAAAATGGAGGTAGACGGGATTATAAAAAAACAGGCGTCGTCTTACATAAACCCCATCACTGTAGTCAAGAAAAGTAATGGTCAGATACGTCTCTGTCTCGATGCTCCGACCATCAACTTAAAGATTCTTCCAGAAAATGACCGACCACCTAAGATTAGAGATCTGCTTAGAAAGTTCAAAGGGAGAGCATGTTTCAGTGTTCTTGACATGACATCTTCGTTTTACCAAGTTCAACTGGAAGAAGAAAGTATGCAGTACACTGGATTCTTATTTGACCAGACGTCATGGGTCTTCCAGAGAATGCCTTTTGGAATGGTCAACAGTGGACCAGCACTTATTCGAGCACTTGATAGCAAGCTCACTGACGAAGTAAAGGAAAATGTAATCTGCTACATTGACGATTTAATTGTATCTTCACCCAACGCCGCAGAACATTTAGTGCATTTGAGAAAGTTGTTTGAAAATTTAAGGAAGGCCAATATTAAGGTCAATTTTGGAAAATGTCAATTCTTGAAGAAGGAGATCAACTACTTGGGACATACTATTGATAAGGATGGATATCATCCGAACATGCAGAAAGTAGATGCAATCACAAGGTTCCCAAAGCCAACTAAGGTGCAACAAGTCAGAGAATTTGTAGGCGCATGCCAATTCATCAGCAGCCACTGTCCGAGATACTCTGAAATTATGGCTCCTCTGTATGACTTACTCAAGAAGAATAATAGATGGAAATGGAGTACCGCAGCAGACGAGGCTTTTGAGAAAGCAAAGGAGATGCTCAGAAACAACGTTAAACTGGAGTACCCAGACTTTGAGAAGGTGTTCTATATTGAGTCTGATGCATCAAGAATAGGCATTAGTGCAGTCTTATACCAGAAAGACGAGGCAGGCAACAAGCACTACATTGCGTTCACTAGTCGGAAATTAAAGAAACACGAGGAAAACTACTTTACGACAGAACTAGAAGCGTTAGCTTTTGTAACAGCTTTGCAAGCGTGGAAGAAAATGCTGCTGGGACACAAGGTTATCATTATTACAGATCACAAAGCACTTCAGTTTATGCTGCAAACTGACATGTCTAGTGATAGATTGACACATTGGGCTTTGTTCACCCAACAGTTTAACGCCACTATTGTCCATCAGCCTGGGAAAGACAACTTACTGGCTGATGCTTTATCACGTAACCCTATCAAAAATGTGCAGATACACCATGTACAATTGGAGCAGCAAGATCAAGAGACCGTTAGGAGGTTAGCCCGAATCGGTGTGTCACAGAAGAGACACGCTCCAATCAGGAAAATGTACAGGTTCCATAAGGGTTACATGGACAATACTGATGTTGACTATGCAGCTACACAGAGAGATTCACGACACTTTGTCTTGAGTGGAGACGTCGTATGTAAGTATGCTGACTCTGCTCATACAAAGCTCCGAATAGTCGTGCCACCTAAACTTGTAGTCAATTTAGTGTGGGTAGCTCATCACGCAACTGGACATGCCGGTCTGGATAAAACTCTTGATACTCTTAAAGAGAGGTTTATTTGGACTAACATGCGTTCCAGCATTGCTAATGTCATTCGTTCATGTGATAAATGTCAAAGAGCATAGTATGCTTCCGCTCTATTAAAAGGAAAACCTAAGGCTATGATTCCCTCTAAACCGAATGAACTCATGGCGACGGACATATTTGGCCCCTGTCCGAAGGGATACCAGGGTAATCAGTACCTGTTGGTTACCGTGGACGTCTTCTCGAAATTTGTAACAATGAGTCCCATGCAAAAAGCTAACACGAGGAACGTTGTAAGCCGACTGGAACATGCTGTATTTCCAAAAGCTGGTAAACCAGAGTATCTACTATCGGATCATGGAGCTCAGTTTACATCCTTAGAATTTACTGCAGATATGGAAAGGCTCGGTATTAAGCACATATTTTCAAGCGTGCGCTATCCGGAATCGAATTCTTCAGAAAGATACATGGCTGAATTTTCGAAATTTTGTCGAATTTTCTGTCCGAAAGATCATACTAGTTGGGTGAGATTTGTACCCCTTATTGAGGAGTGTCTAAATTCTACAGTGCAGGAGAGCACAGGAGAGGTGCCAATGAGACTTCATCTAGGAAGAAACCCAGAAAGGCCGTAGGACAATCTTTTCAACCACGTTCCTAGAGATCCCGACCTAGGAAGGCAGCAGAGAATTGACAGAGCGAAAGAACAACTCCAGAGAGCAGCACAAAAACGACTGAAAAGAGTAGCTGGAAAACGTTTTGGTGCTCCCTTAGAAATTGGAAATCTGGTATTACTACGCAGACCTGTCAAGGCTGATGTGAGTAAGAAAATCTATCCCAAGTTTGGAATAGTGTTTATGGGTCCATTCAGAATTACGAATGCTTATGGAAACAACTGTTATGAACTCTACGATGATGAGAATGATGTCGTATATGGCAAGTTCAATGCTGGAAACTTGAAGAAATATTATCCAAGAGTAAGCCAATAATAATTCAATTTCGTGTTCAAGTGAATTCAGATATTTATAACAGAGAGTTTAAAAACAATTTGCAACTGTTTTTAAAACGTCGTGAAGGAAGAATGCCCCCGTAAATTGAATTATACTGAGACCACGGTGGCTGTATTGGCATATGTGAATAAAGTTATGGCTGTCATAGTTGTGACGTGTATATTCATGACGTAGGCACGGATGACGCAGACTTCATGCAAGTAGGCTGGTTGAGCTGAGATTCTTGGTGACGTCATGATTTTGTTCGAGAAGGATCTGAGATTTACGACGCAGTCGCAGGGAAGCAAGGAATTGTGCTGAGGAAGAAGTTACGCTATTGGAGGAGAGGCTCGAACCAATGAATGATAGCTTGGAGGGAGACGGAGATTACTGAAATTACCATATTTAATTACTTTTGGCATGCAGAATTGTGGAAAACTATTTTCAGTTATGGCATTGATTTGGAATTTTGAAGAAATTAATTATGAGTTTTTGAAATTTGAAAATCCGTCAAGTATAGCCAAAGTTAGAACTTCTAGCAATGACGGAGGAACAAGCTATGGTAGGGATGGATACGCCCCTTAAGAAGTTGATAAAAGGCCTTGCACAGCAGAGAGGAAGTTCTCATGTCTCATGTCTCAGTTCTCATGTCTCAGGGCTCATGGCTCATTTTCTGATTCTCATATTGTCAGACTTCGAGTTCTTAATTCTGATAGAACAAGTATATATTATTCAGTGAAGCAAGTCGTCATTAGCAAGTGTGGTAGAGCCCACAGCATCGAACAAGCATTGAGCGTGCAGCAGTGCAATTTTACGGTTACTAAAACTAGGCGAAGTTGGAGCGCACACATAAACGAGTCTACAAGATTATCTATCAAGAGTTAGCTACTGCATTTATGCTAATTCAATTGTGCATTACAATATTCAGGCGTGTACGAAAGTTGAACATTTTCACTATTATACTTTGGAAGATATTCGCATTTTAATACTGCAGACAAAAGTGATTTTCTCGACACCTGAGAAGCACTTTTATAATACCACATTCTACGCTACGGCTGACACATGTATTGCAACCGTGATACTGAAGATTACATTTGGTGATACACTGCTACATTCTACAATGGAACTATATAATCTGGCAGTACTTTCGACTATTATTATAACGGAAGTGGAGATGGAAGACTAAAACTTTAATGCAATTGGGACATATATCAATGGAGTGAAATAGCAGCATGGAGCTTCGTTAATCGTCATTCTACAAAAGCGAGCATGTAGTGAACATCCAACTACACTCATGCATCGTAATCCATCGCTGAATTACATCAAATGGCAGTGGAAATATCTTCATACTCCACAATTATGAACATTTCTGCGGAAATAATTGCAATAAACTTCATGGCGAATTTCTACCAGAACTTCAGGGAACTTTCAAGAGAGGCCAGGGTGGACCCGGCTCACACAGAAGAGTTTTGCCAGAAGGATGTCTATCGTCTACACGGAGCAGTGCAATTTCCGGAGGAGGAAGCAGTTCTATTCTCCGAGGGCGCAGGTTCCAGGTTCGAGGTCGGAGCACATCTTTACGGTGGTGAAATGGAACCAACAGCAGTCTTCTTTGGAAATTTTCCTCTAGAACTTCAATCAACAGATAAGGTAGTCGTGAACGTTTCTTGATTTATTTGAGCCATTTAGCGATATCTGAGCAACCATTTTTTCCATATTTTCTGTCCCATATATTTTGCCCCATATTCTTGCTTGATATTTCTGTACTCTGTACACTTTGCTGATTTATGCCTTTTTCTTCGATTCATTGAGACATTATTATGTCATTGGCATATTTAAATAATTTTGGATCAGTTGAGACTGATATTATACATATTCTTTCAGTAATTTGCATATTTTTGTAGTCACGATTGGACTGAAAAGTTAACGATTTTCTATGGCAAATTTGAATTCAGACAGCGTGTCATTTTATTAAAGTAATTCTATTCAGTAAATTACTTTGACCAATTTTCTGTCATAATCAAGAAAGAAGAATGATTAAAAGATTTTAGAGCGTTAAAATCTACTACTTTATCGACGATCTTAGAAATACTAGTCGTTTTATGAACATGATTGCAACATAGACATTTATCGTCAATTCTGAAATACCATTGCATTATAGACAATTTTATGAAATATGAACTTTGATTACGATTTATTGAGTACACTATAGTAATGAACATTTAATAGGAGTTTTTCTCAATTGTAGATTGGAACAATAATTTTTGCAGTCCACAGTCTAATTGTATTCTATTCGACTATTTATGCAGTTTAGATGAACTTTGATTGAAGATAGTATTTTTATACTGCGATACTTTGATGATATTATTCTCAATTTTGATAGACCAGGGAGTCGTGTCTAATTGTATTTGCTATTAAATTTATTTGTGACTGGCAAATTTTTACTTCATATCGCTTCATGAATGAAACCCACGAAGGTTAAATATAATAACAGTTTTTGATACAATTGATGAATATAAGAATTTTTAAAGAGGAACTATGGATGTATAATCGTTAGTTCAGTGGACGTGTAAAAGTCGCTGATGAATAATGCCCTTAAATAAGTGAAGGAGGTTCCCACAGTAATATTGATGATGATGATGATGAATTTATAAGTGGAGGTTTTTTTGTGTGTATTGTGGAAGATTTTGATGCCATATATAATGAGATATATGATGAATTATGGGCCAATTTTTGTGCAATTTTGTGCGGTTTGAGCGAGGTATTTTTCCACTGAGTGTATTGTTCAGGTCCATTGAAAATTATTCATGTGAAGTTACTGTTAAAATTAACAAGAGTGTTTAAATAATTTGAGATAACGATTTTGAATGGAGGTTACCGTCACAAATAATAATAATTATTAAATCTTATTAAACCTGAATCTAAAATTTAAATATAACTAACCTTCATTGGTCGATTATATCACCACGATTTAAGTAATTATCAACCGGATAAACGTGTGGTTTAATGTATTTCTAATATAAATAATATAAATAATGTAAATAACTATGTAAATATCTTTAATAATAATTTGAAACGAACGGGATTAATAGAGGCGTGTATAAATTTTTCAATTGTCATTTGACAATGTTATAAACAATTTAAAATGTTATAAATAATTAATGAACATTTTGTTATAAACATTAAGCGTTTTCGTTATTATACTCTAAACAACGCTAGTTCAACAATTGGATTATACAATTAAACAAGATTTGGGATTATTAGAGTAATCCATTGATATTTGAACGGAGCATTTAAAAGATTTGCGTGATAATATTTAAGTTGAAATGTGAACATTTAAAGTGTTTTGAAAAGGAGCTAGGCTCTGAGGTAACTAGCATATGCTAACATTGGTGGGACAGGTGCGTCCATTTGACGAAGCAAGCATGCGACACGGTGCAGGGTGTATTGCAGGTGGCCAGATAACTGAATAATAGAGGCCAAGGTCATCTACATAGCGGCCTTGCGGTTATAAATATAATGTGAAGTTCATGAACAAGGAAACAAATGCTTTATGTCTCGTCCCAGCTCCCTTATCCATTCCAAAGTGCATTGTTGTTATTATTACGTTCTTTTGAGCTAGAGAAAGCTGAATTTTTGTATGTGAAGTCTACAAGTCCTACGGGAGGACATGGTTGCATTGGCAATGGCTTCTGATTGCCACGTATATTTTGTTGTTAAATTTTGTTAAGTTATTTTTTTTATGTGAAATAAGTTATTGTGCAGTTTAAATTTTCTTGTTTCCGACTTGGTTCATTTTAAATATCGTGGTGGAGGTTATTGTGAGGGCATACTATTAAGTGATCCAGTTGAAAACCCAGACCTGAGATTAAATTGAATAGGTAAGTAAAAGGTAAGTATGAACCCCCGTATATTTTGGTGTGTTCCACAATAATTTCTTGTTAACTACTGTGCTCTAATCTCGGTAGTATCTGTCAGTGCCATTTTCATTGATGTAGCTGTGCCGGTGCAATTGATTATTGGCAATCTGATTGAGGGGGCGGATATCTGACAGCCTACTATCCGGATTATCGGGGACAGTACCTAACTGAAGGATACGGCCGCTTCCTACCCAAATCCTACCTCAATTCCAAATACACACACTACTACAGACATCATAATGACACAGGTTATCAGACGAATTCTAAACGAACCCAAACACACGGGGCTACGTGACCACGATGTCGTTAAGTCCCTAAAGAATCAACAACTATTATTATTTTAGGCCTATTATTATTAAGAGGGATTTTTTTCGTTTTAGGTAAGGATGGCACGAAATAGAACAAGTAACCATGGAAGGCTGCCTTCATTCCGTATTCTACTGGGCGCCTTTCGTGATTTTACATCAGTGGATAGATATTTCGGTAAATTTTGAAAAAGTGAGGTACTGATCCTGGTTTAATTTCCACTTCACGTGAGGAATTTCCACGTTCTCATAGTTCACTACGAAACAGTCCGCCTTTATAATAATTAAATCTTCCGAAAAACGCTTGTCACAGATTCTATTTTTGATCGACAATTGCTTATCTTTCCACGGAATAATTCTCGCCCATTTCGCAAACAGATTTGCTTCTTTTGGCGGTGTGAAAAAATGTCTACCATCAGATTTTCTTCGTAACCCGATTTACTTCCAGGAACAAACCATTACGACATTTTCCCGAAACAACAGAAAACTTAGTTGTTTGCACACACAAAGCACTGCACAGACATTCGTAAACTATTACAAAGAAACAAATTCCCTCGAATAATATGACTTCTCGCGTGCAGGATATCACAGTACTAACCTCGTGGGTTACTGTCACACGTGCTTATGGTTCGGCGCGACTCCCGCGCCACACACTGGCTGGACCATGAACTACAATGCTTAAGTAGAGGAGTGATGACACTGTTTATTTCTATTCGTCATGCAGTCATTAGGACGAGGTTGTCATCACCCAACCCCTCTTGCATCTGAAAACATTCACATTCTTCATCCTATGAATCTGGAGTATGAGGACTCTGTTCGAGTAGGTTTTTGTACCACTCAAGATCTGGAAAGTTTCGCCATTTTTTCCCCCAAATGTTTGGAAAGCAACTTGTCAACGAAGTTTTTCGGCTTTCACTGGTACTCCGATGGGAATACGAGGGGGGTTTATATCCCCTGGGATGCAGCCTGATTTACAAATCGGTCTCTCCCTTCCTGTGTCAATGTTGTATGCCATCTCTCCTCTGACAACCACTTTTCCGTTCTTGGTTTTCCGTAAGATGATACGTCTGCAAAAGGAAATCTTGAAGTGGAGTTGGCTTGCAGACTTCACGCAATGTTTGGATTTCGATTTCCAGTACGATGGTGTCCAATCTCTTTCAATCAGCTTAAGTGTTCCATATTGTTGAAAAACAGCATCCTAGTAATAGTATTCATTTTCTTCACATGTCTTTCAATCGGTCCAAACACTCTATCTGAAGGCAGAAAGGAGTGGCCAGTAACAGGGTAGACTAGTTCTATTTTCGAGATGTTCTGGGGAGCGCATATTGCCAACCTCTTAGTACACATTGTTAAAATGTTCATGTTTTTATTTTGTCCAGCGCAACCATCTGCAACTAGACTGTAACATGTTTTTCTAGGGGGTTTTATGCCACTAACACAAGTTAGTTGGACTATATCATATTTGTTAAACGTGGCAATAATCTGGCCAAGTTAAATTATTTCAGTTTATTCAATTTCATATTTCATATTTTTATTATTATTATTAATATTTATTACGTCATTTTTTGGAGCTTTTAAATTTGGAAGATTACAGATAGGATTTCTACTAGTAGAAATCCGTATCTATATTGGATGATTCCAATATATAATATTGCACGGCAAATCATTTCATACGTAAAGACGGGATTTTATTCATTAGGGCTAAGAGGGAGTGGTGTGTGACTCACTGGGTATTTCAATACAAGAATAGATTGGAGTACAAAGGAATTACGAAATCCGAGGGAACACTTCAAAGCAAGAAAACGTGTATGATTTACGTCTTGCCCGGAAACGGAAAATATAAATACGGGGAAGGAGTCACATGGCGGGAAGAGCCACGTAAGGTGACCACCCAATCAAGAAAGAAGAAGAAACGTAGCAGGGGCATGGCGAGATACGTGACGCACGCGGATTGGTCGAAGCAGCGAGGCCGGGGTATTAAGCTAGACCCTGGTGGGAGAAGATTGAAGGATATAGTTGACGCGCGGTGTGAGTGAGGACAGTCATTAAGACATTACGCTTGGAGCAGTAAGGCGTACTTTGTTCGTTAGTCCAAAGTGGGACAATTTTATTCACGCTAACTCCGCTGATCACATCAGATCATGAGTTCCACGCGTCTTGCAGTGATAAGGCAAACGACGTGTTGTGGTTCATGGAATAGACTCCACCACAAGCTGTAACGATTACTTCTGATCAACGAGGAAGAGGTGACGCCATCAACACCAATGCAGAACATCCAACACTACGAGACTTCAAGCACGTGGAGACAATGTTTCCGTTGGTAAGCATAAGTAATCTACGACACACACTCTCTGTTTTTCGATAGGGCCAGTATAAATTCTTTAAGCATAAATTTGGAAATAAGTTAAATTCACGTTATTCTCCCGACCGGCATATTAAGTAATTTTGTTCGTGGCAATGTTTAAAGTAGTGTGCTCCGTTAACAGTGTTAATTTTATTCATGTTGCCATCATGTTTTCTAAGTGTATTAAATTCAATTATCACCAAGTAGATTCTTTAATTCCAGTAGGTAGCAATAGTTATAATACCACATCCTTCTCCACAATCAAATGTTGTCTGGGTTGATGATTCAATCATCCCACGGCCTAGTCATTAAGAGTTTCTCATATGTTCTACTCACGCTAGGGGTCGATATTAAATATATAAATTTAGCTTGGAACACAGTGTATCCAGCTTGGCGCCCAACATAGATCAAACTTAGCAGTAGTATTTTCTGGCGAATAGTCCGCCCTAGAAAACATTACATTTGTTCGCTACCAACGTGGAGCGATAAGCTCATCACATTTGTCGCTACCAACTAGGAGCATTAATAACCATTACAAGACGAATGGAATCACATCCTAAAAGATCAGCTGTGTCAATCTCGTTGAATACAATTAAAGTTACCGGTACCTCATTGGAAGATTTTTTGGCCACATTTTTGGTCCATGAATAAATGGATACGTTATCACGATTCAAGGAGTCTGCTGACACACCCTTAACCGCTGATAAGTTGTAACAGTACAGCTGCCTAGAATAGTAGGCGATTTGGTCAGTAACCTTCGGAAGAACCAGGTTCTTCTGACAATCGAAAGACATAAGAAAACATCCTGGTCGAAAAATGCCTTTGCTTGTTTCTTGTGTAGCTGCAATTTTAACTTCAAACCAGTTCTCTCGGCCTCATCTTTCTCTATGAAAATTTTGTTTTCCAATTCAATACATGTACTACACTCATCTACAGTGGGGGCAGAGAAACCTATGTTAAAATTTGTGCAAAACACCTTCCGAAAAATGCTCTGTGTGACCTTCTCGTCCCCAGGTATGCCTGCATTGTACATTCTCCATAGTTAACGTATGTTAAGTTCTGACGATAGATAAACACGAGAACTTCTTCCTCTGCAATAGTGTGATTCGCACGCTTTGAGACTGGATATGAAATTTATGACTGCTTCTCTCTCAGGACCAAACACTGCTTCTTTACGATTTCCTCCTCTAGTTTCGACTGGAACATGAGATTTACCATTGTTGAACCTCTGATTAAAGACCCCTATGACTCTGTGCTTAGTAATTCTAAATACATTCAGAAATGTGTGCCGACAAACTGTAATATGATTTCCAGCCTGGTTCATAATAGTGTACTCGAAGATCGTGGATTTCCCTTTAAGCGTTTCCTTCTTTTTTCTTTTAGCATTGGGTGCCTTGGTGCGGCAGTATTTTAGAATGAAAGCGTCTTGTTTTGATTTGTCAGGTATGGAGTAAAAGGTTTCATGGAAGTCCTTGATATCACGCATTGTAAGTAATTTACACTGGTAGCCAACCCTGTGGTCACACGTTGGGTACTGTGGAAGACCTTTGGCAGCATATCTAAACAAAGTAAACGAAACCATAACTCAGACCTTAACATGAAAAAAGAAAAAAAAACACATCTCGTCAGTTCATGCCACTTCACGATTTATTTCACATTTATAACAAGATAAATATTACGAAGGGACTCGATAAAAATGGCCTGGGTGCCTGTCTGCCTTGATTTCAATAACAACTTTCATTCACAATTTTCAAGAAAATGTTCAACATATGACCTGTTCAAAACGTTATTAGATGCTTCATTATAGACTCCTGTTAGATTTACGACATCACATTTTTCTCCCACTGCCTAATATCTCATGTAACAAACAAAAAATAAGAGTATAGTAACATACAGACTTTCCTGACCTTTCCTTCATTTCAATGTTCCTTTTCCACTTCTCAGGTTGAGAATTCCTTTTCCTTGCGTTCTTTGGATCCACTGGCGATATGTTACACTCCATTTTTTTACACTTGCATTAAACGATAATTAGTTTCATGATTAAAAACCACAAGAATTTTAGGATATACGAGGATATTGTCCACTGTCCACTAATAAGGAGCAGCCATGACAGTTTTCTCGGTCACGTGATTAGAATAGCGCACTACCATTGCCTCGTTCGTCAGATGTTCGCATTTGAAACTAACCAGCCATGCAGGTGTCCACTTTTGAAATAAACATCGAACTTAAATGCTGAAATACTCATACTTCCGTCCGTTTTTTGAAACAAACGCTTGCCACCATTGAAAAGAGCATGACAAACACTATAACAATCGATTTTAATCAGATTTTCAATTTCGGGGTGAGATGTCCGCCTTTGATATTAAGCTACTCTTCTCAAGCCATGTCATTACGCTTGGCAACGATGCCCATCTGTCATCTGGTAGGCCTAGCGCTAGCACACTACCACTGCGTAAACACATAGATTTTGACGGGAAATGTTTCTAAAAAAACAACAAAACATAACGTCCGTTATATCTACACATACATATCACAATTAAAGGATAAATATGATCATGCTATGTACTGTCAATTTCCGATAAGGTAAGAATAAAAGGCTGTACTGTACCTCAACGTCTGAAGTTTTCTTTTCTTGCTGCTATGCTCACTGCCGTCATTGAGGCACTCAGAAAAAAACTATTCTAACGAACTTACAGACAGCCTTAGATAATAGATCCTTCACTTTTTGTCCACACATGTACTCATCATAGTCACAATAGGCCTCCAAGCTTAATGTTGACAATCTAACAATAATGCTTCACTTGTCACATTTAAAAATAGGTAGCTTTCTAATGAGATCTATCTAAAAGCACTTGCCAACTGAGTAGGCCTACTGTTCATAATGTACTGAAGTATGGAGGCCACATGAAGATATAAACCAAAACTAAATTACTAGGCACTGAACGTCCTCCACGCTGTAAGTGATCGAAACGTAGTAATATAACCAGTTATTTGAATAGAGCTGCCATAATTTGCCTTACAGCCAGGCACACACAACTTCCTATGCATCTGAAATATTTTAATGAAATATCAGCGAAGAATTTGTTGATTAAATTAATTACCAGGCATTGGTTACACATACAACTTAATACCGGAAATACTCACTTCTACAACTTTCAGCAGGTCTGATTTACCACGAGGAATTTCACCAGTGTTGAAATAGTAAATACGAACTGATATTTTTACAAAATAAACGATACGGTAGTTATGAACAAAAGTAAGTATGTTAGCTTACCTTGTTTATACACCTTAGAGCCTAGTTTCTGTGTTGACAATTCTACTAACAGCACGGCTTGAGAATTATAGACGCCGATTGGCCAAGGCATCCAACCCTTTGTCTGTAAAATACAGTGAGTTTGAGTGTTTCAAATATACTGCACCCTTGCTATTATAGATTATGAGAAGATGCATTGAATTTAATATACTGTATATGTATATATTAAAGCAAATCATTACCTTTACTTCAACCAACTCTCGCAACGGCTGGGCTTTCAAGCTCCACCCATAACATTCTCTTTCCACTTCCTCTGTGTGACGTCATGGGCAAACCTACTTCACAGATTCCATGGATGAGGTATATACTGCTCGAGTCTAAGCTGCGTGAACCTGAGAGGAATGTGCATCGCGGACTATCAGTAGTGGTGTTGACGAATGATGAGGTTTCCCGGTCCGTGCATATAGTTTTTTATAGTACAGAACCAAATACATTGGTCGGTGACTCACTCAGTCATTCCTAACACCACAGTGGTTTGTGCAACGGCCGAATGTTAGCAGTATTGGAATAGAAAGGAATAACATATATCACGGTGGGGGTGGGCTGTTGACAGATCCTTCTCTTCACGCCCGACCCTTCCCTGCTCTTTCTCCTCAACCCGCAAGTTCATAGAGCTTGGACTCGAGCAGTAATTTAGCAAGGCTTGGTTTCGTCAGTTGCGACACCGCAGAGCCATAGTTATCGTGACGTAGAGCAGCGATAGACGAACAAGGCGAGTTTTTTAGAACACGGTGAAATACGATAGTGAGGTGCGTGTTTTAAACACTTAAACCACATGACTCCCTCGCCTATTATTCAAATTAGGGAGATCTAGATAAACAGAAGACATCAATATGCCGCAATAAATTCAATGCATAATTGTCGTGAAATAAAGTTGTAATAAATGAATCCTAATTGAATTACGCATTGACATTTCAAGTAGAGATTGGTCTGCTTGTCAAGGGGTTGCGAGGACAACACAACACAGCATCATAGTATCACGACGCTTTAGTTCCCGAAAACCCGCCAGGGGGTCACATCTAGTGGGACGAGGGTTGGCGAACACGGGACCCCAGCTGAGTCTGGCATTGCTTCCACTTACTTGTGCCGGGCTCCTCTCCGACGTCGTTCCTGTCGACCTCTCTTGGTCAACTCTTGTCCTCTTCCGACCCCGACGGTATTAGGGTAACCGAGGCCTATGCAGTCTCTTCCTTTCCCGCCTTAATTGGCTCTTGTCTCATCTTTCCTGATACCCTCCTTCTGCGAGGGATCAGCCTTCTTTTTCGTTTCATGTTATCTCCTGCCGTCTGCTCAAGGTCTTCAAGGAGGCAGGGTGTATGTAGCCCCACCACTTCTGGTGCACCCTGGATATTGCTACACCCTCAGCGGCTCACGGTTGGGGAGTTCGGGAGTTGGCGATCTCGAGGGATTCCTGAGCAGGGTCCGTTTTTCCCCCTTTTTTCCGCTGACTTCAGGGCAGGCGCTCTCCTCTTTCCCCTTTCCTATCTGCCTTTCATGGCTCTCCTTCCTTCCAAGTCCCTCAATCCTCATTATTCTTCGGTGGAGGGCATTTCTTTTCTTCCTGTCCTTTATTTGCCTTATCCTTTATTTGTTTACCATTTCTTCTCCTAGGATGTAAGTTTGTAGTCAGTATTAGTTATAGTTTTCATCCTCATCTCTTCTTTCATTATCACCCAACCATTAGGGGCCGATAACCAAGATGTTAGGCCCCTTAAAATAACAATTATCATCATCATCATGATCAGTTCCCGAAACTGGGCGCCAACAAAGCCTAAGGGAACAAAAGTACAAATTAACAATTATAAACAGTTAAGAACATTGATAGGGGCGTGCTCTGATTGTAATGTTTTGTTGCGTTTTGCTTTCAGGTGGTGGACGACCTTGTGGATCCCGAGTGGACGCTGCTCCATTACTTGAGGAACAAGTGTATCCTTATCTTAACACGAGTGATAACTTATCACGAATGAGTTGTTTCCCTAACATAAGTGATATAACACACACTTACATTGTTCAGAAATCGCAATTCATTAGTACGGCAATGTGGCCTCTGGAGAGGCCTGCCACATCGCGATGAGAATGAAATGTCTCCGAGTCGGGCGAATCAACCACTCCAAGTTAACATTTCACGACCCGGCTGGAAATCAAACTTCGGGCAAAAAGCATTTAGCCTATACGGGTACATTACATAGATAAAGTCTGGTATGAATACTGAAGACCTTCAATTCACTGGGATAACATGGTGGCCTACCACAGAAGTAATAGCCTAATAATAATAATAATAATAATCTTAGGGCAAATGACCTCGCTATTCCGTCTCTTAAAATAATAACTAGAACTAACTAACTAGAATTAAATGCGGGGTTCTGTCCTGGGCCATGTCAGGGTGTAGATTGACGTTTTTCGGATCTTTGTGAAGAGTATTGACCTATTGTTGTTTGCCCCCCAGGGGTCACATCTAATGGGATGTGGGTTGGCGACCATGGGACCCCAGCTGAGTCCGGCATTGCTTCCACTTACTTGAGCTGGGCTCCTCTCTGTTATCTTTCCTGTCGGCCTCCCTTGGTCAACTCTTGTTCTCTTCCGACCCCGACGGTGTAGGGAGTCTCTTCCTTTCCCGCCTTAATTGGCCCTTCTCTCATCTTTCCTGACCCCTCATTCATCTAGGGATCAGCCTTCTCTCTCTCTCTTCATTATATTTCCTTTTCTCTTTAAGATTCCCGCACTGTTTTTGTGAATTTTTAGCCTATTTTCAATTTTGAAAAAAAAATAGGCTTATGCGATCACCTTTTGTCCGTGTGTGTGTGCGTGTGTGATTCGTGTGTGTGTGTCCCCCTAAAGAAATCTAAACGGCTGGAGCGATTACAATGAAACTCGGTAAGTTCATAGCACTATTCCGGACGACCCCGACCGTGCCCTTCAAATTTTGTTACAACTCACCAATCCAACATGGCGGCTGTGCGAAATATTTCATCAGCATTCAATATCTCCAAAACTATTAGCGATATCACCCTGGAATTGTTTACGGTGATAAAGGAAACTACTAGAAGTTCACCTATGTTACTTTTGTAAACCTGGTAACTATAAAACCAACATGGCGGCCATGCAAAGTTGCGACTTTTAAATAGACGTTTCTCGCGATTTAACCTACCAAACGCAATGAAAATTGGTACAGTATATGTTTATACACATTGTAATGCACCGACATCTAACTTTGTTCAATTGTTTACATAACCTCAAGATGGCGGCTGTGCGAAATATTTCACCGGCATTCTATATCTCTGAAACTATTACCGGTATCATCGTGAAATTAGGTACGGAGATAAAGCGCACTACTGGAAGTTCATCTATAAGACTTTCAAAAACCGGTTAACTACAAAACGAACAAGCGAATTTGAAAGTTTTAAATAAACTTTTCTCGCAAATTAATGATCCAAACGCAATGAAACTTGGTACAGCAAATGTTTATACACATTGTAATGCACTGGTATTTAATTTAGTTCAATTGTTTACATAACCTCAAGATGGCGGCTGTGCGAATTTTAAAATTATGTTTTTATTTATTGTGTCGTTATCATGCGATCCAAGTGAAAGTTTGAATACTGACCCTACGCAATAATTTTCCTTTAATGGTACATGACTCTATTGCCTATTCATATAACAATCCAACATGGCGACCATCCGAAATATTTAGACGGTTCTCAATATCTACGAACCTATTACAGCAATCAAACTGTTTTTTATGTTCATAGGGGCTATGAACATAAGTTCTCCTATAGGACTTTCAATAACCTGGTGATCACAAATCCAACATGGCGGCGACGCGAAGTATAAATATTCACATGGTTTTTTCTCGTAATATAACCACCCGAGTGCAGTGAAACTTGGTACAATAAATCCTTATACAAATGTTAATTCACTGACATCTAATATATTTCAATTGTTTCCATAACCACAACATGGCAGCTGTGCGAAATTTTAAAATCTCCTTTTACTTCTTTTGTCGTAATCATGCGATTGAAATTTGAATACTACACGTACACAATAATCTTGATGTAACAGTACATAACTCTTAAGACCTACATATATAAAAATCCAACATGGCGACCATCCGAAATATTTAGGCGGTTCTCAATATCTGCGAATCATTTACAGCAATCAAACTGAAATTTTGTATGTTGATAGTGGCAATTAACATAAGTAGGATATATGAAACTAGGCTGTATAGTTTTTCCCGGAACTACGTGTTGTGAATGTGATTCTACACCACATTTTGTAGGTATTCTGTAGTGTTTTTAATTTAAATTGCTTTTTGTAAGTATTTCCAACTTATACCCCATTTTCCAAGTATTTCCAATCTAAATTTCACTCTAGGATGTGCATTTTGTAAGTAATTTGATTCTCAGTTGCATTTTGTGAGTATTGTCAATCCAAATGAATATTTTGAATCTACCATACATTTTGTAAATATTTTGAATTTCAATTGCATTTTGTAACTATTTTCAGTTTCACTTAATTTTTGTTATGGTTTCCATTTCATTGTCATTTTCGAAATCGCCCAGACCATTAGGGGCCGATAACCTAGACGTTAGGCCCCTTAAAACAGCAGTTATCATAATCACATTGTTGTTGTTTTGGACAACCTTTTGGTCTCCAGCCAGCGACTTCTAACATGTAACTCGTCTTCGCGATAGTATGGCCCCTGTCCTCAGTGCATGTCCAAACCATCGGAAACAACTCTTGCACATTTTATCTTGACGCCAAATCTCTCCCTGATGGATTAATTGGGGATGCGATCCAGTTTATAGACGCTAGTTTTCCACCTCAGCATCCTAGTCTCCATGACGCCCAATCGACACTCCGTCTCAGCCGCAGTCGGCAAACATTCGCAACCATACACTGCGTCAGGTCGGATGAGAGTACAACAGATTTTTAGCCTATTTTCAATTTTGAAAAAATAGGCTTATGAGATCACCTTTTGTCCGTGTGTGTGTGTGCGTGTGTGTGTGTGTGATTCGTGTGTGTGTGCCCCCCTAATAAAATCTAAACGGCTGGAGCGATTTCAATGAAACTCGGTAAGTTCATAGCACTATTCCGGGCGACCTCGACCGTGCCCTTCAAATTTTGTTACGACTCACCAATCCAACATGGCGGCTGTGCGAAATATTTCACCAGCATTCAATATCTCCGAAACGGTTACCGATATTACCCTGATATCATGTATGGTGATAAAGGGAACTACTATAAGTTCACTTATGTGATCTTTGAAAACCTGGTAACTACAAAACCAACATGGCGGCCAAGCGAAGTTGCGACGTTTAAATAGACGTTTCTCGCGATTTATCCAACCAAACGCAATGAAACTTGGTACAGTATATGTTTATATACATTGTAATGCACCGACACATAACTTCGTTCATTTGTTTACATAACCACAAGATGGCGGATGTGCGAAATATTTCACCGGCATTCTGTATCTCTGAAACTATTAGCGGTATCTCCCTGAAGTTTTGTACGGAGATAAAGGGCACTACTGGAAGTCCATTTATACGACTTTAAAAAACCGGTTATATACAAAACAAACATGGCGGCCAAGCGAATTAGAAAATTTGAAATAGACCTTTCTCGCGATTTAATGCTCCAAACGCACTGAAATCTGGTACAAGAAATATTTATACACATTGTAATGCACTGGTATCTAATTTAGTTCAATTGTTTACATAACCTCAAGATGGCGGCTGTGCGAATTTTAAAATTAAGTTTTTATTTCTTGTGTAGTCATGCGATCGAAGTGAAAGTTTGAATAATGAACCTACCCAATAATTTTCCTATAATGGTACATGTCTCTATGGCCTATACATTTAACAATCCAACATGGCGACCATCCGAAATATTTTGACGGCTCTCAATATCTACGAATCTATTGTAGCAATCAAACTGAATTTTTTATTGTTCATAGGGGCTATGAACTCAAGTTCACTTATAGGACTTTAAATAACCTGGTGATCACAAATCCAACATGGCGGCGACGCGAAGTATAAATAATCACATGGACGTTTATCGCAATTTAACCATCCGAGAGCAGTGAAACTTGGTACAGTAATTCCTAATGCGAATGGTATTCCACTAGCATCTAATTTATTTCAATTGTTTCCATAACCTAAAGATGCCAGCTGTGCGAAATTTTTAAATCTCCTTGTAACGTCTAATGTCCTAATTATGCGATTGAAGTTTGAATACTACACGTACACAATAATCTGCATGTAACAGTACATAACTCTAGGACCTACATATATAAAATCCAACATGGCGACCATCCGAATTATTTAGTCGGTTCTCAATATCTACGAATCTATTACAGCAATCAAATTGAAATTGTGTATGTTGATAGTTGAAATAAGTGGGCTATATGAAAATAGGCTGTATAGTTCTTCGCGGAACTACTTGTTGATTATCTTTTATTCTCCGGTCGCAAGTGACGGCGGTTGTTATTCGCCATTTCATCCAGGCTGCGGATATCCTTGAATTGACCTCTTCGACCATCATGGCATACCATGGAGCCAAGATTCATGAATCTCGTTTCTCGTGGCAGATCCTCACCATCTACCTGTATGGTACCGCTTTCTTCTGGATCTGACTTCATATATTCAATCTTCTTTTTGTTGCGGAGCGTGGCGAATTGCGCCAGCCGATCGTTCCATTTTTGGGTTTGGCATTGCAGATCAACCTGGGTCTCAGAAGCCAACATGCCGTCGACTCCATAGAGAAGCGTCCATGGCAAAGGCCGGTGCAGGTCTGCTGTTACAGTTTCCATCACTAGAATGAGCACAAGCGGTGCCAGTGCTGAACCTTGGTGAACGCCGACGGTAAAGTTGCGGGATTCTGAACGGTAGATCCGTGGATCTACATAAATCAGCTGAACTCGGTTGACAAGGTGAGGTCATGATGCCTTCTCAAGGTCCAGGAAAGTTAGATGGATCGGCTTGTTCTTCTCACGAGCATGATTGTATAGGTTGTGCCACAGTTCTTCACAAATCCGGCTTGGTTTCTGGAAAGCTCTACGATCTTGCGTATCATGCTATCAAGAACATGTTCGAATACCTCCACCGCATGACACAAACGTCGGAATAATAATAATAATAATAAATCAAGCGAAACTCTTTTTAAAGTTATGGTACGCAGAAAAACAAAATCGACAAAATTCTAAAAGTAGAAAGAAGAATAGGTAGAACATGCATAAATAAATTTTAAAAAAAATATCAGAAAGATGGACAATGACGGATAGTATCAAATGAAGTGGCATACAGAGAACTGGAGCCCATCAATGATACTATTCGGAAGAAACGGATTTTTTTTTTGGTCACATTAGCAGGACACCGGAAACCAGATTATCTAGAAAAATTGTTGAGAAACTTTTGAATATGAAACAACAAGTAGGATGGATTAAGGAAATTACAGAAGATATGAAAGAATTAGAAATAACATTGGATGACTTGCCAAACAAAACAAAAAAAAAACTGAAAGACATAAAAATAAGATTTTAACCAAAAATAGAAAGAAGGTGTACAGTAAAAAGGGTATTCACAGATGAGGAACGCCTGAGAAGATCAGAGCGAATAAAAACTAATGGGCAACTTGAAAAGAAAACTTACTGAAGAAGAGCACCAAGAAATGATTGACTGAAGTGGTCAAATGAGGCCGTAAAAGAAGAAGAGGAATAATAATAATAATACCGTACCTCCTCTGTGGATCGGAGGTCAAGTCTTCAGAACCCAAGCTTGTGGGTTCGATATCCGACAGAGAACGTCGGAACTTTCATGTCACTACAGGCATGTGAAGTAGGCTCTTGTCATCTTTAGTGACTGTACGACAAAATACTGTATATTAACCCTTTTTAAGCGTATGGCTTTCAGTGCCGGGAGTGTCCGAGGACATGTTCGGCTCGCCAGTTTTTTTTTTGTAGCCGCTTCGAGACGGACACCCAGTGGGTGAGCTACAAGTACCGTTGTGGAGGGAGGGAGGGAAGTTGGAATGTAAGGACGAGGAGTTGGAAGGTAGCGGCTGTGGCCTATAGTTAGGGACCAACCCCGGCATTTGCCTGGAAGGAAGATGGGAAACCACAGAAGACCATCTTCAAGGTTGCCGGCGGGGGGATTCGAACCTCCTCGCCTCCCGGATGTGAGCGACTGCCATCAGTCATGCCGTAACCACCACGGCTAACTCACCCGGTTACCCTGAACTGGTATTGTGGGGTGCAGCGACTGTCTCATATTATTGTAGAAATGATACTGCAGAATATTAACTGTCATTTAAGATAACCTCTAGTCTAGAGGAAACCGTGGTTTGGCTTCATGAAGATTGTTTGTTTGGGGTGTAGTGTTACACCACCACGTGCGATTAAATTGTGATGGTATGTTATCTGGCACAAACTATACCGTGTATTTTGAAAGGAAGAACGTGAAGGATATGGCGGGACCTTGGAACAGCTGTGCAGTGTTGCCAAGGTGTATTGTTGTTGTAAATCAGCTGATTCGAATAATCCACAGGGCTACACTTCGGACATTATTTCGGCACAATTATAGTCTACGTAATATATTTTAAAAATCGATCCTGAGTCAACGTCGAGGACATTCAAATAGAAAAATACAGTACGGTACTTAGATGAATAAATAAATTACATACCGAAGCAATGCTATCACGGCGATGCCGGTATTCAATTCAATAAATACGACAAAGAGGGCAAACATTCTACAGCTAATACAAAGTAATCTGATGAATATATCAACACTGCAATGATTATCCTTGAATATGAAACAAGAGTGTGGGTGGAGGTCGTTCACAGCATTCAGTACAGTAGTTGACAGAAACAACAGATCAACACCAAGCACACTCACTGAATCGCGACTCTTTGCGGTTAATAACAGCTTTCGTGATAATACAAAAGTACCGTAATGTTGGTAAGGGTTATTTAGCACCGAGCACTCAAACAAGCCAATCGGAGGCGGTAGGCTACCGGTACTATTGCAGTGTTTTTACATTGTCGAGTTGTAGGCTATTGCATGACAGGCGGTAATTTGAACACTGACGGGAAACAATACCTCGTGCTCTATTATCGACTGCCGTAAGGGTAATGACACCAATAAATAAATTATCCTCATTCACTTGGCACGGGTTCGACACCTTCCATCCGTCCACTGTCCCTATCATCATCATCATCATCATCGTCTTCGTCAGAGCTTGATGAATTGCCAAGGTTAATAATAATTTCATCCACCACGATATCCATAATTCGTTATTTAGTAGTCTAGCCTTCAGTATGTATTTCTTTCAGTACATGCTGTACGGCATGTGTCCAGTCCTCGGGTCGAACCTCAGCGAAGTAACAGTAGAACGAAACGAAACAATGACAATGAAAGGATGTTAAACACAGACGGTTAACAAGTGACTGAATGAATGAGCAATGCGCTGGCAACGTGTTACTCTGTCAAAATCCAGCCAATAGGAGCCTTGGCGGGCATTTTATATCGTTCCCGCCAAATGCTTCAGGCTCATTCTTTCGAAATACACGTTTATTTTTTAAAAGTTCAAACATCATGACAGTGACGATGATGGCCCTAATGAACAAGAACGCTAGGCTATAAATTCAGCAACCCCTTATATGATTCTCAAATACATTATGGTTGTCAGAATTTTTACCAAGTACCGTACGGTGTTTTTTTTTTTTTTTTTAAGAAACTAAAGGTAGATATCGGTATATGGAAATTACACTACGTGTTTTGTTAAGGGACTAATTCACCGAATTAGTGTTAACCATTATGAATTTAACTATTTATTTCACTACACAACTATACAACAGACATATTCAAACATAGTACAACGAACAACAACTGCCACAGTCTTTTGTCACAAAGTCCAAACACCACAAGATGGCCCTCCAGCCAGCGGCCGCCATTTAGGGTCCAAAAACGACTTAGACTCTTTTAATCAGTTCCATAACATCCTCCCACCTTTTTATCATACTATGATTAAAACCACTGTACTTCAAATATTACAGATCAAGGAAAATTTACAAATTGAGGCGGGATGGAATTCGTATCTTCCTCCCACACCTTGTCGAACTCAAATGTGGAACACCAGGGGGCGAGACAGGTACATCAGGGCTCGATACAGGTGCACCAGAGCTCGAGACAGGAACACCAGGGATCGAGACAGGAACACCAGAGCTCGAAACAGGAACACCAGGGTCTTTATCCAAGACTTCTTCACACTGCCACTCAGTAAACGGAGTTGCTTCTAGAGGATAGATGTTCTGCACAGGCCGCTTCAACTCTCCAGTTGTAGTCTTCACCTTGACCACTCTGACGACATTGTCCTTTCCGGGATGTACTGAAACCACCCTTCCTAAAGGCCAGTCCATTCTACGTGCACTGTCACTTCCAAGGATCACTACTTCTCCCACCTTCAATTCTCGAGGTGAGTTTGCTTTGCCCTTTCCCGGTTTAAGTTGCCCTAGGTACTCTAGTCTGAAACTTTTTCGCAATTCTGCCCTCAAATGCTGCATGTGCCTGAACCTTTTTCCAGGGTTTATCTGATCAATGTGATCAATATCGGGTACTCCCACCCTCGGAATGTCCTGAAGAAACATTGCAGGTGTCAACGCTACCAAATCATCACTATCTTCAGACAATTAAGTCAAAGGCCGAGAATTGATGACTGCCTCTGCATCCAACAGAACCGTTAATAGTTCCTCATAGTCTAAGGAGGAACGACCTAGTACTCGTCGCAACAACTTCTTCAGCATTTGAACAATACGCTCCCAAAACCCACCCCACCATGCAGCAGTGGGAGGATTGAATTTCCAAACAATTCTCATGCACGTAGCCTCAACATTTATTTTGGTCCAGTCAACTTCACTGAAAGCATTTTCTGCTCCCACAAAATTTGTCCCATTATCACTGTAAATGATGTTTGGTCTCCCTCTTCGAGCGACGAATCTCCTCAATGCTTGCAGAAACCCTGGAGTAGATAGTGTCCTAACGAGTTCAAAATGCACTGCTCTGAAGACCGCACACGTGAATAGCACCACCCAGACCTTTTCACCTCCTCGGAGGTATAACGGGCCAGCCAGATCAATTCCTACAATTTCAAAGACAGAAGCGTCTCTAATCCGATCCTCTGGCAAAGGTGCAACTTCGATGGTAATTCCCTTTGCTTGGTGTCTTCCGCACCTGACACAGCTCGAAATCACCTTTCTTATTGTCCTTCTACCATTAACAATCCAAAACCGTTCTCGCAAAGTGGAGAGAAGGACTTGTACTCCAGCGTTGGACATTTCTAGATGTTTCTCCATGATCATCATGTGAACTAGCTGGTGTTTAGCTGGTAGCAGAATTGGAGTGAGGAATAATTCATCGTCCGGTCTCCTTATTAACCTTGTTTTTACTCGAAGTAATCCTCTTCCATCTTCAAACACGTTCAGATTTTTGAAGGACTGCTCCTTTTCGGCGAGCATCTCTTGCGTAACGATCTTCAACAGTCTCCTTTCAGCTACTTGCAATTCTTCGACTTGGAGTTCCTTTGAAATACGTTTTTTGCCTTCTTTTGCTGTGTTGTGGATGAATCGTAGAATCCAGGCCGTCATCCTGACAACTTTTGAGTACTTGGAAAAGTATTTCAGATACCACTTTCCTTCTGGTTCCACAGAAACTAGTACAGTTGAAATTCCTTTCCTTTTCTCTTCATTTACCCTTTCTTCATCAGGCAAGGCATTGTCGAGAGGCCATTCCGAACTAGGAGATCTCAACCAATGAGGGCCCTCCCACCATTTCGACGTCAAGAGTTTGGAAGCAGAACAACCCCTAGAAGGTAGGTCAGCCGGGTTATTCACTCCACGTACATGATTCCAGCTATCAGGGTTAGACAACTGTTTAATTTCCTTCACTCGATTTGCTACAAAAGTTCCCCAGACTTCCTTCCTCTTGATCCAGCAGAGATCTGTTGTAGAGTCTGTCCAATAATATGTTGAAAGCTCTGCTAATTCTAAACTTGCCTTTATGGAAAATGCAAGGCGAGCTCCAATTGAACAAGCTAGGAGTTCCAACCGCGAAATAGTCATTTTTTTCAGCGGGGCTACACGAGACTTTGCTTGAAGAAGCGTTATATTTGTGTCCTTTCCATCTTCTGAACGAAGAAACACAACCGCAGCATATGCTACTGCACTTGCGTCGCAGAACGTATGAAGGCTCCAAGATTCCTGTGTCTTGCAGCGTGCCATTTGTCTGGGAATTTTAATATCAGGCAATACCTCAAGTTCTTGATGCCAAATTTC
This sequence comes from Meconema thalassinum, assembly GCA_946902985.2. NCBI lineage: Eukaryota > Metazoa > Arthropoda > Insecta > Orthoptera > Tettigoniidae > Meconema > Meconema thalassinum. The sequence continues at coordinate 13,416,974 of OX336399.1, read as the reverse complement.
AAACTTCTTCCTCAAGTCATCCTCCATTTCTTCATCCCAGCTCATTTTCTTCCGCCAACTTTCCTGCAACAGCAACTTCGGTACTAGAGAGACAGGACATGTGAATCCTATAGGATCAAAGATTCTCTGAGCAGCCGCCAATACATTTCTTCTAGTGATCTTGTCGTCAATCTTCGACATGTCAATTTTCTCACAAGAAAGAACATCTTCTGTCTTGTTCCATCGAAGTCCTAATACCGAGGTTACCTCAGGAACTGACGAGTCACTCTCGGGAGAATTTAGACTTGTGTACTCCCAGTTACGAAGATCAAAATGTGCTCTGGCCAGCAATGTGGTAGATTCTTCTATAAACGTACTCAATTCTTTCTCATTATCCAAAGAGGTGATACAATTGTCTACATAGAAGGAATTTCTCAGTCTTTTTGCTGTCTCTTGGTAGTCTACGCTCTCTTTCAATTGAAGGTCAAGAACTGCTTCCAGCAGAAATGGGCTGCAATTCAGTCCAAATACGACTCGGCAATGTCGAAAAACCTTCAATTCACTATCCTTTGAATCCTTCCACCACAAGAAGCGCAAGAAATCACGGTCACTTTCCTGAACAGATATCTGCAGGAACGCCTTCTTAATATCGGAAATCACTCCTATCCTATTTTTTCGAAACATCAATAGAAGTGTGGGAATTTGTTGTAGAAAATTAGGACCCTTTTCGAGACACTCATTTAAAGAAGGAGTATCCTTCGATTTGCTGGATCCATCGAACACGGGTCTCACAGTGGTGGTAGAGTTTTCTTTGAAGATTCCCCGGTGTGGTAAATAATAACACAGGTCTTCCTTTTCTCCTTCTGGAACCTCTTCAATTATGCCCTCATTCATCCATTCCTGAAACACATTTCCATATTCCTCAAACTTTCCTTCTTTGGTCAGTCTATTCGAAACTGAAATCAATCTCTTCTTCGCTATCTCCTTGTTGTTCCGTAAGTACTGTCGGCTCTCCAACCAAGGTAACGCAACTTCATATCGGCTATCCGCATTAACCTTTACAGTCTCTTGGAAGTAACGACGTGCAGCTTCTTCCATCTCTTCTCTCGACTTGTTTTCCGTGGGGTCAGATATGCCTATAGTCTCCAAGTTCCAAAGGTCGGTTATAGAAGCAGATTGAATGAACAGGGTAGTTGAATACAAAGCCAGGGAACTACCCTCTTCGTCTTTCAATTTACCAGTCACGGTCCAGCCAAGCGTTGTCCTCACAGCAACCAATCCTGATTCAAGCTTATGGGTTTCATTCAGCAAGAGACTCCTCGCAACATCAGCTCCTAGCAGGACTTCCACGTCGGATGGATTTGTTCCCACATCAGACAGCCATATCCTTTTTGCTTTCATTTCCTTCATCCAAGGTCCGAACTTCAACCTTGGAATCTTCCCACAGATTACCTTCTGGTCAATCAATTGCAACGTGGTATTAAAGGAACCATCACAACTGCTTACGTTCACATCATACAGGTGGATGATCTTCTTCACGGGTCTCAGCGCCCCCAAACAACTTGTGGATCATCATCTCGGTCTTCAAAGGTTTATATCCCATTTCCTCAGCAGTCTTCCGTAAAATGTAGGATCTTTGTGATCCACTGTCTATTAGTGCTCGGACCATCTTCTCCTTTCCTTTATGTGTCAGTTTGATGCACAGCGTTTGTAGAAACACCTCCTTTGTGGCACTCTGAATGTTCATGGAGATATTGCTCTGCCTTTCCCTATCATCCTGTATTTTAGATTCAGGTTTCTCCTCTACCTTCTTTGTATTCAGTTTATGACACATGATCACAACGTGAGGACTAGTGCACAGTGGGCAACGAAGATGTGCCTTGCAATTTTTCACTCTGTGTCCTACCTTAAGACAAGCAAAACAACAGTTTTCTTTGGCCAGCTTGTTGCGCCTTTCCTCCAAACTCATTTGTTGAGCAAGGTGGCATTCCTTGCTCTCGTGGAATTTGCTACAAAACACACACTTTCTCTTCTTGCCTTCAAACTTGGCCGAAAACAAAGAATTCGCCGTTGGTAAATGTGTGTCGACATTTTTTCCTCTCACTCTCTCTTGTCTTTTCGTATCGGACAGACCAAAACCTGCCCGAGCAAAGGTTATCCTCTCTTCTCCCTCCACTTCACGTTTGAGGAAATTTAGAAGAGCCTCTAGCCTATCTTTCTGTTCACCAATCAACTCATCATTCGCTGATTGATTTCTGAGCCATGTCCTTAAAACATCTTCAGGTAAGCATGATTCCACGAGAGGGAACAACATGGACCCATACTTATCCCTTGTCACACCTATAGATACTAGAGCTCTTAACTTGCTCTCTAATGTGTCATACAGTAGGCCTACAGCTATTCCTGATTTGTCATTGTTGTGCGACACATTCTGAATGACTAACCCAATCAGCTCCCTAACGTAGTACTCCGTCAGGAGATCTTCACGACCGAACCGAATCTTCATGCACTCTATAACCTTTGGATAGTTTTCAGCGGTAGCCGGGAAACTGTTCAGAAGTTCTCTGGCACGACTGTCAGGTTTGGTGCACTGAATCAGATATTGAAATTTATCTTCTGATTCTATGTCACTATCTTCATGGATTCTCTTAAACATGCTCCAGAATCCTAACCACTCTTTAACGTCCCCTCCAAACTTGGCTAGTTCCAACCTAGGAAGTTTCAAGTTTCTTTTAGCTGCAGATGAAGCTTCAGAAATGTGTTCTCTAACCACACCAACATTCTCATTAGAGCAAATATTCGTCATCGTTAACCTTACTTCATCTAAATTATCTCTATAAGTCTCAACTGCCCCGTACTCACGGCTGTATACATCATCCTCTTCTTCTAATGCTAGTTCCAGTATTTTTTCATCCAAAGGAGCAAGTTCAGCACTTAACCTCTCCAATTTCATCAGCATCTTCTGTGCCGATTCCAGGTCAACTATTTCGCTGGTTAAATGACGCATTACCTCATTATACGTCTTTGTGTAGGACGCTCGAATTGGCTTACGTTGTTTCACAAGCTTTTCCATTGTCGTGTAGGCTAGGCTATACCAAGATTTTCACACACAAAGAAATCTTACGTATCTTGCCGTAACTTCTCGTAATTTACGTATTAAATCACGTCGGGGTCACCATATGTTTTGTTAAGGGACTAATTCACCGAATTAGTGTTAACCATTATGAATTTAACTATTTATTTCACTACACAACTATACAACAGACATATTCAAACATAGTACAACGAACAACAACTGCCACAGTCTTTTGTCACAAAGTCCAAACACCACAAGATGGCCCTCCAGCCAGCGGCCGCCATTTAGGGTCCAAAAACGACTTAGACTCTTTTAATCAGTTCCATAACACTACGGTACAGTTACTGATAGAGTTACGTTACCGTATTTTATGTTGGTATCATTATTTTCTTCCGAATTGGGACCAGAGCTGTAATCAGTCTCTTCGTTTTGAAATCCATGTGTCTCACAGTGGCGGCCGGTAATAACTTTACAGGCACAACGACCCGATTTTTTCAATGGTATCAAAAAATACACGGCAAGAATAATATTTTAGCAGTAAAGAGTTATGACTTTCCTCTTATATGCATAGGAATTTATAGTTTTGTTCTTTAATAATTCAGGAAGTCTTGCAGTAGGCTACTGTGAACTGTTTGAGAAAGCAAATTCGCCAACAGTAGCTTAAAGGAGCTCTCGCCGTGTGATCATTGCCAGGCTCGAGCACCGACCAGATCAAAGAGGATATACGGTAAGCCTAAATCAGATCTCAATAGTGGAGTGTAGGTATGGCAGAGATGCTAGATAATTAGTCCTATCCCAACAGTTAACTTGGCTGGTCCGCTGTTTGCAACAAGAGAGGAGAGGGGCGGACGAAGACATCCGACACTTGCGTTTCATTCGCTCTCGCGCATAGCTTACGCTGTTTTGTTCCCGAGAAGGTTTTCAAATACGGTACTGTTACTTATATTCCCCGCCCAAATTATTAGACTCACGAAGATATTCTTCAAATTGTAGAGTTTGAAGTCTTTTAAAAGTTGTTTAAAAGCTTGGTACATGCATAAAATGGTGCTGTATTCATTTGTTTTGTATTTACTGTTGGTACAATTGCATAGTGTTACTCATGCAACATGGCCCCAAGAATAGTAATGTTATATGTACCTCCTGTAAAGTTTCCCTGAAGGAGAATGAAAATTTCGTACAATGTGACGGAAAGTGTGGTGAAGTGTTTCATCTAAACTGTGCTCGTGTGACGAAAGCCGTTTGTAAAACAATGATTGCAAATCCGGGTGAAATTCTGTGGCATTGTCTTAGATCATAAATCCAATTTATGCTCGAAGGGCATTGTTTACAATGCCAACATAACCCAAATTCAATCAAGACAGCTACATCTAGTTTTCAGCCGAATAAGGTCAAACCGGACACTGTAAGTTTATGTGAAGCAGTTAACAATATGCAGCAAGTGCTAAAAGATGTTTGTAACTGGAGTATCAATCAAAAAAAATTGATGAACTATTGGAGCAAAATATCACACTAAAATCTTGCATTGACCAACTCGCCCAAGAGGTTAACAACACTAAAGTTGAGAACGGCTTGCTTAAAGAACAAAATGGGCATCTTAAGAGGCAAGTTAATGACTTGGAGCAATACTCCAAGAATTACAACCTTGAAATCGCCGGGATACCAATCTCCGAACACGAGAATGTGTATAACATTGTGGCTCAAGTGGCAGGTGCAGTTGGTGTTGAAGTTGATACTGATAGGGACATTGAATATTGCCACCGACTTCCATCCTTTACAGATAAGGACGGAAAGAAGAAAACGCCCCTCATAGTAGCAAAATTTTATTCCCGCCAAACTAAAAACATGATCATGAGCAAAAAACGCAAACATGGGAAACTTCTTTGCACAGATATCAAGATCAACGGAGAATCGACAGTGTATATAAATGAACATATAAACATATGAACATATAAATGAAATGAACATTTAACCAAAGACAACCAAAACTTATATTGGCTTGCCATGAATTCAAAACGGACAATGAATTATAAATTCGCATAGACCAGGAACGGGAAGATCTTCATGAGGGAAAATGAAAACAGCCCGATTCTACAAATCAAGACTGCAGCTGATCTACCAACATTCATGGGAATCAAGGAAACTGAAGGTATGTTTGCCTGAGCCAAGTTATCAATCAATATTTCATGAAATTCTGTTTCTAAGTGAGTGTAAAGTAATTATGGAAGTACCCTGAAATAAAACAACTAACTTACTGTATGAAATCAGATAACGAAGTAGACCATAATGTCCAAGATATTACTTCAAACATTGTAAACAGTACTCAAGACTAGAACAAATTAATTAGCTTTACTGTGGGAATTAAAATCATGCACCTAAATATATGTGGCATGATAACAAATTTTGAAAGTATGCTAGTTATGCTCGATCAACTTGATCATAAACCAGATGTCATTATACTGTGTGAAACTCAGCTCATTGAGGATATACCATTTGCTATTTTAGGATATAATGAGTACTTCATACCACCTCAAAATTCTACCCATGACAGCATTAAGATATATGTGCATGAAAACCTCATTCAAAATATTACAATATCTACTGTAAAAACACTGAAAGCTGCAAATGCTAGCCTACTCACCTTCATATATAATAAAGAAAGATACATGATACTTGCTATATACAGATCACCCTCCACAAGCCCAAATACATTCATAGAAGAACTAGGAAATACTCTCCAGCACTTGCCCACAGCTACACACAGTATATTAATAGGATATATAAATATTGATATTTTAAATCCTACAAGGCAATATGCCCAAAATATTAAAAATGAGTATTTAAATGTATTACATGCAAATGGTTTCATTTCGTACATAAACTCACCAACTAGAATAACCCCAAAATCCAGAACATGTATCGATCACATACATGTTAAGTCCCACAGAAACAGCAACTTTGACCCTTTTGTTCTGCATACCAGTATCACAGATCACAGTCCTACATTTCTCATACAAAGTATATCTCAAAAATACACTCCACAAACAGGAGAAAATACTTTGAACAATGTAAGAATAAATTATGAAACTCTAAAAAAAAAATCCTTAACTAAGGAAACTTGGGAATCCATCATAACTGGACATGATGCTAACAAAGCAGCTGATAGTTTCATTAAATTACTGACTCAATACATCTATGGACACTCTACCACCATAAATAACGTAAGATCAAAATTTAAAAAAATTACTCCATCGATCACAACTGGAATTTTAACTTCTATTAGAATAAGAGATAAATTACATCAGAAAATTGTTAAACAAAGGGAGAGATCCCCAAACAGTGATGAGGTCCGAGAAACTGTTAATAAACATAAATTGTGCAGAAACTGGATAAACAGGCTTGTTAAAATAGCAAAAGAAAGGTACTATTCCAAACAAATTATATCAAACTCCAATAATTCTAAAGTCCTTTGGAAAAATATTAATGATATAACATGTAGGAAGGGAAATAAATCTTCAGCTGTTGACAGCATATTTATCAGAGACTCACAAGAAACATCCCAACCAGCTGCCATTGCAAACAAATTTGTAGACTATTTTATTAACATAGGTTTAGAACTTTCTGAAAAGATAAGTAATACAAGAAAGGAACCTGACAACTTAAATGCACGTGATAGCACTGCAAAATCTCAACCTCAGTCTATCTTTTTTATACCCATAACAAAATCAGAAATAACAAACCACATAGCTGCTCTTGAAGATAACTCAGCAAGTGGCTATGGTAATATCTCTAGTAAAACAATTAAGATAATTAGTTCAGAAATTCTACAACCACTGCACCATATTTTTAATTTATCACTAACGAAGGGGCAATTTCCAGACTCGTTCAAAATTGCCATCATAATCCCAGTCTATAAATCAGATGATAAAAGAGAGTTAAATAACTATAGACCAATTTCCCTCACAACCCACCTCTCTAAGCTACTAGAGAAATGCATCAAAACCAGATTACTTAACTATCTGAATAAGTTCAACATATTGTCACCAAATCAGTTTGGTTTTAAACCAACCAAACACTAGTACTCAAGATGCGATATTCTCCCTTACTGATTATTTGTATAAAGCCATCGATGGTTCTAAAAGAACAATTTCTGTGTTCCTAGATTTAAAAAAGGCCTTTGACACCGTGGACCACAATATACTCATTAGAAAACTGGAAAAGGAGGGTATTCATGGTACCGGTACTCCTTGTAATGTTCTACGCTTAGGCTGGGATGACAAGTGAAACGGTATTTACTTTGCTCCACGTTGAGCGTACAAATGTAACAGTTTCGCTAGCCCGCACTGTTGGGAGAAAATGTAATTGTTTACCTTTGCCTAAGCTATGTTGTTTTAATGGGCGCCAAGACCTCAATGCAATGTTGAAATCTAAATTTGTATTTAACAACGTCTAGCTCTGGTAGAACACCGTCAAGAATCTATTCACTCAGATCGTGGTATGATTTGATCATTAACCCAACAAACAATTGTATCAGGAGAAGGAATTGGTCTATATCTAATGCTACCTACTGAAAGCAAAGATTACATTGTAAAAGAAATGAATTTATTATATAAAACAAGTATAGCAAAATTAATAATAATAATAAGTACAAAATTTAAATTGGAGCGTTGTGATTTGAATATTACCGATAGAAAATTACGTGAAAACGGAGTCTGATAAATTGATTTTACTCTTATTTCCAAGCTATGAAGTTACTGAAATATGAAATGTAAAACAAAGAAAAATGAGAGATTGCGTATTTCTGCGTCATTTGCGCTTACCATTGGAAATTGCCAAGGCATTTCCCTCGTACTTGCTGATGCCGTGAGCTTCCCACAGTCTCCTGGACGCCGTCATCTCCGTCGGAATTTGATGATATTCTGGTAGATTAGATAATTCTATGGTCCGTACCTCGGACCCAAACACTCGTACAACCAAGTTTTACAAAAGTTCGTCGCTAACTCCACTGAACATCGGAGCGACACGCACTTGCGACCGTACTCTGCAAGTTCTACACAGATAGTCGCCGTTCCACGGAACATCGGAGCGTCCCCCGCGTATAACCATACTCCGCAAGTATTTCACAGATAGTCCTCGTTTCACGGCGCGTCGAACGATAAATGCACCTGTTGGCTCCCCCACCATGGTACCGACATCTAGCTTACGTCGTCCTCACTGATTGCTGAGCACGCCGCCAGTTCCCCTCCTCTGCCTCATTACACTCGGCGCGCGAGAGGGAGAAGTCGTTTTCCGTTCCAACAATTCGTCTTTTCTAGACCTTGCGTAATACTTCTCGACAGGAATCAGCTTGTACTCGAATTCCCAGTGAGTCATGTCTCTCAAATACCCTAACTGACAAAACTCCGTAAAATTCCGTAATCACATAATTTTCTATAATATTGTCGTTCGTAATAATTTGCTTGATAGCGTTTTCTAAGACATAGAAAACCTATCTGAATGCTAATAATGTTTATAAAATGCTCCGAAAATACTTTAATAATAATTATAATAAATTAATAATAATAATAAATTACCATGAAAAATTCTCTTGGCTGAACAATTTGCCGCGTAAATAAATATAGAATGGCTTCCTACTGACTTATGCCAGTTGCATAAAACCCCTCGAAAAACACGTTACATCCTCAAGAACTAATAAAAAGTTTTCTTTTTAACAGAATTCAAAAGGTACGAATCAAAGATACACTAAGTAAAAGTGCTGAAGTAAAAATTGGAATTCCCCAAGGAACAGTTTTAGGTCCTATTCTTTTTCTGTTATATATTAACGATTTGTGTGAGCTGAACTGTAATGCGATGATTACCTCATATGCTGATGACACTGTCGTCACAGTCACAGGAAAAACTTGGGAGGACACTTTTAATAGAACTCAAGAAACCCTTGCTACAGTCCAAAAATGGCTAAGAAACCACCTCCTTACCTTAAATGAAACCAAAACACAATACCTATGCTTCTCACACAACAAAACATTACAACCCACAGACAATTTAACACTGAAGATCCACACACCAAATTGTAACAATGGCGAAACATGCAACTGCTATACCCTACAGAAGTCAATGAATGCTACATATTTAGGGATTATTATAGATAGTCATTTAAAATGGAATATGCATGCATCAAAATTGGCCAATAAACTCCAAAAGTTAATTTATATATTTTATACAGAATCAGAAATATCTTGTCAGCAAAAGTCTTGAGAACTGTATATTTTGCCTTAGTCCAGTCACAACTACAATATGGAATAAATGGTTGGGGTGGAATACTTGATTCACATTTGGCTCAGGTAAATACCTGCCAGAATTTCATTCTAAAAGCTATGTACAAAAAGCCACCAACGTTTCCAACATGTGAACTGTATAAACAAAGCATGGTGCTTAATATACGACAGTTATTTGTTAGAATATGTTAAACAGATTGCCTCGGATGTAGGCTGTGGTAGCTATGTATAGATGAAACGATTAGCTCAGGACAGGGAGGCATGGAAAGCTGCATCAAACCAGTCAAAGGTCTGAAGACTCAAACAACAACATTTGTTCAGTCATCAATCTTATTTATACATAAAAATATGAAGCTCTTCTCCAATGGACAACAACTTAAAATGTGCACTAGACTTCAAGACAGAACTGGAATACATATCCCTCGTTGAAACACACTACTTGGCCAAAGGAATTTAAGTTGTCTTAGCACTAGGATAAAGTAAATGAACTTATAAATTTTCACCAACATATTTAAACCAACTCAGTCACAAATGTATCATCTTCTTTTATTTTAGTAACCTTTTAATTAATGGCTTTACTATAAACTTTTCTTACTATTATCAGTCAAATACCATGTTGCAAATAAATTAAGAAATTATGTTCATGAAGCCCATGCACAAGTTTATCTTATGTGGGATTCACCCTGTATTTTGATACAACATCTGTATATGTACATGTTTTGTCAGTGAATAAAAATGTGTGTGCTCGTAAAAGAAAAAAAGTTTCTACTGTTGTCGATATGCAATTGTTAACAGCTGTCTTGATTTGTTTCTTTGATTTGGCGCCAAACTGGTCCATTGCAAGGAGCGTTTGTTTGTTTCCTTGACACTGTAACTCGAAGGTAAATCGACTCGTGGTTGGTGATTTTAATGCAATTCACTTTGAATTCTGGTATGAATGTTTTTAATTTTAGGTTAGATAGATATATAGTTTTATTAATTCCATTTGATCAAATACATGTATACAATACATTTTTGATATAGGACACGTCAGAATTTACATCTATAAAATAAAAGTACTAATAGGTATACACAGTAATACTAATACTATAACTATTTATAACTTATTATAATAACAGATCTTAAGAGATACATTCTTATTGGACAACTATTTACACCTTATTCTATTATCATAATATGAAAACTTAATTCTATAAATACAACAACTTAAAGCTAGGTATTACAATTAAAATAGAAAAGTAAAATATAATTATAGATATCATCGTTTCTATACACTAAGATATTCAACTACAGAGTAAAAACAATGGCATTGCTGATAAGCTTTCAACATTCTATCAAAGGTTTTTATTTTTGGGGCAAGTTTTATATACTGGGGTAGTTTATTGTATAATTTAACTCCTGTGTGATAAGTTCCTTTTTGATATATGCTTGTGTGTGTGTGTGTGTGTGTGTGTGTGTGTGTGTGTGTGTGTGTGTGTGTGTGTGTGTGTGTGTGTGTGTGTGTGTGTGTGTGTGTGTGTGTGTGTGTGTGTGTGTGTGTGTGTGTGTGTGTGTGTGTGTGTGTGTGTGTGTGTGTGTGTGTGTGTGTGTGTGTGTGTGTGTGTGTGTGTGTGTGTGTGTGTGTGTGTGTGTGTGTGTGTGTGTGTGTGTGTGTGTGTGTGTGTGTGTGTGTGTGTGTGTGTGTGTGTGTGTGTGTGTGTGTGTGTGTGTGTGTGTGTGTGTGTGTGTGTGTGTGTGTGTGTGTGTGTGTGTGTGTGTGTGTGTGTGTGTGTGTGTGTGTGTGTGTGTGTGTGTGTGTGTGTGTGTGTGTGTGTGTGTGTGTGTGTGTGTGTGTGTGTGTGTGTGTGTGTGTGTGTGTGTGTGTGTGTGTGTGTGTGTGTGTGTGTGTGTGTGTGTGTGTGTGTGTGTGTGTGTGTGTGTGTGTGTGTGTGTGTGTGTGTGTGTGTGTGTGTGTGTGTGTGTGTGTGTGTGTGTGTGTGTGTGTGTGTGAAATATGAATGTTTTGATTTTGTCTTGTTTTATGCCTATGAACATCATTGTTTGTTTTAAGAAAAACATCCTTATTCATTAAATTCTTTTTACAAAACATAATACTTTCAAAGATATATATACAGGGCAGAGGGAGAATGTTTAAATCTTTAAACAGAGGTCTACATGATTCTCTAGTGTTTACATTTGCCATAATTCTAATCGCCCTCTTTTGTATCCTAAACGTGCTTAGTACATCTGGCGACATACCCTAAAATATGACCCCATATTTTAAGTATGAATGGAACTCAAAATAAGTATTTCTTAATGTGTGCATGCTAGTGCAGGTTTTCAAAATACGTAACGCAAAGCACATCGAGTTCAGTTTAGTATTCAGATATTGTATATGTTTATTCCATTTCAAGTCATGATGTATCCATAGTCCTAAAAACTTTGTTTCTGATTTATTTTCTATTTGATGACCATTTAATGTTATATTGGGCATCGCAGGATTCCTATTCTGTATAGTGTGGAAATTTAGACATACTGTCTTTTTATAGTTTATTATGAGGCGATTATCTTGTGACCATTTGGTTAACTCTCCTGTAACGGAGTCAGCAGACTGCTGTATGACCTGTTTAGTTTCACCTTTTATTACGAGTGTTGTATCGTCCGCAAACAAAATTTCCTTATGTGAATGAACGTTCTGTGTTATATCATTGATATATAGAAGGAAGAGTAGTGGGCCCAAAACCGATCCCTGGGGTACTCCAAATTTAATAATTTCCTCATTGGACAATGTTTCATTAAGTAATTTGGTTCCATCTTCCTTGTGTCTCAAGCTTACTATTTGTTCACGCCTTGTTAAGTAATACTCTATCCATTTATTAGCTAGACCTCTAATGCCATATTGATTTAGTTTTGTAAGGAGGATTTTATGGTCAACAACATCAAATGCTTTCGATAAATCCAAGAATAGGCCAGTTACATGTTCCTTATTGTCAATTAATTTCGGTATACTGTTAATACATTCATAAATTGCTGTATGTGTAGATTTTTCCGTTCTGAATCCATGTTGTGAGTTTGATAAGTTTTATAGAAAAAAATAAAATATTATCAGTCTCCTATACATGATTTTTTCCACAATTTTTGCGATACCGGTACCAGTTGGTAAGGTAATAGGACGATAGTTATCTAATTCATCTTTTGAACCCTTTTTGTGCACTGGAATTACTTTTGATAACTTCAAAATATCCGGGTAAGTTCCTGAGAGAATTGAACTGTTTATTAAGTTTAATCGTTTATTAAGTGTGTAAGTGGATTTATTTTCTGCACATTTCTTTAAAATTACATCTGGGATGCCATCAATGCCAGCACAAAATTTATTTTTTAGCTCTTTTATAACTATTCTTACCTCTTCACTTGTGACATGATTTATAAATAAAGAATCACTACATATATTTATTTTATTATTAGAATATAGTGTATGTACCTGTGATTTATTTAATAATTTTTGTGGAATTTCCAGAAAATAGTCATTCGATTGAAAGTGTTTGTTATTTCCTCTGGATTATTTATCACTTTATTATTTATGGTCAGTGTAATGTTCCTTTGTATTTTAGCAGATTTTCCAGTTTCTTTCTTTACCACGGTCCACATAGCCCTGTTTTTATTAGATGATTGGGAAATAAAATTATCATTATGCAATTTCTTTGCTAGTCTTATTACCTTATTTAATATGCTAGTGTATTTTTTGTAATATACATTGAATTCAGGTGTTGTGTGGTATTGTTTATATAATTTGTGTAGAAATTTCTTTCTTTGACATGAATTTATAATCCCTGTTGTTATCCAATTGCTAGTTTTGTTATTTTGAACAATTCTTTATCTAAAGGGGAATGCTATTTCAAAATAGTGTTTTAGGGTACCGTTAAATGCATTAAATTTATCATTTACATTTTCTAGTTTATACATTTCTGACCATGTTTCCTTATTTAATAAGTCATTGAAATATGTAACATTTGTTTCAGTGAATGACCTGCACTTCGATTTTCTACACAAATTATATAAACAATACCACACAACACCTGAATTCAATTTATACTACAAAAAATACACTAGCATATTAAATAAGGTAATAAGACTAGCAAAGAAAATGCATAATGATAATTTTATTTCCCAATCATCTAATAAAAACAGGGCTATGTGGTCCGTGATAAAGAAAGAAACTGGAAAATCTGCTAAAATACAAAGGAACATTACACTGACCAGAAATAATAAAGTGATTAATAATCCAGAGGAAATAGCAAACACTTTTAATGACTATTTTCTGGAAATTCCACAAAAATTAATAAATAAATCACAGGTAAATACACTAAATTCTAATAATAAAATAAATATTTGCAGTGATTCTTTATTTATAAATCATGTCACAAGTGAAGAGGTAAGAATAGTTATAAAAGAGCTAAAAAATAAATTATGTGCTGGCATTGATGGCATCCCTGATGCAATTTTAAAGAAATGTGCAGAAAATATAATAAATCCACTTACGCACTTAATCATCATCATCTTGAGCAGTTTCCAACCGCTGGTCGGGTCTGCTTTACGCACTTAATAAACAGTTCAATTCTCTCAGGAACTTACCCGGATATTTTGAAGTTATCAAAAGTAATTCCAGTGCACAAAAACGGTTCAAAAGATGAATTAGATAACTATCGTCCTATTACCTTACCAACTGGTATTGCAAAAATTGTGGAAAAAATTATGTATAAGAGACTGATAAGTTTCATAGAAAAAAATAAAATATTATCAAACTCACAACATGGATTTAGAACGGAAAAATCTACACAGACAGCAATTTACGAATGTAGTAATAGTATACTGAAATTAATTGACAATAAGGAACATGTAACTGGCCTATTCTTGGATTTATCTAAAGCATTTGATGTTGTTGACCATAAAATCCTCCTTACCAAACTAAATCAATATGGTATTAGAGGTCTAGCTAATAAATGGATAGAGTCTTACTTAACAAGGCGTAAACAAATAGTAAGCTTGAGACACAAGGATGATGGAACCAAATTACTTAATGAAACATTGTCCAATGAGGGAATTATTGAATTTGGAGTACCCCAGGGATCGGTTTTGGGCCCACTACTCTGTCTTCTACATATCAATGATATAACACAGAACGTTCATTCACATAAGGAAATTTTGTTTGCGGACGATACAACACTCGTAATAAAAGGTGAAACTAAACAGGTCATACAGCAGTCTGCTGACTCCGTTACAGGAGAGTTAACCAAATGGTCACAAGATAATCGCCTCATAATAAACTATAAAAAGACAGTATGTCTAAATTTCCACACTATACAGAATAGGAATCCTGCGATGCCCAATATAACATTAAATGGTCATCAAATAGAAAATAAATCAGAAACAAAGTTTTTAGGACTATGGATACAACAAGACTTGAAATGGAATAAACATATACAATATCTGAATACTAAACTGAACTCGATGTGCTTTGCGTTACGTATTTTGAAAACCTGCACTAGCATGCACACATTAAGAAATACTTATTTTGCTTATTTCCATTCATACTTAAGATATGGGATCATATTTTGGGGTATGTCGCCAGATGTACTAAGCACGTTTAGGATACAAAAGAGGGCGATTAGAATTATGGCAAATGTAAACTCTAGAGAATCATGTAGACCTCTGTTTAAAGATTTAAACATTCTCCCACTGCCCTGCATATATATCTTTGAAAGTATTATGTTTTTTAAAAAGAATTTAATGAATAAAGATGTTTTTCTTAAAACAAACAATGATGTTCATAGGCATAACACAAGACAAAATCAAAACATTCATATTTCACACACACACACAAGCATATATCAAAAAGGAACTTTTCACACTGGAGTTAAATTATACAATAAACTACCCCAGTATATAAAACTGGCCCCAAAAATAAAAACCTTTGATAGAATGTTCAAAGCTTATCTGCAGTGCCATTGTTTTTACTCAGTAGTTGAATATTTTAGCGTATAGGAGTGATGGAATCTATAACTATATTTTACTTTTTTAATTTAATTTTAATACCTAGCTGTATGTTGTTGTATTTATAGAATTAAGTTTTCATATTATGATAATAGAGTGAGGTGTAAATAGTTGTGCAATAAGATTGTATCTATTAAGATTTGCTATTATAATAAGTTATAAATAGTTATAATCTTAGTAATATATACCTGTTAGTTCTTTTATTTTATGCATGTAAATTCTGGCGTGTCCTATATCAAAAATGTATTGAATGCATGTATTTGATCAAATGGAATTAATAAAAATCTATCTATCTATCTACTCCATTATCATTATTATTGATTGTTTCGGGTACTTCAAAACTCAGTATTTGTCCATGGTGGTCACTAAAACCCGGACAATACACTTCTATTGAATGGTGATATTTATCTGTATTTTAAAAAATTTGATCAGGAGTGGTTTTACTAAATTTTGTTATTCTTGTTGGGGTATTTACTGTAGGTTTCAGTCCATAGGAAATTAGTAACTGTGTTAATAATTCACAATTTCTATCAAATTTTAGGAAATCCACATTTACATCCCCACAAATTATTATATCGAAATTTACTTTGCTCATGTTATTGAGTAATAATTCTAATTTATCTATAAATAAAGGAAACTTTCCTCACGGAGAACGGTATACGCATACAATTATTAACTTAAACTGCTGTATTTTTACGGCAGAGAATTCAAAATCCTGTTCCATAATTAGATAATCATAAGCTGTTAACTGTTCGTGATCTAAATTATTTATTAGGTAGATACAAGTACCACCATGGCTAATATTAGTTCTAGAGTATTTACTAGCTTGTATAAACCCTGGGAATTGAATTAATTCGAGTTGTTCCTCTTTCAGCCAATGTTCTGAAATGCATAGTGCTGAGATGTCTTTAAGTTCATTTTTAAGCATTAGATTTATGTAATCAATTTTATTATAGAAAGACTGAACATTCTGGTGGTAAAGTTTAAATTTGTTACTTTTGCAAGCTTGTGTTGGTGATTTATTTACATTATTATTTTCATAATCGTTATTATTATTGTTTCTAGACAAATCCGAAATACCATTGTTCCACTCACAAGGGAACGGATCGCGGTGTAAAATTCTGATCTGGTTGAAATTTAGTACACAATAATCCTACAAAGTTGTAGAATGACGTAGTGAAAACCGCATGGGCCGATTTCAATTTTGAACGCCAATATTGAACGCCGAAAATCTGCCGGACGACGGCATGAGCGAGGAGGTGAGAAGAGGTAAAGCTGACCTTCAATCCTAGCAGCACGCGATGTCTCCCGGCCACTAGGCAGCAACCTGCCGAGCTGCGATGCATTCCCCACCTTAAACGTTCCCCCTCACTCTTCTACCCTCTCGATTAGAGTATAAAATGCAGCATAATGTGATGTTTTGCACTTGGCCATACTGTAAATAAATAAATAAAACAACTTTCTTTTTTCTGTTTATGCTTTGTAATCTTTGCAATAGTGAATGGTTACAAAAAAAGTGGTCAATGCAAAGTGATTGCTTGCACCAGGCGCACCTTGCAACACTTTCTTTTATACACATCTCGCAAGCATTTTGGATAGCATCATCCTTGCTACAAAATTGAACGGGGTTCGCAAAGCAAGCGGCTACTTTGTAGTACAATGTTGTACAAGTTGTACAATGACGTAGTGAAAACCGCACGGGCCACTTTCAGTTTTGGACGTTAAAAACCTGCCGGGCGGTGTCATGAGCGTGGAGGTGGGGAGAGGTAAAGCTGACCTTCAATCCAAGCAGCACGCGCTGGTTCCCGGCCACCAGGCAGCGACCTGCCGTAATGCGTTGCATTCCCCACCTTTCACCTTCCCCCTCAACCTGTCACTTCCTTATCAGTTCAGTATGGCTATGCAAAACAAGAGCTGTGTTTCGGATGAACAGGTCCCAAATCGTTCCGTCATCTAGCCATGTAAGTATGACAATTTTATTGTGTCTGTGTTTAATTTTACTGGCACAGACAGCAATTAATGTTAAATCCTTTACTTTACAGTCAGAATATTTACAAATGTCAGAAAGTGACGACGACGATGTTCAATTGGAACACCTTCCAAATTTTAATCCTTGGAATGTGGTAGTTTGTCTACAAAGCTGCTTTGCTGAAAGTGATCGCTGTGAAAGCCAAATAACACCTGGTGAAAGAGAATTGGGTTTTGAACTGTACCGTAAGTAAAAACTTTGTTTACATTTTCTCATGGCAAAGGCAGACATGCACCAAGACTGAATCATGATCCTTGTTTACAGGCCTCATTGCAGAAAGGGTTGGTGATGTGCAGGTCACCATTGAACATGAGGATACGTTAGTTTTGCCTGACAATAACAATGTTATTCAAGACGATGAATTTGCAATATCCGACACTGATAGTGAAAAAGATGCTACCACAACACCTGCAATAAGTGTCACATATAAAAAAAAAAGGTGGTTGATTATTGGCTGAACAAAGGAGGGAAAAAAAGGTCATTTAAAGTCATTCAGCACAAATTTACAAAGCTACGGCACCAGTCGGACCTTTCTAGATGGAAGCTACAAGTTGAATCAGGCGGTACAAAGGATGAAAAACTGAAATTTATCACCAAAGAAACATTTGAAGATTTTAAAAAGGCGAGGCTGAATAACAACAAAAACGTCCATGACGTACACATTAGGAAATGGGCCCTGAAGAATGCTCGGCGTGTTCACGACGATACCTTCCGCACCTCAACTTTCTGGGTTCGCAAGTTTAAAAATAAATGCAATATTGGTTCCCGAAAAGTTACGAAATTTGTAACCAAAAGTTACACAGCCGATCAACTTGACCTTGCGACCAACGCAACAATTTTTGTAGGAGAGGTATCCGAATTAATAAACACTCACTCTCCAAAGCGTGTTTTTAACACAGATCAAAGCGGGTTTAACGAAGAGTTCCATGCAGGACATACGTTACATGTAAAGGGTGACAAATGAATTTTCGCAGAAGTGCAATCGTTGAACTCGTTAACACACAGCTATACAATTCAGCCTGTAATATCAGCCTATGGAGAACTGTTACCTAAACTGTTAGTTGTGTTAAAAGAAAGGGACGGTGAATTTGGCTCTATTGTTAAAAGAACTTTGTTTACAGCAGATAATTTATTTGTATTGGCGTCCCCGTCCGGAAAGTTAACTAAAAAGTTACTTCAAAAGTGGTTACAAGATGTTTATTTTCAAACTGTACCAGACGACAGTGTTTTACTCTTGGATTCGTGGACAGCACAAAGTGAAGCAAATATATTAGCAGCAAAACCCGCCAACAAAACTATCATTGTTAAAACTATTCCCCAGAGAACTACTGGAATGATTCAGCCGTTAGATGTGCTTGGTTTCCGAATATGGAAACAATTTGTTCGTTATTTTTATGACCTGATTGTATTATACTATTTCGACATTAACATTCATTTGCGCAACAATATTTTAAAAACCCAATCATTGACCCACAACCAACTATCTTCTCCGCGGTTTCGTAACATGTGGAAGTATAGTTGGTACAAATCCGGTTATGTTGAAACACAGCCTGCTTGCTTTGCGAACCCCGTTCAATTTTGTTTCAAGGATGATATCCAAAATGCTTGCGATATGTGTATAAAAGAAAGTGTTGCAAGATGCGCGTGGTGCAAGCAATCACTTTGCATTGACCACTTTTTTGTAGATAGATAGATAGATAGATAGATTTTTATTAATTCCATTTGATCAAATACATGCATTCAATACATTTTTGATATAGGACACGTCAGAATTTACATGCATAAAATAAAAGAACTAACAGGTATATATTACTAAGATTAAAACTATTTATAACTTATTATAATAGCAAATCTTAATAGATACAATCTTATTGCACAACTATTTACACCTCACTCTATTATCATAATATGAAAACTTAATTCTATAAATACAACAACATACAGCTAGGTATTAAAATTAAATTAAAAAAGTAAAATATAGTTATAGATTCCATCACTCCTATACGCTAAAATATTCAACTACTGAGTAAAAACAATGGCACTGCAGATAAGCTTTCAACATTCTATCAAAGGTTTTTATTTTTGGGGCCAGTTTTATATACTGGGGTAGTTTATTGTATAATTTAACTCCAGTGTGAAAAGTTCCTTTTTGATATATGCTTGTGTGTGTGTGTGAAATATGAATGTTTTGATTTTGTCTTGTGTTATGCCTATGAACATCATTGTTTGTTTTAAGAAAAACATCTTTATTCATTAAATTCTTTTTAAAAAACATAATACTTTCAAAGATATATATGCAGGGCAGTGGGAGAATGTTTAAATCTTTAAACAGAGGTCTACATGATTCTCTAGAGTGTACATTTGCCATAATTCTAATCGCTCTCTTTTGTATCCTAAACGTGCTTAGTACATCTGGCGACATACCCCAAAATATGATCCCATATCTTAAGTATGAATGGAAATAAGCAAAATAAGTATTTCTTAATGTGTGCATGCTAGTGCAGGTTTTCAAAATACGTAACGCAAAGCACATCGAGTTCAGTTTAGTATTCAGATATTGTATATGTTTATTCCATTTCAAGTCTTGTTGTATCCATAGTCCTAAAAACTTTGTTTCTGATTTATTTTCTATTTGATGACCATTTAATGTTATATTGGGCATCGCAGGATTCCTATTCTGTATAGTGTGGAAATTTAGACATACTGTCTTTTTATAGTTTATTATGAGGCGATTATCTTGTGACCATTTGGTTAACTCTCCTGTAACGGAGTCAGCAGACTGCTGTATGACCTGTTTAGTTTCACCTTTTATTACGAGTGTTGTATCGTCCGCAAACAAAATTTCCTTATGTGAATGAACGTTCTGTGTTATATCATTGATATATAGAAGAAAGAGTAGTGGGCCCAAAACCGATCCCTGGGGTACTCCAAATTCAATAATTCCCTCATTGGACAATGTTTCATTAAGTAATTTGGTTCCATCATCCTTGTGTCTCAAGCTTACTATTTGTTTACGCCTTGTTAAGTAAGACTCTATCCATTTATTAGCTAGACCTCTAACACCATATTGATTTAGTTTGGTAAGGAGGATTTTATGGTCAACTACATCAAATGCTTTCGATAAATCCAAGAATAGGCCAGTTACATGTTCCTTATTGTCAATTAATTTCAGTATACTATTACTACATTCGTAAATTGCTGTCTGTGTAGATTTTTCCGTTCTAAATCCATGTTGTGAGTTTGATAATATTTTATTTTTTTCTATGAAACTTATCAGTCTCTTATACATAATTTTTTCCACAATTTTTGCAATACCAGTTGGTAAGGTAATAGGACGATAGTTATCTAATTCATCTTTTGAACCATTTTTGTGCACTGGAATTACTTTTGATAACTTCAAAATATCCGGGTAAGTTCCTGAGAGAATTGAACTGTTTATTAAGTGCGTAAGTGGATTTATTATATTTTCTGCACATTTCTTTAAAATTGCATCAGGGATGCCATCAATGCCAGCACAGAATTTATTTTTTAGCTCTTTTATAACTATTCTTACCTCTTCACTTGTGACATGATTTATAAATAAAGAATCACTGCATATATTTATTTTATTATTAGAATTTAGTGTATTTACCTGTGATTTATTTAATAATTTTTGCGGAATTTCCAGAAAATAGTCATTAAAAGTGTTTGCTATTTCCTCTGGATTATTAATCACTTTATTATTTCTGGTCAGTGTAATGTTCCTTTGTATTTTAGCAGATTTTCCAGTTTCTTTCTTTATTACAGACCACATAGCCCTGTTTTTATTAGATGATTGGGAAATAAAATTATCATTATGCATTTTCTTTGCTAGTCTTATTACCTTATTTAATATGCTAGTGTATTTTTTGTAGTATAAATTGAATTCAGGTGTTGTGTGGTATTGTTTATATAATTTGTGTAGAAATTTCTTTCTTTGACATGAATTTATAATCCCTGTTGTTATCCAATTGCTAGTTTTGTTATTTTGAACAGTTCTTCGTTTAAAGGGGAATGCTATTTCAAAATAGTGTTTTAGGGTACTGTTAAATGCATTAAATTTATCATTTACATTTTCTAGTTCATAAATTTCTGACCATGTTTCCTTATTTAATAAGTCATTGAAATATGTAACATTTGATTCAGTGAATGACCTGCACTTTGATTTTACTCCATTATCATTATTATTGATTACTTCGGATACTTCAAAACTCAGTATTTGTCCATGGTGGTCACTAAAACCCGGACAATAGACTTCTATTGAATGGTGATATTTATCTGTATTTATAAAAATTTGATCAGGAGTGGTTTTACTAAATTTTGTTATTCTTGTTGGTGTATTTACTGTAGGTTTCAGTCCATAGGAAATTAGTAACTGGTTTAATAATTCACAATTTCTATCAAGTTTTAAGAAATCCACATTTACATCCCCACAAATTATTATATCGAAATTTACTTTGCTCATGTTATTGAGTAACAATTCTAGTTTATCTATAAATAGAGGAAACTTTCCTGACGGAGAACGGTATACGCATACAATTATTAACTTAAACTGCTGAATTTTTACGGCAGAGAATTCAAAATCCTGTTCCATAATTAGATAATCATAAGCTGTTATCTGTTCATGATCTAAATTATTTCTTAAGAAGATGCAAGTACCACCATGGCTAATATTAGATCTAGAGTATTTACTAGCTTGTATAAACCCTGGGAATTGAATTAATTCGAGTTGTTCCTCTTTCAGCCAATGTTCTGAAATACATAGTGCTGAGATGTCTTTAAGTTCATTTTTAAGCATTAGATTTATGTAATCAATTTTATTATAAAGAGACTGGACATTCTGGTGGTAAATTTTAAATTTGTTACTTTTGCAAGCTTGTGTTGGTGATTTATTTACATTATTATTATCATAATTGTTATTATTATTGTTGCTAGACAAATCCGAAATACCATTGTTGCACTCCGTTAAATTTGACTTCAAAAGATGTGAATGCCAAACCTCACGTTTGGCTTCTTCTACCAGTTTCCCAGTTGTAAGCATTCACTAATGCAAAGATTACAAAGAATAAAAAGAAAAAAAGTTGTTTTATTTATTTACAGTATGGGCAAGTGCAAAACATCACATTATGTTGCATTTTATACTCTAATCGAGAGGGTAGAAGAGTGAGGGGGAACGTTTAAGGTGGGGAATGCATCGCAGCTCGGCAGGTTGCTGCCTAGTGGCCGGGAGCCATCGCGTGCTGCTAGGATTGAAGGTCAGCTTGAAACGTTTTGCTAGCTCCTAACTGTTGGGTGAGAAATGTAACTGTTTACCTTTGCCTAAGCTATGTTGTTTTAATGGGCGCCAAGACCTCAACGCAATGTTGAAATCTAAATTTGTATTTAACAACGTCTAGCTCTGGCAGAACACCTTCAAGACTCTATTCACTCAGATCGTGGTATGATTTGATCATTAACCCAACAAACAATTGTATCAGGAGAAGGAATTGGTCTATATCTAATGCTACCTACTGAAAGCAAAGATTGCATTGTCAAAGAAATGAATTTATTATATAAAACAAGAATAGCAAAATTAATAATAATAATAAGTACAAAATTTAAATTGGAGCGTTGTGATTTGAATATTACCGATAGAAAATTACGTGAAAACGGAGTCTGATAAATTGATTTTACTCTTATTTCCAAGCTATGAAGTTACTGAAATATGAAATGTAAAACAAAGAAAAATGAGAGATTGCGTATTTCTGCGTCATTTGCGCTTACCATTGGAAATTGCCAAGGCATTTCCCTCGTACTTGCTGATGCCGTGAGCTTCCCACAGTCTCCTGGACGTCGTCATCTCCGTCGGAATTTGATGATATTCTGGTAGATTAGATAATTTTATGGTCCGTACCTCGGACCCAAACACTCGTACAACCGCACTGGTTAAGTTTTACAAAAGTTCGTCGCTAACTCCACTGAACATCGGAGCGACACGCACGCGCATCCATACTCCTCAAGTATTTCACAGATAGTCCTCGTTCCACGGCGCGTCGAACGATATATCCACACGTTGGCTCCCCCACCATGGTACCGACATCTAGCTTACGTCGTCCTCACTGATTGGCTGGACCCTACGCGCTAGATCCCCTCTCCTTCCTCATTACACTCCGCGGGAGGGAGAAGTCGATTTCCGTACCAACAATTCGCCTTTTCTAGACCTTGCGACCCAAGATTGCGTCATGCTTCACGACAAGATTAAGCGTGTACTCGAATTCCCAGTGAGTCATCTCTCTCAAATACCCTAACTGACAAAAACTCCGTAAAATTCCGTAATCAGATAATTTTCTATGATATCGTCGTTCGTAATAATTTGCTGGATAGGGTTTTCTAAGACATAGAAAACCTATCTGAATGCTAATAATTTTTATAAAATGCTCCGAAAATACCTTAATAATAATTATAATAAATTAATAATAATAATAAATTACCATGAAAAATTCTCTTGGCTGAACACTTTGCCGCGTAAATAAATATAAAATGGCTTCCTACTGACTTATGCCAGTTGCATAAAACCCCTCGAAAAACACGTTACATATTCGCCTCGGATCATCGGATGATTTACCGTGACGACGGTCCATTATCCGATTATCCCAGACACGTTAATAAACCCCATCCAAAATACATATTACATAAATGAAATCACCCTAAATTACAGATATATACACTCATATTTTTTCTTCACGCACTTTGCGTCAAAGTTTGTTGTCACTATGGATTGCACTTTGCAACCAGTCCAATGTTTTACATATGGAATAGTGTTCCACGGATATTTCCGCCTCGCAAATTTCTCTATGTTGGAGAAATAGACATAATTAATGTGTGAGCACTATGTATTTATGATGTCATATCACACGCATTGAAGGTGTTCTGATATATTTATATCACCCTAGAACTTCCTAATTTCACTGGAGGTCCCCTCCTTATGGTGACATTTAATTCCACTTATCACTCAGCACACGATCACACTATTGTGGCAGCGCCTCGTGACCATAATACTTAATCTCTCTTTGAAGTAGATTAAATTAATATTGACTTCTGAAAAAAAAAACAGTAAATGTGCATTACATATAACACCAAATATTTCTGTGCCGTAATCGCCCTGTCTTGTTAAGTTCCCGTTAACCATATTCTACTTAATACTAGTTCTCAACACAGACCATTTCTCCTCACACAAATAATACCATTGTACAAATTATCTTAAATTACACACTTACAAATCTTACATGGCGAGGCCGTAAACAGAAATCACGTGTGCTGATATGTATGAGTTTCATGAAGGACTGTCTCGCATTCTGATGGCCCATCTTTTATCTCGTGGACGCCTTAAGCTAACAAGCCCTATTCAAGCGCTCCCCCATCTCTTGGAGATAAATGGGAACCCATCAGCGCTGCCAAAATGGCCTTGGTGCATCGAGACAATTTAGTGCTCAACAGCATCCGACAATCCCGTCATATTTCCCTGTACCTTAAAAACTCTCATTTACTTACATACTACCCCCCTGTGTGACTTCTGATACGCCTGCCTTAAGACCAGATCTTCCACGCACCAGACACCACACTTACTCATTTGATAGGCTGGCTCGCCAGCTAAACACACTCACTTTATGACACATATTTTCGTAGACTATGTATATTATACGTTCCGTATAATCTGTTTCCCTCACTATTCTCCAGCACATATGCTGTTTTCCCAATACGTTTGGAAACTATAAATGTTCCTGCGTCACCTTCATCCAACCTTGCAAGTGGCTCCCTTAAATGAACGTCATCACGTTGCTCTACCTAGCATATTTCTCAGTGTCTGTAACGATGCCCTGTTGCTACTGTCCACACATGCACATATTAAAATACCATCCTCTGCTTTAACCACAGGATAATCCCTACATAAATTAGTGTCCCTCGATAGCATGTCTGCAAGAATGTTATCTTTACCTTTAATATATTTTACTGTGAATTCGTATTCCTGCAGAGCAAGAATCCACCTACTAACTCTGTTAGAACTGAGTTTACAAGTCCTCATATACAGTAATGCATGGTGATCTGTGTGGATCTCAAATTTCCCCCCTACTAAATACATTCTAAATTTCCCTAAACTGAAAACAATACCTAAAAGCTCTAACTCAGTAATCGTGTATCTTTTCTCCGCTGCTGTCAGTCCTCGCGAGGCTAAAGATACAATGCACAGATTACCCTCATCATCTTTCTGACATAATACTCCAGCAATGCCTATATGTGAAGCATCTGTCATAACCACATATTCCTTATCTTTTAACGGATATTTCAGCACTACAGCTTTCTCAAAACCTTCCTTCAGCGCTCTAAAAGCCTGATCATGCTTAGACTCCCATCTCCACCGAGTCCCACTTTTAAGCAATTCCCTGAATGGTTCTACCAACCCTGAGTATTTAAGAACGAACCTCCTGAAAAAGTTGCAAATTCCCAGGTAAGTTTTTAACTGTTTAACATTCTGTGGCACCTCTGCGTTAAGTATCTTATTAACCCTACTTTCTTCTGGTGTTACACCTCTACTCGACACTCTATGACCTAAAAATGTCACTTCTGACTGACAGAATGACGACTTAGACAGCTTCAAAGTGAACCCTGCCTGATCTAACTTCTGAAAAACTATATTTAAATGACGTAGATGCTCCTCAAAACTGCGTGAACTAATTACCATATCATCTATGTAAATGGTTACAAACTCTCCTGTGTCATCCCCTAATGCGATGTTTAAAGCCCTAATTAAAGCTGCTGAACTACTCTTTAACCCATAAGGTGTTCTACAAAATTGATAAAGGTTATATTTATGACTAAAAGCTGTAAATGGTCTATCTTCGTACATAAGTGGCACTTGCCAAAAACTGGAACTCAAATCTACACAAGTGAAATACTTCTTCCCCTCAAATGTTTGCATTAATTCCTCTATTGACATAGATTTCAGCTGATCTGAACTAATTCTACTGTTAACCAAACGAGCGTCTAAACAAATACGAACAGTGCCGTCGGTCTTGGGTACCGTGATCAAAGAATTAACATATGGACTGTTAGAGTGCTCAATAATCCCATCTTCAAGCATCTGGTTAATTTGTGCCTCAACTGCACTCTGATAAGCGAAAGGTACAGGATATCTATGTCCTGTGAATACTGACCTATCAATAACGTTCAATGAATGTGTATAGCAATTGGCCATACCAATGCGATCCTCAAAAACTCTCCTATTACACAATAACACATCATAGGGCCGAACACATTGTTCCACCTCTATATTACCCTGAAATGCAGCCTCACGTAACGAGTCCTCTAGACTTCCGTTCGTAATCACACTGCCCACAAAACATGGAGAACCCCGCTCTACGGCTGGCGATATCTCATTTAAAGTACAAATCACGCCTACAATACTACTCCTCTGAATACGGTCATTGAACGCTACTTCTACTTCAGAATCTCCCCATTTAAATTTCAAACTCCCTCCATCATAACATAAGTTACCAGACACTCTACTTAGCCACTCTGAACCCAAGATAACACTGAATACTAAATTTGGAATTACAAGGCAAATCTGCTTCTCTACATGATTATTAATTTTAATGTCTACTAAAACTTGCTTAGAAATTACTTTAGACCTCTTCCCAACAGCTGTGATAACAAAAGTGCTTTTAATTGGCATCTCCTCAAAATTTACTCCAGTTCCTTTCATTTTATCATAAAATGCACTACTTATGCAACTCTTCATACAACCACTATCAATTAAAACATCTGTGTACGCCTCGGACACGTTAAATTTAACTATGGGGCTCTTACTAACCACTTCCTGAATAATACCTTCATCATTTAGTTCATGTAATAATTCATTTCTTACATTTAGGTCATAGGGTTCCTGTATAATTGTATGGACAGGGCATGCTACAGACTGAGATTCTGACCTTACTTCGCAGCCTGGTTCGCGTTTAAAGAACCGCTACAGCTGGCCGTAGTACTAGTTACTACTGCACTGGTCTGGTTGTTCTGAGTTGTGTTGTCATTGTTTGGCTGTATATTACTACCACTAGGCTGTCCTCTTCCTTGACCCCTATTCTGGTTGTAATTATTGTCATTATAATTTCTCCCTTGATTTCCCCTGAAATCATTGTTTCTCCCTTGATTTCCCCTGTAATCATTGTTCCTCCCTTGATACTGATTACCATAGCCATTTCCTCTGTTCTGATTTGGCTGATTATTATTATTTCTATTTTGAGCATTGGCCCCTTCGCCACCGTTCCCTTGAACTTCCTGATGCCTGGCTTCATTAGGTCTATTATTATTATTACCCTGGTTCCTATTAAAATTGTCCTCATAACCCCCTCTCCCTAGTGCATCAAATGTGCTTAACAAATTTTCTACTTGTGATATAGTCTTTACATTCTGGATACAAGCAGCCTCCTTGATCCTATAGGGAAAGTGCCTAAGTAGCAACCTTACCACATCACTTTCCTCCTTCAAGCCATCCAGATATTTACACACTAATACCTGCCCTAAAAAGTATTCGGTCATGGTGGAGCTTCCTTTAGGGTTATATTTACCACACACTACTCCCTCACGATGCTGCGACTGAATAACCTCATTCCAGAACTTTTCACAGAATTTCATTTTAAAATCATTCATATCAGTAAACTTGTCTCTGTAGACAGCAAACCAATTCCTCGTTTCCCCCACAAACACTTGTTCTAAAATTTCAACTACCTGGCACCACTCAATACTACCATTTTCCAACCTCTCCCCGAATTTATTTTCTATAGTGTTCATGAACTCCATTGGGCACCCCTGTCGATTGCTGAACTTACCCAGTTCTACCTCCCTGTGTGTGCTATTCACAAAAACTGGTCTATTCTGACTATTTTCTTGCCTGATCCTAGCTTTTAATTTTAATTCTAATTCTGCGATTTTCTCCTCAGCCTTCCTCTCAATACTGTTTACTGTTAATTTAATGTTTCCTTCTGATTCTTCTACTTTATCATATAGCTTTGCTTGTTTCTCCTCAATCTTGCTAATGCTCTCTTTATTACTCTCTCTTAAATCATTTACTTCTGCAACTATTTGTGAGTGGACTTTCTCAATTCTACCCCCCAGCTGTTCCTTAACCTCTTTAGTAGCTACCTGAATTTTGTCAATTTCTCCCCCCAATTGCTTTTTGACCTGCTGTGTTTCCAGTTGCACTAGTTCTTTTAAATTTTCAGCCTGTGTACTGATTCTAATTTCCAACTCCTCCTGTACTTTTCCTAATTTTCTGTCTACATCTGCAATAATCTCTTTAGCCTTTTCTTCCATCACCCCCCTGATCTCACCTCTAATCAGTTCGAATTTGTCACTCATTTCCCTACTGTTTTGTTCTAATTTAGCATTTAAAGTTTCAGTACTCTCTCTATTTTCCTTACTGTTTTGTTCTAATCTGGCGTTTAAAGTTTCATTACTCTCTCTATTTTCCCTACTGTTTTGTTCTAATTTAGCATTTAAGGCATCTGTACTTTCTTTATTTTCCCTACTGTTTTGTTCTAGTTTAGCGTTATTCTGTTCTAACTTTGCATTTAAATCTTCTGTACTTTCTTTATTTTCCCTACTGTTTTGTTCTAGTTTAGCGTTATTCTGTTCTAACTTTGCATTTAAAGCTTCTGTACTTTCTTTATTTTCCCTACTGTTTTGTTCTAATTTAGCGTTATTCTGTTCTAACTTTGCATTTAAGGCATCACTACTAACTTTGTTCTGATACATAAACTCGAGAAGTAAAGTTTTTAATTCTGGTTGGCCGCCTACACTCCCTGTTTCAGTATCGGGATTTACCTCCGCTACCCCGGTACTACCATCACTCGACATACTGCTCGTATCATCACTCTCCCGTTGATGACCACTACGTAACCTCATCTGTCTTTCTTTCTCATCCCCCATAATGATATACACTGATACAGACAAATAACCCCCAAAATACAGGCACAGAAATATATACCCTTCTCCTTCCACAAATGTTATTAGGTTTTCAGCCCCAAGTTGTCGGCGACAAGTGAAACGTTTTGCTAGCTCCTAACTGTTGGGTGAGAAATGTAACTGTTTACCTTTGCCTAAGCTATGTTGTTTTAATGGGCGCCAAGACCTCAACGCAATGTTGAAATCTAAATTTGTATTTAACAACGTCTAGCTCTGGCAGAACACCTTCAAGACTCTATTCACTCAGATCGTGGTATGATTTGATCATTAACCCAACAAACAATTGTATCAGGAGAAGGAATTGGTCTATATCTAATGCTACCTACTGAAAGCAAAGATTGCATTGTCAAAGAAATGAATTTATTATATAAAACAAGAATAGCAAAATTAATAATAATAATAAGTACAAAATTTAAATTGGAGCGTTGTGATTTGAATATTACCGATAAAAAATTACGTGAAAACGGAGTCTGATAAATTGATTTTACTCTTATTTCCAAGCTATGAAGTTACTGAAATATGAAATGTAAAACAAAGAAAAATGAGAGATTGCGTATTTCTGCGTCATTTGCGCTTACCATTGGAAATTGCCAAGGCATTTCCCTCGTACTTGCTGATGCCGTGAGCTTCCCACAGTCTCCTGGACGTCGTCATCTCCGTCGGAATTTGATGATATTCTGGTAGATTAGATAATTTTATGGTCCGTACCTCGGACCCAAACACTCGTACAACCGCACTGGTTAAGTTTTACAAAAGTTCGTCGCTAACTCCACTGAACATC
Organism: Meconema thalassinum; assembly: GCA_946902985.2. Taxonomy (NCBI): domain Eukaryota; kingdom Metazoa; phylum Arthropoda; class Insecta; order Orthoptera; family Tettigoniidae; genus Meconema; species Meconema thalassinum. The sequence continues at coordinate 13,386,792 of OX336399.1, read as the reverse complement.
GGAGTGACACGCACGCGCATCCATACTCCTCAAGTATTTCACAGATAGTCCTCGTTCCACGGCGCGTCGAACGATATATCCACACGTTGGCTCCCCCACCATGGTACCGACATCTAGCTTACGTCGTCCTCACTGATTGGCTGGACCCTACGCGCTAGATCCCCACTCCTTCCTCATTACACTCCGCGGGAGGGAGAAGTCGATTTCCGTACCAACAATTCGCCTTTTCTAGACCTTGCGACCCAAGATTGCGTCATGCTTCACGACAAGATTAAGCGTGTACTCGAATTCCCAGTGAGTCATCTCTCTCAAATACCCTAACTGACAAAAACTCCGTAAAATTCCGTAATCAGATAATTTTCTATGATATAGTCGTTCGTAATAATTTGCTGGATAGGGTTTTCTAAGACATAGAAAACCTATCTGAATGCTAATAATTTTTATAAAATGCTCCGAAAATACCTTAATAATAATTATAATAAATTAATAATAATAATAAATTACCATGAAAAATTCTCTTGGCTGAACACTTTGCCGCGTAAATAAATATAGAATGGCTTCCTACTGACTTATGCCAGTTGCATAAAACCCCTCGAAAAACACGTTACATATTCGCCTCGGATCATCGGATGATTTACCGTGACGACGGTCCATTATCCGATTATCCCAGACACGTTAATAAACCCCATCCAAAATACATATTACATAAATGAAATCACCCTAAATTACAGATATATACACTCATATTTTTTCTTCACGCACTTTGCGTCAAAGTTTGTTGTCACTATGGATTGCACTTTGCAACCAGTCCAATGTTTTACATATGGAATAGTGTTCCACGGATATTTCCGCCTCGCAAATTTCTCTATGTTGGAGAAATAGACATAATTAATGTGTGAGCACTATGTATTTATGATGTCATATCACACGCATTGAAGGTGTTCTGATATATTTATATCACCCTAGAACTTCCTAATTTCACTGGAGGTCCCCTCCTTATGGTGACATTTAATTCCACTTATCACTCAGCACACGATCACACTATTGTGGCAGCGCCTCGTGACCATAATACTTAATCTCTCTTTGAAGTAGATTAAATTAATATTGACTTCTGAAAAAAAAAAACAGTAAATGTGCATTACATATAACACCAAATATTTCTGTGCCGTAATCGCCCTGTCTTGTTAAGTTCCCGTTAACCATATTCTACTTAATACTAGTTCTCAACACAGACCATTTCTCCTCACACAAATAATACCATTGTACAAATTATCTTAAATTACACACTTACAAATCTTACATGGCGAGGCCGTAAACAGAAATCACGTGTGCTGATATGTATGAGTTTCATGAAGGACTGTCTCGCATTCTGATGGCCCATCTTTTATCTCGTGGACGCCTTAAGCTAACAAGCCCTATTCAAGCGCTCCCCCATCTCTTGGAGATAAATGGGAACCCATCAGCGCTGCCAAAATGGCCTTGGTGCATCGAGACAATTTAGTGCTCAACAGCATCCGACAATCCCGTCATATTTCCCTGTACCTTAAAAACTCTCATTTACTTACATACTACCCCCCTGTGTGACTTCTGATACGCCTGCCTTAAGACCAGATCTTCCACGCACCAGACACCACACTTACTCATTTGATAGGCTGGCTCGCCAGCTAAACACACTCACTTTATGACACATATTTTCGTAGACTATGTATATTATACGTTCCGTATAATCTGTTTCCCTCACTATTCTCCAGTACATATGCTGTTTTCCCAATACGTTTGGAAACTATAAATGTTCCTGCGTCACCTTCATCCAACCTTGCAAGTGGCTCCCTTAAATGAACGTCATCACGTTGCTCTACCTAGCATATTTCTCAGTGTCTGTAACGATGCCCTGTTGCTACTGTCCACACATGCACATATTAAAATACCATCCTCTGCTTTAACCACAGGATAATCCCTACATAAATTAGTGTCCCTCGATAGCATGTCTGCAAGAATGTTATCTTTACCTTTAATATATTTTACTGTGAATTCGTATTCCTGCAGAGCAAGAATCCACCTACTAACTCTGTTAGAACTGAGTTTACAAGTCCTCATATACAGTAATGCATGGTGATCTGTGTGGATCTCAAATTTCCCCCCTACTAAATACATTCTAAATTTCCCTAAACTGAAAACAATACCTAAAAGCTCTAACTCAGTAATCGTGTATCTTTTCTCCGCTGCTGTCAGTCCTCGCGAGGCTAAAGATACAATGCACAGATTACCCTCATCATCTTTCTGACATAATACTCCAGCAATGCCTATATGTGAAGCATCTGTCATAACCACATATTCCTTATCTTTTAACGGATATTTCAGCACTACAGCTTTCTCAAAACCTTCCTTCAGCGCTCTAAAAGCCTGATCATGCTTAGACTCCCATCTCCACCGAGTCCCACTTTTAAGCAATTCCCTGAATGGTTCTACCAACCCTGAGTATTTAAGAACGAACCTCCTGAAAAAGTTGCAAATTCCCAGGTAAGTTTTTAACTGTTTAACATTCTGTGGCACCTCTGCGTTAAGTATCTTATTAACCCTACTTTCTTCTGGTGTTACACCTCTACTCGACACTCTATGACCTAAAAATGTCACTTCTGACTGACAGAATGACGACTTAGACAGCTTCAAAGTGAACCCTGCCTGATCTAACTTCTGAAAAACTATATTTAAATGACGTAGATGCTCCTCAAAACTGCGTGAACTAATTACCATATCATCTATGTAAATGGTTACAAACTCTCCTGTGTCATCCCCTAATGCGATGTTTAAAGCCCTAATTAAAGCTGCTGAACTACTCTTTAACCCATAAGGTGTTCTACAAAATTGATAAAGGTTATATTTATGACTAAAAGCTGTAAATGGTCTATCTTCGTACATAAGTGGCACTTGCCAAAAACTGGAACTCAAATCTACACAAGTGAAATACTTCTTCCCCTCAAATGTTTGCATTAATTCCTCTATTGACATAGATTTCAGCTGATCTGAACTAATTCTACTGTTAACCAAACGAGCGTCTAAACAAATACGAACAGTGCCGTCGGTCTTGGGTACCGTGATCAAAGAATTAACATATGGACTGTTAGAGTGCTCAATAATCCCATCTTCAAGCATCTGGTTAAGTTGTGCCTCAACTGCACTCTGATAAGCGAAAGGTACAGGATATCTATGTCCTGTGAATACTGACCTATCAATAACGTTCAATGAATGTGTATAGCAATTGGCCATACCAATGCGATCCTCAAAAACTCTCCTATTACACAATAACACATCATAGGGCCGAACACATTGTTCCACCTCTATATTACCCTGAAATGCAGCCTCACGTAACGAGTCCTCTAGACTTCCGTTCGTAATCACACTGCCCACAAAACATGGAGAACCCCGCTCTACGGCTGGCGATATCTCATTTAAAGTACAAATCACACCTACAATACTACTCCTCTGAATACGGTCATTGAACGCTACTTCTACTTCAGAATCTCCCCATTTAAATTTCAAACTCCCTCCATCATAACATAAGTTACCAGACACTCTACTTAGCCACTCTGAACCCAAGATAACACTGAATACTAAATTTGGAATTACAAGGCAAATCTGCTTCTCTACATGATTATTAATTTTAATGTCTACTAAAACTTGCTTAGAAATTACTTTAGACCTCTTCCCAACAGCTGTGATAACAAAAGTGCTTTTAATTGGCATCTCCTCAAAATTTACTCCAGTTCCTTTCATTTTATCATAAAATGCACTACTTATGCAACTCTTCATACAACCACTATCAATTAAAACATCTGTGTACGCCTCGGACACGTTAAATTTAACTATGGGGCTCTTACTAACCACTTCCTGAATAATACCTTCATCATTTAGTTCATGTAATAATTCATTTCTTACATTTAGGTCATAGGGTTCCTGTATAATTGTATGGACAGGGCATGCTACAGACTGAGATTCTGACCTTACTTCGCAGCCTGGTTCGCGTTTAAAGAACCGCTACAGCTGGCCGTAGTACTAGTTACTACTGCACTGGTCTGGTTGTTCTGAGTTGTGTTGTCATTGTTTGGCTGTATATTACTACCACTAGGCTGTCCTCTTCCTTGACCCCTATTCTGGTTGTAATTATTGTCATTATAATTTCTCCCTTGATTTCCCCTGAAATCATTGTTTCTCCCTTGATTTCCCCTGTAATCATTGTTCCTCCCTTGATACTGATTACCATAGCCATTTCCTCTGTTCTGATTTAGCTGATTATTATTATTTCTATTTTGAGCATTGGCCCCTTCGCCACCGTTCCCTTGAACTTCCTGATGCCTGGCTTCATTAGGTCTATTATTATTATTACCCTGGTTCCTATTAAAATTGTCCTCATAATCCCCTCTCCCTAGTGCATCAAATGTGCTTAACAAATTTTCTACTTGTGATATAGTCTTAACATTCTGGATACAAGCAGCCTCCTTGATCCTATAGGGAAAGTGCCTAAGTAGCAACCTTACCACATCACTTTCCTCCTTCAAGCCATCCAGATATTTACACACTAATACCTGCCCTAAAAGGTATTCGGTCATGGTGGAGCTTCCTTTAGGGTTATATTTACCACACACTACTCCCTCACGATGCTGCGACTGAATAACCTCATTCCAGAACTTTTCACAGAATTTCATTTTAAAATCATTCATATCAGTAAACTTGTCTCTGTAGACAGCAAACCAATTCCTCGTTTCCCCCACAAACACTTGTTCTAAAATTTCAACTACCTGGCACCACTCAATACTACCATTTTCCAACCTCTCCCCGAATTTATTTTCTATAGTGTTCATGAACTCCATTGGGCACCCCTGTCGATTTCTGAACTTACCCAGTTCTACCTCCCTGTGTGTGCTATTCACAAAAACTGGTCTATTCTGACTATTTTCTTGCCTGATCCTAGCTTTTAATTTTAATTCTAATTCTGCGATTTTCTCCTCAGCCTTCCTCTCAATACTGTTTACTGTTAATTTAATGTTTCCTTCTGATTCTTCTACTTTATCATATAGCTTTGCTTGTTTCTCCTCAATCTTGCTAATGCTCTCTTTATTACTCTCTCTTAAATCATTTACTTCTGCAACTATTTGTGAGTGGACTTTCTCAATTCTACCCCCCAGCTGTTCCTTAACCTCTTTAGTAGCTACCTGAATTTTGTCAATTTCTCCCCCCAATTGCTTTTTGACCTGCTGTGTTTCCAGTTGCACTAGTTCTTTTAAATTTTCAGCCTGTGTACTGATTCTAATTTCCAACTCCTCCTGTACTTTTCCTAATTTTCTGTCTACATCTGCAATAATCTCTTTAGCCTTTTCTTCCATCACCCCCCTGATCTCACCTCTAATCAGTTCGAATTTGTCACTCATTTCCCTACTGTTTTGTTCTAATTTAGCATTTAAAGTTTCAGCACTCTCTCTATTTTCCTTACTGTTTTGTTCTAATCTGGCGTTTAAAGTTTCATTACTCTCTCTATTTTCCCTACTGTTTTGTTCTAATTTAGCATTTAAGGCATCTGTACTTTCTTTATTTTCCCTACTGTTTTGTTCTAGTTTAGCGTTATTCTGTTCTAACTTTGCATTTAAAGCTTCTGTACTTTCTTTATTTTCCCTACTGTTTTGTTCTAGTTTAGCGTTATTCTGTTCTAAGTTTGCATTTAAAGCTTCTGTACTTTCTTTATTTTCCCTACTGTTTTGTTCTAATTTAGCGTTATTCTGTTCTAACTTTGCATTTAAGGCATCACTACTAACTTTGTTCTGATACATAAACTCGAGAAGTAAAGTTTTTAATTCTGGTTGGCCGCCTACACTCCCTGTTTCAGTATCGGGATTTACCTCCGCTACCCCGGTACTACCATCACTCGACATACTGCTCGTATCATCACTCTCCCGTTGATGACCACTACGTAACCTCATCTGTCTTTCTTTCTCATCCCCCATAATGATATACACTGATACAGACAAATAACCCCCAAAATACAGGCACAGAAATATATACCCTTCTCCTTCCACAAATGTTATTAGGTTTTCAGCCCCAAGTTGTCGGCGACAAGTGAAACGTTTTGCTAGCTCCTAACTGTTGGGTGAGAAATGTAACTGTTTACCTTTGCCTATGCTATGTTGTTTTAATGGGCGCCAAGACCTCAACGCAATGTTGAAATCTAAATTTGTATTTAACAACGTCTAGCTCTGGCAGAACACCTTCAAGACTCTATTCACTCAGATCGTGGTATGATTTGATCATTAACCCAACAAACAATTGTATCAGGAGAAGGAATTGGTCTATATCTAATGCTACCTACTGAAAGCAAAGATTGCATTGTCAAAGAAATGAATTTATTATATAAAACAAGAATAGCAAAATTAATAATAATAATAAGTACAAAATTTAAATTGGAGCGTTGTGATTTGAATATTACCGATAGAAAATTACGTGAAAACGGAGTCTGATAAATTGATTTTACTCTTATTTCCAAGCTATGAAGTTACTGAAATATGAAATGTAAAACAAAGAAAAATGAGAGATTGCGTATTTCTGCGTCATTTGCGCTTACCATTGGAAATTGCCAAGGCATTTCCCTCGTACTTGCTGATGCCGTGAGCTTCCCACAGTCTCCTGGACGTCGTCATCTCCGTCGGAATTTGATGATATTCTGGTAGATTAGATAATTTTATGGTCCGTACCTCGGACCCAAACACTCGTACAACCGCACTGGTTAAGTTTTACAAAAGTTCGTCGCTAACTCCACTGAACATCGGAGCGACACGCACGCGCATCCATACTCCTCAAGTATTTCACAGATAGTCCTCGTTCCACGGCGCGTCGAACGATATATCCACACGTTGGCTCCCCCACCATGGTACCGACATCTAGCTTACGTCGTCCTCACTGATTGGCTGGACCCTACGCGCTAGATCCCCACTCCTTCCTCATTACACTCCGCGGGAGGGAGAAGTCGATTTCCGTACCAACAATTCGCCTTTTCTAGACCTTGCGACCCAAGATTGCGTCATGCTTCACGACAAGATTAAGCGTGTACTCGAATTCCCAGTGAGTCATCTCTCTCAAATACCCTAACTGACAAAAACTCCGTAAAATTCCGTAATCAGATAATTTTCTATGATATAGTCGTTCGTAATAATTTGCTGGATAGGGTTTTCTAAGACATAGAAAACCTATCTGAATGCTAATAATTTTTATAAAATGCTCCGAAAATACCTTAATAATAATTATAATAAATTAATAATAATAATAAATTACCATGAAAAATTCTCTTGGCTGAACACTTTGCCGCGTAAATAAATATAGAATGGCTTCCTACTGACTTATGCCAGTTGCATAAAACCCCTCGAAAAACACGTTACAAGCTTTACCTCTTCTCACCTCCTCGCTCATGCCGTCGTCCGGCAGATTTTCGGTGTTCAATATTGGCGTTCAAAATTGAAATCGGCCCATGCGGTTTTCACTACGTTATTCTACAACTTTGTAGGATTATTGTGCACTAAATTTCAACCAGATCAGAATTTTACACCGCGATCCGTTCCCTTGTCAGTTAAATTTGACATCGAAAGATCTGAATGCCAAACCTCACGTTTGTCTTCTTTTACAAGTTTCACTGCTTCCACTCTAAAGATATTACTGTTGAACTATTCTTACCATTTGAATTTTCAATTTTGCTAATTTCATCACTAAGATACTCTTTTCTTAACCTATTTAAGTGTAGGCCATGTCGAGTGTGGAACTTCCTGTCTAATTTACTTACATCTATAATTTGGACATTTGGAAAACTCTTACGAATTTTACGAATGTCTGTTGACATATCACCTTGGAAAAGGGCACAGATCATATTCAAACAAGAATGTATTCGCAGCGTGAAATCGGTAATAAACTGGGTGTTTCGCAAAGTAAAAGTGAAATGTATCAGTATGAAAGTGAAACTTGGGGAGGATCTTGGAGTAAAAATGAAAGGACACTGTGGAAGAAAGCCACACTTTACACAGCGTGGTGAGCGATGACTCACCAAGGTTTGTAAACAAAACCGCTATTCAACTGTGGAAATGTTAAAGACTGAACTGCAAGCGAGGGGAGTCCATGTTTCTGAGCGAACAACACGCCGAAACTGAAGGATTTAGACCTGAAAGCCCACAGACCTTGCAAAAAACCAAGACTTACACCTGTTATGATGGCTAACAATAAGTGATTAAAGTAGGCCATGGAACACAAGGATCAAGATATTAACTACTGGAAGTCAGTAAGTGCTCACCTATATTTATGGTGGGTTTTGGATAGGTTCTATAGGTTATGTAAATAGTTAATGTTGTGCTCTGTTAATTTTTAGGATTGCTTCAGTGACGAGTCAACCTTTGAAGCACAGAAGGTCCAGTTTGTGTTTCTCGGACGGTGAAGCATCCTGATAAAGTGATGGTCTGGTCAGCAATCAGTGGTGAAGGAACAAGACGTCTTCATATAATGGTATAATGCGCCAGGACCAGCATAAAAAATAATTCTGAGTACGGAGCTGCTGCCTTAGATACAGGAGTAGTTTCCCAATGGGAAGAATATGGCTTTTATGCAGGATGGAGCACCCTGCCACACGGATAAGTTGGTCAAAGAGTTTCTGCGACGTCACAACATACCGTTATTGTCATGGCCGGGAAATTCCCCTAATATGAATCTGATTGAAAATGTGTGGGAGTCGGTAAACTGAGAAGTAGCAAAAGATTCTGTAACTACCAAAGGGAGAAAAGCTTCATGAAGTGTGGTACCATAATCCTCTGTCCCGAGTTGCATCGAGAGTATGCCCAGAAGGGTAAAGTCGTTAATAGAGATGCAAAGGGTGGTAGCACCAAATACTGAAATAGCACAAATGTAAGGAAAATTGACACTACCCAGATAAATTTGTTGTTAAAAGAGTTCAGAAACGTGTATTCCTTCATTTAGTGCAATAAATGCAATGATTATTCAATGAAATTAGCAAATAAAGAAAAGTGTGTATATAAATTAAGCTGAGTCTATTAATTTGGCCGGGGACTAAATAATCCATTTAATCTCGCGGTGAATCGAATTTGATGTTCTCTGGACTCCTGGCACTACAGCCCTTGAAGGGCCTAGGCCTACCAAGCGACCGCTGCCCAGCCATTTGACCTGCAGATATTGGGGTGATACGTGGTCAGCGTATCGGGTCCCCTAGGCTGTAAATCTTGATTTTTGTGACCTGGAAAAATAGTGAAACACCAAGAACAATTATTCGCCAGCCGCCACCGATGTCTCATGGTCGTTTCTATTATAATTCTGTAGTTGGATCTGTAATAAATAACTCTGTCCATAACATTTGGAAGATATAACTTTTCACAACAAAGAAAAATACATCTTATTTTGGGGTGTGCCAACTCCCCAGGTTACTAGTTAAGTGAGACTAAATCCACTGTAACTTACCAGTTCAGGGTTAACCCTCAAACACACGCGCTGGGGAGGAATCCACCCCAAACCGTTTCATTTCCTTATGAAATGTACAAATAAGTTTTCAGTTTTTTTTCTCCGTCCATGTACCTTTCTGGTCAGGTCTTCTTCACGCGTTCACTCAAGGTCAACCATTTCCTGTGAGAGAGTCTGACAGTGCACACCGTAATAACTGACTGGGTTGGATTCCTCCCCAGCACGTGTGTTCATGTACGTAAAATAAATCACACCAATGTGAATTGCAAGCAACACGGGCACTTCTTTCATTAAAGTCTGTCTTTCTTACTGCAAGTAAATATTTGATTTTCTTTTAAGCTGTTTACTTATGTATGGTCTGACCGACAGTAGTGGCTACGCTGGCTAAAGTGCAGCATTAGGTCATGGGGCCAAGCTCTCTGCTGACTCGGTAGACGCGTGGGTTCGAGCCCCACCGTCGGCCGTCCTTGAAACGGTTTTCCGTGGTTTCCCCATTTTCAACACCAGGCAAATGCTGGGACGGTACCTTCTGACAGGCCACGGCCGCTTCCTTCCACATCCTTGCCCAGTTTCATTCACCATCATTCATTTCATCTCTCATTAACTCCTCTCTTGAGGTTCGCGTCAGAAAGGGCATCCGGCCGTAAAAATCATCGCCACAAAGACTTCCATCGCATCTCATCCCCGACCCCGTTGGAAAACGGGAATAATAAGGGGTAGACATGCATACTTATGTATGGTCTGGTCGTGTTACAGTAGACCTACTGTCATTCCATTTTCTTTTCAGTGATGAACATTATTTTGGAGTCTGTACAGAATGGATGCATTTGATAATGTCCAAGAATTTCTCAAATACGGTACCGGTAGTTGGTTATACAGCTCAAAGCTCACGAAAGCACATGTAGCATATCGGGATACTATCGAAACCTTACCTTCATTTTAGAGGAGTAGTGACGTACATCAGTGGCAAGCATGAACCTCCTCCTCCCACCACAAAAAAATAAATAAATAAAAAAAATATATATGATTTCTGGTCACCGTTATGTTTGCCCTCAAAGAAAGAACAAGAAAACTCAAACATCGTGAAGCATTTCCAACAAACTAGTCTGCATGGAACACAGAATCGTTTACTGTGAAGAGTGTACTCCTGAGTGAAAGCTCTATCACCACAATTCTCTCTCTATACAGGATATAGAAGTCTTACCGGTATTTTAAAACTATAGAATTCATTGTTAATATTGCCAAGTACCATTTTAGATCAAGTAATTGATTTATACTAATTTTTGGTGTGTTTATTTAGCGAGGAACATTTTGTTTTTCATATCCAGGATCTCTTGACTGCACCCTTGCCTGTGGGCATTGCTGTACTAAGACATGGAGAAGGGTTTAATACAGGGTGTTCGTGAAGTCACCGACTAAATATTTCGGATTTTTATTCTAACGTTGTAGTACACAAACAAATCTATTGATTACACACAATAGTTCCACATACCTTCAAGTGAAGAACAATATATTAAATGTTCAGACATAACAGTGATATGTTTTCTGCACATTGCATTCCCACTGTTCCAGTTCACGAGAGATGTTGAAAGTGACCACCATTTTCTTGCAAGCTCAAATTTACACGCTTACAAGTGGCTTCGGTGGCGTAGTTGGTAGCATGCTGAACTGCTGTGCCCAAGATAGCGGGTTCAAACCCGGCCGAAGTCTTTAAGAGCGTTAAGAATTCTTCAGTATGCCCTCCTCGGAGGGGAAATAAAGCCGGCGGTCCCATGTCATAGATTTATGGCATGTAAAAGATCCTTCCACTTGTGTGAAGCTAAATTGTTAGGTTAGATTTCGTTGGAACGCTCGATCAAAGTTCCAACGTTCACCACTAGGTATCATTGATATCTGGTAGCGAAAGTTGGAACTACTTGAAATTGAATGGAACTTGTATTTCACCCTAAGGGTGTTCGCTGGAAGCAGCTACAGACTCAGGTGAGCCGAACAGGTCCTCGGACACTCGCAGAACTAAAAGCCATACAATAAATAAATAAAGAAACGCTTACACATGTTTTGCAACTCTACTTTCAAAGTTGCTGGTGTTATTTCCCCAATACAATTAGAAATTACTTCTTGAGTTCGTGTACGGAATGCGGATTATCTCTGTATAATCTTTCTTTTAAATACCCCCACGGAGAAAAGTCTGAAGAACGAAGAGGCTACAAATTTCTTAAGATTGCAAAAAATGTCTTGCAACATCGCCAAGGTCACATTAGCATTAGCTCTCATCCGATCAAGAAACAAATGTTTGCACAATGTCCCTACATGTACTTGGTAAGGGTTCATGTCTCCATCTATTCAAACTATCTCTCACAACTTTTGCACTCAAATTAAGCCTCGAATAAAGCGACCCGTTGTGAGCGCGTAAAATGCATTGTCGCCTGCTTTATCTTGTTTAAACCACCCTGTGCAGCGAGTCTGTCATTTTGTGTAGGCTAAGAGGTCATACAAGATCCATCCACTCGTATCCACTTTGTACCTGTGGAGCCGTTTTCACCATGGCCCACATTTTAACCGAGTGTGTGGATCTTGCTGACTTACAAAGAAACCTTGGTTTGTACATGACACTCAAACTTATATTAGCCGATGATGCGGTGGCTGCTGATCTCGTCATCCGCTTTATAAGTGAGAGTGAGTTAGGGTCAGCAACCTAAATTTTCCAGTGTACATTGACTCAACGACTTGTTCGTTTTTGAATGCTGAAGTTTTTGTTCATTCCGTAATGTTTGTTTATTTTTATAATTATTAGTTTTATTTAATTTTTTGTTTTATTAATTGTCCTTCTTTTCATATTTAGGTGTCGACCTCTAATTTTTAAATTCCATTCCAAATTTGTGTACCTTAATCTGTGTTAAGAGGGGCAGATGACCTCGTAAGTTCCGCCCCTTAAAACACCAATAACTACTAACTCGCTCTGCGCAAAGCAACAGCTGCACTGTTCTGAAAACTACAACCAAATCTACCATGTCTGATAACATCTTGTAGCCAAGCTTGCCAACTTATTCTGTCAGATACGTGAGCCTTGATGTTTGTTGATCCTGTATTCTCCAGCCGATGATGATGATCCTTAACGCAGCGTTCAGTGAGACTGTGCGGAACCAAGCTGGGCTGTGCCGAGGGAGGATGCGGGGCCTGCACAGTGATGGTCTCCAAGTACAACCGCCAGCAGAACAAAGTCGTGTATCCTTTAACAAACTCTTGTGTCTAACAGTTTGTTTTTAATGTGTCATTCCAGATAAACACTGTTCATGTTTTGTTTGTCATCAATGACAAGATCTGTTAAAAATAGGGCTCGGATTTTTAGGTAAATAAATATTTTTTTATGTAAATACATATTTTAAGCATTTTTTTTATAACTACATAAATTCTTGCTTTTCACTTAATAGCACATAAAAAGACATAATATTTACATTTTTTAAAATCAGTATGCTAGATCTTATAGTTTATTGCATTTTTGTTCTGTGTTACTTCTGTGAGCTGTCTAATCTTCATGCACAGCTTGCAGCTGTGTTATTCTTAACTTGTCGCCCCGTCCCATTCACTGTGGAAGACGGGGATTTCCTTGTCCATAGCCATATTGCACCACGTGCTAGAGCTAACTGGAACCAGTGTCACTCACATGCAGTTCATTTCTGGCACTGTGAAGTGTAAGGCAGTTCTACGATGCCTAAAGTAAAAGCAACTACAAGTTATCATCTTTTGCAGAATTTGAAGATAATTTTACTTCTGATGCGGACGTTCTGTTCTGCCAACCATGTGGGAAAGCAATCAAGGCTGGACAGCGATCTCAATTTACACAGCCCCTCAAGGACAATAAACATATTGCCGCAGTCTCGCGCCTTCAGAAGAAGTCTTTCGTGATAATCGTCGGTCATTTGTGATGGTCAACCTGAAGATGTATCTCGTTGTGTATTGTAATGCTTCAGCAGTCAGTGAGACATAGAATAAATTGCATTCGTGGGTGCTGCATATTAATGAACTAAATTATAATTAAATATTTTTCCCTATTTTGTCACATATTTCAGGTAATTTTAATACATAAAATATAAATATTTTCCCGATTTTTAGCACCAAAAATCCGAGCCCTAGTTATAAAATATATTTTCTTCTATTGTGATATCAGCTCAAGGATGATATAACTGTCCAACGAGTGCAATTAGTGGTTAGGAGTGACACTCAGCGCGATTTGCCCTTCTTGGTCAGTCGCTGCCAATAAAAAAAATCCCTCTTGACACGCTGGAAGGTGGAGGCAGATTTCATTGGGCAAAGAAAAATATTTTGAATTCACTAAATTTGCCAATTGTTATATAACTACGAACGTTCCACGTGTTTAGCAAACGAGAAGCCCCATCTTATAATTATATTGTAGTCTGCTGCTATTTACGGTACCTTGCACTAGCACAACTGCTGACTAGCTGGACACAAGTTGAAGATTACACTATCTTTGGCTTGTCTGTAAAATGACACAGCTGTCAAAACATCAATATTGCTGTGGTACCTATCTTCGGCTTTGCTTTTCCCTCGTCAACTTGGCGACTTTGCTTTTCCCTCATCAACTTGGCATCTTCGACAACATTTTGCTCATCCCTTGGCGTAAGGGTGGGTCGTATCAGAAAATCTTTCAGACAAACGTTTTAGGTAATGACAATTAAACGGTTTTGATATTGCACCTATTAAGGGAGGTATGATTTTCTCCACACCTTTGGTCAATGGTTGGTGCTGCCAAGAAACTTTACCAAGATAAGCTTTTGGCCCTTATCCGGAGAATAGTATGAACTTTGCATGGATTTGAATGTTTATATATTAAGAAAGTTATAGCGATATCTCCATTTTTTTTAAAGACTCCTTATTTCCACCACCTTGATCCGATTTTGCCCATTAACAAACTTGACCGAGATTTTATAAGGTGATATTTTTATCTATAAATTTGAAAGTGATTGGTGGAAAATGGCAGTAGTTATCATGTCCAAAAAAAGGTGATAATATAAATATATACCATATATATAGACAGAGAGAGATAAATTATTATATAAACTTTTGAACTGACAGCGGTTTTGGGGTCTAGGGGATGTGAAACGCGAAGTTATGTAGAAATTTTCCGGAAGTCGAAACGTTGTACCCATTGCAATAGTTCGCTTTCTTATGAAATCTACTTAAAATTCCATTTAAAAGGAGCACAGGTAATCATCCTTAAGGGACCAGGTAGTGTAGGTTAGCCAACAATGCAACTGCCTAATGAAAGCTTCATTCACGGGGCTACATGACCGCGTTGTTGCAGCCCCTAAACTAAGAAACCAAAAAAGCATCATTCTTAAGTAACAATGACACCTAGAAACTTCTAATTCTCACAGCTTTTTAATAACATTTATGCCTGCGTGTTACTGAAGTAATATAGAAATTTATGATATATTTTAATAGGTATGGAACTTCAACTAGAGATTTCGCAAAACTAAAAACTACTGACTAGGCAAAGATAGTGTTATCTTCAACTCCTGTCCAGCGGGTCGGCAGTTGTGCTAGTGCAAGTTGGACTATATTATAATTATAAGAAGATGCGGCTTCTGGTTTGCTAAACATGCAGAACGTTTTTAGATATAAAACATTTGGCAAATTTAGTGAATTCGAAGTACAGTATTTCTCTTTGGCCGGTGAAATCTACCTCCGCCTTCCGGCGTGCCGAGAGGGATCTTTTTGCTCCATGTTGGTCCTGTGTTTGTGTGTTTCCTCTGTTTGTTTTTCACTCCATCCTACACCATCCCCTTCAAGACAGAAGATGTAGCTGAATAATGCCCACAAGTGTGCACTGTATTGAGTGACTAGTTGCTGCTTTACCTCCTGCTGAGATCAGTAGCTGTTGGCTCTCCTCTGAAGACAACAGTATGTCCCTCCATCCCAGCCTTCCTGTCTTCGAATTCTTCTTGTTCTGTGTCATCATCATCATCATCATCTTGGCCGGGTCTGTTCCAAACAGCCTCTCCGTCACCACCTTGGTCCAGTCTTCTGCTTTCTTTCGCTCGCAGTCAACACCCTTCAGCCACTTATCTCTTGGCCTTCCTCTTGGTCTTTTTCCCTCTATTTTCATCTTGTGTATCTTCCTGGGTATCCTCCTCCTATCCACTCGCTGAACATGCCCATACCATTTAAGCCTTGATTCCTCTATCCTATCCTGTAATGCTCTCTCCTTGACTAATTCTCTGTTCTTCTCATTTCTTAATCTGTCCATCTTTGTCACTCCAATACCGTTTCTCAAGAATTTCATCTCGCTAGCCTGTGTTCTGATTTGCTCCCTTCCTTTCATAACCCAGGTGATGATACTTAAAACCAACACATATTGAGAAAATCCAACTTCTAGCTGGTATTGCTCCTGGTGAGATTCGTAGGGAGGCAGCAGCTAACAAAGAGAGGATCCAATCATCTACTTCAGAAGCACATCCCCTCTATGCATACCATCCTGCCACATGGAGGCTGATACCTGGAAAGTGTTTTCTCCGCACATCAGTTAAGCTTCAAGGGAAAGCAGAGAATGCTAGGATCAAGATGTGGAAAGAAAGAACTAATCACCTTTCCAACTGGATGGAGCCGAAGGAAAGTCTTCCATGTTGACACCAGGAGAAGTGGACAACTTGGAAAGCCCTTAACAGACTCCGAACAGGAGTCGGCAGAACACGAGTAAATCTGCGGAAGTGGGGTTTCTCAAGCGACTCATTACTCTGTGACTGTGGAGAGCTGCAGACAATCCAACATTTATGTCAGTGTGACTTATGTCCTTCAAAGTGCACTATGAAAGATTTGATTGCAGCCTCCTCCAGCGCTATTGACGTCGCCCAATACTGGACAAAAATCATCTAGCTCAAATTTGTTGCTTCAATATTTGATTGTTTTGTATAATAGACCTGTATTAATATATGGTAGAAATGTAGATATTCTATATTCAGTATTCAAAATTCATATTGATACTTCTGACACGAAGGCATAAGTCACGATTGGAACGTAGTACGTCCTATACTGTATATGACTCTTTTGCTGTGTTGAGGGACATCCTTACTCCATACCAGGCTCCTAACATTTTTCCTGAATAATTCTGCTTGCCTTCCCCGCTCATTTATTTCTCTGTCGTTTCTTCCATTTTCTTGTATCATGCTTCCCAGATGAAACTCGCTACTTTCCTCAATTCTTCCACACCAATTGTTATCCCTGTTGTGACTCTCTCCTTCTTCCTGCTTGTGATCAACTTGCTTTTGCTTATGCTAAACTTCATCCCATATCCATGTACTATTTCTTCCCATGCATCCAACTGCACCTGTTCTGTGTTGAGTGTGTGAATCCTTGACGCTGATCAGTCACCTGGCCGTGAATGCTTGTCTGGCGCCGGTGTGCGCCATGCACGGACTGGCTGTGACTACAGTGGAGGGTATCGGCAGCACCAAGACCCGGCTCCACCCGGTACAGGAGAGGATCGCTAAGGCTCATGGCTCACAATGTGGCTTCTGTACTCCGGGTATCGTCATGTCCATGTACGCTCTGCTCAGGAACCAACCTGTGCCAAGCATGGCCGACCTCGAGGTGGCTTTCCAAGGTACAGTCTGTTCCTAGCAACGCTCAAAGCAGAAAATCACTTCAAGGAAAGCTTCTTTCTGGTTCATTTATTTAACCATGAATTGAGGCGCACGGTTCCAAAATCCACCCTATCCATTTTGGCAATTTTTTTACGAGACGAAAAATAAGTTTCTTGTTCAACTTTAGTAAAATTAATGTACAGAATTTATTCCTGTTTATTATATCGAGATATATGCCCTTATTGATATGTCTGCGATCTGCAGACAACTCGTGATATACAAGGAAGATTTTAACAAATTAAGATTGGATAAGGAGAGTTCTGGAACTGTCATGGTGGATGAGGGCGGATTTTGGAAACGTAACTAAAACTTTATAATGATAACTTTCGTCATAAAGTGATATTATTATTGAAATTGTTTTATCGTTTATGTTCTTAAAAGTCATAAAATACGTTAAAAATTAAGAAATGTTTATCCACTATCATTTCATTTCATCTGTCATTCATTTCATCATTGCCCCAGAGGAGTGCGTCAGGCCTCGGCAGCCGGCACAGTTCATATCCTCGCCGCTAGATGGGGGCTTCATTCATTCCATTCCTGACCCGGTCGGAGACTGGAAGCAGGCTGTGGATTTTCATTATCCAGAAAATAAGTAATGTGCGTGTAAAAAACTGGCATGAAATAATTGGGAACAGCATTGCCACCAGTTTCAAAGAATACACACTTACACAGTGTACATAGAACTTTATAAATATCATGCTGACGCCTTCTCCATAGAGTATTCTTTGAGATACGTTCCACTTTCGCTGCCACATACAGGGGTAGGGTGGATTTTGGAAACATCATCTTAGGATAAGGCGGCTTTTGGAAACGACACCTGAATTCATGTTACATTTACATGGGATAAGGCGGGTTTAGGAACTGTTTTCTTGTTGATAAGATGCTAAATCATGTGAGCTATGGAGATGAGCAAAGAACTCAATTTTTCTAAAAACTGGATAAGGCGGATTTTTGAACCGTGTGCCTCAATTATTTGTTCTCTTACAATCAATGATGAACTGGAAAAGACGGATAGAAATATGAATAAATGAAAAAAACACAATGTCGAGGGCTTTCATGCCATGAATCGTCGTCTTTTCACTTTCCCAGTCTTGTGAAAAGAAAAAAGAAAAAAAAAGCGGGTTCTGTTAGCATAAGAAGCCTTTAATAAGAAATGAAAATTACTTTGTGGAGCAATGAATATAGATTTAAGAAAGAGATTAGTTTGAAGTGTGGCAATGGAGCCGAATCGTGGACAGAAAAGAAAAGATCAGAGAAGAAGAGAGGCTCTAGAAATGTGGTTTTGGAGACGAATGGAGGGAATAATTTGGAAAGAAAAAATAAGGAATAAAGAGGTATTGCAGAAAATACTAGAAAGAATGATGTTAATAAAGATATGAAAAAGAAAATGAATTGGATTGGACATTACATAAGAGGAAATAGTTTGGTGACAAAGAGTGTTGGAAGGGTCAGTAAATGGTAAACTCAGAAGGTTTCAGCTCATTGATAAATTTTATGACCTAATGAAACTTTTTGCAGAAGACCGGATAAGATGGAGAGAGAGTTTTTGTTTTGTTTGTTGTTGTTTTAAGGGGCAGAACAACTTGGTCATCTGCCCCTATGGAGTGACAGACTGTGAGTAAAGCTGCCATTAGGTAGATAATCTAAACTGAACTGAACTAGGAAAATAGTTTAAAAATATCACTTCAAAAGCTTGCTAGAGTTTAGGCCACTTCAAAAGGATTTCGCATAAAAAGTACTAACAAACAAAGAATGCAACAATAAAGAATTGATTTTCGGATTATTGAAAACATTAAAACAAATTTCCTGAAAAGAGGATAGTTTGCACTAAATAGGATGATCTACAACCTAACCCAAGAAACTTTCTTCCTGGAAGACCTAATGACACATCTACTGTCACATACGAGACATTAAAAAGTTGAAGAAAATGGAAAAGAGGATATTGACATCAATTTCTTCTGGACTGTTGTAATTATTATTATTATTATTATTTATTTATCGTATGGCTTTTAGTGCCGGGAGTGTGCGAGGACATGTTACTGTTGTAATGATCAATAGGAACTGGACCACAGCCATCCAAACACAAAGAGATACCATTGTCTTAATTGCAATACACAGGTTTCACTATAAATTATGCAAAAACTAAACAATCCACCACGCGAATGACCAGTGTGAACAATACCGGTACCATACAAGCAGAACAAAATCTTGGATTATTACAGCAATATTATGAAGGTATGAAGATGAAGGTAATGTTGTTTGCAGACAACATTGTGATCTGGGGCGAGGATGAGATGGACGTACAAGAACAGTGAGACGTAATAAATGAAAAGATTGAGCAAAGGGGATTGAAGATAAATGTGGAGAAGAGTAAAACAGTGGTGATGAGTAGAGATAAGAAAGAAGGAAAAGGAGTAATCAAAGTAGGAGATAAGGAATTGGAAGTGGTGAAACACTTCAAATACTTGGGAAGTGAACTGACTGAAGATGGGAGACTAGATTTGGAAATAAGCAGAAGAATACAACTCGGGAGTGCTTTGTACCAACAGGTACGGGGACTAGTATGGAACAAGGCTTAAGAAGTTGTGTACAAAGCATATTATGTTCCTATAATGACATATGCAGCAGAAAGTTGGACAATGACTAAGAGGGATAAGAGCAGAGTACAAGCAGCTGAGATGAGATTCCTGAGGTGAGGAGTATGGTCCAGAAAACGAGGAGAGACAGAGTGAGAAATGAAGATACCAGTATTCGGAAAGAAACTGGAGCAAAACAGATTGAAATGGTTTGGTCATGTCAAAAGGATGAATGAAGTAAGGCTACCAAGACGAGCACTGGAACGACGGATGACAGGGAAGAGAGGACGAGGAAGACCAATAATGCGTTGGATGGACTCGGTGAAGTATAGCATTAGAAAACGGAATCTGGATTGGAACACCGTGTCGGAAGAGGAATGGTGGAACGACAGAACAAAGTGGAGAGGAACCATATTTGCCCCCACCCAGTGTCAACTGGAAAAGGTGAAATGATGATGATTATAGTTTTCAGTCGGCCAACACAAGAATAATTCAAATTACAGGAATATGTGAAAAATAACCTGGAATAAATTACATGTGATTAAGTTACGTAAGAAGTTGGGTTACACAAGAAATGATATGCACTAAAGAAATAAGAACAAGGATTGCAACAGCGAAAGATGCCTTCAGTAAGAATAGAAAATTATTTTGTGGAGCAATGAAAGTAAGCCTAAGGAAGAGATTAGTGAAATGTTTTGTTTGGAGTGTAGCAATGTATGCAGCGGAAACTTGGACACTTAGGAAAGTAGATGAGAGAAGAATAGAGGCTTTCAAAATGTGTCTATGGAGGAGAATAAGTAGGAATGACAAAGTGAGAAATGAGGAAGTATTAAAGAAAATAGGAGAAGAAAGAATGAAGCTAAAGAAGGTAAGGAAAAGAAAAATGAATTAGATTGGACACTGCATAAGAGGAGATGGTTTGGTGAAAAGTGCATTGAGGCACAGTCCAAGGGAAAATCCCAAGAGGAAGAAGAAGGTTTCAGATGCTGGATTCCATCAAGATTGATAAATCTTATGAGCTGATGAAACGTGCTGCTGAAGACCGGATAAGGTGGAGAGGAAACCTGCCACCAGGCACATAAACTGATGATCATGATGATGATCGTGAATGTTTATGTACAGTATATTGTTACGAACTATTGTTGAAGGAGAAGGAGGAGAAGAAGGAAAAGAAGGCGGCATGTTTCCCTCGTTAAGTGAGCATCACCAGATCCAAATATGCAATAGCTGTACAACACACCACCAAACCTACAGTAACACCCACAGACAGTCTCGGCGCTCCAAAACAAAATACAAGGAAACCCGTCAGAAACTCAGTAAGTGTGGTAATTATTACTGATAAATATTAAGGCATTAAGCACCCGGAAAAAGAACTATTTATTATAATGTTGTAAATGACGATCCCATCACCAAAAACAGTCTTCCTGCCCCAAACTAATCTATGAAGGTGTAGCTACTGTTGCTGTAGAATTGTAAACTATTATACTACAGAAATGAACTAAAAGTCCTCTGCTGTGATTAAAAGGTATAACTACAACATAACATATTGTTTGTCTACTGTGTTCAAAGCAGTGGCGATCCTCCATGTAGGACGTGAGGATCATCCTACAGTCAGCTTTCAGCTGCAACTATTTGAAAAAATTAAATTGATTGTTTTGTAAAATTGTCTTTGAGGCTACCTTGCCCGCCCTCGCGATAAGCTCTGTTTCACTGTCACTGTCAGTACTTGTAACTAGTTCTACATTTCACCCCTAGATGGGTGAAGTGTGAGCTTCACCGCCCGGAGTAGAAAGCTGAGGAAGGAAGCCTTGCATCCTCAAAGCACATGTTTATAGCTTTACAAATGTATGGGAGCCCTTGAGGGGAAAGGGGCAGGTTTGGTCTGTTTAATGGCGCTCTGAGGACGTCGACTGAGACACTCAAGTCTTGCTATTGGTTGAATTTAAACCAACACTACGGGCTTATTGGTTATGAATTCGCGCGTTCAGAATGAATATTCTGTTTTCAGCGCGTGCACATCTTTGGAGTGGTATTCGATTGTATTGTATTGTGTAATGTGTTGGTAATAGAGCTGTGCGACTGAATAAATAATACACAGAGTCTAATGTCTCAATTTAGTTCAGCTATAATAATTACCTTAAGTTAAGCCTATCACATTACAGCCTACACATTATAAAAATCAGCGGTCGCCACTGCTTCAAAGATCTACTGTTGATACTTACCTGATTTTGTGGAATGTCTGCAAGCTGCTCAGATAACAAGTTTTGGAGTATATTTTTGTAAATTGTTTAAATAATCCGAGTTCTTTGAATTTAAGTTTTTTCTAAAACCATGTACCTCATGAAAAGTCTTCATCCGGGCTTCCCTTTGTCATCTTTCCTGTTTGTTCTCATTCAATCCTGGTATTATTATTTTCCTTGATTACAGAAAGGGAACTCTGTTATATGTAACAAATGCCCTTTTTGGTGAACCTTTGTATTTAAAAATTTAAATTATCAATGTTCTGCTTTATTGAATTTACAAAGTAAAATTCACAAATCTTCAATGAAATGCAAAGATGCAGTATATCAACATTTCATAAATATAGCCATTAAATGGAAACATGCATTGTTAACTCCACAGCTTACTGTTTGTTCAGGTAACCTCTGCAGGTGTACCGGCTATCGGCCGATCATCGAGGGTTTCCGTTCTTTCACCGAGGATTGGGAGCATGGCCGCATCATTCAGAACGGTAACGGTGTCGCCAACGGTGTCACCAACGGGTCGTGTCAGATGGGTGACCAGTGTTGCAAGAACCGTGCCAACGGCGTGGATGAGGAGGTCCTGTTTCAAAAGAGTGACTTTGCACCCTACGACCCATCACAGGAGCCCATCTTCCCGCCAGCGCTTAGGGTAAATTACGTGTGAACATATCTTAGTCTAGCTGGAAGTACACCATCCCCCAGGGGCACATAACTGCTTCCACTTAAGAGGGGAGTTCCCAAAGTAAGTTTTGTCATTTTATTGGACGAGTAGATGGTACACCAGGGGATACAAACAATCGCCATAAGGATCCACACCCGTGGCTGGTTCAACGACGGAAGGAGTGTTAGCGAAGAAGGAATGACTCGTGCGCTGACGAAAAGAGAGGAGCAAGGAATATACAGCATATTGGATAACTCAATTTCTTCTATAATAATTTCACAGTCACATTATATTTACTGTATATATATTCGCTCGCCTAAATGTTAACGTCAGTCATATAACCTACACATTTTCCATGCACATATAATAGCCACATCACTTCTGCTTTTTATCAAGATTTATATCTTTCATTTTATAACACAATGTAAGAGATCTGATTTTTAAAATTTCCAAGTGTTTTTCAGCCCTTAAACTGTTAGTATTTTAAGAACCGTAATTATTATGTTTGTTTGTAAGTCTTGCTTCTTTTCATATTTTATAATATGGAGGTAGAGTCGTAAGTCAAGGCAACAATTTTTTTCTCGCGACCAGGAGACAACACGGAAAATCTGTGATACGCATTTGGAAACGTACGGTATGTACTTGCGTAGGATGCCACTAGATGGTGTGTGTAAACAAAATAGTGGGTCTGAGCATGCCCCCAAGTTCAGTGTGTGAGTGAGAGCGTCACACAATGGAAGTCAACAAGCAGGAGCAACGATCGTATAATAAAATCGCAGTTCTCCGCGGAAGAAATGCACACCAATGCCATGCAGAGCTGCGGGAAGCATCAGGTGTGCATGCCATGCCCTATAGAACAGTGCCGAAGTGGGTGGAGACGTTCAAACGGGGTAGAGTATTAACTGCTGATTTGCCCCACCCAGGCCACTGGCAACGCACAGTAGACACCTTGGGTGATTATTTCGAAGGTCTGTAACCCGTGGAGACCTGCCCTTTTTACGTAGTATTGTGTATTTGCTGTCTATACCATAATAAAACAATGTTTACCAATGGCCTGTGTTCTGTCACTTACCTACGAGCATCTCCTGATGTCAGAATTTATCTTCAGGCCCTATGCATACGTACATGCCTTATATTTCCAAATGCATATCGTAGATTCTCCGTGTTGTATCCTGTTCGCGAGAAAAAAAATAGTTGCCATGACTTATGACTCGACCCTCGTATAATGCTGAAGAAGGTCACAATTTGGCGGAAACCGGTACTGTGATTAAACTACAACTATTTATTGACTTAAGGTTTCAACTTGCTGAAGATTTATAATTTGTGTTGTGAGAGTCTCTTTGTGTTTGACAGCTGTCATCAGAGCTGGACCAGCAGTACCTGCACATCGAGGGCAAGAGGATGAGCTGGTACCGCCCCACCAACATAGACGAGCTGCTCCTCTTGAAATCCAAGTTCCCTCATGCTAAGATCATCGTTGGCAACACTGAAGTGGGTGAGTGGTATAGTTCTACTAACTTTCCTCGTACTGTTCCCGTCTTTTCAATACGATTTATTATTATTTTATTTTAAACTTGGGACATGTTTCGAACGGTTCTTCCTCAGCCATATACAATCAAATAAAACATGGATAAAGCACTTTTAAATACACATAGTCCATTAGACTTAAATATAAAATTGACATTAACTTGATTGTTAACATTAACATTGTTCAAATTGTCTTCCTTAATTTAAACTTAAAAACATGTTGAAAACTTTTTGACCCTTTTTGTCCATTGTGTCCATTGATCTGCTGTGCCCTAAGGCACCTCTTCCTTGTTGTATTTAAAAACTGTTGACATTTACGATTAGTCCTTTTATAGTTATTTTTCATAAGATGGAAACTGTGTTTGGTAGCGTAGAATTCTTCTTTAATGAAGCTGGGCGTCTTACACCTTTATAGTTGGAAACGTCTAAAATGGAAAACAAGGCTTGTATTATGAAATGAACCCAAATCCATTTGAATTTATAATGATATCTATTACTGCAAATCATCTTATTTTGTTATAGTCGGATCATCGATGCATTCTTATTTGGTGTGTCATCATTTGAACAGCGTGCATTTCTAAGAAAAACACAAATTTATTATTTGTTGCTGTTATTATTAGTCTTAAACTTGATAGTTCAGTCGCCCAACAAACCCCCACCGGTGACCAAAGAGAGCGCTAGTGTTTGATTTGCCCCCCCCCCCTACAAGTGCCTCTCACCCGACAGGAGGGTAGCGGTCATTAGGCGGATGTTGGGTTTAAAGTTTCCAGTCTCCAAGACAAATCCTTGCCGCAAAGTTGCCAATATACCTCTTATTTTAGGATAGACGTCAGTGCAAACAGTTCACACGTATTCTGTTGAAAATCTTGCAATAATTGATGCTAGTGGGCCTGTGCGAGCTTTCACAACGTGAATGTAGGTTTATGGGGTAATCAGTTAGCAGTACGCCGTGCTCCCGCGAGTTGGCTGCCGATGCCCTGCGCTCTAGCGGTAGGCTCGCCAGGTTACGGTGCGCCCATTGTAAATGGAAATTTTTTAAAGTATTTATTTTATTGTGAGGCATTTAAAGAGTAAGTGAGTGAGTTTCGGGCACACATGGGGTTATGCGGAACCTGTAGGTTGGTGTTAATGGGACCTTAGCAGAATAATATAGGGAGGATTCTCAGTTTGCTTCTTGGCTCGAGTTCCCATTGCTCATTCAGCTTGTACCAAGTTACTTAAAGTGCTTTTAACCTAAGTTATAATTAAAATTATAAATCCTAAACTAATAACATCATTAATCTAAACAATCTATGAACAAAATTAAGCATTATTCACTATACAAATTTTCATTATTCGTTGAATAATCTTCAAAAATATTAACAGAATTCTGCTTAAAATAATGTTAATTCGGAAACAAAATGCTGTCTGGCTTGATATCTAATTATAATTTTGTTCATTGACTGTTAATGTTTGGAATAGTGATGTCTTAGTTTGATATTTTAATTATAACCGAGGAAGTTTACAAGCTAGTTTCGATTTGAGTCGTCAAGTTTCAAAACTCGTTTAATCCACTTGTGATTAAGGATCATTTTTATGAGAAACGTTTCTCTGGACTTTGCCTAACGTATCTTTGTGTTTGTTGTTTTCTACTTTTTGCTTTTTGCTTTGTATTTTTGGTTTTGTGTTTGTTTTGAATTTTACTTTTTGCTTTTCCTTCTTTCTTGGTTTTGGTTTTGTGTTTGTTTTCTGCTTTTGCTTTTGTTTTTAAATTTTTCTTTTTGCTTCTGGTTTTGTGTTTGTTTTCTGGAAAATAAGAAAAAATACATTTAAAAAATTGTTTGTATTCTGGAAAATCAAAATAAAACCAAACAAAAACAAATAAAACAAAATAAACAAAATAAAATAAAACAAAACCAAACCAAAAAACAAAACAAAAAATTAAATAAAACAATTTAAAACAAAATAAAACGAAGTAAAATAAAATAAACTAATTAAATAATAGTACATTATGTAACGAGCCTATAATGGCAATAATTAAGACACGAGTATGTTTGTAAAACGAGCATATGCGGGTTTTATAATTTCCATACGAGTGTATTAATTGCCATTATAGGCGAGTTACATACGACTGTTTATGTTCGACGATAATTATTATAACTATTTTATGTTCGAGGCTCGTTCCATTCTTGAAAGCATTTGGTTTCATCCACTACTGGCTTGCTGGGCATATCGTAGCCGGCCAGTGGCTGGAAACTGTGCAAGATGATGATGATTTTATGTTCGAACATAAATATTCATAAATATCTGTCGAGATTACGCCAGTTTTATGTACTGAACAGAGCGCATGAGACGCAGAGAATACCTTGTATTCGACCATGGGCTCCTTGATTACTCTACTATGACACTAGGCCAGGCAGTGAATTATAAATTAGAAGGCCGTGGAACTCAGCGCATCTAATTATCTAATTGGTCAAACAACTGTTTCTTGAGCTCTGATTGGTGGGAGAAACTGTTTCATAATGGCAAATAGTTTTATAATCAGCCTCATTATAGTACAGTTTTTTGACATAATAGTCAGGGTCGAACATAAATGATCCTTATTCACAAATGGACTAAACGAGTTTTGCAACTGGACGACTCGTGTAGTATTGACTTAAAGGTGGATTATAATTATTTATTTTACCTATTCATAGGTAGATATTTTAATTTCTATGTGAATAAGGACAACTTGCATGAGGTATGATGCTTACAGAGAGAGGATGCGACACCGAACCCTTATAGCTAGTTGGGAGGATCTGAGCGGCAAGTTTGTGGAGATGAAAGGCTTTCAAGTGGGTATCGGTTGGGCGACTGTCAGAGTAGCATCTTACTGTGGTTTATAATGAGCATGAGCTGATCATCATCTGTAGCTGTGATGTCGTTAGCCAGATAACAACACGTAACATAACCTACAAAGCAATTCTGTCCGCCACATTGCATAGTGGCTAGCACTCTTCGCTGTTACTGCGGAGGCCCGGGTTCGGTTCCCGGCTCTGCCAAGAAATTTAATTATAGTTTGAGGTCTGGAACGGGGTACACTCGGCCTTGTGAGGCAAAACTGAGAAGTGGTGGATTCAATTCCCACCTCAGCCATCCTGGAAGTGGTTTTCCATGGTTTCCCACATCTACTCCAGGACAAACACAGGATAGTTCCTTAATTAACCCTTCCAGGGTCATTAAGATATGTTGTACTTTTCTGTGAGTAATCATGTTTTCAAGGGAAATATTAAGTCATACTTATTTGTTTTTACTTTTTTATATTGTTTAGAAAGACATTTAAAGTAAGAAGAGGGAAAATAGCACCAAAAAGAAATGCAACAGTTCAAGGAAACCATGGAATTCACATCGCGAAAGCAGACATACCTTAGAATACTACCCTTGTATCTGCTCTCATCTCCGTCAGTTTCATTGTCACTTGATAAACCCTCAATCTCTTCAACATTGTCAATTCACTATAATTACAGTCCAATTCATCCAAATACCTTCAAATCGCAGCCACATATTTATCTTACGAACTCCCCGCATTTCACTGTTCACATCGTACATCAGCTGATACTGTGAAACTCAAGTATTTATCTAACAAATCCTGAAAAATGAGGATGAAATTATTCACATAGTCTTTTCCGGTTCCAGGTTAGTTCATTAAGGTTGTCCGATACCTTCCTGCCACCTACCGTAATTAAATGAAAACTGCGGAATATTCCGGAGATAAGGCGGCAAGGGTTAACGCTTAGAGCGCCGGCACCGTAATATTACGTTCGAAGGTAACTTTTTAAAACTGCGGCGAGTGTAATATTACGTTGATCGATTTCTTGCGCTTTGTGGTGGGAGACGAACGTAATATTACAGCTCTAGCACTTGCGTGTGGGTGCCAGTAATCATGAAGTTGCACATATTATCGCTAGATAGCACCACGTCACTGCTCAGCGGAAGAATATCGATCTGTTCGAAGGCAAGCGATGCAAGTTGAGGTAGGTCAAAACCGTTTTCCTTTCGTTTGTTTTTATACTTTGTGGACAGATTTTTCTCTCGCAAAAACTTTGAGTTTATTCTATGACTAGTATATATATTTAGGGTTATAATTCGCATTATAGATTCTGAATCTGACGC
This sequence comes from Meconema thalassinum, assembly GCA_946902985.2. NCBI lineage: Eukaryota > Metazoa > Arthropoda > Insecta > Orthoptera > Tettigoniidae > Meconema > Meconema thalassinum. The sequence goes on along the minus strand of OX336399.1, from coordinate 13,358,501 downwards.
AACCGAAGACACAGTTCTCCCTTCTACTTCTGCCAGCGCGCCCGCTGCTTCTAGGACGAGAGCACGCGCAACAGCTTTTACAGCATATTTTTTTACATTATAGTTTTATTTTCAATCGTGTCGGATTTTTATTAAATTTGTAGTGTAAGGATTCGGAAATCGAACGGACTTTTCAATTTATTTGTTACTCAAACCACATTCAGTTTGTGCCATTCTGAACATAGCCATAAATACTGGAAATCAGCCAGCACAGGGGGGAGGAGCAACATTTAAGGCATCAGCAGGATAAGTACTAAGGCCATGGTTGCCTACTTCCCAATCCTCATCTGAATTACAAATACACACACTAGGACAGCCATCACGATAAGACACACACCCAAGTACACAGGGCTACATGACCACAATGTCGCAATAACAACATAAAGCAATGCCTATTGATTTCAGAATAATAAAACATTGATGGTGTGTTCCAGGAGTGGAGGTGAAGTTCAAGAATTGTGTGTACCCGGTTCTGATCCAGCCCAGTCACGTTCCTCAGATGACAAGTGTCGCGGCCGTGGAGTCTGGACTGCGAGTGGGAGCCTCTGTCACACTCAGCGACATGGAGACTGCTCTCCAGGACCAGATCAACTCCCAGCCAGGTATCTCCCTTGCTCAAGTTCTTTACTTGGTTCAGTGCTTCGTGGGTGAAATATTAGAAGCTATTTTGTTGTTCAACACAAGTTTGTGTTCGAGCTAATCTGGATTCCGACAGGGTCCGTATTGACATTGAAGTTATATACACAAATGTGGTAAAATTTCCATCTATCAATACTCAAATTTTAGTACTAATGTCACTTAAGTTAAGTGGGACATGTTTCAGGACTGCACTGCTCCCTTCATCAGCCAATTGTACATCTCAAACTGTGTAGTTGTCCGTGCTCAAAATATACATTACATATAAATAAAATCACATAATTGTTGAGTTAAAGATGTCTCCTTCCACTCACATTAAGTTAAAAAAACAACATTTAAACAACACTGCTTAAATATTGTAATGTGGATACTGACAGACGAATGATCAAATGCCAATAGATTAAGTTCTTAAGATATCGTATTATGCATATTTTTTATTTTAGCAAAGGATATCTTTGTTTATGCGATCCTGAAAGTGACCTTCTTGTACTTGTAGGTCACAAGACGAGGATCTTCCGAGCCATCACAGACATGCTGCACTGGTTTGCTGGCAAGCAGATCCGAAATGTAGCTGTAAGTTGACTCCCACCAAGAACCGTAATATGCTTGTGTAGTGCTTTATGCTGCAGATCTAGAATGTTTTGTTTGTCCTTGTCCAGGCTGTAGGAGGAAACATTATGACCGGCAGCCCCATCTCCGACCTGAACCCCATCTTCACCGCGTCCGGATGTCAGCTGGAGCTACTCAGTAAAGGTAATGGCCTACTTGTTCTTAAGTGCAAGGTGTGTACTCGTATGGTGACTAGATCGATATCTTAACACAGCAAGCACATGTCGAGAAGTGCCTTATGAAACTGAAGCGGGACAGTCAAACGTAGAGCGTGTGAAGACTTGTGCAAAATGCAGCAACTCGTAAACATACAGTTTGTCAAAAATTAGGAAAAACCATGATGGAGATACATATAATGTTGGTGCAAGTGTACGAAACATAAGCCATAAGCAGAAAATAATGTGTTTTCAACTTGTTCAAACACTTTCAAAATGGACAGGAAACTCTGTACGAACTGCCACGTGTGGGTCGACAGGGATGATGACCATATTGTTCGGATCCCCTGGATTAGACAACAAGAACATAAACACCAAGTTGGTTGGTTCCTCAGTTTAGGGGCTGTGACAATGCGGTCATGTAGACTCGTGTGTTGGAACGTGTCTTAAACCATAATTTTGTCCCATTTCGCCCTTGTTAAATCTTGCATCATTGCCGCGAGGGCAGCTGCGGCAAATCAGGGCATCACAAGTTCGATTCACAGCGGTACCCTGATGGTGAATATTCCCTGGGTTTTTCCACACTTCATCATGGCTAATGCAGGGATAGTACGTTGCTTAAAGCCCGGGGCGCCTCCCTAATACACTGCTACAGTCATCATATAAATACAACAGTTTATCCGCACGTTTGTTTTTCGAATCTACAGGTATTACAATAATATTTTTAATAATTAGCCTCAGGCGGCAGCACGCCGGCCTCTCAACGCTGGATCCATGGTTCAAATCCCGGTCACTCCCTGTGAGGTTTGTGCTGGACAAAGTGGAGGCAGACAGGTTTTCCCTGTCACAACTTTCATTCCAGCAACACTCTCCACTATCATTTCATTTCATCTGTCATTCATTCAATCATTGCCCCAGGGGAGTGCGATAGGCTTCGGCAGCCGCCATTGTTCTTATCCTCGCCACTGGATTGGGGCTTCATTCATTTCATTCCATTCCCTGACCCGGTCGGTCGACTGGATTTTCATTTCAAATAAATTATTAAAGCAACACACTTAGACATTTGAGGAGAAAGTCGTTCCCCTAGAGCAGTGGTTCCCAACCTTTGTGAGCTGACGCCCCCCTTTTCAGATACGGGAGTTCATCGCACCCCCCTATCTCCCCCACTCCCGTCCCCTCCACTCATAGCTTCGATAACCTCTTCGATTGACGCGGAGGATATAGACCTAACCTAATAACACTGCATAATGGAATAGGCCTATCTATTACATACTAACTTCATTTTAGCACAATACCAAGAACTCATGTTTACAACAAACCCTTAAATTAGTCAACAAATGTCATTGAGAGGGTTGACACTGTTTACTCTTGGTAAGATTCGGTATGTTTGGTTTGATATTTGACAGAGCACAGCGGAGATCACTTGCAACATCAAGCCGACAGCGCTGCTTTGTTTCTATGACACTCAGCGTTGAAAATCCCGACTCGCATAAATATGTCTTTGAAAATGGGACAATGACACGCAATGCAAATTTGGCTGTTACAGGATACACTGCACGACAGTTTACCCAAAAGTCACCCAGTCCTAATATTTTAGAATCATCTTTTAGCTTTGATTCACACTTCAAATCTATGGCTTCTTCTTGAAGCTGTGCTGGCAGTGCTTCAATATCAAAGGCAAACGAATTTCTTGTCAACATCCAGGACCATTCTTCCGACGAGATATCAGGTAAGTAGAAATTGAATTCTTGTGCCAGGGAATCCAAATGTGACTTAATTTGCATCTAAGTTTATTACGATCACGTTCATTTTCCGGCAAAATTTCATTTAGGCGGAGAAAGGATGAGAACTTGTTCAACTGAAGCCGGCGTTTCCATAAGCGTATTTTTTCCAGAAATGCATGATATTGGAGTTTTTGCCTTGGAGCTTTAAGTTCAAACACTGTTCAAAGCTTCAAAGAAATCACAAAGATATGCCAACGAGACGATAAAATTGGCATGATGTTGCTCCTTACAACACAGCAAATTCCTTATTTCACCTCCAACCTCGCAGCTTCACAGAGGTTTGTGCCGACAGTTGGCAATTACCAGTGCTTTTGAACGATTGACTTGGTGCGACAATCACTTGGAGAGATTCGAAGAATGTTTATTTTACAAAATTGTAATATTCGAATTAAAAAAACATAATTCAGAAATCACTTCACGCCCCCCAGGTTGGGAACCCCTGCCCTAGAGGCTATGTGTGTCATGTGCTATGTTTAAAATGATTGTTATACAGTCAGAATTGCAACCCTTTCCTGTTCGGAGTGTTATATTATGCTTAATGACATAATTTGAATGACATTAGCTTACTTAATTCACCATCTTACATTCGTCATGAGAAACAAACATAACAGAAAAATATGCCATTTACATCCGGGTCATAGCAATAATATTCAACAAGGTGGGTTGGATTCTAAAAACTATCCGCTATCCGCATGGTGAAAAATTTGTACACACCCTACTTTACGGGCCTGATGACCAAGATGTTATTTACTGTTGACAGCTGGGGGAAGGAGGACAGTGACCATGGACCACACGTTCTTCACAGGCTATCGGAAGAATGTGGTGAAGCCTGACGAGATTCTAGTGGCCATCATTTTGCCATACACCAAGGAAGTAAGTTGATGCATGAAGCTCTATTCCAGGATGTGGCAGTGACAATTGAAGTGTTGCCTTGTTCTGTGAACCCATTGCACTCTGAACTGCTGTGTCCACGATCGCGGGTTCAATCCCGGCCGAAATCGTCGGATTTTTTAAGAGTGTTAAAATACTTCAGTGTGCCTTCCTTCGGAGGGTAAGTAAAGCCGGCGGTCTAATGTCATAGATTTATGGAATGTAAAAGATCTTTCCACTAACTAAACTTGAGTTAAACTAAATTTCTAGGTTAGATTTAGTTGAAATGCTCTTATCATAGTTCCAACATTCACCATTAGGTGTCGATAACATCTGGTAGTGAACTACTTGAAATTAAACGGAACTTGTAGCTCACCCCATGGATGTCTGCTTGAAGCAGCTATAGACTCTGGAGAGCCGAACATGTCCTCGGATACTCCCGGCATTAAAAGCCATACGATAAATAAATAAATAAACTTCAGGAATGTCGTCTACACTATTTTGTTAACTATGTCCTAAATCAACTGTTCCTATTTAAACTAGCAGTCTATTGTATATGGTTATGATGCATACACATTACACTAGAATGGAATAAGGTTATTTAAAATTGTTATTTGAAGCCTGAGTCCTATTGCCATCCGCTCTTGTTCACCCATTCATCCATTGAATCATACGCTGTACATTGTACAATGATAACAGATTGACGAACCAAACTGATTTTACTACCGTACTAAATGTTTGCTTGTTTTATTCTAATGTCTCAACATAATCGCCAAAACGATTGAAACATTTGTCGTATCGTTACACCAGCTTTCCAATGCCCTCGGCAAAATATTCTGCCGCCACTGAGGTGGGTACGTTTGGACAGTCTCCTGAAGTGTTTCCTTTTTGGTGAGGCGTTGCCGCCCAACCATACCTTCAATTCTCGAAAACGGTGAAAATCATTCACGACCACACTGTGGCAATGTTACGATAGACTTTTTCAAAGAAATCAAGTGTGAAGATTTGGACCATCTGCCGTTTAGTCCAAACAGCACTGGAAAGCAGTCAATAAAACTTTTGTGTAGGCTAAGGATAGGTCATATAAGATCCACCCACTCGTACCTCATGAGAAGGGATGACCCCCCACTTTGTATCTGTGGAGCCGTTTTCACCGTGGCCCACATTTTAACCGAGTGTGTGGATCTTGCTGACTTACGAAGAAACCTTGGTTTGCAGATGACACTCAAACTTATATTAGCCGATGACGCGGTGGCTGCTGATCGCGTCATCCGCTTTATAAGTGAGAGTGAGTTAGGGCTAGCAATCTAAATTTTCCAGTGTACATTGAATCAACGACTTCAGCGTTTTTGAATGCTGAATTTTTGTTTTTCCATAATTTTTGTTAATATTATAATTACAGTGGAACGTGGCTAATTCAAACTTCTATAATTCGAATTTTTCTCTTGGTCCCTAGCATTTTATATACAATCAATGCTAAAAAATCGTGGTTAATTCAAATTATATTTTGGATAATTTGAAGTTTTAGTGTAAAAAGACGATCGGAAGCCAAACAGTTGGGTCAGTTCCCAAAAAAACTGTTCCGAGTGCAGCCCAAGCAACAAACCACATCGCAGAACTTAGGCATTTTTTGAAAGTAGAAATGACGTAAGTGGTTCTGTTTTCCGTTCCTTAAATTTTTTAGATTCTTTTGTGATGGTTGAGAGACTTAATTGTAAGAAACAGGTAAAAATCTCAAACTATTTTGAAAAAAAGTAGATATCTCTGAGACTTAACTAGAATGCTGGATTACTACTGTCATTAAATAGGTGAATAGCACATTTTGGTTTTATTTTTCATTTGAAACTTTTGAGGTTATTCACGATACAGTCTCTATAAAGTACCGTTGTCTGTTAATCTGCTTTGTTGAAATTAAATCATTATGTAAGCGTAATACAATATACTGTATTTTCTCTACCCTTTTCAAAGAACTTTCTTAATTCGAATTTTTGGATAATTCGATTTTTTTTTACAGGTCCCTTGAGGTTCGAATTATCCAAGTTCCACTGTATTAGTTTTATTTAATTTTTTGTTTTATTATTTATTGGTCTTTTCAAATTTAGGTATCCACCTCTAAATGTTAAATTCCATTCCAAATTTGTGTGGTACTTTAATCTGTGTTAAGAGGGGGGCAGATGACGTCTTAGTTCTGCCCCTTAAAACAACAACAACAACAAAACTTTAAAATGTGTTTGTTTTGTCCTCAGAATCAGTTTTTTCACGCCTACAAACAAGCCAAGAGGAGAGATGATGACATCGCTATTGTCAATGCCGCTGTCAATGTGACTTTCGAACCAGGAACCCTCGTCATACAGAACATAGCCTTGGCATTTGGGGGCATGGCTCCTACCACCGTGTTGGCTCGCAAGACTCGGGACAAACTGATTGGCAGGTGAGATGTTGTGTGGTGCTATCTATTGGATTATTGATGAGTGTGGCTAATTCTTCTTCATCTTATCCCGCTTCAAACGGGGTCCATGTTTCTGCCCATTCTTTTCCAGTTTTTCCTGTCCCACACATCATCTTCCTCTAACTTTATCTCTTTCAAGTCTTCTTGGATATTGTCAGTCCATCTTCTTCTGGGCCTGCCCCTATTTCTTGTTCCATCTACAACCAGATCCATTACTCTCCTCCCTACATAGCTTTCGTCTCTTTGCATGATATGCCCATACCACAACAGTATTTTCTCCTGGATTTTCTGTGATGCATCTGTCACTTTTAACAGTTCCTCTAATTTTCTCACTTTTGATGTGGTTGTTCCTAGTGACACCTAGGTTGCTGATACAGAAGAAGATTTTTCATGTAATGTGTAAAGCTGATCCTACGGAGCACTGTCGTCCCCTTTTTAATGGACTTAAAATATTAACAATCACATATCTATATATTTTCATCTTGTTACTGTGTGTGAAAAACAATTTAAGTGAATTCATCACTAGGGAAGACATACACCATCACAACACTTGAAATAAAGGAAACATTGATATCGCAAGCCATAGACTGGCAAAAACTGGTAACTCACATAAAGTAAATTGTTTTAATAAATTACCACATTCTGCACGTTCAAAAGAAAACTGTACAACTGGATGTTAGAACATCCATTTTACACCGTTAAAGAATTCTAGGATATAAAAATGGTTAATATTGTTTTCTAATAACTGTAAAGTATATAGAGGATACTAATAATAATTCTAGCTTGCCACAGTGGGTGAGTGGATAGCATGTCGGTCTACTAACCCCACGATTGCAGGTTCGCTCCTGGCCGTGGTAAGTGATTTTTGAAAGGCGGCAAAAATACGACGCACATGTCATACGATGTTGGCATGTCATAGAACCCATTTGAATTCAGTAGGCCGAGTTCATAATGGCAAAATTAATCTCGGGAGTTTCCGCCAACACAAAGTTCTTCATTTCTCTACTAGAAAGCGCTATAGTGTTCAAGGAGCTTAGATATCTAACCTCCTTGATTTTCATAGTGATTCAAGGAACAACGAAATTCGACATGCAAGCTACCCTTGGGGTGTCATATTACAAAGCTTGCACCCGGCACCCGAGGTCATACAATATTATTATTATTATTAATAATAATTCTGTACCATGAATGACGAAACCTATTTCATGTAAATTATCAATGGTGAATAAAATATTCTTATTCTTATTCATCTATCTTCATGTCAGTCACATCTAGTTTATTACATTGTGACTTTGTTGCAGCCCACGTCTCTGCTCCGTATAACATGGTGCTGTCTTGTAGGCTTTTCCTTTCACTTTTATGTCGAGTCTCTTGTCTCACAGAATTCCAGAAATCCTTTTCCAGTTCATCCAGGCTGACTTTACTCTGTGGTTGATTCCCACATTCATGTTGCCATCGTCCGACACCAATGACCTTAAATGCTTGAAGCTACCAACTGACCTTAACCCCTAAGCTGCTATGTTTGGCTGTAGTCCACGGCCTCAGAATTTTATAACTGCTTGATACAACGTTCCTGTGACGTGAACTTCTAGTAGTGCCCTTTATCACCGTGCAAAATTTCAGGGTGATATCAGTAATAGTTTCGGATATATAGAATGCCGGTGAAATATTTTGCACAGACGCCATTTCAAGGGCACGGTCAGGGTAGGACAAAATAGTACTATGATCTTACCGAGTTTAGATTTTATTAGGCAACGCACACACGGACAAAAGATGATCTCATAAGCCTATAGGCTACAAATTGCGATCAATTAGAAGGAGAAAAGAATGAAATAAAGTCATATATCGTACATAAAACAAATCTTCCACTTTTTCATTTTTGTTTTGCCTTTTTTTGTATCTGCACCCACTAGAAATATTTATGTCATAATATTACTTTCACAAGAGGGGAAAGACAAGGAAAGGGCACTGTGAAAATTGGAAGTCAGAGTTTGGAAATTGTGGACATGTTCAAATACCTAGGAAGTGAATTGATGCAAACTGGTAGGTTGGACATGGAGATTGGCAGAGCAATGCATTCTATCAAAGTGTAAGAAAGCTTGTTTGGGATAAGGAAGTACCAAGGAAAAGCAAGGAGGTAATGTATAAAGTGTACTATGTGCCCATATTAACTTATGCAGCTGAGACTTGGACCCTGACAAGCAGGCAAGAGAGTAGAATCCAAGCCAGTGAAATGAAATTCCTAAGAAGTATGATAGGAAAGACAAGGAAAGACAGAGTGAGGAATGAAGATGTTAGGAAGGAAGTTGGGATGGAAAAACTAAATGAGAGAATTGAGAAGAATAAACTAAGGTGGTTTGGACATGTAAAGAGGATGGAGGAAAATAGAATAAAGACAGTTGCTGGAGGCCAAGTGCAAGGGTAAGAGAGCAAGAGGAAGACCTAGAACAAGGTGGATCGATTCAGTGAAGAACAGCGTGAGAAAAAGAAATCTGGACTGGGACAAGATCATGGAAGAAGAATTGTGGAAGGAAAGAGGAAAGTGGAGAAGTGCCATAAATACCCCGACCCGGCAGGAGCTGGATAAGGGGAAATGATGATGATGATGATGATTAGTACTTTTCAGTGGCCTTGAGTATGTATGTAATCCGAAAATAAAGCTATTTGAGGTAAGAATAAAAATTAATTTTCCACTGCTTAATTCAATCTTTTGAGAGTGAAGTTCAAAATTTAATTCGGCAGCATAGGGGTTAAGCTTGTTCAATCCATCTCCACCAATTCATTCCTCTCACCTCCAAGGCACAGGTACTCTGTTTTCTTCCTGCTGAATTTCAAGCCTCTGTTTTCCAGGGATTTTCTCCAGTTTTCCAGCCTTTCTTCCAGCTCTCTCTTACTGATGCTGCACAAAACAGTATCATCAGCAAACATCATGAGTGCGGCTCATCACCCTACTGTAATATACAGTGCATTCGCTTCCTGTAATTTGCCATATTAATGGATTTTATAATACACCTATGAGTAGCCTCAGTGTCTTAGGCGGCAACACGCCGGCCTCTCACTGCTGGGTCCATGATTCAAATCCCGGTCACTCCATGTGAGATTTGTGCTAGTCAAAGCAGAGGCAGACGGGTTTTTCTCCGGGTACTCTGGTTTTCCCTGTCAATATTTCATTCCAAGAACACTGTCCACTTTAATTTCATTTCATCTGTCATTCATTTAATCATTGCCCCAGAAGAGTGTGACAGGCTTCGGCAGCCGGCACAGTTGATATCCTCGCTGTTAGGTGGGGTCTTCATTCATTCCATTCCTGACCCGGTCGGTTGACTGGATTTTCATTTTTACAATACACCTATGACACATCCTCTACACTGCACAGGCAAGCGTAAACTGACTGTTTTACGGAAACCACCATTGTTGTATTATTACTGCTGCTCTGCCGGGGGGAAGTGAACGAATCGCCCGGCTGTAGGAGGAAGTGAACGAATCGCCCGACTGCAGGGGGAAGTGAACGAATCGCCCGGCTGCAGGGGGAAGTGAACGAATCGCCCGACTGCAGGGGGAAGTGAACGAATGGCCCGGCTGCAGGGGGAAGTGAACGCACTGGATAGTCATGTTAGTGCACAAAGCACAGTGGACCAAGGACCTATTCTTATTCTTAAGTTGACTGGTGTCATGTTTTAGGAAATGGAATGAAGAGATACTGGAAGAAGCTTACGCCTCTTTGATGGAAGATCTCCCACTATCACCTAGCGCTCCTGGTGGTATGATCCAGTACCGTCGAGCTCTGACACTCAGGTATTCATGTAGCCATTAGAACATTGAAGCAGTACTTAATTAAAATAAATATGAAACATCTCCACATTTGATTATCCTTGCAATTGAATAACTTAATGTTTGGGTTTACGTTAATAATTCCTCGACTGCAACCAAACTCTCCAAATGTCTCATTCTGCACAAGATGTAGATTTCAAACTCTGTAATGTGCCCAAACCTCTCCACAATTGAAGAGTATGCAGGAACAAACGTGTTTGTCACATTAATAATAAAACCAGTGTGTTAATAGAGAAATGCAAATTGTTGTGATTTGCTTGGGTGAGTGTTATCTAAATTAATTTGCTGCAAGGTATCGCTTGCCCCACGATATGTTTATGAGTTTTGATCATGTTGGCACTACCGTCTGTCTGCTGCTGTGATCAGGTCATTGAGGCAGTGTGCTCAAGGTTGTGGGATTGAATCCTGGCACAGCAGGTTGTTGTCATCTTGCCAGTATATCCTGAGCAGGAGTGTTGTATTATTGCAGTTTCTTCTTCAAGGCGTACCTCACCATCCTCCAGCAGTTGCAGGCCACACTGTCGGACGTCCCCGCTGTTCCCAAACACTACCAGAGTGCCATCAGGGGTTTCCACAGCCTAGAACCCAAGAGCTCTCAGTACTTCCAAGTGGTGAGTCCCGACACACTGTGTGGCAATTAATATTGTGGCTTTCAACACAAGACTCAATCAACAACTGGAATATGTGAAAAATAACCTTAAATTAACTATATGTGATATATATTGTTATGGGCTATTGAAGATGAAGATGATTTCGCTCGTGAAGCGAGCATCATCAGATCCAAATATGCACACAAATAGCTCTACTAAACACAACCAAACCTACAGTGACATCCACAGACAGTCTCTGCCCTTCAAACCGAAATACTAGGAAACCCGTCAGAAACTTAGTAAGTATGGTAACTATTCCTGATAAATATTAAGGCATTAAGCATCCTAATAAAGAACTATTTGTTTTCATGTTCCAAACTTAGAAATGACGATCCCATCAAAACAGTCTTCCTCCCCCAAACTGGTCTATGAAGGTGTGACTACTATTGCTGTACAATTGTACACTATTACACAGAAATGAACTACAAGTTTAAAAAAATCCCTCAGTATGCCTTCCTTCGGTGGGGAAGCAAAGCCGGCGGTCGCATGTCATAGATTTATGGCATGTAAAAGAACCTTCCACTAACTACAATTGTGTGAAGCTAAATTTCTAGGTTAGATTTGATTAATGCTCTGTAACTTCCAACATTCACGGCCAGGCGCCAGTTGCAGTGGCATCTAGTAGTCAAGCTCACAGCTAGGTGGTGTTGACAGTAACATTTGGTAGCAAAAGTGGGAACTACTTGAAATTGATCATCTGCAGTCCTTGCCTGAATTACAGATAACACACACTATTACAGTCATCACAATTAACTATCGTTATCAGACAGATTCTACACACACCCAAAGTACACGGAGCTACATGACCGCGTTGTCGCAGCCCCTAAACTGAGGAACCAATCGAACTACAAGGACTCTGTTGTGATGATTTAGTTTTCTGACAGGTTTATCGTGTATTTTGTTTTTGTAGGGCAGAGACTGTCTGTGGGTGTCGCTGTAGATTTGTAGTGTTTTGTAGAGCTATTTTGTCTTGGTTATTTGGATCTGATGATGCTCACTTGATGAGAGAAACTCGTCATCCTTGTCTTCTTCAATAGTCCGTAACAATAGGATATAAATCTTAATCACATGTCATTTATTTCAGGTTATTTTTCACATTTTCCAGTAAATTTTGTGTTGAAAGCTACAATATCAATTGTTAACAAGGCAACACTGTAAAGCTCTCCTCACACTGAGTAACGTTCGTCTCCAGTTAAACCTCTTATCTGTTTAGGTGTCGCCGGACCAACCACCATCGGACCTCGTTGGTCGGCCCATCGTGCACATGTCGGCCTACAAGCAAGCAACCGGTAAGGAACCCTCACTTCAGAAAACTTTTTATCAACAATACCATGACATGTGGAAGGAGAGAAATCTCATTGATGAGGGCAAGATCTACCTAAAATTTTCTGGCAGCATGTGACGGAACATGTTTTATGTTTCTACGGTATTCTCGCAGGGTAAGTGGGGGGTGGGGGAGCTTTAGAACATTGTGTCATGTGGATTGGAGTTGGTGTAACCGCCCACTTGGGATGAGCGGAGGGGGCCTTAATCTCCGAGGTCTGGAAAGAGGAAAACAGGTCGCCCAGGGATTGTCGCTAACTAAATGATGAAGTACAGTTTAACATATTCACATACATTCTTTAATATACTTACAATGAAAATAACCTTCAAACTACATCACACCCATTTACATTTAATTGGAAGTTAATTTAGTTTATCAATTTTCTGGATGTACAGAAACCAGACAGCATTCATTCGAGCTGAAGGACAGGAGCGAGAAGCTGGTATTCAGAAAGGTGTAAGGCAAGGCTGCAACTTATCACCCATACTTTTCAATCATTACATTGAACAAGCAATGAAGGAAATTGTAGAAAAATTTAAAGTAAGAGTGAAGATTCAAGGAGAAATAATTTCAACTCTGAGATTTGCTGAAGACATCGTCATCTTGGCCGACAAGCCTGAGGATTTGAATGAGTTTTTGAATGGTATGGACTCCGTCTTGAGGAAAGAATTCATGATGAAAATTAATAAATGTAAATGTAAAACAAAAATACTGGAATGCAGTCGAAATAAATCAGAAACCTCTATGGACATCAAATTGGCAGGTGAAAAGCTGAAGGAAGTAGGAGACTTCTGTTACTTAGGAAGTAAAATAACCAGTGATGGACGAAGCAAAGGGGATATAAAAAGTAGGTTGGCTCAGGCGAGGAAAGCATTTCTACAAAAAGGGAATCTGTTGACATCGAATATAGATTTAGGTATTAGGAAGTCATTTTTGAAGGCCTTTGTCTGGAGCGTGGCGCTCTATGGAAGTGAAACTTGGACTATTGGTGCAGCAGAAAAGAGGAGAATTTAAGTATTTGAAATGTGGTGTTACAGGAGAATGATGAAGATCAGATGGGTAGATAGGGTGACAAACGAAGAGGTATTAAGACGAGTGGGAGAGGAGAGATATTTATGGCAACTGCTAATGAAGAGAAGAGATAGGTTGGTAAGACACATACTAAGACACCCAGGAATAGCAAGCTTAGTGATGGAAGGAAGGGTTGAGGACAAGAACTGTAGGGGTAGACCAAGGTTAGAATATGTTAAACAGATTGCCTCGGATGTAGGGTGTGGTAGCTATGTAGAGATGAAACGATTAGCACAGGACAGGGAGACATGGACAGCTGCATCAAACCAGTCAAAAGACTGAAGACTCAAAAAACAACAACAACATTTCGTTACGTTGCCTGGAACATTTACTATGAAGACTCGATGACCAAAGATATTAATCAAGCAAGGCGTAAAACTTAACCTAACCTGAAAAATAAAATCACCATTTATACAGTACTAATATTAGTAAAACAGAAACTAACGAATGGAAAGCCCAACCAAAAGCAACAAGAAGAAGACGTCCCACGCAACTGAGTGAAGAAAAATTGAAACAGGCCAGCTTCACATCATCTCATGAAAATGACAGAAAACCCACACATAAAACAATAAAATGCCTATCACAACTATTTCACTTAACAAAAGGAAGTTATCGCCCTGCCAAGTACTTGTGAGAGAAAAAGCCCGAAGCTCCTCACAACAGACCCTTAACACATCACTAAAGGCCTATCACACATACTACCGGTACAAGACTCTACTGTAGCTGTATTTAATAGGTAGGAGATTGCTAATTTTGGAAAATAGGCTGATGAAGGTCCCAAAAGACCGAAATATGTACCGTTAATGTAAAGTCGATAAGAATTGCAGTGTTATTTATAATCCATACAGACAATAAAAATAAAAATAGCAATTGTCGTAGATGCATGGGTTGGTTTTTGAGTTTTGGCACCTTAGTTATAACTCGATTAATAATTCACTTAGATGGTTCCAAGTTTCACAGGCCCTCGATGTAGTCCCCACCGTTGCGTACAATGTGTTCCCAGCGATGCAGAAGTCGTTGGATCCCGTTGGCACTGCCCAATCTAATGATGGTACGAAGAGAGCGCTCGGCAGCCTGCTTAACGTCTTCAATGGTACGGAAGCGCTCCCCACGCAATGTCATCTTCATCTTCGGGATGAGATCATAGTCGCAGGGACTGATGTCGGGAGAATATGGGTGTGATAGAGGACTTCCCAGCCCCAGCGATCCAACGATGCCGACACAATGCCTGCTATGTGTGCCCTAGCATTGTCGTGCTGAACGATGGGCGGTGTAACCTTGTGGTGGTGCCGTTTCCTTCTCAGAGCTCCTCGGGGATGGTCTTGCAGAAACTAACTATAGTACGCCGCATTAACGGTTTGCCCTCGGGGAACAGAATGGTGAATGATCACACCATCCCAATCATTGGCAAGAATCAACATTACCTTCACATTGGTGGGGGTTGGTCGAACTGTTTGTTTCCGTGGTTCCGACACGCATTCGATTGGCGTTTTAACTGTGGGTCATAAGATCTGGCCCACGTCTCGTCAATGGTTATGATACGCCATAAGAAGGCCTCTCCTTCGCGCTCATAACGCTGCAAGTGCATACGACAAGCTTCATATCGCAGCCATTTGTGCATGTCGGTTAAGTCATGCGGAACCCATTTGGACGCAATCTTCCTCATTTTCAGTAAGTCCTTCAGGATGTGGAGGACAGTTGAATGCGCCAGTCCGGTATCTTGCTCTAATTGACGAATCGTTATGTTCCGATCCACCTCTACTAACGCGGACACCATCTGTACATTGTCATCACTTACTGGTGGGAGACCAGATCGAGGCATGTGCTCCACACGTTCGCGCCCATCTCGAAAGGCTGCAACCCATCTTGCTACCGTTCTGAACGGTAACGCAGCTGCACCGCACGCTTCCTGCAATCCTCGGTGACACTGTTTAGCACTGCGACCCCTAGCACACTGAATTTTTATCCATGTTCTCTGCTCCTGCTTGGAAAACATTGCAACTGTCTTTCGCGAGCGCTGGTCTCACACTACTCATCTAACAGGCGTGACTTCGCACGAGCGGTGGTGAGGACGGGCGAGGTCATGTGCTCTAAGGGAGGGGATGCAGGGCAGCAACCGTCGGTAAAAGTGGCAGCGTCCAACATTGTTGCAACTTGGCACTGAAGCATTGGAGCCAAAACTAAAAAAACAACCCATGTATAAATCACTCGTGTGGTTTACCAACTGAAAAGCAATTCTATTAAGATTTTACAGGCAACACTGGCTTCCAACATTTCAATATTAAACCATTTAGGAAGTATTGGAGGTGTCCACGTTCAACCCTTGGAAGACTGTTTGGTGTGTTGCAGGCGAGGCTGTTTACTGCGACGACATTCCTCACACCGAGGGAGAACTCTACCTCAGTCTGGTCCTTAGTACTCGAGCCCATGCTAGGATTGTCTCTGTGGACGCTAGCAAGGCTCTGGAGATGGCAGGCGTTCATGCTTTCTTCTCGGCCAAGGATCTTCCAGGCCACAGGAACAACTGGGGACCAGTCGTTCACGATGAAGTGGTGTTTGCATCGGAGAAGGTAAATTGCCTGTTTTATTGTGTTCTTTCCACATGGATTTCCACCACTGTACTGTCGACAAATGGAGGCTGTCGACTGATACATCGTGTTTTTTGTGGAAAGTCTTCATTCGTCCATTTTGACGTACTGTGGACTGCGGTGAACAATCGGCCGACTTGCCAAACTCTTTGTCTCCTCCCACAATTTCTTCAAATGTTTGCTAAGTCTTCTCCATCTGTCTTCAGACCAGATGACCTCCTTCTGTCTTCAGACCAGATGACCTTGGTTTTTGAGCTATGTTTTTCCTGAAGCCCTTTGAACTTATCAACTTTCCGTCTAAACCGTGTTGTGTTTAGTAAATTTTTTGGATTAATTCCAACTTCTTAGAGATCTTGCCTGTTTGTTCAACCCATTTTGTGGTGGACTTCAACTTGGCAATGTAAATGAATATCCTTTTGGTCAAACAACCTACTGTTGTTCATCCTCGTGAGGTGTCCATAAAATGTCATCCTTCTCTTACGTATTGTGCCCGTGAGTTTCTCTGCCTGGCTGTACAAATCACTATTTCTCCTTTCCGTCCATAAGCTGTCTGCTATTTTACAAGAAATTTACAAAATTTTACAAAAGAAATTTTCTAATTATATTTTTTTTAATATAGAAACTGATTTTGTATTTTAAGATATTATTCATCCAGGCAGTAGAGGTAACGTTCTTTAGAGGTATAATTGGAAAGACTCACAGAGACAAAATCAGTATCAAAGAAATTGGGAAAGAAACAGGATTACTGAAGTTACATCGAGATCAGTAAACTAAAATGCTACGGACATATGATGCAAATGGGAGAAAAATCAGAGTCCCAAAATGATTATTTACCGAGAAAGTCATGGTAAGGTGGCAAAAGGGAAGGCCGATGGTGAGGTGGATGGATACAGTGAGGGAGAGCGTTGGGAAGAGAGGAGTGAAAGTGGAATATATACTGGAAGAGGGACGAGTGGTGGAGAGACAAAAAAGTATGGAGGTCCTTGATTCACACCTCGACCCAAAGAAGAAGAGGAGGAGGAAGATGATGATCACATAATTTTGTTTAAGAAGTTGATTGCTGAAGAAGATCACAAAGTGATCAAAACATGTACAAAGATTGAATTTTGACCAACAATAATTTATTAAATATTGATGAGGTGGAAGCTCTAGAGAGGAAAATAAACTCATGTAAAATGTATTGTAAGTAAAGACGGATCCGCCAAGAAACCTGGTTATATTGTACAGAAAATACGAGCCATTTAGATGGTAGAGAATTAAAATCCTTGAGCCATGCGAGACTTGCATCTGTGACCTCAGGGTTTGTATGCCACTGAGGTGGGAGTGTATCCAAATAAATGTGCCGTGGGGAAGTCTGTATTCCCACTGCTACCACTCTGCTAGGATTTTTTTTTTTTTTTTTAAGCATATGGCTTTTAGTGCCGGGAGTGTCCTAGGACATGTTCGGCTCGCCAGTTTTGTAGCTGCTTCGAGACGGAGACCCAATGGGTGAGCTACAAGTACCGTTGGGGAGGAAAGTGGGAATGGAAGGACGAGGAATTGGAAGGTAGCGGCTGTGGCCTATAGTGAGGGACCAACCCTGGCATTTGCCTGGAAGGAAGATGGGAAACCACAGAAGACCATCTTCAAGGTTGCCGGCGGGGGGATTCGAACCTCCTCGCCTCCCGGATGTGAGCGACTGCCAGCAGTCATGCCGTAACGACCTCGGCTAACTCACCCGGTCTGCTAGGAATATTTGATAACTAAAATCAACTGACGTAAGCAGTGATTCTAATGTATGGAGTTATGAAACCACAGTTGCCATTGTAAACAGGATACGACAAATGGCATTTCACTTGCACAGGTGGGGTTGCTTTCGTACCATGGGCGTCCGCAGGATTTTTTCTAGAGGGGGGCCAAATTATAATTTTCATTTCATTACCACCCCCACCAATTTTCATTTCATTTCTTACTTGCTTCGTGAAATTTATTATTTGACTGCTCTCAATCCATTGGCTACTTTATGGAGAGATTGGGAGGAATGTTTTGTTTTTAGTTCACAGTTTTTGTCCATGAAAGTCCGCGTTTCGACTTCTGTGATTCATTGTCATAATGCTGACTAAAAAATAGTGGTATCACCAAGTATCGACAATACTGTACTGTAATATAAAAATCAAGCAGTACATTAAAATGCTCTAAATAACTGAAGGACATAGTTTCAGATATTTTCAAATTACTAACTTAAATTAAACTGTGGAAATCAGTCTGTCAATACGACTATAAGCCCATTTAAATTAGGATTAAATAGGCTTCTCCGCTCATAGCCTATAAGTAGGCTACATGTTGCGCATCAAAAATTGCCTTGGAAGAAGATTCCATTGGAATCATATAGCTTACAACATTACGAAGTCTATCGGTATTGAATCACCATTTTGTCTCAACTGATCTGCTGTCTACATTCGATTGAGAGTGCGAATCTCAGTCGCTTTGATAATGGCACAAAAACACCGCAGAACAATTTAACTATTAGCCTACCTATAAATTGCTTCGATTGTAGAATATTTAACACTACAGGTTAATAACCTACAACAATGGTAGATTGCTGTTCATTTGTAGCAATAATTGCTCTGTTCTCAACAAATGGATCACAGCACTATGGCACACCTTGATTAAAAAAATACAGCATTTTGCAGCACGAATATCGATCGCAGTATGGCAGAACAACACAAAATTAGACGAGTGTGCAACACTGTCAGGCCCAGCGAGGCTGACAAACCTTTGGGCGAGAGCAATGCTACACATCGCGATGTAGCAACTAGCACTTTGGCTGTTACCCCGGAGGTCTGGGTTCAATTCCCAGCTCTGCAAAGAAATGTAATTCTGGTGTAAGGGCTTGAAATTTTTGACGAGAAACACAAAACTGAAAATATACAATACCATCATTAGGCCAGTTCTAACTTACGGTGTAACTAAAAATTTTAAATATTTAGGGTCAATGATAGCTGAAAACAATGACATGAGAGAAAAAATACATGCAAGGAGAGCAGCTGGAAATAGGAGTTACTTTGCTTTAACCCCCTTAGCGTGTGCGGCGCAACGGTGCGCCCACTAGCCTGCTACGTTCACAGCGTATATGGCACAAGGGTGCGCCGTCAATTTTGAATCGCCAGCTACTTGGACTTCGTAATAGTTATTTCTTTGGTCGTAAGATGGCAGGAAGAGGCAACTCTTGGCTACACTTCGAGCTACTTATTATCGCCAGAAGGTGTCGCATATCTTCACAGTCATTTATTTTTCAGATCTCTGCACATGTGTTCCCGCTTTTCGGACCGTGAGTTTGCTTGTAAACATGGCAGGCCCTGGCACAGTTATTGATGACAAAGAAATAGCTAAGTTGCTCGATAATAGTGCCAATGAAAGTGATTCAGAGTGTGACAGCGATATAGAGGATACGTTCGCTATAACTTCCAGTGAAGATAGTGACACTGACGATGTAATTCGTGATAGAATGCCAAGAAATACGAACACATTGGGCGACTGTGATATTGTCCCAGTATTGACATGCAGCTGACCAGGGATAATCAGGTTATTGAAAGTTTATAATATTATGTTATATGCTGTTGTTATTGTGTGTGTTTTTGAAAACTTTTGCCAGTGCGTTTGAAAATTACAGCGAAATGCATATGATACCGCGCTTACAATTGGGAGTAGGCTAGAAATAATGCACGTTGTGCGTGCAGCCCTGAGTTTCACAATATCACGCTTGAGGGGTTAAGCCAAGTATTTAAAGTAAGAAGCCTCAGTAGAAATCTGAAGCTGACTGTGTATTGTACGGTAGCGAGACCTGTGGTGATGTATGGTTTTGAGACTTGGACCATGGCACAAGGTGATGAGAAATTGCTAAGGAGATGGGAAAGGAAGATACTTAACAAAGGACCAATTAAAGAGGGTCAATTCTGGCGAATCAGAAATAATATGGAGATAAGAGAGTTGTATGGTAAGCCAGCTATAGTAGTGGAAATAAAGAGTAGTAGACTGTGTTGGTTGGGACATGTAGGAAGAATGCCAGAGAACAGGATGGTAAGGAAGGTCTTCAATGGGAAGCCAGGAGGACGGCGTGTGAGGTGAAGCCCTAGGACAAGATGGCTGGATCACATGGAGAAAGATCTGAAAAAGGAGTCAGAAGATGGAGAAACAAAGCAGTCAACAGGGAAGAATGGGTGGAGATTGTCCGGGAGACCAAGACCCTACAAGGGCTGTAGTGCCAAGGAGTAAGTAAGTGACTTATGGTGCAGAATCATGGAGTTGAACAAAACAGGAAGAACACCAGTTGTAGGTTTTTGAAAATAAAGTGTATAGGAAACATTTTGGACCATTTTTTGACTACGCATCTCAAATGATCAAATAAAGACATATCAAAGCAAGCACCAATACTCAACATCATTAACTCGAGAAGACTTCAATGGGCTGGTCATTTACTAAGGATGGGAGACGATAGGATGGTCTTACAAATCTTTAAAGAAGAACCAAGAGGAAAAAGGGCAGTAGGAAGACCACGAAGTTCATGTAAAAATGAAATCTCCAAACTTTGTAGACATCTGAATGTGGACAAGTGGCAGGAACTCGCCCAAAACAGAGTTCAGTGGAGGCGGGATGTTCGTGTCCCATAGAAGCCGAGCGAGTCCCAGTAATACGGATTATATTGTGTTGACCCCCACACATTCCAAGTAAGGGGCGCAGCTCTCCAATCAACTCCAGGATGAGTTTCTCTTTTGTAAACATTGTCAATTTGTTTGAAACAGTAACGAGTACGGTCATCACTAAGGCTCAGCTGCTAACATCTGGAAAATATTTATTTTTTATGTATTAAAAATACCTGAAATATGTGACAAAAAGTAAAAATACAGTATTTAATTAAGTTATAATTTAGTTTCTTCTTCTTCTTCTTCTTCTTTTGAGACCACAAAGGATCACTTTACCCAACCATTAGTTCGTCGACTTGTAGGAACTGTACGAGCCTTGCCGTCCTCCCAGTACTTCTTCATGCGTATTGATCGTCTTGCCCGTTTAGTTTATTAATGTGAATATAAACAATATGCAGTACTCACGAATGTAATTTATGCTATGTCTCGCTGACTGCTGAAGCATTACAATACACAACGAGATACATCTTCAGGTTGTCCATCACAAATGACCGACGATTATTGCGAAACTGCAGCAATATGTTTCTTGCCCTCGAGGTGTTGTGTAACTTGAGATCGCTGTTCAGCCGTGATTGCTTTCCCACATGGTTGGCAGAACAGAACGCCCCATAAGAAGTAAAATTATCCTTAATTTCTGCGACATACTACTGCAGACGAGAACTTGTAGTTGCTTTTACTTTAGGTACCCAGGTAGCTGGGGGAGGGGAGGTCTAGCACGTGGTGCAATGGACAAGGAAATCCCCGGCTTACACAGTGAGTGGGACGGGGTGACAAGCTGACATATGCTCTGCATGAAGATTAGATAGCTCACAGGTTCTTTCCCGTTGAAGTAACACAGAACAAAAATGCAATAAACTGAAAGATCTTGCATACTAATTTAAAAAAATGTAAATGTCTTTTTATGTGCTAATAAGTGAAAAGCAGGAATTTATGTACTTATATAAAAAATGCTTAAAATATGTATTTACATAACAAATATTTATTTTCCTAAAAATCCCAGCCCTAGTCATCACAACTGAGTTTGCCATTTAACATTTTGTATTTGTCCAGGTGACTTGTCAAGGCCAGACGATTGGAGCAGTTGTGGCGGAGGATCAGGCCACAGCACAGAGAGCGGCTAAACTCGTCAGTGTCGTGTACGAGGACATCAAGCCCATCATCATTACCATTGAGGTACATCCCTTTTACACCTGGATTTAACTCTCTATTATTTATTCTAATACAGTGGAACTGGCTAATTCGAACTTCTATAATTCGAAATCTTCTTTAATTCGAATTTTTCTAATGGTCCCTAGCATTTTATATAGAATCAATGCTAAAAAATCGTGGTTAATTCGAATTATATTCTGGATAATGTAAAAACTCCGAAAATCAAGATGTTTCCTGAAAAAAAAAAAGGTTCCGAATGTAGCGAAAGCAACAAACCACAACACAGAACTTACGCGTTTTTTTTTTAAAGTAGAAATGACGTAAGTGATTCTGTTTTCCGTTCCTTAAATTTGTTAGATTTTTTGTGATGGCGGAGACACTTAATTGTAGGAAACAGGTAAAATTCTCAAACTTTTTTGCAAAACAGTTCATTCCTCTAAGACTTAACTAGATTGCTGGATTACTACTGTTATTATTTTGGTTTTATTTTATCATTTGAAACTTTTGAGGTTATTCACGATACAGTCTTTATAAAGTACCGTTGTCTGTTAATCTGCTTTGTTGAACGTAAATCATTTTGCAAACGTATTGCAGTACAATATCTTTTCTCAACCCTTTTGAAAGAACTTTCTTAATTCGAATTTTTGGATAATTCAAATTTTCTCACAGGTCCCTTAAGGTTCGAATTATCCAAGTTCCATTGTATCATGATGGAAGCCATTTTTCAGTGTTGCCTTAGTAATTCGAATTTAATGTTTTTCAGTCGGCCAACACGATTGAATCAGTCGGAGCTGAAAAGCATTAAGTCAAAACTGGTCATTTAAAAAAAAAATAGTATTCTGAAATATTGACCCAGGGGTCTTGGAACGGCGTAGGAAAGAGTTAAGTCAGCCGTCTGTTTAAGCCAGAAACCACTGCTACGTGTAGTGCGATCAGAGAGGAGAAGCATTAAGTCAATGACTTGCTGCCTTTCAGCGCCTTACTTAATGTTGGCCGCACTGCAAGATTCCCGCGTGCTACAGTGCTATTGTAAATTACATTTGTACAGGGTTTAGGTGGTACTTATGTTACAGATCCATTTTAAAATAAAATATAAAGTGAAATATTCATTCTGGATTGCTTCATGCCGCACTAAACTGACGACGGAGCTAAAAGGCATTAAGTCACGTTTCCAAAATTGATCTGAAAAATATGTTTATTAAATTAAAATTGATATCTGCTGACACAAATATAACCTGAAGAGGTGCTTCACAACATACATGACTAATATAGTGTGTTAGTTAAGTTCTGTTCTGTCAATGATGTTTTATATGTCTCCTATTATTATTATTATGATGACAAAGAACCCATTTGAATTCAGTAGGCCGAGTTCATAGTGGCAAAATTAATCTCAGGAGTTTCCGCCAATCAGCTTTTGGCTCATAAACCTTCCTAACCAGTTCCTGTGCTGTTTGAATAGGTGGAGATGTTGACTTGAGGCGGCTATATCTGGTCTTCTATGTGACTAAGCCCAGACAGCCATGAACATGAGGTTAATAAATACACTACTTGGATGTTCATTTTTGAATTTGTGAACATGAGTCTTAAAATCAGCAAAACCAAGACAGTTGGTTTGGTGGTGAGTAGAAATCCTTCAATGGTCCATCTAAGACTTGGAGATGAGGAGATAAATGTTGTAGACAAATTCCAGTATTTAGGTACTATTCTTTCCTCAGACAACATTATACATCAAGAGATTAACAACAGAATACAGAAAGCTTCCAATTTCTATCAGGTAGTATGTCAGCTACTTTGGGACGAAACATTTCCACAAGCTTCCAAGATTAGTTTGTTCAAGATATACTTAATACCTATAACAACATATGGACTGGAAGCATCAACAAACAGTCGTCTCCAGGCAGTAGACATGAAGTTCCTCCATTCTTGCCTTCAAAAGTCGAAAATGGATAAAATAAGGAATGAGGATATTGGACAACAACTGGGATTGGAGAGGAGCCTGCTGGAGACACCAGAGATGGTGTGGTCACATGAAGAGCATGGCTCGAGTGTACTTTGGCCAGAGTGTCCCCGGGAAGAGACCTCGCGATGTAAGGGAGAAGCAAATGTATAAGGACCTTGAAGCTAGAGGTAAGAACTGCCATCAAATACAAGAACAACAGTTATGGATGGACAGGACATATTGGAAACCGCACTCGGCTTGCTGGAGCGAAGGAACGATGATGATGATGAATAACCATTGTAAATCGTTGTGACCCCATGAAGGAAGATTGTGCATCAAACCAGTCGAAAGACTGAAGCCTCATACAACAACAACAACAACAACAAGTCATATAAGGGTGGCACGAATGATTGTTGGGACAGATGGGAGCAACAGATGGAAGGTACCGTACTCTTGATGAACAGACAAAGGCTAGGCTAGATAAAGCTGTTCGTATGAGCCGACTCGGATGGTAATGGTAATATTAATAATATCGTATGGCCTCGGTGCCGGGTGCAAGCTTTGTTATTTGACGCCCAGAGGGCAGCTTGCATGTCGAATTTTGTTGTTCCTTGAAGCAATATGAAACTCAAGGAGGTTAGATATCTAAGCTCCTTGAACACTAAAGCGCTTTCTAGTAGAGAAATGAGGAACTTTGTGTTGGCGGAAACTCCCGAGATTAATTTTGCCATTATGGCCTACTGAATTCAAATGGGTTCTTTGAAATGCCAACATCGTATGACATGATGTCGTGATTTTTGCCGCCTTTCCAAAATCACTTACCACGGCCAGGAGCGAACCTAGAAGCTTGGGGTTAGTAGTCCGACACGTTAACCACTCGCCCACCGTGGCAAGAACTCAGATGGTGGGGTCATGTGAGTTAGACTGTAGAGGGTAAGGGAAGTAGAGGTTGACCTAGGAGGTGATGGTTAGATTCAGTGTTCAATGATATCCAAGTGACAGGTGTAGAAGCAAAGGAGTCCCTAATAGGGGATCATCATCAGACTGGTTGGAACAGAGAAACGGCCTGAAACAAGGAAGTGCACTGTCACCGTTACTTTTCATTGTGGTGATGGATGACATAATGACCCGAGTGGCACAAGTAATTGGGGAAGGAAAGATGAAAGCAATGGTGTTTGATTTGGGGAAACAAGGAGGAGGTACAGGAACAATTGGACGTGTGGGAAGGAACAATAAAAGGATATGGGATGAAATTTAGCATAAATAAGAGTGAGATGGTGATCACAACAAGGAAGAAGGAAAGAATTACAATGGGAATAACAATTGGTGGGGAACAGCTGTCCGAGGCTCGTTCCATTTTTGAAAGCATTTGGTTTTATCCACTACTGGCTTGCTGGGCCAGAGGACTGGAAAAAAGGAATCATTGTCCCGATCTTCAAGAAAGGTAGTAGAACAGATTGCAGAAACTATCGGGGAATAACACTGATGAGTCATTGTGCAAAGATCTTCGAGAAAGTTTTGGAAAAGAGAATTAGGACAAGGATAGAAGGAGGGATGAGGGAAGAACAACATGGCTTCAGAGCAGGAAGGTCCACAGTGGACTTGATTTTTGCTGTAAGGCAGTTACAAGAACAGCACTATGAGTATGGAACAGATCTACTGATGGCCTTCCTGGACATTGAGAAAGCATATGACAGTGTATGCAGAAACAAAGTATGGAAGTCCATGGAGGATAGAGGAGTAGAGAAATGGACTATAAAGAGGATAAAGGAGATGTACAAGGGAAGCGTGAGCTGTGTGAAAGTGGGAGGAGAGAGATCTGACTGGCTGGAACAAAGAAACGGCCTGAAACAAGGAAGTGCACTGTCACCGTTACTTTTCATTGTGGTGATGGATGACATAATGACCCAAGTGGCACAAGTAATTGGGGATGGAAAGATGAAAGCAATGGTGTTTGCAGATGATTTGATGATTTGGGGAAACAAGGAGGAGGAGGTACAGGAACAGTTGGACGTGTGGGAAGGAATAATACAAGGGTATGGGATGAAATTTAGCATAAATAAGAGCGAGATGGTGATCACAACAAGGAAGAAGGAAAGAACCACAACGGGAATAACAATTGGTGGGGAACAGCTGAAGAAAATGGAGAGTTTCAAGTATCTGGGAAGCCTGATACAAGATAATGGAAGAAACGATAGAGAAATAAATGAGCGGGGGAGGCAGGCAGAAGCATTTCGGAGGAGTGTGAGAAGCATGTTATGGAGCAAGGATGTCCCTCAGAACAGCAAAAAGATCATATATCGGGCGTACTATGTCCCTATCCTGACGTATGCCTCGGAGACCTGGGTTATGAAAGGAAGGGAGAAGAGCAAAATACAGGCCAGTGAGATGAGGTTCTTGAGAAGCAGTATTGGAGCTACAAAGATGGACAGAATAAGAAATGAGAGGACCAGAGAATTAATGAAGGAGGAACCATTACAGGATGGTATAGAGAAATCTAGACTTAGATGGTATGGACATGTAAAACGAATGGAGGAGAAGAGGATACCCAGGAGAGTACATGAGACGAAGTGGGAAGGAAAGAGACCGAGGGGAAGACCGAGAGACAGGTGGCTGAAGGGGGTGGAAGAAAGCGTGAAGAAGAGAGGAGAAGACTGGGCAAGGGTGGAGGCTGAGAGATGGTGGGAAGACAGAAGACGTTGGAGAGGCTTGTGTTCCAAACAGACCCGGCCAGTGGCTGGAAACTGTGCAAGATGATGATGATGATGATGATGATGATGGGGAACAGCTGAAGAAAGTGGAGAGTTTCAAGTATCTGGGAAGCCTGATACAAGATAATGGAAGAAACGATAAATAAATGAGCGGGGCAGGCAAGCAGAAGCATTCCAGAGGAGTGTGAGAAGCATGTTATGGAGCAAGGATGTCCCTCAGAACAGCAAAAAGATCATATATCGGACGTACTATGTCCCTATCCTGACGTATGCCTCGGAGACCTGGGTTATGAAAGGAAGGGAGAAGAGCAAAATACAGGCCAGTGAGATGAGGTTCTTGAGAAGCATTATTGGAGCTACAAAGATGGACAGAATAAGAAATGGGAGGACCAGAGAATTAATGAAGGAGGAACCATTACAGGATGGTATAGAGAAATCTAGACTTAGATGGTATGGACATGTAAAACGAATGGAGGAGGAGAGGATACCCAGGAGGATACACGAGACGAAGTGGGAAGGAAAGAGACCGAGAGGAAGACCGAGAGACAGGTGGCTGAAGGGGGTGGAAGAAAGCGTGAAGAAGAGATGAGTAGACTGGACAAGGGTGGAGGCTGAGAGATGATGGGAAGACAGAAGACGTTGGAGAGGCTTGTGTTCCAAACAGACCCGGCCAGTGGCTGGAAACTGTGCAAGATGATGATGATGATGATGTTCACAAACGGAGGCTTGCAGACTAGACTGGACTCAGACACGAAATGTAATGTACAGGTATCCCTCGATTTACGCGATGAATTTGTTCCGAGTAATCATCGAGTAATACGAAAGCGCTTCAAGTGAATGTACTGTATTATAATATGGGTTAGATAGTATACTATTTAGAGGGAAAAATAAAAAGCCTATGGATGTTAAAGAAGTGCAATTGAGTGCGCGTGTGTTTCCGGAATGATAAACCAACAGGGCTTTGATTTTATGGTCTCGGGACGCATTTTCTCCTAACAACAAAGTGAGGCGATCTAAGGAGACTTTAAAGCCAGGGATCCTCTTTTATCGTATTGACAGAAATGTTCTGTTCGCACTTTTGCAGCTTTTTTTTAAATCATTTTAAATGTTCTTGTCGACTTCGTCGTTACGCTGGGGTCTGGCGTTACGTTACGGTGATGGGACGAAATGTACCCAGATGCACTGAGGTGTGTGACGTCATAGTACCGCTTGGTGCATGTGTTCCCCGACAGTCTCTACTTCGTTAGTATAAGACAAAAATCCCCGATTCTTGGATGTCACGGGTAATCTCGAGAACCACTGGATGGATTTTGATGTGGTTTTCACCATTCTGTAAAGGATATCTCGAGGAAAGATTCTGTAGAAAATAATTTATGTATGATCAAAGGAGGCCAAGCAGTAACGATTTCAGTGAAAAAGTCGACAACAAACTTGGCGTCCGTGCGCTTCTTAAGCTTACGCTGGGCAAACCGTTAAAAATATCAATATACTATGAGCGTAAGAATTGGTCAGCATGAAAAGTTTTACAAAAATGTCCGCGAGAGCATATCTCTATCTTCAATACATCGCCCACTATAAGTGTTTTTAGACTGGATGGAAGGGGCACGTCCCCGCACGCTCTGGTGAGCGTGACGGCATCCCGCGCGCTTGACCTTGCTTTGCCCTTGGTTTGCACTTGCCGTTCGTGAGTAATTTGAAAGAAGATAAGCAAGATAAGTATTATGCAGATAATTTTCTAACATGTCAAGAGTCTTTGGCTTCGAGCATTTTTCAGCATTTTTAGCATTTAAAATGATACAAAGTCTAGTCTTTCAGACTGACTGTCACTTTTTTTCTGTTTGACTTCTTATGGTTCTTAGAGTTGATTCCAAGCTTCCTGTAGCTCTGGCAATGTCCACAGTGCGCTCTTTGCGTTCATATTGCATTATAACTTTCAGCTCTTCTTCAAGTGTTATTGATTTCCTTTGCTTTTTATTATTAGAAGCATTTTGATCACACTTTCTTTTCTCCAAAACGTTTTTAGAAACAATAAAACACAGCTTGTTGACTCATGACCACAACCCAGCACAGCTACTCAGCACTCTCTATGAGACTGACTACATGATGCCAACTTGCAGCGCTGCACACTCGATCACGAAAGCATCCCACCGGGTGATTGTGCATCCGCAACCTTTTACATTTTTTAAATTTTATTTAATTACGTACAGTTTTTTAAATCGCATCTTAGCGAAAACACGTAAAGTGAGAACGCGTATAACGAGTGATGACTGTATTGTGCAGGACGCCATACGTGAGCAGTCCTACTTCCCTGGCTGTCCCAAACTGCTGAAGAGAGGCGACGTGGACGCGGCATTCGCCTCGGCCCACCAGGTGGTGAGTGGCGAGGCCCGGACTGGGGCGCAGGAACACTTCTACCTGGAGACTCAGTGCTGCCTCGTGGTGCCCAAGCGAGAGGACGATGAATTGGAACTCTTCTGTTCCACACAGAACCCCGCTGAAGCCCAGGTAATGTTGCATTGCATGTTGTCCAATTCCTTTGTGAGAGGCTTTGTGTCGCCTAAAATAAGTTACTAACAATGTAACCTTACCATTTGTCCCCCAATGTTTCACCTTCCACTGTGGAGGTATTTTCACTGTAGAAATCAAAAGCTGATGATGTTTAACTTCTTTGACGAAACGTCTGTTTACCAAACATTCTTGAAGACAGCTTCAATGACAATAATGGCCATAAAAGTTTAAGGAAGTTTATGACCTAAAGAAGTACAAAATATGCCCTAAAAATTAGCTAAATATGACCTAAAAACTATGAAATATGACATGAATTTTTGGGATAGGTAGAATAGTAAACGTCTTAAGTGCCAAAACGTGATCAGCGATAATACACCAGACACATTTAATCATACAAACTGACAGAGAGCTACAGTACATTAGAATGTTCAACATTCATTCAGTATCATACTACACTATTCGGAAATCCTGTGTTTGAAACTCGATGCAGATAACACGTACCTTGTTAACGACGCCTCAATTTAATCAAAAATGCTGAAATTATAATCAAATGAGACCTTATATCACTAAAATATGACCAAAGCAGTAAAAATGGCCAAAATATGCATTTATAGGCAATATCAAATTGCTTTAAACGTAGTCAGGGACCCGTCATTCAAACTTATTTTTCAGATTTCGGGTAAAATGAGCTCAGGAAAAATATATGACTTTTCCTTAACTTCCGAACCTTACTCATCACTAAGGCTTGGAACTTGAGGATGATGATCAGATGGGTAGATAGAGTAAGAAATGAAGAAGTATTTAGACGAGCGGGAGAAGAGAGATGTTTCTGGCAACTGCTAATGAAGAGAAGAGATAGGTTGGTAGGACACATACTAAGACACCCAGGAATAGCAAGCTTAGTTATGGAAGGAAGGGTCGAGGACAAGAACTGTAGGGGTACACCAAGGTTAGAAGAATATATTAAACAGATTGCCTCGGATGTAAGGTATGGTAGCTATGTAGAGATCTAACGATTCACTCAGGACAGGGAGACATGGAGATCTGCATCAAACCAGTCTAAAGACTCAAACACACATATTTTCCAGTTATTGGGGCATATTTGCTTGCATATTTAGTACTTGTGTAAGTCTTGAACGTGGGAACCCCAGTCATCACATTGTTAATGAGTTGTCGGCAAAGCCACCAACAAAGGATTACCTGAATATTGTGACAACATTTGACATCATTCGATTTTGTGCTCCTTGCTAGCTTTCCTACCAGTTTCCAGCCCCTGGCTTGGAACTTAAGCCTCTCCTTGGTATCCTGCCCTCCTGCATTCTCCTAACTTGTCCGTATGATCTCTTGTAAGGGATTCTCTTCCACAATCTCTCATTTCTTACTCCATCCCTTCTTGTTATTCCTAATCTGCTTCTCTGAAATTTCATTTCACAAGCCTGGATCCTGCTCACCTGAGTGTTTTTGTAACTTATTTGTTAGGTGAAGGGTAATTTTCCATCGGGATGTGTAGTAACTAGTATTCAGGTTTTTTCTTTATGGACCCAGAAACTGGTGAGCGAGGTGCTGGGAATCCCCTCCAACAGGATTGTGTGCCGAGTGAAGAGGATGGGTGGAGGATTCGGTGGCAAGGAGTCTCGATTCAACCTGGTCTCTCTGCCGGTGGCTCTGGCAGCTCATAGGTAAGACAGGCTCCTCTCTTTTGTTTTTCCTGTAGAGCTCTCTGTCAACGCTTACTGGTTCTATTAAAGAAAGCTTTTTAGTCGGTCAACACTAATTGTGGTGGGAAAACAAGTACGGTATTTATACACTCTAACTGAAAGAAATATTACATGAGATACCTGGAATGCGGTGACCAAACTGATGGCACAATCACTGTTGGTGAGGTTCAACTTAATAAAGTTTTTTTTTTTTCGTGTGGTCTCCTGAGAGGCCGAGTGCAGGTCTTTCTAGTCGACGCCCGTGGGCGACCTGCGCGTCGGGATGATGGATGGAATGGATGAAGATGAATGAAATTAGGCAAGGATGTGGAAGGAAGCGGCCGTGGCCTATCAGA
Source organism: Meconema thalassinum (assembly GCA_946902985.2). Classification (NCBI taxonomy): domain Eukaryota; kingdom Metazoa; phylum Arthropoda; class Insecta; order Orthoptera; family Tettigoniidae; genus Meconema; species Meconema thalassinum. The sequence continues at coordinate 13,327,453 of OX336399.1, read as the reverse complement.
AGGTACCGTCCCAGCATTTGCCTGGTGTTGAAAATGGGAAACCACGGAAAACCATTTCAAGGACGGCCGACGGTGGGGCTCGAACCCATGCGTCTACCGAGTCAGCAGAGAGCTTGGCCCCATGACCTAATGCTGCGCTTTAGCCAGCAAAGCCACTGCTGTCAGTAACTTAATAAAGTGACCCAATTCAAATACCTTGGGTCATGCATCACCTCAGACTGCAGCACGATTCCTGATGTCAAAACAAGAGTCACTGCCACATGGATGAAATGGCGCCAAGTTACTGGAGTCCTATGCAATAAGAATGCATCTAAAATCTAAAGTATATCGCACAGTGATTAGACCAGTGGCCCTTTATGGATCTGAATGCTGGCCTACAACATCGAAGCACAAACAGGCGCTTCATGCAATGGAAATGAAGATGTTGCGGTGGTCCAATGGTTTGACCGACTGGACCATATTAGGAATGATGCTGTGAGGAAGGATTTCAAGGTTGCCTCAATCACAGAGAAAATGCGTGAATCACGTCTGCGGTGGTATGGACATGTGCTCCGTAGCTGTGAAACCTCAGTTGCTAAGACTGCCCTTCAACTGAACGTGGAGAGTCGTCGACCTCGAGGGCGACCTCAAACACGCTGGTTGGATAGGGTGAGAGATGACATGCGGCTCGCTAAACTCTGCCCCCGGGACGCTATGGATCGATTGAAGTGGAGGAATCATTGCAGGAAGGCAGACCCCACACAAGTCATAAGTGAGAAAATGCAAAAAAGATGATGATGATTTATCACAAAAAAAAAAGCTTTTATGTACAAAAGTGAAAGGGGGGGGTGTACTTAATTGGATGACATGTTTCATCATCAGGCGAACATCTTCGGATCCTGCTTACTTGGACTTAATAAATGTACGATGCTTAAGAATTACACTTATACACAAATATATACACAATGATCAGATTACGTAAGTTCATAAACGTGTATAACGCATCATCATTTTTGGAGATGTTGGTGTTCTCTTCTATGGTTGCTGCGTTATTGTTAATTTATTTTAACCCTAGAACTGCGGACCATCTTCCAGGAAGACAATGTGTTGTTTAATCAAGTGCGACCGTCTCTCTGAAAGACGGTCTTGGAATTCAAATATAGTACTACTGTTAGCCATCAGATGGCACTAATTTCAAGTCATGCTGGTTCCCGATGCTTTTATCTTTCGTAGTGTAAGTCTGTGGCAAACAAATGACAGTATGCAAGCTATTATTTGGCTGCAGAAGTGGAAGTACTTCCATGTTGACATTGAAGTTGCATTGAGGAAAATGGCCGCCAACTATGTAGCCGATTGAGAAATTGAGCGCTTGATTTTTGACGATTCGTGTGATAGTACGGACGATGACAGTGATTATTGTGTGGATTCGTATGAAAATGAAGATGGTGAAAGTAATGGCAGTGATACCGGCGAACAGGATGTCATGCAAGTTATGGAAATCCCCATCAATGCAAGCGATGTTCCTACACACCATGTAAACATGCCTATATTAGCCGTGAAGGGGTAAGTGTGAACTAGACTGATATTCAACCTGGAGAAAGTGACTTTCCAGGTAAAAATGTACCGTTTGTCATTCATCATCCTGGGCCTGTGAATTTGCCTCCCCGTAATTGCGCGCCGATTATGTACTTCAAAATCGAGAAATGTCATATTGTAAAAATAATTTTATTTTTTAGTAAATAAACAGGAATTATTTAAAACTGGTTTTTGAATCAGTAACAAAAAAAAACTGTGAACTTTTCATTTATGATGTCTCTGACAAACATTTAACTTGGCAATATGGTTTTCTCGAGCAGAAAAGTCAATATATTTTTTTTAATTTTATTTTTTTATAAAAAACTTTTTATCATTAATTCAAACTGATGAGTCTGAATGATTCGCCTCTATAAAAATAATATAGAACAGTCTTTCAGCTTTCTATTGATGTATGATAAGTCATATTCATGAACACAGTATGCTTACAGATACCAAATTCCTTTAGTGTGAACAGATAAACCTGCAGCAGTTCTGGGGTTGAGTATGCTAACCTGTGTTCCATTGAATATTGTTGTGACTAAATTCAGGAACGATGTTGTCTACTCTATTTTGTTCTAAATCAACCATTCCTATTTCAACTGGTGGCCTATTATTTGATGTCAATACACAAATGATACCCTGCGCTAGAATGGAATAAGGTTAAAATAAATGGTTACTCCCCGCCCAATCTAATTGGGTACACGTGTGTTCACCGAATGAAAAGCAAAACATATCAACAGGTATAAGACTGTGATTTATTTTAAGTGAACTTTATGAGAGTGAGGTATAGTTGTTGCCAACCTACTAAAGTGTGCTGTATGAGAGTGAGGTATAGTTGTTGCCAACCTACTAAAGTGTGCTGTATGAGAGTGAGGTATAGTTGTTGCCAACCTACTAAAGTGCGCTGTATGAGAGTGAGGTGTAGTTGTTGCCAACCTACTGAAGTGCACTGTATGAGACTATGAGAGTGAGGTATAGTTGTTGCAAACCTACTAAAGTGTGCTGTATGAGAGTGAGGTATAGTTGTTGCCAACCTACTAAAGTGCACTGTATGAGAGTGAGGTATAGTTGTTGCCAACCTACTAAAGTGTGCTATATGAGAGTGAGGTATAGTTGTTGCCAACCTACTAAAGTGTGCTGTATGAGAGTGAGGTATAGTTGTTGCCAACCTACTGAAGTGCACTGTATGAGAGTGAGGTATAGTTGTTGCCAACCTACTGAAGTGCACTGTATGAGAGTGAGGTGTAGTTGTTGCCAACCTACTAAAGTGTGCTGTATGAGAGTGAGATATAGTTGTTGCCAACCTACTAAAGTGTGCTGTATGAGAGTGAGGTATAGTTGTTGCCAACCTACTAAAGTGTGCTGTATGAGAGTGAGGTATAGTTGTTGCCAACCTACTAAAGTGTGCTGTATGAGAGTGAGGTGTAGTTGTTGCCAACCTACTAAAGTGCACTGTATGGGAGTGAGGTATAGTTGTTGTCAACCTACTGAAGTGCGCTGTATGAGAGTGAGGTATAGTTGTTGCAAACCTACTAAAGTGTGCTGTATGAGAGTGAGGTATAGTTGTTGCCAACCTACTAAAGTGCACTGTATAAGAGTGAGGTATAGTTAGTGTCAACCTACTAAAGTGTGCTGTATGAGAGTGAGGTGTAGTTGTTGCCAACCTACTAAAGTGTGCTGTATGAGAGTGAGGTATAGTTGTTGCCAACCTACTAAAGTGTGCTGTATGAGAGTGAGGTATAGTTGTTGCCAACCTACTAAAGTGTGCTGTATGAGAGTGAGGTATAGTTGTTGCCAACCTACTGAAGTGCACTGTATGAGAGTGAGGTATAGTTGTTGCCAACCTACTAAAGTGTGCTGTATGAGAGTGAGGTATAGTTGTTGCCAACCTACTGAAGTGCACTGTATGAGAGTGAGGTATAGTTGTTGCCAACCTACTGAAGTGCACTGTATGAGAGTGAGGTATAGTTGTTGCCAACCTACTGAAGTGCGCTGTATGAGAGTGAGGTATAGTTGTTGCCAACCTACTGAAGTGCGCTGTATGAGAGTGAGGTATAGTTGTTGCAAACCTACTGAAGTGCACTGTATGTGAGTGAGGTATAGTTGTTGCCAACCTACTAAAGTGCGCTGTATGAGAGTGAGGTATAGTTGTTGCCAACCTACTGAAGTGCACTGTATGAGAGTGAGGTATAGTTAGTGTCAACCTACTAAAGTGTGCTGTATGAGAGTGAGGTATAGTTGTTGCCAACCTACTAAAGTGCACTATATGAGAGTGAGGTGTAGTTGTTGCCAACCTACTAAAGTGCACTATATGAGAGTGAGGTATAGTTGTTGCCAACCTACTAAAGTGCACTGTATGAGAGTGAGGTATAGTTGTTGCCAACCTACTGAAGTGCACTGTATGAGAGTGAGGTATAGTTGTTGCCAACCTACTAAAGTGCACTGTATGAGAGTGAGGTATAGTTGTTGCCAACCTACTGAAGTGCGCTGTATGAGAGTGAGGTATAGTTGTTGCCAACCTACTAAAGTGCACTGTATGAGAGTGAGGTGTAGTTGTTGCCAACCTACTGAAGTGCCCTGTATGAGAGTGAGGTATAGTTGTTGCCAACCTACTGAAGTGCACTGTATGCGAGTGAGGTATAATTGTTGCCAACCTACTGAAGTGCGCTCTATGAGAGTGAGGTGTAGTTGTTGCCAACCTACTAAAGTGCGCTCTATGAGAGTGAGGTATAGTTGTTGCCAACCTACTAAAGTGCACTGTATGAGAGTGAGGTATAGTTGTTGCCAACCTACTGAAGTGCACTGTATGAGAGTGAGGTATAGTTGTTGCCAACCTACTAAAGTGCGCTGTATGAGAGTGAGGTGTAGTTAGTGCCAACCTACTGAAGTGCACTGTATGAGAGTGAGGTATAGTTGTTGCCAACCTACTGAAGTGCACTGTATGAGAGTGAGGTATAGTTGTTGCCAACCTACTAAAGTGCACTGTATGAGAGTGAGGTATAGTTGTTGCCAACCTACTGAAGTGCACTGTATGAGAGTGAGGTATAGTTGTTGCCAACCTACTAAAGTGCACTGTATGAGAGTGAGGTATAGTTGTTGCCAACCTACTGAAGTGCACTGTATGAGAGTGAGGTATAGTTGTTGCCAACCTACTAAAGTGCGCTGTATGAGAGTGAGGTGTAGTTAGTGCCAACCTACTGAAGTGCACTGTATGAGACTATGAGAGTGAGGTATAGTTAGTGTCAACCTACTGAAGTGCGCTGTATGAGAGTGAGGTATAGTTAGTGTCAACCTACTAAAGTGTGCTGTATGAGAGTGAGGTATAGTTGTTGTCAACCTACTAAAGTGCACTGTATGAGAGTGAGGTATAGTTGTTGCCAACCTACTAAAGTGCTATGTATGAGAGTGAGGTATAGTTGTTGCCAACCTACTAAAGTGCGCTGTATGAGAGTGAGGTGTAGTTGTTGCCAACCTACTGAAGTGCACTGTATGAGAGTGAGGTATAGTTAGTGTCAACCTACTAAAGTGTGCTGTATGAGAGTGAGGATGATGATGATAATTGTTGGTTTAAGGGGCCTAACATCGAGGTTATCGGCCCCTATATGAGAGTGAGGTATAGTTAGTGCCAACCTACTAAAGTGCGCTGTATGAGAGTGAGGTATAGTTGTTGCCAACCTACTGAAGTGCACTATATGAGAGTGAGGTATAGTTGTTGCCAACCTACTGAAGTGCACTGTAGGAGAGTGAGGTATAGTTGTTGCCAACCTACTAAAGTGCACTATATGAGAGTGAGGTATAGTTGTTGCCAACCTACTAAAGTGCGCTGTATGAGAGTGAGGTATAGTTGTTGCCAACCTACTGAAGTGCACTGTAGGAGAGTGAGGTATAGTTGTTGCCAACCTACTGAAGTGCACTGTATGAGAGTGAGGTATAATTGTTGCCAACCTACTAAAGTGCACTATATGAGAGTGAGGTATAGTTGTTGCCAACCTACTGAAGTGCACTGTATGAGAGTGAGGTATAGTTGTTGCCAACCTACTGAAGTGCATTGTATGAGAGTGAGGTATAGTTGTTGGCAACCTACTGAAGTGCACTGTATGAGAGTGAGGTATAGTTGTTGCCAACCTACTAAAGTGCACTGTATGAGAGTGAGGTATAGTTAGTGTCAACCTACTGAAGTGCACTGTATGAGAGTGAGGTATAGTTGTTGCCAACCTACTGAAGTGCATTGTATGAGAGTGAGGTATAGTTGTTGGCAACCTACTGAAGTGCACTGTATGAGAGTGAGGTATAGTTGTTGCCAACCTACTAAAGTGCACTGTATGAGAGTGAGGTATAGTTAGTGTCAACCTACTGAAGTGCACTGTATGAGAGTGAGGTATAGTTGTTGCCAACCTACTGAAGTGCATTGTATGAGAGTGAGGTATAGTTAGTGTCAACCTACTAAAGTGTGCTGTATGAGAGTGAGGATGATGATGATAATTGTTGGTTTAAGGGGCCTAACATCGAGGTTATCGGCCCCTATATGAGAGTGAGGTATAGTTAGTGCCAACCTACTAAAGTGCGCTGTATGAGAGTGAGGTATAGTTGTTGCCAACCTACTGAAGTGCGCTGTATGAGAGTGAGGTATAGTTGTTGCCAACCTACTAAAGTGTGCTGTATGAGAGTGAGGTATAGTTGTTGCCAACCTACTGAAGTGCGCTGTATGAGAGTGAGGTATAGTTGTTGCCAACCTACTGAAGTGCACTGTATGAGAGTGAGGTATAGTTGTTGCCAACCTACTGAAGTGCACTGTATGAGAGTGAGGTATAGTTGTTGCCAACCTACTGAAGTGCACTGTATGAGAGTGAGGTGTAGTTGTTGGCAACCTACTGAAGTGCACTGTATGAGAGTGAGGTATAGTTGTTGCCAACCTACTGAAGTGCGCTGTATGAGAGTGAGGTATAGTTGTTGCCAACCTACTGAAGTGCACTGTATGCGAGTGAGGTATAGTTGTTGCCAACTACTGAAGTGCACTATATGAGAGTGAGGTATAGTTAGTGCCAACCTACTGAAGTGCACTGTATGAGAGTGAGGTACAGTTGTTGCCAACCTACTGAAGTGCGCTCTATGAGAGTGAGGTATAGTTGTTGCCAACCTACTGAAGTGCACTGTATGAGAGTGAGGTATAGTTGTTGCCAACCTACTGAAGTGCACTGTATGAGAGTGAGGTATAGTTGTTGCCAACCTACTAAAGTGCACTATATGAGAGTGAGGTATAGTTTTTGCCAACCTACTGAAGTGCACTGTATGAGAGTGAGTTATAGTTGTTGTCAACCTACTAAAGTGCACTGTATGAGAGTGAGGTATAGTTGTTGCCAACCTACTAAAGTGCACTATATGAGAGTGAGGTATAGTTAGTGCCAACCTACTAAAGTGCGCTGTTTGAGTGTGAGGTATAGTTGTTGTCAACCTACTGAAGTGCACTGTATGAGAGTGAGGTATAGTTGTTGTCAACCTACTAAAGTGCGCTGTATGAGAGTGAGGTATAGTTGTTGCCAACCTACTGAAGTGCACTATATGAGAGTGAGGTATAGTTAGTGCCAATCTACTAAAGTGCGCTGTATGAGTGTGAGGTATAGTTGTTGTCAACCTACTAAAGTGCACTATATGAGAGTGAGGTATAGTTGTTGCCAACCCACTGAAGTGCACTATATGAGAGTGAGGTATAGTTAGTGCCAACCTACTGAAGTGCACTGTATGAGAGTGAGGTATAGTTGTTGCGAACCTACTAAAGTGCGCTGTATGAGAGTGAGGTATAGTTGTTGCCAACCTACTGAAGTGCACTGTATGAGAGTGAGGTATAGTTGTTGCCAACCTACTGAAGTGCACTGTATGAGAGTCAGGTATAGTTATTGTCAACCTACTAAAGTGCGCTGTATGAGAGTGAGGTATAGTTGTTGCCAACCTACTAAAGTGCATTGTATGAGAGTGAGGTATAGTTGTTGCCAACCTACTGAAGTGCACTGTATGAGAGTGAGGTATAGATGTTGTCAACCTACTGAAGTGCGCTGTATGAGAGTGAGGTATAGTTGTTGCCAACCTACTGAAGTGCGCTCTATGAGAGTGAGGTATAGTTGTTGTCAACCTACTGAAGTGCGCTGTATGAGAGTGAGGTATAGTTGTTGCCAACCTACTGAAGTGCACTGTATGAGAGTCAGGTATAGTTATTGTCAACCTACTAAAGTGCGCTGTATGAGAGTGAGGTATAGTTGTTGCCAACCTACTAAAGTGTGCTGTATGAGAGTGAGGTATAGTTGTTGCCAACCTACTGAAGTGCACTGTATGAGAGTGAGGTATAGTTGTTGCCAACCTACTGAAGTGCACTGTATGAGAGTCAGGTATAGTTATTGTCAACCTACTGAAGTGCACTGTATGAGAGTCAGGTATAGTTGTTGCCAACCTACTAAAGTGTGCTGTATGAGAGTGAGGTATAGTTGTTGTCAACCTACTGTAGTGCGCTGTATGAGAGTGAGGTATAGTTGTTGTCAACCTACTAAAGTGCACTATATGAGAGTGAGGTATAGTTGTTGCCAACCTACTAAAGTGCACTATATGAGAGTGAGGTATAGTTGTTGCCAACCTACTAAAGTGCACTATATGAGAGTGAGGTATAGTTGTTGCCAACCTACTGAAGTGCACTGTATGAGAGTCAGGTATAGTTATTGTCAACCTACTAAAGTGCGCTGTATGAGAGTGAGGTATAGTTGTTGTCAACCTACTGTAGTGCGCTGTATGAGAGTGAGGTATAGTTGTTGTCAACCTACTAAAGTGCACTATATGAGAGTGAGGTATATTTGTTGCCAACCTACTAAAGTGCACTATATGAGAGTGAGGTATAGTTGTTGCCAACCTACTAAAGTGCACTATATGAGAGTGAGGTATAGTTGTTGCCAACCTACTAAAGTGCACTATATGAGAGTGAGGTATAGTTATTGTCAACCTACTAAAGTGCGCTGTATGAGAGTGAGGTATAGGTGTTGTCAACCTACTAAAGTGCACTATATGAGAGTGAGGTATAGTTGTTGCCAACCTACTAAAGTGCACTATATGAGAGTGAGGTATAGTTGTTGCCAACCTACTGAAGTGCACTGTATGAGAGTCAGGTATAGTTATTGTCAACCTACTAAAGTGCGCTGTATGAGAGTGAGGTATAGTTGTTGCCAACCTACTAAAGTGCATTGTATGAGAGTGAGGTATAGTTGTTGCCAACCTACTGAAGTGCACTGTATGAGAGTGAGGTATAGATGTTGTCAACCTACTGAAGTGCGCTGTATGAGAGTGAGGTATAGTTGTTGCCAACCTACTGAAGTGCGCTCTATGAGAGTGAGGTATAGTTGTTGTCAACCTACTGAAGTGCGCTGTATGAGAGTGAGGTATAGTTGTTGCCAACCTACTGTAGTGCACTGTATGAGAGTCAGGTATAGTTATTGTCAACCTACTAAAGTGCGCTGTATGAGAGTGAGGTATAGTTGTTGTCAACCTACTGAAGTGCGCTGTATGAGAGTGAGGTATAGTTAGTGTCAACCTACTGAAGTGCGCTGTATGAGAGTGAGGTATAGTTGTTGCCAGCCTACTGAAGTGCACTGTATGAGAATGAGGTATAGTTGTTGCCAACCTACTAAAGTGCGCTGTATGAGAGTGAGGTATAGTTGTTGCCAACCTACTGAAGTGCACTGTATGAGAGTGAGGTATAGTTGTTGCCACCCTACTGAAGTGCACTGTAGGAGAGTGAGGTATAGTTGTTGCCAACCTACTAAAGTGTACTGTATGGGAGTGAGGTATAGTTGTTGCCAACCTACTGAAGTGCACTGTATGGGAGTGAGGTATAGTTGTTGCCAACCTACTGAAGTGCACTGTATGGGAGTGAGGTATAGTTGTTGCCAACCTACTAATGTGCACTATATGAGAGTGAGGTATAGTTGTTGCCAACCTATTAAAGTGCACTGTATGAGAGTGAGGTATAGTTGTTGCCAACCTACTAAAGTGCGCTGTATGAGAGTGAGGTATAGTTGTTGCCAACCTACTAAAGTGCGCTGTATGAGAGTGAGGTATAGTTGTTGCCAACCTACTGAAGTGCACTGTATGGGAGTGAGGTATAGTTGTTGCCAACCTACTGAAGTGCACTGTATGTGAGTGAGGTATAGTTGTTGCCAACCTACTAAAGTGCACTGTATGAGAGTGAGGTATAGTTAGTGTCAACCTACTAAAGTGCACTGTATGGGAGTGAGGTATAGTTGTTGCCAACCTACTGAAGTGCACTGTATGAGAGTGAGGTATAGTTGTTGCCAACCTACTGAAGTGCGCTCTATGAGAGTGAGGTATAGTTGTTGCCAACCTACTAAAGTGCACTGTATGAGAGTGAGGTATAGTTGTTGCCAACCTACTGAAGTGCGCTGTATGAGAGTGAGGTATAGTTGTTGCCAACCTACTGAAGTGCACTGTATGAGAGTGAGGTGTAGTTGTTGCCAACCTACTGGAGTGCGCTGTATGAGAGTGAGGTATAGTTGTTGCCAACCTACTGAAGTGCACTGTATGAGAGTGAGGTGTAGTTGTTGCCAACCTACTGGAGTGCGCTGTATGAGAGTGAGGTATAGTTATTGCCAACCTACTGAAGTGCACTGTATGAGAGTGAGGTATAGTTGTTGCCAACCTACTGAAGTGCACTGTATGAGAGTGAGGTATAGTTGTTGCCAACCTACTAAAGTGCACTGTATTTGAGTGAAGTATAATTGTTGCCAACCTACTGGAGTGCGCTGTATGGGAGTGAGGTATAGTTGTTACCAATCTACTGAAGTGCACTGTATAAGAGTGAGGTATAGTTGTTGCCAACCTAATGAAGTGCATGCACTGTATGAGAGTGAGGTGTAGTTGTTGCCAACCTAATGAAGTGCACTGTATGAGAGTGAGGTATAGTTGTTGCCAACCTACTGGAGTGTACTGTATGAGAGTGAGGTATAGTTGTTGCCAACCTACTGAAGTGCACTGTATAAGAGTGAGGTATAGTTGTTGCCAACCTAATGAAGTGCACTGTATGAGAGTGAGGTATAGTTGTTGCCACCTACTGAAGTGCACTGTATGAGAGAGAGAGTTGTAGTTGTTGCCAACCTACTGGAGTGCACTGTATGAGAGTGAGGTATAGTTGTTGCCAACTTACTGAAGTGCACTGTATGAGAGTGAGGTATAGTTGTTGCCAACCTACTGAAGTGCACTGTTGTTAGGTTGCAGAGGCCGGTGCGCTGTATGTTGGACCGAGACGAGGACATGCTCATCACCGGACAGAGACACCCGTTCCTCGGCCGCTATAAGGTAGCCTTCGACAAGGAGGGGAAGATCCTGGGGGTGGACATGGTGCTCTACAACAATGCGGGCAACACTCTGGATCTGTCTTCGTCGGTGAGCTTATCAAACTTTTTCCAAATCTCAATGATGTCACTGTTTCACCGATTTTGGTGACCAAATCCAACAGTGGAAATGGAAGAGTTTTTGTTAATTAATTTTAACAGCTTGATACATGTTGGTCTTCATCCCCTATGGGCTCACAAGTTGTGGGACGTGGGTTGGCTAATTCCACTTACTTGTGCGGGGCTCCTCTTTGTTATCTTTCCTCTCGACCTCCCTTGGTGAACTGTTGTCCTTTTCCGACCCCGATGGTATTAGGGTGTCCGAGGCCTAGGGAGTCTTTCACTTTTCCGCCTTAATAGGGATGTAGCGGGAGAAAGTTCGCGCCAGATAGCGCTCGTGTAGTACTGGGTAAGCGCAAGGCCATCGTCTTATGTTTCTCCCAGTCAGCTGCGAAGAATGTATAAATTGTGACAGAGTTTTCTAAGCTAAAGTAAATTATATCTTCTTGAATTTTACTCCAAGACTATATTAATTAATTCTATAGGTATATCTCCTAATATATTATGGACGATTTTCAGCGTTTAAGCGTTAAACAGCTGCAAAATGAGCTACGGACTAGAGACACTAAAACTAGCGGGAGGAAGGAAGAATTAATGGCTTACAGCGGTAATAACAAAATTCTAACACGCTTTATTATCCAAATAATGAATATGATTCAGCATGCTTTCTCCTAAAGATTACAATTACTAGAGTATTGTAGGCCTATATTGATAAATATATCTCCATAAGACTTAAATCATAAACAGAGATTTAAATATTCACTTGCTCCCCCTGCTTACAGACTTTGATTCATGTATTTTTTTAGGTTGATAGCTTACATGACACTGTCGTGTTTTAAGGTAAACATAATCAAAGAAAGTTGATACCGGTAATGTGTACCTCGAAAATGCATCGCAACTTTTGGTTCTTATGTAATTTTGTCAATTTCTCAATAAGAATCGTTCCCTTACCCCTGGAAAAGGACTTGGGGGTACAATTTTTTAAAAGTTTGAGAATCCCTGCTTTAGAGCCACGAACTGTTTCCATTCATCTGACTAAGTCTCAAGAATGTACTGTAGAAGTCAGTCGCTACCACATTCTCCGTCGGGCAGATGGAAGTTGACGATGAATTCTGATTTCAAGAAACCAACCATAATACGTTTGTGACTGTTAATGTTGCGACATTTATTCTTGAAGTATTTGACCGAGTAGCCTATTGATGTCTTTGAAAATGGGAGTCAGAAATGTTACTTTCATTTCTTCGTGTATATTGACGATTTCTTCCCGTACTTCAATGGAGATGATTTCTGCAGATTCCGATTTTGTAGGCTTATCGTGATAATCCGGCAATTTTCTTGTGTATGGCCTCTTCCTAAATAATTCTCTTTGTTGTGTTCGTGGTCAGCGGAAAAAGCGGTGGAACAGCGCCCGGTTTTTATCTTGCTCTCTCACATTCAGATACAAACGCATAAATTCAGTGGTTGTTATCGAAATGTCTAATCAGTTTATAGACACAAAACAGGAATTATTTCCCTTTGTAAGTCACACTAATCCAACACAGTTTTCGTGAAGTCATCGGGCTGTAAATGATGGAAACACACTTTAATATATTCGGTCAGATTTTTCTCACCGAAAATTTTCCTTCTGATAACATGTGACCATTTCTTCCTCATTTATTTATTTATTTTGTGGAAATTGGTGAAACAAAAACCGGCTTCCCTGATTTTTTGCAAAGAGGAACACTGCAATAGCTCGGCATAGTCACGAAAATAACAATTTAAACAACTTAAATTCGTACATATTAGCGGCATGAGAACACAGGAGATAAATGAAGAGCGCCATGCGCTTACCCAGTACAACAGCAGTGCGCTCTGTCGGTGCTAGTTCTATACATCCCTATTGGCCCTTGTCTCATCTTTCCTGATACCCTTCTTCTTCGAGGGGTCAGACCTCTTGTTTTCTTTTCATTGTATCCCCTGCCTTGTGCTCAAGGCCCTCAAGGAGGCAGGGTGTGTGTAGCCCCACCACTTCTGGTGCACCCTGGATAGTGCTACACCCTCAAGGACTCATGGCTAGTGAGCTCAGAAGTTGGCGACCCTGAGGAATTCCTGAGCTGAGACCGTTTTTTCCTCTTTTACTATTGCCATTGGGGTGGACCCTCTCCTCTTTCCATTTCCTATCTGCCTTTCATGGCTCTCCTTCCTTGCAAGTCCCTCAAACTTCATTTTTCGAGGGTTGAGGGTATTTCCTTTCCTCCTGTCTCTAATTTCTCTTGTCCTTATCTTCTTCTAGCCCCTAATGTCTGTGGTTACTTTTAGTTGTAGTTTCATTTTCACTATCACATAAACCATTAGGGGCCGATAACCTAGATGTTAGGCCCCTTATAACAACAATTATCATCATCACATGTTGGTCATCAGCCTCATGTACTTGGGTGTGTGTTGAACTTGTCTGATAACCTGTGTTTCTGTGATGACTGTAGTACTGTGTCACCATCATCCTTCCCCTTATCCATTTTAAGGACGGGTCGAGGCGTTTACGGTACTCCTCCACTTTCTTGTGTGTACCGACTCTTTGAGTTCGTTGCAGTCAATTGCTACATGTTTCGCACAAATTTTTAACGGTTCGTTTCCGGCCATAAGTGTCCTATCTCAAGTTGCTTCAGATAAGGGTCAGAACCTCTGGTTTCAGTTTGTCAATGTAATTTTGTGACACCCTGTATCAGCATAGGTTAACCACCATCCAGTGGTTCGAGTGGTAAGCTAATTAGTACTGGAAAAAAAAAAAATCCAGTACAAGACAAAGTTGAGTTTCACTTGCGAACAGAGAAGTTGGCAGCACATGCTACATGAAGCGGAAAGAAAACTTGTATAGAGATTATAGCCAAAACTCTTTGTCGATATGTGCAACAACACTCCCTCTAGCAGTCTGAGTTATACGCTCTTTGCTATTAGGACAATTTTTACAAACATTCACCGATTCCTTACACTATTGTTACATCAACGATAACGAAATCTCTGCCTTTCTGTTCCCATAATGCTAACTTTGTATCTTTGTTTGGAACGTGAATCAACATGCCTACATATTTGGAATCCAACCTACTTCCAATTTTTCTTCCGTTTGACTGAAAATGAATAACATACATTTGCTTTTCTACCATACCAAAAGGAATAACAAGTACGTCTTTTCATGTACCATTATATATTAAGTACTAACGGAGAGTGGCTAACTACAGTCATACTGGTTTATGAGGACTTTACATGAACATTGAAGTTTAGTCACAATGGACTCAGGGCCGGAGTGCTCTTGACACCATCTAAACAATATTTGCCTGCCTTTTAATTTAGTTTTTAACCTGTTTCTAACCATTTTTTATATATGTTTTATATTTTACAGTTTTATGATGTCATTGATATATGCACGATTGTGACCAAATTGTTAATTGTGGCTGATGAAGGGCTCGTTATGGAAGCCCAAAACATCTACCACTAGGTAATAAGTAAATGAAGGGATTGATTGACGGATAACTACACAATCAATAAATTCTCAACATTTCATAATAACTTCGTCACACACATTTCCAAAGTTCCTCTCTACATTCTCTCTCTACTTGGCAAATACACATCAAGCATCATTTATAACCTAACTTATTCAACAGACATATTTTCACACACACATCTCTTCAATTCTATGCTGTTTTTTCAAGACATTTTTATGCTTTATTAACAAAATTATTGCAACAGATCTGTTTTTTTTTTAAATTTACTCTGTGAACTTTTGGTACAAATATTTATAGTATCCTCTTCTTCTTCTTCTTCTTTTTACGTATTTGGCCAACTATGGACCGCATAGAACTTAAGGCTTCTTGGCCTTCCTTCTCTCTTCTTCCCAGAACCTCTTCATTCTTTCGCTCCTCCTCGGAAACGATCCGCAGAGGTCTCTTTGTAATTGGTTTCTCTGCAAAAGATTTTAAACTGTCGACCTTTCTTCTCAACTCACTTCTATCGTGGATCAACTCTGGAGTAATTCCAACTTCTGCTGCATCCCTCTTGACCTCTTCTGCCCACTTAGAGGTGACCTTTAATCCCATGATGTATTTGAAGATCTTCTTGGTTAGTCGGCTCTCGTCCAATCTTACCAGGTGTCCTTAGAATTTCAGCCTTCTTTTCCGCATTGTGTCCGTGATCTTTTCAGAAGACTTGTAGAGCTCCTCGTTTTTCCTCTTCCAAGTTCCATCAGAAGTCTTCTGATGTCCCAGAATTTTCCTCAGAATCTTCCTTTCCTTTTTCTCAAGTTCTTGCAGCTCCTTTATTAGGGAAAAACAAAAACTTAAGTTGTATGTTACTACACAGTTACTTATCCTACACCATGGTCATTTTTATGTCATTCTATTTGTATAATTTTCAACATCAACCTCTAGTGATCAGACCGCATGACAGTTGAAATGTGTAATCCTAAAAATCCCCCTTTATCAGTGAATAATTATGTACTGTTTTCAGGAAAGTGTGTTATATATATAGTTATCCCGCCTAATCTAATTGGGCAAAAGCGTGTTGACCGACTGAAAAGTATAATCAAAATTTAATGTTTTCCAGTCGGTCAACACGATTGTTCCCAATTGTAATGGGGTGGATTCCTAATCCTGAAAAACATTTACATGAGATTAATAGATACACTTGGATGACCAGTTTTGATTGTCAAGCGATCATCATCAGATCCTCAGAATATGGGAATCAAGAAAGGTACCTGGAGACCTAAAGAATACCACTATCATCACTATCTTTAAAAAGGCTGATCGCAGTGTTTGTGGCAACTACCGTGGTATATCACTGCTATCAATTGTGGGGAAGATTCTTGCAAGAATTCTACTTAACCGCCTCCAGGTTATCTCTGAGAAGATCCTCCCAGAGTCACAATGTGGATTTAGAGCTTCCAGAAGCACAATTGACTTGATTTTCTGTGTAAGACAGCTACAAGAAAAATGTAGAGAACAACAGAATCCACTCTTCTTAGTCTTTTATGACTTGGAAAAGGCATTTGATTCGGTTCCAAGACCAGCCATGTGGGCAGTGCTGAAGCGGTTTGGTTGCCCTCAGCGTTTTGTAGATCTAATCAAGGCTCTCCATGATGGCATGACAGGTCGGGTTTGCCATCAGAATAAGATGTCCGATGAATTTCCTATTACCCATGGACTGAAACAAGGATGTGTACTGGCTCCAACGCTTTTTGCGCTGTACTTGGCTGCAATGCTTTATGATTCACCCACAAACACCCCAGGTGTGGAGGTCAAGTATCGTTTTGATGGAGGGCTTTTCAACCTAACTCGTCTCCGCTCCTTGAGGAAAACTCAGGTTACTAAGGTTACTAACATGTTGTATGCAGATGATGCTGCGTCACCAACTCTCACACCAGAACTCTCACACCAGAAGAGCTGAAAGAGTCAGTTAATTGTTACGAAAGTGCATGTGTCCATCGGATGGATGATGTGAGATTACCTCGTCGAATGCTATATGGTGAGTTATGCTATGGCACCAGACCTCATGGTGGTCCTAAGAGGCGCTACAAGGACTAATTTAAGCAGACCCTGAAATTGACAGGTCTTGATTCACAAACCTGGGACATGCTGGCTGAAGACTGCTCAACTTGGCGCCGTACCGTCTCGGATACTGTAAAGACGTTTGAAAGGGATCGACCCACACATGAAGAGGCCAAGCGTCAAGCTAGGAAACTTCGAGCAGCCCAACCACGTCCTCCTCCAGCAATACTATGTGACTTGTGTGGTCGCTTGTTCCATGCCAGGATTGGACTCTTTAGTCACCGTAAACACATCCACAAACTGGACTGAAGGAAGAAGATTTATACTCGGATTCGAGTTAAAGCCGATGATGATGATGATGATGATGATGATATTTTACAAACAACGTAGTTGAAAAGATCACAACGAAAGGGGTAAAAATACTGCTCTATGCAGATGACATGGTGATCCTAAGCAAAAGCAGGGAAACGATGCAGCAAGCGATCAATTGGTTAGAGGAATGGTCGAAGGAAAACGAACTTAAAATAAACCAGAACAAGACAAAGGTAATGAAGTTTCGCAAGGGCGGACGAATATCCTCGAAGGATGTCTTCATATGTGGGAATCACACTTTAGGCATAGCGAAGGCATATAAATATTTAGGGGTAACTCTGAAGGTCACCGGATTCACCTTCACAAGACATGTTGAGGAAAGATCAATCTCTGCAATAAAAGCCACAATGGTAATCAAAAGACTGCATAGCCACTCACTAGAAACAGCAACTTCACTGCCCCAATACATCATACGCAATTGAAATAATTTGGTCACTCTTGAACTACAAGAACATAAAAGACCTGGATAGAGTTAAAGCCAGATACCTCAAGAAAATCTTTTGCGTATCGAAGTACGCCCCAACCAGATTAGTTTATCAACTGGTGGGAACAAAAACATTTATAGAAGACCTAATATTAAAACACAACCTGATTCAAACACAAGCATGCATCAATTTCCTGGAAGAAAGAGCCCAGAAATCAACAGAAATAGACCCCGATTTCTACCGCACCCCAGCCATGAAGGAGAAGGAATGGAGATCAGCCGGCTATGAACTACGACACCTCTACACCCGAGGAGCAATACACGGCTTCCACCATAAAATCTGCAATAGGGAAGGTTACCACAATGCCGACAGTCAATGCGGCTGTGAACTCTGCAACCAATCCTGCACACAGTATCACCTATTTGAATGTACACAAAGAACAATGCCAATCTCGCACTATGCAAAGGACGAATGTCAATGATATCTCTTATGTAATAATTCTGTACACATTGTGTAGGTATTTACAATATTTACACTTAAGTTGACTTGCTTAGTGTGATTATGTGATTGTTATTGAATGGTCAGGATATTGTGGATTGTACACTTGGCTGTTTGAGTGATGTGTGCTCCATATCCGCGCAGCTGCCACCTCCGACTGCCTGCACAGAACTGGTATACTGTAAATATCATAACACATACTTGTAGACATAGATTTAATAATTAATGTTATCAGATCACTAAAATTAGTTCTGGCTGGCACGCATCTCGGACAGTATCATTAAGTGCTTGCATACGCAGATGATATTGTAGGCCTACTCATAGGAAGAAATGAGATAGAGATAAGGAAATTGTTTCTTCAACTTGAGGAGATAGCTTAAAAATTAGGCCTTAGAATTCATTCATTCATCATCTTGCACAGTTTCCAGCCACTGGCCGGGTCTGTTTGGAACACAAGCCTCTCCAAAGTCTTCTGTCTTCCCACCATCTCTCAGCCTCCACCCTTGTCCAGTCTTCTCCTCTCTTCTTCACGCTTTCTTCCACCCCCTTCAGCCACCTGTCTCTCGGTCTTCCTCTCGGTCTCTTTCCTTTCCACTTCGTCTCGTGTATCCTCCTGGGTATCCTCTTCTCCTCCATTCGTTTTACATGTCCATACCATATAAGTCTAGATTTCTCTACACCATCCTGTAATGGTTCCTCCTTCATTAATTCTCTGGTCCTCTCATTTCTTATTCTGTCCATCTTTGTAGCTCCAATACTGCTTCTCAAGAACCTCATCTCACTGGCCTGTATTTTGCTCTTCTCCCTTCCTTTTATAACCCAGGTCTCCGAGGCATACGTCAGGATAGGGACATAGTACGTCCGATATATGATCTTGTTGCTGTTCTGAGGGACATCCTTGCTCCATAACATGCTTCTCACACTCCTCCGGAATGCTTCTGCCTGTCTCCCCCGCTCATTTATTTCTCTATAATTTCTTCCTTAGAATTAATGACCAAAATACTCAGTACATGGTAATGAAGAGGAATATTGACTTTTTTGGGAATTGGTTACCTCTTCTTATTGAGCGGGTTGAACATTTCAAATTCTTAGGAGTCATGATTGATGAACAGAATCATAGAGAAGTGGAAATTAAAGTTGGAATACAGAATGCTAACAAAGTGTGCTACTCTCTGCAGTTTTCATTGAGATCCAAATTTTTGACGAGAAATACAAAATTGAAAATATACAATACCATCATTAGGCCAGTTCTAACTTATGGTGCTGAATCGTGGAGTTTAACAAAACAGGAAGAACACCCTTTGCAGGTTTTCAAAAATAAAGTGTATAGGCAATATTTTGGACCATTTTTGAGCCCGCATCTCAAAGCTGGAAAAAAAGATCAAATAAAGACATACACTCACTATCACAGCAAGCACCAGAAGACTTCAATGGGTCATGTACTAAGGATGGGAGACGATAGGATGGTCTTACTAATCTTTAAAGAAGAACCACGAGGAAAAAGGCCAGTAGGAAGACCACAAAGTTCCTGGAAAAATGAAATCTCCAAACTTTATAGACATCTGAATGGGGACAACTGGCAGGAACTCGCCCAAAACAGAGTTCAGTGGAGGCGGGATCTTCGTGTCCCATAGGAACCTTCTGAGTGAATGGTATTGCATACCTCTTAACTACTGCAGCTTTTAGAGACGCCAGGGTGCTGGAAGTTTACCCTGAAGGGGATCTTTAACGTGCTAGTAAATCTACCGACACGGCTCCCTCACATTTGCCCACCCTCAAATGCCAACTGACTGTAACAGGATTTGATCCCGCAATCTTGGGCACAGTAGGTGGGAACGTTACCACTGAGCCAGTCAGACATAGATTTAATAGCCTAAGTGTAAAGGATCTGATGATGATCACTTGACGATCGAAACTGGTCCTCCAAGTGTATTTATTAATCTCATGTACATTTTTTTCAGGTTTAGGGAACTACCCATTACAATTGGTACAATCGTGTTGATCAACTGAAAAACATTAAATTTCGATTACTACGGCTACACTGAAAAATAGTTTCCAAGACAATACAGAAAAGTATAAATTGATAGTGTAACCACTAGACCATGATCTTGCAGGTGGTGGAGCGAGCTATGTTTCACATGGAGAATGGCTACTACATCCCAAATGTCCGAGTGACTGGATATGTGTGCCGAACGAATCTACCTTCAAACACTGCATTCAGAGGATTTGGGGGACCTCAGGGCATGTTCTGTGCCGAGAGCATGATCCGGGATATTGCGGCTGCACTCAACAAAGATCCAGTCGAGGTAAGACGATGATCATAAGATGTAAGCTATGTCTAGGGATAGGAATTTTTCAGTGATTTCAAAGTGAAGAAAGCGTGTTTTTTTTAGTGTAAAATTCGGTGGTTTCAATTGCACTTTTCGGTACTTGAATAGTACATTATGCAAAGAGCCTATAATGGCAATAATTAAGACACGAGTATGTTTATAAAACGAGCGAAGCAAGTTTTATAATTTCCATACGAGTGTCTTAATTACCATTATAGGCGAGTTGCATATGACTGTTTATGTTCGACGATAATTATAACTATTTTATGTTCGAACATAGATATTCACAAATATCTGTCGAGATTTTGCCAATTTTATGTACTGAACAGAGCGCATGGGACGCAGAGAATGTCTTGTATTTGACCATGGCCTCCTCAAATTACCTCACTATGACACTACCCAAGTATTGAAATTAAAAATAGGAGGCCGTGGAAGTCAGCGCAGGTGCGATGCTATCCTTACCTAATTGGTCACACAACTGTTTCTTGAGCTCTGATTGGTGGGAGAAACTGTTTCATAATGAAAAATAGTGTTATAATGACCCTCATTATGATACAGTTTTCTGACATATAATATTTACTAGACATCGTCGAACATAAAAGTGATAAGTTTTAGACCGGATATTTTTTATATCATGGATAACATGCATTAAATATTAAAATCCTGTACATTAATGGCACATTTCACAGTCCTCCTTCAAAGTATACTTCAGTGAGAAGATCCAAAATATCTTGTGACAAACAGTGGCGCACATCACTTAACAAAAGAACATTCACAGACAGCGTTTGAATAGGGTAATAGAGAATAAAAGATTGTGTGTTCTTCAAAGATCAAATGGATATTAAAATGAGAAGTGCAACGTTATGTGCCAAGTAGATCTACTTTGCTTAGCTTCTTTGAATTTGTATACATATACACCACGGACAGGCCAACAAGGACCATGCAAATATCACTTCTTTATAGGTCTAGTTTTCTTCTTTCTGTTCCAGAAGTCTTTCATCCTGGTCGACTGTGCAGCTCTTCTTTCAGCAGTCCATTCTCCTCTGTTGAGATTCTTCTTCTCCCCGACAAGAATTTTGAGGCCTTTTTTTTTTTTTCTGTACTCTATTCGATTTAGACAATCTTCTTAAGTAATTTTGAATTTTTGAAGTTCTTCTTTCATTTGTTTTACATAGCCTCCTTGCCCTTTATAGTTCCAGATTTTATCAAAAATGTGTTTGTTTAACCTTGAGCAATCCATGTGGAACATATGTCCGTAGAACTGAAGTCGCAGTTTTCTGATCATCACTTCAAGGTTGTCGATTTTACTATACATTTCTGCATTGGATCTCAGTCTATAACCTTCCTGTGTTTTCCTAGGACCATAAATACTTCTTAAAATTCTTCTTTCTATCTTGAGCAAATTCTCCATTCCGGTTATATTTGTAGTTTCCATGCTGTACAAGATGACTGGTCTAACAACTGTATTAAAATGTCATAATTTTGCATTGATAGACAGGTTCTTTTTATTGTATATATTTTTTGTACAAAAATTTGGATATTAAAACAGAAATTATATTTTCTTTAAATTGTAAGTACATATAATAATTCCATATTTCTATAAAATAATTAAATATATTTGTACATATTTCATTGATAATTAGCATATCATCTGATAATCGTCATCTTTCGGAAAGTTCCTAGAAAGATCAGATAGTGTAATGACTAGTGTGATGCTACATCTGACAGGTGGCCAGCATGAACCTGTACAAGGAGGGAGAGACTACACAGTTCAACCAGCCTCTCATCGACTGCACCATGAGGCGGTGCTGGGACGAGTGTCTCCAGAGAGCAGATTACGCCCACAGGAAGCGGGCTGCTGACGAGTTCAACAGGTATTCAATTGTCCGCCTTTTCAATACAACAATTTTATGACAAATTTACAGGAACATGTTTCGAAGGTTAATGACCTCCTTCTTCAGCCTGTCCTGTCTTAATGCATGGCCAGGGTGTCTACTACTCTAGAAAATAGGGAATACTCGAGGAATTTTTGAAGCCGGGAAAACTCGGGGAATTTATCAGGGTTTTTAATGACCCTCAGGGATTTTTTGTTTTACAAGGTCCAACCTTGATTAATTGGAAATTAACCATTTAAATTTTGATGGAGAAGAGTATGTATGGTTGGTTCCTCAGTTTAGGGGCTGCGACAACACGGTTATGTAGCCCCGTGTACTTTGGGTGTGTGTAGAATCTGTCTGATAACCGGTGTTAATTGTGATGACTGTATTAATGTACTGTGTGTATCTGTTTTAATTTAAGTAAGGACTGCAGACATTCAATTTTTCCAAGTAGTTCCTACTTTTGCCGCCAAACGCCTCCGTCAATGACTACTAGTTCAGAACTTGGTTGCTAGATACCACCGCAGTCGGCTCCTGGCGACGAACGTTGGAACCTAAGTGCGTTGTTCAAATTTAACCTATTATTTAGCTTCACACAGGTGTAATTAGTGGAAGATTCTTTAACATGTCATAAATGTATGACATGGGACCGCCGGCTTTACTTCCCCTCCGAAAGAAGGCATACTGAGGGAATTTTAACGCTCTTAAAAAATCCTACGACTTCGGCCGGGTTTGAAACCGCAACTT
Source organism: Meconema thalassinum (assembly GCA_946902985.2). Lineage (NCBI taxonomy): Eukaryota > Metazoa > Arthropoda > Insecta > Orthoptera > Tettigoniidae > Meconema > Meconema thalassinum. Next base: position 13,304,691 of record OX336399.1, on the reverse strand, counting down.
TGGGCATAGAAACTTCAGCATGCTACCAACTACGCCACCGAAGCCGCTGGAGAAAAGTATATTCTGTTGATGGTTGTTTGGTAAGCTCTCATTTCTTGCAAAATAGAGCACAGAGATTACATGTGTATTTGTATATAAATGTGTAACTGTATGAGACCATTACTATTGACTAGCTACTTTGAATACTCGTAAGTACAATAGTTCTTCTGGATGAAAAATTTAGAAATTGGCTAAATATAGAAAAATCTATTTTTCTGTTTTTTTCTTTTGTCTTTCCAACTTTGTTCATGCACTTTTTAAAATGCTCTTTTATATATTTATTATGGCTGGTACTGTTACTCAGGGAATTTTCTTATTGATCCTGGAAACCTGTTAGTTGGCTTTGGTAGACATCCTGATGGCATTACAAAAACACTGATTTTCACGGAAAAAGTACATACTTTGAAAACATGCCGAAAAATTAGTTATTATAAAAAACATGCTTGTGGGAACAAATAAATTTAGCTAGTTAACACTTATTATATGTGTAACAACTGTCACATATGAATTGGGATGATAATGATGATGATAATGTGCACGGTTAATCTGCAAACCCAATATCCACGCACGGATAATTGAGAGTTACTGTACTAACATTCTTTTAAAAGCGTTAAAATCCCTCAGTATGCCTTCCTTCGGAGGGGAAGTAAAGCCGGCGGTCCCATGTCATACATTTATATCATGTTAAAGAACCTTCCAGAGACTAAACTTATGTGGAGCTAAATTGTTAGGTGAGATTTCATTGGAACGATCTATCAAAAGTTCCAACGTTCACCACTAGGTATCATTGACATCTGATTTGAAATTGAACTGAACTTGTAGATCACCCTATGGGTGTCTGCTTGAAGCAACTACAACCTCGGACACTCCCGGCATTAAAGGCCATATGATAAATAAATAACCTAGATGTTAGGCATCTTAAAACAACAATTATCATCATCATCATCAATATGTTAAATTTAGGGTCTTGAAGTAGAATGGGGCTAAATAACTCAGCACAGTGTGTTTATTTGTCTGGGAACACAGAGCAGTTAAAAGGTTGTGTGTGTCCTCAGGCAGAACCGGTGGAAGAAGAGGGGTGTGGCCATCGTCACGAGCAAGTTTGGTATCTCGTACACCGCCAAGTTCCTAAACCAGGGCGGAGCTCTGGTCATGATCTACACCGACGGTTCCGTACTCGTGACCCACGGCGGGACAGAGATGGGACAGGGCCTGCACACAAAGATGATCCAGGTACAGGTGCAACCCAACAGCAGGGACTTGACAATAGCTACCCCTTGGGAAAATTCTTAAACTACTGAAATTAGCCAAAATACCTCAGATAATAGACATGTAAAAAATCTGGAGATGATATAGTAATACACAGTCATTATCTTTGTGTGCCCCGATAAACACAGCAAGCTAAGCCGGCTGTGACTAGCACAGATCACAGGCGCACGTACCCGGTTCAGCCGCTAGTTAGCGCCCACTTCAACACTTTTACCAAACATGTTCAATAATGTCAACTTTCAGTGCTCATAGGCGATGCTGAAAATGTCCTCCCTCTCTTGTAACACACACCTGACATCTTCTGATGGAACAATGTCTGTCAACTCTTTTATTATTTACGGAGCCTGTTTCCTTGAATCGTTTAGCGAGCCTCCTAATTGTACTGGCATTAGCCACGGGTCTTCCTGGAAACTTGATTCGAAAATTTTGTCTCGTTTCAGAACGAGATTTTCTGCTTTTCATTTGCGAAATATGGATATACACATGTTCGCGCAATGTGAATTGGTGAACAATCACAGTAATCACAATACTCACTAAACATGCAACTCCCCAGATACACGTCCATATGAATGACAAAACACGTGTGACCTAACGATATGAGTCAGCGGAGCGTGTACGTGCGCCCGCGATCTGCGCCAGTCACAGACGGCTTATCTTGCAGTGTTCATGGGGGCGCACATGGATAATGACCCCGAAGATAAAACTCCAGCCGACTCCGCCATTTTCCGCTTGATTTAGCAAAATGTGCAGTATTGCCAACCCCATGCATTCAGTACTACAGTATTTCATATGCGGTATCTTAAAACAAAAGAGCACTGTCAAGTTACTGTGAAAGTGCGCTAAGTTAGACAATGGATTGTGCGAGTTGCAAGTTAAAAATCTCCAATTACAATCAAGAATATCATAATGCATCAATAATTTTCATCCAAACCAATGGCTTTTGCCTAGAGCAATAATTGTTCGGTGGCGCGGCCCTCAGGATCGCGTTAGCCAATATAAACATCCCTGGGTTTTTTCACGCACAGTGGGGTATTCATGCATCAATAATAATCTTTATCCAGGCCATTGGTTTTACCAATTATCTCTTTTTTCACATAGTTACAACATACGTGTGTCATGTGGTGCATGTTGTATGGGACATGTTGGCAACAGTGTTAGGACTGGATATAATGTCAATGTATACCCCTGAAACATGGGTGTCATCATTGAATGAGCAAGAAATAAAAAGATTTACGTAATATAAAAATTATTTCTGGTGCAGCAGTGATAGACAGTAATTGTAGTTCCTAATGACTCCCTGAAAGCTATGTGGATCATATATTTTCAATAATCTGCCAGGTAAAAAGCCAGGAGTAGTTATTGTCAATTTTTAGCCTACTTTTCACATTTTGCAAAAATGAGGAAAAAGTAGACTTAAGAGATCGATCCGGGAAAATGTGTGTGTTCCCCCCCCTTATCAACTCCTAAACGGCTGCAGCAATCGAAACCAAATTTTGTATGATAAAGATGTATACCGGAATACGTCAGGCCCATATTTGAAAATGATGTCAGTGCTACCAACTGCTGAAAAACACACTAGAAATTTGAGCTCCAAGTTGGATATCTTGGAAGGTATGCATGGGAGCTATTCCAAAATTGGCACACATGTAGATAATAGTATTTCAGTTTAATTTCCAGGAGGACATACATGACAGTGTTGCCAAAATAATTTTAAGACTTCTGATAGGTCCAATTTTTAAATGCATATAACTTCGACACTAGCAATTGGATTTCAACCAAATTTTGTATGTAATATGTGTACATAAACAGATATGACTGAGCGTATTCTTAAGAGCCACTAGGGCTGCCAACTGTTGATAATTGTATTCTCTCTTTTTTTTTATTCCAATTACCAATATATCAGAAAATATGCAAGCCGACAGCTTTAAACTATGCACACGTATAATACCTGACATTTTATATTAATATGAGTAACTTATATATGTCAGTTCTACCAACATGATTCTAAGCCTGCTGATAGGACCAATTTTTAAATACATGTAACTTCTATACTATCAGTTGGATTTCATCCAAATTTCGTATGTGCTATGTGTAACATAACAGATATGACTATAAGTATTCTTAAGGGCTGCCAACTGTTAATAAATGCTGTCTATATTTTTTACCCTAATATTCTAGATACGTTCATATACTGTAGATTAATCGTTGGCATGAATCTTAATTTTAAGAAAAGTAGGCTCTTAAGTTCTTGTTAATATGTCAAGTAGATAAAGTACATAGATGCTTAAATTCTGACTTCATATTAACTCTCTCTAGTTAGTTAGTTAGTTATTGTTGTTTTAAGGGGCAGAACTATAAGGTCAACTGCCCCTCTGCATCTGTCTCTCAGAAAGCATTTGGCTAAAAGGAATCTGACCATCTCATTGGTAGAATTCAGTCAGACTGGGATCAAAATACAGTTACCAAATGAAAGACATAATAAAATAAATTACTGTACTTTAAAATGCTTAAGTTGGTCCCTCTCGCAGGTTTGAGTAGATTTTGCATGTTGTGTGAACTGTTGCAGGTGGCTAGCAGAGCTCTGAGTCTTCCTGAATCTTACATTCACATCTCCGAGACCTCGACGGACAAGGTGCCAAACTCGTCTCCTACAGCCGCCAGTGCTGGCTCGGACCTCAATGGCATGGCCGTGATGGTAAGTCTTCATCTCGAGTGGTCATATACCCTCGTAGCTTGTGAACAGTCCCAACAATCAGCATCCATCTTCTCTCTTCCAAAGCAGACAGAACGATCTGAAGCGGCCACTGGTCTAAACAGACTCCTGAAGAAGCATTCATAGTGGTGACATTGCAAAAAATGAACAATTTATAAGGTCTAGTCATCATCATCTTGCACAGTTTCCAGCCACTGGCCGGGTCTGTTTGGAACACAAGCCTCTCCAACGTCTTATGACTTCCCACCATCTCTCAGCCTCCACCCTTGTCCAGTCTTCTCCTCTCTTCTTCACGCTTTCTTCCACCCCCTTCAGCCACCTGTCTCTCGGTCTCTTTCCTCCCCACTTCGTCTCGTGTATCCTCCTGGGTATCCTCTTCTCCTCCATTCGTTTTACATGTCCATACCATCTAAGTCTAGATTTCTCTATACCATCCTGTAATGGTTCCTCCCTCACTAATTCTCTGGCCCTCTCATCTCTTATTCTGTCCATCTTTGTAGCTCCAATACTGCTTCTCATGAACCTCATCTCACTGGCCTGTATTTTGCTCTTCTCCCTTCCTTTCATAACACAGGTCTCCGAGGCATACGTCAGGATAGGGACATAGTACGTCCGATATATGATCTTTTTGCTGTTCTGAGGGACATCCTTGCTCCATATCATGCTTCTCAAACTCCTCCGGAATGCTGCTGCCTGTCTCCCCCGCTCATTTATTTCTCTATCGTTTCTTCCATCATCTTGTATCGGGCTTCCCAGACACTTGAAACTCTCCACTTTCTTCAGCTGTTCCCTACCAATTGTTATTCCTGTTGTGGTTCTTTCCTTCTTCCTTGTTGTGATCACCATCTCACTCTTATTTATGCTAAATTTCATCCCATATCCATGTATTATTCCTTCCCACACGCCCAACTGTTCCTGTACCTCCTCCTCCTTGTTTCCCCAAATCATCAAATCATCTGCAAACACCATTGCTTTCATCTTTCCTTCCCCAATTACTTGTGCCACTCGGGTCATTATGTCATCCATCACCACAATGAAAAGTAACGGTGACAGTGCACTTCCTTGTTTCAGGCCGTTTCTCCGTTCCAACCAGTCCGATCTCTCTCCTCCCACTTTCACACAGCTCACGCTTCCCTTGTACATCTCCTTTATCCTCTTTATAGTCCATTTCTCTACTCCTCTATCCTCCAGGGACTTCCATACTTTGTTTCTGGATACATTGTAATATGCTTTCTCAATGTCCAGGAAGGCCATCAGTAGATCTCTTCCATACTCATAGTGCTGTTCTTGTAACTGCCTTACAGCAAAAATCAAATAAGGTCTGGTCATTTCCTCTTAAATTGTTGAGGCGCCTAGAATCAAAACCAGCCAAGTCCATTGAACATGAAAAATGAGATGAAGTTGCCTTTATGTGAACTTGCACGTGGACATTTCAATGGTGACATTATTTTACTTCAAAAGACGCTATTTCCCTATGAAAATGAGAGACAAAACTTAAGGTTAATTTCAAAATCCACTAGATTCAAATGAACTTCTGCCATTTTTAATTTCAAAATCCACTAAGTCATTTTCAGCCAATCAGCACATAGAATTGCATTACCCAGGATTCCTTCATACTGCCATCAGCTGTCTTGTGTTTTGTAATGTGTGGTTCTGTTATGTAGTCAGCCCGAAGGCTGGTTGGATCCTCAAAAAGTACCGCCAAGGCAGCGCTATATTGAGGCGTACTAGGTAGTGTGGTTAAGCGTTTGTTAAATTTTAAATATATGCATAATCTTAATTCAGGTCAGGTTTTCATTTCATGCATAATTTGGATAGTTCACGTTCACATGCTTTCCTTCTTCTCTTGTTATCATTTTAAATGATCTTGTCGACTTCGTCGTTAGGATGGGGTCTGGCGTTACGTAACGGTGACGGGACGAAATGTACCCAGATGCACTGAGGTGTGTGACGTCATAGTACCGCTTGGTGCATGTGTTCCCCGACAATCTCTACTTCGTTAGTATAAGACAACAATCCCCGATTCTTGGATGTCACGGGTAAACTCGAGAACCACTGGATGGATTTTGATGTGGTTTTCACCATTCTGTAAAGGATATCTCGAGGAAAGATTCTGTAGAAAATAATTTATGTATGATCAAAGGAAGCCAAGCAGTAACGATTTCAGTGAAAAAGTCGAAAACAAACTTGGCGTCCGTGCGCTTCTTAAGCTTACGCTGGGCAAACCGTTAAAAATATCAATATACTATGAGCGTAAGAATTGGTCAGCATGAACAGTTCTAGAAAAAAGTCCGCGAGAGCATATCTCTATCTTCAATACATCGCCCACTATAAGTGTTTTAGACTGGATGGAAGGGGCACGTCATCCAGCCATCTCCCTCCACGCGCTTGACCTTGCTTTGCCCTTGGTTTGCACTTACCGTTCGTGAGTAATTTGAAACAAGATAAGCAAGATAAGTAATATGCAGATAATTTTCTAACATGTCAAGAGTCCAGCCTTTCTAGCATTTTTCAGCATTTGTAGCATTTAAAATGATACAAAGTCTAGTCTTTCAGACTGACTGTCACTTTTTTTATTCTTAGAACTGCTTTTCTTACTTTCAAAAACGTCCATATGTACATTTCACTTTCAAAACCAGTGAACTCCTAATTAATCTTAAGAATTGTGTTACTTTCCATTAAGGGACAATCCTGTAATTTGTTGGAATGCATTGATTGATGACAAAGTAATTAATAAACGAAACGTTCATATTCCAAGGATGTTTTTGTCATATGTTAACAGTTTTCGTCCTTTCACCACAAATTTTGTCTGTGGACTTGGCGGGTTTTGATTCTAGGCACCTCAGTTGTTTAATAATGTCAGCATTATTTCCCGAATTGACAGCATTTTCCCAACTGATCTGGTTGTAGCTTATTCAGGTTCTGTGCTTGCAAGCCTGTATTTGCGGGGAAGAGGGAGAGACAAACTGGCAACTGCCTGTTTCTGCTAAACCACTTGGGATTGAACATAAAGTTACTAAAGTTCAACCCCCCACACACAAGGGAATATTCATTGACAATGCTGATTATTTCATCATCAACTTGCACAGTTTCCAGCCACTGGCCGGGTCTGTTTGGAACATAAGCCTCTCCATCGTCTTCTGTCTTCCCACCCTCTCTGCGTCACCACCTTGGTCCAGTCTTCTGCTTTCTTTCGCACGCAGTTCTCAACACCTTTCAGCCACTTATCTCTTGGTCTTTTCCCCCCTATTTTCATCTCGTTTCCATTCGCTTAACATGCCCATACTATTTAAGCCGTGATTCCTCTATCCTATCCTGTAATGCTCCCTCCTTGGCTAATTCTCTGATCTTCTCATTTCTTAACCTGTCCACCTTTGTCACTCCAATACCGTTTCTCAAGAATTTCATCTCACTAGCCTGTATTCTGCTTCGCTCCCTTCCTTTCATAACCCAGGTTTCTGAGGCATTCGTCAGCACGTTCTATATATAACCCTTTTGCTGTTTTGAGGGACATTCTTACTCCATACCAGGCTCCTAACACTTTCCATGAATAATTCTGCTTGTCTCCCCTGCTCATTTATTTCTCTATCGTTTCTTCCATTTTTTGTATCATGCTTAGATACTCTACTTTTCTCAATTCTCCCCCACTAAGTATTATTTAAGGACATTAAAAAAAAATTGTCTTAGTCCTCTTGGTGCCCTTATTGTTGACTTGAAAGTGAAATATTGTACCAATGAAGAAATCTTAAACTTGTTTCCATATGACAAGACAAGAAGGAAGCCCCTTACCCGTTGAGTGCTTCGTCCATCTATAAACTTTGCACAAGAACTAGCTTTTTTATATATATTCCCCATTTGCTTTTGAGTGCCGAGTCAATCCCTGGCATGTTCTGCCATCTGTTGGGCATTATGTAGGACTACTTGAGTTTGAAATTTTCTTTCCAGAAGTAACTAACAGACCATTTTGTAGGAGTCTGTCCTCTACGGCTTCCACTTACTTGTGCCGGGCTCCTCTCCGTCTTCTTTCCTGTCGACCTCTCTTGGTCAAACTTTGTTCTCTTCCGACCCTGACGGTATTAGGGTATCCGAGGCCTAGGGAGTCTCTTTCTTTCTCGCCTTAATTGGTCCTTCTCTCATCGTTCCTGATCCCCCATTCTTCTGGGGATCAGCCTTCTTTTTCTTTTCATTATAGTGCCTTTTCTCACCTGTGTGAAGCTAAATTGGATAGGTTAAGAAAGTAAACAATGCTCTTAGGTTTCTACATTCGTTGCCAAGAGCCGACAGTGGTGGCGTCTAGTAGCTAAGTTCTGAACTTGGCCTAGTAGTCATTGACCGTGGCGCTTGGCAACAAATGTAAGAACTATTTGAAAAATTTTAAGTTGCAGTCTGTACTTAAATTTAAAATAACAGATAACACACACTAATACAGTCATCACCAGGCTTCGGATAATTATGCACTTAAAAATGCCAAAATATGCATGCAAATATGCACTAAAAAGTGTCTAAATAAGCACTAAAATATGCATTAAAAATAAACATATATCTGATATCAATTAGTGGTTTATATTACAAGAAATCAATGTTACATATTAAATATCGCCAAAATAAAGAAAATTACTTACTGTACTACAATAGATTGCTCCAGTTTGTCAATAAAATTTACAAGTCTTGATTACACTTAATCACTGCATGATGTAATAGGTTTTCAAACACAAACTTGCGCCTATTTTCAGTTAAAATGACTTCGTACACAGAAAACACTCTCTCCACATCACATGCCACATGGAGCATACTCCAACTTAACGAAATCAGAGACCTCTAGTATCGATGCACTGTCAATTTTGTATTTGCCTTGGATAACACCACAAATGCTTTTAAGTTTGAGGAGACCGGAATTTTTCAGCACTACATTCTGCAATTTTTTTGAGAAAACTTGATTAGTTGGGTTCTTTAGGGAATGATCGACTTCTTCAACAAGTCCAATGCTAACGTGAAGAGGCAGTCATATTTCTTGCAATTTCTTGATGGCTGAAGGTATGCAACGCAAATCGGAACGAATGAATATAAGTTGCTCACGAACACCATCTTTGCTCAAGACTTTTTGAACTTCTTTAATAAAAGCAGCTTCTTCAGAATCGAGGTCTTCAACTACCTTTTTTACTACCTCGAAATAATTGGCATAATAAACAGCAGCTTCGAGCCACGTTCCCCATCTTGTATGAACTGGTGAAGGTGGAGCGGCACATCATGATCTGCATCAAAAGATTTTTCTTTGCCACTTGGAGCCTTCAGGAACACTCTTTTCACTGTGGAGATCAACGTGTTTACTTCAGGAAACGAAGCCCGGACTGCTTCAGCGACTCGATGAAGTCCATGTGTTACACATGTGACGTGTATCATCTTGGGATAGAATATCCCAAGACCTCCCATGGCTTTACACATGTAAGGTGCAGCATCCGTGCAGGCCACGATAACATGATCGTAAAGAATGCCTGGTGGCCACAAACAAGAAAGTGCATCATTGAAAAATGCAGAGACTGTTGAGTGATTCACCTTAGGCAACACGGCCATATTTAGTAGATATGATTTGTCTCTCTCTTCTTCTTCTCCTAAAATTCCAAACACGAAGTTAGCTACATATCTTTGATCTACGTCCGTTGTTTCGTCTAGTGAGACCCAAATATATTTTCCAAGGGCGTTTTCCCAAGGTTTACCTAACGTTACATTGTAAAGCTCAGAAACGTAATTCTTCCTAATTGTTGATTCATCTGGGACAGGTTGTTTCGTATACACCTGCAGAAACTGAACTAAGTTCTTATTGTTTAGTTTAGCCAACGGTATATTTGCCGAGAGAAATGCTTTATACAGATCTTCATTGAATGCACTACGTGTTGGTCCAGGTTTAACTAAAGCGGTGGTTACAAGAGCCTGGTGTTTTTGTTTCAGGTTTACTTCTTTCAGTATATTGTGTTTCGTTGTTTGAAGATGTTGTTGAATTTCATAATTTTTAGTTGCGTTTACGACTGTTCTACAGTATTTGCAAAACAATACACTTCCGTCAGTTGAAAAGTCTTGAAACTCTCGTAAATACCCTTTCATTACCTCATTAACAGTTCTCCTTGGGCATCTTAAATACAGCAGCTATTTAACGTGCTATGAACCACAGCCTGTTTCAACTCAACGAAAGTAAGACTGACAAGAACTAATTGTGCATGAAAGGTAACTATTTACGGAATGAGGAAAAGATAACCTGCTTTACGGGAAATACCAAGAATTAGTGCCCACCTAATTGCATTGCAGGTAGACAAAGCTATGGCCGGATGTAGGGCTAGTGTTGCTAAATTTAAACACGATGCAAACCCAGCATTGCTCAACATTCCTTTTTCCCTGAAATGCCTGTCAAATAATCCAAAAGTGCCCTGCAGAAGCTGATGTCTACACTCAAGATTAAGAATGTTTTTGAAATATGCACTAACAGGAGGAAACCCCTAAATATGCACTGTTAAGTTAAAACTGTCTCAAATATGCAATTGCATATGCAATATGCAAAATGCATAATTATCCTAAGCCTGGTCATCACAATTAACCCCGGTTATCAGACAGATTGTACACACACCCAAAGTACACGGGGCTACATCACCGCGTTGTCGCAGCCCCTAAACTTAAGGACCAACCATCTTTAAGATTCCTGCCCTGTTTTTTCTGAATTGGCTCCCCATGTCTCTAAATTACATTTTGTGAGTATTTTGAATCTACCATATATTTTGTAAGTATTTCATGGTGTCCACAGGCAGGAAAAGTCAGGAATTTTGTTTTTGGTCAGGAAACGTCAGGAAAAAGTGTGAAAAACTGACGTGAGTCAGGAAAAAATGGTGAAAAGTATTAGAAAGTCAGGAATTTTATATTAGCCATACAGTATTTTGTGTTTTACAGCCTATTTTGATGTTACTAATTCAACTAATCTCTAAAGTTGAAAAGCAATAACTCACTGGACATTATGGTAAGTTTCCATTTTTGCAATACATCATAGTAAAAACCTCTTCTACCTATTTTTTGTACGCTTTTTTGGCGTTGGCGAAGGGATGTGGCGACCCCATCGCCCAGCACATTGCACTACGTGTCTGCAATCAGCCTCTATTGTGACTTGACATTTATAAACAAGAAATTTTAAATGCCAATCACTTGATATTTCCTATTTCCATACTGGCAATTTTTATATATATATATTTATTTGTTAGCTCAATAAACCTTTTTTCCGATGTTACGTTCACTTCAAGAGTCAGGTATTTTGTTGTAAAGTGGTCAGGAAAAGTCAGGAATAGTCAGGAAAATTGACATTGAAAATTCTGTGGACACCATGTATTTTGAATTTTGATTGCAATTTGTAAGTATTTCAAATCTACATTGCATTTTGAACCTAAATTACATTTTGTGCATATTTTTCAATCTAAATTCCTATTCTGAATATTTCCCTTCTAAATTACCTTTTGTGAATATTTTCCTTCTAAATTACCTTTTGTGAGTATTTTCCTTCTAAATTACCTTTTGTAAGTATTTTCCTTCTAAATTACCTTTTGTGAGTATTTCCCTTCTAAATTACCTTTTGTAAATATTTTCCTTCTAAATTACCTTTTGTGAGTATTTTCCTTCTAAATTACCTTTTGTAAGTATTTTCCTTCTAAATTACCTTTTGTGAGTATTTTGCTTCTAAATTACCTTTTGTAAGTATTTTCCTTCTAAATTACCTTTTGTAAGTATTTTGCTTCTAAATTACCTTTTGTAAGTATTTTGCTTCTAAATTACCTTTTGTAAGTATTTCCCTTCTAAATTACCTTTTGTAAGTATTTTCCTTCTAAATTACCTTTTGTGAGTATTTTCCTTCTAAATTACCTTTTGTGAGTATTTTGCTTCTAAATTACCTTTTGTGAGTATTTCCCTTCTAAATTACCTTTTGTAAGTATTTTCCTTCTAAATTACCTTTTGTGAGTATTTTCCTTCTAAATTACCTTTTGTGAGTATTTTGCTTCTAAATTACCTTTTGTAAGTATTTCCCTTCTAAATTACCTTTTGTAAGTATTTCCCTTCTAAATTACCTTTTGTAAGTATTTTCCTTCTAAATTACCTTTTGTGAGTATTTTCCTTCTAAATTACCTTTTGTGAGTATTTTGCTTCTAAATTACCTTTTGTAAGTATTTCCCTTCTAAATTACCTTTTGTAAGTATTTTCCTTCTAAATTACCTTTTGTGAGTATTTCCCTTCTAAATTACCTTTTGTAAGTATTTTCCTTCTAAATTACCTTTTGTGAGTATTTTGCTTCTAAATTACCTTTTGTAAGTATTTCCCTTCTAAATTACCTTTTGTAAGTATTTCCCTTCTAAATTACCTTTTGTAAGTATTTTCCTTCTAAATTACCTTTTGTAAGTATTTTCCTTCTAAATTACCTTTTGTGAGTATTTTGCTTCTAAATTACCTTTTGTGAGTATTTTCCTTCTAAATTACCTTTTGTAAGTATTTTCCTTCTAAATTACCTTTTGTGAGTATTTCCTTTCTAAATTACCCTTTGTAAGTATTTTCCTTCTAAATTACCTTTTGTGAGTATTTTCCTTCTAAATTACCTTTTGTAAGTATTTTCCTTCTAAATTACCTTTTGTAAGTATTTTCCTTCTAAATTACCTTTTGTGAGTATTTTCCTTCTAAATTACCTTTTGTAAGTATTTCCCTTCTAAATTACCTTTTGTAAGTATTTCCCTTCAAAATTACCTTTTGTAAGTATTTTCCTTCTAAATTACCTTTTGTGAGTATTTTCCTTCTAAATTACCTTTTGTGAGTATTTTGCTTCTAAATTACCTTTTGTAAGTATTTCCCTTCTAAATTACCTTTTGTAAGTATTTTTCTTCTAAATTACCTTTTGTAAGTATTTTCCTTCTAAATTACCTTTTGTGAGTATTTTCCTTCTAAAGTACCTTTTGTGAGTATTTCCCTTCTAAATTACCTTTTGTGAGTATTTCCCTTCTAAATTACCTTTTGTAAGTATTTTCCTTCTAAATTACCTTTTGTAAGTATTTTCCTTCTAAATTACCTTTTGTAAGTATTTTCCTTCTAAATTACCTTTTGTGAGTATTTTCCTTCTAAATTACCTTTTGTAAGTATTTCCCTTCTAAATTACCTTTTGTAAGTATTTTCCTTCTAAATTACCTTTTGTGAGTATTTTCCTTCTAAAGTACCTTTTGTGAGTATTTTCCTTCTAAATTACCTTTTGTGAGTATTTTCCTTCTAAATTACCTTTTGTAAGTATTTTGCTTCTAAATTACCTTTTGTGAGTATTTTCCTTCTAAATTACCTTTTGTAAGTATTTTCCTTCTAAATTACCTTTTGTGAGTATTTTGCTTCTAAATTACCTTTTGTGAGTATTTTCCTTCTAAATTACCTTTTGTAAGTATTTTCCTTCTAAATTACCTTTTGTAAGTATTTTCCTTCTAAATTACCTTTTGTGAGTATTTTCCTTCTAAATTACCTTTTGTGAGTATTTTCCTTCTAAATTACCTTTTGTGAGTATTTTGCTTCTAAATTACCTTTTGTAAGTATTTTGCTTCTAAATTACCTTTTGTAAGTATTTTTCTTCTAAATTACCTTTTGTAAGTATTTTCCTTCTAAATTACCTTTTGTGAGTATTTTCCTTTTTTTTCTAAATTACCTTTTGTGAGTATTTTGCTTCTAAATTACCTTTTGTGAGTATTTCCCTTCTAAATTACCTTTTGTGAGTATTTTGCTTCTAAATTACCTTTTGTAAGTATTTTCCTTCTAAATTACCTTTTGTGAGTATTTTCCTTCTAAATTACCTTTTGTGAGTATTTTGCTTCTAAATTACCTTTTGTGAGTATTTTCCTTCTAAATTACCTTTTGTAAGTATTTTCCTTCTAAATTACCTTTTGTGAGTATTTTGCTTCTAAATTACCTTTTGTGAGTATTTTCCTTCTAAATTACCTTTTGTAAGTATTTCCCTTCTAAATTACCTTTTGTAAGTATTTTCCTTCTAAATTACCTTTTGTGAGTATTTTCCTTCTAAATTACCTTTTGTAAGTATTTTCCTTTTAAATTACCTTTTGTGAGTATTTTCCTTCTAAATTACCTTTTGTGAGTATTTCCCTTCTAAATTACCTTTTGTAAGTATTTTCCTTCTAAATTACCTTTTGTGAGTATTTTGCTTCTAAATTACCTTTTGTAAGTATTTTCCTTCTAAATTACCTTTTGTAAGTATTTTCCTTCTAAATTACCTTTTGTGAGTATTTTCCTTCTAAATTACCTTTTGTAAGTATTTTCCTTCTAAATTACCTTTTGTAAGTATTTCCCTTCTAAATTACCTTTTGTGAGTATTTTCCTTCTAAATTACCTTTTGTAAGTATTTTCCTTCTAAATTACCTTTTGTGAGTATTTTCCTTCTAAATTACCTTTTGTGAGTATTTTCCTTCTAATTTACCTTTTGTAAGTATTTTCCTTCTAAATTACCTTTTGTGAGTATTTTCCTTCTAAATTACCTTTTGTAAGTATTTTCCTTCTAAATTACCTTTTGTAAGTATTTCCCTTCTAAATTACCTTTTGTGAGTATTTCCCTTCTAAATTACCTTTTGTAAGTATTTTGCTTCTAAATTACCTTTTGTGAGTATTTTCCTTCTAAATTACCTTTTGTAAGTATTTTCCTTCTAAATTACCTTTTGTGAGTATTTTGCTTCTAAATTACCTTTTGTAAGTATTTTCAGTCCAGCTTAAATTTTGTTATGGTTTCATTTCATTGTCATTTTGGCTATCACCTAGACCATTAGGGGCCGATAACCTAGATGTTAGGCCCCTTAAAACAACAATTATCGTCATCTATTCTGATTGTGTACTGCAACAAGTTTTACTTGCCTGCTGAGTTTAGGATTTTAGGCTAGTATGGAGATGATGCCCACACAAAAATATTAATTTTGATTTGACTCAAAATAAAAATTAATAAACGTGGCATTTTAAAATTGTTCACTATCTTCAGTTCCTTGCTGTTTCATAGCACTTTGTCCAATTCTGCTGGTGTACCGCCATTCCAGAAGATGGCGGATCTCTGTCTTGTACTCGTTTATCGTTATTTCAATTTCCTGGGCCCATTCGCTTAGTATGTTGAGTGCCTCCTGCAAGTCCTGTACAGAATATTGCCAAGCAAAATACAAACAAAACAAAACTAGGTACAAAGAGTTCAAAACATAAACAATAATAATAAAGTTATAAGCTGTTAATCACTGAATATTTTCTAAATTATAATAATATTTATGTAACCATAAGTCAATATACGAAGTACGTCCAGAAAGTAAGTTCCGTTTGGTAATAACATTAAATTGTGTACAGATACAGAAAAATTATTTATTGCACAACATTCTACAACCCTTAAACCACTTTTCCACATAACTGCCGAAATGTTCCAGGCATTTGTCGTAGCGTGGCACAAGTTTTTGTATACCTTCTTCATAGACGTGTGCAGCCTGCGTCTTCAACTAGTTGTACGTTCCGCTGCGGCACAGTTCCGCATATGCGCGGTAGACGCTCTGTATCAAGGAGAAGAAACGTGTGCCATTTGGAGAGCGCTGTCAGCCACGTACGCGTTGTTGTGCATGTTTACTCGTACAATGTCGGTGTTGATTGAAAATCCCGCCGCTTGTGAAATCAGATCTGTGATTCGTTTTGTGAATGCTAGGAAAGTGAAACCAATTGAATTTTATCGGAAAATTTGCGAAGTGTATGGACACAATGCGATGAGTGATTCAATGGTGAGAAGATGGGTCCGACAGTTCAATGAAGGACGTAGTGAAGTGCACGATGAAGAACGAAGTGGGCGTCCATCTTTGGTTACAGAAGAACTGGTTCACGCGATTGATGACAAGATCCGGGAAAACCGCAGGTTTACAATTAGTGCTCTCGCTATGGAATTTCCCCAAATCTCACGATCACTAATTCATGAAATTGTTACCGAAAAACTGAACTTTCGTAAACTTTGCCGACGTTGGGTACCAAAGATTCTTACGGAGCAACACAAAACAAAACGGATGGGTAGTGCACTTCAGTTTTTGACCCGTTACAATGAAGGCGGCGAAGAATTTCTGACACAGATAGTCACAGGAGATGAAACTTGGGTTTCTTACGACACCCCTGAAAGTAAGCGGCAATCAATGGAATGGAGGCACACTTCATCCCCAGCAAAGGTTAAGCCGAAACAAATCTTGACACCTCGGAAAATGATGTGCACAGTGTTCCGGGACTGGAAAGGTATCTTACTCATTGATTTCTTACCGCGTGGTCAAACAATCAATGCAGATGCTTACTGTGAGACACTTAGGAAATTGCGCCGCGCAATACAGAATAAGCGCCGAGGGTTGCTGTCAAAAGGTGTTGTTTTTGTTCACGACAACGCATGACCACACCCTGCAAATGTGACGAAAAACCTCCTGCAGGGATTTGGCCGGGACGTGTTTGACCTCACTCCGTACAGCCCTGACCTCGCTCCTAGCGACTTTCATCTGTTCACACATCTCAAGTCTTTCCTTGGCGGTCAACACTTCAACAATGACGACGAGCTGAAAGAAGATGTTTCTAACTGGTTGAAGACACAGGCGGCAAACTTCTATGAAGGAGGTATCCAAAAACTTGTGCCACGCTATGAAAAATGCCTGCAAAAGTTCGGCAGTTATGTGGAAATGTAGTTTAAGAGGTGTAGAATGTTGTGCAATAAATGATTTTTCTGTATCTGTACACAATTTAATTTTATTAGCAAACGGAACTTACTTTCTGGACGTGCCTCATATATTGTACTTGTACTGGTTACAGTCACATTGTGGACATGTAAATGTGCAACAACATACACTTAATATACATTTTGCCATAACAGAGGATTCTAAAAATATTCTTGTTCCGAAAGCTCACAAATTAAAATAACATAAAAAAGCGGATCTGTTACAAAATGTGTTAAGAAAAACATGAAACAGTTAGGTAGAGAAATAATGGAACTATCAGTTATAACCTAACTATTTCAACTTATCTAGTTTCACATCTACGTCTCTTTTATTCCACGCTGTTTTTATCAAGACTTTTTCATGTTTTTATTAACACATTTTGAGACGGATCTGTTTTATTTTTATTTTTATTTAATTTGTGAGCTTTTGGAACAAGAATATTTTTAGAATCCTCTGTTATGGCAAAATTTATATTAAGTGTATGTTGTTGCACATTTACATGTCCTAAATTACGCCGAGGAAGGTCACAAACCCGTACGGTATTGACTTATGGTTAAATGTTATAAAAAAAAAAAACTTTGTGATTTCTAAGATTGGGTGTGCCTGCAATTCTTTCACAGAATAGAAATAGTGTCCCTTTAAATCTTGCCTTATAATTAAAATAACACTGCTATAGCCCCATTACCAATGTGGACGAAGGCAGGACCAACGCATTGATCTGTTTCTAGTACGCCTGCCAGACTCTAGTGGAGCGTCTGGAACCGTTCAGGAAAGCCAATCCCAAAGGCAAGTGGGAGGACTGGGTGAAGGCAGCGTACTTTGAGCGGATCAGCCTGTCTGCTACTGGCTTCTACCGGTGAGTATATCACAGCACAGTCTTTTGACTGGTTTGATGCAGCCCTCCATGCCTCCCTGTCCTGTCCACATGACTACCACACCTCACATCCGAGACAATCTGTTTAACATATTCTAACCTAGGTCTACCCCTACAGTTCTTGTCCTCGACACGTCCTTCTTTAACACTTACCCTGCTGATGCTTCAAATGTTGCTCCTCATCCCTGTGTTGGCTGATTTCCAGAATTGATGGCTATGTTCAGAATGGCACAAACTGAATGTGGTTTGAGTTGCAAATAAATTGAAAAGTCCGTTTGATTTCCGAACCCTTACACTACACATTTAATAAAAATGCAGTAAACAGCTGATGGCCGCGCTCTCTTCCTGGAACGAGCGGGCGCGGTGCGCTGGCAGAAGTGGAAGGGAGAACTGTCTCTTCGGTTGCGTGAGATTCAGAATCTGTAATGCGAATTATAACCCCAAATATATATACTGTACTAGTCATAGAATAAACTCGACGTTTTTGCGAGAGAAAAATCTGTCCACAAAGAATAAAAACAAAGGAAAGGAAAACAGATTTGACTTACTTGAACTTGCATCGCTTGCCTTCCAACAGATCGATATTCTTCCGCTGAACAGTGACGTGGTGCTATCTAGCGATAGTATGTGCAACTTCATGCTTACTGGCACCCACACGCGAGTGCTACAGCTGTAATATTACGTTCGTCTCCAACACAAAGCACGAGAAATCGATCAACGTAATATTACGGCGCCCGCGCTCTAAGTGTTAACTAAGTTTGCTATTCCCGGGTGTCTTAGTATGTGTCCTACCAACCTATCTCTTTGGTGGCGTAGTTGGTAGCATGCTGAACTGTTGTGCCCAAGATCGCGGGTTCAAACCCAGCCGAAGTCGTAGGATTTTTTAAGAGCGTTAAAATCCTTCAGTATGCCTTCCTTTGGAGGGGAAGTAAAGCCAGCGTTCCCATGTCATAGATTTATGGCATGTAAAAGATCCTTCCACTAACTAAACTTGTGTAAAGCTAAATGTCTAAGTTAGATTTCGTTGAAACGCTCTTATCAATGTTCCAACGTTCACCACTAGGTGTCAGTGACATGTGGTAGCGAAAGTTGGAACTACTTGAAATTGAACGGAACTTGTAGCTCACCCTATGGGTGTCCGCTAGAAGCAGCTACAGCCTTGGACACTCCCGGCACTAAAAGCCATCCAATAAATAAATAAATAAATAAATAATCCCCCCGGAAATTAAATTGCAGGAACTCCCCTGAAGACCATTTGAGTACATGTGTGTAAAATGTAACCCAAAGTAATATGTAATACATGGAACCAATAGGAGATGGAGGAATATGTTAAATTGATTTAGGGTCTTGATGTAGAATGGCACTAGAATGGTACATAACTCAACACAGAGGTGTTTGTTCATCTGGAAATCGTCGTCGTCGGCCAACACTCGTATCCGAGTGCATGTTTCTTTCCTGGATTACTAATTTGTATTCACTCGATGGTGATGTCGCTGGTGACTCAACGGACCAATTCTGGCATAGAACATACGGCCGCACACAATACAGATGATGGAAGGTGGAGGACGTGGCACTATCCGGCGCAGCTTTCTCCTCTGACGAGTTTCCATTTCCTGCCTTCGGCGTTCTTCTTCAAAATCTGAAACAGCAGCTGAGGTGGCTGCACGCCAAGTGTATGCCAATTATCAGGATCAATGGCTACACTCCTCAAGGTTTGCTTAAGCTGATCTTTGTAACGCTTCCGAGGTGCTCCTAGAGGTCTCTTGCCCGTGCTGAGCTCGCTGTACAGGATTTTCCGTGGGAGTCTGTCGTCATTCATGAATTGGACATGACCGATCCATCTAAGGCTGTGACTAATGATGATGGCCTCCATGCTCTTCATCTCTGCTCTCTCGAGAACCACAACTTCGTTATATAGTCATCCCATTTGATGTGCATAATGGAACGGAGTTTCTGCAGGTGAAAACATTCCAGTTAAAAGGTTAATTGTTGCAACAGGTTCAGGGGACATCAATTCCTAGCAGCTTGGTAACAGTGCAGATTATATTATCTGAAAGGCAATGTTCAAGGAATGATTTCAGCTGTCACTGGCAGTGTATTTCACACAAGAAGTTATATGGATGGTCCTCCATCGACCACGTGGGCGCTTAACCTTTTCGCTGCTGAATTGTTACAGTGTTAGCGCACCCTCTGTGCTGGATTCTTTTAGGCAACCACTTTCACACAGAAATTCACCAATTTGAACATAAAATACAAGTGGTAACAGAAAATAATTTAAAGTAATTTACTCACCAGTGTGTTCATAAAGTATTGGCCACGGTTGATGTTTGGGATCCAGGGTTCGATTCCACATGAGTTGGTGAAATTTTGTCCAGTAGAAAAAAAAATGTAATTTACACCGTAGACTATGCTCACTAAATGCACGCACTATATACATCCCATACACACACACACTTCCCAACAGAAACATTAAATTAACACACGATATCACTAAAGAAACACCCGAATCCAATATTACCTCAAAGCAGAAATATCTAAAATAATTCTAACACATACATTATCCTATACCTAAACTTTCGCGAAAAAAAATAAAATAATAGCCTGCCTTCAACTAAACAGGCTATACAATTTATCTATACTAATAATTGAACACTAAATATGTGCAAAGATAAAGTTTACGCTTCTAAACATTCTAATAATTGGTATCAAGCCATTTCCTGAGCCTGGAATGTTGACTGGGTGGCTTAGCGTCAACAGTCTGTTTATGAAACTTGTTTGTTTCGTCCGCTACCTTTGTCAACACCTCTTCATTGACAAATAACTCGAAATAATCTACTTCGTGGGATTCAGGGGTCAAATTAGTATTTGACATACCTGGGTTTGGCACTTGGAATGCATGCACGTTTGGCGCGAACTCGTCCTCGGACCACGTGGGTAGGCCTAGGTCAGGTTCATTTCTTCCCCTCTCTATCGGAATATCTTCAACATTATCACTATCACTGTCACTTCCAAACAGTTCCCTAATATCCCCATCGTCACTTCCGACACTATCTAAATCCACATCAGACTCAATCTCCTCTAAAAGCGTGAGAATTTGCTCCGGACGCATAATGCGCGCGCTAGATGCAGCCATTACTCATACACGATGTTTATAACTGTGTGACGAAAGAAAAACATTTTTCCCGCAACGTTACAAGTGTGTATTTAAGGAACTAAGTGGTTGAAAATGTAGCTAACAGATGGCGTAAGAATACACGACATTTACAAAGCATATCGAGTATACTCGATCGCAGCACTGATGGCACAAAGTTCTGATCGAGTATACTCGATCGCAGCACTGACGGACCGCTTGAGGCAGATCGAGTATACTCGACCGCAGCAGTGAAGCGGTTAAAGAAACGATGGATAGAATCAGTGAAGACCTACTGTTATGTGGCCGCAAACCTGAAGATGCTTCAACCACCGGGTTCCCTTGGCGGATTACTCGCTTGGTGTGTTGGGGGGGGGGGTTGCCCGTGAGGGACCGAGAGATGCAAAACGGGGTGCGAGAAGGTGTTCGGGAAAGCAGTTAGTGAACTAGCGGGCGGCGAGAATCGTCCTTGCCCGTGAAGAGAAATGCTGACTGGGCAGGTGTGGCTCGAAGCGACGCGGTTGTGACAGAGAGTAGGAAGTATTACAGCAGACTGCTGCTGACTGTAAGTAAACAATGGAGCAAGGTGAACAACAGATTTGCTGGGTGTATTGAGGGTGGGAGAAAGGGAGCAAATAGTGCGCACTAACCCAACTCTGGTGTGGATGTTGTGTAGAATCTGAAGCAAGAGACATCAAGCAACTGACCATGTTGTTCCGTTCTCTCTGCAATTTATTCGTTTGTTCGTGTTATGCCGGCGAGTCAGCTTGATCTTCCTGTATTGTGCTGGCCCACATCGTGTGTGATGATAATTGCTTCACACGTGTGGCCATAGTGTTGTGCAGTTCCTGTATCACTTATGGGATTTGGGGAGTTTTCGTAGTATGAAGCCCTGGTTAAGGGTTGGGCTTCAACATCAGGGAGAAGTGGCGAACAACAACCAACCAAGTGGACTCTGTGCCAGCATGAGAAATACACTAGGAAAGAAGAAGTTATATGGATTATTTATCTTATGATGAATATACGAGGGCTATTCAGGTACACTGAAAATCGCTGATAATTCTACTACCTTTACTGATAGTCAAGAAATCTTGGAACGCTGGAAGGAGCACTTCTCCAATCTCCTAAATCGTCCATCAGAAGCTGCTGAAGACTTCCTCTGTGATGTGCCGCAACAACCTGAACAACTGTGGTTGGCAGTACCTCCTACTTATCATGAATTCAGTGCAGCTCTCACCCAATTGAAACCCAGAAAAGCACCTGGCCCAGATAACATCCCTCTGGAACTAATTCAAGCCGGAGGTCATTCCCTCAAAACAAGAATTTTCATCCTTATCCTCAGAATTTGGGAATCAAGAAAGGTACCTGGAGACCTAAAGAATGCCACTATCGTCACTATCTTTAAAAAGGGTGATCGCAGTGTTTGTGGCAACTACCGTGGTATATCACTGCTATCAATTGTGGGGAAGATTCTTACAAGAATTCTACTTAACCGCCTCAAGGTTATCTCTGAGAGGATCCTCCCAGAGTCACAATGCGGATTTAGAACTTCCAGAAGCACAATTGACTTGATTTTCTGTGTGAGACAGCTACAAGAAAAATGTAGAGAACAACAGAATCCACTCTTCTTAGTCTTTTATGACTTGGAAAAGGCATTTGATTCGGTTCCAAGACCAGCCATGTGGGCAGTGCTGAAGCGGTTTGGTTGCCCTCAGCGTTTTGTAGATCTAATCAAAGCTCTCCATGATGGCATGACAGGTCAGGTTTGCCATCAGAATAAGATGTCCGATGAATTTCCCATTACCCATGGACTGAAACAAGGATGTGTACTGGCTCCAACGCTTTTTGCGCTGTACTTGGCTGCAATGCTTTATGATTCACCCACAAACATCCCAGGTGTGGAGATCAAGTATCGTTTTGATGGAGGGCTTTTCAACCTAACTCGTCTCCGCTCCTTGAGGAAAACTCAGGTTACTAAGGTTACTAACATGTTGTATGCAGATGATGCTGCGTCACCAACTCTCACACCAGAAGAGCTGCAAGAGTCAGTTAACTGGTACAAAAGTGCATGTGATCGCTTTGGTCTTACCATAAATGTCAATAAGACTAAAGTCTTGGCACAACCTTCACCAGGCACACCTCTTCCTCAGTTCAATATCTCCATTTCAAATTTGCCTTTAGAACAGGTTGACCACTTCTCGTACCTGGGCAGTACCATTTCTGTGAGCTGTACCTGTGAGCAGGATGTGGATAAGAGAATTGGCGCAGCCCATGCAGCATATGGACGATTAGCGCACCGGGTCTTCATGAATAAAGATCTATCCATGAGTACAAAGCTTATGGTGTACAAAGCAGTAGTCATTTCTACATTGTTGTATGGCTGTGAAACGTGGACCCTTTACCGACGTGATCTTAGGAAGCTTGAGCGTTTCCACCTACAAAAACTTCGATCAATCCTGAGGATTAAATGGGAAGACCGCATTACCAATATTGCTGTTCTGGAAAAGGCTCAAATCAACAGCATAGAATCATCCATAATAGGTCACCAATTTAGATGGATTGGTCATGTCCATCGGATGGATGATGTGAGATTACCTCGTCAAATGCTATATGGTGAGTTATGCTATGGCACCAGACCTCATGGTGGTCCTAAGAGGCGCTACAAGGACCAATTTAAGCAGACCCTGAAATTGACAGGTCTTGATTCACAAACCTGGGACATGCTGGCTGAAAACCGCTCAACTTGGCGCCGTACCATCTCGGATACTGTAAAGGCGTTTGAAAGGGATCGACGCATACATGAAGAGGCCAAGCGTCAAGCTAGGAAACTTCGAGCAGCCCAACCACGTCCTCCTCCAGCAATACTATGCGACTTGTGTGGTCGCTTGTTCCATGCCAGGATTGGACTCTTTAGTCACCTTAAACACATCCACAAACTGGACTGAAGGAAGAAGATTTATACTCG
Organism: Meconema thalassinum; assembly: GCA_946902985.2. Classification (NCBI taxonomy): domain Eukaryota; kingdom Metazoa; phylum Arthropoda; class Insecta; order Orthoptera; family Tettigoniidae; genus Meconema; species Meconema thalassinum. Next base: position 13,280,946 of record OX336399.1, on the reverse strand, counting down.
GATTCGAGTTAAAGCCGATGATGATGATTCCAAAACTAAGGTCCTGTTAAAAAAAAAAAAAAATGTTTCCAAAACAATTGTTTTATTGACATTCCTTGCGTCTTTCTCTATTTTTCTACATAATTTCCATACTTATTTACACATTTGTCACATCGTTCCACAAGCTTTTGAATGCCCAAGTCGTAGAACTCGGCCGCCTGCGAAGCTAACCAGTCTTTTAACAGCTTCTTTCACTTCATCATCTGTGTCAAAGCGCTTGCCGCCAAGAAACTCCTTTAGGTAGCGGAACAGGTGGAAATCACTTGGCGCCAAGTCCGGACTGTACGGTGGGTAGTCCATCTGCTCCCATCCAAATTTCTTGATTAGAGTTTGCGTGTCATTCGCAGTATGGGGTCTGGCATTGTCATGCAACAACACCACTCCAGACGACAAAAGACCACGTCACATTGTGGATTGCACGTCGAAGTTTAGTCAGGGTAGCGCAGTAGGCGGCTTTATTGATCGTTGTCCCTGAAATAGTGAATCGTCGATCTTCACGAATTTTGTCGTCAACCGCATGAACCAACTCGTCTGAAATCACTGATGGTCTGCCAGAGCGGGGTACATCGTGCACATTTTCCCGTCCTTCATTAAAGGCTCGCACCCACTTGTGCACTTTACTGTCACTCATTATGTTAGGACCGTACACTTCAGTAATCTGCCGATGAATTTCTGCCGCAGAAATGTTTCTTGCAGACAGAAACCGTATCACTGCCCTTACTTCACAATCGGCGGGCTAATTAATTGTCTTAAACATTGTGAACAGACACTATCAACAGCACACAGCAATAGTAACAACGCTACTGGCGGCTTTTGCCAGGAGTCGGCGCGCATGTGTGTTTTGCCCTTGGCGCCGCTTTCAAATATTTACGGCGAATCGGACCTTACTTTTGGAATTACCCTCGTATAATACAATATATACAAAAGATAAAAATGTGCACATACATGTTCCTAAAATCTCATAGTTCTGACCCATTCAACTGATGCTCGATGAACATCCATCACCGTTCCATGGAAAGCTCTGAGAGGGCAGTCAGCGACAATGTGATGGCACCACAGTCACAAACTGCAGAGTTAGACCAGCCCCATTTATGCAGTGAATACGCACATTTGCCTTGTCCTGTGCGAATCCGATTTAAGATCCTCCATTGGCGTCTGGGAAGATCAAATCCATGTAACCGTTCAAAAGGGTTTCCAACTAGGTGTTTGTTGGTTACAGTGCTCTCTCGGTAATCCGACAGATATCGGACCAGAGCACTGCTCCCACTGGATTTTCCACGAGTTATTTACATTAAGGGAGGATCCTTCAAGGTTAATTGCTGTGACCATGGTAATTTCCTTGACTTCAAACTTTGGTATACTATTTGTGTAATATCTTGATGAATGGACAAATAGGGATTCTGCTGGATTTTCTTCCATGTTTTTAAGAGTGCCTCTGATCTTCTCAAGGCTGGAGGAGGAATGTTGCAGAGGACAGGCAGCCAAAGTGTGTTCGTGCTGTAAATATAAGGTGCGTTCAAAAAGTAACGAGCCGGAGGCTGTAATGCGCAAACCGGTGACTACATCGGCTAATCGTGGCGTGTGTAACGAGGTGTGGTTCCGACCATAGCGTGGAAGGTCACAGCCTGTCGCTAGAGGGCACGTGTGCACGTCACGTGACGATACAAAGCAAGCAGCAGCATGTATCAATCGTCCAACCAAGACCAAGACAGTAGGCCATTCGACATGCTTCGTAGTGTGGTTGAAGACTGGGGCACCCATTTGGCACACACTTTGCGCAAGTGCAGTCGTTCCTTCATGATGGTGGGCACACTTCCGACGCTCAATCCGACCACGGCTATGGCGTTCACTGTCACTCAGTGGTCCTGGGTAATGAGTGTATCAACCAGCTGGACATTGTCATCGGTAATGCAGGGGGGTGCCCCAGACCGGGCATCATCGGCTAACGACACCCGTCCTTCCCTAAAGCGCTTGTGCTTGACCCCTGCAAGGGACATGCAGTGTTCGCCGTACACTTGTGACATTCGGCGATGAATGTCCGTTCCCCCTACTCCTTTCGCTGTCAGAAACCGAACAACACCTCTTTGCTCTTCGTTTCACGCCTCCATGTCACTGTTTGCAATGCGACTGGTAGCGTTGGCCGATTGATGAATGCTGCTGCTCGCTTTGTATCGTCACGTGACTTGCACGCGTGCCCTCTAGCGACGGGCTGTGACCTTCCACGCTCTCGTCCGAACCACACCTCGTTACACACGCCACGATTAGCCGATGTCGTCACCGGTTTGCGCATTACAGCCTCCGGCTCTTTACTTTTTGAACGCACCTGATATATGCTTTGCTTGGTTGAGCTGGACATCTATTTTCTTTGTGTGAGCGCTATTAATCCCGGTTGAACAGCAGTTTTCTGCAACAGAATTCTTCTTCTTCATGTGCCATCTCCTCTAAGAAGGTTTTTGTATCTAGCAGCACTGAAAATTTCACTGGAACTACATTTGAACCATTTTTTTTAGGTTGTCCAACCAAGAGATCCTTCTTCTTCCTCGACTCCTTCTGCCCTCAACCTTGCCTTGAATACCTGTCTCCTCTCATTATATGACCCAAGTGTTGCAACTTCGTAATTTTAACACAGGTAATGATCTCCTTATGTTTACCTATCCTACGCAATATCTCAAGATTTGTGATTCTATCCATCCAGCTTACTCGTAAGATCCTTCGATATGTCCACATCTCAAACGCCTCTAGTCGGTTAATCATATCTTGTTTGAGTGTCCAAGCTTCCACACCGTAGAACAGTACCGAGAACACATAACATTTTAGCAACCTTAGTTTTAAATTTAAACTAAGGTCTCTATTGCATAATAAATTGCTCATTTGATTGAATGCACTTGTGGCTTGTCCTATCCTCGCCTTAATTTTTCGAGAGCAATCATTGGTATCATTAACTATGGTTCCTAAATATCTGTATTTCTGATCTCTTTGAACTGCTTCACCTTTGATTATCAAATTTCCTGGATTATTCTCTTTCGAAATTACTTTGAAACTGGTTTTCTTAACATTTAGAGTTAAACCACTTTTCTTGCTGGCTTCTACCACTCTATCTGTCAACAGTTGTAGATCTTCAAGGCATCCAGCAATTAGTAGAGTATTGTTAGGGCCCCTTTAGGGACCCTACACACCCCCGGGAGGGATGTTTGCATACGCCCTCGAATCTACTACACGCCAGACAGCTATACATCTATAATCACCCCTAAACATGTCTACGCATCTGCCCAACACTCCACACCCTGTCACCCCAGAACTACCCTCAGGCTGGAACCAACAACAACAGCCGCCACACACTTCTATTACACCAAGCCGGCAGAGTTATGAAATGGCTCTTGCCCAAGCTTGACATACATCCACACATACACTGAGGCTGCTACAGAAACAAGTATTCAACAACATTGCAGAGTCAGCACTGGAGGAACATTTATTAGGACCCCCATTCTGGGAGAGGGGATCCGTCTACGCCGGAGGCTCTGTCCGACTGCATCACGACAACATACCTCTGGTAAGTGTTTCTCAGATTCCTCACACTCACAAGTTGTACTCCTTCCTTTTGACACCTTGATTGATTGATTGATTTTACCAGTTACACTTTGCTACACTGCCCCTGAATAGAGGGAAACATTTAGAACACTTTTAGGTCCAATAAACAAGTGACCACCTTTACTTCAGATCCTTTGTAGCCTTTATTCATTAACACTGTTTTTACCGCTTAGCTCCCCACCTTACACCTTGACCTGCCAGTGCATTCATTGTTTATAAAACCGCTGTGACAGCATCAGACACCTTTTCATTGCCAGTAGCCTTGGTTCTTGGTCACGCGCCCGCAGAGCATAACGTTGCACGGTCACCGGATACTTGGATTATTCATAGCAGTACTTGCTCTGCAAACTGACAGCTCCCACTTTAAAAGTGCGCCCCTTTGATTTACAACCCTGATCGCATAGAGCTCCTCCCGATCATTCAACACGCTCTCCAACACTCATTCGGAGTTTCAGCACCTTCGTTGAAACTCACCCTGATTAAACACCACACTCTACACTCACCCCCATACTCCCAGTTCGGCCAACCCCCGTTAAAGGCCAGAACAGTATAGTCCGCAACAGGGCTAAAGCAGTGGTTCTTGGGATGTGAGCGCTTGCTCTCCATGATGTGCCAGTTATATGGATGGTACACTTCAACTATCAGCAAGGGACTATGTATTAAATCAGGTGAGTATTAATAGTATTTGTTTTGTTTTGCAGGACACCAGATTTGGGCTATGACTGGGAGACCAACAGTGGGAACCCTTTCAGCTACTTCACGTATGGAGCAGCCTGTGCCGAGGTGGAGATCGACTGTCTGACGGGAGACCACCAGGTAACTAACGATAGGGGAAATGGGGCGCTGAACCTCCGCCCACACCTGCCTGCCGTGGTGTTCATCCGGTATCCATGTTCCAGGTGCTGAGTACCGACATTGTGATGGACCTAGGAGATAGCTTGAACCCAGCCATCGATGTGGGACAAATCGAGGGAGCGTTCATGCAGGGTTATGGACTCTTCACGCTTGAGGAGATGGTGGTGTCCCCGACGGGAACTTTTTTCACTCGTGGTCCTGGCATGTACAAGATCCCGGGCTTCGCAGACATTCCTGCCAACTTCAACGTGTCTCTGCTCAAGGGAGCATCCAATCCCCGAGCGGTGTACTCCTCCAAGGTAAGTCCTCTAATCGCTATGTGAGCATTGTCGGTTGTCAAGCAGATGTTAAACTACTGTACTTCCCAAACCTGCAACATAAGACCCTCACCTCTATGTACACATATGATACAAGTGTTAGACACACTTCTGTAGAATGTATGTATGTGACTTTCGTCTTAATTACAATTTATGGTCTATATTGAATCTTGTTCATTTCCCGTTTCCAGTTCCCTGGGTCGGGTTGCGAATCAAGGACCTCCACAGTTGTCTATCCCTCCACCATTCATTTCCTTCTTTCAATACTTCCTTTTCTTTTATTCCTCTTTTCTCTATGATTTCCTTCACCAGTTTGTTTGTCCTAGCTCGGTCTTCACACTACTTACACACTTTTCATACATGGCTTGAAATCTATAATTACTAATTAAGGTTTCCACTTTTCAATACAAATTTTGGTTCTTTGTCTTGTTGTGGTTTCTTCAGTTTACTAAAATAATTGGTTATTTTATGCATTGTAAAGGCACGTACACGTACACCAACACACAATTAGCAAAATGTATGCACTTGGATTCCAAACCACTACACGATTAAACAGAAGAAAACCGTAAAACGGTGACAGGCCGTCGAATGTTCCGACTGCACTGACATTGACGGCTAAGTGAAATCTGAACTCTTGTGGGGTCAGCTAGCACCTTGCTTACGGCTAGAGGTACAGTCCAGTCAAAGACCAAGTTGACCTTGTAACATATGGTTACAATGTTCTTTGAGTCACTAGTCTCTTAGAAAAAGTTTGGGATTATAACATGGCTTCCTTGATATAATTCAGTAGTGAGGTAGGGGAGGCCATGCTTATATTTTAAAATCTCTATGTATTTTATATTTCCATTTACGATGCTGTTTTGTTTTTATATATCTTTGGTTATTATTTTAGAGTCCATACTGCAAGATTTAGTTATTAGTGTATCTGTTGTGTTTTTCTGTGGAGATTATTGTTCTTGGTGAGATTTAATGGGAGTGTTATAAAAAAAATATGTAGTAAGTTGCTTATAAGGATGGAAGTTAGAAAAGGTTTTTCTGAAGCTAGTCGTTCTTTGGTGATAAGTGTGGGTGAAGATAAAAAATACATGGAATATAATAATTATTCATCTCCCTCTTATGCTAAATAACAACAGTAACAACCTTGACTTACAATTAATATTCCACAGTTCCAAAAATTATGTTATATCGCCTAGAATCAAAACCCGCCAAATCCATATGTTATGAAAATTTAGAGAAGCATTGTTTCTTACAGCTTTTGCTGTGCTGAATTCATTAAAACTATTATTTTGTCACAAAACCCGCCACATCCTACTGTAAAACGAAATCAAAGTTGAGGCTTAGTTGCAATATCCGCCAAGTCCAAAGACAGTTTCGCCATTTTTGGTTACAAAATCCGCCACATCCACGTCAGCCAATAGGAGCACCCAGTTCCGCCATCTTACCTTCCATGATGCTTTGCGAAGTGTTTACTCTTCGCCTACCAGCATTAGTGAGAGAACGTACCCCAGCCTGACGTGATCAGAATGGTTTATGTTGTTATACTTTCCAATAATAATAATTTGTTTTGGATAATTTTGACAAAGAACAAGAAGAACAATAACATTTTGGTCCGGGGTGAAGTTTTCCACAGACTGACATTTGCGAACAAAAATGTGTCACGAAACCTGATTTTGATATGACTCACCTACGGCCAGAAGACATAAACAGAGTGAAAGATGTTTCAAGACTGTTTTCGAAGCATTTTGGAGAAAGATGGAGGGAAAATGAAGTGCTGCAGCTTTATTGCAATCTGGAAAGTCGTAGCAAACACGAAGGGAATGATGAACATTGTGAAACTATTATTGAGGATGAGGCAGAAACAGACATTGTGTAGCTAGAACTTCCAGTAAAGAATGTGATTTAATAGTTGAATGACGATAGTTTTGTCTCTAAGAACCTGGGCCATATGAATTGAACATGAATTTAATTTGATGTTTTCCTTATTATTATTATTCAGTACTGTACAGTATTATCACCCTTTCACGAATTGATTGCCGGCGGTGGAGATGGGAAATATTCTTTATCTACTTGCGTCACACATCAGCCTGCTTCGTTGACAGGTACTGTTACGCGAGTAGGATATGACTCAGCTCCAGTACCCTCAGATATCGTTTAACTGCCCACAGCCACACTCAGCGGCTATCGAATCTTGAATGGGTAATATTAGTTTTTTTTCTTTTCTTTTCTGTTTATTCTTACTAGCCAGTGATCTTTGTGCTAATGAAGCACAAAATTGATATGATTTTTTATTTTATAACCTAAATTTAGTTAACTTTCTTTCAAAATATTAATTTCTTAGTAAAGCTTACGAAGTTTCTACAATCTCTTCACAACTTCAAATTTATTAGGGCTCTTTGGTATCAAAACCTGCCAAATCCAAATCTTGGTAACAAACCCCGACAAATCCGAATTATTGCTTTATATTTTTCTCAATAAATTTTTAACTATCTCTGGGATCATCTTCGTACTTTGTCACTGTTTTTAATAAATATTAATTCATTTTTTGGTGAAAAAAGTATTTCATTTTGGGCATTGGTTTGTTTGTGGCAGTTTTTGCCACTTTGCCAAAAAAGTGATGGCATGGATTTGGAGGGTTTTGATTCTAGGCACCTCATATATTCGACATTTCCCCCGATCAGAGGTTTCGGTACGGCGTACCGGTGCGTACCGTCACAAATCTAGCCCTGGTGTCAGTAGATAAGAAATCACTCCAAATCTCTGCTGATAATGCTCTTGCAGTAGTTCCTGATTTGTCGGCGTAGATGGGAGTGACAAGCGTATGCACAGGTCTTCCAAGAACATGTGTTCTCTGCACAATTCATATACCAGTTGAGACAATATTCATCTTGAGACTCACAACACCCTTTTCATAAACGTAGCCTTGAGCTTTTCGATGACTTTCATATTCGATTTTGTAAGATGTGCCCAAATCAGATGAAGGCCATATTGGTTGTACTGTTGAATGAAAACTCTCAAGTTTGAGAGTGTTGAGAAAACAACAGCTGTGTGGAACCTTTGATGTCCTTATCCACTCAGAAAATAAGAATGTCTAAAGTTTTGTGGAAGAAAGGAGTGTCAAGTGATTGTATGATTTCAGGCAGTGGGAGAACCTCCGCTGTTCTTGGCTTCGTCCGTCTTCTTTGCCATCAAGGAAGCCATCATTGCAGCTCGCCAAGAGGTAGGACTAGGAAGAGTGTTCCATCTAGACTCGCCCGCTACAGCGGCTCGCATCCGCATGGCCTGCGCAGACCCCATCACCGCCAAGGTACGGAACCACTTTTCACTTACATGTGGATATCTTAGAGTACTGGCTGGAGCAGTTAACATCAATGTTAAACCTATAAGAGTTCTACTGTTCCACAATGTTATTCATAATGGTCCGTATTGACGTAATTAATCAAAGAAAAGATTTATATGTCCGCCTTTTCAATACACGTTTTATAACTACAGGACATGCTTCGGAGGTGCTCCTTCTTCAGTCTGTCATTATTAAGCATTAGTCTTGCGCATAATAGTTCGCGGCTGGGAGCGATCACTTTAGTTCGCAGCTCCTTAGCGAACTAGTTCGCTCTTCTAGTTCATTAGTTCCCATCTCGAAGACAGATCGTTCGCTCGCCTTGCTACTGCCACGCACGCGCTCCTTGTTTTTTATAGCAGTCTGTCACCACTCATTACTCGTCAGGCACTGGTGCGCATAGTAGTTCGCGGCTGGGAGCGATCAGTTTAGTTCGCACTTTCGCAGCTCCTTATCGAACTAGGTCGCTCTTCTAGTTTGTTAGTTCCCATCACGAGTTCCCTGAAAGACAGATCGTTCGCTCGCCTTGCTACTGCTACAGCACGCGCTCTTTTGCTTGTTATAGCAGTTTCTTTATAACAAAAATATGAGTATTGAAACATTAGTGAAATTCCTTATTCTTTCCTTATTTCCTTTTATTCCTTGTAGGAACATAGGGCAGCTACAAACTTCTTCCATCTCACTGTGTTGATGGCCATCCTTTTAATTTGGTTCCATGTCTTTCCATCTGGGACGACTTCTCTTTCTATTGTTTCTAAAGCCAAAAGTCGTCATTTGTGTATCATTAGTGAAATACCGTACCTAAAAGAAAACAATATGGACGATGTGTTTGTGGAAGCATACTCAAGTTATTCTCTTTATTTTTTTTCGCGTAAATTGGCGCATCACCATCCGATTCATGAACGCCCACAGGATTTTTTGACATTATCTTTATTATCATTATCATTATCATCATCTAAATGGGAGGAATAGGATTTCTTAGTTCAGAGTTTTTGTCCATCGCTTTTCTTTGTGAATCATCGGCATAATGTTCATTTGTTAAAAACAGGAAAAAAGTAGTTGTCACCATGTATCAACAAAAATAGAAAACAGGCAGTTCATTAAAATGGTAATGTTAATCCAGTTCGCCAATTTTCTAAATAATTGGAGATATTTTCAAATAATCCCATATGACTAAGTTAAATAAAACCGAGGAATTATCCCCACATCTAAATCAGTTAACTATCAGTAACTTCAATTTATGAACCGCCACTGTATTACAATACAAATATAAAGTACAGTGGAACTTGGATAATTCGAACCTCAAGGGACCAGTACAAAAATTCGAATTATCCAAATATTCGAATTAAGAAAGTTCTTTGAAAAGGGTATAGAAAAGATATTACGTTTACATAATGATTTACGTTCAACAAAGCATATTAACAGACAACGGTACTTTATACCTAGGTAGAGACTGTATCGTGAATATCCTCAAAAGTTTCAAATGGAAAATAAAACCAAAATGTACTATTCACCTATTTGACTAAAATAGTAATCCAGCAATCTAGTTAAGTCATAGAGAAATCTACTGTTTTTCAAAATAGTTTGAGATTTTTACCTTTTTCCTACAATTAAGTCTCTCAGCCATCACAAAAGAATCTAACAAATTTAAGGAACGGAAAACAGAACCACTTACGTCATTTCTACTTTCAAAAAAAAAAAAAACGCCTAAGTTTGTTGCTTGGGCTGCACACGGAACAGTTTTTTCGGGAACTGACCCAACTGTTTGTCTATCGATCGGATTTTTACACTAAAAACTTCGAATTATCCAAAATATAATTCGAATTAACCACGATTTTTAGCATTGATTGTATATAAAGTGCTAAGGACCATGAGAAATATTCGAATTAAAGAAGATTTCGAATTATAGAAGTTCGAATTAGCCACGTTCCACTGTAGTTATTACCTGTTAGCGTGTTAGCACTTGTAGTGTGTTATGCTGTTATTACTGTGTTATAAACCAACATTCAACATTCGCCGCACCGCGCCAAAACTTGACAATCTTGCAACTAACAATAGATACACCCAATCAACTGCACCGAACTAACTGACTGAACGAAGCAAAGCGCATGTTATTGTGCAATGAGTGGTGATGTGACGAGCTGACGAGCTACGGCGGTCCCGCGCTCTCGCGCTCTTACAAGGATCGAACGAACTAGCAAGCGAGGGATCTGGGAACTAGTTCGGTAGTTCGTCTGTGGGACCCGCTCTTCCGAACTAGTTCGTTCGCGAACTACACAAGACTATTAAGCATTAGAAACTGTACATACAAAATATATCAATTATCATGAAGAAAACATTCTTATGATGCATATCACCAAATAAGAAAAGAACTAGTTGATACCCATCAAAACATGACGGTCATTGGGATTCTCTTAAACAGTACGCATTTTTTGAACGATTACTTTTTGACACTGTTACAACTTGAAGGGCGTCGAAAGATCGAGTTCGCAACATATAACTGGCCATGACTGAAACCTTGATGAGGCAAATAGAGACCTACACCTTCCAGAGTTTCTCCTTGAGCTTTATTGATTGTGATAAAGTACGCCAAGCGAATTGGAAATTGGAAAATTGAAATGTTTTATCGGAAGATGTTAAATCAAGTCGAAGGATTATAGCTCTCTGCACTTTAGTGCCAGTGTAAGTTCTTCAATACTTCCCTTATTTTATAATTCTATTTCAATGTATATCGTGGAAACATCATAAACAATATTACCCCCTATTTTAATTCTGATAAACAAATATCTCAGTAAGACGCCGCGGGATCCGCCATTTCTCTGGTGGAATAGAGCCATTGTGCGCAAGCGCGGGAGCAACAAATATTACATTTCTCTTTAATAATTTAAAAATATACTGTACCCTAACATATATTTTCCTTTTAAAGACACTCTGCAAATCTACATGCCAAGAGCTCTCGTTAGAATGCATTACGAAGTCAATCGGTTAAGACGTTGTCTCAATCTCGCGATAGAAAAAATCACCTTAGCGTTTTAAATATATAGATAGAAGAATTATCGAAAAGTTTTTAAATTTACCTGTAGTAACTATGTTATAAAACTTGTATTGAAAAGGCAGACATATAAATTGTTTCTTTGATTTACTGTTGCAAGAAATAGATGTTTCATAACCAAATTGGGATGGGTGATGTACAAACAGTACAAGCAAGCAATCCAATCTTGCACAGTCCATCAATTCACTTCCTAAATATTTGAAGTGCTCTACATCTCCCATTTTAACAATTCCTTTTCCTCCTTTTTTTCCTCTTGTCATTACCATTGTCTTACTCTTCTCTGCACTGTTTTTCATTTCCAATTTCTCAATATTTTCCTTACGAACTGAAAACATAATCTGTGACTCTACAGCCCATAATAATAATAATAATTTTATTTATTTTTATTTAAGCAAAAATTCCCCTACAGGAGAGCGATTAAGCTTGGATCACATGATGTCATTTGGAGGCGTGTCTCCTCCCAAAATCTCTTCATTCTCACGGAATGTTCCCTCTTCCTCTCATCCGTCCACTTTTCCCAGGTTGTCGTAATGATCTTGGTTCAAACTTAACATTCGCGATTTTCGTCTGGCACTCAGTTCAGGCTTCGAAATGTTGTATACTGATAACTTGTAAGTCTCTCTGTACCTCTTTAAGCCATTCTGTGCCGCATTTGCTCTGTGTTATGATACCGAGTAGTTTCTTTGGCAATCTGGAGGTGGCCATTCTGTGGATGTGAGTGTAAAATTTGGCTCTGCGTTTTCTAATTTCGTCTGTTATCGTAATGGTGTTTTGATAGAGTTCAGTACTAGGTCTCTTCATCCAAATGCCGTTTCTGTTGATCTTCCGGAGAATAATAATAATATTATCGTATGTCCTCGGGTGCCAGGTACAAGCTTTGTTGACACCCAGAAGGCAGCTTGCATGTTGAATTTTGTTGTTCCTTGGAATGCTATGAAAGTCAAGGAGGCTAGACATCTAAGCCCCTCGACACTATAGCGCTTTCTAGTAGAGAAAGGGGGAACATTTTGTGTTGGCGAGATTAATTTTGCCATTATGAACACGGACTACTGAATTCAAATGGGTTCTTTAACATGCCAACAACGTATGGCATGTGTGTCGTGATTTGTGTCGCCTTTCAAAAATCACTTACCACGGCCAGGAGCGAACCTGCAAGCTTGGGGTTGGTAGTCCAACACGATAACCACTCGCCCACCGTGGCAAGCTTACAGCCCATTGAAAGCTCCACCATATGGGGTTGGTGCCTCTTTGATCAAAGACATACTCAAAGGGCGGAATCCATCCTGTTTCAGCCATCAATTCACTTTCAAAATCCTTGGTAGAATGGGGAATTGAACCAGGACCTCTGAAGTATGCAGCTTGCACCATTTGTCCATTACATGATCCTGTCAAAAGATTGTTTATGTTGGTTCAGTAAAACTTGCTCTAAGCGGAATTGCAGGTTTTTCTTTCCGAATTTGACAAGTTTCCGGATAAAACAAAAAGGATACACAAATTACTCAACCCCGATCCATTAGTCGAGTCTTGGTGATACAATATCTTGATGTAATTATTTTATTACTCGCGCCATCGTGCTGAAGTACACCTTGAGCCTAATTCTAATGTGACTTCGTGTTCTATTAGATTTTGACTCAAGGTGTACATCGAGATAAGGATCTCTACGAACCATGGCAGGAGTCAGGCAATTAGTGGAGATTTAAATCCCATTCTTCGAGGAATTTGGGAAACCTGGTCCTCATTAGAACAGTGTGATACGGTACGTAAACAGCTGGCTCTCCCCCTGACGAATTTTACTGCTGTAGCGGATATGCCTGAATAAATTACACAGCTAAAGTATAAGTTCCGCATTATTTATTTCCATTTCCATGTTTAAGAGATTCTGCTTTATACAACATGAAAATTGGAAGTCAGAGTTTGGAAATTGTGGACACGTTCAAATACCTAGGAAGAGAATTGATGCAAACTGGTAGGTTGGACATGGAGATTGGCAGGAGGGTACAGCAGAGCAATGCATTCTATCAAAGTGTAAGAAAGCTTGTTTGGGATAAGGAAGTACCAAGGTAATGTATAAAGTGTACTATGTTCCCATATTAACTTATGCAGCTGAGACTTGGACCCTGACAAGCAGGCAAGAGAGTAGAATCCAAGTCAGTGAAATGAAATTCCTAAGAAGTGTGATAGGAAAGACAAGGAAAGACAGAGTGAGGAATGAAGATGTTAGGAAGGAAGTTGGTATGGGAAAACTAAATGAGAGAATTGAGAAGAATAAACTAAGGTGGTTTGGACATGTAAAGAGGATGGAGGAAAATAGAATACCAAGACAGATGCTGGAGGCAAAGTGCAAGGGTAAGAGAGCAAGAGGAAGACCTAGAACAAGGTGGATCGATTCAGTGAAGAACAGCGTAAGAAAAAGAAATCTGGACTGGGACAAGATCGTGGAAGAAGAATTGTGGAAGGAAAGAGGAAAGTGGAGAAGTGCCATAAATACCCCGACCCGGCAGGAGCCGGATAAGGGGAGATGATGATGATGATGATGCTAAGCCATACCCAGGCAGCATAGTTGTTGGAATGATGAGCTTCTATCCCCAAGGTCATCGCATTTTTAAGAGCGTTATAAATCCCTCGGTATGCCTTTTTTCGTAGGGAAAGTAAAGCCAGCGGGCGGGCCCATGTCATAGATTTATGGCACGATAAAGAACCTTTCACTTACTACACTGGTGTGAAGCTAAATTATTGTTTAACTTTGACTAACGCTCTTAGGTTCCAACGTTTATCACCAGGAGCCAACTGCGGTGGCATCTAGTAACAAAGTGCAGAACTAATTGGTCGCTGACGGTGGCGTTTGGTATCAAAAGTGAAACTACTTGAAAATCGAATGTATGCAGTCCTTACTTGAATTAAAAACAGATAACACTAAATTGTTTGACATTTTGAAATCTATTGGAATAAAGTACAGGGATAGGAGGGTGATTACAGTATACAGAAACCAGGCAGCAGTCATTCGAGCTGAAGGATATGAGAGAGAAGCTGGTATTATGAAAGGTGTAAGGCAAGTCTGCAACTTATCACCCATACTTTTCAATCTTTACATTGAACAAGCAATGAAGGAAATTGGAGAAAAATTTAAAGTGGGAGTGAAGATTCAAGAAGAAATAATTTCAACTCTGAGATTTGCTGATGACATCGTCATCTTGGCCGACAAGCCTGAGGATTTGAATGAGTTTTTGAATGGTATGGACTCCGTCTTACGGAAGGACTTCATGATGAAAATTAATAAATGTAAAACAAAAATACTGGAATGCAGCCGAAATAAATCAGAAACCTCTATGGACATCAAATTGGCAGGTGAAAAGCTGAAGGAAGTAGGAGACTTCTGTTACTTAGGAAGCAGAATAACCAGTGATGGACGAAGCAAAGAGGATATAAAAAGTAGGTTGGCTCAGGCAAGGAAAGCCTTTCTACAAAAAAGGAATCTGTTGACATCGAATATAGATTTAGGTATTAGGAAGTCATTTTTGAAAGCCTTTGTCTGGAGCGTGGCGCTCTATGGAAGTGAAACTTGGACTATTGGTGCAGCAGAAAAGAGGAGAATTGAGGCATTTGAAATGTGGTGTTACAGGAGAATGATGAAGATCAGATGGGTAGATAGGGTTACAAACGAAGAGGTATTAAGGCGAGTAGGAGAGGAGAGATGTTTCTGGCGACTGCTAATGAAGAGAAGAGATAGGTTGGTAGGACACATACTAAGACACCCAGGAATAGCAAGCTTAGTTATGGAAGGAAGGGTCGAGGACAAGAACTGTAGGGGTAGACCAAGGTTAGAATATGTTAAACAGATTGCCTCGGATGTAGGGTGTGGTAGCTATGTAGAGATGAAACGATTAGCTCAGGACAGGGAGGCATGGAGAGCTGCATCAAACCAGTCAAAAGACTGAAGACTCAAACAACAACAACACACACTAATACAGCCATCACAATTAACACCGGTTACACACAAACAAAGTACACGGGGCTACATGACCGCGTTGTTGCAGCCCCTAAACTGAGGAATCAACCAACGCCATACCCAGTGCGGTGGGATCATAGCTTTCCAATTTATAGACGTTCCACTTTGAGCGAGTTTTACTGTATCTGGTTTTCTCTGTTTTTAATTGGAATGATTTTCCCTCCTTCTTTTTCAGTTTGCGGAGCCTGATCGCAGCACCTACACACCGTGGAGTGTGGTGCCCTAGAAGCAATGTCTTCCCAGAATGCTCATGGAAACAAGACTGATATTCACGCTCTAGTTATTATGCTCTTTTATATGCTTGAGGTTATTTGGTGCACTTATGGCTGCTAAAATGAGCCTAGTTGATTGTCTTGGTTCACCACATACACAGAAAAATGATTTTGGGTGATTCCTGACGGGCGGCACCTTTCATTGCTTGAGGGCGAATGAGCTACAGGATATTTCATTTAAATTCATAATGTCGATTATTCAGGTCCGTATTGACGTAACTATAACTTTGGAAGAATAATAGATTTTCCGCCTTCAATACTGTTTATTTCTATTAATTACAGGGACATGTTTCGGGGGGCTAATACTCTTCATGTGTTTTGTATGAGCTTATACAAGGAAAGTTTTTCCTTTGTGAAGTTTTGTTGGACAGGCTGAGGAAGGGGGAGTATTAGCCCCCAAAACATGTCCCTGTAAGTAATAGAAATAAACAGTATTGAAGGCGGAAAATCTATTATTCTTTCAAAGTTATTTCATTTTAAGTCGTACAGTCGAACTTGGAGAACTCAAATTTGTGGATAACTCAAAGTTTTTCTCCAGTCCTTTGAATTTCCGATACTCACAATGCAAAAAAATCGTGGATAGCTCGAAGTTTTGGTTCCAGAAGTCGTAAGGATTTGTTTGGCTGAAACAGGTTTTGTCAGTTTCGAGCCCAGTCCCAGTTTGATTTTCGGTTCTGCTCAAGGTCAGCAAGCAAATCTCTTTTTCTCTCTCTTTATCGCTTTCCCTTTCTTGTTTTCTTGTTTTGAAAACGCCTCGGAAGTGAAGAAGACTTCGTAGGTCAATTTCGGTGTTGGTGGACGATCGGCAAAGTTTGGATAGCGTTTCTTCCCCCCTCCCCTGCTTCGTCAGTGTGCGGCGAGTCTTCGAGCCGGTAGCATAGTGTCTTAACAGGCAAGTGGTTACAATCACAGCAAGTGAGCCGGATTTAAGTACAAATTTCTTTGTTTATAGGTTAGCATGTCTCTTTCAAAACCAAGTCGCTCAACATCGGGCTCAAAGCTGAAGATACTGACGCTAGCTGAGAAGATTAAAGTCATCAAGGAAGCTGAGCTGGACCTGAAGCAAAAAGAATTTCATGTTTTAAAGGGTCTTTTTTCGTTATCATACACCCTTACCCCCTCCCAAACGACCGTTAAGGTTCGAGTTATCCAAGTTGGACCGTATATGCCATGCTAACCAGTGGCAGGTAGCTAGTAGTACATGAAAACAAAGAGTTGACAGCGCCGGGTAGGAAGCCTCTGTCATCTCTGTGTGTATCTTGTAACGCCGTATAGGATTAGTTTATTTTGTGGTTTTCACTCACATTGCTTATAAGGTGCATTCAAAAAGTAACGAGCCGGAGGCTGTAATGCGCAAACTGGTGACTACATCGGCTAATCGTGGCGTGTGTAACGAGGTGTGGTTCCCACCAGAGCGTGGATTCGGCGATGAATGTCCATTCCCCCTACTCCTTTCACTGTCAGAAACCGAACAACACCTCTTTGCTCTTCGTTTGACGCCTCCATGTTACTGTTTGCAATGCGACTGGCAGCGTTGAACGATTGGTCTTGGTTGGACGATTGATGAATGCTGCTGCTCGCTTTGTATCGTCACGTGATGTACGTGGTCGGAACCACACCTCCGGCTCGTTACTTTAAGTGTTATGCCTTCTCTATGCTGTTATGTTTTAGTAACTTACAAAGACATTTAGATGAAAGTTTTCAATATACTGTATTAAAATATAAAAAGATGAAGTTACAAAAATTAAAATATATATATTTGTATCACATTACAGCATTTACTGAGATCTCTCTCCCCCATAAAAACTGTATTTCCTGGAGAAGACATGTTCAGATGCAGATGATCTCCAAATATATTGCCACACTACTGATGGGCCTACTCTTGCTCTGTACTCCTCTTTCTTGGCGAGCGTGTT
Organism: Meconema thalassinum; assembly: GCA_946902985.2. Taxonomy (NCBI): domain Eukaryota; kingdom Metazoa; phylum Arthropoda; class Insecta; order Orthoptera; family Tettigoniidae; genus Meconema; species Meconema thalassinum. The sequence continues at coordinate 13,263,567 of OX336399.1, read as the reverse complement.
GTTGTCCAGCCTCCCACTGGGGCTCACATCTAGTGGACGTGGGTTGGCGACCACGGGACCCCAGCTGAGTCCGGCATTGCTTCCACTTGCTTGTACCGGGCTCCTCTCCGTCTTCTTTCCTGTCGACCTCCCTTGGTCAACTCTTGTTATTTTCCGACCCCGGCGGTTTTCTTTTCATTATATTTCCTTTTCTCTTAAAGATTCCCACACTGTTTTTGTTAATTGGCTCCCCGTGTATCCAAATTCCCTTTAGCAAATTTTTTGCCTCCATAATGTGAGTAGTTTCAATCTGAGTTCCATTTTGTAAGTATTTTCAGTCTCACTCAATTTTCGTTCTGGTTCCATTTCATTGCCCAGACCATTAGGGGCCGACAACCTAGATGTTAGGCTCTTAAAACAACAATTATCATCATCATCAGGTTGTCCAGCCACCTTATGGTGTCTTCACACAAGGGACAACACTGCTCAGCTTCTGTCTTGCATCCTCCAGGGTTTGCTTCACACTGAACACGGATCCCTCCAGCTGGTCGCAGTTTCTGCTTCTTGTCCTCCTCGGCCAGCGTGCGGTCTATCTCCTTCTGCGATAGCCTGCCCTTGTCGTTATGGATCGTGATGTTGCGAGAGTTACCAGTGCTGCTCTCTTTAGCAGACACTCCCCCAGAGTCTCACATTCAGTGGGACGTGGGTTGGCGACCACGGGTCCCCAGCCGAGTCCGGCATTGTTTCCACTTACTTATGCCGGGCTCCTCTCCGTCTTCTTTCCTGTCGACCACCCTTGGTCAACTCTTGTTTTCTTCTGACCCCGACGGTATTAAGGTATTTGGGGCCTAGGGAGTCTCTTCCTTTCCCGCCTTCATTTGCGGCTAACTGGTGACCCATGTCTAAATTCCCCGTAAAAATACAAACCGATATAAAATAAGTGAATTAATTTACGTATTTCACAATCATACGACCCCGACGGTATTAAGGTATTTGGGGCCTAGGGAGTCTCTTCCTTTCCCGCCTTCATTTGCGGCTAACTGGTGAACCATGTCTAAATTCCCCGTACAAATACAAACCGATATAAAATAAGTGAATTAATTTACGTATTTCACAATCATACAGCATACCTTTTTGATGTATAAGGATTACAACGCAACCAAGAACTACATTTTCCACCCCGAGCCGAGAAAAAGTTACCTTACAAAAATGATAACAACTTTGTTTCTTGCACACACAAAATTTTGAAATTAATAAACCAGTTATACAACATTCCAATGTATATTGTGTTAAAATTTGGATTCGATCTGATGACGGGTTTGTGAGATAATAATTCTTAAATGTGACGCATGGTTGAAACACGCTTAAAAACGGGCACTTTTTGTGTTCCAACTGCGATAAAAAATATCAAAATATAAATTTAAAATTCCAAACCTACATGAACTAACGTAAAATAGAACGACGAAAATGATGATGTTATTGGATTTTATGTAGATCTATTGGTTACTTCACAAACAACCTTCAAACTCGAGTGCACATAATATTTTGGTCGACAGTTGAAGAAGAAATGCTAAACAAATAAAGGATAAGGCAAATAAAGGACAGGAAGGAAATGCCCTCAACCCTCGAAGAAGAGGATTGAGGGACTTGGAAGGAAGGAGAGCCATGAAAGACAGATAGGAAAGGGAAAGAGGAGTGGGCCCGCCCCAAGGTCACAGGAAAAAGGGGACAAAACGGACCCAGCTCGGGAATCCCTCAGGGTCGCCAACTCTCAAACTCGCCAGCCGTGAGCATCAGAAGTGGTGGGGCTACACACACCCTGTCTTCTTAAGGGCCTCGAGCAGAAGGCAGGAGATAACATGAAAAGAAAAAGAAGGCCGACCCTTCGAAGAATGAGGGTATCAGGAAAGATGAGACAGCGGCCAATTAAGGCGGGAAAGTGAAAGACTCCCTAGGCCCCGGATACCCTAATACCGCCAGGGTCGGAAGAGAACAAGAGTTGACCCAAGGAGGTCGACTGGAATGAAGGCAGTGAGGAGCCCGGCACAAGTAAGTGGAAGCAATGCCGGACTTAGCTGGGGTCCCGTGGTCGCCAACCCACGTCCCACTTGATGTGAGCCCCTGGGTGGATACTTGGATGGTGACAGCTGGCTGATTTCAGAGTAAGTCGTAAAGGTCTGGGTTTGCTCATGGTGTGAGGCGGATCGCTCCCTCTCTCTCGGGCGGATGACGTCACAATGGGTGCAACTGCGAGTTGTGGCTATAAGCGGGATTCAAGCCCGTGTGATCAGCAGTCGATTGAAACATGTTAATGTTGACAAGTGTGTGCATTGCTAGTGAAAGTATTGTATTTCTTAATCTCTGCCGACGGAAAGTGGGATGCAATGCTGAATTGTGCTATGTATGGTTGCAACAACTACTCCAGGAAAACAAAAGGGTCTAATATAAAATACTTTGTATTTCCACAAGACAAAGATGTAGCGAGCTCATGGGTCAGAGCTTGCAGGAGGGAGGACATGTTTAATTTAAAGCATGGTAAGTTATGATTTCTAAAACTAATCTGTCTGTTGTGAGCAGAACAATAAATCATTCTTTAAATTATTTCTCTCTAAAATTAAAACATTGCAATAGCTCTGGACGCATTTTCAAACTGAGTTGTTAAAGAATATTATAGAAATGAACAGGCAAACCAAATAACAATTATGAGTGGACATTATTATTATTATTATTATTATTATTATTATTATTATTATTATTATTATTATTATTATGATTTCAGATCGAGTATGTCCTCTTCATTTCACTAAAGACAGTTTTGCTATTCCACTTCGACAGCAATTGTTGAACTATACCCCAGTGCACAGTAGAACTTTAAAATTAGATGCCATTCCGACTGAAAATCTACCAAAATCCACTCAAATCACACAAAGGAAAAGGAAAAGATCTCTGGAAGAAGCTGAAAGTTGGTCAATGAGGCTGGAAAAGAGGCGTCATAAAAGTGTTATAAGTGAAATTATACATAACAATGAAACACTCACCGAAGGAATGAGAAGGAGTTAATAAGGTAAGCTTCTTTTTGTTTTTGAACATTGAAGTCTCATTTAATAATAAAAGGTGAATTTGTTTATTTTACACGCACAATACAACTAAGGTTCATTATTATGCTTAGAAGAAAGGTAACTAGCGGAGTAAAGCACTGCTTTCACCAGATCGTTGAGTCATTGATATCATGAGTTTAATTAAAGCCTGGTGTAGCTATAGTGGTCATATGAAAGAAATATTTCTCTTGTGAATAGAAACGTGGACTACTCTAGTTCCAATTTAAGTTTAAAAAAATAAACCTGATAATTCAACGAATGTCTTTCCTTTTAAGCACTCGTTCTCATGAAGATGAGGTCAACACTTTAAAGAAATTAGTTGAGGAGGTTCGTGAGGAATCCGAAGCTTGGAAACAAAAGTACGATGATTTATGGGCAAACCATTCGGCGTTGAAGAAAGAAATCGCCGATCTGAAGAACAGTCGTTGCAAAGAAATTCAGACGATACTGGGTAAAGCCTTCACTCCAGGTCAAATAAAACATTTATTAAGTACAGAGAAAGGTAAGAAAATCAATTGGTGTTCTGACGATATAGCAGCGGCTATATCACTAAGAAGTGTAAGCCCTGTAGCCTACCGGTTTTTAAGGGCTAATAACTATCCCTTGCCAGGACAGACGACGTTACGTGATTGGGCTAAATGTTTGAATTTAGAGCAGGGTGTTTTGCAAGATGTTGTGAAACTAATGGAATATAAATCAGCAGGACTAACCGAATTGGAACGCTTGACTGTATTGACATTTGACAAAATTTATATTTCAAATCGCATGTGTGTCGACAGAAGCAACCAGCAGAAAATTGGCCCTCACAAAACTTGCCAAGTTGTCATGGCACGAGGTTTGATTGGTCAGTGGAAGCAGCCTCTTTATTATGCCTTTGACCAAAGAATGAAAAAAGATATTATTCTTGGAATATTATCGAATCTACATTCTGCAGGCTTCACTGTTGTAGCCATTACAAGTGATATGGGGTCGGGGAAAATGGGCTTGTGGTCAGAGCTTAATATTGGACATAATAAGGAATCTTTCTTCAATCATCCAAGCAACGATTCCTTAAAAGTGTTTGTGTTTGCAGACATTTTTCATTTATTGAAACTTGTGAGAAATCATTTTTTAGATCAGGGATTTGTGCTGCTCAATGGGAAAAAAGTGAACAAGGAATGTTTGGAACTACTAATTTCTATGTCTTCTTCTGAACTCACTATTGCGCACAAAATTAGCAAATATCATTTAGATTTAAAGAGATCAGAGAGACAAAAAGTTCGGCCTGCTGCTCAAGTACTTTCAAACGAGGTATCAAAGGCTCTTGAATGGTGTGGAGGGAAAGGTTTGATGAAAAACATTGACTGGGAAGAAGCGGCTAGATGTATAAAATTAATAAATGACTGGTTTGACTTATTTAATATTAAGAACAAATTTGGGAGTCATTCTGAAAGAAATGCATTTGGTACTGATTTAGACAAGCAAATCAGTTTGCTAAATAATGTTAATGAGTTGATAACATCCATGAGAGTTGGCCGACATAAAGCCTTACTCCCATTTCAAAAAGGAATTCTACTAAGCAACACGTCTTTAGTTAACCTTTTTAAATATTTGAAGCCGATGTACCAAGTCGAGTGCATAATAACTTATCGTCTAAATCAAGATATTATGGAGAACCTTTTCTCGTATATTAGAGGAATGGGATGCTCCAATGATCACCCATCTCCTCTGGACATTAAATATAGATTGAAATGGTACATTTTGGGCAAGCACTCTGCTACAGTTTTTACTGTAAACAGAAATACAGAGGAGGTTATTGACGAAAAGTGTCTGATTAAACCAATGGAAACAGAAACTGACACCTGTTTCTCGCAGACTGCATTAGTGAATGTTGCCAAACGTATTCCTGATATCTTGGATGCTCCTGATTCAGAAAAACTAGTTTCTAGTTTATTTGTTGAATCAAATTACGAAACTGGGGAAATTAACATGAGTTTGTTTGAAATGACCGATCATCAGAATGAATTGTTCGATGAATTTGATCTCTCAGATTTTAAAGATGAAATGAACCACGAAGGTTTAAAATACATTACAGGATATGTAGCACACAGATTCAGGGATAAGTACAAAAACTTGGGAACATTATCTCAAGAACTTGAACCCAGTAAAGAAGGCCCAGATTGGATCCAGTTTATTTCAAGGGGAAATCTTTTTTATCCCTCTAATGAACTTGTGGAAGTTGCAAAGACAATGGATGCTGAGTTTCATAAATTTCATGGCGATTCGCTATCAAATGATAAGTTTATATTCAATAAATTAACCAGCAGGACCTTGAGAAAATTGCCTCATATTAATATTGCATAGGAGGTTATTCACTGTTTAGCTCGAACCCGAACATATGTTAGGTTGCGTGACTTAAACAGAAAAATAAGTTTCGGCAATTCACAGAGAAAATTGAATCGCAAAATGTGTAAATTCACCAAAGTGAAAAAATAGTGGATCTCGTTAAAGGACTAGTGACGTCATCCGCACGAGAGAGAGGGAGCGATCCGCCTCACCATTGTAGTTACACCATGGGTTTGCTTACATGGAATGCGAGAGTTGTGCTCAATGATCTTGGTCATAACTCCTTCAGCCGTTTCTATTCCCGAGGACAAGGGTGCCACATGCTACTGCGTCGTCTGCGTTGATGGACAAGTTGTGAGGCTTCTGCAACAGGCTCTGTATTTTGGGAATCCTGGTGGATCCTCCTACCATTACCACATCGTGAATGGAACCCTTCACCATCTTGGCATCGGCTAAGGCCTTCTCCACAGGTTGTAAAGTGGCTCGGAACAGATCCGCACACAGCTCTTCGAAGAGGGCCCGAGACACTTTGGTGTAGAGTTCTATTCCTTCATAGAGGGCATGAACCTCTATGCTGGCCTCAGTGCTGGAAGAAAGAGTTCTCTGCTGCAGTTTCCTAACCTACGAATTGCCCTGGGATTACTACAGACATCCTTGCGATACTTCTTCTTGAACTCATCTGCTAGGTGGTTCACCAGACGGCTGTCAAAATCCTCGTCTCCCAGATGAGTGTCTCCGGCCGTGGCTTTCACTGGAATAATTGCCTCCATTTTATTGGTCCGTATTGACGTTATCAAATGTAATTATTATTATTAGCGTATGGCTAGGAAATTATATACATAATATATACAATATATACACAATAACAAAAAACATTGATTCACTTCAGGCATTAGTGTTATCCGTTATAGCTGAATGTCCAACTTTTGAACCCACTGTAGTGCCTCCGCTGTTGGTGATAGAAAGTATTCCAATCTACCTGGATACGCCCGTAGTTGACACTCGCTTAAAATGTGGGGAATGGTCTGGTGAGGGGCTCCACAATCACATTCTGGAGATGGTACAAAGTTCCACTTATAGAGGGAATCCCTGCACCTTCCATGACCTGTCCTGATCCTGTTCAGTCTGGACCAAGTTGCACGCGGTAGTTGGAATCCGTCTGAAGATGTTATGTAGGGGCAAGTCAGTGGAATTATTCCAGCGGCCTTTCCATTCCTCCAAAGCATCGAAGTTGGTGGATGTCTTCAGAGTAGCATCACAAAGAGGTCGATGTCGTGATTTCAATCTTTGGAGACTAAGAGCTGGTATGTCGCCTAGAACAGGTAGCAGAGGATTCTTGCAGATCTTGTTGTACTCTCGAACAAGAGCACTGGATCTTCGTAAGTCAGGTGGCATTATACCAGACAACAGTGGGAGTTGGTCTGATGGTGCCAGATATAAGACGCATGCTGGTATTCAACTGTGGGTCAATATACTTCCTATGCGGGCTATTAAGCCACACTTGAGCACAATAGTCGGCACTAGAGAAAACCAGTGCTAAGGCTGAAGAGTGCAGGATGTTCGCAGCAGATCCCCAAGTAGTACCAGTTAGCTTCTGGATAATGTTGTTGTTGTTGTTTCCTATGGCTAGCCCGGATTCCAATCCATCAGCTTTCTTGCGTTCCAATATCGTTGTATGAGGTTTCCTGAAGTTCTAGCAGTCACATCAAGTTTGTTGCAATGTAGCAGGTGCCCCTTATCCATTTTACTTCCAGGTATAAAATGTAAAATATGTTATTACACAAATGTCCGTCAAATAACACTTTTAATTTTTATAACTTATTGGTACATGTTACGACCCTTCTTCAGCCAATGTTATTGCACTAGCCGACATTAAATAAAACATTGAATCGGCCTTGTGTGTTACAAATCAAGTGCCAATCTAAAATCAATCACTGCAAGTTACACATCATTCTTTGTACAATCAAATTTCTAAAACATAGTACTGTACAAAACACAAATTCCTCATAGTTGCTATATGGTGTACATTATAAACTGCAAAATATATCTTCTGCTGTCATATCTATTTGACTATTATTCTGCTGCCGTATTGTGCATGGTTTAACTGGATCAACAAATGGAGGTATTGGTCTCTGCGTCCTATGCGTGAAAGAAAACCTCTATGAGATTCTCATCTGTAAAAATGCATAAAAACACGTTAAAATATAGAGAAACGTGAACCTCACGTCAAATATTAGCCGTATGAAAAAGTTCCGCTGTTTTTGACCACTAGACCTTGTCTCTATAAAAGAAGAAAGAAAACGCATGCACCTATTACAAATTGTATTAAATTACGCTATTAGTGGCTTTCACCTCGAACAGGGAACCTTTGTCAATGGTAAGGATGGAAACATCGAGGATGCCACCTCCCAAGTCAAAGATCAGCACATTCTTCTCCCCCTTAAGCGGGCCATACACGCTGAGATCTGTATCGAGAGACTGTCTCATGAAACGCGTATCTGATACCAGCTCTGTCGTGTGTAGCGTTGTCACAGCTGGTCTCACATGGTATCATGTCACAACGGAGCAGGTATCACGTTTCTCGCTCTGGACAAGAGACCTTAAGATAGATACAAGTATCAACAAGTTTACACGTGTGTAGGAAAGTATCGCGTGTATCACAGAGCACGGCCGACTGGATGCGAGCTGCGCTCTTTACCGGCCTTGACAAACCCAGTTTGAGCCCATGCATAACGTGTAATTGGAAAATTTCTACTAGTCGCCGATAGAGCGCACTCCCATCCCATTATAGGCACGATTAATAAACAGCTGTACAGTACGTTTATTAAATGTGTAATCTCGAGAACCACTGGATGGATTTTGATGCGGCTTTCACCATTCTGTAAAGGTAATCTCGAGGAAGATTTCTGTAGAAATCCAAGAATCGGGGACTTTTTTTTACACTAAGTAGAGATAAGTCTTTGTCGTGCAATGCTTGGTCAACAGCTCTGTGTGAGCAGTTGAGTAACTAACAAGATTTCATGTAAAAGGTCTCATTGTCTAGGTCGGTTGTGGAGAGCGCAGCTCTCATTCAGTCGGCCGTGCACAGAGTTATCATGAGCGGAGAAATATCTGAGCGTGCATTTTGGAAAGAATTTATAAATTCCTACCAAAAGTACACATGTCTATGGGACTAAAAAAATGATAGTTACAGCGATAGACGTGCCAGAAACAATGTGTACGATGGTTTGCTCTCTTGGTTAACCATGTTTTAGACCACATTCTTGGTTTTTTCATTAAACAAACCAAGAACTATCCCCATAGCAAGCATTTCATCTACTGGAGGATCGGACGCCATGTTATTTCCACTAAAACTAACAACAAATTTCGGCGTGTGTAGCGCCACGGAGACGAGACACCTGTATCTAGAGTCCGCCTCATGAGACAGTCTCTCGATACAGATCTCGGCGTGTATGGCTCCCTTTAAGTTTCTTATCCAGCCCAGCAGCAAGGGCTGTGACTGTCGGCTCATTGAGGCCAGCTATCGCACCAGCATGTTGGGTGGCCTGACGCTGGGAGTCATTGAAGTAAGCGGGCATGGTAATTACTGCATCCCTGATGTCTCCTTTATTTTCGTTAGAACCATGGAGCTTATTTCCTAAGGAGCAAATCTCTTCGTCTCCCCTTCGATCTTGGGCTTGCCTCCATCATTGACCACTTTGAAGGGCCACAGCTCTATGGATCTTGGGGTCATCAGATCATCGACCAATCCGGGTTTGGCATCAAACACAGTGTTTTCCGGGTTCATTGCCACCTGAAATTAAATTAAATCATCAACTATTTGAAATTCAGTCAGTTTTAGATACTTACTGAAGTGTGTAAACCTGTTCTTTCCTCAGGATGAGCAGTAGCATTTGTGTTGTGTGTCTCGTGGATATGAGTGATATTATTCTAGGCACTTGCTACCGGTGATAAAATAGAAATTATAAATTTGCATGTAACTTGAATGTGGCCTGGATAAAGTCAATTACAGTAGCAGGTAGGTGAACTTTAAAATTAAATCTAACATGATCTCAGATTTTTTGATGTGTAACATCGGTTGCTGGATATTTTTGTGGGAGTGATTTTGAAAAATGGGATGGAAGTGGATCGGAACGATCGAGCTGGCAGTGCTGGATCGAACGGAAGTGTTAGACGCACTGCCAACTCGATCGATTCAGCTGGCAGTGGTAAGATCCAGCTGGCAGTGGTAAGAGAAACAATGAGCGCGCGGTGTCGGAAATTGATACAATTGTAACCTATATTTTATGAGTCCCCCATGACAGTTTTAAGGTACAGCACTCATTTCAGGTTCCGTATTGACCGTGTTTACAGTAAGTAAAACCTGAATTTTCCGCCGAATCAATACTTTACTTATAAACAAATCTATGGGTACATGTTTCGGAGACCCTACTGTCTCCTTCCTCAGCCCTCTTTTGGTACTGCAAACATCGTATGACACATTCGAAATCCCCAAATAAAACAACACAAAATACACATCACAAAATTACAAAGCCACAACATATTAAAAACTACTAGCTTAAAACATTAATTAAAATTCAATGTGTTTTAAGCTAGTAGTTTTTAATATGTTGTGGCTTTGTAATTTTGTGATGTGTACTTTGTGTTGTTTTATTTGGGGATTTCGAATGTGTCATACGATGTTTGCAGTACCAAAAGAGGGCTGAGGAAGGAGACAGTAGGGTCTCCAAAACATGTACCCATAGATTTGTTTATAAGTAAAGTATTGATTCGGCGGAAAATTCAGGTTTTACTTACTGACAGTTTTAATGTAGGCTAGTAGGTTTGTTATTTCTTTATATCATGTTATCGTGTTGGCAACGTGTTCAATTGCATTGGACACGTCTGCAGTAGACGCAGTGTCATTATTATTATTATTACTATTATCACATACGTATACTTTTTATTATTAATTATTCAATGTATTTTAGGTCACTTTTGACGAGATTCTGAAGCTAGCTCTTATCCTATGCTTTATAAGTATGTTTATTGATGTTGTTCAGACCACTGAACCAGGAGTCAGGTTCATGTTCTGGTCACACGTGCAGAAGGCAGCACTTCATGGACACTATTGTCTCAAGCAGGTATGTTCGCTCACCCCGGGGGGTGATGAGGAAGCGGCCGAGGAAGTGCTATGAGTGGCTTGGGGAGACAAAGATATGACAACGAGCGCTTCTAAGAAGGACTCCCTGGTCTGAGGTGTGGCTTGACGGACGTGCTGTGGCATTGAAACTGAGTGCACTGCTGCAAGGGGATTGTCTCTCTAGACATTGAGATTACTGGTTGGATAGTGTGTCTCTCTTGAGCTGAGTGCTTCGTGTTTCGATGGAGGGTGATTGGGTTCTGGCTGTTGTGCCACAATCACAGTAGGGCTGATGCCTATGCAAATAATTGTGCAACGTTGAAGAGGACCGTGAAATGTGAAGGCATGGCTGACCAGCTTCAAAGTGGTGTAGAGGTGAAATGGACATAGGGGGCAGACGACGGCATTACCGGTAATGTGAAAACCAAATAAGAAATCTTTACAGGCCTAAATATTATTATTATTATATTATTATTATATTATATATTTTTAATTGCATTTCTTGTGTGTCACTTTTTTATTATATTTATCCATTTCTTGCATGCAGCTTCAGAATATAAAGTAAATTTAAATTGGATAGTTTCTTTTTAGTTAGATGCATGTAAACCTTCCTTCGTCTTTATTAATTTATAGGAGGTCTTGGTAAGGCCTATGTACGAGCCAGTCCTTTCAGAATATCTGCATACGCCCGGGGATAAGAAGAGTTTCAAAAAGGTGGATTTGTTCAATTACAGTACTAATTATGTCATTTGCTTACATTTTAAAGAAAGGCCATTTATGAGGCAGAATATTCATTTTTATTTATTTTTTGTATCTTCAAAGTTACAAATGGCTTCTCTGGGTGAAGCCATCTTGTGGCAAGAATTAAAAGATTACAAATGGCGCCCAACTATGGAGTGTGAATAAGGCTGGCTGGTGCTTAATATGGCAGTACGCACAGGTAATTTGTGAAATCTGATCGGGTATTTTAGGAAGGGTATATATGTTCAGTGATTTTGGAGGGTATGCTAAGTAATAAGAGTGAGCCTGATTTATTAAAGTTGAGATCTAGAAGTGTTGACCGAAGCACTCTTGGTCATTCTAGAAGAGGCAGGAGTGAGTCAAACAGGCAGACCAATAAGTGGTCAGATTCCACAAATTCGAGAGTAGTTCTTAGTAAAATGGCAGATAAGGATGTGATTTCTGGTACGTTGGAGGGACGTGAGGGGGCCGAGAAAGATGATGTTGCAACTAGCAAGGAGTTAGGAATGGGAGTGAATAGTGACGAGGAAAATGTAGGGCTGGGGGAAAACTCACAGATGATCAAGTTAATGGAGCAGATGATATCTAAATTCAGTAGTAAGCTAAGTGATTTAAGTACTAAAATGGATACTCAGAGTAGTGATTTAAGTACTCAAATTAATAATCAAAGCAGTGAATTTAGTACTAAGATAGACATTCAAAGTACGGATTTAGAGAGCAAAATTAATGAGATTGTAGAGAGTATGAGTAAAGGCTATAAGGAAATTCGTCAGGAAATTGCTAGTACAATTGAGATGGTAGATAAAAGATTCGAGCAAGTTGAGAAGATGAGCTTACAGAGGCAGGGCATTATGGATACTGTTGATAAGCAGATAGACGAGGTGAGTAATGAGGTAGCCATTGTCAAGAAAGAAGTTAGTGAGAGGTTGATAGTTGTAGAGGAAGAGATGAAGGATATAACTGAGGTTAGAAATAAGCAGGTGTTTTTGGAACAGGAGCTAGTGGTGTCTTCAGCCAGAGTAACGATGGTAGATAAGAGTGTAAAAAAAGAGATTAGTGAACTGAAATCCTTTAATGAGAGCGAAAATTTGAAATTAAGAAGAGAGCTGAATCAGGCCAAGTCAAATAAGGAAAATTGTAATCACTCTGTAGGACATAGTAACTTCTATAGGGAATCTGACTTACCTAAATTTAGTGGAAGGCAGTTTAACCCTATGGAGTTTGTTAAAGTTGTTCAGAAGAGGTTTTCGAAAGGGTTAGAAGATGGGACATTAGACTGGGATATTGTTGAGGAAGTCATATCATTAGCTTTTGTGGGGGAGGCTAAATCTTGGTATCAAGTTTTTAGGGGAGGTTTTCAGGGGTTAGAAGATTTTAGGCAGAAGTTTGAGGGAAAGTTCTGGAACGAACAGACTAAAGGAAGAGAAAGAGACAAGATTTCTTTTGGGAGGTATCAGTCGAATCAGGGGGTGGGCATGACGGAGTATTTCCTCACACATGTCCTTATCAGTCAGAATTTAGACACTAGTTCTTCTGAAGGTGATATTGTTAGGCATATGGCCCGTCATTTTTCTGATGAGGTGAAGATGGCCGTAGTCATGCAGGATGTAAGTACGATTAAGAACATGGAACGTGTGTTAGAAAGGTTTGATACTTTGGGTAGAATGGGAGGCAAAAGGCAAGAACAGGGAAGGAAATTACGATCAAGGGTATCAGGAGGAAGGGAATAGGCATTACGAGCGTAGGAATATTGATAGGCCAGGTAACTTTGTGAGGAATGATAGAGGAAATTTTGTGAATAGGGATAGGGGTGACCAAGGGAATTTTCGGAATAGGGGGCGTGGAGAACAGAGGCAGGCAGAAAATCGGGGACCTGGGGAACAAAGGCAGTTCGAGAATAGGGGGCGTGAAGAAGAGAGACAGCCAGCTCAGCCGAGTAATTTAAACGGGAACAGGGCTCTTTAAGACGGTCAGATAGAGGGTCCCATCCCAGTATTCCAGTTCATGTGTTGAAGAAGATAGAATACGGCCTTGATGTTAGAAAGGAATTGTTAGATGACCAAGTTGAGGTTATGCAGGAGAGATGTGAGCCTACGTTGATCAGTCCTGTGATTAAGGTGAAGATATGGGGTCAAGTTGTCGATGCCTTATTGGACTCAGGGAGCATGTGTTCTTGCATTAAGGCAGGCTTTTATGATGAGGTTAAGAGTAAAGGAGAAGCCATAGAGGAGATTCCTGTGTCCAATATATTTATATTGTCTGCTGTTGGGACTAAGTCACAGAGAGTGCGTAGACAGGTTGTCGCACCTATGTACATTGATGAGAAATGTGGTCGTCAGAGTTTTCTAGTGGTCGCGAATTTAGTGTATCCTGTCATATTGGGTGCGGATTGGCTAAGCAGTCAGATGTGTAAGCTTGATTATGGTGAAGCTAAGGCGAGATTCAAGTGGGGTGAGAATTTTGATACGGTTAGTCTGAGTTATCAGGTGGACTCGGGAACTTTTGTGAGTATATCAGTGTGTGTCCAGGTTTTAAATGGAGAGGAAGAAGTCAGTGAGGTTAGCAGTGACATGGTATCAGAGGATATTCAAAGTTGTAGTATGGTAGTGGAAGAGGAGCGTGAAGGTGAAATTACAAGTGTTGTGGAAGATACCATGTTGGAGGTAGAGCAGAAGGCTCAGTTGTTAGAGGTCTTGAGAGAGCACAGTGAGGTGTTCTCTGACAAACCTGGTAGGACACATGTTTACGAGCATAGTTTCGAGATCACCGATAGGTCTAGTTTTAATGGTGTTAGATACCCGATACCACACGCCCTTGTCAAAGCAGTAGATGCTGTCATTTCGCAGATGCTAGATAATGAGGTGATCGAATTCAGTAGGAGCCAGTATGTCAATCCGTTGGTAGTAGTGATTAAGAAGGATGGCTCAGTTAGGCTATGTTTGGATGCAAGACAAGCTAATAAACGCATTGCGCCGGATCATCAGCGACCGGAAACTACTGAGGATTTAGTTCAGAGATTTGGGGGTAAAGAATGGCTGTCTACATTAGATTTGAGTGCTAGTTTTTGGCAGGTACCCTTACGGAAGGAGGATAGGCAATTTACGGCTTTTTGTTACAAAAAAACAGCTGTTACAATTCACACGGATTCCTTTTGGTATGAAAACATCGTCAGCTGGGCTCATTCGCGCACTTAACATCGCTCTGGGACACGACACAGGGGATTTCACAGCCAGTTACATCGATGACTTAGTCATCGCATCACGTACATTTGGGGAACACATGGAGCACCGTAGAATCGTTTTGGGGAAGTTGCATCGGGCCGGATTCACGGTGAAACTTAAGAAGGCGACCTTTTGTGCACAACAGATCACGTTTCTAGGCCACACTATTACACCACAGGGGGTTACGCCAGAAGGGTCGAAATTAGACAACATAATCAACACTCGGACACCACGTAACGTCAAACAACTTCGCTCTTTTCTGGGGGTATGTAATTATTTCAGGAGGTTTGTACTGCGGTATTCGCAGCTGTGCGGGCCATTTAGCGGGTTACTTAAACAGAATTCTAAGTGGGTTTGGGAAAAGGAACACGATGAGGCATTCATCAAACTTAAACAGGGTTTTAGGGATGCTGTCACACTTAGGTACCCCGGGCAGGATAGTCAGTATATAGTGATGACTGATGCTAGTGACTTAGGTTTAGCAGGGGTGCTTTGTCAAAAGGATGGGGATGGTAATCTAAGCATCGTGTCACTCGCTTGTAGAGGTCTAAATTCCACGGAGAAAAGATACACTACTAGTGAGAAGGAATTGCTAGCCATTGTGTATTCGCTGGGCAAGTTCCGGACCTATGTGCTTGGCCGCAAATTCCTAATCTATACAGACCATAACGCACTTACGTTTCTCAGGACATGTAGGATAACCTCGAACCGGCTTTCTATGTGGATATTGGCGATCCAAGAGTACGATTCTGATATATTTCATGTAAAAGGGTCAGAAAACGCATTCGCGGATTTTGTGAGTCGCCACCCGGAAATTGCTGGGGAGGGAGTTGAAGCTAGGAGAGAGGAAGGAATTTTGGTCTGTGTAACTAGGATTTCAGATAGGGACGGGGAGAGGTTAAAGTTGGGTAAAATGAGAGAGGAACAATGCAAGGACGAGGAGATTCAAGACATTTATCGGGAACTCGAAGAAATGGAACATATGAGCATTGCTAAGATGGGTAATAAGGAATTCAGGCTCGTTAACGACTTGCTAACTTGGAAATGCTTTGGCGAGAGATGGTGCATGTGGGTTCCTAAGTCTTTGAGGTATGATATTATCTGGTTTTATCGTAAGGAGTTAGGCCACTATGGTGCAGAGAAGGTGTTGGGTGCTATTCAGGAGAACTTCTTCTGGAAAAACATGGGCAGGGAAGTCAGAAAAACCCTAGCAACATGTGAGTTGTGTCAGAAGTGTAAGCACCCCACAAGGTATTTAGAAGGGCCAAGGCAGGCTGTTCTTACTCAGAAACCAGGTGAGTTGGTGTGTGTTGACCTCTATGGGCCGTTGGTGAAGTCTCAGTATGGCTACCAATATGTGTTTGTTGTTGTTGATGATGCCTTTTCTAAGTATGTTAAGCTCTGTCCTCTAAGACAGGCCACGGGGAGGGGTTGTGTAAATTGCATACTGGGGAAATATGTTCCGGAGTTTGGTAAGCCAGTCCGAATACTCTCAGACCACGGTTCTCAGTTCACCTCTAAGATATGGAGGACCAAGTTGAGTGAACTGGGAATACAGTGTACGTATTCCTCTATTAGGTATCCCCAAGGAAACATGTATGAGAGAGTAATGAGAGAACTAGGGCGCATGTTTAGGACCTATGTGAGTGAACGACATAATGCCTGGTTTTCGATGCTTGAGGACGTTGAGCGTTGGCTCAATGTAACTAAACACGAGAGCACGGGTCGCACTCCCATAGAAGTCCAGCTGGACAGGAAGCCTGTCAGCGAACTTGCCATGATTTTGGGTTTGAGGACAGGGGAGGCCGTACCCAAAGATTTAAGTATCAGGTTAGCTGGGGAACATTTATGTAAGGCTAGTATGAAACGGCAGAAGCAGCAAGGGAAGCGGGCAGGAGATAAGTTAGATGTAGGTGACCTTGTGCTTTTGAGGGTGCCTCATGTCTCGTCCGCAGACCAGAAATTGGTGAGTAAATTTTTTTCATTTGTATGAAGGACCGTATGAAATTGCACGGAAATTAGGGGCCTGTGCGTACGAGCTCCTTACAAAGGACGGAAGGGTACTAGGGATTTACAATATTTCCAATCTGAGGATGTACATATCCTAGTAGCCCTGTTGGTTGTGTATATATTTGTGGAAGGAAGGAGTTAGGATTTTGGAAGGGAAGTCAGGCCTAAAAGTATTCCTTTTTATTCTATGGTATAGGACCAAATGAATGAAAAGCAAGGGGGCGTTCTGTAACCTATATTTTATGAGTCCCCCATGACAGTTTTAATGTAGGCTCGTAGGTTTGTTATTTCTTTATATCATGTTATCGTGTTGGCAACGTGTTCAATTGCATTGGACACGTCTGCAGTAGACGCAGTGTCATTATTATTATTATTATTACTATTATCACATACGTATACTTTATATTATTAATTATTCAATGTATTTTAGGTCATTTTTGACGAGATTCTGAAGCTAGCTCTTATCCTATGTTTTATAAGTATGTTTATTGATGTTGTTCAGACCACTGAACCAGGAGTCAGGTTCATGTTCTGGTCACACGTGCAGAAGGCAGCACTTCATGGACACTATTGTCTCAAGCAGGTATGTTCGCTCACCCCGGGGGGTGATGAGGAAGCGGCCGAGGAAGTGCTATGAGTGGCTTGGGGAGACAAAGATATGACAACGAGCGCTTCTAAGAAGGACTCCCTGGTCTGAGGTGTGGCTTGACGGACGTGCTGTGGCATTGAGACTGAGTGCACTGCTGCAAGGGGATTGTCTCTCTAGACATTGAGATTACTGGTTGGATAGTGTGTCTCTCTTGAGCTGAGTGCTTCGTGTTTCGATGGAGGGTGATTGGGTTCTGGCTGTTGTGCCACAATCACAGTAGGGCTGATGCCTATGCAAATAATTGTGCAACGTTGAAGAGGACCGTGAAATGTGAAGGCATGGCTGACCAGCTTGAAAGTGGTGTAGAGGTGAAATGGACATAGGGGGCAGACGACGGCATTACCGGTAATGTGAAAACCAAATAAGAAATCTTTACAGGCCTAAATATTATTATTATTATATTATTATATTATATATTTTTAATTGCATTTCTTGTGTGTCACTTTTTTATTATATTTATCCATTTCTTGCATGCAGCTTCAGAATATAAAGTAAATTTAAATTGGATAGTTTCTTTTTAGTTAGATGCATGTAAACCTTCCTTCGTCTTTATTAATTTATAGGAGGTTTTGGTAAGGCCTATGTACGAGCCAGTCCTTTCAGAATATCTGCACACGACCGGGGATAAGAAGAGTTTCAAAAAGGTGGATTTGTTCAATTACAGTACTAATTATGTCATTTGCTTACATTTTAAAGAAAGGCCATTTATGAGGCAGAATATTCATTTTTATTTATTTTTTGTATCTTCAAAGTTACAAATGGCTTCTCTGGGTGAAGCCATCTTGTGGCTAGAATTGAAAGATTACACCATGACGTACTCTCGGCCATGTGGAATGTATATGACATACTGAACGTTAAACGCTCATGCGAACTCTGGTGTCAAGTGATTGAAACGAAGCACATGGTACATGTTCGAAGTCTTCGTATCAGTATTTAAATGGTAAAATGCCTTAATATCAAACATTGTAAGTAGTCGGCATTGCTGATATTATGTTTCTGCACAATGGCTATTCAAATTAGTCCACATAACGGTAATGCAGTCATCGATATAATATAATCGTTGTGGTTATAGGAGAATTGAGCAAGCCTTCATGAGCTATTGCTGAATACTTTCTCTTTACTCACATGAGGGCCTATTCATAAGGCATTTAAACTTAATTCCGTAATGCAGTATTATTGGAACGTGGAAATAAGTCACCATCTTGTGCACGATATTTGCGTAGTCGAAATAGCTGTGGGGTTAGCGCCTATGACTGTGAATCTAGAGATCTCTGGTTCGAATCCGGACGGGATAGATATTTTTGCTACCAGATTACCATTTTAAACGATATTTATCATATCAATAATACTCATTTTAACAGAATCCATATGAAATTACGTTTTGGTCTGTGAATCAAGAAGTCCTGTTTATAAGGAATTTAAGGTTATGAGCGGTGTCGCGTCTATTAATCTAGTTGATCCATATCGTATTCTTTATTTAGGCTAGTGCTGGTGGAAGCTACAAATCATCTATTAAAATGAGTTCCGTATTATAAACTACAATATCTGTAAAACACTCCCTTTTACAATAGAATAATATTTGTGCCAATAATAATATATAATACCGGTGTATCAACAATTTCACATGAGGTTTCTTCTATGTCAGATGTTACACATCATATGCGACTTCTGTAAGGCTCGTAACTTATTTTTTCATTATGTTCACTAGCAGGTACCTGCGGCTTACTTTGAACCAATATTCAGCATTATTTCAAAATTATATGAGCAACTTTTTGTATATTTCCATTTTCTTGTTATAATGAATCAGTTTTGTGCAATTTCACTTTGAATTTTCTAAAAATAAAAAGGTTCTTATATTTTCATTATTTTTATTTTCGTAATTATGAAATGAAGCAGGTATTGCTAGTTTGTTTTACCACTCGGGGAAACAGGGAATACTCAGGGAATTTTTGAATTCTGGAAAACTCGGGGAATTATTGGGGTATTTTAATGATACTCAGGGATTACAGCCGAAAAAATCAGAAACCTCTATGGATATCAAATTGGCAGGTGAAAAGTTGAAGGAAGTGGAAGACTTCTGTTACTTAGGAAACAAAATAACCAGTGATGGACGAAGCAAAGAGGATATAAAAGTAGGTTGGCTCAGGAAAGGAAAGCATTTCTACCAAATCTATGTAAGCTTTCCATCTCTCAACCTTTTCTTCCCTATCTGTTAGAGGCTTTCCATTTGTGTCCTTAATATTACAGCACTTAGTCTTCTTTTCCCCAAAAGTATTCTTAATCCTTCGATAAGCTGTGTCTACTTTTCCTAATTTCAGACAATTTTCTATACCTGCACATTTCTCTTTCAACCATTCTTCTTTCGCTTCCTTGCACTTCTTGTTAACCTCATTTCTCAGACGTCTGTATTCTGCTTTCCCCTTTTCATCTCTTAGATTCTTGTGTTTCCGCCTTTCATCCATCAATTCTAGTATATCCTGAGTGATCCACGGTTTTCTACCTATTCTTTCTTTCCTACCAATGTTTTCTTCTGCGGATTTTGTTATTTCATTCTTCAAAAGTGCCCATTCGTCTGCAATTGAAGTTTGTTTAGGGTTTTTCATTAGTCCTTCCTTTATACTCGTCTTGAAACTTCCGTTTTCATCCTTCTCTTTCAGTCTATTGCCCACCTATTTGGCTTTTGACTTTTCTTCAGTTTCTTTAACTTTAATCTGCATTTTATAACAACCAGATTGTGGTCAGAGTTTATGTCAGCACCAGGATATGTTTTACAATCCAAAATCTGATTTCGAAACCTCTGCTTGACCATAATGAAGTCGATTTGGTAATGCCCTGTATCTCCTGGTCTCATCCATGTGTATATTCTTCTATTGTGGTTATTGAATAAGGTGTTAGCTATGACCAACTCATGATCGATGCAGAATTCTATCAGCCTGCTTCTTCGATCATTCCTTTCACCTAGTCCGAAATCTCCTACTATCTTCCCTTCTCTTCCTTTTTCCTACCACAGCATTTCAATCTCCCATTACTATAAAATTTTCATTTTTCATCACCCTTGATATACCTCAGAATTGAATCTATTTCCTCGTAGACCTTTTCAACATCTTCATCATCAGCTTGACTGGTAGGCATATAGACTTTTACCACTGCGGTGCACGTAGGTGTAGTATTGATTTTAGCTACAATAATCCGTTCACTATATTGCTCATAATATTCCATCCTCTGTCCACGGCTACTACTCAATATGAAACCAACCCCTGCTTGGCCATTGTTTGATTTAGTGCTAATGACCCTATAGTCTCCTGACCAAAAGTCCTGTTCTTCCTGCCAGGGCATTTCACTAATCCCAACCAAATCCAAATTCAACCTATCCATTTCCCTTTCTAAGTTTTCTAACCTTCCACTTCCTAGCAGACTTCTAACATTCCACGCTCCGATCCGTAGAATGTCAGATTTCCTCATTGTCACTTCTGTGATGTTAACTCCCTCTCGAGTAGTCCCCACCCGGAGATCCGAACGGGGGAATAGTTTACCTCCGGATTGGAATTTTACAAGGGAGGAGGCCATCATCACATGCATAGAGAGGTGCGTACCCTCGGGAATAGCATTACGGCTGTAGTTTCCCGTTGCTTTCAGCCGTGCAGCAGAACGCAGTGTAGCCATTAGTTGGTTAATGTTATCAATATCTTAACCATCTATAAGACAAGTAAAGAATTGATTTATTCTGAAAGGCTGCTACTCCTTTTCAGAATAAGTAATAGAGCAATTCTACTAACAAAAATACTAACCTTCTACTAACAATTAAATACCAAAATTCTACTAACGAAAAAATACTTAAGTTCCACCAACGACAAAATACTACCACTAAAACAGTCTGTCACCAGGCACACTCACATGCACCCTCACACATCACAGTCTAATGAAACATGAACTATAATATAGTTTATAGATATTATCTAATAAACAATGCAACTGCAACCAGACACACTCACATGCCACAGTCTAATGGAACAATGAACTATAACTAATAAACAAACTAACTACATACCGTACTTACATTCTAGAAGAGGAAATGGAAACGACAGGGGGAAAGGAAATGCCCTCGACCCTCAAAGAATGAGAATTAAGGGACTAGGAAGAAAGGAAGGGTAAAGAGGAGAGGGACCACCCCAAAGGCAATTGAAGAAGGAGAAAGACCGGACCTAGCTCAGGAAACCCTCGGGGTCGCCAACTCCCGAACTCACTACACGTGAGTTGGTAGTCCATTCATGTTATGTTGTTACAAAGGAAACAATTACATTAAATTAAGTAATGTCCTGTTTGCCATCTCTTGATAAATGCAGTACACGTTAAAAATACGGTATTACTGCCCCGCTCCAAATATTTGAAAGAACAACTCTTCGCCACCTCAGATGCCAACTCGGCGAAGGCCCTTATAGGCCAATAAAATTAGATCCAAAAAAGCGTTTTGAGGAATTAATTTCCAGCAAGCTGGAAATCGTTTTAATACCTTCGTTTGGTCCTAAATACGTGTAATCCGAGTTTGCACCATCCGATATCCCAAGAGGTGTGCATAACTTTTGGGACCCAAATAACATCGAAAATTTTCCACCTTTTTCAGTTTTTTGCTTGTAGCTCGAGAACGGTACGTCAGACGCAAAATATTAATCAATTCAATATTAAAGACGGTTAAATTCTGCGTCGAATGAACGTCTGTAACTTGAAATTTGGTTCAGTGGTATAGCTGAAATCAAAAGTTCAAAACTGGGAAAATTTCTCATTTAGGTGAAAACTTGCATTTGACGACTTTCCAAGACCACTTATCTTCGGAATAGATACTCCTATTGAACTCTGTATGAAACACCTGATATTTTTTCACGATTTCAATGTTGTTATACCTACTCGACCAAAATGACTGAAACAGCTGATTTTTCTTTCGCGATTTCAGAATTTGTCCCATACGTTAGTGAAAATTATTCGGTACGGTACTGAGTAATCACTTTGAAGGAAAACCGTTGATTTATTAACACTATATATTACCGTAGTCCTAATTTCGTGTCTCTGGTTTGATAAATACAGTGTGAAACGTTGATTATTCATAAACGAAAGTGTTATAACGTACAAGAGGAAGACTTTTGTGGCTTGACGTATGGTACTTCAGAGCAGCACGTCGACGCTAGGTTGTCAAGGGTACAGAGGGATGATGCAGACGTTGCGATCCTTTTTTACTGGTTTGCATCTCACTATCCCTTCCCAACTGGACATTTTGTGATGTCCATTCACACAGAAGTAACTGGCGATCTGAAAATAGACTGCCATGAAGCGTTTGAAAAAGGGATTCAGAGTATTGCTAAGATTATTGGCAACGACTTCAGTCATGTCGACTTTCAGAGAAAAAACAGAGTGGTTCCGCTAAAAGCTTTCAACTCGAAAGTCAGGATTCACGGCGAAGATATACCAGTAAATCCAGATAAACTCTTCCGATGCATAACACTTCTTAAAAAAATCTGAGAAACAGTTCAGAAATTATTTCGAGTTTGAGTTAGCTCCTCTCCCCTTTCCATCTTGGATGAAACAGGAATGTGAAAACAAAGAAATCTGTGTTCTACAATTTATTTTCCCCAGTTGCTAATCCACCGGCTCTTGCAGGTAGTGCCATTGTAATTGATGGGGGGTTCCTTCTCCATCGAGTGGTTTGGGAATCCAAGGGAAATTTTTCAACAATTCTCTCCAAATATGTTGACTACATTAAGCAATACTACAACCCTGCCAGTACATTTATCGTTTACGATGGTTACCCGGATGATGCATCAGTAAAGAGTACCGTACCTACAAAATCAGCTGAGCGTCTTCGCTGTAAAAGCAAGCACTCTTCTTCTACCGCAGTGCTTACTGAAACGATGACTGCAACCATGCCGAAAGAACAATTTGTGTCCAACGACAGCAACAAAGAATGGCTTATCTCCATGCTGCGTGAGAAATTAGTACAGCAGGAGTTTGAAGTGAGGCAAGCTCTTGAGGATGCTGACACACTCATCACCAACACCACCATTCAAGCGGCAGAGAACTTTGCGACGGTCATAATAATCGGAGAGGACACCGATCTATTGATCCTATTAACCGCCAAAGCACCTAATTCAAACATTTACGCCATGAAACCTGGAAAGGAGACCTCTCAGAACACGTTCTACTCTCCAAGGTACTTCAAATTCTCGTCTGCTGTCAACAGAACCTTCTGTTCCTACATGCAATCAGTGGGTGTTATACAACCTCTGCATTCTATCGCCAAGGTAAGTTGAAGTACGTCAAACCCCTTAAAAACAACAGGGCTTTACAGGAGGCTGTCAAGGTTTTCCACCATACAGATGCTGATCCTGAGGACCTCATTTCAGCAGGTCAACTATTCCTAGCGGTCCTATATTCACCTAAGGCCAATGAGACCTCCTTGGACAAAATCCCTCATAAAACCAACTTTCAATCTGGCCTCTCTACCACCAACAAACGCAGCTACTGCCCGACATATTCTGCGTGTCTACCACCAAATCCAGGGCTGGTATGATAGACCAAAGGACCCTCTCAGCTGGGGTTGGAAGAGGACGAACCATGACCACCAGGATCCAGCTCCAGCTGAAATCCTCAACACAGTGTCCTGCGGATGTAAGAAGGGCAGTGTAGGGAATTGCAGCTGCTGGAAAGTTAGTATGAAATGTTCAACAATTTGCCTCAACTGCCACGACCAGTCCTGCTCGAATTCAGCACCATTCGAGGATGAGGGTGTGTCCCACATGCCGATCGCCGCAGAAGCAGAAATAGGTGAGGACAGTCCCGTTGAAGATGCTCCCGATGAACAGGGGCTCGACATGCGATCCCAGCTTGAGAGCTTTCTAGATGAAGGGCTATCGATATCTCAGAAAATGCGAGCATGAATGCTGCCTTATTTTCTGCTGCATGACTATTGATTTCTATAACATGTTTCTATTCGTATTTTATCAATGGAATGTCAATTTTAATTGTTCGTATTACTTTATTAATTAATATTAATAATGGTTACTTATAAATTAAAGAATGGCAATATACTGTTACGTGCCACCCCCTAGTGGCACCTTTGTTAACTGGATTACGGTGGGCGAAAAGCACAAACACAATTGTTCCTTTAACGAAATATAATTTATTACAGGCCTACAAACATACACAGTGCACACACATACACACACACTGAGTCTAACTTCAGAAAACACTACTGGTCACTATTAGTTTCCACATTTATGTTCTCTCTGTCCGTGAGGCGTTACAGTGTTCCAGCTTACACTCACACGTACAGTCTACACAGGTTCTCTACAGCCTTATCGCTGCCACTTCACTTACTTCCAGAGTCCACTTGCTGCTCCTTGTGCGCTCTTGCTCGTCCCGTGTCGATCCCACGACCACGTATTCCACGAAGCACCGCGACACCTCCAAGCACTCGCAGTCCTGACTCAAAGTTGCACCCTGGCAGATAGGCTTCCACTCTGTACCGTAGACGTCCAGTAATAATCGCTGTACTGCTCCGTACGCACTCACTCGACAACACTTCAGTACATACTAGCACTGACCAATACACTCCAATACACTGCAATACACTCAAATACACACTAACGCTGCAATACACTCTCCCTCCTCGCCGCGGCTCTCTGGTTTATATGTGACAGTAGTGGAGTAGTGGCGCTTCCAACGCACTCCAGAACCCTCCTTGACCCACTACTAAGCCTCAGCCATGTTAAATATCTCTCGAACGCATGGTCCGATTTTGACAAATGAGGTGTCGTTGGACTCGGGCTGATGTCCTCTTTGCTATGGACCACTCGTTATAATTTTGATTTTTTTTTATTTTCTTCGTTTTCGAAAGTAGGCGATAGCTTGAACACTAAACATGATAGAACTTATGCCATGGCTCAAACGAATGGTCTTTATGACCTTTATTTTCTATAATGACTTTTTTTACTTTTTATGCTTTTTTGAAAACACTCGAATTTTGAAAATCCTATATTTTGGAAACTAGGAAGTTTACAAAAAAGTTTGTTTCATGTAAATCAATGATCCCCACCCCCTCTACCCCCCAAATAAATGTCAAGTCTCTAGGATGAAAACCTGTAGTAGTGGGATGAGGGGGGAGCTGTCTACTAACTTATTGAACCCTCCTCGTATTTGCCCCGAACCTGATATCTCGCTAACCAATCATGGGATTTGAACATACAGGTGTCCTAGCACTCATAGTGATGCCTTCTACTTTCCTATAGGCTCTTTATTTAATTAAACGACCAAAACTAAAAGGTCATGTGCTTTTAATATGTCGCGAACCAATCATGCTAGAGGTGTGTTCGACAGGTCCAAAGACTCGGGCTGACGTCCTCTTTGCTATAGACCACTCGTTATAATTTTTAATAAAATTGGAAACTCGATTTTGGGGTAAACACGTGTTTTTTGTGATTTTGCCGATATCTCACGAACCAATAACGCTAGAGGCATGTACGACGTGTCCAAGGACATGGGGTGACGTCCTCTTTGCTATGGATCACTCGTTGTAATTTAAAAAAAAAAATGGAAACGCGATTTTGGGGTAAACACGTGTTTTTTGTGATTTTTGCCGATATTTCACGAACCAATAACGCTAGAGACGTGTACGAGGTGTCCAAGGACTCGGGCTAACGCCCCCTTTCAAATGTGTTAGATTTTTTTTCCAAAAAATAATTCACAAAGGGCCTAACGCCATACATGTTGAAAAAACGTCTTCTTTTTCTTTACTTGTTTATAATGTTCATGAAGCGTGGTGGTTGAGAGAGACGATACGGCTGGGTGTGTGTGTTTCAACGAACCTGTCGCTGACCACGGTGGCTGTGTTCAATAGAACAATCGATATTTCGACGGGTTGGTGTATGACAGAGCGAGCATGCGTTTTCTGATATTTTACCTTTAACGTGTAAACGGTGATGAGAACTTGGTTCTATGTTGGTCGAAGCGAGTACAGAAAACAAACTTGCCGAGGAGCAGGAGGTGAATGTCATTTGAGGTTATCGGATGGCGTTGATCTGACTTGACAACAGGTGACGCTTGAAGGTGAAATAATCTGACCATCGTGGTGGCAGGGGAGTGTGAAATGCATGCACACACATGTGTGAAACCACATGTACGCTAAACCAGTGACATCCTGTCTTGCTTCGTACGTGACAAAATGCAAGTCCATGTGAAATTTGATCTTCCACAGGTGTTCGCTTGGGACGTTAGCTGTCCACGTGCGCGATAACTGTTAACAAGTTACATCCTGTTTTGCTTAGTACGTGACAAAATGCAAGTTGGCGTGAAATTTGATTCGCCGCAGGTGTTCACTTTGGGCGTTAGCTGTCCACGTGACCGATAACAAAATGTTCAAAGCGTGGGAAAAAATGATTATACATGCAACGTAGCATATATAAAGACATGTCGTTATCATTTCCACTCTCACTTGGGTGGACTACCTTTGAACACACTGCGTTGCATGAAACCCCTGGTCTTGTTTAACAGTTTTGGTGTTGGTGGAAAATACTTAACCTTGTTGTGGGGTAGGTATTTATTTATATATTTATTCATTTATACATGTATTGATTAATATATATATATTTACAAGCAATTATTTATTGATTAGGTAATTAATGATTTTATTTATTTATTTGTTTGCAGATAACCGGCATACCTTACATGTCTGAGGGAGAAGAAACCATTGCACTTTTGAGCCCACTAGAAGGGAAGAGCAACAAGTCACTGCAAGTAAAGGTGAGATGATTTTTTTAAACTAACTTGTTTCATTTTTTTGTTTTATGTTTTATTTTATGAAATGTATGTATAAACCTGAATTTAGGTATTTATAGCGGTTTATTTTATTTATTTTTAGAAACTTGGAAAGAATAGCCTTACCGCCGTAGCAGTCGCTGAAAAAAAACAGAAACGCACTAAAGCGAAACCACTGCCAAAGAGTGAACTGTTTAAAACTCAGGTAAGTCCAACTTAAAAATGCTATTCCATTTTACCACTACTGAAAACTCGTAGACAAAAAAAATTCATTACCTGTACATGACTGGGACAATGATTGCTTTCTTGATTAATGGCTATGTTGTTGTTGTTGACTGGGAAAAGTACAAGGCCATGTTGGATTTTCTAAAAATAAAAATAATAAATTTAATTTATGGGTGGTTCCCTATGGACTCAACGAATATCCACAGGTTTGAACATGATAATGTGAACGAAATGACATGACATTCATTTTTGTTTATATATTGGTTAAAGGGAGGGTGGGGGAATGTAAATGACTGTAGCTTTATAAAAAAGAAAATAAGTACATGGGTTACTGTTAGTGCCAACATACAGTTTATTTTTAATGGTGTTTTGATATATTAATGTCAATTAACGTTAAAGTTTTATTTACAAGTATTGATTGATTGATTGATTG
The DNA here is from genome assembly GCA_946902985.2 of Meconema thalassinum. NCBI lineage: Eukaryota > Metazoa > Arthropoda > Insecta > Orthoptera > Tettigoniidae > Meconema > Meconema thalassinum. The sequence goes on along the minus strand of OX336399.1, from coordinate 13,235,963 downwards.
ATTGATTGAGTGATGGGTTATTTTGTTTGATTTTAGGTGTCGTCATGTGCCATTAACGTAATGAACAGACAGTGAACAAACATGCATTATGCTTTAAAGTACTCTGTGCTCTTGTGCAATGTTAATAACTTACAATAAGAAAAAGTTTTATTATAACACATGGCGTTCGTACCAAATACAACAAGTGAGCAAGTTGGTTTACCACGTGGGTTAAATTTAAAATCAGAACATGATCGATGGTTAACATTTGAATCCTGGCCTGTAGGCTTTTTGTCGACGCATGAACTTGCAAAAGCCGTTTTTTTTTTACTTGAACCGAGAAGATGTGGTGCGCTGTGTGTTTTGTCGTATTGAACTTTCACACTGGGAAGAAGGGGATGATCCCTTTAGAGACCATTTGCGATGGTCTCCTCACTGTCCTTACATGCTTGGAAAGCAAGTGGGTAACCTACCCGTGCATTCATTTTACCGAACCACAAGGCCGTTGGCCGCTACTTACGTTCCTGAATCACAAATAAATAATAATAATAATGATGTATTACCAGCCAACGGTAGTGTCGATATATGTGGTCCATATGCCATAGACAGTGTTGAATTGGCGTGTGCTTTTGAAAAATTGGGAGTTTGCAAGACTAAAGCACTAGCACACTCAGAGTACAGCTCTGTTGAAAAACGTTTCGAATCTTATAAAAATGTTTGGCCATTAATATTAAAACACCTTACCAAACAGCTAAGTGAAGCTGGATTTTTTATACTGGTGAAGGGGATAAAACAATATGTTTTTATTATGGATTTGCTTTAAAGGATTGGCAAATGACTGATGACCCTTTTGTGCAACACGCTCGTTGGTTACCAAACTGTAAATACATGGTGTTGCTTAAAGGTCAGGAATTTGTGAACACTATTCGTAAAGAAAAAGTGATTGCAGCACAAGACATAAAAGTGCCTTTAGAGTTAGAGCACGCGGAGCAAATACATAAGGCTGAAAGAAAAGACTTGTCTCACGAACAGATTATTTATTTATTTATTTATCGTATGGCTTTTAGTGCCGGGAGTTTCCGAGGACATGTTCGGCTCGCCTGAGTCTGTAGCTGCTTCCAGCGGATACCCTAAAGGGTGAGCTACAAGCTCCGTTCAATTTCAAGTAGTTCCAACTTTCGCCACCAGATATCAATGATACCTAGTGGTGAACGATGGAACTTTGATAGAGCGTTCTGACGAAATCTAACCTAACAAATTTTGCTTTACACAAGTTTAGTCTGTGAAAGGATTTTTTACATGCCATAAATCTATGACATGGGACCGCCGGCTTTACTTCCCCTCCGAAGGAAGGCATACTGAAGGATTTTTAACGCTCTTAAAAAATCCGACGACTTCGGCCGGGTTTGAACCCGCTATCTTGGGCATAGCAGTTCAGCATGCTACCGACTACGCCACCGAAGCCGCTTCACGAACAGATACAAAAGTGTGACCAACAATTATGTAAAATTTGTTATCAAGATGAACTAGGTGTTGTATTTTTACCCTGTGGACACATGATAGCCTGTGTCAAGTGTGCATTAGAACTTAACACTTGTGCTATATGCAGAAAAGTAGTATCCGCTACAGTTAGGGCATTTCTTGCATAACTAGTATAATTTATTCGCCATGCATAGTGCAAAATCCCTAATTGCACAATATTATTAAAGCTGTTTTAGAGTGTAATAGATATGCTTTTGTTTTGTTTATAGACTACTACAATGAATGTTTTGAATGCTGTGGGACAATCATGTGGCTTAGAGACAAAGAAGCTCAGCGAATTGCCAACGCATATTCCATTCCGCATTATCAAGATTCGGAAATTGAAAACAGCATATGGTGATCGTGTACTTTGTGTATGTGAAAACTTTGAGACATTTCTGCCTATACGGTTTAATGATATGTCGGAAAGTGTTTTTGATGAAGTCAATAATGCTGTGCAACCTGTACACTTAATTTATGAAGGTATTAAAAACAATAGGTGCATGGTTCGTTTTAATTAAATAAATTTTAAAAAAGTGAAATAATAATGGAAAATATAAGTAATGACAATATACTGAAAAAGAAAGAAAATATGTGTATAGAATAGTAATGTTTTAGTGTTTAGTGTTGTCTTTAAAAATATTATGATGAAACAAAAAAAAACAAGAAATGTATATAAAGTTTGTAAATAAATGCAAAATCATGTTACAATGTTGTTTTATTTTATACAAAGTTAGTATATTTAACATTGCAGAGTATACATGATTATGACAATAAATGCACACTGAATACAAGCCTTTCTCACTTTACAATAGTCTGTTATAGTTTTAAACACAAGGCTTGTAGATTATTTTATAGCAATGTCCATTCAACGTTGTTTTCGAAAAGTGGGAAGCCGCAATGGTTGTATAGGCATAAAAACCTTATTGTTATTACTATTTAGTCACTTTGATCCCTTTGCATATCAAGAGCACATGACCTAGTTGTTCCACTCTTTAAAACGACAACAACAACACCACCTCTTGCATAGTTTGTGATGTTGATGGCTCTTGCGACGTGGAAGATGGATTAAAAATAACTTTTAGAACTGGGGTCAAACGTTGCTCATTAATCAATGCACTATTTTGAGTAGCAATATGGTTTTCTTGATTTTTTGTCGACGGCAACTGTGTTTCATGCAGAACACTACATTGATGATCACCGACACTTAAAACCTCACTATTTTTACTTTTTAGGTCACCACGACAATGTTTGGAACGTTGCTTTGAACAACGCCAAATAACAGTTCCATTTTATTGGTTCGTTTCACAATATATGAATATTCTTTATAGTATGCATAAGGCTTACCATACCTAGTCACTGATACTTCCATATCAACTGTCAAGCATAGACTAAGCTCTAGTAAAGTCAACTTGGTAATAAGAATACTAGTTTAGTGTGAGAGCAAATATGGATCCAAAGAGTTCAGGTAAAAGTGAAAGCAAATAAGCAAATATAAGAAACAAGAGTGGGGGGTAAAAGTGGTCGCAAAGTGGCAGACTCATTACACAATAATTTCAGCACGACGAAGCTCTTGTTCAATTTCTTTGATTTCCCAATCGTGACCGATATGCCCAGCTTGTCGTAAAGCATGCAATTGTCGAAGCCGTTGAATTAGCTTACTGGGTTTGTTCCAGTATACAAATTTAACAAATGATTTTTAGGTGTAAACAAAGCATTACCATTATCATGATCATTATCATCATCATCATCATCATTATCATGATCACCATTATCATCATGACCATCATCACTGTTACTATATAGTCCTTTTTGATCCTCTTGCAATACCACTTTATTTATAGTCTGAGTTGATTTTGATAGTGTTGAAGGTTTCTTGGACGTTGACAACTGTCCTAACATGACGTTTTGAGGACATGATAAGTCCTTTTGAACAAACACTGCACTATCTTTAGCCGCAATATCGTTTTCTTGAACTTGCTTTTTAGCATTTTGATAATTGTTTGTAAACAGTAAGCGTGGTTCGTTTCGAGCACTACATTGATGAACACTCACACTTCAAAACCTTTCCATTTTTACTTTTCAGATTGCCTCGACATTTTGTTGACCTCTCTTTTGAGCATCGCCAGAATATTATTCCATTCACATTCTGGCGATTATAGTTATAGGAGTAGCCTTGATAGAGTGCACGTAGCCTACCTTTGTTGGTTGTAATAAGTTCCATAGTAGTAACTGACCTGTCAGTACGATGTTCACACTACAAAGGTTACAACTGTTTTGCTGATGGAGTGACCTACCATAAGCTTATATATTGGCTTATGTGTTGGCTTTTTGTGTAACGTAAGTAGCGGCCAACGGCCTTGTGGTTCGGTAAAATGAATGCACGGGTAGGTTACCCACTTGCTTTCCAAGCATGTAAGGACAGTGAGGAGACCATCGCAAATGGTCTCTAAAGGGATCATCCCCTTCTTCCCAGTGTGAAAGTTCAATACGACAAAACACACAGCGCACCACATCTTCTCGGTTCAAGTAAAAAAAACGGCTTTTGCAAGTTCATGCGTCGACAAAAAGCCTACAGGGCAGGATTCAAATGTTAACCATCGATCATGTTCTGATTTTAAATTTAACCCACGTGGTAAACCAACTTGCTCACTTGTTGTATTTGGTACTAACGCCATGTGTTATAATAAAACTTTTTCTTATTGTAAGTTATTAACATTGCACAAGAGCACAGAGTACTTTAAAGCATAATGCATGTTTTTTCATTGTCTGTTCATTACGTTATTGGCACATGACGACACCTAAAATCAAACAAAATAACCCATCACTCAATCAATCAATCAATCAATCAATACTTGTAAATAAAACGTTAACGTTAATTGACATTAATATATCAAAACACCATTAAAAATAAACTGTATGTTGGCACTAACAGTAACCCATGTACCTATTTTCTTTTTTATAAAGCTACAGTCATTTACATTCCCCCACCCTCCCTTTAACCAATATATAAACAAAAATGAATGTCATGTCATTTCGTTCACATTATCATGTTCAAACCTGTGGATATTCGTTGAGTCCATAGGGAACCACCCATAAATTAAATTTATTATTTTTATTTTTAGAAAATCCAACATGGCCTTGTACTTTTCCCAGTCAACTACAACAACATAGCCATTAATCAAGAAAGCAATCATTGTGCCAGTCATGTACAGGTAATGAATTTTTTTTGTCTACGAGTTTTCAGTAGTGGTAAAATGGAATAGCATTTTTAAGTTGGACTTACCTGAGTTTTAAACAGTTCACTCTTTGGCAGTGGTTTCGCTTTAGTGCGTTTCTGTTTTTTTTTTCAGCGACTGCTACGGCGGTAAGGCTATTCTTTCCAAGTTTCTAAAAATAAATAAAATAAACCGCTATAAATACCTAAATTCAGGTTTATACATACATTTCATAAAATAAAACATAAAACAAAAAAATGAAACAAGTTAGTTTAAAAAAATCATCTCACCTTTACTTGCAGTGACTTGTTGCTCTTCCCTTCTAGTGGGCTCAAAAGTGCAATGGTTTCTTCTCCCTCAGACATGTAAGGTATGCCGGTTATCTGCAAACAAATAAATAAATAAAATCATTAATTACCTAATCAATAAATAATTGCTTGTAAATATATATATTAATCAATAAATGTATAAATGAATAAATATATAAATAAATACCTACCCCACAACAAGGTTAAGTATTTTCCACCAACACCAAAACTGTTAAACAAGACCAGGGGTTTCATGCAACGCAGTGTGTTCAAAGGTAGTCCACCCAAGTGAGAGTGGAAATGATAACGACATGTCTTTATATATGCTACGTTGCATGTATAATCATTTTTTCCCACGCTTTGAACATTTTGTTATCGGTCACGTGGACAGCTAACGCCCAAAGTGAACACCTGCGGCGAATCAAATTTCACGCCAACTTGCATTTTGTCACGTACGAAGCAAAACAGGATGTAACTTGTTAACAGTTATCGCGCACGTGGACAGCTAACGTCCCAAGCGAACACCTGTGGAAGATCAAATTTCACATGGACTTGCATTTTGTCACGTACGAAGCAAGACAGGATGTCACTGGTTTAGCGTACATGTGGTTTCACACATGTGTGTGCATGCATTTCACACTCCCCTGCCACCACGATGGTCAGATTATTTCACCTTCAAGCGTCACCTGTTGTCAAGTCAGATCAACGCCATCCGATAACCTCAAATGACATTCACCTCCTGCTCCTCGGCAAGTTTGTTTTCTGTACTCGCTTCGACCAACATAGAACCAAGTTCTCATCACCGTTTACACGTTAAAGGTAAAATATCAGAAAACGCATGCTCGCTCTGTCATACACCGACCCGTCGAAATATCGATTGTTCTATTGAACACAGCCACCGTGGTCAGCGACAGGTTCGTTGAAACACACACACCCAGCCGTATCGTCTCTCTCAACCACCACGCTTCATGAACATTATAAACAAGTAAAGAAAAAGAAGACGTTTTTTCAACATGTATGGCGTTAGGCCCTTTGTGAATTATTTTTTTGAAAAAAAAACTAACACATTTGAAAGGGGGCGTTAGCCCGAGTCCTTGGACACCTCGTACACGTCTCTAGCGTTATTGGTTCGTGAAATATCGGCAAAAATCACAAAAAACACGTGTTTACCCCAAAATCGCGTTTCCAATTTTTTTTAAATTACAACGAGTGGTCCATAGCAAAGAGGACGTCACCCCAAGTCCTTGGACCCGTCGTACATGCCTCTAGCGTTATTGGTTCGTGAGATATCGGCAAAATCACAAAAAACACGTGTTTACCCCAAAATCGAGTTTCCAATTTTATTAAAAATTATAACGAGTGGTCTATAGCAAAGAGGACGTCAGCCCGAGTCTTTGGACCTGTCGAACACACCTCTAGCATGATTGGTTCGCGACATATTAAAAGCACATGACCTTTTAGTTTTGGTCGTTTAATTAAATAAAGAGCCTATAGGAAAGTAGGGGGCATCACTATGAGTGCTAGGACACCCTGTATGTTCAAATCCCATGATTGGTTAGCGAGATATCAGGTTCGGGGCAAATACGAGGAGGGTTCAATAAGTTAGTAGACAGCTCCCCCTCATCCCACTACTACAGGTTTTCATCCTAGAGACTTGACATTTATTTGGGGGGTAGAGGGGGTGGGGATCATTGATTTACATGAAACAAACTTTTTTGTAAACTTCCTAGTTTCCAAAATATAGGATTTTCAAAATTCGAGTGTTTTCAAAAAAGCATAAAAAGTAAAAAAAGTCATTATAAAAAATAAAGGTCATAAAGACCATTCGTTTGAGCCATGGCATAACGTTCTATCATGTTTAGTGTTCAAGCTATCGCCTACTTTCGAAAACGAAAAAAATCAAAAAAAAATCAAAAATATAACGAGTGGTCCATAGCAAAGAGGACGTCAGCCCGAGTCCAACGACACCTCATTTGTCAAAATCGGACCATGCGTTCGAGAGATATTTAACATGGCTGAGGCTTAGTAGTGGGTCAAGGAGGGTTCTGGAGTGCGTTGGAAGCGCCACTACTCCACTACTTGTGACCAGTCCCTGGCCTGGAAAGTTCGACATGTCACAACCCATTGCCGCATTGAGTCTGTTCTGGTTGGTTCCACATCCAGAATCTTCTCGTATTCTCTGGCCGCCGCACTGACTCACGGGTGCTTTGTTAATGTATGGCCGTGGGAGGAACCGAGAGGGTGTGAGCACTCTCTCCCTCCCCCTGCGGGGTTTGGCCAAGGCCACTAGACTGTCACACTGCCCCTCCCCCCGGGAGCCTCCTGCTGGCCCGCGGCAACACGCTACAATACATATTTGTTCAAATTAAAATGTTTTTCATCCGTACTACTCCGAATCTCTATTCAGAGTGTGTACATTTTATAACTAGTTTTCTGATTTGCGTATGACTTAGAAATTTGAATTGAAATGTTCCTGGCAGTGATCAGAGTAGGTAGATTGATTTTTTGTACTTAAATCATTATGTCATAACATGAGCATGCCTTTTCCCCCGGAAAGAGTCGCTATATTTGGAATTGAATTAAATATTATCATAGTAGTGATTAAATTAGTTATAATAATAATAATAATGCATTTTATTAATCCCTTAACGAGTCAAGGACTCATATACAAAGGAATAGTACAGTTTTATCTTGTTGGCGACAAATTACAATTCAATGTTTAGTTTATAAAGTTTTCAGTATGAAAATATATACAACATTTTGTAGCTTTCATAAGTTTTTGTACACAATGTAGTCTTCTTTTGTCTTCTCAGATTTTGGAATTTCTTCAAACTAACATTTTATAATCATTCCACATAAACTGTTTTAGCCTCCTTTTAAAGATTGGTAGGCTAGGTGCAATTTTTATATTTTCTGGTAGTCTATTGAACTTTACAAAGGCACTATACTTAATGCTATTACTGCCATATTGTTTGGAATTGATATGGAAAAGTGATATGTCATCTGCATGTCTAGTTTTGTAAGCGTGTAAATCAGATTGTTTAGTGAAGTTTAAATTTGTGTGGATACCTTTGTGAAGGATTTGGTACATCAAGACATTTGATTTGATTTCTGCATTTAGGGCTACTGGTTGAATTTTACTCGTAATATAAAGGTGTTTGGTTGGTGTTAAAAAAGGGTAGTTATACATATTTCTTATGGCTCTATTCTGAATTACCTCAATTTCCTGTTTTAGGTAATTTGAGCATTTTATCCAAATTGTATTCAAATATTGTAAGTGGCTATGGATTAAGGAAAAATACACTTTCCTGAGTAGATATGTTGGGATATAGTAGCTCAATTTTTTATCATCCCAGCAGCAGGTGATATTTTTTAAACTAATGCATCAATGTGCTTTTGCCATGAGAGATTTTTATCTATTATCAGGCCTAGGTATTTGACAGATGAGACCCTTTTAACTGCCTTTCCATTCAGCATTATATTCTGAGTGATGTCTAACTTCGTTCTACGCTTAGATATTATTAAATAATTTGTTTTATCTTCATTTATTGTTAGTTTATTTGACTGGGTCCAGCCAAGTATTGTATTCATGTCCTCCTGCATGTGTGTAATCAGTGTGTTGGTGGTGTACGCATTGTAAAAGATGCTTAAGTCATCTGCAAACAACGTTATATTACCATGAAAACTGAGTGTTACTATGTCATTAATATATACTAAGAATAGGGAAGGACCCAGTATTGATCCTTGGGGCACACCATGGGTAATATTTACTTCCTCACTTCTGTAGCCATTTATTTCAACATACTGCTTACGATTAGATAGGTAATTTTTAAACCATGTCCAAGCTACTCCTCGGATACCTGCTTTATCAAGTTTCCCTAAAAGAATTTCATGGTCAGCAGTATCAAACGCCTTCCTCAGGTCTATGAAAAGGCCACTCGCTGACATCTTATTGTCTATGACATCCTGCAAGTTAGAGATTATATCAATTGTGGCTATTTCTGTGCTTGAGTTTTCTCGGAATCCATACTGCCCTTTGTAGAAGTAATCATTTTTATTTAAAAAATTAACAATTCTGTTTTTTACTACTGTTTCGAGTACCTTGGATATGGGTGGGAGGATGGAAATGGGTCTGTAATTGTCTGGATTGCTTTTGTCACCTCCTTTATAGACTGGTATGACTCGTGCTATTTTTAGATCATCAGGCACCAGATAAGTCTCTAACGATAAATTAATTAAAGTAGTTAGTGGGCTACTTAGCATGTCAATGGAGTTTTTTAACAATTTTACTGACATACCATCTTTGTCTTGGCTACTTTTCATTTTAAGGCTTAATATAATATTGCGAATTTCCATCTCATTAGTCGGGGTCATAAATATGGAATCTGTATTGACATTAATTTCATTAACTTTCTTCCCTGGGAGGATGTTTTTGGCTAACTTGTGTGCTATGTTTATAAAGTGAGTGTTTAGAGCATTGCAGATACTTTCTTTTCCTGTGATAGATTTACCGTCAATTATTATCTCACTGGGACCATCTTTGTTTTCAGTTGTGCAGTTGTAGATCATTTCATTGATTACTTTCCAAGTATCTTTTATGCTATTGGCGTTCAATGTTAATTTATGTTCATAGTATGAGGATTTCAGTTTCCGTTTTAAAGCTGTCACTTTGTTCCTACATATTATGTGCTCTTCCTTTAAGAGGTTATTGTTTCTGTGAATGCTAGTTTTAAGTTTAGCATGTAGTAGGTCCCTTTGTTTTATTAGCTGAATTAATTCTGTTTTTATCCATGGGTTTTTGTGGTTCTGGTGTATTTCCTTCAAAGTTGTGTCAGTGTTTTCTTTGTTGGGTATCTGTGTCAATATTTTGTGTTTCATGGCGATGTAAGTTTCATTTACATAATCTAAACAGTCTATTTGATTGAGATCATTGGAGAATATGTTTTTGTTCACGTACCGGTAATTTTTAGTTACGTTTTTTGAACTAGACCTTTGCTTGTTGTGGGGGTATTTAAATGTCATGTTCGAGATTGGGCTTTTGCCCGGATAGTAATTTGACCAGAAAATCTCAATTACAAGAATATTATGATCACTAATATCACAATTTATATTGCTTATCCTATAGGTATATTTATAGTTATTAGTGGCTACCTGATCAAGGAGTGTACTTGTTGATTTACATATTCTTGTTGGATACCGAGTATTGCCTTGTGTGAAACCATAGCTTGATAGTAGATTGAGGAATGATTTGGTTACATTATTTTTGTTTAGTAAGTTAATATTTGTATCACCAATGCATAAGCAAAGATTGGCATTATTTTTCGAGAGAATGTGCTCTAGAGATTGCATGAAATTTGTTGCGTTATTTATGTTAGGATTATATACTGCAATTATATTAATAGTATGCAGGTTATTGAAACGAACAGTATCACTTCTTATAAGCTCTAACTGGATCAAGCTACGGTTACCCTCAACTAGGTTAAGAACTTTGATATTCCATTTTTTGTGGACATAAACTCCCACGCCTCCACCGTTCTGATTGTCTCTGTACAAATGCAACAGAATAGTTGTTTAGGTTGAAGTATTTAGCTTCATTACTTTTTACCCAAGTCTTGGTTACCACTATGACATCTAGATTTTCAACAATATGTATTAGTATCTCGATATCTTCTAGTTTATTTTTGATGCTTCTGCTATTTAGGTAAAGACACTTGATTTGGCTAACCTCATTTTTAGTGTCTGCTACGTAGTCGTGGATACAGTCATATTTACGCTCTTCAATTGATGTATGTAAGTCAACATCAACTAGTAGGTCCATGTCTTGATTCATTATTATTTCTGTGAATGGGATGGCTGAGCCTTGTTGATGGAAGAGTCTCTTACTAGCCTTTCAATGTCTTCCGGTGAGCTGATCCTGACAGCCTTGTCACTATCTGATTTACGGACGAATATTTTGCAGTCCCGGGTCCAGACGTATTTAAAACCTAATTTACGGAGTTCGCTTGCCTGTTTGTGGAGTACTTTAATAGCTGGCGTCAAATGCTCGTTAATGTAGATAGGCCTAGCCCTTGCATTTATTCCAGCATCACTTGAGTTCAGGTTGGGTTTGGATCTTTTGCCTTTTAAAATTGCCTCTTTTTTTAGCCGGCTGCAGAATTTGACTAGTAAAGGAGGTGGAAGACCTTCTCTGCTTTGTGGTAGCCGATGGCAGGCGTCAATATCGGACTCGACAACTGTGACACCCAATTGGTCAGCGATAGTCTGGACAATCTGAACGGTGTTTTCGTTTGAAGTGTGCGGCACGCCATGAAGCTCTAGATTGTTTCGCCGAACGTACTGTTGAAGCTCGAGATTCTCTTGCTTTAACATTTTAACCTCACTGTAAGCGATATCCTTATCCTTCTCTAACTCGCAAACTCTTTGGCTGAGCTTTGTAATTTCTGACAAGGCTTGCTTCAGAGTTTGTGTGGCAGTTGAAATGTCACTTTTCATACTATCGAAACAATCAGAAAAATATGTCACGGACTTGAGCATGTCATTCTGACTCTTTTCAATGTTTTCGAGTTTTATCAGTCGGAGGTTGATTTCACAAACAAGATCTTCTAAATCAGGTTTACTTACATTCTCGTCTGGCGAAACCTTTTCCGTAGTTGACCTACTTACTGCACTGCACTCGACACAATACCAATGCTTGGCTTTGTCGGACAAAAGCCGGTTAAAAATTTTCTTTTTTATGTTTACACAGGTTCTGTGGTATGATTTACCACATTCCTCATCACAAATTGCACTGACCGCACTTGGTTGATTTGTCACTTGTCGCCATCTCAAAATGGAAGTTAACTAGTCATTTGAAATTAAAAGGACTTATCAAAGTTGTCTATATAGGCTAAAGTGAATTTTTATTCTCTTCAACTCTACAACTTTTATTCTATGGGTTTTTCAACTGGGGTACCTGTTTCAAAGATATGTGGTCTTGGAAAGTTGCAAAATGTAAGTTTGCACCTAAATGAGAAATTTTCCCAGATTTGAACTTTTGATTTCGGCTATACCACGGAACCAAATTTCAAGTTTTAGACGTTCATTCGACACAACATTTAACCGTATTTAATATTGTACTGATTAATATGTTCCGTCCGACGTACCGTTTTCGAGCTACAAGTAAAAGACTGGAAAAAAAGAGGGAAAATGCCAGGGGTATTTGGGTCCCAAAAGTTATGCACGCCTCTTGGGATGGTGAAAACTCGGATTACACGCATTTAGGGCCAATCGAATGTATTAAAACGATTTCCAGCTTTCTGGAAATTAATTCCTCTAAAAATTCTAATTCGACTGGGCTATTATGAATCTATAAGATTGTTACATAGATGATTTTAATTATGAAAAATACATTGAAGGAATTGGTGATCTCAACATCAGAGCTCAGCTGGAGGGTGTGTTCTTCTTCTCATGCATCTGGTCTCTGGGTGGTACCATTGACGCTGCAAGCAGGGAGAAGTTCGATATCTTGTTTCGAGCTCTTTTAGAAAAAGAATTCCCAGAGATGGCATATTAATATTTAGCAGGACAATTTTATAGACCAGTGACATATCAACAGATGTTAACATTTAAGTCAGTGTCAGTTTTAAGTTGAAGTGCTAGTGGACTGTGTGTGTTTGTAAGTGTCCCTCCGTGCTTCTACTGAGCGCATCTGGCTGAGGAAGAGCGGAATAAATCGCTCAAAACATTAACAAACAAACAGTACTGAAAAGACGGAAACAGTTATTGTAGTATAACAATGAATATAACAGCTTAGGCTTTCACGGCCGGCGTTCATAATTAAGTACAAGTTTTAGGGCTTGTAGGCCGTGGCAGGGCCGGATTTATCGTAAGGCAAAATAGGCACGTGCCTAGGGGCGCCGCAGTCCAAGGGGCGCCGCGAGGCGGCCCTTCGGTTAGGCAACCGGCAATGATCTTTACTGGAGGCGCCCCGAAGGGCACCGCCGTCAGGCGCCCTCTTTGCTAGGGCTTTAAATGTGCTAAGTTAGGATTATAGCAGTAGTCTATATATGCTGAAATAAATATTGAGAAATGAGCAGAGACATTTAGAAATAATATCGTGTCTTTGTCGCATGCCCGCCCATGCCCTTCCACTTCGCTCTTCGTTATGCCGCTCGACGCCCTTTCGTCCCGACAAGTGTGAGAGGGTAGGTGAGGCGGGCGAGCGGAGCTGTGCCGCGCGCGCTGTTGTTGCGGTAGCTGGGTTTGCTTGCATTGTAGTAGCATCGAAGTGCCCCGCGCCTGTCCTGTGTGCGAGTTCGAGCTTGCGTTGTGTTGTTTTGTTGTGATGTGATCTGCAAGTAAATGTTTTAAACTATGGGCAGCAAATGTTGTCTGGTTACCAAAACCGTGTCCGCAAAGCTGAAGAGGATAAGAGAGCCAAGGTGACACTATCAGCATGTCGGAAAATAAATGAGATGTTTAGTGGGCGTGTGAATCCTACACCTCCAACGACAAATTCGGATAACAATAACAATTCTTGCTCTGCGGTTCACGACATTGATTGCGATGGAGTTCAGCAACTTGAGGTAAGCTACCGTACACGAATTACTTTACGCAAAGTAGGCCTTTCCCAATAGGCGATTCCTTGATACACTGTTGCACAAAGTGACATACGTAAAAACTCAGACTGGACTCGAAACCGTACCGTGCCTGCAAAGTATATTAAAAGTTGTTCTTTTTAAATTTACTATGTTTGAAGTGCTCTAATTAATACGGGATTTTCCTTCTCAGCTCCAATAAGCCAAAATTGATGAAAAAGAGAATGACAATTCTAGGCCTACATTTAATTCAAATGACACCTTAGGGGGAGAAAGCAACAAAAATTTAAATTTGCCTCAGTGGACAAACAAAATGTTACGGCCAATGGTGAACCAAAAGAAAGGTTTCTAGGTTTTATGGAGAGCATCGGGCACAAGTCAGAGCAGCTTTTTGATGCAGTAAAGGCTAAGTTGGAAGATCTGGATTTGAAAGTGGAGGATATTCGAGGCCAATCTTACGATAACGCAAGTAATATGTCCGGCGAATATTCGGGGTTGCAAGCTCGGATAGCGGCCTAGAATCCCTTAGCTCTCTATGCACCATGCTCACCCCATTCACTAAATTTGGTTGGAACTCATGCCGCTGAATCTTGTTCAGAATCTGTAAGGTATTTTTTAACAGCTCAAGAACTGTACAACTTTTTTACTGCTTCGACCTACCGGTGGAAAATTTTAATAACTTTATTGCGCGCGTACTAAAAAGCCCGCCAGTGACTCGGTGGTCGGCACGATATGACGCTTGTCAAGCTCTGAGGGATGGCTGGTGTGGCGTCGTGGCAGCTCTTGAGAGTATTCACGAAGACAGAAATCAAAAGGCAAACACTCGAAGTGAAGCCAAAGGCATCTTAAGCAATATCCTACAATTATAAACTGCTTTCCTAGTTGTTTTTTGGACTACCATTCTAAAAAGATTTAATACTGTCAGCCAGAAGCTCCAAAAAGTCAGCACTAATTTGAGAACTGTGGTAGAATGTTACGCTTCGTTAGCGGAATTTGTGCAAAGTTTAAGAGTTCATTTCGATGTCTATGAGAAAGAAGCCAACGAATTAAGCGGTATTGCTCAATATTCCTACGACCTAAAGAGAAGACCGGAACGAATGACTAGGAATGATGAGACAAAGTCAAGAGACTATGTACCGTCAGAGGGCTCAGAAAATGTTCACGTCAATGTATTTTATGTAATTCTGGGTGTACTGAGCTTAAGAGGCGAAGTGAGGCTTACAAAGTCCTTCATAAGAGATTTTATTTTCTAGAAAACCTGTTAGACCAATGATAAAATAATTCGCTGACGATCTCTCAGAAAAGTATGTGGATGACTTAGGAAGTGCACTGGCTAACGAGTGCTTGCATTTAAAGGAACTTTAAAAATTGCAGATTTTAAAGGTAAGTCAGCCTCTGAGCTCAGCACTTTCATTCATGGAAAAGATTTACAAGAAATGTACCCGAACGTAAACATTGCTTTACGGATACTTCTCACCATTCCAGTGACCAATTGTTCTGGAGAAAGATCATTTTCGGTACTGAACCGCGTCAAGAACTATTTGCGGTCAGTCACTAAAGAAGAAAGGTTAAACTCTATTGCACTCCTAGCGATTGAAAAAGATATGACGATAAACTTGAACTGCGCTGCCATAATTAATGAATTTGCCGAAAAGAAGGCAAGAAGGAAACTTATGAAGTAGTTCTCGTTGTGCTTGAGGGAGGCCCCGTTATGTCTTCATTAATGTTTTTAGTCTGCACTTTAATTTCTCTAAAATATATTGCAGGAAGATATGCAGTTGGCCTTATTTGTATTTTAGAGGCGCTTTGTTCAATTTAAAATGTCGTTTGTACCACTGCTCTTCATGCGTTTTAAAATTAGTGTGTGTTCTACTATTTTTTAAATTATAATTCGTACTACCGCAGATCATTCAGTTACAGCAGTAAATTATGTTTTTATTTTTTGAAGCTACTCTTCATTTTTGTTGTATGAATTAAGGCTAGACATTATTTTTGGAAAGGGTATTCATAAAGTGTTTTGGTTGCATAAAAGTTAAACTGTTTCATGTAGTTTTACTCCAAGCTGTTTTCTTTTTAAAATTGAAATGACTATGTTTTCCCTGCGTAAAAATTCAAGCATAAACTTATGCTGTCAGCCCTATATCTGTTTATTCCTTTTTTCCGAACATTACCTCATGCGAGTGGCTATGCCTTATCATAACAATCTGGCGGGGGGGGGGGGGGCGTTCAAGTGAGGAGGGGCGCTCAATGGAGAGGTGCCTATAGCGTAACTTTGGGTAAATCCGGCCCTGGGGCGTGGTCCAGATAGGATATCTCCCGACGTTTCACCGGAAACTGCGTCCGGCATTATCAAGGGTTCCGCTCCTTTCCTTGGTCAGCAGTGGAATGAGGAAGAGGCTTGAAATAATGGGTAACGGTTGTAGTGGGGGTATTGTTGTTTGAATATGACTGTCGGCTGGGTGGATCTTGGCGACAGTAGCGGCTGGTGAAGAAAAATTGTGGGTGTGCACTCTTAAAAAAAAAAAAACAAAAAAAAAACAACATAAATTTGATGCATATTTAAGCATACAAAATAACTGTCTCATCACAATGTTACTCTATTTTGTATGCTTAGATATGCATCTAGTGGCACTTGGAGTTGGTTTTTCGACACCTCGACATTTTGCTGTTCTATGTTTCCTCCTGAATGCACAATGAAGCTGTTGTCTGATATGTTACTTTCCTAGTACTTGTAATTCCAATTCTGCATTAATGAAGGCTTTTGATTGTTCACATTTGTCGATTTTAGTTAGATTTCATTAGAAAGCTACCTATTGCAAAGGGTACCATTGCGACATCCGGAAAAAAAATGACATATCCCACAGATCCCAAAACCACCGTCAGTTCAAAAGTTAATATATAATGTATATGTATAGGCCTACATAAAATATAACTATTCAAAATCTCGGTCGAGTTCGCTAACGGGCAAAATCGGACCAAGGGGTTGGAAATGGGGGGAAACTAAAATATTGCTATAACTTTCTTAGTATGTTAAAAACTGAATCCATTCAAAGTTCGTACTATTTTTCGAGTAACGGCCAAGTGCTTATCTTCGTAAGGTTGACCATAGGGGTGGGGAAAATGGAGTTTTTATAGAAAAGAAATCATACCTCCCTTAGAGGCACAATATCAAAACAGTTTAAAATGGCCAATAGTCCTCTAAAATGTAACAACATTTTTTGTCTGAAAGAATATTTGATATGACCCACCCTTGCACCAAGGGATGAGCAAAATGATTCAGGTATTATAAGATGCTGTATGCTAAACATGTGGAACTTCCTTAGGTATACTGTACTACAATTGGCAAATTTATTGAATTCGAAGCAATTTTCTTTGCCCGGTGAAATCTACCTCCGCTTCTGGCGTGTAGAGAGGGATTTTCTTTTTCTGTGCACGTAGCACGACTTTAAGCACGGAAAACAATACATCCTGTTGGTTAGTTCACAGCCACAAGCCCACTCATACTAACTTGCTATAACTTCATCATGATATAAGCGATTCCTAACCTTCGCTTTGCATCGGGAAGTTAGAATTAAATTCAGGTTTGGAATAGGTTTTCCCATTTCTTATTATATGGCCACCTTTTCTTGCAGAGTAAGTAAGTTGGGACGATGTAATAGTTTTTAAATCCTGAACAGTAGCCATAATAATCCCGAATCCCACCTCGGCCGTCCTGAAAATGATTTTCGTGGATTTCCATTTTTATCACTAGACAAATACCGGGATGGTTCCTTTCAGGCCAACGGTCAAAATCTCTTCTTTGATCCTGAATTAGACCCAAGTTTGCGGTCACCTGTCACCATCCCCAGTTGCATTTGCTGAAAAAGTGTGTTTGCCTCCCAGACACCATTCTTCCGGCGGTAGAGGAATGATCCTAGCTATGTCAGTGGGTGAAGCCAAGCATTAATTCTTTACTAGGGGATTTCAAGACATGAAATAAAAGGCAAAACTATTGGCCTGGATAAAGATTATTGATGCGTGACTTCCCCCACTGTGCGTGACGAAAACCAGGGGTAAAGCGGCCCGCAGGGCCGCGCTATCACTCCACCATTGGTCTGGACGAAAATATTGGTCTAGGCAAAACCATTGTAAAACCCTCTTGTGAAGTTTTACCAGCCAAGCTGGGAGGATAAGCTATCAAATACTTAATAATGCACACGCACTCAAATATTCCACACTTAAGAAACACACTCGTGACAAATACTTGCCACGGCCAAGATCAACAAGATAATAGGCTGCGTTAATCCTCCAAATTACTGGACCTTAAAAATCTGTAAATTATAAAGAAATGTTATGAAACTGAATTCACTGTTACAACTATAGACTATATAATATCATACAGTTGGCTGTAAGATTGTGGTTTCTAAATACACATTGAAAATCAAATGACATTGGCGCTATTATACAAGCTGCATAAAGACACAACCTTTCAAACCATTTCAAAACTGCGCATGAAACTCGACTTGGTACAACAATTCACCAACAGATAGTGCGGTAGCTGCTGCACGCTAGCGGTCATCGCTTCTTCGTCTGTCAATCAGATGCGACAGGAGGTGGAAAATAAACCGGAGCATGCGCAGTACAATTCGCCAGGCAAGGATTTGGCTCCGATTCTGTTATAGTAAACACACATCCCCTCTCCCCTCTTGCCTACCTTCTTCTGCCGTCAAGCCTTAACGCTGGCGACAAAGCTGCAGGTGGCGAACGGCGATATTTGATGATACCCGAGCCAGCACACAAGCAACGTACAGTGAGGCGCAACGAACGCGGTACATTTAAATGTAAAAAAGCGGTATCCTGGACATTTGTTGACGCTTTATACTACCATAAAATCTTATATTAATTTTTATATTCGTAAAATTGAATAATGTGAACGGCAATTTTTCAAGAATGGGTGTGCACTGGCTCCAGGGCGAATACCCAGAAACCGCCACTGCTTGGCGATGAACTAACGGCTGGAAGGTAGGTTTGGATTTTCAAATTAGCATGGTGAGCCGAGCGTTCTCTTCGCATTCCGGCTGTATCCTCTGATCTCGCGTACGATCCAGCCGGAATGCGAAGAGAACGCTCGGCTCACCATGCTAATTTGAAAATCCAAAACTACCTTCCAGCCGTTAGTTCATCGCCAAGACCCACCCAGCCAACAGTCATATTCAAACAACAATACCCCCACTACAACCGTTACCCATTATTTCAAGCCTCTTCCTCATTCCACTGCTGACCAAGGAAAGGAGCGGAACCCTTGACAATGCCGGACGCAGTTACCGGTGAAACGTCGGGAGATATCCTATCTGGACCACGGCCTACAAGCCCTAAAAACTTGTACTTAATTATAACATTGAATGTTTGGTAGTTTGTCCCGTATGCGTTCACATACAATTCATCCGATTGTGCGTACTCCCACGAATGAGTAGGCCTAAATCCAGGTTACAATAGATAGCGCACTAGTAGTTTCAACAAATGAACTTTGGTTAGTTGTCGTGTGCATGCCCACGAAAGTTTCTGAATTATTAAAACCATTTCACAACAGGTGACGTGCGAATCGTTTCAACAAATGAGTGTTGGTGAGCTAATCATCTCAACAAATGAACTATAGTGAGTTGTTGTGCGTACGCTCGCGAAGGTTGCTGAATACAATTTACAACAGATGGCACACGAATAGTTTCAACAAATGAACTTTGGTGAAATGTTGTGCGCTCGCCCGTGAAGGCCTCCGAATGGGTAAGTCCATTTTAAATAGGTGATGCAACTGATTGAAACACAAACCACATGGTCTCAGTCTTCGTATCAGTAATTAAATTGTGATATGCTTTAATATGAAGCATTGTAACTAGTCGGCAATACCGGTATTATGTTTCTTCACAATGGCTATTCATATATTACCCCACATTGCGGTAATGCAGTTATCAACATAACATATCAATCGGTGTTTATATACGGTAACTGGGCTAGCCGCTCATGGAATACTGTTCGAATTCCCTTTACTGCCAAGTAGGCCTATTCATAACGAATTAAAAACTCAATTCCACGCAGGAACATTATCGAAAAAAAAAAAGCAAAATATTAATGGAGCATAAAATGTTACTTCCATAATATTATCGGTACGTGACAATAAGTTGCCGAATTGTGCTCAATACCTGCGTGGTTGTGATAGCCGTGGTGATAGCGTCATGGTGTGACAATCGTCAGGTCTCGAGGTCGAACCCCTAGTAGGATAAATATTTTTGCTACCAGATTATCGATTTAAGGGGGGATGTAATGAAATTTGTGTCAAAAATCGATTTTTTTTGGAAACGTGTTATTCGTAATCTACATAGTGTAATTTACATTGTGTATAAATTGTATAGTTATCGGAGGCATGGAAGTTCATTAAAAAAACATTAAATGTCAAACTCTGCACATATACTTGGTGTGAATCCAGGAGTGTTCACCATAAAGGCGTTCAACACCATTGACAAGAATTGACTCATGAAAGCTGAGAAAGGGATGTCTGATTTTGAGTTGGAAGCCAGACAGAAAATAAGAGGGCAGAAAAGAATGTTGGAGGATGAAGAGTATGAATATGGATGATTTTAAAAATCAAATAAGCATTTTTCATATTTCAATATGATAACCAAATGTTTAAATGCATTTTTCTCTAATAGCCTATACATTTTTTGTAGAATCTGAAGCCTTTTCTCAAAAAATATAAATCACAGGGCTATGATTTTTTCAGGAGTTGTTCATTACACATTGTGGAATATATGGAACTACAAATGTAATCATTACTTATTTAAATTTTTATTTATGTGATGAAAAAATGTCTTATTTCTGTGACAGAAAGTTCAAGATTTTTTAAGTAAAGAACTAATATGCATATGTAATTTATTTTAGTTCAGTATTCATATTGTAGTGATAGCTTCATACAGTCAAAATTTCAAAGTGATTGTAACATTTGAATTACTCTTATGGCTTTCATGCAAAAAGGGCATAACTCTTAATATTCTTATAACATTAATGTATATGCCTTACATCTAGGTCTCTACTTATATTTTTTTTCATTTATTACAGTTAGTTATCTATCTACACACAAAATTTCATGCCTTTAACTCAAAAACTATGGTTGTAATGATTTTTTAAGGAAAAGCTTGCATTTCCGATTACATCCCCCCTTAAACAATATTTATCACATCAGAGGAAGAATGCTATGGGTGGAGCTTGGAAGCTCAGCCGTTGAGAGAGTTGGTTGAAGCCAAGGTCGCGCCTCATTGGCCAGTCAGCCGAGTCACTCCTGTTCGCACACTACGTGTTTTCACAATGCAACTCTTTGGAATGAGTTATCCTTTAAGAAATTTTAGTGAATTTGAAAAGAATGTCAATATTTTAGGGATTTTTAAAGGTTTTTAACAGTGTTGATAAAATCAACTCAAATAAGATTTTAAAAAATGTGAAATTCCGTCAGCAAACTCTTCGAAATTTGAGAAAAACAACCAAACTGATTTGACAATTTTTCACATAAATCTCATAATTTTGACAAATTTGTGAAGTAGCCCAATTTTGCAAAAGAAATATACGTCGACTTTGGATAATGAACGCCTAGAAGCAGTTTCCCTTGGAAGCATCTTGGGAGTGAAGCAGATTTGTCGCCAATTAAGATGAAGCCAGGGGCTGTCCATCCTCAGAGTACTAGACCTACTAATGGAGGCAGACGTACAATATATAAACATAACCGAAAAAGATTCGTTCCATTTTTTTTTCATTTAAAATCTAACGAGCTGTACACACGTAAGAGTTTCGATAAAAAGTAAATACAGAGGTGGTGCAATTTTGAGCAACTGTGGTGCTTGGTTCAGTCGTGTCACAGGGGTTTCCATTCCTTCAGTCTTTAGCAGGCCTTGTACAGAAATGTGTGGAACTAATCATAGTTTTATACCTATTGTTTTAGAAAGAGTTAATACTAAAACATTTCTTAACTTAATTCTTAATGCTAATTCATCAGTGGTCTCTTAAACCATTTTATAGTAATTAACATATACTTTTGATGCAGAAATTAGTTAAAATACGGTACCGTATAACAGTAGTAAGTCATACTGAAATTATTAATTCATTATTAATATTTCTTTATTCCTCAAATAGCCCCATAAGAGTTCTGATAGAAATTAAATACAGAGATGGTGCGATGACGAGCAACTGTGATGCTTGGATCAGTCGTGACACAGGGATTTGGATTCCCTCAGTCTTGTACACACGAACAGGCCTTGTACACACGAGTCGCCACGATTTCGTCCATCTTGAGGGTCATCTTGACCTCTTCGGGGGTGAACACTCGCTCCATGAGAAGGACCTTTTCTCCTTTCTGCAGGTGGATGAGCTTGTTGCCCTCCATGGTGATGGTGGACTTCACTTTCCGCCCGTCAGGGGTCTCCTCGTCGAACTCTACCCCCAGCTTGAAGGTGATGGCAGAGGTCCTGGAGGGGTACTCTGCCGTTAGCGTGTATTGGCCGTTGCTCTCGGTCAGCTTGAAGGCCGGGCTCGCAGCGTTGATCAACTTGCGGGACTCCAGGCCCACTCCGAGTCTCTCCATGAGGGCATCCATGTTGTCGCTGCTGTGGAATTTGTACTTTTTGCCCAAACAAGCTTCCATCGTGCTGTTTTGTAGAATACCGAGACTGCAATACATCAAACAGATCATATCAGATAATGTCCATTCATGCAGAGACATGAAGAGACTGACTGGCGACAGGGAAGAATGCTGCCGACCAATCTACGGCTAGACGCGACGATCACGCGACAATGCAGGAGCAGCTGAAGAGGGCCTGTAGTTTCTTACATTATTTACGATCTTAGTAGATTGATGCTATTGTTAATAATAATAATAATAATAATAATAGGTGATATTTTTCTTCCTGTGATATCAGTTGATACCGGTAGTAGGCTATGTTGCATTTAATGGCAGGTTATGTAACGAATGTTTTAGTGAAGTGAAAAAGCTTTATGTGCTCGTGATATGAGATTATTTGTGATACTTCTGGATTTATCTCATTTCAAGACCCCTGTCAACGCTGCATCTGAGATATCGTAAGTAATCAGTGAATTGGGTGTTAATATGTTAAGAGGCGGAAAGCTCTGTGAAGATTTACATCTACGCTGACGACATGGCAATTGCATCAAGCAACAAGGCAGAGCTGCAAAAAGCTATCAACGTAATGGAGAAATGGGCAGAAGATAACAAGCTGACCATCAACATGGAGAAAACTGTGAAAATGACCTTCAGGAAAGGGGGAAAGGAGAGTCACGACGATAGAATCTCGCTCGGAAACACTCCGCTCAACACAGTTAGCACATTCAAGTATCTCGGCGTAACACTCCAGACGACCATCAAATCCTTCAGACTATATGTAAAATCGAGAGCTACGGCAGCCACAAAGGCAATGTATGACATCAGGACCCCTAAAAAACTCTCACTAGATACAGCAATGTCGCTGTTCTACACAAAGATAATTCCAATTCTGACTTATGGAATCGAAATAATATGGGGCAAACTGGGCATCGGAGACCTCAAAACCATGGAAGCAGTAAAGGCACGCTACCTAAAGGTAATTCTGGGTGTGTCCAGATATACAAGGTCCAGACTGGTGTATGAGCTGGCAAAGGAAACTTTCCTAATGCAAGATCTGAGGACTAAGCTCCAACTTCCATACACGGAGAGCTGGGAAAAATGCCTACAAGAAAGGGAACATAAGAGAGGAGAGATCCCGATGGATTTCTACGCTACCGAGGCTATGACAAATAGATCCTGGACTGAAACAAATCAAGACCTCCGGCACTTTGTCAACTCACTGCCAGTGCATGGATATCATCATAAAGTGTGCAAAACAAAACACTACCATGAACCCAACGCCAACTTTCGTGTGCGACAGATGTGACCAAGACTGTAGCCGATACCATGTCCTTTATTGTGAAAGACGTGGAAAGCCAATCATAGAGTTCTGTACAAAGCGAACCACAAACAAACTCTATAATTCTGCACTACTTTAATATTTGTAATTGTGCACAATTTGTGCGCAATAAAACGTTAATAAATATGTACGGTACTTACGAACAAAGGAAGAGAGAAAACACGTGTGCGTTTGGAAGAGCGTATTTCGGCAATTATATTGTGCCTGACGTTGTGCTTAATAGGTACAATAGGAATTTCATATTTACAAAGTGCTAGTTATTAACGTGACACAATAATTTCAGTGTTTGGTGCAGCCAAGGACAATCACTACCGTAGTATAAATCATAAACTTGTTAGATTTAGGAATTTTCTCAATACTGAATAACAGCGCAGATTATACCATTATCAGGTTTCTTGGAGTAACTATATTGATTCACTGCCAGCTGGATCGAGTCCCACCTGGCTGCTTTAGACTGCCTGCCCATTCAACGATTACATCATTGGTTTATGCGTACAACCTCGTTTCCAAATATAGACGCTAAAGGCAGCACCAACCCGCTGTGATCGCCACTTTTTCAAGTCACTGTTGCAGACATTTGTTTTGTATTGATGTTAGTGGCGTCAATAATAATAGCCTGTTCTTTATTCGGTGTTAACTGTATTGCAGAAGCATAACTTTTCTAGGATTTCTTGGGCACATTGTGGGTAGACCTGTCGGTAAGGTTAGGTAGGTCTGACTTCCTTGGTAAGAGGCCATTGCTTTGAGTGTGAAAGACTTTGGAGCCTCGCTGAATTACGATGTTCAACCGTTTGTTGTTTGTTTTCCGCGAAGTTGTGTTTTGGATTTTAGAATGCCGTTCTGCTGCGTGCTCTTTTGTAAATCAGAAATGAAATCTGCAATTAATATCTTGTACAGCCAGGAGGGACGCGATGAAGCTGGTAGTGAAAAAGCCGCAGTGATCACAGTGGGTTGGTGCTGCAACCTATATTTTACGCCTCTGAGCGTTGAATGGGCAGGCAGTCTAAAGCACGGCCGACTGAATACGAGCTGCGCTCTATACCGGCCTTGACATTCCCAGTCAGAACCCATGTATAACATGTAATTGGAAAGTTTCTACTCGTTGCCGGTAGAGCGCACTCCCCTCCCATTATAGGCGCGATAAGGAATCTGCTGTACAGTACGTATATTAAATGTGTAATCTCAAGAACCACTGAATGGATTTTGATGCTGCTTTCACCATTCTGTAAAGGTGATCTCGAGGAAGATTTGAGTAGAAAATAATTTATTTATGACCAAAGGGAGCCAAGCAGTAACGATTTCAGTGAAAAGGTCGAAAAAATAGCCTGGCGTCCGTGCGCTTTTTAAGCTTACGCTGGGCAAACCGTTAAAAATATCATTATATTATGAGTGTAAGAATTGTTCAGCGTGAGAAATTCTACAAAAAAGTCCGCGAGAGCATATCTCTATCTTCGATACATCGCCCACTATAAGTGTTTTTAGTTTGGACGGGAGGGGGATTTGGCTTGCACCTCGCCATTCTTAAATTACGTCTGACAGGAATTCCTTGCACTCCAGCACCGTCTCATCAAAAGGAAAGAGAGGATGAAAATTACAGCCGGGAACAAGTAGCAGCCAATCGTGTGTTGTGTTTTGTGCTAAGAGATCTTTCGACAAATTATCAGATACCGTGTGCCTTCTTTTTCACGAAGCAGCTGTCAGGACGGGACTTACATAAACTCCTGCTGGACGTTATTCTCGAGGTTGAACAATGCGGTTTCATAATTATAATAACTGTCTCTGATAATCACAAAACTAACACTACAATGATGAGGCATTTAGGGGGAGGGAATTTGCAACCAATGGTCAATCACCCATACGACGAGTCTAGGAATGTATTCCCTATTTTTGATCATTGTCACATTCTAAAAACAAAACATTAGAACGCAGTTTCTGTAACGAGAGATGACTGATGGTACTGGAATAATTTCAGTGAAATACTTGTTATTACTTTACACAATGCAAAAGGGTGAGATCGTCAAACCGGTCAGACACCTCACTAAAAAACACATCGAACCCACTAAATTTGAAAAATGAATGTTCGGCGTGCCAAGGAAGTGTTCTCGTCAGAAGTTATTGGTGCCATTAGTACACTGAAAGAAAATATAGGCATGCACCCGGAAGCGTACACATTCATGGACGCAGAAGCAACTTTTTTTTTTTTGAAAAACGTTAATGGTTCGCTATGCATGACGTAAGCATCACATATCATCATATTCAGTCTAGAAATCCAGATAAAGGGCATTTTTTCTCATTAAATGTCAGTCGCCTAAACTGGCTAGAGGAATATTTTCTTTCTTAGCTTGAAACTTTGAAAGCTGCTAGTAACGCTGCTAGAAAGGACTTCCTGAGTTCTGAGACTTACGAAGCTACCTATACAATTAATTAATCACGGATTCAACTGTCCAGTGCATAAGGTATCTTCTAAAAATGGGTAGAGGAAAGTCGCCAAATATGGGGAGTTTTTTTATAGGGCTCACATTAGACATAAGAAGGAACGGAATAATTTTGGTTTTCTCACTAATGTAAACCTCAGGCGATATACTATGTATATTACAAATATGGACACGTTTGATGTTGTAATACCCTCTGATATTATTGTTAACTTTAAAAGTGCACTTTCCCCGTATTAGGCAACCGGGTTTCGTAATATGGGGAGGTGAGAAACCTCACGGTTTTATTTATAATAGGTACACTGAATAGTATACCCTACTAATTAAAGCATTAATTCTCACATTTTTTTCGTGTGGCCTCCTGAGAGGCCGAGTGCAGGTCTTTCTAGTCGACGCCCGTGGGCGACCTGCGCGTCAGGATGAGAGATGGAATGGATGAAGATGAATAAAACTGGGCAAGGATGTGGAAGGAAGCGGCCGTGGCCTGTTAGAAGGTACCGTCCCAGCATTTGCCTGGTGTTGAAAAATGGGAAACCACGGAAAATCATTTCAAGGACGGCCGACGGTGGGGCTCGAACCCACGCGTCTACCGAGTCAGCAGAGAGTTTGGCCCTATGGCCTAACGCTGCGCTTTAGCCAGCGTAGCCACTACTGTCGGTAATTCTGACAATGTAATGAAATCATGAACACAAATAGTACAAAAATACAAAAATGAATATTTTAAGTAAATAACAGTCCTAGTTTCCTGTTGCCGAACTTCCAAACCGTTCAGCAGAAAAATGCATGAACTTTAATGAAAACCCAGTGATTCTGATCGAATTCAACTGTAACGAGGTGCAAGGTATGTCTAATTTCTCTTAGATTTATTAGCACGCTATTTTATTTTGTGATATAATTTGCATTTTGATATTGTGGGAATTATAATGATAATATAATAGTGTCACTAGCAACCCGCCCCGGCTTCGCACGGGAACAGTTATGAATGTGCAAGGAATTCCTGTCAGACGTAATTTAAGAATGGCGAGGTGCAAGCCAAATGCCCCTCCCGTCCAAACTAAAAACACTCATAGTGGGCGATGTATCGAATATAGAGATATGCTCACGCGGACTTTTTTGTACAATTTTTCATGCTGAACAATTCTTACACTCATAGTATATTGATATTTTTAACGGCTTGACCAGCGTAAGCTTAAAAAGCGCACGGACGTCAAGTTCATTCTTCGACCTATTCACTGAAATCTAAAATCGTTACTGCTTGGCTCCCTTTGATCATAAATAAATTATTTTCTACAGAAATCTTCCTCGATATTACCTGTACAGAATGGTGAAAGCCGCATCAAAATCCATCCAGTGGTTCTCGAGATTACCCGTGATATCCAAGAATCGGGGACTTTGTTTTACACTAAGTAGAGATAATACTAGTCGTGCAATGCTTGGTGAACAGCGCCGTGTGAGCAGTTGAGTAACTAACAAGATTTCATGAAAAAGGTCTCATTGTCTAGGCCGGTGTCTAAAGTGATTGATTTTAGGACATTTACCGCTACTGAATAACAGCGCTCATATCACATTCTGAATATCAAAGATCTCAACCAAAGATGCCAGCGAGGCAAGCAAATAGATTTTGGAAAACTGTGGGACCTGCAAGAAAGCATTCCGAGATTATAAACAATTATTGCAGCCAATGGCCAAAGAACATAAATACTAACGTAATACCTAAATGCATGAATTATAACGTTAAAATTGTTCGCGATGTGCATTGGTATAACTATTATTCATCCAAGCAGAACTGTGTTAGAGTCTCTCTCCTGTCTGGACACTTCAGCACATGATATCGTACACAGAAATTGTTGCATCGCTTAAACACGCATTCTGAGCATGGTGTGTGAAACGATTTAGTCAAGCATAGACGGTGGTGGAAACCGTGTACTGCTAATCGGGTTACCAGGTGACGCAGCTCGTAGTTTGCTTGTGCCCAATCCTGGGTCATCATAGCATCTGTAGCGTAGAACTCGCTCCATATATCTTCTTTCTTCCGCTGCAGTTCAGCAAGCGCTTGCGTGTAGCTGGCACTAGATGGCAAGTACATCTTCATTCGAAGTTCTTCAATTGGGAACGGCTCTCTAGACAGCTCGTATACTATGCGAGATCTGGTTGTTTTAGATACCCCCAATACTATTTTTAAAAAATATGCTATAACTTTCTCCAGTGTATATAGATTGTTTCTGATAAGATCAGGCCAGATATCTTCTATACCGTAAGTTAGTACTGGTAGTATTTTCACTTTGAATAATCTCATAGCCGTTTCGAGGCTTAGTGTTTGTAAGTTTCTTATATCTTTAATTGCAATTATTGCTTTGACAGCTCTTTCTGTTATATGTTTGGTGATGCACTTGCCACTAGGTTGCAATGTGACACCTAAATATTTAAAGTCATTTACTATTTTCAAACACTGGACGAGGATAGCACGGGAGAGACAAGAATGGAGACGTATGGAACTATAAGAAGGGAAGAGAAGGAGAGCTTCAACAATGAAAGATCCTGGTAGACAGCACACCTATGACATGAAAGATACACTTCTGCAACCTGTAACAAGCCAAACAACGCACGTAAAGTGAAGTGAAATGTAGTGTTTGTGAAGTGAACTACAGTGAAGTGTAGCAAGTGGAGTAAAAACTTGTACACAACTCCTTAGGACTTGCTCGCCTAACGAGTTTAAACCAGAGCACGTCCCTGTTCGCAGGAGGCCTTTGCCCTTATGGGATTATCTAGGCTATGTTTATTACTATTTTAAGTGTAGAGTCAATTATGGTGATTTGTATACCGGACGGTATTTTGTCCCCGTTTCTAAAGACCATCATTTCTGTTTTTGTTTGATTTATGTAGAAACTGTTTTCTTGACACCATTTAACCATAACATCGATCGCCTCTTGCAATATGTGCGGGTTACTAGGGCTAACTGCTATGTCGTCAGCGTAAGCATAAATGTAAATATCCTTTCTGTCTTGGATGATTCTTATTAATTCTTCAGATGCAAGAATGAATAATAAAGGACGCATAGGGTCTCCCTGGAGTACACCATTAGTCTGCAGAATTGTATCTGATGTGGAAAGGCCGTATGGTGTTGTAGGCGAGTATAGATCTAATAATTTCAATCCAGATATTATCAATTCCTAAGGTATTCTCCAGCTTCGATATTATTAGTCCTCTGTCCAGTAGGTCGAAAGCCTTCGTGAAGTCTAAGAATACAGTATAGAATTTTTCTTTCTTTTTAAGTGCATCGTTGATGTTATGTAATAGTAATTCTACAGCCATTAGCGTAGATCTGTTGTTTCTAAATCCGAATTGAGCATCGGGGAGTGATTTGTCGATAGGTTCCTTCAGTCTTTGTGTTACTATATTAGTGAATTGGCAACTCAAACTAACACTTGGGGCGCTGCGGTCGGTCTGTTACTCAATAACACGCGTTTGATATGGAACACTTTTTATTTTTCGGGTATAATCAGCTAATGTGGTCCCTAAAATAATGGCAGTGTTATTTTCAATTGTATATATGTATAACTGTGCGATACACGTGATCTAATTTGTGTGTTCCAGTGGATTGTATGTGTCAATTGCATATTATCAAGCATCGTTTGTCTGCTGGTATTTGTTTTTGTGCAGTTCGATTCATGGCGCTTTACGTTTAAAAGCTATATTTCAGTTTGCTCACTGTACCATAGACTCTAGAAATTATTTGCTGCTTGGTAGGGCGAAGGGATGAGTTTAACTAGTATTAAAACTCGGGGTAGACAGGAATTGCTTGATTTGGATGGTAGGTATTAACCCTGCGAAGTCAAATTAGGCCTATATGACTCGTAGTGGAATGGCTCGGATATCGCAGAGCGAGGTGATGACGGTTGGTAGGGTTATTGGAAATGAACTAGGGAGCGGGGAAGGATGCCTGACTGATGAAGCTTGGCTGTCCTCGGCAGGTGTAGGCTTGGCTGTCATGGTACGGCTTGACTCGGCGAGACTGTGCTTGGCTCGGCGTAAGTGAACAACCCGTCCTGTCGTCAGTGAGTGTAGTGGTGAGTGGTCTAACCCACTCTTGTTGCCCGTATTTATTTAGTATCGTCACCTTTCGGCTATTGCTATTTCAAGGTCGACTCTAGACAGGTCGGAAGACTGAGACTTAGCAACATGTTCATCAGTCATACCCTTGTTAGGCGGGAACACGAGGGAACGTTCAGTCTGACAGGTGTTCTTGTTTATCTCATATAGGGATATTTCCTTCTATATTTTGTTTCTTACGCTTTGTACGTTTATACGCTTTATAGTAGCGTTTATACTACCCTTCCAGCTGTTTTTTTTACTGTAATCCCTAATCGAGAACACACTGACTAGTGTGCTTTGTATCTGGCAAATATGGTATTTTTAAATGCCTACGGTTCATGGAATTATCACATATCGTACTTCATGTTTTAAACTTTGATTTTCCTGGAATGTTTCGGCACCGTAACAATGCCAGATACATGTTGTATCCCCAACTGTAATGCAAATTAACCAAGTAAGGTTCCCAAGTGACGAAAATCTGCGCCAGGCCTGGATTAGGAAACCTTCGAAATGGTTCGTAGATTGCTTAAATTAGTCAATTAAGTGAAAAAATACTTTCAGTTATTGCCACTGTATTGCTAAACAATTATTCACAGGCAAGGAATGATGCTGTTGATGTCAGCAAACTTCGTTGTGGGAAGAGAAAGTGGCAACACTTTAGCAAGGAAACAGACGTAATCTGATACAGTTTTGGAATACCAGCAGCAACAGACTATTTCTATAATGGTAGTAAATTATCTACATACATGTGCGGCGGAATCCAGCGTTTATAGGCCTACAGTGTGAAGATGTTATGGGAGATAGCCTACATTTTTGCATCACATAACCCTCAATTGCATCTACTTACTCCATATTATTATTATTATAACACCGCCAATTGTTTTATTACCATACTTAAGAGTAGTAAAATACGAAAAGAAACCAAAATAATTTTCTTTATTTTGCTAAACCCTTTTATGTTGGTAAATTATTTCCGTGTCACTCATGCCTAATATCAGCTGCTTGGCTCTTATAACAACTTTTCACGATCATATGCACGTTATTCATTTATTTCCGATTGTAACACTGGCCATGTGTAAATAAAAATCAACAGATGTTTTGCTAAACATGTACATTATGTTTGTCCAATATTAATTCCGTAGTTTTTGTCGCCTCCCTTGCTAGCAAACAGCTGTTTCAGTTCAGGAGCTCGTGACGAAGTATGACTGACAATAGCCGTAGCTACAGTGTTGTCAGGTTGAACCTTCCGACCTTTCTAGAGTCGACCGTGGCTATTTGCATCTTTTGGGAAGTGATGGAAACGTATATCCGCAGCCCTCTTATACATCGACTTACAGGCGTAAACTGAGCAATTTACTTTGATTTTATTCATTTTGCACTCTTATCAACGAGTAAAACTTATTACTTATGTATAAACACGAAGAATTTACCACGATCTCTTTACCAATACAATAAACCATATACAAACAGTCACCACGTGACAAATGTACCCTACTTGATAAGTTTCTCATTTTTACCGCTAGATGTCATATCAGATAGCTGGAGTTGCCAATATCTTGAAAAGATTACTTTCCAATGCGATGCCCCTGTATTTGTTGGGATCCTTAGGATCTCCATTTCCTTTGAATAACACTTTAATTGTGGAGTTTCTCCATTGCACGGGAATTTTTCCTGTTTCTAACACTTGTTGAATAATTTGGTCCAAGTTGGGAGCAGTATTTCAGTAGATGCTTTCATATGGTCATTAAACATATTGTCAGGTCCAGCAGCCTTTTTGTTCTTAGCTTCATTTATTGTTTTCGGAACCTCTTCTGTTGTTATTTCTGACCATTTATATGTGTTAATAGATTGTGTTTCTTTCATTTCCATACTTGGTAGTTTAGTTTCGCTTTTGTTATTTAATATGGTATTGAAGTGGTTTTCCCACGTTTGTAAACTGATGTAGTGTGTCGTTGGACGCATTCTAGGTAATCATCGCATTACAGTTCAGCTCACACAAATCCTTAATATATAACAGAAAAAGAATAGGACCTAAAACTGTTCCTTGGGGAATTCCAATTTTTACTTCAGCACTTCTACTTAGATTAACTTATCTTTGATTCGTACCTTTTGTATTCTGTTAAAAAGAAAGCTTTTTATTAGTTCTTGAGGAGTACCACGAATACCTTCCTTTTGAAGTTTTCTAATGAGTATATTGTGGTCTACGGTGTCAAAAGCCTTTCTTACATCCAGGAACACAGAAATTGTTCTTTTAGAACTATCAATGGCTTTATACAAATAATCAGTAAGGGAGAATATTGCATCTTGGGTACTAGTGTTTGGTCTAAAACCAAACTGATTTGGTGACAATACGTTGAACATACTCAGATAGTTAAGTACTGGTTTTGATGCATTTATCTAGTAGCTTAGAGAGGTGGGTTGTGAGGAAAATTGGTCTATAGTTATTTAACTCTCTTTTAACATCTGATTTATGGACTGGGATTATGATGGCAATTTTGAACGAGTCTGGATATTGTCCTTTCGTTAGTGATAAATTAAGAATATGGTGCAGTGGTTGTAGAATTTCTGAATTAATTATCTTAATTGTTTTACTGGAGATATTATCATAGCCATTTGCTTAGTTATCTTCTAGAGCAGCTATGTGGTTTGTTATTTCTGATTTTGTTATGGGTATAAAAAAGATAGACTGAGGTTGAGATTTTGCAGTGCTATCACGTGCATTTGTGTTGTCAGGTTCCTTTATTGTATTACTTATTTTTTCAGAAAGTTCTAAACCTATGTTACTAAAATAGTCGACAAATTTGTTTGCAATGGCAGCTGCTTGGGATGTTTCTTGTGAGTCTCGGATAAATATGCTGTCAACAGCTGAAGATTTATTTCCCTTCCTACATGTTGAATCATTAATATTTTTCCAAAGGACTTTAGAATTGTTGGAGTTTGACATAATTTGTTTGGAATAGTACCTTTCTTTTGCTATTTTAACAAGCCTGTTTATCCAGTTTCTGTACAATTTATGTTTATTAACAGTTTCTGGGACCTCATCACTGTTTGAAGACCTCTCCCTTTGTTTAACAATTTTCGGATGTAAGTTATCTCTTATTCTAATAGAAGTTAAAATTCCAGTTGAGATCCATGGAGTAATTTTTTTAAATTTTGATCTTACGATATTTATGGTAGTAGAGTGTTCAGAGATGTATTGAGTCAGTAACTTAATGAAACTATCAGCTGCTTTGTTAGCATCATGTTCAGTTATGATAGATTCCTAAGTTTCCTTAGTTAAGGACTTTTTTAGAGTTTCATAATTTATTCTTACATTGTTCAAAGTATTTTCTCCTGTTTGTGGAGTGTATTTTTGAGATTTATTTTGTATGAGAAATGTAGGACTGTGTTCTGTGATACTGGTATGCAGAACAAAAGGGTCAAAGTTGCTATTTCTGTGTGACTTATCATGTATGTGATCGATACATGTTCTGGATTTTGGGGTTATTCTAGTTGGTGAGTTTATGTACGAAATGAATCCATTTGCATGTAATACATTTAAATACTCATTTTTAATATTTTGGGCATATTGCCTTGTAGGATTTAAAACATCAATATTTATATTTCCTATTAATATACTGTGTGTAGCTGTAGGCAAGTGCTGGAGACTATTTCCTAGTTCTTCTATGAATGTATTTGGGCTTGTGGAGGGTGATCTGTATATAGCAAGTACCAAGTAACTTTCTTTATTATATCTGAAGGTGAGTAGGCTAGCATTTGCAGCTTTCAGTGTTTTTACAGTAGATATTGTAATATTTTGTATGAGGTTTTCATGCACATATGGGTCTATAGTCATGGGTAGAATTTTGAGGTGGTATGAATTATTCATTATATCCTAAAATAGCAAATGGTATATCCTCAATGAGCTGAATTTCAGACAGTATAATGACATCTGCTTTATGATCAAGTTGATCGAGCATAACTAGCATACTTTCAAAATTTGTTATCATGCCACATATATTTAGGTGCATGATTTTAATTCCCACAGTAAAGCTAATTAATTTGTTCAAGTCTTGAGTACTGTTTACAATCTTTGAAGTAATATCTTGAAAATTAAGGTCTACTTCGTTATCTGATTTCATACCGTGGTTGTTTTATTTCAGGGTACGGTATTTCCATAATTACTTTTCACTCACATAGAAACAAAATTTCATAAAATATTGATTGATCACTTGGCTCAGGCAAACATACCTTCAGTTTCCTTGATTCCCATGAACTGTTGGTAGGTCAGCTGCAGCTTGATTTGTAGAATCGGGCTGTTTTCATTTTTCCTCACGAAGATCTTCCCGTTCCTGGTCCATGCGAATTTATAATTCATTGTCCGTTTAGAATTCCTGGCAAGCCAATATAAGTTTTGGTTGTCTTTGGTTAAATATTCATTTACATACACTGTCGAGTCTCCCTTGATCTTGACATCTGTGCAAAGAAGTTTCCCATGTTTTCGTTTCTTGCTCATGATCATGTCCTTAGTTTGGCGGGAATAAAATTTTGCTACTATGAGGGGCGTTTTCTTCTTGCCATACTTATCCGTAAAGGCTGGAAGTCGGTGGCAATATTCAATGTCCCTATCAGTTTCGATTTCAACACCAACTGCACCTGCCACTTGAGCCACAATATTATACACATTCTCCTGTTCGGAGATTAGTATCCCGGCGATTTCAAGGTTGTAATTCTTAGAGTATTGTCCAAGTCATTAACTTGCCTTTTAAGATGCCCATTTTGTTCTTAAAGCAAGCCATTCTCAACTTTGGTGTAGTTTACCTTTAGAGTGAGTTGGTCAATGCAAGTTTTTAGTGATATTTTGCTCCAAGAGTTCATCAAATCTTTTTGATTGATACTCCAGAGAGCTACAAACATCTTTTAGTACTTGTTGCATATTGTTAAACCGCTTCACATAAGCTTGCGGTGTCCGGTTTGACCTTAGTCGGCTGAAAGCTAGATGTAGCTGTTTTGATTGAATTGGGGTTATATTTGCATTGTTTACAATGCCACAGAATTTCGCCCGGATTTGCAAGAATCGCTTTAAAACCGCGTTCGACACACGAGCACAGTTTAGATGAAACATTTCACCACACTTTCCGTCACATTGTACGAAATTTTCATTCTCCTTCAGCAAAACTTTACAGGAGGTACATATAACATTACTATTTCAGAATTACCATGCTGGCAAGAAGGTCGTGTAACTTACTGCTGTGAATTGTGATAGCGACAAACCGGCATAGACACCTGTGTAGATTTCCCTTGGATTACCGTATGGTAGTACTTTTATACAAATCCTTTGTATAAACCAGGTACAGTAATGTCCATTTTAGTCACCTTTATCTGTGATGTAGATTTGTGTCTGTTCATCCCTGTAGTTAGGCCATTATCAATCAGTAAGGTTGTTATTAAGGTTTTAAGGGGAAGAACTACAAGGTCATCTGCCCCTATCAGTAGATAGCGTAAGCTTCACCCAGATGTTTTCCATGAGGACGTTTTGTTTCCGGTTTGACAAATCATGAGCATAATGTCTATGTTGACACCTTGAAAGAATTATACATGTAATTGCAAGTTTCCAGGGTTAGCATAGAGCCAAAAAATTTGGCTTGTGACTGTTTGGAGTGTGATAAGTTATAAGGAGGGCCCGAATAATCGTGTACTTAACTCCCTCTTCCCAAATGCCTTGTTGTTTGGTGGGTTGTAATATCTGGACTTGTAGCGATGAATTCATAGACTTGGCTATTATTACGAAATGCCTCTGGAGCTTTGTCCCTTCAGAGGTAGAAAAGTCTTAATTGGAACAACTGTGAATGTGGATGTCATTGGTATTGTAACCCGGATACCAATTGCCTGATCAGGTATACTGTACTGCCACTTGTCGCACATCAACTATGCACAGTGACTGACCATATACATAACTTCTTCTGTGCTTCATTGTGTAGTGGCTAGTACTCTTGGCTGTCACCACGGAGCCCCGGGTTTGATTCCCAGCTTTGCCAAGAAGTTTAATTCTGGCCTGAGGGTTGCGCAAAAAACTGAGAAGAGGCGAGTTCCAATCCCACCTCAGCCATCCTGGAAGTGGCTTTCTGTGGTTTCCCCACTTCTATTCCAGGCGAATGCTTAATTAAGACCACAGCCGCCTCCTTCCTAATCATCATCTGAGTTACAACTTCACACACTAATACAGCCTTCACAATACCACCGGTTATCAGACAAATTCCACACACACCTAAGTACACGGGGCCACATGACCACAATGTCGCAAAGCCCCGAAATGAATCAACAACACAGTATAATTTCTTTGGTTAGCTTCAACACTGCAGCCCCCTGTGGGTGGGGGTTTAGACTACACCCATGGTATCCTCTGCCTATCGTACGAGGCAACTAAAAGGAGCAACCTTGGCTATTCTTTGAGGCTTCCTACTTGTCTTATGAATTGACCCCCTCAATGGTGGGATGGAGGGAATACACCCACAGACAGAGTTGGACGGTTGGCACACGTGCTGTGAAAGTATTCTGGAAATATATATATATATATATATATATATATATAATCCGGTGTTGTTGGTTGGTTCTTAAGTTTAGGGGCTGCGACAACGCATAATCTGGTGTAACAGTGTGTTAATGTTGTAGTAAATT
Source organism: Meconema thalassinum (assembly GCA_946902985.2). NCBI lineage: Eukaryota > Metazoa > Arthropoda > Insecta > Orthoptera > Tettigoniidae > Meconema > Meconema thalassinum. The sequence goes on along the minus strand of OX336399.1, from coordinate 13,199,203 downwards.
CTAAAGGAGATACATTTTTCTTTGCATTGCACTTTCTCAGTACGTGTGTGTACTGTATATAGGTTAATGCCAAGTTTTTACATATTTGGTAGGTGCAATTATGTACGTGGAGTGCTAGGCCATGGGGCCAATCTTTCTGGCGACTGGTTTTGGATTATTTTTTGGTCAGGTTTACCATTTTCAACATCCCCCAATGGCCAGGCAGGTACCTCGCTTCATTCCAACTGCTTGGTCATATTCATTTATATCATCCTTTTATCAGATCCTTGTGGTGTTGCCATCTGTTACGACATCCGGCTGTACACATTGGCTAGGTGGAACCGCATCGACTTAAATTATTGCAATATTTCAGTGGTGGTATTGTATTGGATGGCGGTTCATTGAAATCTTCTTTCAATTTTTATAGCAATTCATTGTATCTCATCTCCGATCCCTCTGAAAGAATATTAATTAGGTGTAGGTATACCGGCAGCTAAAGCGCAGCGTTCGGCCATGGGCCCAAGCTCTCTGCTGACTTGGTGGACGTGGTTTCGAACCCCACCGTCGCCATCCTTGAAATGGTTTTCCGTGGTTTCCCCATTTTCAACTCTACGCAAATGTTGGGACGGTACCTTCTGACAGGCCACGGCCGCTTCCTTCCACATCCTTGCCCAGTTTCATTAATTCATCTCTCATTCCGGTGCGCAGGTCACCCACGGACGTTGACTAGAAAGACCTGTACTGGGCCTCTCAGGATTCCACACGACAAAAAAGATGACACCGGATAGGTATACGTTCACATGTTTTGAACTTCACCAGTCCTTCAACAAAGCAACAATGTCATCATTGCCTAACTTTAAAACGATAGATTTTAGCATTTTATGTGCACATTTCAAAACACCCATGTTGTGAGATAATGGGTGAGGTTAGTTGGTTGGTTGGTTCTTAAGTTTAGGGGCTACGACAACGCGGTCATGTAGCCCCGTGTACTTTGGGTGTGTGCAGAATCTGTCTGATAACCGGTGTTAATCGTGGTGACTGTATTAGTGTGTGTTATCTGTTTTTTTTAATTTAAATACTGCAACTTAGAATTTTTCAAATAGTTCCTACTTTTGCCGCCAAGCGCCACCGTCGACTACTAGGCCAAGTTCAGAACTTAGCTACTAGATGCCACCTCAGTCGGCTCTTGGCAACGAACGTAGAAACCTAAGAGCGTTGTTAACATTCTTAACCTATCCAATTTAGCTTCACACAGGTGCAATTAGTGGAAGGTTCTTTAATAAGCCATAAATCTATGATATGGGACCGCCGGCTTTAGTTCCCCTCCGAAGGAAGGCATTCTGAGGGATTTTTAACGCTCTTTAAAAATCCGACGGCTTCGGCCGGGTTTGAACCCGCTATCTTGGGCATAGAAACTCAGCATGCTACCGACTACGCCACCGAAGCCGCCTGGGTGAGGTTAAAGACCAATGTACATTTATATTTAAAGGGCATAGAATATTTTCAAGAATATTGACAACTTGTCTGTAGGACACACACTTTCCCCTCTCTCTTTTAATACAATGGGCACAATATTCCCGTGATGCAGATTTTTTTCTGTGCATTTAACAGTAATATGATGTGGCTCCGTACATTTGGCCTGCAGGAGTCCTTTTAACATGCCCGAAACAGGAGGTTTTAATTGCCATTAAACTGAGGTGAGGGTTTAATGTAATTGGTAATGTGTTGCACCATTACGTCTTCCAAATATCTCCTCCCTCTTATTTCTTGCAAGAAATGCTGCGTTGACTGGAATTGTGTTGCTTTAGAGGCTGAAAATTCATGTTTACCATAAATAATTCTGTTAGGGTTAACAGCTTCCTCAGCCTGAGGATTGATCGGAGCTTGCCAAGAGATTTTCCTGAGTTGGAGTGAACTTGGCTGTGGGTGATCCGTTGTTTTCCACCGTCCTGCAGTGTAGCTGATCATCTGAGTGCAGCCCGGCATGGTCTTCTTCAGTCCTGTCTCCAGTCGACTAAGCCTTTGATGTTCACACATCAGAAGTTATGACTCACATGTGAAAGAATGTACAATGTGTACCATGATTGAACATAAATTAATAAATCATTTGAAACGGTCTGGAAAATCAGCTTTCTCATTTCCCTGAAGACAATCCTCAACCCTGCCTATATTTTTCTGTAGATACAGTTGAAATTGTCGCCTCCGTAGCGTAGTGGTCAGCATGGTTAGCTGCCGCCCCGGAGGTCCTGGGTTCGATTCCCGGCTCTGCCACGAAATTTGAAAGGTGGTATGAGGACTGGAACGGGGTCTACTCAGCCTCTGGTGTACCAAATGAGTAGAGGGAGTTCGATTCCCACCTCAGCCATCCTCGAAGTGGTTTTCCGTGGTTTCCCACTTCGTCTTCCGGCAAATGCCGGGATGGTACTGCCCCCGGAAATTGAATTATATTGAGACCACGATGGCTGTATTGGCAAATATGAGTAAAGTTATGAATGTCATAGTTGTGACGTGGATATTCATGACGTAGGCACGGATGACGCAGGATTCATACAAGTAGGCTGATTGAGCTGAGATTCTTTGTGACGTCATGATTTTGTTCGAGAAAGATCTTAGATTTACGACGCAGTCGCAGGAAACAAGGTATTGTGCTAAGGAAGAAGCTACGCTATTGGAGGAGAGACTCGAACCAATGAACGATAGTTTGGAAGGAAGACGGAGATTGCTGAAACTACGATATTTGATTACTTTTGGCATGCAGATTTGTGGAAATCTATTTTCAGTTATGGCATTGATTTGGAATTTTGAAGAAATTAATTTTGAGTTTTTGAAATTTGAAAATCCGGCAAGTATAGCCAAAGATAAAACTTCCAGCAATGACGCAGCAACAGGCTATGGAAGGGATGGATACGCCCCTTAAGAAGTTGATAAAAGGTCGTGCACAGAAGAGAGGAGCTCTCAGAACTCATACTCAGATCTCAGAACTCATACTCAGATCTCATATGTCAGATCGCATATATATTTCTGGTGATATATAGTTATTTTCAAGTGATTCAGTGAAGTAAGTTGTATTTAGCGTCTGGTTGAAGCCCGGCGCATCGAACGAACTCGGGGCAGTTCCATTTTACGCTGCTCGAAACTAGGTGAAGTTGAAACGCTCACATTAACGTTTCCACCAGTCAAGATATCAAGCGCTAACTTCAGCCTTTATTATAGTTCTATTGGGCAGTATAACATTGAGGTGTGTAGAAGATTTGAACAATTTCACAGTTATACTTCGAAAGATATTGAAACTTTAAGGCTGCCAACAAAAGTGATTTTCTCGCCACATGAGAAACACTTTTAAAATTCCACATTATACACTACGGCTGACACGTGGAGTGCAACAGTGATATTGGAGAATACGTTTGCTATTACAACGATACATTCGACTATGGAACATTATAATCTTGCAGTGCTTTCGATGATTATAACAGTAGTTGAGATGGAAGGCTAAGGCTTTAATGCAATTGGGACATATATCGTTGGAGTAAAGTAACAGCATGGAACTTCGTTAATCGTCTTTCTACAAAAGCGAGCATGTTAGTGAACATCCAACTACACTCATGCATCGTGAATCCATCGCTGAATTATACCAGATAACAGTGGAAATATTTTCATACTCCACAACTATGAATATTTCTGCGGAAATAACTACAATAAACTTCATGGCGAATTCCTGCAAGAACTTCAGGGAACTTTCAAGAGAGGCCAGGGTTGTCCCGGCGCACAAAGAATAGTTTTGCCGGAAGGATGTTTTTCGTATCCACGGAGCAGTGCAATTTCGGAGGAGGAAGCAGTTCGATTCTCCGAGGACGCTGATTCCAGGTTCGAGGACGGAGCACATCTTTACGCTGGTGAATTGGAACCAACAGCAGTTTTCTTTGAAAACTTTCCTCTGGAACTTCAATCAACAGATAAGGTAGTCGTGAACGTTTCTTGTATTATTTGAGTCTTGTAGCGATATCTGAGCCTCCATTCTTCCCATATTTTCTGTCCTATCTTTTGCCCCATTTTCTTGATTGATATTTCTGTACTCAGTACACTTCGATGATTTATGCCTTTTTCTTCGATTTTTGAGACATTGTTATGTCATTGGCATACTTAATAATTTTGGATCAGTTGAGACTGATGATTTAGATTCTTTCAGTAATTTGCATATTTTTGTAGTCACGATTTGACTGTAAAGTTAACGATTTGCTATGGCAGATTTGAATTCAGACAGCGTGTCATTTTAGTAAAGTAATTCTATTCAGTAAATTACTTTGACCAATTTTCTGTCATCCTCAAGAAAGAAGAATGATTAAAAGATTTTAGAGCGTTAAAATCTATTACGATATCGACGATCTTTGAAATACTAGTCGTCTTATGAACATGATTGCAACATAGACATTTATCATTGCATTATAGACAATTTTATGAAATATGAACTTTTATTTCGATTTATTGAATACACTATAGTAATGAACATTTGATAGGAGTTTTTCTCAATTCTAGATTGGAACAATAATGTTTGCATTCCACAGTCTAATTGTATTCTATTCGACTATTTTGCAGCTTAGATGAACTTTGTTTGAAGATAGTATTTTTATACTGCGTTACTTTGAAGATGTTAATCTCAATTTTGACAGACCAGGCAGGAGTGTCTAATCGTATTTGCTATTAAATTTATTTGTGATTGGCAAATTTTTACTTCATATCGATTCATGAATGAAACCCACGAAGGTTAAATAATAACAGTCATTATTACAATTGATGAATAGAAGAATTTTTAAAGAGGAACAATGGATGTATAATCGTTAGTTCAGTGGACGTGTAAAAGTCGCTGTTGAATAATGCCCTTGAATAATGAAGGAGGTTCCCACAATAATTAATGAAGTTGATGAATTAATAAGTGGAGGTTTTGTGTGTAGTTTGGAAGATTTTTATGCCATATATATGAAGATATATGATGAATTTTGGGCCAATTTTTGTGCAATTTTGTGCGTTATAAGCGAAGTATTTTCCCGCTAAATGTATTGTTCTTGTTCCTTGAAAGATTATTCATATGAAGATACTGTTAAAATTAACAAGAGTGTTAAATAATTTGAGATAAAGATTTTGAATGGAGGTTACCGTCACAAATATTAATAATTATTATTAAACCTTATTAAACCTGAATTTGACAGTTAAATATAACTAACCTTCATTGGTCGATTATATCACCACGATTTGAGTAATTATCAACCGGATAAACGTGTGGTTTAATGTATTTCTTGTATAAATAATATAAACAATATAATATTGTAAAATAATTTTGTAAATATCTTTGATAATAATTTGAAATGAAAGTGATGAATAGAGGCGTGTATAAAATTTTCAATTGTCATTTGACATTGTTATAAACAATTGTATTATTGTTATAAATAATTAATGAACTTTTGTTATTAACATTTAGAGTTTTTTTATACTCTAAACAACGCTAATTAAACAAGTGGTTTAAACAATTAATCATGATTTGGGATTATTGGAGGAATCCACTGGTGTTTGAATGAAGCATGTAAGACATTTGCGTGATAATATTTCAGTTGAGATGTGAACATTTACGTGTTTAAAAAAGGAGAGCCAAGCTCTGAGGTAACACGCTTATGCTAGGGTTGAACGAACGGGAGTCCACTTTGACGTTACAGGTGCATTGCAGCTGGCCCGGACAACTGTGTTACAGAGGCCAAGGACGTTCCATAATAGCCTTGTGGCTATAAATAAAATGTGAAGTATATAAACACGCAAAACAAATGATATATGTGTCTCATCCCAAATCCCGTTTCCATTCCATGTGCATTATTATTTTTACGTTGCTATGAGCTTGAGAAAGCTGAAACATTATATGTAGAGAATACAGGTCCTACAGGAGGACATGGTTATGTGGTTGATGGCTTCTGATTGCCACGTTGATTTTGTTGTTTATTTTTGTTAAATCATTCTTTTTGTGAAATAAATTATTGTGCAGTTTAAAGTTTCTCGTCTCCGTTCTGGTTCAATTTAAATATCATGGTGGAGGTTATTGTGTGGGCATACTTTTAAGTGATCCAGTTGACAACCCAGTCCCCGAGATAAATTTAAGAGGTAAGTAAAGGTAAGTATGAACCCCCGTATATTTTGGTGTGTTCCACAATAATTTTCTTGTTAACTATTGTGCTCTAATCTCGATAGTATCTCTCAGTGCCATTTTCATTGATGTAGCTGTGCCGGTGCGTTTGATTATTGGCAATCCGATTGAGGGGGCGGATATCTGACAGCCTACTATCCGGATATCGGGTACAGTAGGATTGGCGACCCTAAAACGTGGGGCTTGTTCTACAAAACTGGATTACCAAGTAGGATTGGCGCAATCAACGTGTGGGGCTCGATTGTCTCGATTGGCACGATCAGCAAAACATTGGATTACCAAGTTATTGCAGTAGAATTGACACCGCAATTTTTGTGGAGTGTTCGAATAACATTGGATTACCAAGTTATCGATGTCAAAGGGATTGTGAAGACTCAAATAAAGAGGTTGATTCTTTGTTAGATGTCTTAGCCAATTGTAGAATTTGAGAGTGTGATTATATAGGAATAAATGTTGTGTTGTATTAGGAAAATTACACTCAGAAAAGATCAGATCTTATACAACTTGAAAGAGGTTAAATAGGCTGGAAACTTAGAAAAATCGCCTATGATCTGGAATCTTATTTTATTTGACCGGCTTATGACATGTATAGTCATATTAAAGATAAAATTAAACTATTTGGATTATAAATGTAAATTATTTGTGTTAGGATATTTTAAAATGAACCAAAGAAACTTGAACATGTGCTTGAGTTTATTTCAACATGAAGTGTCTACGAAGGTTAATTGTAAGGTAATTATAAGTTAGATTTAAGACAGAAAATTGCTCAAAATATATATATGGTGAAAAATGTTGCTCAGATGTTGTTATTTTGCTCTGTTTGATGTATGTCCCTAAAGCAGTTTATTATTGAAATATTATTGAAATGGCAGACGAGAGTCTGAGAATTATGTTGGAGGAGATGAAAGCTAGCATGAATAGCAGTATGAAGCAGATGATGGAGGAGAATGCTAGTAATATGTCTGCTAGAATGGAGCAGAATGCTAGTAGAATGGATGAAAGTTTGAAAGTTCTTCAGACCAGTTCTGCAAACCTAGAAAATAATGTGTCGCGTTTACAGATCAATACCCAGGGAATCGAGAATGCTGTAACTGACATGCGCACAGACGTGTCCAATGTGCATAAAGATGTGTCTGATGTTAAAAATGATGTGTCTAAGGTACAGAAAGATCTTACTATGTTGAATCTTGATGTTGCTAATGTCCGGGGTGACATTTCATGTGCTAGAGCTGAAGTAATTGTTGTAAGGAATGATGTTGCTACTGTACAAGACAAAGTAGAAGAAGTTCAAAGAGAGGTTAGTAATGTTCGAACTGATGTGTCAAATGTTCAAGTTGACATCAATAATATTCATTCAGATGTTAACGATATGCAAAGCGATATCAATAAAATACAAGTAGAAGTCAATACTGTTTTTGTAGACATTGCTAAAGTTCAGACTGATGTTAACAAAGTTAGGGAGGAAATTGAAACTTCAAAAACACTTTGTACTCGTAACATTAGTGCATTAACAACTCGGTTAGTTGACGAGTCTGTTAGGACAACGGCTTCTTTAGCTGGTTTAAAATACGATGTAGAGGTCATGAGAACCCAAGTATTAGATCACAATCGTTTACTTAAGGAAGACATCGAAGTAGATATTGCAGAAATGTTAACTGCAAATGTAACAGTGTGGAAAGATGAATGGAACAGGTCAAGTGGGGAACATGTAGATCAGATTCAGGAACGAATTGAAAGAAAACTTGCCAGTACACAAGTAGACATTAATAACAAAGTAGTTCAGATTAGGAAAGACTTGAATGTAAGGATGGATTCGCTATCCGAAAAGCAGGTAGAGGATAGAACTCAAATAGGTCAGGACGTGCAAGCATTAAAAACTGCGTTAGAGGAACAGATTCATAAGGTTGTCTCTGATGTTAATGAAACTACGAGCAAGCTGCAGAATTTGAAACTAGGAGAAGCTAGCATGATGGAAACCTATAAGGAAGAGTTGATTAGGAAAGTCATCACGGAAATCATAGACAAGGATACCGAAGGATTGACTGGTGAAGAGGAGAGAAATTACGTGAGAAGAGGTAACCTTACTACAGAAGAGAGAGATATTAGTCCGGAGGAACGTATATCCTGATTCAGGGAAGAAGAAGAGGATCGGAATATTGAACCCGAATGGAAGTATCGTGATAGTGGGAGGAATTATATGGATTCATATCCGAGAAATGTGACATTCATCCGGAATTTTGAAGACAAACCTCAAAAATTTAGCAACACTGATAGTCTCACACCGATCGAATATATCAGGAATCTTAAAGACTATTTCATAGAAGCCCACATTCCTAGAGAGAGAGAGAGAGATGAGAATCGTAGAAAGATTTCTAGCTGGAGGACCCCTTGAATGGTTTAGAGCATTCCGGTACACTTTCAGCAATTTTGACGAATTTGCAGAGGCACTGATTAAACGATTCTGGTCAATAGAAGCTCAGAATTCGTTAAGAGCTGAGGTATACTCGAGGAAGTATTCAGGTACTATTCCAACACGGTACGCTGATTTCTTCACGAGTCAACTATCACGCTTGAGATTTTTGCAACCCCCATTGTCAAAAGAGCAGTTGATAGATGCGATTTCACGTATGCTGCCTGTGGAGGTAAGAAGACTGATCATATCGTCAAACATTAGAGATTTGACAAGTATGGACGAATTGTTGAGAAGGCTTGACTACACGAGTCCAATGCCAAATTTGGTACAAAAAGGTCAGAGGCACGAATTCAAAGACGTTAATACGGTCTACATGGATCAAGTGCAACAAACTGATAAGCCTGAGGAAGGAAAAACTGAAAATGTAGGTCCTCATAGGAATAATTATTTCCGCAACCACAGATCCCAAGGTTACCGTCCATATCTGCAAAGACGAGGCTGGAATAATAATAGAGGGAATTACAACAACGGAAGGGGTAGATACTACAACAATGGTTATAATAGAAATTATAACAGAAATAACCAGTACCAGAATCAGAATCAGAATTCTCAAGGTCAGGTTATGACACCCGACAAGTATCAAGAAAGAGAGAAAGAAAGTCAGCAGTATCTGAAGGAATTACGAGAAAAGGAAGCTGAAAATCAAAAGAAAAGACAGGATGTAGTAATCGATCCTGGTCCTTCTACAAGCCAGCAGAACTTGGAAAACAGAAATTCAGGACAGAAGAGACAGTAGAGAGGAGAGAATGCATTAGCCACACACAACCCAGAGAAGAAGAGACTTATGATTAAGGAACATAGAAGAAATATCATACAAGAGTAGAATATAATTCAATTTCGTGTTCAAGTGAATTGAGATATTTATAACACAGAGTTTAAAAACAATTTGCAACTGTTTTTAAAACGTGGTGAAGGGAGAATGCCCCCGGAAATTGAATTATATTGAGACCACGATGGCTGTATTGGCAAATATGAGTAAAGTTATGAATGTCATAGTTGTGACGTGGATATTCATGACGTAGGCACGGATGACGCAGGATTCATACAAGTAGGCTGATTGAGCTGAGATTCTTGGTGACGTCATGATTTTGTTCGAGAAAGATCTTAGATTTACGACGCAGTCGCAGGAAACAAGGTATTGTGCTAAGGAAGAAGCTACGCTATTGGAGGAGAGACTCGAACCAATGAACGATATGCATATTAAGGCTTTCACGGCCCGGATTATTATATAAATAATTCATGCTTTTGGGCTAATGCCGTGTGTATTTTTAATTTGAACCATACGTTTCGGAGAAACCTTGCCTCCTTTTTCCAGGCTAATGCCGTGTGTATTTTTAATTTGAACCATACGTTTCGGAGAAACCTTGCCTCCTTTTTCCATTGAAATTAAAATTGAAATTAAAAATACACACAGCATTAGCCCAAAAGCATGAATTATTTATACAATGAACGATAGTTTGGAAGGAAGACGGAGATTGCTGAAACTACGATATTTGATTACTTTTGGCATGCAGATTTGTGGAAATCTATTTTCAGTTATGGCATTGATTTGGAATTTTGAAGAAATTAATTTTGAGTTTTTGACATTTGAAAATCCGGCAAGTATAGCCAAAGATAAAACTTCCAGCAATGACGCAGCAACAGGCTATGGAAGGGATGGATACGCCCCTTAAGAAGTTGATAAAAGGTCGTGCACAGAAGAGAGGAGCTCTCAGAACTCATACTCAGATCTCAGAACTCATACTCAGATCTCATATGTCAGATCGCATATATATTTCTGGTGATATATAGTTATTTTCAAGTGATTCAGTGAAGTAAGTTGTATTTAGCGTCTGGTTGAAGCCCGGCGCATCGAACGAACTCGGGGCAGTTCCATTTTACGCTGCTCGAAACTAGGTGAAGTTGAAACGCTCACATTAACGTTTCCACCAGTCAAGATATCAAGCGCTAACTTCAGCCTTTATTATAGTTCTATTGGGCAGTATAACATTGAGGTGTGTAGAAGATTTGAACAATTTCACAGTTATACTTCGAAAGATATTGAAACTTTAAGGCTGCCAACAAAAGTGATTTTCTCGCCACATGAGAAACACTTTTAAAATTCCACATTATACACTACGGCTGACACGTGGAGTGCAACAGTGATATTGGAGAATACGTTTGCTATTACAACGATACATTCGACTATGGAACATTATAATCTTGCAGTGCTTTCGATGATTATAACAGTAGTTGAGATGGAAGGCTAAGGCTTTAATGCAATTGGGACATATATCGTTGGAGTAAAGTAACAGCATGGAACTTCGTTAATCGTCTTTCTACAAAAGCGAGCATGTAGTGAACATCCAACTACACTCATGCATCGTGAATCCATCGCTGAATTATACCAGATAACAGTGGAAATATTTTCATACTCCACAACTATGAATATTTCTGCGGAAATAACTACAATAAACTTCATGGCGAATTCCTGCAAGAACTTCAGGGAACTTTCAAGAGAGGCCAGGGTTGTCCCGGCGCACAAAGAATAGTTTTGCCAGAAGGATGTTTTTCGTATCCACGGAGCAGTGCAATTTCGGAGGAGGAAGCAGTTCGATTCTCCGAGGACGCTGATTCCAGGTTCGAGGACGGAGCACAACTTTACGCTGGTGAATTGGAACCAACAGCAGTTTTCTTTGAAAACTTTCCTCCGGAACTTCAATCAACAGATAAGGTAGTCGTGAACGTTTCTTGTATTATTTGAGTCTTGTAGCGATATCTGAGCAACCATTCTTCCCATATTTTCTGTCCTATCTTTTGCCCCATTTTCTTGATTGATATTTCTGTACTCAGTACACTTCGATGATTTATGCCTTTTTCTTCGATTTTTGAGACATTGTTATGTCATTGGCATACTTAATAATTTTGGATCAGTTGAGACTGATGATTTAGATTCTTTCAGTAATTTGCATATTTTTGTAGTCACGATTTGACTGTAAAGTTAACGATTTGCTATAGCAGATTTGAATTCAGACAGCGTGTCATTTTAGTAAAGTAATTCTATTCAGTAAATTACTTTGACCAATTTTCTGTCATCCTCAAGAAAGAAGAATGATTAAAAGATTTTAGAGCGTTAAAATCTATTACGATATCGACGATCTTTGAAATACTAGTCGTCTTATGAACATGATTGCAACATAGACATTTATCATTGCATTATAGACAATTTTATGAATTATGAACTTTTATTTCGATTTATTGAATACACTATAGTAATGAACATTTGATAGGAGTTTTTCTCAATTCTAGATTGGAACAATAATGTTTGCATTCCACAGTCTAATTGTATTCTATTCGACTATTTTGCGGCTTAGATGAACTTTGTTTGAAGATAGTATTTTTATACTGCGTTACTTTGAAGATGTTAATCTCAATTTTGATAGACCAGGCAGGAGTGTCTAATCGTATTTGCTATTAAATTTATTTGTGATTGGCAAATTTTTACTTCATATCGATTCATGAATGAAACCCACGAAGGTTAAATAATAACAGTCATTATTACAATTGATGAATAGAAGAATTTTTAAAGAGGAACAATGGATGTATAATCGTTAGTTCAGTGGACGTGTAAAAGTCGCTGTTGAATAATGCCCTTGAATAATGAAGGAGGTTCCCACAATAATTAATGAAGTTGATGAATTAATAAGTGGAGGTTTTGTGTGTAGTTTGGAAGATTTTTATGCCATATATATGAAGATATATGATGAATTTTGGGCCAATTTTTGTGCAATTTTGTGCGTTATAAGCGAATTATTTTCCCGCTAAATGTATTGTTCTTGTTCTTTGAAAGATTATTCATATGAAGATACTGTTAAAATTAACAAGAGTGTTAAATAATTTGAGATAAAGATTTTGAATGGAGGTTACCGTCACAAATATTAATAATTATTATTAAACCTTATTAAACCTGAATTTGACAGTTAAATATAACTAACCTTCATTGGTCGATTATATCACCACGATTTGAGTAATTATCAACCGGATAAACGTGTGGTTTAATGTATTTCTTGTATAAATAATATAAACAATATAATATTGTAAAATAATTTTGTAAATATCTTTGATAATAATTTGAAATGAAAGTGATGAATAGAGGCGTGTATAAAATTTTCAATTGTCATTTGACATTGTTATAAACAATTTTATTATTGTTATAAATAATTAATGAACTTTTGTTATTAACATTTAGAGTTTTTTAATACTCTAAACAACGCTAATTAAACAAGTGGTTTAAACAATTAATCATGATTTGGGATTATTGGAGGAATCCACTGGTGTTTGAATGAAGCATGTAAGACATTTGCGTGATAATATTTCAGTTGAGATGTGAACATTTACGTGTTTTAAAAAGGAGAGCCAAGCTCTGAGGTAACACGCTTATGCTAAGGTTGAACGAACGGGAGTCCACTTTGACGATACAGGTGCATTGCAGCTGGCCCGGACCACTGTGTTACAGAGGCCAAGGACGTTCCATAATAGCCTTGTGGCTATAAATAAAATGTGAAGTATATAAACACGCAAAACAATTGATATATGTGTCTCATCCCAAATCCCGTTTCCATTCCATGTGCATTATTATTTTTACGTTGCTATGAGCTTGAGAAAGCTGAAACATTATATGTAGAGAATACAGGTCCTACAGGAGGACATGGTTATGTGGTCGATGGCTTCTGATTGCCACGTTGATTTTGTTGTTTATTTTTGTTAAATCATTCTTTTTGTGAAATAAATTATTGTGCAGTTTAAAGTTTCTCGTCTCCGTTCTGGTTCATTTTAAATATCATGGTGGAGGTTATTGTGTGGGCATACTTTTAAGTGATCCAGTTGACAACCCAGTCCCCGAGATAAATTTAAGAGGTAAGTAAAGGTAAGTATGAACCCCCGTATATTTTGGTGTGTTCCACAATAATTTTCTTGTTAACTATTGTGCTCTAATCTCGATAGTATCTGTCATTGCCATTTTCATTGATGTAGCTGTGCCGGTGCGTTTGATTATTGGCAATCCGATTGAGGGGGCGGATATCTGACAGCCTACTATCCGGATATCGGGTACAGTACCTTCTTCAAGGCCACGGCCGCTTCCTTCCATCTTCCTTGCCTATCCATCCTGACCGTCCATTACCTTCCCTCATGAGGCCCCTGTTCGCTTTGCAGGTGAGGCCGCCTGGGTGAGGTGCTAATCACACCTCACCAGTTGTATCCACTCCGATTAGATGTTCCCAGCTCTAGGACACAGCCCGTAGAGGCGGTAGTGGTGAGTTCCCTCGCAGAGTCCGTGGGTTCCACCAACCTGGAGGGTAAACGACTAACAAAGAAAGATAGAAAGAAAGATACGTTTGAAAATCATTTAATCATTGAAGCCAAGTTAATTGTAATTAAATGACATTATTGGGCATATTCAATTTATTTAGAGAAGGAGATATATCAGACAAGAAATCAGCCATAATGGCGTACAGGATTGGAATAGGGGTACGGTAATTTTGAGGTTATAGTACCTTAATACTGCAAACTTGCATGAAACTTCATGATTTATTTATTTTTATCGTTAAAACTTCAAAAAAGACTATTCGCTTGTACTTAAACGTCCTAAAAGGGCTAAGCAACTGAAAAAAGTTTTTTTTCTCATCGTAACAACGTCATAGACCAAAACGTACGTACAAAATTCAATTTTAGGGTGTCCGTTGCCTCTTAATATTAAATCAAAGTAATATATTGGCGTTCAAAAAGAAAACTTAGTTGCTTTAAAGAAACAATAACGATGTGTATCCAGATTAATCAAACTCGATTCGATTTCCTCTCATTTCGTAATTTGGCTAACGTACTCGGCGAAATCAACCTAGATCCTTCGGTCTCTTATATTTCTTGCACAATATACGGCCAGTTATTGCATCTCAGTGGCGTTGGAATTCGCCACGTGGTGCGCAACTTGCAACGCTTTTCAGTAGCTGAGCGCACCATGTGCGTTTGAATTGGAGCCCAAACAATGACGCAATCGCTGAATTTAACGGAACGCAGAAATAGCAGAGAGTCCCTACTCTGTTATTATATGCTCCTTGTCCCAACCACTAACCCGCCCTTAGTCCTAACTTCATCAACAGACCAGAATGCCTGAAGTTGAGCGACTCTTCTGATTGGTTAATCACCCGTGCATGCGCTGTACCACTTCGTTCTTCTACGTACCTCTCATACCTCAGCAAGAGCGCTATCTGGTAGAAAATAGCCGGTAATTTTAACGCGTTTCGTAATAGTGCATTTCATGACTCACTTACAAGAGAAAATACTCAACGAGATCTGATGGTCTAGAGGTCAGAGTGGAGGACTCATAGTCGGTAGGTCGATGGTTCGATTCTAGGTAGAGTAGAGAATTTTTACTCTGAATGAAACAAAGGATTTGTAATAATTGAGAGAACATCAGATGCCGTGACGTAGAACGTTGAGGAAGGAAAGCATGGCGGATACTGACACTAGTGGACTTAGAAATAATTACCGAGCATAATGACGGCAAGGAGACTCCAGGAGAGTGAATAAATGATCAAGGATGTGAGGGTGAAGAAGGAAATAGCACTGTAGACTGGATAGTCTGAGATTAAGGAAAATATGAGGTGAGCGCCTACGACGTGGGCAATCCGCAATACAGATGGTTAAAGAATTATTTTCCTTTTTAAACCAAGAGACATAGAGTCCCCCCTGTAATTAAGCTAGCCGGGAGGAGCGCTCACCCAGACCAATGGCTTCCCCCGACCCACTTCCTGCGGCATCATCCTAACTTTATCAACAGACCAGAATGCCCAATGTTGAGCGACTCTTCTGATTGGTTAATCACTCGCGCATGCGCAGCAGGGAAAGGTGGGACTTGGTATCTTTTTCTCATCGATGTTGGATCTCACGATATCTGGTGTTCATTCGTTTATTACCAGTCGTTCCTTTGCTATGGAGCAAAAATTCACCACCTAACTGAGATTCGGATCGCCTTCAAGAGACAGAATACAGCCACTCTTACCCCTAGACCATTGGATCATAGTGCTTAACGTAGCTTAAAAGTGAGTCACAAATTACACTATTACATAACACGTTGAGAATCCATCTTCTAATAGAGAAAGTACAAGTTAATTTCTACCAGATAGCGCTCATGCAAATCTCTCACCGTATTCGTGTAGTTAATAACTGGCCATTATCAATGAAATTGCCGCCGTATCCCATGGTCTTGTGGATAAGGTGACTAACTACCACCTCGAGTTCGGTAATTCCAATCTCTGTTGAGTGGTAAATTTTTGCTCCATAGCAGAAGAACGACTGGTAATAAACGTATGAACACCAGATACCGTGAGGTACAACATAGCGGATAAGAAATTACTAAGTCCTACTTTACACTACTGCGCATGCGCGAGTGATTAACCAATCAGAAGAGCCACTCAAATTTGTCTATCCTGGTCTGCCGATAAAGTTAGGGCCAAGGGCGGGATAGTGGTTGGGAAGATGCCGCAGCGAGTGCGTCGGGGGAAGCCATTGGTCTGGGTGAGCGCTCCTCCCGGCTAGCTTAATTACAGGGGGGACTCTATGTCGCTAGGTTTAAAAAGGAAAATAATTTTTTAACCCTCTGGATTGCGGATTGCCTACGTCATGGGCGCTCACCTCATATTTTCCCCAATCTCAGACTATCCAGTCTACAATGCTATTTCCTTCTTCACCCTCAATCCACCCTCACATCCTTGCTCATTTATTTACTCTCCTGGAGTCTCCTTGCCGTCATTATGCTCGGTAAATATTTCCAAGTCCACTAGTGTCAGTATTCGCCATGCTTTCCTTCCTCGACGTTGTACCTCACGGCATCTGATGTTCTCTCAATTATTACAAATCCTTTGTTTCATTCAGAGTAAAAATTCTCTACTCTACCTAGAATCGAACCTTCGACCTACCGACTATGAGTCCTCTTCTCTGATCTTGTGGAGGGTTTTTCTCTTGTAAGTGAGTCATGAAATGCACTATTACGAAACGCGTTAAAAGTACCGGCTATTTTCTACCAGATAGCGGTCTTGCTGTGGTATGAGAGGTAGAAAAACAAATCCTGTCCCACTTTTCCCTACTGCGCATGCACGGGTGATTAACCAATCAGAAGAGTCACTCAACTTCGGGCATTTTGGGGTGTGTTTCTATCTCCCAAAATTTTAATAATGGCACCCCGTGACGGTAACGAACAGCTGATTCGGCACCTCAAGTTAAAACGCAATGAGAGTGAAACGCGAATTATGATCCGCGTCATCCTGGCTTGTTATTGGCTGGCAATTATTAACAGCCATTGGCTGCCCGCGGGTTTGTTTACAATTATCACCAACATGGCGGCGAGAAGAATAGATTTCTACATCAATTAAATTGCTAGAAATCTATTCCAGTTCATGACATTATGAAGTGCAAATCATTTATTGATGAGGAATTGTATGTACGTTTATATTTAAATTGCAGCGTGACACTGATCATTAAACTTTGTGAAAATAAAAGTACAAATCAACACTCTTGCTGATCAACTGAAAGTTTCTACTACTTTGGATATAAATCAATTGGCTGTCGTTTCCACCAGTTTTATTCATCAGTTCGAAATACATTCAGTACAATAACCTTTTGTGCACTATACAACTACATTATTGACCATTGCTTATTGATGTTGCTGTCTGAATATAATTACCAATTTCATGACATGTAATTTGTACGTTATGCCTAAGGCATATAATTTAAGTGGCCGTATGTAATGTGAAGTCCATACTGTATTTATGTACAAATATTATGGTTTAACTAATGAAGCAAGGATTAAAAGTGCAGTTTGCACTGCCACCTTTTTTTTTAATATTGATATGTAGGTTCCCAGTCTGGTAACATCTTGGATTTGCTTGAGGCTGCAGGCTGAGTTTTTTTTCTTAAACATGCCCAGGTGCATACAGTAGCATAAAACCTACTGCAAGCTATGTCGATCCTAAATGTAGGCCTATTATAGTGCTCATGTCAGAGGTCGTCATAAAGTTTTAACTATTGAGACTTGATTTCCATCGAAGATACTTTCAGCTGAGTCTGGCAAGGCTTCGTAAACTTGGGCGCGAATTCACATTTTCATTTTTCCTATACAACTTTTGATACCAACCACTTAAATCACAGTGTTTCAAGATTTGCTCTCATTAAACATCTCCAACAAGTTTTTTTTCCCTGGTGGTAGGCTGTGATGAAGTCTACAGAAAATAAAGTTGAGAAATAAAAATGCATCTTAGGTTTCCACGACACAGTTGCATTTTATCCTAATATATCTCCACTCAATATACCAATCCTACCAATGTTTCCTAATTCCTCATGCTGCATAAAAACATGACAGATTACAGCATTAGCAATGAAGGCAGTAACTTATGAGTTACTAAAATGTTTTCAAAAGATGCATAGAAAGTGGCTTGATAAACCCTGTATCATCAATCCATTTAAACATTCCCACAGAGCTCTAATTAGAAGCTCATTTTATGTGCATCTGGTATGCAGAATAAACCTCCCTCCCAATAACTTTTAGGCCTAACATGAATATAATCCATGTTAAAAGCTGTTTTTTGGTTCACAGAAAAACCTACCATTTAAAATCTTGCACATAGGCAACTAGTCATATTATAGTGCAATTACCTATGGTAATTTTAAAAATCCTGGCTATCAACTACTGATTTAATTATTCCAGACATCTTTCTTAACTCCACTTTTACTGACAGCATGCAAGTCCTTACTACTGCCTTTCAAGCCATTGACCAGTATATTTTTCCATGAGGAACTATTTTAGATATTCTTCTCTATGTGAAATACAGTTGATGACAACTGCCTGGAAGACTCAGGTGTCTTTTCTTGTGTCGCTTCTCTGGTTACCTATGACACTTCCTAATTATTAACAGAATGTTTCTTCGAATTGTTGTATCCAATTGAACAACTGGTAATATATTATGGGGCTGTAGTATAGATCCCGTGTCCCTGCATTTAGTGGGATTTTAATGACCTATAACATGTTGAACCAATCTCCCATTCCCTAACACTCCCAACTAATGGGACATAAGCTACCTCAAAATGCCCGAAGTTGTGTGACTCTTCTGATTGGTTAATCACCCGTGCATGTGCAGTAGGGAAAAGTGGGACTGGATTTGTTTTCCTACCTGTCATACCTCAGCAAAAGCGCTATCTGGTAGAAAATAGCCGGTACTTTTAACGCGTTTCGTAATAGTGCACTTCATGACTCACTTACAAGAGAATATCCTCAACAAGATCTGATGGTCTAGAGGTCAGAGTGGAGGACACATAGTCGGTAGGTCTATGGTTCGATTCTAGGTAGAGTAGAGAATTTTTACTCTGAATGAAACAAAGGATTTGTAATAATTGAGAGAACATCAGATGCCGTGAGGTACAACGTTGAGGAAGGAAAGCATGGCGGATACTGCCACTTGTGGACTTAGAAATAATTACCGAGCATAATGACGGCAAGGAGACTCCAGGAGAGTGAATAAATGAGCAAGGATGTGAGGGTGGATTGAGGGTGAAGAAGGAAATAGCACTGTAGACTGGATAGTCTGAGATTGGGGAAAATATGAGGTGAGCGCCTACGACGTAGGCAATCAGCAATACAGAGGGTTAATGAATTATTTTCCTTTGAAACCAAGCGACATAGAGTCCCCCTGTAATTAAGCTAGCCGGGAGGAGCGTTACCCCGAACCACTCGCTCCGGCATCATCCCAACCACTAACCCGCCCTTGGCCCTAACTTTATCAACAGACCAGAATGCCCGATGTTGAGCGACTCTTCTGATTGGTTAATCACTCGCGCATGCGCAGCAGGGAGATGTGGGACTTAATATCTTTTTCTCCTCGATGTTGGATCTCACGATATCTGGTGTTCATTCGTTTATTACCAGTCGTTCTTTTGCTATGGAGCAAAAATTCACCACCTAACTGAGATTCGAATCGTCTTCCAGAGACCGAGAAACCGAAGACAGCCACTCTTACCCCTAGACCATGGGATCATAGTGCTTAACGTAGCTTAAAAGTGAGTCATGAATTACACTATTACATAACACGTTGAGAATCCATCTTCTAATAGAGAAAGTACAAGTTAATTTCTACCAGATAGCGCTCATGCAAATCTCTCACCGTATTCGTGTAGTTAATAACTGGCCATTATCAATAAAGTTGCCGCCGTATCCCATGGTCTTGTGGATAGAGTGACTAACTACCACCTCGAGTGCGGTAATTCGAATCTCTGTTGAGTGGTAAATTGTTGCTCCATAGCTGAAGAACGACTGGTAATAAACGTATGGACACCAGATACCGTGAGATGCAACATAGCGGATAAGAAATTACTAAGTCCTACTTTACACTACTGCGCATGCGCGAGTGATTAACCAATCAGAAGAGCCACTCAAATTTGTCTATCCTGGTCTGCCGATAAAGTTAGGGCCAAGGGCGGGTCAGTGGTCGGGATGATGCCGCAGCGAGTGGGCCGGGGGAAGCCATTGGTCTGGGTGAGCGCTCCTCCCGGCTAGCTTAATTACAGGGGGGACTCTATGTCGCTTGGTTTAAAAAGGAAAATAATTCATTAACCATCTGTATTGCGGATTGCCTACGTCGTAGGCGCTCACCTCATAGTTTCCCCAATCTCAGACTATCCAGTCTACAATGCTATTTCCTTCTTCACCCTCAATCCACCCTCACATCCTTGCTCATTTATTCCCTCTCCTGGAGTCTCCTTGCCGTCATTATGCTCGGTAATTATTTCCAAGTCCACTAGTGTCAGTATTCGCCATGCTTTCCTTCCTCGACGTTGTACCTCACGGCATTTGCTGTTCTCTCAATTATTATAAATCCTTTGTTTCATTCAGAGTAAAAATTCTCTACTCTACCTAGAATCGAACCTTCGACCTACCGACTATGAGTCCTCCTCTCTGAGCTCTAGACCAACAGATCTTGAGGAGGTATTTTCTCTTGTAAGTGAGTCTTGAAATGCACTATTACGAAACGCGTTAAAAGTACCGGCTATTTTCTACCAGATAGCGCCTTTGCTGTGGTATGAGAGGTAGGAAGACAAATCCAGTCCCACTTTTCCCTACTGCGCATGCACGGGTGATTAACCAATCAGAAGAGTCACTCAACTTCGGGCATTTTGGGGTGTGTTTCTGTTGTTGTTTGAGTCTTCAGTCTTTTGACTGGTTTGATGAAGCCCTCCATGCCTCCCTGTCCTGAGCTAATCGTTTCATCTCTACATAGCTACCACACCCTACATCCGAGGCAATCTGTTTAACATATTCTAACCTTGGTCTACCCCTACAGTTCTTGTCCTCGACCCTTCCTTCCATAACTAAGCTTGCTATTCCTGGGTGTCTTAGTATGTGTCCTACCATCCTATCTCTTCTCTTCATTAGCAGTCGCCAGAAACATCTCTCCTCTCCCACTCGTCTTAATACCTCTTTGTTTGTAACCCTATCTACCCATCTGATCTTCATCATTCTCCTGTAACACCACATTTCAAATGCTTCAATTCTCCTCTTTTCTGCTGCACCAATAGTCCAAGTTTCACTTCCATAGAGCGCCACGCTCCAGACAAAGGCTTTCAAAAATGACTTCCTAATACCTAAATCTATATTCGATGTCAGCAGATTCCTTTTTTGTAGAAATGCTTTTCTTGCCTGAGCCAACCTACTTTTTATATCCTCTTTGCTTCGTCCATCACTGGTTATTCTGCTTCCTAAGTAACAGAAATCTCCTACTTCCTTCAGCTTTTCACCTGCCAATTTGATCTCCATAGAGGTTTCTGATTTATTTCGGCTGCATTCCAGTATTTTTGTTTTACATTTATTAATTTTCATCATGAATTCTTTCCGTAAGACGGAGTCCATACCATTCAAAAACTCATTCAAATCCTCAGGCTTGTTGGCCAAGATGACGATGTCATCAGCAAATCTCAGAGTTGAAATTATTTCTCCTTGAATCTTCACTCCCACTTTAAATTTTTCTCTAATTTCCTTCATTGCTTGTTCAATGTAAAGATTGAAAAGTATGGATGATAAGTTGCAGCCTTGCCTTACACCTTTCTGAATACCAGCTTCTCTCTCATGTCCTTCAACTCGAATGACTGCTGTCTGGTTTCTGTATAGATTGTATATCACCCTCCTATCCCTGCACTTTATTCCAATCGATTTCAAAATATCAAACAATTTAGTCCAATCAACGTTATCAAAAGCTTTTTCTAAGTCTACAAAAGCCATGAACGTTCTCTTATCTTTCCTTATTCTACCTTCCAAAATCAGTCTAAGTCTTAGTACAGCTTCCCTTGTTCCTACATTTCTCCTGAAACCAAACTGGTCTTCACCCAACTCCGTTTCTATCTGTCCCTCAATCCTCTTGTAAATTATTCTAGACAGAATCTTTGAAGCATGAGTAATCAAGCTGATTGTACGGTAATCTTCACATCTGTCAGCTCCCACTTTCTTTGGTATAGGGATGATTACATTCTTCTTGAAATCAGGGGGTACCTCACCTGTCTCATAAATCCTACACACCAAGTGAAATAACCTGATCAGACCTTCCTCTCCTATGCAGCGTAGCAACTCAATCGGTATAGCATCTATGCCTGGTGCTTTGTTCCTGCTTAAGTCTTCCAAAGCTCTATCAAATTCTGATCTCAATATTAAATCTCCTTTCGCATCCTCATCAATTTCCTCCTCCCTTTCCATTACATGATTCTCAATCTCCTTTCCCTTATACAAACTCTCTATGTAAGCTTTCCGTCTCTCAACCTTTTCTTCCCTATCTGTTAGAGGCTTTCCATTTGTGTCCTTAATATTACAGCACTTAGTCTTCTTTTCCCCAAAAGTATTCTTAATCCTTCGATAAGCTGTGTCTACTTTTCCTAATTTCAGACAATTTTCTATACCAGCACATTTCTCTTTCAACCATTCTTCTTTCGCTTCCTTGCACTTCTTGTTAACCTCATTTCTCAGACGTCTGTATTCTGCTTTCCCCTTTTCATCTCTTACATTCTTGTGCTTCCGCCTTTCATCCATCAATTCGAGTATATCCTGAGTGATCCACGGTTTTCTACCTATTCTCTCTTTCCTACCAATGTTTTCTTCTGCGGATTTTGTTATTTCATTCCTCAAAAGTGCCCATTCGTCTGCAATTGAAGTTTGTTTAGGGTTTTTCATTAGTCCTTCCTTTATACTCTTCTTGAATCTTTCGTTTACATCCTTCTCTTTCAGTCTGTCTATTGCCCACCTTTTTGGCTTTTGACTTTTCTTCAGTTTCTTCAACTTTAATCTGCATTTCATTACAACCAGATTGTGGTCAGAGTTTATGTCAGCACCAGGATATGTTTTACAATCCAAAATCTGGTTTCGAAACCTCTGCTTGACCATAATGAAGTCGATTTGGTAACGCCCTGTATCTCCTGGTCTCATCCATGTGTATATTCTTCTATTGTGGTTATTGAATAAGGTGTTAGCTATGACCAACTCATGCTCAGTGCAGAATTCTACCAGCCTGCTTCCTCGATCATTCCTTTCACCTAATCCGAAATCTCCTACTATCTTCCCTTCTCTCCCTTTTCCTACCACAGCATTCCAATCTCCCATTACTATAACATTTTCATCACCCTTGATATACCTCAGAATTTCGTCTATTTCATCGTAGACCTTTTCAACATCCTCATCATCAGCTTGACTGGTAGGCATATAGACTTGTACCACTGTGGTGCAGGTAGGTTTAGTATTTATTTTTGCTACAATAATCCGTTCACTATATTGCTCATAATATTCCACCCGCTGTCCAAGTTTCCTACTCAATGTGAGGCCAACCCCTGCTTGGCCATTGTTTGATTTAATGCTAATGACCCTATAGTCTCCCGACCAAAAGTCCTGTTCTTCCTGCCAGCGCATTTCACTAATCCCAACCAAATCCAACCTCAACCTATCCATTTCCCTTTCTAAGTTTTCTAACCTTCCATTTCCTAGCAGACTTCTAACATTCCACGCTCCGATCCGTAGAATGTCAGAGTTCCTCTTTGTCACTTCTGTGATGTTAACCCCCTCTCGAGTAGTCCCCACCCGGAGATCCGAACGGGGGACTAGTTTACCTACGGATTGAAATTTTACAAGGGAGGAGGCCATCATCACATGTATTTATGCATAGAGAGGTGCATATCCTCGGGAATAGCAAACGGCTGTAGTTTCCCCTTGCTTTCAGCCGTGCAGCAGGACGCAGTGTAGCCATTATTTGGCTTATATTATCAATATCTTAACCGTCTATAAGACTAGTAAAGAATTGATTTATTCTGAAAGACTGCTACTCCCTTTCAGAATAAGTAAAGAGCAATTCTACTAACAAAAATACTAACCTTCTACTGTACTAACAATTAAATACCAAAATTCTACTAACGAAAAAATACTAAAGTTCCACCAACAACAAATACTACCACTAAAACAGTCTGTCACCAGACACACTCACATGCAATCACACATCACATGCTACTGAAAAAATGAACTATAACTAATAAACAATGCAACTGTTACCAGACAGACTCACACACCACAGTCTAATAGAACAATGACATATATCTAATAGACAAACTAACTACCTACTTACAACTAACTACATACTTACTGTACTGTTATTTGAATTGACAATATTTACAAAATGCAATTTAGATAGAAAATACTTACAGGAAGAGAGCAAAGATAATGCCAATGGTTATCCTTCGTATAGGAGAAGAAATAATGGACGGATTATTATAAAAACAATTCGAGGCATTGACATTGAAATCGATCTTCTGACGGTAGACATTTCTGTCTAGTATTTCTGACGTTTCTATCCGGGCCTTTTCCAGGTCATTTTTAACATCTTGTATCCAAGATACGTTCTTCAGTTTTCCAGAGTATGTCAAAATCTTGTGAGTTAACCTTGAAGATGAGAGTCTGTGAACGTGTCCATAGCATTTCAGTCCTTGTTTCCTGATGTCCGCGGCGAGGTTGGATAGTTTTTCCGTGGCTTTGCGTGATTTGAGTCTATACACTTCTTCACTTTTCTCTGGGCCCAGAATTTTCCTCAAGATCTTTCTTTCCTCCTTCAAGATATTTTCCAGATCACCTTTCTTTTTAAGTACCAAGGTTTCACTTGCATACAGCACTTCAGGTTTAATCACCGTATTATAGTGTTTGATTTTTGTATGTATTGTAACGTGTTTTTCGAGGTTTTTTTATGCAACTGGCATAAGTCAGTAGGAAGCCATTCTATATTTATTTACGCGGCAAATTGTTCAGCCAAGAGAATTATTCATGTTAATTTATTATTATTATTATTAATTTATTATAATTATTATTAAGATATTTTCGGAGCATTTTATAAAAATTATAAGCATACAGATAGGTTTTCTATGTCTTATAAAACGCTATCAAGCAAATTATTACGAACGACAATATCATAGAAAGTTATGTGATTACGGAATTTAACGGAGTTTCGTCAGTTAGGGTATATCGAGAGACGTGACTCACTGGGATTTCAAGTACACGCTTAATCTTGTCGGGAAGTATTACGCAAGCTTGGGTCGCAGCGTCAAGAAAAGGCGGATAGATGGAACGGAATACGACTTCACCCTACCGCCGAGTGTAATGAGCCAGAGTGGGGATGTGGCGCGTGGGGTGCAGCCAATCAGTGGAGACCACGTAAGCTAGAAGTCGGATGAAGAGTGGGAATGCGGCGGGTGCATATATCGTTCAGCGCGCCGTGGATCGAGGACAATCTGTGTAGAACTTGCCGAGTATGGTTCACGCGGGAGTCGCTCCGATGTTCCGTGGAGTGGAGGACTAACTTTTGTAAAACCTAACCAGTGTGGTTGTACGAGTGTTTGGGTCCGATGTACGGACCATAGAATTATCTAATCTACCAGAATATAATCAAATATCGACAAAGATGACGACGTCCAGGCGACTGTGGGAAGCTCACAGCATCATCCAGTACGAGGGAAAGGCTTCGGCCATTTCCAGTGGTAAGCGCGAATGACGCAGAAATACGCAATCTCTCATTTCTCTTTGTTTTATATTTCATATTTCAATAACTTCATAGCTTGGGAATAAGAGTAAAATCAATAATTTATCAGACTCCGTTTTCACGTAATTTTCTATCGGTAATATTCAAATCCCAACGCTCCAATTTAAATTTTATACTTATTATTATTATTATTATTATTAATTTTGCTATACTTGTTTTATATAATAAATTCATTTCTTTTACAATGCAATCTTTGCTTTCAGTAGGTAGCATTAGATATAGACCAATTCCTTCTCCTGATACAATTGTTTGTTGGGTTAATGATCAAATCATACCACGATCTGAGTGAATAGAGTCTTGAAGGTGTTCTGCCAGAGCTAGACGTTGTTAAATACAAATTTAGATTTCAACATTGCGTTGAGGTCTTGGCGCCCATTAAAACAACATAGCTTAGGCAAAGGTAAACAGTTACATTTATCTCCCAACAGTTAGGGGCAGTCAAACCGTTACACTTGTCGTTCAACGTGTGGGCTAGCAAAACCGCTACACTTGTCGCTACCAACATGGGGCAATAATTAACATTACACTTGTACGCTCAACGTGGAGCAAAGTGAAAACGTTACAATTGTCGCTCAACGTGTGGGCTAGCAAAACTGCTACACTTGTCGCCGACAACTTGGGGCTGAAAACCTAATAACATTTGTGGAAGGAGAAGGGTATATATTTCTGTGCCTGTATTTTGGGGGTTATTTGTCTGTATCAGTGTATATCATTATGGGGGATGAGAAAGAAAGACAGATGAGGTTACGTAGTGGTCATCAACGGGAGAGTGATGATACGAGCAGTATGTCGAGTGATGGTAGTACCGGGGTAGCGGAGGTAAATCCCGATACTGAAACAGGGAGTGTAGGCGGCCAACCAGAATTAAAAACTTTACTTCTCGAGTTTATGTATCAGAACAAAGTTAGTAGTGATGCCTTAAACGCAAAGTTAGAACAGAATAATGCAAGATTAGAACAAAACAGTAGGGAAAATAAAGAAAGTACAGACGCTTTAAATGCTAAACTGGAACAAAACAACGCTAAATTAGAACAAAACAGTAGGGAAAATAGA
This sequence comes from Meconema thalassinum, assembly GCA_946902985.2. NCBI lineage: Eukaryota > Metazoa > Arthropoda > Insecta > Orthoptera > Tettigoniidae > Meconema > Meconema thalassinum. Next base: position 13,172,379 of record OX336399.1, on the reverse strand, counting down.
GAGAGTAATGAAACTTTAAACGCCAGATTAGAACAAAACAGTAAGGAAAATAGAGAGAGTACTGAAATTTTAAATGCTAAATTAGAACAAAACAGTAGGGAAATGAGTGACAAATTCGAACTGATTAGAGGTGAGATCAGGGGGGTGATGGAGGAAAAGGCTAAAGAGATTATTGCATATGTAGACAGAAAATTAGGAAAAGTACAGGAGGAGTTGGAAATTAGAATCAGTACACAGGCTGAAAATTTAAAAGAACTAGTACAACTGGAAACACAGCAGGTCAAAAAGCAATTGGGGGGAGAAATTGACAAAATTCAGGTAGCTACTAAAGAGGTTAAGGAACAGCTGGGGGGTAGAATTGAGAAAGTCCACTCACAAATAGTTGCAGAAGTAAATGATTTAAGAGAGAGTAATAGAGAGAGCATTAGCTCTCCCAAAATTTTAATAATGGCACCCCGTGACGGTAACGAACAGCTGATTCGGCACCTCAAGTTAAAACGCAATGAGAGTGAAACGCGAATTATGATCCGCGTCATCCTGGCTTGTTATTGGCTGGCAATTATTAACAGCCATTGGCAGCCCGCTGGTTTGTTTACAATTATCACCAACATGGCGGCGAGAAGAATAGATTTCTACATCAATTAAATTGCTAGAAATCTATTCCATTTCATGACATTATGAAGTGCAAATCATTTATTGATGAGGAATTGTATGTACGTTTATATTTAAATTGCAGCGTGACACTGATCATTAAAATTTGTGAAAATAAAAGTACAAATCAACACTCTTGCTGATCAACTGAAAGTTTCTACTACTTTGGATGTAAATCAATTGGCTGTCGTTTCCACCAGTTTTATTCATGGGATCATAGTGCTTAACGTAGCTTAAAAGTGAGTCATGAATTACACTATTACATAACACGTTGAGAATCCATCTTCTGATAGAGAAAGTACAAGTTAATTTCTACCAGATAGCGCTCATGCAAATCTCTCACCGTATTAGTGTAGTTAATAACTGGCCATTATCAATAAAGTTGCCGCCGTATCCCATGGTCTTGTGGATAGAGTGACTACCTACCACCTCGAGTGCGGTAATTCGAATCTCTGTTGAGTGGTAAATTGTTGCTCCATAGCAGAAGAACGACTGGTAATAAACGTATGAACACCAGATACCGTGAGATGCAACATAGCGGATAAGAAATTACTAAGTCCTACTTTACACTACTGCGCATGCGCGAGTGATTAACCAATCAGAAGAGCCACTCAAATTTGTCTATCCTGGTCTGCCGATAAAGTTAGGGCCAAGGGCGGGTTAGTGGTTGGGATGATGATGCCGCAGCGAGTGGGTCGGGGGAAGCCATTGGTCTGGGTGAGCGCTCCTCCCGGCTAGCTTAATTACAGGGGGGACTCTATGTCGCTTGGTTTAAGAAGGAAAATAATTCTTTAACCCTCTGTATTGCGAATTGCCTACGTCATAGGCGCTCACCTCATATTTTCCCCAATCTCAGACTATCCAGACTACAATGCTATTTCCTTCTTCACCCTCAATCCACCCTCACATCCTTGCTCATTTATTCCCTCTCCTGGAGTCTCCTTGCCGTCATTATGCTCGGTAATTATTTCCAAGTCCACTAGTGTCAGTATTCGTCATGCTTTCCTTCCTCGACGTTGTACCTCACGGCATCTGATGTTCTCTCAGTTATTACAAATCCTTTGTTTCATTCAGAGTAAAAATTCTCTCCTCTACCTAGAATCGAACCATCGACCTACCGACTATGAGTCCTCCACTCTGACCCCTAGATCAACAGATCTTGTTAAGAATTTATCTTGTAAGTGAGTCATGAAGTGCACTATTACGAAACGCGTTGAAAGTGCCGGCTATTTTCTACCAGATAGCGCTCTTGCTGAGGAATGAGAGGTAGGAAAACAAATCCAGTCCCACTTTTCCCTATTGCGCATACGCGGGTGATTAACCAATCAGAAGAGTCACTCAACTTCGGGCATTTTGATCAGATTGTAGATATCCCTCCTCACATCTCATATTCCTCCCTGTGTTTCTCAAGGAGCATATAATAACAGAGTAGGGACTAGGGACTCGGGTAAATCTGCGATTCCTTAAATTCTGTGCGATTGCGTCATTGTTTGGACTCCAATTCAAACGCACATGGTGCGCCAAGTTACTAAAAAAAACTTGCACGGCGCGCACCACGTGGCGAACTCCAACGCCACTGAGATGCAAATACTGGCCGTATATTTTGCAAGAAATATAAGTGACCGAAGGATCCAGGTCGCTTTCGCCGAGTACGTTAGCCAAAGTACGAAATGAGAGAAAATCGAATCGAGTTTGATTAATCTGGATACACATCATTATTGCTGCTATAAAGCAACTACCGTTTTCTTTTTAGACTACAGTATATTACTTAGATTGAATATTAAGAGGCAACGGACACCCCAAAATTAAATTTTGTACGTACATTCTGTTCTATAACGTTGGTATGGTTTTTAGAAAGAAAATGGACTGTCTATTATGTATATCCTACTTTTTACATGTTTAGCCCTTTTATTACGTGTGAAGTGCAAGCGATTGGTCTTTTTGATGTTCCAACGTTAAAAAGAAATGCATAATGAAGTTTCATGCAAGTTTGCAATATTATGGTACCATAACCTCAAAATGACCGTACCCATATTCCGACCCAGTACGCCACCATGACTGATGTCAGATATACCTCCTTCTCTAGATAAATGAAATATGCCCAAGAAATGTCATTTTATTGCAATTAACTTGCCCTCAACGGTTAAATGATTTTCAACTGTATCTACAGAAAAACTATAGGCAGGGTAGAGGATTGTCAAGGAAAGGAGAAAGCTGATTTTCCAGGCAGTTTCAATTGTTTTATTAATGTATGTTCAATCATGGTACTGTACCCGATACCTATTTGAGGCTATCGGCTACGCCAGCAGACATTAAGCCGTAGTTGAGGTTTTGAGAAGAGTTAAGGAAAGATAGCGCTCAGATCGAGTCAAGAGGAATGTCGGGATGACGTAGTAGGTCTAGGATTTAGAAGGCGCTGACCGCAGTTAAGCAGATGGAATTATGGATGGAAATATGAAGCTTTATTAAGATCTATATGAAACATGGTATTTAAACATCTCAGAAGAGGAGATATAACATGCATTATATGTGGTAATAATTTGAAGGAAGTCAGATAACCCTTAAGTTATTTTATAACTTAATAGTCGAGATGATGGGGGTTCGAGATTATATCTGTGACGCAAGACCACGGTGGTGGGGAGGACGTCACGTGACCGCATCAGGCAGGTAAGGGTCGAGGCGGTGCAGACACTGTCAGTCTAGCTCTGTGAGCCAAGCAAGAAAGCAAGCTGAGTAACACACGCCAGGCGCATGGTATAGATCGTGCAGCGAACAGAAACTGTCACGGAAAGTGCAGGCGACAGTTTCAGCTTCACCGAGCAGCGAACAGAAACTGTCACGGAAAGTGCAGGGGACAGTTTCGGCTTCTCCGAGTGGCGAGCGACAAGTAGGTCAGTGGGCCAGGCGGACTTGCGGAGCAAGCAAACATATGAGACCGGGGTTTCTAAAACAGCATTGCGAGTAGTTGGAGAACTTTATTCCAAGCTGCATTTCAACGTAGAACGACATGGCGAGGCTAGCTTTATGCGGAGATTATTATGGCATAGCAGTAGGGCCGTGCGGGTTAATTCCCATTATTATACGCAAGCATTATAACAGAAGCTGAACTTCTTTACTACGTTGAGTTGGAACGTTTATTCAGCACTTGAATTATAAAGACAAATAGTTACGTGATACTGCAACTGAACTTCGAAAGAACATAGTTTATCTCAATGACATTACGACTATGCATTTCATAGCGCATTCCAAGTAACAGTAACCATTTTAAGCAAACGGAATGTTGTAAGCATATGCACTTAGGAACATTAGCTCGTGCATTAATGCAAGTCAGTCTTAAGAAGTGTTATGAATTACCGAGTATGAACACAGATACAGGGTGTTTCATAAACTTAGACACTCTGATAAAACAATTTTATTTTCTACAAGTAAAACTAAACAATGACAATTTAACGTTGGCATTCGACCATACTCTCAGGTAGGAGGTATATTTAAAATGTCTGTCTGACTATCAAAGTGAAATAAATTTGTTTTTATCTTAGTTGTGATCTGATGATGGTGTGATTTCCCTTTTTCTTTCCTTGTCTTGAGTAAGGCTTAACCGGAAAGGAGGTGGTTTGCTAGGAATTCAGTTGATGGCGCCCATTTATATTTGCATTTTTTTATTAAACTTAAGCCCGTAACGACCCTAGAGATACTTTGTCTCGTGTTACCCACTGCTTTTTCGATAACTCAGCTGAATTTCCGACACATTCCTTATTTGACTAGAGGTTCATTTAACTCCGCTCTGTCCTAGAACTCCAGGAATGCGATGTAATAGCAGATGGGTCATCGCATCCCCAGGACGAACGGGTAGAGAGAGAGAGGGAGAATTGGTGCCCCACGTGGGGCTTCGATTTTGTTTGTTCTATGAAATCACATCAGATTTAGATTACTGAGAGATTGATCTCAAGTTCATTTAATTGTGTTACAAAATTTATTAAACTTTGTCAGACAATATACTTGTGTGCCCATTCCAGTGTTCATGTTAATCGTATTAGTATTATATCATGTTAGTTATAAGTCATTTTTCCTATACCCAAGTGAATGCAGGAATTGAGACATTGTGATGTGTTGTTGTCTAACGTCTCTGAATTAAACGTCTATTGAAAATATAATTATGTTGCCGGAAGATTTAGCTAAGGTGTTAGGAGAGTTGCAGAGTGGTATGTCTGGTATTGCAGAAACTATTTCTAAAATGGAAACGGAAGTTAAAGAACAGATAAATAGTTCAGAAGCTAGGTTAGAAGCTAGATGTAAAGAAAATGTGCAAGCATTACAGACTAGTACTGAAGAAAATTTAAAATCATTACAGATTAGTAACGAAGCTAATGTAAAATGATTACAGTCAACTAGTGAAGATAATTTAAAGTCATTAGAGACTAGATTACAGACTAGTAATGAAGAAAATTTAAAATTATTACAGTCAAATAGTGAGGATAATTTATAGTCATTAGAGACCAGATTACAGTCAAATGGTGAAGACAATTTTAAATCATTAGAAGAAAGATTACAGTCAAATGGTGAAGCTAACTTGAAGGATAGTTTTAAATCATTGGAAGAGAAATTACAAGCTCGTAGTGAAGAAACTAACACAGAGTTAGAAAACAAGTTAACTAGATTAGAGAATAGTTTAACTTTAAAGAATAATGAAATGCTTAAGACTTTACAATTAGATATAATTGCAGTAAATATGAAAGGAGAGGAAAATGTTCAAATATTAAGAAAGAATATTATTGAATTAGAAAGTAGGGGAGAAGAAAATATTCTTACTTTAAAAACAGACGTTATGTCTATACAGAAATACATTAAATCGGATGTATCGAAGTTGAGATTCGACATCGATGGTTTAGTGGCAGATGTAGGCAAAATTCAAGAGTGGTCTACCGAAGTATCTTTCGAGACTAAAATCAAAGGTCTAGAGATGAATCTAGGTAATGAGATTAAGGATTTAAAGTCAGTAATTGGGACAATTAAAGAGGATGTCTTAGGAGAGGTTAATTCTAATTTAAAATCATTAGAGAATCAATTGCAGAAAGATATTAGGAAGATGGATGATGATATAGAGCAAAAGGTTAATGAAAACTTACCTTTATTCAAAAATAGAGTCGGTGCAATCGTGGAAGAACGGTATAGTGAGGTCGATGCCGAAGCAAAAGAAAAACGTGCAGGATTAGATGAGAAATTAATCGCAGGTATGGCGAACTTAGAAGCGATATTTACGGAGAACAAGGAAGCGATGAAGATAGATTCAACTCTATTTAGGACAGATGTTGATCTGTTAAAGGAACAAGTCGCGTCAGTAAAGAATACATGCGAATACAAGATTGACAATTTGAAAAACGATTTAGACGAGAGTAACAAAACGCAGAATGTTACGTCGTTAGATGAGTTGAAGACTCAGGTCAAGACCGTAGAGAAATTGGCAGAAGATATGATAACTAAACTAGAATCTATGATTAACAGTATCGCAAGTCAGAATACTACATCAGGGGAAATATCAATGATTCAGACAGCGATAGACCGCAGTGTGGGTTATCAAGAAGTTAGCATGGGAGAAGACCGTCAAACGCAACCGAATGTGACATTCGAAAGGGCAAGTTCAACCCCTCAGGATAATCCAAGTTCGAATAGGAGTACGTTGGGTACAAGTGAACGATACTCAGGACCAGTTACCATTATCAGAAATCTGGATGACAAGCCGAGGAAGTTTTCTGGAAATACAGGGGTCACACCAGTCGAATTTCTGCGAGATATTCGAGACTACATGGCGGAGCATAGAGTAGCCAAGGAAAGAGAGCTAAGGATAGTCGAACGCGCCTTAGACGGGTCTGCGCTTACTTGGTTTAGAGCATTCAGAAGCAATTTTGCGAATATGGAGCAATTTGCAATAGCATTCCTAAGGAGATTTTGGAGTGCCGAGGATCAACTGAACGTGAGAGCAGAAATGTACTCGAAGCGTTATTCTACGTCACATCCATGCCAATTATTTAACGTCACAGTTGGCTAAATTGCAGTTTCTGATTCCTCCATTGCCTGAAGAAGAGCTTTTGCAAGCTATAGTGAGACAGTTACCGATTGAGGTACAGCGATCACTCATAGCGTCGGGAGCAAACACACTTGAGCACTATGACGACATTTTACGGCGATTGGACTATACAAGCGCTCAAGTTACGCCTAGAAATACAAGAAACGACAATAGGAACACGCAAGAGGTGAATGCGGTAGTCGTTGATAACGCAGCTCAAACGGACAGAAGAGATTCCTGGGAAAACAGAAGGAACGAAGGAAATCGAGGAAACATCCGTAACGTTCGTGGAAATGATCGGTATAGAGGACCATATGAGAGGCCATGCGATCAGGAAGCAAGAGATAGCCGATATAGAAATTATAACCAGAATTCCAGATATCAAGATAGGAATCGATACAACAATAGATATCGTGGTAGAAATAACTGGAGCCAAGGTCAACAGTATAATCGGAACGACAGGCAGGATGGCCGAAGAAACGATCCTAATGAAGGACGAGATAATCGTGAATACGAGAGATCGAGGCAAGAAAATAGACCGCCTAGTGCACCACTCGAGGAGACAGTCAGAGATGTCAATCGAGCAAGCACGAGTGGCGAAGGAAAAAAAACGTCAAATTAACTCTAGAGAAAGATGCTAATCATTGGGAATCGATCATCATTGTCGAAACGTATCAGGTCAAGGACGAGGATTTAATCGAGGAGGAAGACATGGTACATCGAGGAAATAGACATGAATTGCCAGTTATCAGTGTGGAAGTCATGGGAAAGGAAATAAAGACACTTGTAGACACGGGGGCTATGGTGAGCTTGATATCCATAGGTTGCCTGGATGAGTTGAAATTATCGGGAGAAATTACAATGTTGCCAACTGTTGTTAGCAAGATTCAAGGGGTGATCCCAGACAAGAGTATGAAATGTAAAAGTCAGGTACTTTTAGATGTTGGGATTGGAACCAGAAGTTTTGAACATATGTTCCTAGTAGTGGGTCAACTACATTTTGACATGATCCTAGGAGTGGATTTCTTAAGTGAAAGTGGCCTGATCATAGATATGCAGAGTAGGCGCAAGAACTTTCCAGAAGGGATCATGGAAAATCAGGAATCCGAGATGACATTCTTTAGAGAGAATATATTGGATGAGATTGTATGCAGCGTTGAAAGGTCTATAGAAGATAGAACTGGCATGAAAAGTAAAATAAATCCAGAAATTAAGGAATAGTTTGATGAAGCAATTTCAGAATATGAGGACATATTCAATGACAAACCAGGTCTAATAGAAAATTTTACCTATAGCATCAAGTTGATGGACGACAAACCATACCATAAAAATTTATATCCCATTCCGGATAAATGGAAGGAGGAAGTTAGTATAATGATAAGCGATATGGAGAAAGATGGAATAATTAAGAAGATGCCAACTGCTTATTTGAATCCTTTAGCTGTTGTCAAGAAACCTAATGGTAAGCTGAGGATATGCCTAGATGCTAGAGCCCTTAATGAAAGAGTTCTTCCTGAACACGTCAGGCCACCTGTTATTCGTGAATTGTTACGCAGATTTAGAGGAAAGAGTTTCTTTTCGACAATCGATCTGACTAGTTCTTATTATCATGTAGAACTAGCAGAAGACTGCAAACAATACACAGGGTTCTTGTTTGACCATAAAACATATGTATTCAATAGGTTACCTTTTGGAGTGAAAAATAGTGGTCCGGTGATGATCCGAGCACTAGATGAAAATTTGTCAGATGCAGTTAAGGAGCATGTGGTGAGCTATATTGATGACCTGATTATAGCGTCTGAGACAGCGGAAGAACATATCAGGCACCTTCGAATGTTTTTTGAAGATCTTAGGAGGACGAACTTCAAGGTGAATTTCAATAAATGTCAGTTCTTTCATGAAGAAATTGAATTTCTTGGACATAGAATCGATGGAGATGGTTATAGGCCCAATCCAAAGAAGATCATGGCAATTTCAGAGTTTCCAACCCCACGAAAGATTAAAGAGGTACGGCAGTTTTTAGGCATGTGTCAGTTCTTTTCAACACATTGTCCTGAATATACTGAAACGATGGCACCTCTGCAGGATTTACTAAGAAAGGGAAATCGATGGAAATGGGACGATAAATGCAATCAAGCGTTTTTAGCGGCTAAGAAAATGTTGATCCAAAATATCAAGCTTGAGTACCCAGATTTTACAAGAAGATTTTTGGTGGAGACAGACGCATCCAAAATAGGTATCAGTGGGATCCTATATCAGTTGGATGATGACAAGAAACATAGGTATTTAGCTTTCACCAATCGCAAGCTCAGGAATTGTGAGAAGAATTACTATGCAACTGAGTTAGAGGCATTAGCAGTGGTTCATGCTCTTAAGACGTGGAAGAAGGTGTTGTTTGGACATGACATAACAGTGATCACAGATCATAAAGCCCTCCAATTTATTATGAAGACAGATTTAGCGAGTGACCGCATCACCAGATGGGCTCTGTTCTTACAACAATTTAACCCAACTGTTGTACATAGACCTGGGAAATTAAATCTGTTAGCAGATGTGTTGAGCAGAAACCCTTGTGAGGAAGTAATTGTCAACCATATAAATTTTATTCAAGAGGATAATGGTACTCTAGAAAAGTTGAAGATGTTAGCGCAAACTCAGAAGAGATATGCACCTTTGCGAAGAATTTACCGTTTTTTGACACGTAGGATGGACAACACTGATCCAGATTTTCAAAGAACCGAGATAGAGGCTAGAAAATACCATATTATGGGAGGTATCATATGCCAATATATCGACCAGGATCATACTAAACTTAGAGTAGTGATCCCACCCAAGCTTGTCAAACCAGTTATTTGGATGATACACCGAACTGCAGCTCATGTAGGTGTAGACAAGACTTTGGCTCTCGCTCAAGAAACCTTCGTTTGGAGACAAATGGGACAAACGATTCGCGACGTCATAAAGACCTGTGACAGTTGTCAGCGAAGTAAATACTCATCTAAGTTAATGAAAGAGGTTCCTAGATCAATATTACCCAGCAAGCCAAGAGAACTTTTCGCTACGGACATTTTCGGTCCGATTCCTCGTTCGACGAAAGGAAATCAGTTCGTTTTGGTAACAGTAGACGTATTTTCTAAATACGTATCTCTATGCCCTATCCAGAAAGCTACATCCAAGTACGTGATCAACAGATTAGAGAAAACAGTTATTCCGAGCATGGGGAAACCTGAAGTTTTGTTGAGTGACCATGGATCACAATTTACCAGTATGGAATTTTCTACTGCTATGGATCGTTTAGGAATAAGGCATGTGTTTAATTCTGTACGGTATCCAGAGGGAAATCCAGCCGAAAGAATTATGCCGGAAATCAGTAAGATGTGTCGCTTATATGTGTCAAGGCAGCACCATAGATGGATGGAAGTGATACCCATCATTAGTCAATGCTTGAATTCCACAGTACATGAAAGCACAGGACAGATTCCGTCCATGCTTCATCATGGATTGAAACCGGATAGACCATGGGACCGAGTCGTGAGGGCACCAGCAGATCCTCAACGCACACAAGAAAGACGAGTCGAGATGGCAGGAGAGAGACTCAGAAGACAGGCGGAGAAGAGAGCCAGGAGACAGGCAGGAAGGAGGTTCCACGAGCCGTTTCAAGAAAATGATGAGGTGCTGATTAGGAAGCCAGTCACTTCGAACCTTCAACTGAAGATCTACCATAAATTTGCGCCATTGTACGCTGGTCCATTCCGTATTGAAGAAACGTACCGAAATAATAGCTACAAGATTGTCAGAATGGATACTGATGAAGTTGTAGGAACTTTTAATGCTTCTAGCATTAGAAAGTACCATCATGCTGATTAAGAGAATTGTAGAGCTATCGTGTACATGTGTTATATATAGAATGCCTGAGAGTGTATTTTTTTTCTCAATCCTGATAAAAAAGGAGATGTACGGGAGAGATGTACCCGATACCTATTTGAGGCTATCGGCTACGCCAGTAGACATTAAGCCGTAGTTGAGGTTTTGAGAAGAGTTAAGGAAAGATAGCGCTCAGATCGAGTCAAGAGGAATGTCGGGATGACGTAGTAGGTCTAGGATTTAGAAGGCGCTGACCGCAGTTAAGCAGATGGAATTATGGATGGAAATATGAAGCTTTATTAAGATCTATATGAAACATGGTATTTAAACATCTCAGAAGAGGAGATATAACATGCTTTATATGTGGTAATAATTTGAAGGAAGTCAGATAACCCTTAAGTTATTTTATAACTTAATAGTCGAGATGATGGGGGTTCGAGATTATATCTGTGACGCAAGACCACGGTGGTGGGGAGGACGTCACGTGACCGCATCAGGCAGGTAAGGGTCGAGGCGGTGCAGACACTGTCAGTCTAGCTCTGTGAGCCAAGCAAGAAAGCAAGCTGAGTAACACACGCCAGGCGCATGGTATAGATCGTGCAGCGAACAGAAACTGTCACGGAAAGTGCAGGCGACAGTTTCAGCTTCACCGAGCAGCGAACAGAAACTGTCACGGAAAGTGCAGGGGACAGTTTCGGCTTCTCCGAGCGGCGAGCGACAAGTAGGTCAGTGGGCCAGGCGGACTTGCGGAGCAAGCAAACATATGAGACCGGGGTTTCTAAAACAGCATTGCGAGTAGTTGGAGAACTTTATTCCAAGCTGCATTTCAACGTAGAACGACATGGCGAGGCTAGCTTTATGCGGAGATTATTATGGCATAGCAGTAGGGCCGTGCGGGTTAATTCCCATTATTATACGCAAGCATTATAACAGAAGCTGAACTTCTTTACTACGTTGAGTTGGAACGTTTATTCAGCACTTGAATTATAAAGACAAATAGTTACGTGATACTGCAACTGAACTTCGAAAGAACATAGTTTATCTCAATGACATTACGACTATGCATTTCATAGCGCATTCCAGTAACAGTAACCATTTTAAGCAAACGGAATGTTGTAAGCATATGCACTTAGGAACATTAGCTCGTGCATTAATGCAAGTCAGTCTTAAGAAGTGTTATGAATTACCGAGTATGAACACAGATACTAAACTTTCATAAACTTAGACACTCTGATAAAACAATTTTATTTTCTACAAGTAAAACTAAACCGCTGTGGAAATTGAACTTTCAACACTCAAACTGAACATTGTATAGAACAGTGGCGTAACGTAGAAGAGGAATAGGGGGTCCGCTGTTTCTATGAACTTTTTCGTGAGGATTTGGACAATATCCGCTATGGATAACCAGAAGTTTATCATGTCGGAGTAAACGCAGACAGAGACGCGATGGCACCACGGAGCGATGGATTCGATTCCTGACGAGAAGGAGGTCTACCAGCTGATTCACTTGGGATTCGAAGGCAATCGTCATTGCATGGATGGAATGATATTCACGCCGATCTTTCGAGAAATTCATTACATAGGGAAAATCGACGATCTTTGAAATTTAATAACAGCTGATTATGAGAAGGTACTGTAAGAGTTATAACTACCTGATACGATTATTTTCATGAATACTGGGCACACATGTATATTTTTCTAATAGGAGTGATACGATTGTTTAAGACATGGTTTGACTTTATATGCTTCGAATTTTGCTAGAATATGGCGTGACCATATGATATGGCAGGCATCATTATACGAAATTCTCACCATTGGTTGGCTTTATTAAGCAGATGTTTGGTCTTTTAGACATTTTTCTAGCAAGGATATTTTTCATGAATAGTTTTTTTGTGTGACGAGTATTTCGAACTCGTGATCTGCAATTGATTATCTAAATTACTTCGTCAGTTCATTGCATACTAGCGAGTGTGTATTATTCATCAGTAGGGATTTTTTCCATTGGATTGTTTGGAGATATTAAGATGTTATTCACTTTAGTGAATGAATATCGCTTTTATATGACAACTAGAGACTTGTTGATTCCTATCTGGTACATTCACTCATATAGTCTTCGAGATGGGGTCTTTCGTATTTATACGATTGTATGGTGGTTACTCATCTTACCCATCGCTTAGGGCACTATCATGATTAGACGACGGGGCGAGGTCTTTCGTATTTATACGATTGTACGGTGGTTACTCATCTTACTTGCCATTGAGGGACTCATTTTTATCATCCGAGTGTACATGAGATTGTAAGTGAATCAAACAAGGAACTACTAGTCACATATCAGTCGAACTTTTGTTAAATAAAGTAAAGATAAATGTCATCAGGGTTACATTTGTAATTCTTGTTTGCCAATCCAATATTTTGTTGCTATACTCTTTTGAGAGTAATTTCAGTTTAACAGCTGTTACAGCTGATGCTTTTGATGATTTTTATAATTGTGTTGGATACCTTCGAGAAGGACTTAAAGTAATTGAATCTTGTAAGATGAATCATTAATGGTCAGATTTATTTTAAGGCAGATCAGTATTGCAGATTTTGATATGAGAGATTATAGCACATTGGTGTTTTTCTGTGATGTGAATTATGAGAATTGTAAGAGAATTTATGCTATTTGAAAGCAAATCTTGAATTACTAAGGTAATATTTTTCCAATTGTTTAAGAAGTTGTCTAGATGTGATCAGATTAATTACAGTTATTGGAGATTGTGTGCGTTGATAATTTGAAGCCAGTTATATATTTTTTGTAGATCATGCAACATGGTTAAGTGAAGTTTGTGATATGCATTTTGGGGAAGTTGCCAAGTGATAGTTGCAATGTTGCTAATGCATTTTGAAGCAGACATGAGGTTGTTGAACCCAGTCTAGCGTAATTGTTGAGATTCATGCTGTATGTGCTGAATATTTATGGAGTTTTTGTGGAATAATTGTTGTATTCAAATGTGATATTTGAAGAATTGATGATATATAATGTAGTTGTGGATAGTCAGATCCAACGTGATGTCGTGAAGGCAATAATATTTTTTGGCATGAAATTTAAATACGAGATATAACTTGGAAGTAATAAAACTGTAAGACAACGTTCTATAACCCATATTAAACAATTAGTTAGGAAATTAAACAAATAAATAAAGTTGATAAGACAAGATTTTCTGAGAATAATAATTAATGAAATAATAATCTGAAATTTAAGCATATTAATGATCTGACCTAATGAAATAAAAATCAGAATGACTAGATGAAATAATGAAAATCTAAATAACCAGAAGAATGAAATTTAAATAAATTAATAAATTAAATTTTGAAATAAATCAATGAATTAAATAAATGGATGAATTAAAGATTGGATGAATAAACTGATTTAAATAAATTAATAGATGATTGGATAGATGATGAATAACTGAATTAGAAGGTGATAATTAATTAAAGAAGCTGATGATTAATGAATTTATATGGAATTAAAATAAATTTAATTGAGATATAATTTGAGGAATTGCAACTTGAGTTGAGGAATTAAACAATTTGTATTGATGATTTAAGATGATTTAATCTGAAGTATATGATGAAATAAGAGTGTGTGAATAATTAGAAAGCATAATGAAGTGATGATAATAATTTTCATTTAAATGATTTAATGGTGATGAGTTAATGATTCTGACAGGAATATGTTGAATTTTGAGATGAGAATTAATGTGAGAAATGTTTAATTTTGATGATGATGATAATGATGACCAATGAGAAGTGAATTTTCTGTAATTCACAAACAAGTAATTATGAATGACTATGTAAATAGGGTAAATTAATTATTCAATGTTTAGGAGCATTTGACTAACGTGTTCAACATTTAAATTATGCCATGCAAGCCATAAAATACGTGATATTTAAAATATGTGATTATAATATGTGTATGTTTAGACAGATTAATAACTTTTTCAAATCCACATTTATGATGTTAAATTAAAGAGAAATTAGGTCTCAGGTTTCACAAATGTCAGTGACGAAAGACATAGTGCTACAGTGAGCCTGAGAACCCAAGAGAACTTTAGAGATTTTTCTTGTTCTATGTGGATGGAATATTTTTGATTAGAAAAGAGATGGTTCGATTTTTGGACAATGACAATTTAACGTTGGCATTCGACCATACTCTCAGGTAGGAGGTATATTTAAAATGTCTGTCTGACTATCAAAGTGAAATAAATTTGTTTTTATCTTAGTTGTGATCTGATGATGGTGTGATTTTCCTTATTCTTTCCTTGTCTTGAGTAAGGCTTAACCGGAAAGGAGGTGGTTTGCTAGGAATTCAGTTGATGGCGCCCATTTATATTTGCATTTTTTTATTAAACTTAAGCCCGTAACGACCCTAGAGATACTTTGTCTCGTGTTACCCACTGCTTTTTCGATAACTCAGCTGAATTTCCGACACATTCCTTATTTGACTAGAGGTTCATTTAACTCCGCTCTGTCCTGGAACTCCAGGAATGCGATGTAATAGCAGATGGGTCATCGCATCCCCAGGACGAACGGGTACAGTACACATTGTACATTCTTTCACATGTGAGTCATAACTTCTGATGCGTGAAACGTCAATGGCTTATTGGTCGACTGGAGACAGGATTGAAGAAGACCATGCCGGGCTGCACTCAGATGATCGGCTACGCTGCAGGACAGTGGAAAACAACTGATGACCCACAGCCAAGTACACTCCAACGCAGGAAAAACCTCTTGGCTAGCTCCGATCAATCCTCAGGCTGAAGAAGCTGTAAACTCAAAGAGGAATATCTTTGGTGAACATGAATTTTCAGCCTCTAAAGCAACACAATTCCGGTTAACGCAGCATTTCTTGCAAGAAATAAGACGGAGGGGACATTCGGAAGATGTGGTTGAACGTAATTGTGCAACACATTACCAATTACATTCAAGACCCCCCACCTCAGTTTAATGGCAATTAAAACCTCCTGTTTCGGGCATGTTAAAAGGACTCCTGCAGTCCAAATGTACGGAGCCACATCATATTACTGTTAAATACACAGAAAAAAATCTGCATCACGGGAATATTGTGCCCATTGTATTAAAAGAGAGAGGGGAAAGTGTGTGTCCTACAGACAAGTTGTCAATATTCTTTGAAAATATTCTATGCCCTTTAAATATAAATGTGCATTGGTCTTTAACCTCACCCATTATCTCGCAACATGTGTGTTTTGAAATGTGCACATAAAATGCTAAAATCTATCGGTTTAAAGTTAGGCAATGATGACATTGTTGCTTTGTTGAAGTAGGACTGTTGAAGATCAAAACATGTGCACGTATACCTACACCCTGTCATCTTTTTTTGTCGTGTGGACTCCTGAGAGGCCCAGTAGGTCTTTCTAGTCAACGTCCGTGGGTGACCTGCGCACCGGAATGAGAGATGAATTAATGAAACTGGGCAAAGATGTGGAAGGAAGCGGCCGTGGCCTGTCAGAAGGTACCGTCCCAGCAATTGCCTAAAGTTGAAAATGGGAAACCACGGAAAACCATTTCAAGGATGGCGACGGTGGGGTTCGATCCCATGTCCACCAAGTCAGCAGAGAGCTTGGGCCCATGGCCGAACGCTGTGCTTTAGCTGCCGGCATACCTACACCTAATTATTATTCTTTCCGAGGGATCGGAGATGAGATACAATTAATTGCTATAAAAATTGAAACAAGATTTCAGTGAACCACCATCCAATACAATACCACCATTGAAATATTGCAACAATTTAAGTCGATGCGGTTCCACCTAGCCAATGTGTACAGCCGGATGTCGTAACAGATGGCAACACCACAAGGATCTGATAAAGGGATGATATAAATGAATAAGACCAAGCAGTTGGAATGAAGCGAGGTACCTGCCTGGCCATTGGGGGATGTTGAAAATGGTAAACTTGACAAAAAAAAAACATTCACCAGAAATATTGGCCCCAAGGCAAAACTATACATTAAACTATATACAGTACTCGCAACATGTACTGACAAAGTGCAATGTAAAGAAAAATGTATCTAGTAGTGGTTTTTGGTGTTTTCTGGCCCCACCGTCAAGATGGCGGCGGTGCGATATCTCTCGAACGCAAGGTCGGATTTTAACGAATGAGGTGTCGTTGAACTCGGGCTGACACCCTCTTTCCTATGGACAACACATTTCCACCCCAAAATAAAACCTACCCTTACTAGGGGGGTGAAATAGTAATTTAGAGAAAATCTCGCTTTCCAAGTGCGACATGTGGGAGTTTGAATGCTAATATGAAAGTAAACGTTGTTCCACACAAGTGACATGTATACGGTGGAATGCCAATATGAATTAACATGCTAGTTTTTGTTTTTACCCATGCCCACTCATAGCTTTTGTAAAAGGGCGGGCTTTTCAAAGATGGCGGCTGTAGTGTAACCTAACCTAACCCATGAGGGGTGATCAAAAAGGATTCCAAGTGGCGCTTGTCGATAGACAAACCAATAATCAAAGAGTGGCATGTTAGGTCTTGAGGCCAGAGCCCCTGTCATTGTTGATTTGTCCCTTTGGACTGATCCCTATTGACTAGCCCCTCGGACGGGTCCTTGTTGATGGGTCGTTGTTGGCGGATCCCTGTGGACGAGTCATTTTTGACAGATCCCTGTTGACGGGTCCCTATGGACGAGTCCTTGTGACAGGTCCCTGTGGACGGCCCCTTTAGACTGGTCCCTACGGACTAGCCCATGAATTTATCCAAATTGTGCCCAAGGGCTTAACTAACGGCCCAATAAGACTAGGAACTTGTATAAGGTATTGTAGGACTTGGGATGAAGCCCCATTTTAGAATGTATTTTTGAAATGTTGACAAAGGGCCTAACTACACTTTTGTTACTATCTCGCGAACCAATCCTGCTAGTGACTTGTATGAAGGGTCCTAGCAATTGGGGCGATATTCCCCTTTTGGGGGGGGGGTGAAACTATCCCCCCACCCCCACATTGAAAAATCGATATCTTGGAAACTAAGAACCCTAAAATTATGTGTGATAGCTTTAAAAATAGGCCATAAGATACGCTTTTACCACGATAGGTCATATCACCCCTACAATAGTAAATAGTAATGTTACAGGAAAAAAAGGGGTTAAACCCTTAAAAATGATAAATGCACCTAAGATCTTTTGTTTTTAATGAAAAAATAGTAGGAGTGTTAAAACTATCCCAAAATTGAAAAATCGATATTTTGGAAACTAAGAAACCTAAAATTAGGTGTGATAGCTCAAAAAAAATGGTCATTAAATACTCTTTTACCAAGATTGGTCATTTTACCCCTAAAACAATGAATGTAGATTTTACAGGGAATAAGGGGAAACCAATAATCAGATTTGGACACATGAGGTGTTATAAGACTCAGGGTGACAATCCCTTCTTGAATTTATTATTTATTTTTTGAAGTTTTAACAAAGGGCCTAACCACACATTTTGAAAATTTAGATTTTTAACTTTTGAATTTATTTAATTTAATTTTTTTAGTAGAGAGAGAGACAGTACCGGTTGTGTATAAACGAGCATGTCACCGTTCACTGTGGCCATGCTCATTGGATGAATCGATATTTTGAGAAGCATTGATTGAAGAGGGTCATGCGACGACTTGTTTTAAGAATATTTTTTATGATTTTTCCTATGATGCATGCATTTATTTAAATATCCCAAAACGGCAAGGTTAGTGATTTGAGATTTTATAAACTAATAATGGGATTTGGACTCATAAGGTGTCCTAGAACTTGACATGACGCTCTCATTTTATGGCTTATGAACTTTCCCAAAAAGATTGAAAACAACAAGGTCTTGGACTTTTGTTTCTCTTAATATATTGCAAACCCATAATGTTAGATGTTTATGGTGAGTGATGAAACATAGCTAGGTAGAGAAAGAATTATTGTAGGCTACACGTATGGTGACTGACAAGTCCTTGACCATTAAAACTTGTTTTTAAACCTGACCGAAGTACATAGGGAGTATAGGCTTCAGGCATGACATGACAAACGGTGTGTACAAAATATAATTTATCGATTCAAGAATTAAGAGTAGACTATCTGTAATTGATTAGTTAAAGAGGGTAGCTAAGAAAACAAGATGGAGACTACACTGAACCAAACCGAACCAATACAATCCTTTTTCGATGTCTAATGTTACTTGCTAACCATTTTGTGCTGCAGTGGCAAGCACTTTTGGCTCTTGCACTAGAGGTCTTAACTCGATTTATAGCTTTAAGGCTTAGAACGAACCAAACTTAGAAAGACGGTTATAGTGGTGCAGTGGTTAAGCTGTTATCCTTTGATTAAGGTAGACCAGGGTTTGATTTTAGGTTAATACGCATGTCAAAAACATATAAAAAAGCAGGGATAATGTTTTAAGACTGATTACACTTGTATATTTTTTCAAATTATTACTTGGATTACAAATACAAAGGTGGACTGGGTTCAATATACAGTTAATGCAAGTAAGATTTTTGATTTGTTTTTGATTTTAGACTTTAGATTTTAATATTTACATTTTAGATTTTACAAAAAGACCAATCCATAATGTCATGACTTTAAATTTTCGGTAACTAATTATTAAAGAAAAACATATAAGGATTTGTACTACTTGGAATTATGTTTTCTATACTATTTTTGTTTTGTTTTAAATTTTAGAAATTTGATTTTGGATTTTAGGTAAAGACCAAACTAATATTGACTATGCATTAGACACTGGTATGTAGATAGAAAGATGATTATACTACATGTTAAGATGAATTTTTAGGTGTTGACTGACCTTGCAGCAAGAATTGACTAACCAGACATGAGTTAACTACCAATGAAACACTGAGGCGACTATGCTTGTTATTGACCAGTGAGTAGGGTTTTAGAAAAAACTGTTTGCTATTTTGGGTTATATACAGCAAATGCATAGACCTACTGAGCGACTATGTTTGCTAAACAAGACATTATACCAGAGATGATTAGGATTCTTATGTAGCTCAGGCAAGGAAAGAATTTTTACAGAATTTGTTGACATTGAATATAGATTTAGGTATTAGGATGTCATTTTTGAAGATTTTTGTCTGGAGTGTGAGACACTATGAAAGTTAAACTTGGACTATTGGTGTAGCAGAAAAGTGGAGAATTGAAGTGTTTGAAATGTGGTGTTACAGGAGAATGATGAAGATTAGATGGGTAAATATGATTACAAACAGAGAGGTATTAAGACAAGTGGGAGAGGAGAGATGTTTCTGGCGACTGCTAATGAAGTAAATCGATAGGTTGGTAGGACACATACACCCAGGAATAGCAAGCTTAGTTATGGAAAAAAGGGTTGAGGACAAGAACTTTAGGGGTAGACCAAGGTTATAATATGTTGAACAGATAGCCTTGGATGTAGAGGGTGGTAGCTATATAGAGATGAAACGATTAGCTCAGGACAGGGAGTCACGAAGAGCTGTATTAAACCAGTCAAAAGGCTGAAGACTCAAACAACATGTAGAGCTTACCAAAATAATGTTGTGTAATGGTAAATGCTAGTCAACAAACAGTAATTCATTACTAAAACCCATGACACGATACCTGAGAGCTTTTATAAATTTATTTTGAGATGCCTTTAACCTATATTAAACACCCAGTTCTCAAGACTAATAAATACAATATTATGAAAAAAAAGAAAAAAAAATTACATTTAAAAACGAGCTAGTGGATGAGTCATTGTACACTGGAAATTTTGTAAACACTCAAGTGCACAAAACAAATTACATTATTAACTGTCACGTTGGCCGAGTGGTTAAGGCGTTTGACTTATGTTCACATTTTCAATACAAGACTGCAAGGATATGAACCCCTTACCTGACATAACTATTGCTAGCGATACTGTGTCATTATGATACTCGATACACAAACCATAGATAGAGTGTATTGTTTAAGTCCACTCTCTCTTTCTAAACATAGCTAGAGACTGTCAATTGTCAACAGTTGTATTAATAGTGGGAGGATATAGTGATAGTAATTAAGAAAAAGCAGACAATAACCATAAAATATTTTTATTGAATTCATTTTATAATAGATACAAACTGAATACAACTCTCTCTATTTACCATTGTTTGATATAGATTTTTTTAAACACAACGCTTGTTGTAGATCCTTTTATAACTTTCTTCAGGTACTCTAGTTCTTAAAAACTGTGGAAGTCGCAATGGTTTTATAGACATAAAACCCTCATCCTTTTCTTTTTCATCATCATCATCATCATTATTATTATGAATATTATCATCAAAATTATGATAGTCACCATCACCATCATCATCATCATCATCACCAGAACTATCCAATTCCTCTTGTTCCTTTTCCACAGGGACCTCTTGTAAAGTCTGCGTTGCTTTTGATAGTGTTAAAGGTTTCTTAGACGTTGACAACTGTATTAACATGACTTTTTGTGGACATGATAAGTGATTTTGAACAAACACTGCACTATCTTGAGCAGCAATATTTTTTTCTTGGACTTGCTTTTTTACCTTGGTTAGAGTATTTTGTTCATTTAAATGTGTATTCATTTGAGATTCACAATGATGCTCGTTTGAAGTAAGTACGTTGGAGTCTTTTGTTTTAATCATTCCTCGACACTTTTTAGATCGTTGTTTTGAACATCGCCAAATAACAGTTCCATCTTTATTGGCTGTTTTTACAATATATGTATATCCTTTATAGTAGACACATGGCTTACCATGGCTGGTTGTTGAGACTTCCGTATTAACTAATAAACATGAATTAAGTTTTAGTAAAGTCACTTTAGTAATAATAACAGTAAAATAAATGAATTGGATTCATATTTTTTAAAAGTTTAATTTTCAAAGTACTGTCGAGAATAATAATCACATGAACAATTTTTAGACTACAAGTGACTTACACACACATTGCTCAATGTGAAGATTTATACTGAACACAATTTATAGTGATTATGATTTTTATTGACTGTAATTGATAGTAGCCATGGTTAGTAGGAGCAATGTATACTGGTTGCGTTTTATAGCACGCTCAATTTATAGAAGGTACGATTAGTAGACGCGTTTGATACTGGGCGCGTTGTATACTGATTATGATTTATACTGAGCGCGATTTTTACTAGAAGCGATTTTTACCAGGTGTAATTGATAGCAGGCGCTATTCATACTCAACGCAATTGATAGTAGGCGCAATTGGTAGTTGGCGCAATTGATAGTAGGCGCAATTAATAGTAGGCGCGATTGGTATTAGATGCAATTGACAGTAGGCGCGATTGATAGTAGGCGCGATTGGTAGTAGAAGCAATTGGTAGTAGGCGCAATTATAAATAATAATAATAATGTTATTGGTTTTACGTCCCTTTTAACTAATCTGGCTTTTAGAGACGCCGGGGTGCCGGAATTTTGCCCCGAAGGGGATCTTTAACGTGCCAGTAAATCTACTGACACGGCTCCCTCGCATTTGCGCACCCTCAAATGCCAGCTGACTGCGCCAGGATACGAACCTGCAACCTTGGGCTCAGCAAGCGAGAACGTTACCGTTGAGCCACGCAGCCAGCTAGGCGCAATTAATAGTAGGCGCGATTGGTAGCAGGCGCAATTGATAATAGGCGCAATTGATAGTAGGCGCGATTGATAGTAGGCGCAATTGATAGTTGGCGCGATTGGTAGTAGGCGCGATTGGTAGTAGGCGCAATTGATAATAGACGTGATTAATGGTAGGCGCAAGTGATAATAGGCGCAATAGATAGTAGGCGCGATTGATAGTAGGCGCGATTGGTAGTAGGCGCGAGTGATAGAAGGCGCAATTGATAGTAGGCGCGATTGGTAGTAGGCGCAATTGATAGTAGGCGCAATAGATAGTAGGCGCGATTGATAGTAGGCGCTATTAGTAGGCGCGATTGATCGTAGGCGCAACTGATAGTAGGCGCGATTGATAGTAGGCGTGATTGGTAGACCTTGAGGTGATAACCCCTTTTGATTGATCCCTCTTGATTTGTCCCTTTTGACTAGCCCCTTTGGACGGGTCCTTTATGAAGGGAGTCATTTTTGACGGGTCCCTGGACCCTTTGACATAATTTGGATAAATGCATGGGCCCGTCCACAGGGACCCGTCAAAAATGACACCCTTCTTAAAGGGCCCGTCCAAAGGGGCTAGTCAACAGGGACAAATCAAAAGGGGTTATTACCTCAAGGTCTACCAATCACGCCTACTATCAATCGCGTCTACTATCAATTGCGCCTACTATCAATCGCGAATTCTATCACTTGCGCCTACTACCAATCGCGCCTACTATCAATCGCGCCTAGTAATAGCGCCAACTCTCTATTGCGGCGTCTATCACTTGCGCCTACTATCAATCGCACCTACTATCAATTGCGCCTACTATCAATCGCGCCTACTATTAATCGCGCCGACTATCAATCGCACCTACTGTCTATTGCGCCTATTATCACTTGCGCCTACTATCAATTGCGCCTACAACCAATCGCGCCTACTATCCTTTGCGCCGTCTACCAATCGCGCCTACTATCTATTGCGCCTACTATTAATCGCGTCTATTACTAATCGCGCCTACTATCAATCGCGCCTACTATCAATTGCGCCTGCTACCAATCGCGCCTACTACCAATTGCTTCTACTACCAATCGCGCCTACTATCAATCGCGCCTACTGTCAAATCACGCCTACTATCAATTACGCCTACTATCAATTGCGTTGAGTATGAATAGCGCCTGCTATTACACCTGGTAAAAATAGTTTCTAGTAAAAATCACGCTCAGTATAAATCATAATCAGTATACAACGCGCCCAGTATCAGACGCGTCTACTAATCGTACCTTCAATAAATTGAGCGTGCTATAAAACGCAACCAGTATACATTGCTCCTACTAACCATGGCTACTATCAATTGTACCCAATTGTCATCATGTGGAACATCGTATCCCAGCTAACTCACGGTCTTTCAAGGTATGGGACGTTCCTGCCCACCATACGACCACATTCTCAGGATTTGAGTCTACCAGGTACCTACTCTACATGAAAGAAACAACATATTCCTAAAATAAAACATTTACTGATATAAAATCATGGCTATACAAAAAATACAAACAAAGGATAATTTACATTTAATTCCCACAATTAAAATCAGGGTTATTTTGTGAGTCTCTTCTTAATTAGTGCTACACTGCACTCAAATCTATTTCTAGCATCCTATCATTGATACTTTCAGACCTCTGCGAGTCTCCATAGTGTTCTTTATGTGACACAATTTTACATAACAGGAGTATCACAACACAAAAATCACATATCACATCTAAATGACATTAATACTGTAATAATAAAACATTACTCCGTTTCTTACGGCATTTACTTTCATTAGCATAAATTCATTATTTTATGCCTTAATTAAGAAATGTTGTTGTGTCGTGTGGATCATCTTCCCTCTTTTCCATCAATATGAAACGCTTAAAAAGTGGTACGTTTCCCTTCCAAAATAGACATGGATAGAAATGTTTGTAGTTTCACCATACAACAATTTTCTGGGTCTGGTCAAAATTATTATCGTTACAAACGTGTCATGTTCTTAGAAATCACATACCCGTCTGCATAAATTAGCGTGAACTGGCAAAAATGCACTCCAAAAAGATGCCTAACAATTTATTTGGTTCAGTGTTCCTCCTTAGAGAATAACTGGGACAAATATTATCCGATTTCATTGATTTGACAATGTATGTGTGTTGAAACACATCATTTAATTCAATTGGCATCATCATAACAATCATATCTTAATTACATATCGAAATATCGGCGCCTAATATCTCCTCCCATTCGCCGGGTGCAATTAGTAAAATGTCAAACTGGCCTGCTTTCGTTCCTGTATGCTTCGAAAACGAATATTTGCTTGCATTTGCTTACAATTCTTCACCTTAAACTGCTATGATATTCACATACTGGCCGTGAAATCATGCTATATTATTATATGTCTCTATACATCTCATTGCTCTTCGGGTTCCCTGTAACTGTTCCCCCTCAGAGATCAATGGTTCGATTCTAGGCAGAATCATGTGCCTGGTCTTCTCAGATAAGACCCGAGTTCGATGCCAGTCTACCGAGACCGATTGGGCACACATTTACAGTCAATAAAAATCATAATCACCATAAATTGTGTTCAGTATAAATCTTGACATTGAGCAATGTGTGTGTAAATCACTTGTATTCTAAAATTTGTTCATGTGATTATTATTCTTGACAGTACTTTGAAAATTCCACCTTTAAAAAATATCAATTCACTTCATTTATTTTTACTATTATTATTACTGAAGTGACTTTACTAAAATTAAATTAATGTGTATTAGTTAATATGGAAGTCTAAACAACCAGCCATGGTAAGCCAAGTGCCTACTATAAAGGATATACATATATTGTAAAAACAACCAATAAAGATGGAACTGTTATTTGGCGATGTTCAAAACAACGATCTAAAAAGTGTCTAGGAATGATTAAAACAAAAGACTCCAACGTACTGTACCCGATATCCGGATAGTAGGCTGTCAGATATCCGCCCCCACAATCGGATTGCCAATAATCAAACGCGCCGGCATAGCTACATCAATGAAAATGGCACTGACAGATACTATCGAGATTAGAGCACAATAGTTAACAAGAAAATTATTGTGGAACACACCAAAATATACGGGGGTTCATACTTACCTTGACTTACCTCTTAAATATATCTCGGGGACTGGGTTGTCAACTGGATCACTTAAAAGTATGTCCTCACAATAACCTCCACCATGATATTTAAAATGAACCAGGAACGAAGGCGAGAAACTTTAAACTGCACAATAATTTATTTCACATAAAGTATGATTTTTAACAAAATGAAACAACAAAATATACGTGGCAATCAGAAGCCATTAACCACATAACCATGTCCTCCTGTAGTACCTGTATTCTCTACATATAATGTTTTAGCTTTCTCAAGCTTATAGCAACGAAAATATAACAATGCAATGGGAATGGAAACGGGATTTGGGATGAGACACACATATCAATTGCTTTGCGTGTTTATATATACTGCACATTTTATTTATAGCCACAAGGCTATTATGAAACGCCCTTGGTCTCAGTAACACAGTTGTCCGGACCAGCTGCAAAACACCTGTGTCGTCAAAGCGGACACCCGTTCGTTCAACCCTACCATAAGCGTGCTACCTCAGAGCTCGGCTCTCCCTTTAAACACGTAAATGTTCACATCTCAACTGAAATATTATCACGCAAATGTCTTACATGCTTCATTCAAACACCAGTGGATTCCTCCAACAATCCCAAATCATGATTATTTGTTTAAACCACTTGCTTAACTTGCATTGTTTAGAGTATAAAAAAAACTCTAAATGTTAATAACAAAAGTTCATTAATTATTTATAACAATAACAAATTGTTTATAACAATGTCAAATGACCATTGAAAATTTAATACACGCTTCTATTAATCACTATCATTTCAAATTATTTAACAAAGATATTTACAAAATTATTTTACAATATAAATTGTTTATATTATTTATACAAGGAATACATTGAACCACACGTCTATCCGGTTGATAATTACTCAAATCGTGTTGATATAAACGACCAATGAAGGTTAGTTATATTTAATAGTCAAATTCAGGTTTAATAATGTTTAATAATAATTATTAATATTTGTGACTGTAAGCTCCATTCAAAATCTTTATCTCAAATTATTTAACACTCTTGTTAATTTTAACAGTATCTTCATATGAATAATCTTTCAAAGAACAAGAACAATAACATTCAGCGGGAAAATACTTCGCTCATAACGCACAAAAATTGCACAACAATTGGCCCAAAATTCATCATATATCTTCATATATATGGCATAAAAATCTTCCAAACTACACACAAAAACCTCCACTATTAATTCAACAACTTCATTAATTATTGTGGGAACCTCCTTCATTATTCAAGGGCATTATTCAACAGCGACTTTTACACGTCCACTGAACTATCGATTATACATCCATTGTTCCTCTTTAAAAATTCTTATATTCATCAATTGTAATAATGACTGTTATTATTTAACCTTCGTGGGTTTCATTCATGAGTCGATATGAAGTAAAAAATTTGCCAATCACAAATAAATTTAATAGCAAATACGATTAGACACTCCTGCCTGGTCTATCAAAATTGAGATTAACATCTTCAAAGTAACGCAGTATAAAAATACTATCTTCAAACAAAGTTCAACTAAACTGCAAAATAGTCGAATAGAATACAATTAGATTGTGGAATGCAAACATTATTGTTCCAATCTAGAATTGAGAAAAACTCCTATCTTCATTATTCATTACTATAGTGTATTCAATAAATTGTAATCAACGTTCAGTTTTCATAAAATTGTCTATAATGCAATGATAAATGTCTATGTTGCAATCATGTTCATAAGACGACTAGTATTTCAAAGATCGTCGATATCGAAAAAGATTTTAACGCTCTAAAATCTTTTAATTATTCTTCTTTCTTGAGGATGACAGAAAATTGGTCAAAGTAATTAACTGAATAGAATTACTTTAATAGAATGACACGCTGTCTGAATTCAAATCTGCCATAGCAAATCGTTAACTTTACAGTTAAATCGTGACTACAAAAAGTACGCAAATTACTGAAAGAATCTAATATCAGTCTCAACTGATCCAAAATTATTTAAGTATGCCAATGACATAGCAATGTCTCAAAAATCGAAGAAAAAGGCATAAATCATCGAAGTGTACTGAGTACAAAAATATCAATCAAGAAAATGGGGCAAAAGGTAGGACAGAAAATATGGGAAGAATGGTTGCTCAAATATCGCTACGATACTCAAATAATACAAGAAGCGTTCACAACTACCTTATCTGCCGATTGAAGTTCCAGAGGAAAATTCCCCAAAGAAGACTGCTGGTGGATCCATTTCACCAACTTAAAGATGAGCTCCATCCTCGAAACAGGAATCAGCGTCCTCGGAGAATCGAACTGCTTCCTACTCCGAAATTGCACTGCTCCGTGGATACGAGAAACATCCTTCCGGAAAAATTCTTCATTGTGCGCCGGGATAACCCTGGCCTCTCTTGAAAGTTCTCTGAAGTTCTTGCAGGAATTCGTCATGAAGTTTAATGTAGCTATTTCCGCAGAAATATTCATAGTTGTGGAGTATGAAAATATTTCCACTCTTATCTGGTATAATTCAGCGATGGATTAACGATGCATGAGTGTAGTTGGATGTTCACTACATGCTCGCTTTTGTAGAAAGACGATTAACGAAGTTCCATGCTGTTACTTTACTCCAATAATATATGTCCCAATTGCATCAAAGCCTTAGCCTTTCATCTCAACTGCAGTTATAATGATCAAAAGCACTGCAATATTATAGTGTTCCATAGTCGAATGTATCGTTGTAATACCAAACTGTTGCACTCCACGTGTCAGCCGTAGTGTATAATGTGGAATATAAAAGTGTTTCTCCTGTGGCGAGAAAATCACTTTTGTTGGCAGCCTAAAAGTTCCAATATCTTTCGAAGTATCACTATGAAATCGTTCAAATCTTGTATACACCTTAATGTTATACTGCCTAATAGAATTATCATACAGGCTGAAGTTAGCGCTTGATATCTTGACTGGTGGAAACGTTAATGTGCGCGTTTCAACTTCACCTAGTTTTGAGCAGCGTGAAATGGAACTGCCCCGAGTTCGTTCGATGCGGCAAGGCTTTCTCCTCACGCTAAAGACACCTTACTTCACTGAATCACTTGACAATAACTCTATATCACCAGAAATATATATGCGATCACAAGTATAAGATCTGAGCGTATGAGATCTGAGTATGAGCTGAGTATGACCTTTTATCAACTTCTTAAGGGGCGTAACCATCCCTTCCATAGCCTGTTGCTGCGTCATTGCTGGAAGTTTTAACTTTGGCTATACTTGACGGATTTTCAAAATTCAAAAACTCAAAATTAATTTCTTCAAAATTCCAAATCAATGCCATAACTGAAAATAAATTTCCACAAATCTGCATGCCAAAAGTAATCGAATATCGTAGTTTCAGCAATCTCCGTCTTCCTTCCAAACTATCGTTCATTGGTTCGCATCTCTCCTCCAATAGCGTAGCTTCTTCCTTAGCACAATACCTTGTTTCCTGCGACTGCGTCGTAAATCTCGGATCTTTCTCGACTAAAATCATGACGTCACCAAGTATCTCAGCTCAATCAGCCTACTGGCATGAATTCTACGTCATCCGTGCCTACGTCATGAACATCCACGTCATAACTATGACATCCATAACTTTACTGATATTTTCCAATACAGCCATCGTGGTCTCAATATAATTCAATTTCCGGGGGCATTCTCCCTTCACCACGTTTTAAAAACAGTTGCAAATTGTTTTTAAACTCTGTGTTATAAATATCTCAATTCACTTGAACACGAAATTGAATTATTATTGGCTTACTCTTACATGATATTTCTACTATGTTCCTTAATCATAAGTCTCTTCTTCTCTGGTTTGTGTGTGGCTAATGTATTCTCTCCTCTCTACTTTCTCTTCTGTCCTGAATTTCTGTTTTCCAAGTTCTGCTGACTTGTAGAAGGCCCAGGATCGATCACAACATCCTGCCTTTTCTTTTGATTTTCGGCTTCTTTTTTCCGTAACTCCTTCAGGTATTGCTGGCTTTCCTTCTCTCTTTCCTGATACTGATCGGGTGTCATAACCTGACCTTGAGAATCCTGATTTCTATTTTGGTTCTGGTTATTTCTATTATAATTTCTGTTATAACCATTATTGTTGTAATATCTGCCTCTTCCATTGTTGTAATTGCCTCGATTATAGTTCCAGCCTCTTCTCTGTTGATACGGACGGTAACCTTGCGATCTGTTATTCCGAAACTGATTATTCCTGTGAGGACCTACATTGTCAGTCTTATCTTCATCTGGCTTGTCAGTTTGCTGGACTTGGTCCATGTATACAGTATTTATTTCTTTGAAGTCATGCCTTTGACCTTTCTGTACCACGTTAGGCATTGGACTTGTGTAGTCTAACCTCCTCAGTAATTCGTCCATGCTGGTCAAATCCCTGATGTTTGACGAAATGATTAGTCTCCTCACCTCCACAGGCAGCATACGAGAAATCGCATCAATTAATTGCTCCGTTGACAATGGGGGTTGCAAAAATCTCAAGCGGGACAATTGACTCGTAAAGAAATCAGCGTACCGTGTTGGAAGAGTACCTGAGTATTTTCTTGAATAAACCTCCGCTCTTAACGAATTCTGCGCTTCTATGGACCAAAATCGTTTGATTAATGCCTCTGCAAACTCGTCAAAGTTACTGAATGTGTATCTAAAAGCTCTAAACCATTCAAGGGGTCCTCCAATCAAAAATCTTTCCACTATCTTCATCTCTCTCTCTCTGGGAATGTGAGCTTCGATGAAATAATCTTTGAGGTTCCTGACATATTCTATAGGCGTCAAACTATCAGTGTTGCTGAATTTTTGCGGTTTGTCTTCAAAATTCCTGATGACCGTTACATTCCTCGGATATGAATCCGGGTAGTTTTTCCCACTATCTCGATAGTTCCACTCAGGTTCCCTATTCCTCTCGTCATCTTCCTCCCTGAATCTGGATATTCGTTCTTCAGGAGTCACGTCTCTTTCTTCTGGATCTAGGTTATATCTTCTGGCATAATTCCTATTAGTTTCGCAAGCTAAGCCTTCTGTATCCTTGTCAGTGATTTCCTTTAAGACTTTCCTGATTAACTCTTCTTTGTAGGTCTCCATTAAACTAGCTTCTCCTAGCTTCAAATTCTGCAATTTGCTCGTCGTTTCATTTACATCAGAGACAACTTTATGAATCTGATCCTCTAACGCAGATTTTAATGCTTGCACATCCTGACCTATCTGTGTTCTATCTTCTACTTGTCTCTCGGATAGCGAATCCATCCTTACGCTTAAATCTTTCCTAATTTGTACTACTTCATTGTTAATATCTATTTGAGTACTGGCAAGTTTTCTTTCAATACGTTCCTGAATTTGGGTTACATGTTCCCCACTTGACCTATTCCACTCGTCTTTCCATACTGCTACATTTGCCGTTAACATTTCTGCTATGTCTCCTTCGATATCTTCTTTAAGTAATCTATTATGGTCTAATACCTGGGTTCTCATGACCTCTACATCATACTTTAAACCTGCTAAAGACGCTGTCGTTCTAACTGATTCATCAACTAGCCTAGTCGTTAATGCACTCATATTACGCGTACAAAGTGTTTTCGAATTTTCTATTTCTTCCCTGACTTTATTTACATCAGTTTGGACTTTAGCAATATCTACGAAAACTGTGTTGACTTCTACTTGAATCTTATTTATGTCACTTTGCATCTCATTTACATCCGAATGAATGTTATTAATATCAACCTGAACATTGGACACATCAGTTCTAACATTTTGGACTTCTCTTTGGACGTCCTCAACCTTGTCTTGGACAGTCGCAACATCATTTTTAACAACAACTACTTCAGCCCTAGCACAAGAAATATCACTCCGGACATTAGCAACATCAAGATTCAACATAGTAAGATCCTTTTGTACCTTAGACACATCAATTTTAACAACAGACACATCTTTATGCATGTCACTCACGGCATTCTCTATTCCCTGGGTATTAATCTGTAAACGCGACAT
Source organism: Meconema thalassinum (assembly GCA_946902985.2). NCBI lineage: Eukaryota > Metazoa > Arthropoda > Insecta > Orthoptera > Tettigoniidae > Meconema > Meconema thalassinum. The sequence goes on along the minus strand of OX336399.1, from coordinate 13,141,024 downwards.
ATTATCCTCTAGGTTTGCAGAACTGGTCTGAATAACTTTCAGATTTTCATCCAGCATCTGCTTTACACTTTCATTCATGCTAGCTTTCAAGTTAGCAGACAAATTACTAGCATTCTCCTCCATTCGACTAGTATTTCTAGCTTCCATCTCCCTCATGCTTTCATTCACGCTAGCTTTCATTTCCCTAGCACTTTCATTCATGCTAGTTTTCAACTCCTCTAACATCATTCTCATACTCTCATCTGCCATTTCAATACTATTTTCAATAATAAACTGCTTTAGGGACATACATCAAACAGAGTAAAATAACAACATCTGAGCAACATTCTTCACCATATATAAAATTTGAGCAATTTTCTGTCTTAAATCTAACTTATAATTACCTTATAATTAACCTTCGTAGACACTTCATGTTGAAACAAACTCAAGCACATGTTCAAGTTTCTTTGGTTCATTTTAAAATATCCTAACACAAATAATTTACATTTATAATCCAAATAGTTAATTTTATCTTTAATATGACTATACATGTCATAAGCCGGTCAAATAAAATAAGATTCCAGATCATAGGCGATTTTTCTAAGTTTCCAGCCTATTTAACCTCTCTCAAGTCGTATAAGATCTGATCTTTTCTGAGTGTAATTTTCCTAATACAATACAACATTTATTCCTATATAATCACACTCTCAAATTCTACAATTGGCTAAGACATCTAACAAAGAATCAACCTCTTTATTTGAGTCTTCACAATCCCTTTGACATCGATAACTTGGTAATCCAAAGTTATTCGAACACTCCACAAAAATTGCGGTGTCAATTCTACTGCAATAACTTGGTAATCCAGTTTTGTAGAACACGCCAATCGAGACAATCGAGCCCCACCGAATTGCGGCAATTCTCCTGGTAATCCAGTTTTGTAGAACATGCCAATCGAGACAATCGAGCCCCACCGAATTGCGGCATTTCTCCTGGTAATCCAGTTTTGTAGAACACGCCCCACGTTTCAGGGTCGCCAATCCTACTGTACCCGATATCCGGATAGTAGGCTGTCAGATATCCGCCCCCACAATCGGATTGCCAATAATCAAACGCGCCGGCATAGCTACATCAATGAAAATGGCACTGACAGATACTATCGAGATTAGAGCACAATAGTTAACAAGAAAATTATTGTGGAACACACCAAAATATACGGGGGTTCATACTTACCTTGACTTACCTCTTAAATATATCTCGGGGACTGGGTTGTCAACTGGATCACTTAAAAGTATGCCCTCACAATAACCTCCACCATGATATTTAAAATGAACCAGGAACGAAGGCGAGAAACTTTAAACTGCACAATAATTTATTTCACATAAAGTATGATTTTTAACAAAATGAAACAACAAAATATACGTGGCAATCAGAAGCCATTAACCACATAACCATGTCCTCCTGTAGTACCTGTATTCTCTACATATAATGTTTTAGCTTTCTCAAGCTTATAGCAACGAAAATATAACAATGCAATGGGAATGGAAACGGGATTTGGGATGAGACACACATATCAATTGCTTTGCGTGTTTATATATACTGCACATTTTATTTATAGCCACAAGGCTATTATGAAACGCCCTTGGTCTCAGTAACACAGTTGTCCGGACCAGCTGCAAAACACCTGTGTCGTCAAAGCGGACACCCGTTCGTTCAACCCTACCATAAGCGTGCTACTTCAGAGCTCGGCTCTCCCTTTAAACACGTAAATGTTCACATCTCAACTGAAATATTATCACGCAAATGTCTTACATGCTTCATTCAAACACCAGTGGATTCCTCCAACAATCCCAAATCATGATTATTTGTTTAAACCACTTGCTTAACTTGCATTGTTTAGAGTATAAAAAAACTCTAAATGTTAATTACAAAAGTTCATTAATTATTTATAACAATAACAAATTGTTTATAACAATGTCAAATGACCATTGAAAATTTAATACACGCTTCTATTAATCACTATCATTTCAAATTATTTAACAAAGATATTTACAAAATTATTTTACAATATAAATTGTTTATATTATTTATACAAGGAATACATTGAACCACACGTCTATCCGGTTGATAATTACTCAAATCGTGTTGATATAAACGACCAATGAAGGTTAGTTATATTTAATAGTCAAATTCAGGTTTAATAATGTTTAATAATAATTATTAATATTTGTGACTGTAACCTCCATTCAAAATCTTTATCTCAAATTATTTAACACTCTTGTTAATTTTAACAGTATCTTCATATGAATAATCTTTCAAAGAACAAGAACAATAACATTCAGCGGGAAAATACTTCGCTCATAACGCACAAAAATTGCACAACAATTGGCCCAAAATTCATCATATATCTTTATATATATGGCATAAAAATCTTCCAAACTACACACAAAAACCTCCACTATTAATTCAACAACTTCATTAATTATTGTGGGAACCTCCTTCATTATTCAAGGGCATTATTCAACAGCGACTTTTACACGTCCACTGAACTATCGATTATACATCCATTGTTCCTCTTTAAAAATTCTTATATTCATCAATTGTAATAATGACTGTTATTATTTAACCTTAGTGGGTTTCATTCATGAATCGATATGAAGTAAAAAATTTGCCAATCACAAATAAATTTAATAGCAAATACGATTAGACACTCCTGCCTGGTCTATCAAAATTGAGATTAACATCTTCAAAGTAACGCAGTATAAAAATACTATCTTCAAACAAAGTTCAACTAAACTGCAAAATAGTCGAATAGAATACAATTAGATTGTGGAATGCAAACATTATTGTTCCAATCTAGAATTGAGAAAAACTCCTATCTTCATTATTCATTACTATAGTGTATTCAATAAATTGTAATCAACGTTCAGTTTTCATAAAATTGTCTATAATGCAATGATAAATGTCTATGTTGCAATCATGTTCATAAGACGACTAGTATTTCAAAGATCGTCGATATCGAAAAAGATTTTAACGCTCTAAAATCTTTTAATTATTCTTCTTTCTTGAGGATGACAGAAAATTGGTCAAAGTAATTAACTGAATAGAATTACTTTAATAGAATGACACGCTGTCTGAATTCAAATCTGCCATAGCAAATCGTTAACTTTACAGTTAAATCGTGACTACAAAAAGTACGCAAATTACTGAAAGAATCTAATATCAGTCTCAACTGATCCAAAATTATTTAAGTATGCCAATGACATAGCAATGTCTCAAAAATCGAAGAAAAAGGCATAAATCATCGAAGTGTACTGAGTACAAAAATATCAATCAAGAAAATGGGGCAAAAGGTAGGACAGAAAATATGGGAAGAATGGTTGCTCAAATATCGCTACGATACTCAAATAACACAAGAAACGTTCACAACTACCTTATCTGCCGATTGAAGTTCCAGAGGAAAATTCCCCAAAGAAGACTGCTGGTGGATCCATTTCACCAACTTAAAGATGAGCTCCATCCTCGAAACAGGAATCAGCGTCCTCGGAGAATCGAACTGCTTCCTACTCCGAAATTGCACTGCTCCGTGGATACGAGAAACATCCTTCCGGAAAAATTCTTCATTGTACGCCGGGATAACCCTGGCCTCTCTTGAAAGTTCTCTGAAGTTCTTGCAGGAATTCGTCATGAAGTTTAATGTAGCTATTTCCGCAGAAATATTCATAGTTGTGGAGTATGAAAATATTTCCACTCTTATCTGGTATAATTCAGCGATGGATTAACGATGCATGAGTGTAGTTGGATGTTCACTACATGCTCGCTTTTGTAGAAAGACGATTAACGAAGTTCCATGCTGTTACTTTACTCCAATAATATATGTCCCAATTGCATCAAAGCCTTAGCCTTTCATCTCAACTGCAGTTATAATGATCAAAAGCACTGCAATATTATAGTGTTCCATAGTCGAATGTATCGTTGTAATACCAAACTGTTGCACTCCACGTGTCAGCCGTAGTGTATAATGTGGAATATAAAAGTGTTTCTCCTGTGGCGAGAAAATCACTTTTGTTGGCAGCCTAAAAGTTCCAATATCTTTCGAAGTATCACTATGAAATCGTTCAAATCTTGTATACACCTTAATGTTATACTGCCTAATAGAATTATCATACAGGCTGAAGTTAGCGCTTGATATCTTGACTGGTGGAAACGTTAATGTGCGCGTTTCAACTTCACCTAGTTTTGAGCAGCGTGAAATGGAACTGCCCCGAGTTCGTTCGATGCGGCAAGGCTTTCTCCTCACGCTAAAGACACCTTACTTCACTGAATCACTTGACAATAACTCTATATCACCAGAAATATATATGCGATCACAAGTATAAGATCTGAACGTATGAGATCTGAGTATGAGCTGAGTATGACCTTTTATCAACTTCTTAAGGGGCGTAACCATCCCTTCCATAGCCTGTTGCTGCGTCATTGCTGGAAGTTTTAACTTTGGCTATACTTGACGGATTTTCAAAATTCAAAAACTCAAAATTAATTTCTTCAAAATTCCAAATCAATGCCATAACTGAAAATAAATTTCCACAAATCTGCATGCCAAAAGTAATCGAATATCGTAGTTTCAGCAATCTCCGTCTTCCTTCCAAACTATCGTTCATTGGTTCGCATCTCTCCTCCAATAGCGTAGCTTCTTCCTTAGCACAATACCTTGTTTCCTGCGACTGCGTCGTAAATCTCGGATCTTTCTCGACTAAAATCATGACGTCACCAAGTATCTCAGCTCAATCAGCCTACTGGCATGAATTCTACGTCATCCGTGCCTACGTCATGAACATCCACGTCATAACTATGACATCCATAACTTTACTGATATTTTCCAATACAGCCATCGTGGTCTCAATATAATTCAATTTCCGGGGGCATTCTCCCTTCACCACGTTTTAAAAACAGTTGCAAATTGTTTTTAAACTCTGTGTTATAAATATCTCAATTCACTTGAACACGAAATTGAATTATTATTGGCTTACTCTTACATGATATTTCTACTATGTTCCTTAATCATAAGTCTCTTCTTCTCTGGTTTGTGTGTGGCTAATGTATTCTCTCCTCTCTACTTTCTCTTCTGTCCTGAATTTCTGTTTTCCAAGTTCTGCTGACTTGTAGAAGGCCCAGGATCGATCACAACATCCTGCCTTTTCTTTTGATTTTCGGCTTCTTTTTTCCGTAACTCCTTCAGGTATTGCTGGCTTTCCTTCTCTCTTTCCTGATACTGATCGGGTGTCATAACCTGACCTTGAGAATCCTGATTTCTATTTTGGTTCTGGTTATTTCTATTATAATTTCTGTTATAACCATTATTGTTGTAATATCTGCCTCTTCCATTGTTGTAATTGCCTCGATTATAGTTCCAGCCTCTTCTCTGTTGATACGGACGGTAACCTTGCGATCTGTTATTCCGAAACTGATTATTCCTGTGAGGACCTACATTGTCAGTCTTATCTTCATCTGGCTTGTCAGTTTGCTGGACTTGGTCCATGTATACAGTATTTATTTCTTTGAAGTCATGCCTTTGACCTTTCTGTACCACATTAGGCATTGGACTTGTGTAGTCTAACCTCCTCAGTAATTCGTCCATGCTGGTCAAATCCCTGATGTTTGACGAAATGATTAGTCTCCTCACCTCCACAGGCAGCATACGAGAAATCGCATCAATTAATTGCTCCGTTGACAATGGGGGTTGCAAAAATCTCAAGCGGGACAATTGACTCGTAAAGAAATCAGCGTACCGTGTTGGAAGAGTACCTGAGTATTTTCTTGAATAAACCTCCGCTCTTAACGAATTCTGCGCTTCTATGGACCAAAATCGTTTGATTAATGCCTCTGCAAACTCGTCAAAGTTACTGAATGTGTATCTAAAAGCTCTAAACCATTCAAGGGGTCCTCCAATCAAAAATCTTTCCACTATCTTCATCTCTCTCTCTCTCTCTGGGAATGTGAGCTTCGATGAAATAATCTTTGAGGTTCCTGACATATTCTATAGGCGTCAAACTATCAGTGTTGCTGAATTTTTGCGGTTTGTCTTCAAAATTCCTGATGACCGTTACATTCCTCGGATATGAATCCGGGTAGTTTTTCCCACTATCTCGATAGTTCCACTCAGGTTCCCTATTCCTCTCGTCATCTTCCTCCCTGAATCTGGATATTCGTTCTTCAGGAGTCACGTCTCTTTCTTCTGGATCTAGGTTATATCTTCTGGCATAATTCCTATTAGTTTCGCAAGCTAAGCCTTCTGTATCCTTGTCAGTGATTTCCGTTAAGACTTTCCTGATTAACTCTTCTTTGTAGGTCTCCATTAAACTAGCTTCTCCTAGCTTCAAATTCTGCAATTTGCTCGTCGTTTCATTTACATCAGAGACAACTTTATGAATCTGATCCTCTAACGCAGATTTTAATGCTTGCACATCCTGACCTATCTGTGTTCTATCTTCTACTTGTCTCTCGGATAGCGAATCCATCCTTACGCTTAAATCTTTCCTAATTTGTACTACTTCATTGTTAATATCTATTTGAGTACTGGCAAGTTTTCTTTCAATACGTTCCTGAATTTGGGTTACATGTTCCCCACTTGACCTATTCCACTCGTCTTTCCATACTGCTACATTTGCCGTTAACATTTCTGCTATGTCTCCTTCGATATCTTCTTTAAGTAATCTATTATGGTCTAATACCTGGGTTCTCATGACCTCTACATCATACTTTAAACCTGCTAAAGACGCTGTCGTTCTAACTGATTCATCAACTAGCCTAGTCGTTAATGCACTCATATTACGCGTACAAAGTGTTTTCGAATTTTCTATTTCTTCCCTGACTTTATTTACATCAGTTTGGACTTTAGCAATATCTACGAAAACTGTGTTGACTTCTACTTGAATCTTATTTATGTCACTTTGCATCTCATTTACATCCGAATGAATGTTATTAATATCAACCTGAACATTGGACACATCAGTTCTAACATTTTGGACTTCTCTTTGGACGTCCTCAACCTTGTCTTGGACAGTCGCAACATCATTTTTAACAACAACTACTTCAGCCCTAGCACAAGAAATATCACTCCGGACATTAGCAACATCAAGATTCAACATAGTAAGATCCTTTTGTACCTTAGACACATCAATTTTAACAACAGACACATCTTTATGCATGTCACTCACGGCATTCTCTATTCCCTGGGTATTAATCTGTAAACGCGACATATTATCCTCTAGGTTTGCAGAACTGGTCTGAATAACTTTCAGATTTTCATCCAGCATCTGCTTTACACTTTCATTCATGCTAGCTTTCAAGTTAGCAGACAAATTACTAGCATTCTCCTCCATTCGACTAGTATTTCTAGCTTCCATCTCCCTCATGCTTTCATTCACGCTAGCTTTCATTTCCCTAGCACTTTCATTCATGCTAGTTTTCAACTCCTCTAACATCATTCTCATACTCTCATCTGCCATTTCAATACTATTTTCAATAATAAACTGCTTTAGGGACATACATCAAACAGAGTAAAATAACAACATCTGAGCAACATTCTTCACCATATATAAAATTTGAGCAATTTTCTGTCTTAAATCTAACTTATAATTACCTTATAATTAACCTTCGTAGACACTTCATGTTGAAACAAACTCAAGCACATGTTCAAGTTTCTTTGGTTCATTTTAAAATATCCTAACACAAATAATTTACATTTATAATCCAAATAGGTAATTTTATCTTTAATATGACTATACATGTCATAAGCCGGTCAAATAAAATAAGATTCCAGATCATAGGCGATTTTTCTAAGTTTCCAGCCTATTTAACCTCTCTCAAGTCGTATAAGATCTGATCTTTTCTGAGTGTAATTTTCCTAATACAATACAACATTTATTCCTATATAATCACACTCTCAAATTCTACAATTGGCTAAGACATCTAACAAAGAATCAACCTCTTTATTTGAGTCTTCACAATCCCTTTGACATCGATAACTTGGTAATCCAAAGTTATTCGAACACTCCACAAAAATTGCGGTGTCAATTCTACTGCAATAACTTGGTAATCCAGTTTTGTAGAACACGCCAATCGAGACAATCGAGCCCCACCGAATTGCGGCAATTCTCCTGGTGATCCAGTTTTGTAGAACATGCCAATCGAGACAATCGAGCCCCACCGAATTGCGGCATTTCTCCTGGTAATCCAGTTTTGTAGAACACGCCCCACGTTTCAGGGTCGCCAATCCTACTGTACCCGATATCCGGATAGTAGGCTGTCAGATATCCGCCCCCACAATCGGATTGCCAATAATCAAACGCGCCGGCATAGCTACATCAATGAAAATGGCACTGACAGATACTATCGAGATTAGAGCACAATAGTTAACAAGAAAATTATTGTGGAACACACCAAAATATACGGGGGTTCATACTTACCTTGACTTACCTCTTAAATATATCTCGGGGACTGGGTTGTCATCTGGATCACTTAAAAGTATGTCCTCACAATAACCTCCACCATGATATTTAAAATGAACCAGGAACGAAGGCGAGAAACTTTAAACTGCACAATAATTTATTTCACATAAAGTATGATTTTTAACAAAATGAAACAACAAAATATACGTGGCAATCAGAAGCCATTAACCACATAACCATGTCCTCCTGTAGTACCTGTATTCTCTACATATAATGTTTTAGCTTTCTCAAGCTTATAGCAACGAAAATATAACAATGCAATGGGAATGGAAACGGGATTTGGGATGAGACACACATATCAATTGCTTTGCGTGTTTATATATACTGCACATTTTATTTATAGCCACAAGGCTATTATGAAACGCCCTTGGTCTCAGTAACACAGTTGTCCGGACCAGCTGCAAAACACCTGTGTCGTCAAAGCGGACACCCGTTCGTTCAACCCTACCATAAGCGTGCTACTTCAGAGCTCGGCTCTCCCTTTAAACACGTAAATGTTCACATCTCAACTGAAATATTATCACGCAAATGTCTTACATGCTTCATTCAAACACCAGTGGATTCCTCCAACAATCCCAAATCATGATTATTTGTTTAAACCACTTGCTTAACTTGCATTGTTTAGAGTATAAAAAAACTCTAAATGTTAATTACAAAAGTTCATTAATTATTTATAACAATAACAAATTGTTTATAACAATGTCAAATGACCATTGAAAATTTAATACACGCTTCTATTAATCACTATCATTTCAAATTATTTAACAAAGATATTTACAAAATTATTTTACAATATAAATTGTTTATATTATTTATACAAGGAATACATTGAACCACACGTCTATCCGGTTGATAATTACTCAAATCGTGTTGATATAAACGACCAATGAAGGTTAGTTATATTTAATAGTCAAATTCAGGTTTAATAATGTTTAATAATAATTATTAATATTTGTGACTGTAACCTCCATTCAAAATCTTTATCTCAAATTATTTAACACTCTTGTTAATTTTAACAGTATCTTCATATGAATAATCTTTCAAAGAACAAGAACAATAACATTCAGCGGGAAAATACTTCGCTCATAACGCACAAAAATTGCACAACAATTGGCCCAAAATTCATCATATATCTTCATATATATGGCATAAAAATCTTCCAAACTACACACAAAAACCTCCACTATTAATTCAACAACTTCATTAATTATTGTGGGAACCTCCTTCATTATTCAAGGGCATTATTCAACAGCGACTTTTACACGTCCACTGAACTATCGATTATACATCCATTGTTCCTCTTTAAAAATTCTTATATTCATCAATTGTAATAATGACTGTTATTATTTAACCTTAGTGGGTTTCATTCATGAATCGATATGAAGTAAAAAATTTGCCAATCACAAATAAATTTAATAGCAAATACGATTAGACACTCCTGCCTGGTCTATCAAAATTGAGATTAACATCTTCAAAGTAACGCAGTATAAAAATACTATCTTCAAACAAAGTTCAACTAAACTGCAAAATAGTCGAATAGAATACAATTAGATTGTGGAATGCAAACATTATTGTTCCAATCTAGAATTGAGAAAAACTCCCATCTTCATTATTCATTACTATAGTGTATTCAATAAATTGTAATCAACGTTAAGTTTTCATAAAATTGTCTATAATGCAATGATAAATGTCTATGTTGCAATCATGTTCATAAGACGACTAGTATTTCAAAGATCGTCGATATCGAAAAAGATTTTAACGCTCTAAAATCTTTTAATTATTCTTCTTTCTTGAGGATGACAGAAAATTGGTCAAAGTAATTAACTGAATAGAATTACTTTAATAGAATGACACGCTGTCTGAATTCAAATCTGCCATAGCAAATCGTTAACTTTACAGTTAAATCGTGACTACAAAAAGTACGCAAATTACTGAAAGAATCTAATATCAGTCTCAACTGATCCAAAATTATTTAAGTATGCCAATGACATAGCAATGTCTCAAAAATCGAAGAAAAAGGCATAAATCATCGAAGTGTACTGAGTACAAAAATATCAATCAAGAAAATGGGGCAAAAGGTAGGACAGAAAATATGGGAAGAATGGTTGCTCAAATATCGCTACGATACTCAAATAATACAAGAAACGTTCACAACTACCTTATCTGCCGATTGAAGTTCCAGAGGAAAATTCCCCAAAGAAGACTGCTGGTGGATCCATTTCACCAACTTAAAGATGAGCTCCATCCTCGAAACAGGAATCAGCGTCCTCGGAGAATCGAACTGCTTCCTACTCCGAAATTGCACTGCTCCGTGGATACGAGAAACATCCTTCCGGAAAAATTCTTCATTGTGCGCCGGGATAACCCTGGCCTCTCTTGAAAGTTCTCTGAAGTTCTTGCAGGAATTCGTCATGAAGTTTAATGTAGCTATTTCCGCAGAAATATTCATAGTTGTGGAGTATGAAAATATTTCCACTCTTATCTGGTATAATTCAGCGATGGATTAACGATGCATGAGTGTAGTTGGATGTTCACTACATGCTCGCTTTTGTAGAAAGACGATTAACGAAGTTCCATGCTGTTACTTTACTCCAATAATATATGTCCCAATTGCATCAAAGCCTTAGCCTTTCATCTCAACTGCAGTTATAATGATCAAAAGCACTGCAATATTATAGTGTTCCATAGTCGAATGTATCGTTGTAATACCAAACTGTTGCACTCCACGTGTCAGCCGTAGTGTATAATGTGGAATATAAAAGTGTTTCTCCTGTGGCGAGAAAATCACTTTTGTTGGCAGCCTAAAAGTTCCAATATCTTTCGAAGTATCACTATGAAATCGTTCAAATCTTGTATACACCTTAATGTTATACTGCCTAATAGAATTATCATACAGGCTGAAGTTAGCGCTTGATATCTTGACTGGTGGAAACGTTAATGTGCGCGTTTCAACTTCACCTAGTTTTGAGCAGCGTGAAATGGAACTGCCCCGAGTTCGTTCGATGCGGCAAGGCTTTCTCCTCACGCTAAAGACACCTTACTTCACTGAATCACTTGACAATAACTCTATATCACCAGAAATATATATGCGATCACAAGTATAAGATCTGAGCGTATGAGATCTGAGTATGAGCTGAGTATGACCTTTTATCAACTTCTTAAGGGGCGTAACCATCCCTTCCATAGCCTGTTGCTGCGTCATTGCTGGAAGTTTTAACTTTGGCTATACTTGACGGATTTTCAAAATTCAAAAACTCAAAATTAATTTCTTCAAAATTCCAAATCAATGCCATAACTGAAAATAAATTTCCACAAATCTGCATGCCAAAAGTAATCGAATATCGTAGTTTCAGCAATCTCCGTCTTCCTTCCAAACTATCGTTCATTGGTTCGCATCTCTCCTCCAATAGCGTAGCTTCTTCCTTAGCACAATACCTTGTTTCCTGCGACTGCGTCGTAAATCTCGGATCTTTCTCGACTAAAATCATGACGTCACCAAGTATCTCAGCTCAATCAGCCTACTGGCATGAATTCTACGTCATCCGTGCCTACGTCATGAACATCCACGTCATAACTATGACATCCATAACTTTACTGATATTTTCCAATACAGCCATCGTGGTCTCAATATAATTCAATTTCCGGGGGCAGTACTTACTTCAAACGAGCATCATTGTGAATCTCAAATTAATATACATTTAAATGGATAAAATACTCTAACCAAGGTAAAAAAGCAAGTCCAAGAAAAAAATATTGCTGCTCAAGATAGTGCAGTGTTTGTTCTAAATCACTTATCATGTCCTCAAAAAGTCTTGTTAGGACAGTTGTCAACGTCTAAGAAGCCCTTAACACTATCAAAAGCAACGCAGACTTTACGAGAGGTCCCTGTGGGAAAGGAACAAGAGGAATTGGATAGTTCTGGTGATGTTGAGGATGATGATGATGATGATGATGATGATGATAATGATGGTGACAATGACTATCATAATTTTGATGATAATATTCATAATGAAGAGGATGATGATGATGATGATGGTGATGATGATGATGATGATGATGATGATGATGATGATGATGATGAAAGAGAAAAGGATGAGGGTTTTATGTCTATAAAACCACTGCGACTTCCCCAGTTTTTAAGAACAAGAGTACCTGGAGAAAGTTGCAAATGGATCTACAACAAGCGTTGTGATAAAAAAAAATCTAGATCAAACAATGGTAAATAGAGAGAGTTGTATTCAGTTTGTATCTATTATAAAATGAATTTAATAAAAATATTTTATGGTTATTGTCTGCTTTTTCTTAATTACTATCACTATATCCTCCCACTATTAATACAATTGTTGACAATTGACAGTCTCTAGCTATGTTTAGAAAGAGAGAGTGGACTTAAACAATACACTCTATCTATGGTTTGTGTATCGAGTATCATAATGACACAGTATCGCTAGCAATAGTTATGTCAGGTAAGGGGTTCATATCCTTGCAGTCTTGTATTGAAAATGTGAACATAAGTCAAACGCCTTAACCACTCGGCCAACGTGACAATTAATAATGTAATTTGTTTTGTGCACTTGAGTGTTTACAAAATTTCCAGTGTACATTGACTCATCCACTTGCTCGTTTTTAAATGTATTTTTTGTTTTGTTTTTTTCCATAACATTGTAGTTATGAGTCTTGAGAACTGGGTGTTTAATATAGGTTAAAGGCATCTTAAAATAAATTTAGAAAAGCTCTCAGGTATCGTGTCATGGGTTTTAGTAATGAATTACTGTTTGTTGAGTAGCATTTACCATTACACAACATTATTTTGGTAAGCTCTTTATGTTGTTTGAGTCTTCAGCCTTTTGACTGGTTTAATACAGCCCTTCGTGACTCCCTGTCCTGAGCTAATCGTTTCATCTCTATAATGCTACCACACTCTACATCCAAGGCTATCTGTTTAACATATTCTAACCTTGGTCTACCCCTACAGTTCTTGTCCTCAACCCTTTTTTTTCATAACTAAGCTTGCTAATCCTGGGTGTATGTGTCCTACCAACCTATCGATTTACTTCATTAGCAGTCGCCAGAAACATCTCTCCTCTCCCACTTGTCTTAATACCTCTTTGTTTGTAACCCTATTTACCCATCTAATCTTCATCATTCTTCTGTAACACCACATTTCAAACACTTCAATTCTCCACTTTTCTGCTACACCAACAGTCCAAGTTTAACTTTCATAGAGTCACGCTCCAGACAAAGGTCTTCAAAAATGACATCCTAATACCTAAATCTATATTCAATGTCAACAAATTCTGTAAACTTTCTTTCCTTGCCTGAGCTACATAAGAATCCTAATCGTCTCTGGTATAATGTCTTGTTTAGCAAACATAGTCGCTCAGTAGGTCTATGCATTTGTTGTATATAACCCAAAATAGCAAACAGTTTTTCTAAAACCCTACTCACTGGTCAATAACAAGCATAGTTGCCAAAGTGTTTCATTGATAGTTAACTCATGTCTGGTTAGTCAGTTCTTGTTGCAAGGTCAGTCAACACCTAGAAATTCATCTTAACATGTAGTCTAATCATCTTTCTATCTACATACCAGTGTCTAATGCATAGTCAATATTAGTTTGGTCTTTACCTAAAATCTAAAATCCAAAATCAAATTTCTAAAATTTAAAACAAAACAAAAAAGTATAGAAAACATAATTCCAAGTAGTACAAAACCTTATATGTTTCTCTTTAATAGTTAGTTACCGAAAATTTAAAGTCATGACATTATGGTTTGGTCTTTTTGTAAAATCTAAAATGTAAATATTAAAATCTAAAGTCTAAAATCAAAAACAAATCAAAAATCTTACTTGCATTAACTGTATATTGAACCCAGTCCACCTTTGTATTTGTAATCCAAGTAATAATTTGAAAAAATATACAAGTGTAATCAGTCTTAAAACATTATCCCTGCTTTTTTATATGTTTTTGACTTGCGTATTAACCTAAAATCAAACCCTGGTCTACCTTAGTCAAAGGATAACAGCTTAACCACTGCACCACTATAACCGTCTTTCTACGTTTGGATCGTTCTAAGCCTTAAAGCTAAAAATCGAGTTAAGACCTCTAGTGCAAGAGCCAAAAGTGCTTGCCACTGCAGCACAAAATGGTTAGCAAGTAGCATTTGACATCGAAAAAGGATTGTATTGGTTCGGTTTGGTTCAGTGTAGTCTCCATCTTGTTTTCTTAGCTACCCTCTTTAACTAATCAATTAAAGATTGTCTACTCTTAATTCTTGAATCGATAAATTGGATTTTGTACACACCGTTTGTCATGTCATGCCTGAAGCCTATACTCCCTATGTACTGCGAGTAGGATATATAGGCCGAAGCTGGCACAGGGGCTAATGGGCAAGATGGCCGCCGCGCGCAATCACTCTATGTTATTCTTATGGAGGGGTCATTCAGAGCTGGCACAGTGGCTAATGGGCAAAATGGCCGCCACGCCCTGAGACCGTGAATGACGTCACAGAGAGAGGTCGGCCGTGTACTTGCTAAATGGAATATTTATTATTAATATTATTATTATTATTAGGTAATTATTAATTGATCATGTGCAATTCAGACCAGCCTTATATTGTCCACTTTTGGTGTAGTTGCTAGCATTTTAGCTGTTTCCCTAGAGGTGTGGGTTTCATTCCCGCCTCAACCAAGAAATTTTATTCTGGGCTGAGAGCTGGACTGGGGTACCTCAGCCTCATAACGTGAAAGTAAGAAAACGTGGGGGTTTCATTCATACCTCAGCCATTCCGCCTAATCCAACTTTACCTAACCTACCCTAACCTAACTTAACCTAACCTAACTTCGCCTAACCTAACCTAACCTAACAAACATTATTTATCCTAACCTAACCTAACCTAACCTAGTCAAACTTCAAAGTGAGAGCAAATGTAAGAGCACACATAATAAACTAAGTTATAACCTAACCTAACCTAACTTCAAAGTCAAAGCAAATATAAGAGCAAATGTGAAAGCACACATAATAAACTAAGTTATAACCTAACCTAACTTCACCTAACCTAACCTCACCTAACCTGTCCTAACCTAACCTAACCTAACATAACCAAACTTCAAAGTAATAGCAAAAATGTAAGAGCAAATGAGAGAGCACAAATAATAAACTTAGTTATAACCTAACCTAACCTAACCCACAGAAACCTCATTTAAAGATTTTAGATTTTATGTTTTAACATTTTAGATTTTTGATTTTTTCATTTTACATTTTTTAGATTTTACATTTTACATTTTTGATTTTTTGTATTTTAGATGTTAGTTTTTTTTAGATTTTACATTTTAAATTTAAGATTTTTTGATTTTAGATTTTACTTTTTACATTTTCCGAAAAGAGTAAACTACTAGGTCACATACCTAACCTCACCAAACCTAACTTTGCCAAACCTAACTTAAGCTAATTCAAAGGCTAATGCACATACACAAAGTATATAAGGGCACATGCAACTAGCCTTATGCTAGTCTTATAGGCTACTGTACAACATGATCACTACCCCAACCGGTTTTTTTTTCATTTGTTGTTTACACATATGACAATTTTCCAATTTCCCATTTTCATTTTTTTTAATGTTAGTTTTAAGTTTTTCAATTTCATAATATGGAGATATGGATTTTGCATTTCGTTGTTTACACATTTATTAATTTCACAATTTCCCATGTACAGTTTTTAAAATGTCAGTTTAAAGTTTTTCAATTTCATGATATAGAAACATGGATTTTCCAATTTGTTGTTATACATTATTTGTCAATTTACCAAATTCCCATTTACAGTTTTTAAAATTTCAGTTTAATGTTTTTTCTATTTTGTAAACATGGAATCATGGATTTTCCAATTTGTGTTTTACATGTTCATTTTGCATTAGGAGTGGGGAGAGGCGGGTAGTAATTAGACATGTACAAGCAGTGGCCATAAAATATTTTTATTTTAAATACATGTACACTATTTACACATAATACATTTTTATATATATTCTTTTTTGTTATAAATTGTACACTTGTTTTTATTTTGTTTTCTATTTTATTTATTTTTGATTATGAATGCCATTTCTTATTTTGTTTTTTTTATTTTTGTAGTGCTATTGTTTTATTTCCTAAATTGTTTTGTTTTATGTATTTGCTAGTTGCAGGCAGAAGATTTTGATATTCATAACTTAACTCTTTAAGCATGGTTAATGATTGAGTAATGACCATAGGCATGTGTACCTATACCATCAGCATCAATCACTCTTTTATCATCACCAGGACACAAAGCAATTTTGTTTAGTCTTATAGATGATATGTCATGTTGTTTAGAAGCGATAATGTTCATGGGTATTCTTTTTGCATTGTTTTTCATGACACAATCCTTATAATCTTGAAAGCTTATACAATTTTTGACAACACCTCTGCTAATACCTTTAATCTTTTTGATTTCTTTACCATTTATGTCTAAAGCATACATTTTAGCTCTAAGTCCAACAAATGCTTTTATAATTTGTCCACAAGCCTCGCCTTTAAATTTCCCCAACGTTTTCTTGTTTGATGTAGAGTAACATATGTGATTAGTAGGATAATTTGATGTGTCCAGGTGTTGTAGGAAATCCAACTTGTCTTGATATACATCTGGGGTGTTAACCAAATAAATGAACGAGTCAGTATCCATATACATGAGTTTAAGATTGTCCATGCCATAATAAGGTAGCAGGACATCATAGTGGTGGGAATACATTAGAGTTTTTGAAATATCCAGTATACACATTCCAATATATATAGGCTTATTGAATACAATGTTACGTTTAGACATGTGGAAAGCAGCTAGGTTAGGGCCATAAATTGTTCTGTCGATAAATGTCGGCTTTGCTATTAGCTTTTCTGCCTGTTTGCTGTCAGTCACAAGACGTATGTCTATTCTTTTACGGATATTTTCCATTGTTTTCCCAAAAATGGCATTGTTGAATAATTTGTACAGATTTTTCTCAAAATCATTTTTGGCTTGTTTTCGAAGGTTGTTATTAAAATCAACGTATGCCTTTAACCAAGGTCTTTGTTTAAACTTTAACACACGATGAATTTTTATCAATTTTATTCCATGATCTAAAGCCTGTTTTAATGCCATGTAGTGAACAACATATCGCCTTCGATTTCCAAGATGAGGAATTAGTTTTTTCAGAGACGAATCCTTAGGTTGTGTACACTCTGGTAGGAAAGGTAAATCGTTGTGTAGATCATGAAGGTCAGATGGGTAATCAACATCAACGTCTAGAATGTATCCCACAGGATCGTCGTTCTTTAGTTTTTCTAGATCAACAGTATCTGGAGAAACCCACTGAAATCCACCATAAGGAAGGGAGTGGCACATAGCCCACCCGTATTGGTTGTTGGCATCATCATAGGTAATAAACTGCGATGGTTTCTCAGAATCATAGGTTTCCATGTATTTATTGTTAGCTTCAGCATACCGATGAGACACCTGGCATATGCCTCCACGTATTCCAGACTCGATTAAAAGAATCTGATCGTAATCCTGTAGCAATTCCAGTTCAATGCCTGTGTAAAGGAGCATTGCCTCGAAACTTAAACCAGGCGAAGTAAAGAAGTGTGCAGCATCCACTCGGTGTGTTTCTAGTGTTTTGTTTCTAAACGTTTCAAAGCTGTCTGCAAGAAGGAGTACATCTGATGTTAGGTAGAGGTCACTATATTCCCCTAGAGTTTTAATGTTGAACTGTTTCCAGACATTTTTGGCATGTTCATAGTCTTCTTGACTAACATCTTCTTGACTTAATTTGTTAAAGAATGCCTCTTTTGGAGGTAAACACGTTTCACTTAACTTTTCCCATGAGTCAATGTAGTCATAACAAAATACCCCTTTACGAGTCATGAGCATTGCATTTTCTTTTCCAAAGTACTTGTCTGTTTCAGGGTATGATGTTAAGTTGGAAACTAAGTTTTCCAAACTACTCGGCATTAACCGAAACGTGTCCACAAATCTAAGCTTAACATTTCCTACATATTTGGTGAAGGAAATGTATTTTTCCTTGGAGTTAGCGATAACATCCACTCTCTCAGTAGTACATCCTAATTGCTTTACAATGAAATTTGCGTCGTAGCCACTCATATTATGTAGAAATACAGGAACGGGGTTACGTGTTTTACACCTCAAATTACAGTTATTGTGAGCACTTCCACGGTATTCCCCTGTAATATGGCAATGGTCTCGAACTTTCCAATCCTCTTTGGTATACGGTTTTTGACACAAATAACAGGTTTCAGAACATTGGAACTCTGCTTCTTGATCCTCAGTTAAAGCCTTTGGAACATTTAAGCTGTAAAGGCGATCAATTTCATTAGCTATTGAAATCAAACAGACCATAAACTTTTCTGCAGCGTCAGGTCCACGATAAATAAGAGGTTGGCTTGGAAGGTTTGTCTTTATGTGTTCCACAGCAGGTGAGGGTTTAACGTATATACCAAAGCTCATAGGAACATGACTCTGGTATGGCACTGTATAACTTGCTTCAGGATTGGGTAGACATGTTTGATAGGGTAACAGTATACTTTCAAAATCAGCATAGATAACGTAAGGTATTCTCAGCATTTTTTCCACGTTTAAAAATTTGACAATGGGGTTTTTAATAGGCATTTCAACCCTAGCAATGTCATGCTGGACGCACAAAGCTCTATGTTCTTTCAATTTTTCTATTCCTTGTTGACCATATCAATTATCGAAGTGAGTAAAACACCGTTTACACGTATATATCTTATGTCCATGGTGAGTAATCTGATGTCCTACTAGTTTATCAAAATCTTTGATAAAGACGTAGTGGTTCTGGCCGGATGATGAACTTAGCAAAAGGAGGTCACGATGGTCTTGCATCTCTTGATCCACAACCTTTAGAGGGAACAGTTTATTGTTTTGTTCCAATCCAAATACATTAATGGATATATCGTTGGCTTTTTCAAATTTGGGAATGTCAACTAGCGATGTAGGAAACGATATTACAGAAAAATCATACTTGTTGTCCAGGTCCTTGTATTTACTAATGCGATGAGCATTCTTTTTAACCAGTTTTGCTAAAATGGCATACATAAAACACTTTTCATCATTCAAATTTTCAGGATTAATGCAGGCTTTTCTTGCTTGTATAGCTGCTGGTAATGGAATATATGTGCTTCCACGCAAGGGATTGTACTTATTTATTTTCAATCGTACTCCTTCCACTGCTAACAAAGCCCAATTACTGCCTTTTAGCTCAGATTCTTCCATTTCCGTAGTTAACTTTGTAAATTGTGTTTCCAAGAAACTACTTAAGTCCGTTTCCAAAAATAGGGCCTGATTTCGTGTTTTAAATGCACGATCTGTAATTTCATTGGTAGATGTATGAATGAATCTACATTCAGCCACAAGATTAACTTTTATCGACTTGTGCATTGCTAGTTCTTTCTGCATAGCTTGTATTATTTGCTGTTTGGACTCTTTAAGGTATGAATTTAAATCCTTGCACGTATCGCAACGAATGAAATAGGATTTAAGTCGACCTTCAAAAGATGTCTCATATTCAATAAGTCCATTTTTGTCAGGGACCAATGACAGTAGGTAATGTTTTGTAGGCTCTGCCTTTTGTCTTTTAGCTGCCGACACAACATTACAACATTCTTCATGACGACGTCCATTGTAGGCATTGTTGAATGTACTACCACAGGTCTTGCACTCATGAAATTCACCACACGATACTTCATGTCGCTTCCTATGATAGTCTCGAAGAAAAGTCTTTCCACACTCTTTACACATATAGCTAGGAATGGCTTCTTCCATTATGAATGTTGATTTCTGCAAACAGCTGCTTACTGCGTATCACAGGGCTAGAGGTTGGTCAGTGAGACGGTCTTTCACGATGTGAACACCGTGAGAGGTAGTAGTCAACTAGTGATATTCTTGTGAAGGGTCCACTAATATACCCCTAGTCTAGACCAACAGCTCTTTACAGCGTATGACAAGGCTGTATACTGGACAGTGAGACGGTCTTTCACGATGTGAACACTGTAACAAGTAGTAGTCAACTGATTATATACTTGCTAAGGGTTCTCTAATATACAATAGTCAAGACCAACAGCTACTTACTGAGTAGTACAAGGCTGTACAATAGTTGTTTTGACAGTCTTTCACGATGTGGTCACTGTGGATGGTAGTAGTCAACTGATGATATTCTTGATAAGGGTCCTCTAATGTACCCTGGTTAAGGGTAACAGCTGTTCACTGCTTATGACAAGGCTAAAGACTGGTTGCTTCAACGGTCTTTCACAATGTAAACACTGTGACAGGTAGTAGTCAACTGAAAATATTCTTATGGCCTACTCAAGGTTATCAGGTACTTACTGCATATCAAAAGGCTGTACACTCATGTGTGTTAGGCACTCTTTCTTGCTAAGGACCCCAATATTCCCTACACAAGGCTATACATGTTAGTTCTAAACACTTAGTGGTTAATTGTATATTCAATTTTTGTACAAAGCTTACACAAGCACGTTTTTTATGAGGTAAAACTTTGTTAAATAGCTGCATGCGACACGCAAAGTATGTTTCCGCTATCTAGCGGTGACTATGAGAACTACTTGACCGACCAGCATGCTACCTAGCGCTCGATTTCAATACTCGCTCACTGAACGAACAGCATTCTATCTAGCGGTCGATATCAATACTCACTCAACTACCAGCCTGCTACCTATCGGTCAATATAACAACTCACTCAACTACCAACATGCTACATGGCTTTTTTGGTCAGTTTTTTGTTGGCTTTTTTTTGGTCAGTTTCTGTTGGCTTATGTTGGCTTTTATTGGCTTTTGTTGGCTTTTGTTGGCTTTTGTTGGCTTTTTGTTGGCTTTTGTTGGCTTTTGTATTAGCTCTTTTATATTTGCTCTTGCTTGTGGGGGGCTTATTTGGTCTTGGAAAGTATGTCAGTCCTTTTTTTATGGCTGTAAAATGCTTACAGCCATGTTTGTAAGCAGCAACAACAACAACAACAACACACAAAATTTATAAAAAAAAACAAAGTACTCAAAGGTTTATCAATGACTCTCAACTCTTACACTTACCTCTATCCCATGCCTAGTCAAAAGAAATAGTGTATTTTTCAAATTTTTCAAAAAATATTTGGAAACTAGGCTATGTCATTAATCTAAAAATCCTAAAAAGACATATGTTAACTCCAACACCTACCTCTATACCACTCTCAGTCCACAAATAGTGTATTTTTCAAATTTTCCAAAACATATTTCCAAAATGGGTATAATTTCCAAAATTAAAATGTTTACAAAAATGTTTGTTTGACATAAATGAATGGCCTTTGCCTCCTCTACCACTGTACCAAGTCCCAGGTCTCCAGGACAAAAAAAATAAAATTTTTAAAAAGCGTTTTATTTCCAAAATTAGGAATTTTACAAACACATTTGTCTGACGTAAATCAATGGCCTTTACCCCCTCTACCCCCCACACTAAGTCACATGTCTCTAGGACAACAAAAATAAAATTTTGAAAATGGGCTTATATTTCCAAAATTAGGAATTTTACAAAAACGTTTGTCTGACGTAAATCAATGGTCTTTACCCCCTATATCCCCATACCAAGTCTCAGGTCTTTAGGTCAACAAAAATAAAATTTGGAAAAAATGGTTACTATTTTGGAAACTAGGAATTCTACAAAAAAGTTTGTTTAACATAAATGAAAGGTCTCTATCCCTTTTACCTGTAAACCAAGTTCCAGGTCCGTATGACAAAAATGAAAAAGTTCAACTGGGAAAGTAGGCGATTTTTCATATAACCCAACATTCTAAAATGTGTTCTATGGGCTTAAAAGAATGGCCTCTATGTCCTTTATTTTTTTAAATAAAACTTTTTTATTTTTTACACTTTTTTGAAAAAAGTTCAATTTTGAAAATTCTATATTTTGGAAACTAGGAATTCTACAAAAAACCTTCTTTGACATAATTTAATGGCCCTGACCCCATCTACCACCAAAATAAATTTCAAGTCTCTAGAATGAAAAATAACAGTAGTGGAGTGGTGGCGCTTCCAAATAGTGTCATGGCCGCCGCGTGAGTCCACGCGACGGCCATGACACTGGTTAAAAGCACCACCACTCCACTACTGTTATTTTCCGTTCTAGAGACTTGAAATTTATTTTGGTGGTAGATGGGGTCAGGGCCATTAAATTATGTCAAAGAAGGTTTTTTGTAGAATTCCTAGTTTCCAAAATATAGAATTTTCAAAATTGAACTTTTTTCAAAAAAGTGTAAAAAATAAAAAAGTTTTATTTAAAAAAATAAAGTACATAGAGGCCATTCTTTTAAGCCCATAGAACACATTTTAGAATGTTTGGTTATATGAAAAATCGCCTACTTTCCCAGTTGAACTTTTTCATTTTTGTCATACGGACCTGGAACTTGGTTTACAGGTAAAAGGGATAGAGACCTTTCATTTATGTTAAACAAACTTTTTTGTAGAATTCCTAGTTTCCAAAATAGTAACCATTTTTTCCAAATTTTATTTTTGTTGACCTAAAGACCTGAGACTTGGTATGGGGATATAGGGGGTAAAGACCATTGATTTACGTCAGACAAACGTTTTTGTAAAATTCCTAATTTTGGAAATATAAGCCCATTTTCAAAATTTTATTTTTGTTGTCCTAGAGACATGTGACTTAGTGTGGGGGGTATAGGGGGTAAAGGCCATTGATTTACGTCAGACAAATGTGTTTGTAAAATTCCTAATTTTGGAAATAAAACGCTTTTTAAAAAATTTATTTTTTTGTCCTGGAGACCTGGGACTTGGTACAGTGGTAGAGGAGGCAAAGGCCATTCATTTATGTCAAACAAACATTTTTGTAAACATTTTAATTTTGGAAATTATACCCATTTTGGAAATATGTTTTGGAAAATTTGAAAAATACACTATTTGTGGACTGAGAGTGGTATAGAGGTAGGTGTTGGAGTTAACATATGTCTTTTTAGGATTTTTAGATTAATGACATAGCCTAGTTTCCAAATATTTTTTGAAAAATTTGAAAAATACACTATTTCTTTTGACTAGGCATGGGATAGAGGTAAGTGTAAGAGTTGAGAGTCATTGATAAACCTTTGAGTACTTTGTTTTTTTTTATAAATTTTGTGTGTTGTTGTTGTTGTTGCTGCTGCTTACAAACATGGCTGTAAGCATTTTACAGCCATAAAAAAAGGACTGACATACTTTCCAAGACCAAATAAGCCCCCCACAAGCAAGAGCAAATATAAAAGAGCTAATACAAAAGCCAACAAAAGCCAACAAAAAGCCAACAAAAGCCAACAAAAGCCAATAAAAGCCAACATAAGCCAACAGAAACTGACCAAAAAAAAGCCAACAAAAAACTGACCAAAAAAGCCATGTAGCATGTTGGTAGTTGAGTGAGTTGTTATATTGACCGATAGGTAGCAGGCTGGTAGTTGAGTGAGTATTGATATCGACCGCTAGATAGAATGCTGTTCGTTCAGTGAGCGAGTATTGAAATCGAGCGCTAGGTAGCATGCTGGTCGGTCAAGTAGTTCTCATAGTCACCGCTAGATAGCGGAAACATACTTTGCGTGTCGCATGCAGCTATTTAACAAAGTTTTACCTCATAAAAAACGTGCTTGTGTAAGCTTTGTACAAAAATTGAATATACAATTAACCACTAAGTGTTTAGAACTAACATGTATAGCCTTGTGTAGGGAATATTGGGGTCCTTAGCAAGAAAGAGTGCCTAACACACATGAGTGTACAGCCTTTTGATATGCAGTAAGTACCTGATAACCTTGAGTAGGCCATAAGAATATTTTCAGTTGACTACTACCTGTCACAGTGTTTACATTGTGAAAGACCGTTGAAGCAACCAGTCTTTAGCCTTGTCATAAGCAGTGAACAGCTGTTACCCTTAACCAGGGTACATTAGAGGACCCTTATCAAGAATATCATCAGTTGACTACTACCATCCACAGTGACCACATCGTGAAAGACTGTCAAAACAACTATTGTACAGCCTTGTACTACTCAGTAAGTAGCTGTTGGTCTTGACTATTGTATATTAGAGAACCCTTAGCAAGTATATAATCAGTTGACTACTACTTGTTACAGTGTTCACATCGTGAAAGACCGTCTCACTGTCCAGTATACAGCCTTGTCATACGCTGTAAAGAGCTGTTGGTCTAGACTAGGGGTATATTAGTGGACCCTTCACAAGAATATCACTAGTTGACTACTACCTCTCACGGTGTTCACATCGTGAAAGACCGTCTCACTGACCAACCTCTAGCCCTGTGATACGCAGTAAGCAGCTGTTTGCAGAAATCAACATTCATAATGGAAGAAGCCATTCCTAGCTATATGTGTAAAGAGTGTGGAAAGACTTTTCTTCGAGACTATCATAGGAAGCGACATGAAGTATCGTGTGGTGAATTTCATGAGTGCAAGACCTGTGGTAGTACATTCAACAATGCCTACAATGGACGTCGTCATGAAGAATGTTGTAATGTTGTGTCGGCAGCTAAAAGACAAAAGGCAGAGCCTACAAAACATTACCTACTGTCATTGGTCCCTGACAAAAATGGACTTATTGAATATGAGACATCTTTTGAAGGTCGACTTAAATCCTATTTCATTCGTTGCGATACGTGCAAGGATTTAAATTCATACCTTAAAGAGTCCAAACAGCAAATAATACAAGCTATGCAGAAAGAACTAGCAATGCACAAGTCGATAAAAGTTAATCTTGTGGCTGAATGTAGATTCATTCATACATCTACCAATGAAATTACAGATCGTGCATTTAAAACACGAAATCAGGCCCTATTTTTGGAAACGGACTTAAGTAGTTTCTTGGAAACACAATTTACAAAGTTAACTACGGAAATGGAAGAATCTGAGCTAAAAGGCAGTAATTGGGCTTTGTTAGCAGTGGAAGGAGTACGATTGAAAATAAATAAGTACAATCCCTTGCGTGGAAGCACATATATTCCATTACCAGCAGCTATACAAGCAAGAAAATCCTGCATTAATCCTGAAAATTTGAATGATGAAAAGTGTTTTATGTATGCCATTTTAGCAAAACTGGTTAAAAAGAATGCTCATCGCATTAGTAAATACAAGGACCTGGACAACAAGTATGATTTTTCTGTAATATCGTTTCCTACATCGCTAGTTGACATTCCCAAATTTGAAAAAGCCAACGATATATCCATTAATGTATTTGGATTGGAACAAAACAATAAACTGTTCCCTCTAAAGGTTGTGGATCAAGAGATGCAAGACCATCGTGACCTCCTTTTGCTAAGTTCATCATCCGGCCAGAACCACTACGTCTTTATCAAAGATTTTGATAAACTAGTAGGACATCAGATTACTCACCATGGACATAAGATATATACGTGTAAACGGTGTTTTACTCACTTCGATAATTGATATGGTCAACAAGGAATAGAAAAATTGAAAGAACATAGAGCTTTGTGCGTCCAGCATGACATTGCTAGGGTTGAAATGCCTATTAAAAACCCCATTGTCAAATTTTTAAACGTGGAAAAAATGCTGAGAATACCTTACGTTATCTATGCTGATTTTGAAAGTATACTGTTACCCTATCAAACATGTCTACCCAATCCTGAAGCAAGTTATACAGTGCCATACCAGAGTCATGTTCCTATGAGCTTTGGTATATACGTTAAACCCTCACCTGCTGTGGAACACATAAAGACAAACCTTCCAAGCCAACCTCTTATTTATCGTGGACCTGACGCTGCAGAAAAGTTTATGGTCTGTTTGATTTCAATAGCTAATGAAATTGATCGCCTTTACAGCTTAAATGTTCCAAAGGCTTTAACTGAGGATCAAGAAGCAGAGTTCCAATGTTCTGAAACCTGTTATTTGTGTCAAAAACCGTATACCAAAGAGGATTGGAAAGTTCGAGACCATTGCCATATTACAGGGGAATACCGTGGAAGTGCTCACAATAACTGTAATTTGAGGTGTAAAACACGTAACCCCGTTCCTGTATTTCTACATAATATGAGTGGCTACGACGCAAATTTCATTGTAAAGCAATTAGGATGTACTACTGAGAGAGTGGATGTTATCGCTAACTCCAAGGAAAAATACATTTCCTTCACCAAATATGTAGGAAATGTTAAGCTTAGATTTGTGGACACGTTTCGGTTAATGCCGAGTAGTTTGGAAAACTTAGTTTCCAACTTAACATCATACCCTGAAACAGACAAGTACTTTGGAAAAGAAAATGCAATGCTCATGACTCGTAAAGGGGTATTTTGTTATGACTACATTGACTCATGGGAAAAGTTAAGTGAAACGTGTTTACCTCCAAAAGAGGCA
Organism: Meconema thalassinum; assembly: GCA_946902985.2. NCBI lineage: Eukaryota > Metazoa > Arthropoda > Insecta > Orthoptera > Tettigoniidae > Meconema > Meconema thalassinum. Next base: position 13,114,130 of record OX336399.1, on the reverse strand, counting down.
TTCTTTAACAAATTAAGTCAAGAAGATGTTAGTCAAGAAGACTATGAACATGCCAAAAATGTCTGGAAACAGTTCAACATTAAAACTCTAGGGGAATATAGTGACCTCTACCTAACATCAGATGTACTCCTTCTTGCAGACAGCTTTGAAACGTTTAGAAACAAAACACTAGAAACACACCGAGTGGATGCTGCACACTTCTTTACTTCGCCTGGTTTAAGTTTCGAGGCAATGCTCCTTTACACAGGCATTGAACTGGAATTGCTACAGGATTACGATCAGATTCTTTTAATCGAGTCTGGAATACGTGGAGGCATATGCCAGGTGTCTCATCGGTATGCTGAAGCTAACAATAAATACATGGAAACCTATGATTCTGAGAAACCATCGCAGTTTATTACCTATGATGATGCCAACAACCAATACGGGTGGGCTATGTGCCACTCCCTTCCTTATGGTGGATTTCAGTGGGTTTCTCCAGATACTGTTGATCTAGAAAAACTAAAGAACGACGATCCTGTGGGATACATTCTAGACGTTGATGTTGATTACCCATCTGACCTTCATGATCTACACAACGATTTACCTTTCCTACCAGAGTGTACACAACCTAAGGATTCGTCTCTGAAAAAACTAATTCCTCATCTTGGAAATCGAAGGCGATATGTTGTTCACTACATGGCATTAAAACAGGCTTTAGATCATGGAATAAAATTGATAAAAATTCATCGTGTGTTAAAGTTTAAACAAAGACCTTGGTTAAAGGCATACGTTGATTTTAATAACAACCTTCGAAAACAAGCCAAAAATGATTTTGAGAAAAATCTGTACAAATTATTCAACAATGCCATTTTTGGGAAAACAATGGAAAATATCCGTAAAAGAATAGACATACGTCTTGTGACTGACAGCAAACAGGCAGAAAAGCTAATAGCAAAGCCGACATTTATCGACAGAACAATTTATGGCCCTAACCTAGCTGCTTTCCACATGTCTAAACGTAACATTGTATTCAATAAGCCTATATATATTGGAATGTGTATACTGGATATTTCAAAAACTCTAATGTATTCCCACCACTATGATGTCCTGCTACCTTATTATGGCATGGACAATCTTAAACTCATGTATATGGATACTGACTCGTTCATTTATTTGGTTAACACCCCAGATGTATATCAAGACAAGTTGGATTTCCTACAACACCTGGACACATCAGATTATCCTACTAATCACATATGTTACTCTACATCAAACAAGAAAACGTTGGGGAAATTTAAAGACGAGGCTTGTGGACAAATTATAAAAGCATTTGTTGGACTTAGAGCTAAAATGTATGCTTTAGACATAAATGGTAAAGAAATCAAAAAGATTAAAGGTATTAGCAGAGGTGTTGTCAAAAATTGTATAAGCTTTCAAGATTATAAGGATTGTGTCATGAAAAACAATGTAAAAAGAATACCCATGAACATTATCGCTTCTAAACAACATGACATATCATCTATAAGACTAAACAAAATTGCTTTGTGTCCTGGTGATGATAAAAGAGTGATTGATGCTGATGGTATAGGTACACATGCCTATGGTCATTACTCAATCATTAACCATGCTTAAAGAGTTAAGTTATGAATATCAAAATCTTCTGCCTGCAACTAGCAAATACATAAAACAAAACAATTTAGGAAATAAAACAATAGCACTACAAAAATAAAAATAAAACAAAATAAGAAATGGCATTCATAATCAAAAATAAATAAAATAGAAAACAAAATAAAAACAAGTGTACAATTTATAACAAAAAAGAATATATATAAAAATGTATTATGTGTAAATAGTGTACATGTATTTAAAATAAAAATATTTTATGGCCACTGCTTGTACATGTCTAATTACTACCCGCCTCTCCCCACTCCTAATGCAAAATGAACATGTAAAACACAAATTGGAAAATCCATGATTCCATGTTTACAAAATAGAAAAAACATTAAACTGAAATTTTAAAAACTGTAAATGGGAATTTGGTAAATTGACAAATAATGTATAACAACAAATTGGAAAATCCATGTTTCTATATCATGAAATTGAAAAACTTTAAACTGACATTTTAAAAACTGTACATGGGAAATTGTGAAATTAATAAATGTGTAAACAACGAAATGCAAAATCCATATCTCCATATTATGAAATTGAAAAACTTAAAACTAACATTTAAAAAAATGAAAATGGGAAATTGGAAAATTGTCATATGTGTAAACAACAAATGAAAAAAAAAACGGTTGGGGTAGTGATCATGTTGTACAGTAGCCTATAAGACTAGCATAAGGCTAGTTGCATGTGCCCTTATATACCTTGTGTATGTGCATTAGCCTTTGAATTAGCTTAAGTTAGGTTTGGCAAAGTTAGGTTTGGTGAGGTTAGGTATGTGACCTAGTAGTTTACTCTTTTCGGAAAATGTAAAAAGTAAAATCTAAAATCAAAAAATCTTAAATTTAAAATGTAAAATCTAAAAAAAACTAACATCTAAAATACAAAAAATCAAAAATGTAAAATGTAAAATCTAAAAAATGTAAAATGAAAAAATCAAAAATCTAAAATGTTAAAACATAAAATCTAAAATCTTTAAATGAGGTTTCTGTGGGTTAGGTTAGGTTAGGTTATAACTAAGTTTATTATTTGTGCTCTCTCATTTGCTCTTACATTTTTGCTATTACTTTGAAGTTTGGTTATGTTAGGTTAGGTTAGGTTAGGACAGGTTAGGTGAGGTTAGGTTAGGTGAAGTTAGGTTAGGTTATAACTTAGTTTATTATGTGTGCTTTCACATTTGCTCTTATATTTGCTTTGACTTTGAAGTTAGGTTAGGTTAGGTTATAACTTAGTTTATTATGTGTGCTCTTACATTTGCTCTCACTTTGAAGTTTGACTAGGTTAGGTTAGGATAAATAATGTTTGTTAGGTTAGGTTAGGTTAGGCGAAGTTAGGTTAGGTTAAGTTAGGTTAGGGTAGGTTAGGTAAAGTTGGATTAGGCGGAATGGCTGAGGTATGAATGAAACCCCCACGTTTTCTTACTTTCACGTTATGAGGCTGAGTGTACCCCAGTCCAGCTCTCAGCCCAGAATAAAATTTCTTGGTTGAGGCGGGAATGAAACCCACACCTCTAGGGAAACAGCTAAAATGCTAGCAACTACACCAAAAGTGGACAATATAAGGCTGGTCTGAATTGCACATGATCAATTAATAATTACCTAATAATAATAATAATATTAATAATAAATATTCCATTTAGCAAGTACACGGCCGACCTCTCTCTGTGACGTCATTCACGGTCTCAGGGCGTGGCGGCCATTTTGCCCATTAGCCACTGTGCCAGCTCTGAATGACCCCTCCATAAGAATAACATAGAGTGATTGCGCGCGGCGGCCATCTTGCCCATTAGCCCCTGTGCCAGCTTCGGCCTATATATCCTACTACTGCGGTCAGGTTTAAAAACAAGTTTCAATGGTCAAACACTTGTCAGTCACCATACGTGTAGCCTACAATAATTCTTTCTCTATCTAGCTATGTTTCATCACTCACCATAAACATCTAACATTATGGGTTTGCAATATATTAAGAGAAACGAAAGTCCAAGACCTTGTTGTTTTCAATCTTTTTGGGAAAGTTCATAAGCCATAAAATGAGAGCGTCATGTCAAGTTCTAGGACACCTTATGAGTCCAAATCCCATTATTAGTTTATAAAATCTCAAATCACTAACCTTGCCGTTTTGGGATATTTAAATAAATGCATGCATCATAGGAAAAATCATAAAAAATATTCTTAAAACAAGTCGTCGCATGACCCTCTTCAATCAATGCTTCTCAAAATATCGATTCATCCAATGAACATGGCCACAGTGATCGGTGACATGCTCGTTAATCACAACCGGTACTGTCTCTCTCTACTAAAACATTAAAATAAAATAAATTCAAAGGTTAAAAATCTAAATTTTCAAAATGTGTGGTTAGGCCCTTTGTTAAAATTTCAAAAAATAAATAATAAATTCAAGAAGGGATTGTCACCCTGAGTCTTATAACACCTCGTGTGTCCAAATCTGATTATTGGTTTCCCCTTATTCCCTGTAAAATCTACATTCATTGTTTTAGGGGTAAAATGACGAATCATGGTAAAAGAGTATTTAATGACCAATTTTTTTGAGCTATCACACCTAATTTTAGGTTTCTTAGTTTCCAAAATATCGATTTTTCAATTTTGGGGTAGTTTTCACCCCCTTAATATTTTTCATGAAAAACGAAAGATCTTAGGTTCATTTATCACCTTTTTCCCCTGTAAAATCACTATTCACTGTTTTAGGGGTGAAATGACCTATCGTGGTATAAGCGTATGTCATGTTCTATTTTTAAAGCTATCACACTTAATTTTAAGGTTCTTAGTTTCCAATATAACGATTTTTAAATTTTTGTGGGGTAGTTTTAACCCTCCTACTATTTTTCATTAAAAACAAAAGATCTTACGTGCATTTATCATTTTTAAGGGTTTAACCCCTTTTTCCCCTGTAACATTACTATATACAATTTTAGGGGTGAAATGACCTATCGTGGTAAAAGCGTATCTTATGACCTATTTTTAAAGCTATCACACATAATTTTAGGGTTCTTAGTTTCCAAGATATCGATTTTTCAATTTGGGGAGTGGGGGATAGTTTCACCCCCCTCCAAAGGGGAACATCGCCCCAATTGCTAGGACCCCTCATTGAAGTCACTAGCATGATTGGTTCGCGAGATATTAACAAAAGTGTAGTTAAGCCTTTGTCAAAATTTCAAAAATACATTCTAAAAGGGGGCTTCATCCCAAGTCCTACAATACCTCATACAAGTTCCTAGTCTTATTGGTCCGTTAGTTAAGCTCTTTGGCACAATTTGGATAAATTCATGGGCTAGTCCGTAGGGACCAGTCCAAAGGGGCCCGTCCACAGAGACCCGACCACAGGGACCTGTCAACAAGGACCTATCAACAAGGACTCGTCCATAGGGACCCGTCAACATGTGCCAGTCAAAAAGGAGTCGTCCGCAGGGATCCGCCAACAATGACCCGTCCAAGGGGCTAGTCAATAGGGATCAGTCTAAAGAAACAAATCAACATGGATCAATCAAGAGGGGTTATCGCCTCAGGGTCTGGCATACCCCTCTTTGATTATTGGTTTGCCTATCGACAAGCGCCACTTGGAAAACTTTTTGATCACCCCTCCTGGGTTGGGTTAGGTTAGGTTACACTACAGCCGCCACCTTTAGAAAGCCCGCCCTCTTACAAAAGCTGAGCGGGCATGCATAAAAACAAAAAACAAGCATGGTAATTCATATTGGCATTACACCGTATACATGTCACTTGGGTGGAACAACGCTTAATTTCATATTAGCATTCAAACTCCCACATGTCGCACTTGAAAAGCGAGATTTTCCAAAAATTACAATTTCACCCCCTAGTAGGGATAGGTTTTATTTTGGGGTGGAAATATGTTGTCCATAGGAAAGAGGGTGTAGGCAGAGTTCAACGACACCTCATTCGTTAAAATCCGACCATGCGTTCGAGAGATATCGCACCACCGCCATCTTGGCGGTGGGGCCAGAACACACCAAAAACCACTACTGTATCTCCTTTAGAAATTACTACAACATTAACATTAACTGTTACACCAGATTATATATATTTCCAGAATACTTACACAGCACGTGTGCTAACCGTCCAACTCTGCCTGTGAGTGTATTCCATTCCTCCCACCCCTGGGAGGGGGGGCGTAATTCATAAGACAAGTAGGAAGCCTCAAAGAATAGCCAAGGTTGCTCCTCGCCTCGTACGATAGGCAGAGGATACCATGGGTGTAGTCTAAACCCCCACCCACAGGGAGCTGCAGTGTTGAAGCCAACCAAAGAAATTGTATTGTGTTGTTGATTCATTTCGGGGCTTTGCGACATTGTGGTCATGTGACCCGTGTACTTAGGTGTGTGTGGAATTTGTCTGGTAACCGGTGTTATTGTGAAGGCTGTATTAGTGTGTGTAGTTGTAACTCAGATGAGGATTAGGAAGGAGGCGGCTGCGTCGTAATTAAGCATTCGCCTGGAATAGAAGTGGGGAAACCACCGAAAGCCACTTCCAGGCTGGCTGAGGTGGGATTGGAACTAGCCTCTACTCAGTTTTCGCGCAACCCTCAGGCCAGAATAATTAAACTTCTTGGCAAAGCTGGGAATCAAAGCCGGGCCTCCGCGGTGACAGCCAAGAGTACTAGCCACTACACAATGAAGCACAGAAGAAGATATGTATATGGTCAGTCACTGTGCATAGTTGATGTGCGACAAGTGGCAGTACAGTATACCTGATCCGGCAATTGGTATCCGGGTTACAATAGCAATGTCATCCACATTCACAGTTGATCCAATTAAGACTTTTCTACCTCTGAAGGGCAAAGCTCCGGAGGCATTTCGTAATAATAGCAAGTCTATGAATTCATCGCTACACGTCCAGATATTACAACCCACCAAACAGCAGGGTATTTGGGAGGAGTGAGTTAAGTACACGATTATTTGGGCCCTGCTTATAACTTATCACACTCCAAACAGTCACAAGCCAATTTTTTGGCTCTATGTTAACCGTGGAAACTTGCAATTACATGTATAATTCTTTCAAGGTGTCAACATAGACATAATGCTCATGATTTGTCAAACTGGAAACAAAACTTCCTCATGGAAAACGTCTGGGCGAAGCTTACGCTATCTACTGATAGGGGCAGATGGCCTCGTAGTTCTGCCCCTTAAAACCTCAATAACTAACTACCTAACTGACTAATAGCCTAACTACAGGGATGAACAGACACAAATCTACATCACAGATAAAGGTGACTAAAATGGACATTACTGTACCTGGTTTATACAAAGGATTTGTATAAAACTACTACCATACGGTAATCCAGGGGAAATCTACACAGGTGCCTATGCTGGTTAGATATCGCCATCACAATTCAGAGCAGTACACGACCTTCTTGCCAACACGGTAATTCTGCAATAAAGTGACAGACTATTCATCATGAACAACAACAAGTGAAACAAAAGTTTGAGAAATTGTAACGTGTTTTTCGAGGGGTTTTTATGCAACTGGCATAAGTCAGTAGGAACCCATTCTATATTTATTTACGCGGCAAATTGTTCAGCCAAGAGAATTTTTCATGTTAATTTATTATTATTATTAATTTATTATAATTATTATTAAGATATTTTCGGAGCATTTTATAAAAATTTTAAGCATAGAGATAGGTTTTCTATATCATAGAAAGTTATGTGATTACGGAATTTAACGGAGTTTCGTCAGTTAGGGTATATCGAGAGACGTGACTCACTGGGAATTCAAGTACACGCTTAATCTTGTCGGGAAGTATTACGCAAGCGGTGTTGCAGCGTCAAGAAAAGGCGGATAGTTGGAACGGAACCCTCCCGCCGAGTGCAATGAGCCAGAGGAGGGGAGTATAGCGCGTGGGGTGCAGCCAATCAGTGGAGACCACGTAAGCTAGAAGTCGGATGAAGAGTGGGGATTCGGCGGGTGCATATATCGTTCAGCGCGCCGTGGAACGAGGACAATCTGTGTGGAACTTGCCGAGTATGGTTCACGCGGGAGTCGCTCCGATGTTCCGTGGAGTGGAGGACTAACTTTTGTAAAACCTAACCAGTGTGGTTGTACGAGTGTTTTGGTCCGATGTACGGACCATAGAATTATCTAATCTTCCAGAATGTCATCAAATATCGACGGAGATGGAGACGTCCAGGAGACTGTGGGAAGCTCACAGCATCATCCAGTACGAGGGAAAGGCTTCGGCCATTTCCAGTGGTAAGCGCGAATGACGCAGAAATACGCAATCTCTCGTTTCTCTTTGTTTTATATTTCATATTTCAGTAACTTCATAGCTTGGGAATAAGAGTAAAATCAATGATTTATCAGACTCCGTTTTCACGTAATTTTCTATCGGTAATATTCAAATCACAACGCTCCAATTTAAATTTTATACTTATTATTATTATTATTATTATTATTATTATTATTAATTTTGCTATACTTGTTTTATATAATAAATTCATTTCTTTTACAATGTAATCTTTGCTTTCAGTAGGTAGCATTAGATATAGACCAATTCCTTCTCCTGATACAATTGTTTTTTGGGTTAATGATCCAATCATACCACGATCTGAGAGTAAAGAGTCTTGAAGGTGTTCTACCAGAGCTAGACGTTGTTAAATACAAATTTAGCTTTCAGCATTGCATTGAGGTCTTGGCGCCCATTAAAACAACATAGCTTAGACAAAGGTAAACAGTTACATTTATCACCCAACAGTTAGGGCTAGCAAAACTGCTACAAAATGATGAGAATGTAGGCTACATGTAGAGAATAAAGAGGATGTTCATCCTTCCCCTAAATATAATGTACACCATTAATCCCAATAGAAAAAGTCTAGTGGTTTGTGTTAACACATTTCCAATATAATATAATTTCTCATTCATATGCGGGCAGATTTTCTGAACTTCTAGCCGATAGCTGGATTACGGGCAACACACATCACATCCATCATTACTTCTCAAATATTGAAGAGCTTAAGGTCAGTTAACCTATACAGGATCTCATTAAGTCTCTATTATTATAAACTTAGCACGACCAAATACAGAACTTAATTCACACACAATCAACCAACAATATACTGCCATTTCATTGACTGAAACTACCATTACCTTTGTGTAAATCACCAAATGTCGAGACGTAATAATTACTTTGATTTGCGAACTCCACATCACATGCATCCATCACCGTCCGTGATCACGTTGCCATGGCAATGTATAATTTTCCCAAGGACCAACAAAATAAACGGAAAGCCCCTAAAATCTAGTGACAACCAACATTGGAAACAAAAAGTTACCGAGTTCGGGCCCAAACAAAAGAATAATTATTTAACGGACGGAGAAAGTGCTTGGAGTTTCTTAGGCCTGCTCGACACAAAACTGTTCGTCTTCCTTTCTCGCGACTTCCACTTGACTCCTCTAAGCGGCGCCACCAGTCAGTGTCGAGGCTGGCGGGAAACCCAAAAACGTTCATTAGGTATCTTCCGATTCCCACATATATAATTTCATAAAAAGTGTATTATTCATCTGGAGAAAAAAAACTCTTGTATATACTTTATTAAATGTACAGATGCTAAAAAATAAAAATGATTTGAAAAAAATAAAGGGGCCCCCATAATCTGAGAGACTTGGGCCTCATTTTACCTTAATCTGGCACTGCGTATGAGTGATGGCTTATTTAATGAAACCAAATTTCTATCTAGAGACGAGTAAACTTGCACATTGAATAAGAATTTATTAAACCACATTAAGTACAATCTACAAATCACAGAATGCTATCTTCCCTCAGAGTGGAATGCTGCAGTATGTGCAGGATGGTCATCTGTTATTGTCCTTACTTCCTTGGTTTCTTCTTTGGCCCTTGTTGAATAATCATCTTGATCCTGCGCATGACTGTGGATGAGGATGTCTTGGCTGGACAAGCTGTACATGAGAATTCAAATAATTAACTAACCAAGTCTATTTGACTGCTTCTCATCATGATTTACATTACAATAATTGCAATCTAAATTTTAAAAAAAGATACGAGCCTTACAATAGTCGCATATGATGCGTATCATCTGACATGTTATCCTACTCGTATACTACACAGCTTGGACATTCTTAAAATGTTAATTTACACTCCATTTTCATACTGGTACTATGATGAATGTATAGATTGAATTGGAGATATGCTACTGTCACATTTGTGGTGCAGCGGTCAAGCTGTTACTCTCTCACCAAGGTAGACCGGGTTTGATTCCCGATCAATACATGTGAGATTTTCGAATTGAAATGCCATGTCCTGTGGTTCGCATTCCACGTAAAAGGGAGGTACCGTGGATCATGATCGTGAGATTAACGGACGCAAAACTACAAGCTTCCTTCCTTCTTTTCACATTAATAATTCATAATAACAAAGTGACACACAACGTCGACAGTACTCTCAAATACTGTGAGCACATTCCTCAGTAACTATAACATTCATTATTCTCAAGGCTCTCATACAGTTCGTCGTAAACAATCAAAACATGGCTTCCTACAATCATGAAATGACTTAGTCTCACATATGATGAAAATACAGCTTTTATTCCACTCATATAACAACATTCTGTTATGCATTTAGTATTTGACTACTCACCCACAGCTTGACAATAATGCCGCTTACTTAAATGTCACTAGTCGTCTTTGTCCTACCCCATGTGATATTCAACCTTGAACGTGAAGCTTCATAAACTGCTAAATGACAAATGAAAGTCGGAGAAACATTTGCCACTGTGCTCGTCAAACCAGTGCCTGCTAAATGCACTGCCTACTATATTGCCATAACATTCTCGCGCTACAGAGCACACACTGCCTTGTTTCCATTACACACTTTCCTATCCACTTCCGCCCGATTCACTTCCGTCCCATTTTTCTGGCAGTGCGTCTTCACTTCCGTCCGATCCACTTCCGTCCCCAATTTTCAAAATCACTCCCACATAACTATCCAGCAACCGAGTGGAAAGATGTTACACATCAAAAGAATGAGATCCTTCAATCATTCCACCACAATAAACCCAGTATGACAAATAAGGAACTTAAACTAGATGGTGAAACCTTACCAAGAGTAACAAAATGTAAATATCTAGGTTCTGTCATTGCTGAAGATGGCACGATAACCACCAATATAATCCATAGGGCCACGTCTGGGTGGAACAAATGGCGCGAACTAACAGGAGTTTTATGTAATCCGAAAATACCCATAACAACCAAGGGTAAAGTTTATAAAACTGGCATAAGACAAATTCTACTCTATGGTAGTGAAACATGGGCTACTACACAGACACATGGGTAAAAGCTACACACCACTGAAATGCGTATATTACGTTGGGCAGGTGGAGTTACTCTCAAAGATAAAATCCGTAATGAACATGTGCGGGGCAGTTTCAAAGTAGCGCCTATAACAGAGAAACGAATTAATAATGCAGAATATAGGTTACGACCAAATAGAGTTATATTTGAAATGTGAAAAATTAACTGATGTAATGAGAAAGAGAAGATTACATTTTTTTTTATAGAACAAGAGTTTAGTGCTTTTCAGTCGGTCAACACGAATGTACCCAAAAGAGATGGATTATGCCCTAATCCTGAAATAAATTACATGAGATTAATAAAACACTAGGTTGACCAGTTTCGATCGTCAAGCGATCATCATCAGATCCATTACACTTAGGCTACAAAATCTATGTTTGAAATACAGGTGAAAATATTTACAATATGTACAATTATTTAGTTGCAGTATTGGTACTGCAACTGTCAGTGTATGCTGAATGCAGTATATATGTTAGGTGAAATGCTAAATGGTGATAGCTATCCGGAGATTGTACTTTAGAGAGATTATATGGTTGTAAACTATGGTTAAACTATAAAATTTTTGGCTAACTACTTATCTGATTGTCTTCCGTATTACAGCTACTCGCAGTTTTTGTGCTCACTGGAACTCGCTGTGCGGTCGACTGCGGTGGTTATCTTAACGACTGGTTTTTCCCCTGCCTCCTCCCCCCTCCTGTCCCTACGTGCTGTGGGGAGTGATAGCGATGTGTTTATGTGAGGTGTTGCCAACCTAGATAAGATGTATGTTATTGAATGAGGTGGGTCCACAACTATTAAAGACCGTGGATTGGCCCTCGCCACGCGTGGAGCATAACCCATTCGAACTAAGCGTTGACGGTCTTATGAGGACGTCCCGGCACCTTTAATACTGCCGCGAATATGGGCCTTGGTTTATTGCAGAAGCAAAGTACATCGTACACCTGATCCAGATAACATTTACCTATTAAAAACCCCCTAATTTCCCCCCTTTTTTATCTAGCTTGGCTGTGTCGCTAAATTGTGTTTTGTTTCCGACAGTGTGTGTTTTTTAGTAGCGTGAAGAGGGGTGAGCTCTCCATGAACGTGTGTTCATTTAGATTGTTGGGATTGTTTCGTTTGGCTAGGTGTATCTCGATTGCTTCCTTTATGTCAAGAGCTCTGCCTTTCGATTCGTGATGGATTATTTTAAGGTCCGACTTTATGTTGGTAAAGCTGTGCCCTGCGTCACACATATGTTCGCACACGGCTGAATGTGTTCCGTATCTTATCGCATTCCTATGTTCATTATAACGTGTGTCTACTCGCCTTCCACTCTGCCCGATGTAATTAGCTTGACAATCGGTGTCTTGGCACGTTATAGAATATACCCCTGACCTTGAATACGGGTCACGTTTATTTAGATTACTATTTAGGAGGTGCCTAGCGGTTGTGTTTTTCGTCGTGAAAGCTATCTTTATGCCTTGTTTTTTGAATAGGTTAGTGATTTTATATGTATTCGCATTCACATAGTTGAAACGCGCAATGGGATCGCCACTAAGTGGGTTAATCGCTGACATCTTCATCAATGCACTAGAAAATGCGTTCTTAGAAAAGACTTCAACAAAGGGAATAGTAATATGGAAAAGATACGTAGATGATGTAATTTGCATCTACGATACTGAACTAACAAGCGAAGAAACAATTCTCCAATCCATTAATAGCCTTCACCACTCTATCAAATTCACTAAGGAATCCGAAATAGACCGGAAAATAAATTATCTCGATATAACTATTGAACGTGAAGACAACGACCTTTCATATTCCATATTCCGGAAAGCAACACAAACCTCGCATGCAATCGACAATCAGTCTAATCACCCCAGTACGCACAAACTAGCGGGTTTCAATTCAATGGTGCACAGAGCTTTAAACATACCCATGTCAAAAGACAACTATAATAAGGAAATAAGAACTATTATGCAAATAGCAAAGGAAAACAACTTCTCGCCAAGCAAAATAAATCAAATTATAGCCAAACATAAAAATAAAGATAAAACGATTCCCAAACCGGACAGTAATGAGAAAAAATTTGCGCGTTTCAACTATGTGAATGCGAATACATATAAAATCACTAACCTATTCAAAAAACAAGGCATAAAGATAGCTTTCACGACGAAAAACACAACCGCTAGGCACCTCCTAAATAGTAATCTAAATAAACGTGACCCGTATTCAAGGTCAGGGGTATATTCTATAACGTGCCAAGACACCGATTGTCAAGCTAATTACATCGGGCAGAGTGGAAGGCGAGTAGACACACGTTATAATGAACATAGGAATGCGATAAGATACGGAACACATTCAGCCGTATGCGAACATATGTGTGACGCAGGGCACAGCTTTACCAACATAAAGTCGGACCTTAAAATAATCCATCACGAATCGAAAGGCAGAGCTCTTGACATAAAGGAAGCAATCGAGATACACCTAGCCAAACGAAACAATCCCAACAATCTAAATGAACACACGTTCATGGAGAGCTCACCCCTCTTCACGCTACTAAAAAACACACCCTGTCGGAAACAAAACACAATTTAGCGACACAGCCAAGCTAGATAAAAAAGGGGGGAAATTAGGGGGTTTTTAATAGGTAAATGTTATCTGGATCAGGTGTACGATGTACTTTGCTTCTGCAATAAACCAAGGCCCATATTCGTGGCAGTATTAAAGGTGCCGGGACGTCCTCATAAGACCGTCAACGCTTAGTTCGAATGGGTTATGCTCCACGCGTGGCGAGGGCCAATCCACGGTCTTTAATAGTTGTGGACCCACCTCATTCAATAACATACATCTTATCTAGGTTGGCAACACCTCACATAAACACATCGCTATCACTCCCCACAGCACGTAGGGACAGGAGGGGGGAGGAGGCAGGGGAAAAACCAGTCGTTAAGATAACCACCGCAGTCGACCGCACAGCGAGTTCCAGTGAGCACAAAAACTGCGAGTAGCTGTAATACGGAAGACAATCAGATAAGTAGTTAGCCAAAAATTTTATAGTTTAACCATAGTTTACAACCATATAATCTCTCTAAAGTACAATCTCCGGATAGCTATCACCATTTAGCATTTCACCTAACATATATACTGCATTCAGCATACACTGACAGTTGCAGTACCAATACTGCAACTAAATAATTGTACATATTGTAAATATTTTCACCTGTATTTCAAACATAGATTTTGTAGCCTAAGTGTAATGGATCTGATGATGATCGCTTGACGATCGAAACTGGTCATCCTAGTGTTTTATTAATCTCATGTAATTTATTTCAGGATTAGGGCATAACCCATCTCTTTTGGGTACATTCGTGTTGACCGACTGAAAAGCACTAAACTCTTGTTTACTAAGGCAACACTGAAAATATGGCTTCAAACACCACAATGTTTTTTATAGAATGGAGAATAGTAGACTAACTAAACAGATCTTCAACTTACTGACTAGTTACAAATCCAAACCCACATGGTTCATTGAAATTGACAAAGATTTGACAAACGCCAAAATTCAGACAGACACAATAGCAAACGGATCACTATTCAGAGAAGCTATTCAAAAGGCAAAATTTCAAGAAAGGAAGAAACAAACAACTGGCAGAAAGTGGACTCAAGAGGAGAATGATCGTCACTCTAGAAGGATAAAAGAAATTTGGAAACAACGGAAATTGAATACAATGGACAATAGCCAACGTTGATTCATCGTACCCTCCAAATGGGTTATTCGAAAGAAGAAGAAGAAGAGAAACTTTTAGAAACCAGGCTAAGGTGGTATGGACATATTATGCGAAGACCGGAGAATCATGTAGTGAAGAAGTGCCTTTCCATGGCTACACAAAAGAGAGGGATTGGTAGACCTCAAACAACATGGATGACGAATGTCCAAAGGGACATGAGAGTATTGGGTCAATCTGCTGATGATGCTTTACAACGAAATGACTGCGCCCTCGGGATTAAGAAAACTGGCCCCGCGTAACGGGAAAAGGCATGGAAGAAGAAGAAGAGATCCTTCAATCATAATATAATACTTTGAAATTTAGATTCCTGGCCACGATCAGCAGCCACCGCAATATTGGCAATTATAAGATTGAGTGTGTAGTGCAGACTAGGATCAGCAAGATTCACACACTCTGTTAAAATATAGGCCGCGGTCATCGGGAGTCTTCCCTTCTCATCACGTACGATTGGGTAGACCTTTCATGAACTATCCTTAAGGGGACCGATGACTGAAATCTCATTATCTTCTTTCAAATAATCAAATTTCTGAATTCATCATCATCTTGCACAGTTCCCAGCCACGGGCCGGGTCTGTTTGGAACACAAGCCTCTCCAACGTCTTCTGTCTTCCCACCATCTCTCAGCCTCCACCCTTGTCCAGTCTTCTCCTCTCTTCTTCACACTTTCTTCCACCCCCTTCAGCCACCTGTCTCTCGGTCTTCCTCTCTGTCTCTTTCCTTCCCACTTCGTCTCGTATATCCTCCTGGGTATCCTCTTCTCCTCCATTCGTTTTACATGTCCTTACCATCTAAGTTCTAGATTTCTCTATACCATCCTGTAATGGTTCCTCCTTCATTAATTCTCTGGTCCTCTCATTTCTTATTCTGTCCATCTTTGTAGCTCCAATACTGCTTCTCAAGAACTTCATCTCACTGTCCTGTATTTTGCTCTTCTCCCTTCCTTTCATAACCCAGGTCTCTGAGGCATACGTCAGGATAGGGACATAGTACGTCCGATATATGATCTTTTTGCTGTTCTGAGGGACATCCTTGCTCCATATCATGCTTCTCACACTCCTCCGGAATGCTTCTGCCTGTCTCCCCCGCTCATTTATTTCTCTATTGTTTCTTCCATTATCTTGTATCAGGCTTCCCAGATACTTGAAACTCTTCACTTTCTTCAGCTGTTCCCCACCAATTGTTATTCCCGTGGTGGTTCTTTCCTTCTTCCTTACTGTTCAAAAATCACTTCAAACTTTCTATTGTCTGAAAATAGCAGAATATTTCAGGTTCCCCCATTTTTGAAGGCTGTACGGACATTTTAATGACCTGTTGTATGGGCATTTACCTCTTATATGGATCGTAAGCAGCAGGATGACCAACGTTGCAACCAGAGCAAAAAAGAAGGGATGAAGAAAGAAAGAAAGAAAGAAGACAAGTCCATAAATGGCAGAAGTCCCGTTTTTCATATTTATAGTACCCTGCTCCATGCAGTGCAGTTCATGATATGAAACTTTCTGGTGTTATAGTAATATGTTACTTACATATAACCCATAAAGATTGACAATCTAAATTGCTTTTTATTAGGTCTTTCAATGTAGATTCAGGGCATTTTAGTGAGTATTTTGAATTTCAATTGCATTTTGTAAGTATTTTCAACCAAAACCGCATTTTGCAAGAATTTTAAATCTAAATTGCATTTTGTTTGGTGGGCATTTTGCAAATATTTTGATTCTCAATTGCATTTTGTGGGTATTTTGAATCTAAATTACATTTTGTCAAGTATTTTCAACCTAAATTGCATTTTGTAAGTATTGTCAATCCACATGAGTCGTTTGAATCTACCGTGCATTTTGTAAGCATTTTGAATTTCAATTGCACTTTGTGAATAATTTGGATTGGAACTGGGATATTTCAATCTGAATTGCATTGTGTATTTTCAATTTCAATTACATTTTGTAAGTATTTTGAACCTCAATAGCATTTTGTACATATTTTCGATCTCATTTGCATTTTGTAAGTATTTTGAATTTCAATTGCATTTTGTAAGTATTTCGACTCTACATTGGATTTTGTACGTATTTTGAACCTAGCCTACATTTTGTGGGTATTTTTCAATCTATTCTTTTTGTGAATCTTTTCGTTCTAACTTCCCTTTTGTAAGAACATTTTGTGAGTTACTTTTTGTAAGTATTTTCCGTCCCACTTTTCGTTCTGGTTTCATTTTTGCCATCACACAGATCATTAGGGGACGGTAACCTAGATGATAGGCCCCTTAAAACAATTATCATCATCATCATCATTATTTATAACTTAACAAATTTTATTTGTTGGTTGAAAAAAAAAAGGACCGTATGCTTTTGATTGCAACTTCTTTTTTTTTTTCTTTCTTCAGAAATTAGCCAACCAGAAATTCAACTATTCTTACCGTCGTACATACTAAAAAAGAAATAACATTATTAAGTAAGGTGTGTAAAAGTTGTCAAATTTTGAAGTAAAAAGATTATTTAATTATTATTATTTATTTAACTTATCGTATGGCTTTTAGTGCAGGGAGTGTCTGAGGACATGTTTGGATCGCCAGAGGCTGTAGCTGCTTCAAGCGGCCACCCATAGGGTGAGCTACAAGTTCAGTTCAATTTCAAGTCGTTCCAACTTTCGCTACCATTTGTCACTTATACCTAGTGGTGAACGTTGGAACTTTGATAGAGCGTTCCAACGAAATCTAACCTAGAAATTTAGCTTCACACAAGTTTATTCTGTGGAAGGATTATTTATTTATTTATCGTATGGCTTTTAGTGCCGGGAGTATCCGAGGACATGTTCGGCTCACCTGAGTCTGTAGCTGCTTCCAGCGGACACCCTAAAGGGCGAGCTACAAGTTCCGTTCAATTTCAAGTAGTTCCAACTTTCGCCACCAGATATCAATGATACCTAGTGGTGAACGTTGGAACTTTGATAGAGCGTTCTGTCGAAATCTAACCTAACAAATTTTGCTTTACACAAGTTTAGTCTGTGAAAGGTTCTTTTACATGCCATAAATCTATGACATGGGACCACCGGCTTTACTTCCCCTCCGAAGGAAGGCATACTGAAGGATTTTTAACGCTCTTAAAAAATCCGACGACTTCGGCCGGGTTTGAACCCGCTATCTTGGGCATAGCAGTTCAGCATGCTACCGACTACGCCACCGAAGCCATAAATCTATGACATGGGACCGCCAGCTTTACTTCCCCTCCGAAGGAAGGCAAACTGAAGGATTTTAACCCGACGACTTCGGCCGGGTTTGAACCCGCTATCTTGGGCATGGCAATCCTACGCCACCTACACAGTACGGAAATATCTCACAGGTCACTGACTTCACGTACTTAGGAGAAACCATCCAATCCACAGAGCTGAACACAATCTCCAACACAGAAAGAATATTCAAACTACAAAAGACACACACACTGACATGGAAGTTAGTTAGTTATTGTTGTTTTAAGGGGCGGAACTACGAGGTCATCTGCCCCTCTTAACACAGATTAAAGAATACAAATTTGGAATTGAATTTAAAATTTAGAGGTGGACACCTAAATTTGAAAAGACCTAAAATTATTAAAACAAAAAATTAAATAAAAATAATAATTATAAAAATTAACAAAAATTACGGAAAAACAAAACATTATCATTAAAAAACGAACAAGTTGTTGAGTCAATGTTCACTGGAGAATTTAGATTGCTGGCCCTAACCCACTCTCACTTATAAAGCGGATAACGCGATCAGCAGCCACCGCGTCATCGGCTAATATAAGTTTGAGTGTCGTCTGCAAACCAAGGTTTCTTCGTAAGTCAGCAAGATCCACACACTTGGTTAAAATGTGGGCCACGGTGAAAACGGCTGCACAGGTACAAAGTGGGGGGTCATCTCTTCTCATTAGGTACGAGTGGGTGGATCTTGTATGACCTATCCTTAGCCTACACAAAATGATGGACTCTCTCCGTGACCGGAAAGAGCTCCGCCGCACGCGAGTAGTTCCCTTGATCGCTCTCAGTTTACTGGGCAGAGGGTCAGCTAGCCACTGATTCTCCCAGAATCTCTAGCGTACCTCCATTGGTCGAGGTGGTAGTGATACCGCCTCTTTTGCAGTTTGATCCACTAACTCATTTCCCAACATGGAATCATTACAACAAAATAGTAGTGTCTCGTAATGCAAAACTACGACACTACATTACGGTTGTTTTACCAGAAACCCTGTATGCGGCAGAAACAACATTAAATGGAGGCAGTGGCATCACTAGGGGGGTGCAGGGGGTGTGGACCCCACCGGGTGACACCATCACAAGGGGTGGTTCGTAAAAATTTAATTTTTAAACAAATTTAGCACAGCAAACATCGATTTTTTTTTACCAGGACTAAGTGTCTGTCTTGTCTGCCTTCACTTCATAGTTATAAAAAATTGTGAGATATCATTTAGCTCCTAGAATCTCTCAGTGTGCCTACAATTATTTCTTACGACCTGTGTGTCTTTGGCTTCATGTGAGAGGAGTTATTCAAAGCAAAAGTTTATAAAGAACTATTTGTGATCTACCATAGGACAGTCAAGACATTCTGATCTTGCAATACTTATTTATTTATTTATTTATTTACATAGGTCCCAATGAGCCTGAGCTCGTGTTAGGGACAATCAAGTAACATAGTTACAGCATGGCATATATATAATTTTTGTAACATTATTGTTTAGTTTAATAGTAAGCTAACTTATATTAGATTGCTAGTGACTAACTTTACAGAGATAATACGGTATGATACATTGCATTGCTTAAGGCTATTGTATATGGGCTATTCATTCCTTAATAGGAAGTCTTTTGTTTTCCTCTTAAATGTTTTTATAGAGAAACTTTCCCTTATGCCTAATGGTAGCGAGTTGTATTCCTTTATTATAGAGGACATAATTCCTTTAGTTCCAAATTTAATGGATGTGGAATGGCTGGTGAATATTCGATTTACTCCTCTTGTTGCATAATGATGAATGTCATTTGCATGGGTAAAATGGATATGTGTGTGTGTATCAATTTGTTTTCTAATTTGTATACAAATACTGTTGCTGACATAGCTATTTGTTTTTGCAGTGGCATAATTTTAGTTCTTGAGTATAATTCATTGACGGTGTGAGCCAAGGAAATTCAAACATCGATTTTATAGCACGTTTCTGGAGAATCTCAAGTTCTTTTATCAGCTCCTTCTTACAACACCCCCATATGAAATTCATGTACATTAGATGTGAATGTATCAGAGCAAAGTATATATTTTTCAATTGTTGGCTAGTAAGACAGCTATATCTTAATCTAAAAATAATACCAATTATAGGGCTGATTTTATGTTTTACATTTTCTACATGATTTTCCTAAGTTAGTGTACTATCTAGTGTGATACCTAAGTATGTTGCCGATTTAACCCTTTCTATTTCTTTGTTGGCTATGTTGACTATGTTTGTGGTCTCAATCTTGTATGATGGTTTATGGAAGAATAAATATTTTGTTTTAGTGATATTGATAACCATTTTGTGTGCTCTCAACCAATCCACCAGCTTATTGAGATCATCATTACTATTTAGCATAATTTCCTGTTCAGATGTTCCCAGATAGAGTATAAAAATATCATCTGCAAATAATTTCAGCTTGCCTTTCAATTCTAATAATACTATATCATTAATATAGGCCAAGAAAAGAATTGGTCCTAAGACAGAACCTTGAGGTACTCCTGTGTCAATTCTTATTTGAGATCCTTTTACATTATCGATTGCAACATATTGTTTTCTGTTTGTGAAGTAGTTCTTGAACCAATCATGTGCCACTCCTCTGATGCCTGCAAATTCTAGTTTATTAAGGAGAAGCTTATGGTTAACCAGATCGAAGGCTTTTTGAAGGTCAATTAGTACACCAGCAGCTAGTTTGTTTTCATCTAATGCCTTTTCTACATCAGTTACTACTTCAAATATAGCACTATCAGCTCCTCTATTTGGAATAAACCCATATTGGCAGTTTGCAAAGTAATCATTTCTCATAAAGAAATTCATAAGTCTTCGTTTAACAACGCTTTCTAGAACCTTGCTGATGGCAGATATAATATTAATGGGTCTGTAATTTGATGGGTGGGTTTTGTCTCCTTTTTTGTAGATCGGGACCACCCTAGAGACTTTACAGGCATCGGGGAATATACCAGTCATCAGTGAAAGATTTATTATTTTGACAAGATATGGTGTAAGGCCCTCAAGACACAATTGTAGCATGACATTAGTAGTGTTGTCCTCACTTATATTGTTTTTGTGTTTTAGGGAGTTTATAATTGATTGTATTTCATTAGCATCAGTAGGTAACATAAAGATTGTCTTAGTGCTAGTAGTATTTTTATAGCTTGTAATGTCCGAGGTAGAACCATTTCCTTGATTTTCCCACATACTGTTAGCAATATTGACATAATATTTATTAATTTCATCACATATATTTTCCTTTTTTTCTATATTTGTGCCGTCGACTATAAGTTTGACAATTTCATTTTTCCCCTTCTTATCAATTGGAAGTGATTTGGCGAAAGGAGTTGATTTCGATGAAGTAATTAACAAGTTTGCAAGTTTAGTCGAGATTTAATATGACAAAATTTAATGTTAAAATAATAATTAAAAAAGTAACATATTTCCTATGTAGTTCTTAGTTAACTTCTTACAATCTTTTACCAACCAACCTTGAATTAATTTTTTCTTCTATTGCCTTTGTAAATATAGGACCTATGTTTATAAACGTTTCCGTTATTTGGCACCGGCGGACTCGGAGGAAATCTATGGGGTGTCGTGAGGGGGGTGACACCAACCCTAGTGACGCCACTGATTGGACGGATGACAAGAATTCACGACATTGAGAAACAACAACGGAAAATTCTTAGCAAGATACACGGCACTGTTCTCCGAGACGGAACTTGGACCAGACGACCTACAAAGGAACTCTACAGAAACACACACACCATCACAGAGAAATTTAGGAAAAGACACTTATGGAGGATAGATGAAAAAGCCTCACTAAGGAAATTTTTAACATCATTAATACATGTCAATACATTAACAATGATGTTGCAATGTTTAAATGATACAGCCACAGAATACGGAATGAAAATCAATTTTAAGAAGACCAAGATTCTGGTTATAAGTAAGCATCAACACCAACTAAATATAATCATAAATAAAGAACCAGTACAACAGGTCAGTCGATTTAAATACCTTGGTCAGATCTTCACAGAAGACCTACGATGTGAAGTTGAAATCAGGAGCCGTATAGCCATGGCCAAGCAGGCATTCCGTGAAAAGCATCCTCTAATTTGTCAACGCTCGATGTCCCTCAGCCTTAGAAAACAACTGGTTAAGACCTACATATGGCCTGTTGCAATGTACTGCAGTGAGACCTGGACAATGAATAGAGGTGACATTAAACGACTAGAAGCGTTTGAGATGTGGTGTTGGCGCCGAATGGAAAAGATCAGCTGGGTAGAGAAATTGACCAACAACTTAAAATAAAGGAAAAACGGCAAATGATCCACCAGATCAATAGAAGGAGATCCACCTGGCTTGGCCACAGGTTACGACATGGTGGCCTGATGATCGACATACTAGAAGGCAAATTACCTGGAAAACGCCCTCGCGGGAGGCCACGGAACAATTCCATGAGATCTTTCCTAGATAGCTCTGGCCTATGGAGTTATGAAGTGGTCAAAAGGACAGCACAAGACCGAACTATGTGGAAAAGACTCATTGTAGGGGCAGACCAGTCGCTTGACTGAAAAACATGATGATGATGATGATGATGATGAATACTAGTCAATAAGACCAGTTCCTGGAAAGATTCAAAATCTCTGAAGACGATATTAAGGACATAAATCAATTCAGAAATAAAATCAAAAACAAGAAATCTGAACAAGTCTCAAGAAAAGAAACAATGGGGAGAAATGGACAGAGGAAAGGAAGAAAAAACCCAGTGAATTAATGAAGTGGTTTTGGTAAGAAAAGAGAAGAGGATTGGCTCAAGTCTGCACGCTCTCACAAAGGGGAAAAGTCGATAATAATAATACAACCCAAGTACACGGGACTATAGAAATGGTCACGATGTTAGTTATTGTTGTTTTAAGGGGCGGAACTACGAGGTCATCTGCCCCCTCTTAACCCAGTTTAAAATATACAAATTTGGAATGGAATTTAAAAATTAGAGGTGGACACCTAAATTTAAAAAGACCAAAAATTAATAAAACCAATAATTATAATAATAAACAAAAATAGAGAGTTATATTTGAAATGTGAAAAATTAACTGATGTAATGAGAAAGAGAAGAAGCCTCCGTGGCTTAGGCGGCAGCACGCCGGCCTCTCACCGCTGGGTCCGTGGTTCAAATCCCGGTCACTCCATGTGAGATCAGTGCTGGACAAAACGGAGGCAGACAGGTTTTTCTCCGGGTACTCCGGTTTTCCCTGTCAAAATTTCATTCCAGCAACACTCTCCACTATCATTTCATTTCATCTGTCATTCATTTAATCATTGCCCCAGAGGAGTGCGTCAGGCCTCGGCAGCCGGCACAGTTCATATCCTCGCCGCTAGATGGGGGCTTCATTCATTCCATTCCTGACCCGGTCGGAGACTGGAAGCAGGCTGTGGATTTTCATTTCAATGAGAAAGAGAAGATTGCAGTTTTTCGGGCTCATTTATAGAATGGAAAATAGTAGACTAACTAAACAGATCTTCAACTTACTGACTAGTTACAAAGCCAAACCCACATGGTTCATTGAAATTGACTAAGATTTGACAAATGCCAAAATTCAGACAGACACAATAGCAAACAGATCACTCTTCAGAGAAGCTATTCAAATCCAGAATTTCAAGAAAGGAAGAAACAAACAACTGGCAGAAAGTGGACTCAAGAGGAGAATGATCGTCACTCTAGAAGGATAAAAGAAATTTGGAAACAACGGAAATTGAATACAATGGACAATAACCAACGTTGATTCATCGTACCCTCCAAATGGGTTATTCGAAAAAAGAAGAAGAAGAATAAACAAAAATTATGGAAAAACAAAAAAATCATCATTCAAAAACATTCAAGTTGTTGGGTCAATGTACACTGGAAGATCTAGATTGCTGTCCCTAACCGACTCTCACTTATAAAGCGGATCCAAGCCCGTCAAATGAAAGAACAGCAACTTATTTTTCAATTCAAAGTTTTATACAGCAGTTACACTGCTCTTATGGGAGATAATTGGCACATTTTGTACAGCCCTTGTGTGAGCATTTCCGGGAATTTTCGAACAATACTAGTTAACAGGTTCAGACAACTTCTTATGTTTGGGAATTTCATACTAGGCAGCTTGAGACTACTGCTTGTGTACAGGTTTCCAAGATTACTCAAGCTAATAACAGAACATCCGGGAGACATTCCTCCGGAGATTTTGTTCTAAATGCATCCTAAATAAATAGTATTGCACATGGTCTTGTATTGCTGGCACAGTTGGCAAGTTCTGAAAAGGGAAGATAATGGACGATACAACTGAAAATTGCCTAATGCAGTGATAGTATTTTGATTGTATTTTACGTATTTTGAAAATACAAAATACTCATGAAAAGTATTTTCAATACAGATACAAAATACATATTCCAAAATGTATGTTAGATACAAGATACAAAAGTATTGAAAATACATATTTTAAATTCATGTATTTCCGATACTGCCCAACTCTGATTGTAGACAATACTATGAAGAAAGGGGGAACATTTTGATATTTTCCTGAATGTCCTGCTTTTTAGCCTACTTTTCACATTTTGTTAAAATGAGTAAAAAGTAGATTTGTGAAATCGATCCGGGCAAATGTGGGTGCCCCCCCCCCCCCCCCCATCAACTCCTAAAGGGCTGCAGCTATCAAAACCAAATTTGGTATGAGTAAAGATCTATATCGGAATATCTCACGGCCATATTTGAAAATGACATCAGTGCTACCAACTGCTGGAAAATCACAATTGAAATTTGAGCTCTATTAATTTTCAGGAGCCCATATATGACAGTTGCCAACATGATTCTAAGCCTGCCGATAGGTCCAATATTTGAATACATGTAACTTCTATACTATCAATTGGATTTCAACCAAATTTCGTATGTGTTTTGTGTACCATAACATATACGACTACTCATATTCTTGAGAGCCAAAAGGGTTGTCAACTATTAATACATGCTCTCTCTATTTCTTTTTTATCCTAATACCAATATATCAGAAAGTATGCAAGTCAACAGCTCTAAGCTTTGCACATGTGTAGTACCTGCCATTTTAGATTAATTTGGAATAACTGATACATGTCAGTGCTGCCAACATGATTCTAAGCCTGCTGATAGGTTCAATTTTTAAATACTTGTAACTTCTATATTAACAAATGGATTTTATCCAAAATTGGGACAATAATAGATCATAGTATTTCCGATTAATTCTGAGCAACACATACATGACATGGTTGCCAACATGACTTTACGCACGCTGATAGTTCCAATGTAAAATTTCATTTCTGATATATTGATTAATCATTGGCATGAATCTTAATTTTTAAGAAAAGTAGGCTCTTTAGTTCGTCACAGAACTACTTGTCAATTTCAAAATCAGGTTGTCCTCTAGTGCAGTCTATACAGGGTGATTCTCTTCGTAGTTTACAACTTCAATAATGTGTAATTATTTATTGGAACCACTTACAGACTTGGTTTATATGTTATTATATTGCAAAACACTTCTAGTTTTGACTCACGTAGTTTGTAATTGCACAGTTGTCCGCCATGCGCACCACCTGTCACTTGTTGGAAATGGCATCTTTCACTGGAGCGGAAAGAGCGAAGTGCGTGTTCTGGTTTGCAGAAACCAAGTCAGCAACGAGTGTACAGCGTGTAGCAGTTTTGCTAGCCCACACTGTTGGGTGATAAATGTAACTGTTTACCTTTGCCTAAGCTATGTTGTTTTAATGGGCGCCAAGACCTCAATGCAATGTTGAAATCTAAATTTGTATTTAACAACGTCTAGCTCTGGCAGAACACCTTCAAGACTCTATTCACTCAGATCGTGGTATGATTTGATCATTAACCCAACAAACAATTGTATCAGGAGAAGGAATTGGTCTATATCTAATGCTACCTACTGAAAGCAAAGATTGCATTGTAAAAGAAATGAATTTATTATATAAAACAAGTATAGCAAAATTAATAATAATAATAACTATAAAATTTAAATTGGAGCGTTGTGATTTGAATATTACCGATAGAAAATTACGTGAAAACGGAGTCTGATAAATTGATTTTACTCTTATTTCCAAGCTATGAAGTTACTGAAATATGAAATGTAAAACAAAGAAAAATGAGAGATTGCGTATTTCTGCGTCATTTGCGCTTACCACTGGAAATTGCCAAAGCATTTCCCTCGTACTTGATGATGCCGTGAGCTTCCCACAGTCTCCTGGACGTCGTCATCTCCGTCGGAATCTGATGATATTCTGGTAGATTAGAGAATTCTATGGTCCGTACCTCGGACCCAAACACTCGTACAACCGCACTGGTTAAGTTTTGCAAAAGTTAGTCTTCAACTCCACTGAACATCGGAGCGACACGCACTTCCAACCGTACTCCGCAAGTTCTACACAGATAGTCCGTTCCACGGAGCATCGGAGCGTCCCCCGCGTATAACCATACTCCGCAAGTATTTCACAGATAGTCCTCGTTTCACGGCGCGTCGAACGATATATGCACCTGTTGGCTCCCCCACCACGGTACCGTCTTCCAGTTTACGTTGTCTCCCCTGATTGGCTGAGCACGCCGCCAGTTCCCCTCCTCTGCCTCATTACACTCGGCGCGCGAGAGGGAGAAGTCGTTTTCCGTTCCAACAATTCGCCTTTTCTAGACCTTGCGACCCAGCCTTGCGTAATACTTCTCGACAGGAATCAGCTTGTATTCGAATTCCCAGTGAGTCATGTCTCTCAAATACCCTAACTGACAAAACTCCGTAAAATTCCGTAATCACATAATTTTCTATAATATTGTCGTTCGTAATAATTTGCTTGATAGCGTTTTCTAAGACATAGAAAACCTATCTGAATGCTAATAATTTTTATAAAATGCTCCGAAAATACCTTAATAATAATTATAATAAATTAATAATAATAATAAATTACCATGAAAAATTCTCTTGGCTGAACAATTTGCCGCGTAAATAAATATAGAATGGCTTCCTACTGACTTATGCCAGTTGCATAAAACCCCTCGAAAAACACGTTACATATTCGCCTCGGATCATCGGATGATTTACCGTGACGACGGTCCATTATCCGATTATCCCAGACACGTTAATAAACCCCATCCAAAATACATATTACATAAACGAAATCACCCTAAATTACAGATATATACACTCATATTTTTTCTTCACGCACTTTGCGTCAAAGTTTGTTGTCACTATGGATTGCACTTTGCAACCATCCAATGTTTTACATATGGAATAGTGTTCCACGGATATTTCCGCCTCTCAAATTTCTCTATGTTGGAGAAATAGACATAATTAATGTGTGAGCACTATGTATTTATGATGTCATATCACACGCATTGAAGGTGTTCTGATATATTTATATCACCATAGAACTCCCTAATTTCACTGGAGGTCCGCTCCTTATGGTGAAATTTAATCTCACTTATCACTGAGCACACGATCACACTACTGTGGCAGCGCCTCGTGACCATAATACTTAATCTCTCTTTAAAGTAGATTAAATTAATATTGACTTCTGAAAAAAAAACAGTAAATGCGCATTACATATAACACCAAATATTTCTGTGCCGTAATCGCCCTGTCTTGTTAAGTTCCCGTAGACCATATTCTACTTAATACTAGTTCTCAACACAGATCAGTTCTCCTGACACAAATAATACCTTTGTACAAATTATCTTAAATTACACACTTACAAATCTTACATGGCGTGGCCGTAAACAGAAATCACGTGTGCTGATATGTATGAGTTTCATGAAGGACTGTCTCGCATTCTGATGGCCCATCTTTTATCTCGTGGACGCCTTAAGCTAACAAGCCCTATTCAAGCGCTCCCCCATCTCTTGGAGATAAATGGGAACCCATCAGCGCTGCCAAAAATGGCCTTGGTGCATCGAGACAATTTAGTGCTCAACAGCATCCGACAATCCCGTCATATTTCCCTGTACCTTAAAAACTCTCATTTACTTACATACTACCCCCCTGTGTGACTTCTGATACGCCTGCCTTGAAGACCAGATCTTCCCACGCACCAAATACCACACTTACTCATTTGATAGGCTGGCTCGCCAGCTAAACACACTCACTTTATGACACATATTTTCGTAGACTATGTATATTATACGTCCCGTATAATCTGTTTCCCTCACTTTTCTCCAGCACATATGCTGTTTTCCCAATACGTTTGGAAACTATAAATGTTTCTGCGTCACCTGCTTCCAACCTTGCAAGTGGCTCCCTTAAATGAACGTCATCACGTTGCTGTACCTAGCACATTTCTCAGTGTCTGTAACGATGCCCTGTTGCTACTGTCCACACATGCACATATTAAAATACCGTCCTCTGCTTTAACCACAGGATAATCCCTACATAAATTAGTGTCCCTCGATAGCCTGTCTGCAAGAATGTTATCTTTTCCTTTAATATATTTCACTGTGAATTCGTATTCCTGCAGAGCAAGAATCCACCTACTAACTCTGTTAGAACTGAGTTTACAAGTCCTCATATACAGTAATGCATGGTGATCTGTGTGGATCTCAAATTTCCCCCCTACTAAATACATTCTAAATTTCCCTAAACTGAAAACAATACCTAAAAGCTCTAACTCAGTAATCGTGTATCTTTTCTCTGCTGCAGTCAGTCCTCGCGAGGCTAAAGATACAATGCACAGATTACCCTCATCATCTTTCTGACATAATACTCCAGCAATGCCTATATGTGAAGCATCTGTCATAACCACATATTCCTTATCTTTTAACGGATATTTCAGCACTACAGCTTTCTCAAAACCTTCCTTCAGCGCTCTAAAAGCCTGTTCATGCTTGGACTCCCATCTCCACCGAGTCCCACTTTTAAGCAATTCCCTGAATGGTTCTACCAACCCTGAGTATTTAAGAACGAACCTCCTGAAAAAGTTGCAAATTCCCAGGTAAGTTTTTAACTGTTTAACATTCTGTGGCACCTCTGCGTTAAGTATCTTATTAACCCTACTTTCTTCTGGTGTTACACCTCGACTCGACACTCTATGACCTAAAAATGTCATTTCTGACTGACAGAATGACGACTTAGACAGCTTCAAAGTGAACCCTGCCTGATCTAACTTCTGAAAAACTATATTTAAATGACGTAGATGCTCCTCAAAACTGCGTGAACTAATTACCATATCATCTATGTAAATGGTTACAAACTCTCCTGTGTCATCCCCTAATGCGATGTTTAAAGCCCTAATTAAAGCTGCTGAACTACTCTTTAACCCATAAGGTGTTCTACAAAATTGATAAAGGTTATATTTATGACTAAAAGCTGTAAATGGTCTATCTTCGTACATAAGTGGCACTTGCCAAAAACTGGAACTCAAATCTACACAAGTGAAATACTTCTTCCCCTCAAATGTTTGCATTAATTCTTCTATTGACATAGATTTCAGCTGATCTGAACTAATTCTATTGTTAACCAAACGAGCTTCTAAACAAATACGAACAGTGCCGTCGGTCTTGGGTACCGTTATCAAAGAATTAACATACGGACTGTTAGAGTGCTCAATAATCCCATCTTCAAGCATCTGATTAATTTGTGCCTCAACTGCACTCTGATAAGCGAAAGGTACAGGATATCTATGTCCTGTGAATACTGATCTATCAATAACGTTCAATGAATGTGTATAGCAATTGGCCATACCAATGCGATCCTCAAACACTCTCCTATTACACCATAACACATCATAGAGCCGAACACACTGTTCATCCTCTATATTTCCCTGAAATGCAGCCTCACGTAACGAGTCCTCTAGACTTCCGTTCGTAATCACACTGCCCACAAAACATGGAGAACCCCGCTCTACGGCTGGCGATATCTCATTTAAAGTACAAATCACACCTACAATACTACTTCTCTGAATATGGTCATTGAACGCTACTTCTACTTCAGAATCTCCCCATTTAAATTTCAAACTCCCTACATCATAACATAAGTTACCAGACACTCTACTTAGCCACTCTGAACCCAAGATAACACTGAATACTAAATTTGGAATTACAAGACAAATCTGCTTCTCTACATGATTATTAATTATAATGTCTACTAAAACTTGCTTAGAAATTACTTTAGACCTCTTCCCAACAGCTGTGATAACAAAAGTGCTTTTAATTGGCATCTCCTCAAAATTTACTCCAGTTCCTTTCATTTTATCATAAAATGCACTACTTATGCAACTCTTCATACAACCACTATCAATTAAAACATCTGTGTACGCCTCGGACACGTTAAATTTAACTATGGGGCTCTTACTAATCACTTCCTGAATAATACCTTCATCATTTAGTTCATGTAATAATTCATTTCTCACATTTAGGTCATAGGGTTCCTGTATAATTGTATGGACAGGGCATGCTACAGACTGAGATTCTGACCTTACTTCGCAGCCTGGTTCACGTTTAAAGAACCGCTACAGCTGGCCGTAGTACTACTAACTACTAAACTGGTCTGGTTGTTCTGGGCTGAGTTGTCATTGTTTGGCTGTATATTACTACCACTAGGCTGTCCTCTTCCTTGACCCCTATTCTGGTTGTAATTATTGTCATTATAATTTCTCCCTTGATTTCCCCTGAAATCATTGTTTCTCCCTTGATTTCCCCTGTAATCATTGTTCCTCCCTTGATTTCCCCTGAAATCATTGTTCCTCCCTTGATACTGATTACCATAGCCATTTCCTCTGTTCTGATATAGCTGATTATTATTATTTCTATTTTGAGCGTTGGCCCCTTCGCCACCGTTCCCTTGAACTTCTTGATGCCTGGCTTCATTAGGTCTATTATTATTATTACCCTGGTTCCGATTGAAATTGTCCTCATAACCCCCTCTCCCTAGTGCATCAAATGTGCTTAACAAATTTTCTACTTGTGATATAGTCTTTACATTCTGGATACAAGCAGCCTCCTTGATCCTATAGGGAAAGTGCCTAAGTAGCAACCTTACCACATCACTTTCCTCCTTCACGCCATCCAGATATTTACACACTAATACCTGCCCTAAAAAGTATTCGGTCATGGTGGAGCTTCCTTTAGGGTTATATTTACCACACACTACTCCCTCACGATGCTGCGACTGAATAACCTCATTCCAGAACTTTTCACAGAATTTCATTTTAAAATCATTAATATCAGTAAACTTGTCTCTGTAGACAGCAAACCAATTCCTCGTTTCCCCCACAAACACTTGTTCTAAAATTTCAACTACCTGGCACCACTCAATACTACCATTTTCCAACCTCTCCCCGAATTTATTTTCTATAGTGTTCATGAACTCCATTGGGCACCCCTGTCGATTGCTGAACTTACCCAGTTCTACCTCCCTGTGTGTGCTATTCACAAAAACTGGCCTATTCTGACTATTTTCTTGCCTGATCCTAGCTTTTAATTTTAATTCTAATTCTGCAATTTTCTCCTCAGCCTTCCTCTCAATACTGTTTACTGTTAATTTAATGTTTCCTTCTGATTCTTCTACTTTATCATATAGCTTTGCTTGTTTCTCCTCAATCTTGCTAATGCTCTCTCTATTACTCTCTCTTAAATCATTTACTTCTGCAAATATTTGCGAGTGGACTTTCTCAATTCTACCCCCCAGCTGTTCCTTAACCTCTTTAGTTGCTACCTGAATTTTGTCAATTTCTCCCCCCAATTGCTTTTTGACCTGCTGTGTTTCCAGTTGCACTAGTTCTTTTAAATTTTCAGCCTGTGTACTGATTCTAATTTCTAACTCCTCCTGTACTTTTCCTAATTTCTTGTCTACATCTGCAATGATCTCTTTAACCTTCTCTTCCATTACTCCTCTGATTTCTCCTCTAATCTGCTCCATTTTCACACTAATTTCCTTGTTGTTCTTATCTAATTTTGCATTATTCTGTTCTAATTTTGCATTTAAAGCTTCTGTACTTTCTTTATTTTCCCTACTGTTTTGTTCTAATTTAGCGTTGTTTTGTTCCAGTTTAGCATTTAAAGCGTCTGTACTTTCTTTATTTTCCTTACTGTTTTGTTCTAATTTTGCATTTAAGGCATCACTACTAACTTTGTTCTGATACATGAACTCGAGAAGTAAAGTTTTTAATTCTGGTTGGCCGCCTACACTCCCTGTTTCAGTATCGGGATTTACCTCCGCTACCCCGGTACTACCATCACTCGACATACTGCTCGTATCATCACTCTCCAGTTGATGACCACTACGTAACCTCATCTGTCTTTCTTTCTCATCCCCCATAATGATATACACTGATAGAGACAAATAACCCCCAAAATACAGGCACAGAAATATATACCCTTCTCCTTCCACAAATGTTATTAGGTTTTCATCCCCACGTTGTCGGCGACAAATGTAGCAGTTTTGCTAGCCCACACTGTTGGGTGATAAATGTAACTGTTTACCTTTGCCTAAGCTATGTTGTTTTAATGGGCGCCAAGACCTCAATGCAATGTTGAAATCTAAATTTGTATTTAACAACGTCTAGCTCTGGCAGAACACCTTCAAGACTCTATTCACTCAGATCGTGGTATGATTTGATCATTAACCCAACAAACAATTGTATCAGGAGAAGGAATTGGTCTATATCTAATGCTACCTACTGAAAGCAAAGATTGCATTGTAAAAGAAATGAATTTATTATATAAAACAAGTATAGCAAAATTAATAATAATAATAACTATAAAATTTAAATTGGAGCGTTGTGATTTGAATATTACCGATAGAAAATTACGTGAAAACGGAGTCTGATAAATTGATTTTACTCTTATTTCCAAGCTATGAAGTTACTGAAATATGAAATGTAAAATAAAGAAAAATGAGAGATTGCGTATTTCTGCGTCATTTGCGCTTACCACTGGAAATTGCCAAAGCATTTCCCTCGTACTTGATGATGCCGTGAGCTTCCCACAGTCTCCTGGACGTCGTCATCTCCGTCGGAATCTGATGATATTCTGGTAGATTAGAGAATTCTATGGTCCGTACCTCGGACCCAAACACTCGTACAACCGCACTGGTTAAGTTTTGCAAAAGTTAGTCTTCAACTCCACTGAACATCGGAGCGACACGCACTTCCAACCGTACTCCGCAAGTTCTACACAGATAGTCCGTTCCACGGAGCATCGGAGCGTCCCCCGCGTATAACCATACTCCGCAAGTATTTCACAGATAGTCCTCGTTTCACGGCGCGTCGAACGATATATGCACCTGTTGGCTCCCCCACCACGGTACCGTCTTCCAGTTTACGTTGTCTCCCCTGATTGGCTGAGCACGCCGCCAGTTCCCCTCCTCTGCCTCATTACACTCGGCGCGCGAGAGGGAGAAGTCGTTTTCCGTTCCAACAATTCGCCTTTTCTAGACCTTGCGACCCAGCCTTGCGTAATACTTCTCGACAGGAATCAGCTTGTATTCGAATTCCCAGTGAGTCATGTCTCTCAAATACCCTAACTGACAAAACTCCGTAAAATTCCGTAATCACATAATTTTCTATAATATTGTCGTTCGTAATAATTTGCTTGATAGCGTTTTCTAAGACATAGAAAACCTATCTGAATGCTAATAATTTTTATAAAATGCTCCGAAAATACCTTAATAATAATTATAATAAATTAATAATAATAATAAATTACCATGAAAAATTCTCTTGGCTGAACAATTTGCCGCGTAAATAAATATAGAATGGCTTCCTACTGACTTATGCCAGTTGCATAAAACCCCTCGAAAAACACGTTACATATTCGCCTCGGATCATCGGATGATTTACCGTGACGACGGTCCATTATCCGATTATCCCAGACACGTTAATAAACCCCATCCAAAATACATATTACATAAACGAAATCACCCTAAATTACAGATATATACACTCATATTTTTTCTTCACGCACTTTGCGTCAAAGTTTGTTGTCACTATGGATTGCACTTTGCAACCATCCAATGTTTTACATATGGAATAGTGTTCCACGGATATTTCCGCCTCTCAAATTTCTCTATGTTGGAGAAATAGACATAATTAATGTGTGAGCACTATGTATTTATGATGTCATATCACACGCATTGAAGGTGTTCTGATATATTTATATCACCATAGAACTCCCTAATTTCACTGGAGGTCCGCTCCTTATGGTGAAATTTAATCTCACTTATCACTGAGCACACGATCACACTACTGTGGCAGCGCCTCGTGACCATAATACTTAATCTCTCTTTAAAGTAGATTAAATTAATATTGACTTCTGAAAAAAAAAAACAGTAAATGCGCATTACATATAACACCAAATATTTCTGTGCCGTAATCGCCCTGTCTTGTTAAGTTCCCGTAGACCATATTCTACTTAATACTAGTTCTCAACACAGATCAGTTCTCCTGACACAAATAATACCTTTGTACAAATTATCTTAAATTACACACTTACAAATCTTACATGGCGTGGCCGTAAACAGAAATCACGTGTGCTGATATGTATGAGTTTCATGAAGGACTGTCTCGCATTCTGATGGCCCATCTTTTATCTCGTGGACGCCTTAAGCTAACAAGCCCTATTCAAGCGCTCCCCCATCTCTTGGAGATAAATGGGAACCCATCAGCGCTGCCAAAAATGGCCTTGGTGCATCGAGACAATTTAGTGCTCAACAGCATCCGACAATCCCGTCATATTTCCCTGTACCTTAAAAACTCTCATTTACTTACATACTACCCCCCTGTGTGACTTCTGATACGCCTGCCTTGAAGACCAGATCTTCCCACGCACCAAATACCACACTTACTCATTTGATAGGCTGGCTCGCCAGCTAAACACACTCACTTTATGACACATATTTTCGTAGACTATGTATATTATACGTCCCGTATAATCTGTTTCCCTCACTTTTCTCCAGCACATATGCTGTTTTCCCAATACGTTTGGAAACTATAAATGTTTCTGCGTCACCTGCTTCCAACCTTGCAAGTGGCTCCCTTAAATGAACGTCATCACGTTGCTGTACCTAGCACATTTCTCAGTGTCTGTAACGATGCCCTGTTGCTACTGTCCACACATGCACATATTAAAATACCGTCCTCTGCTTTAACCACAGGATAATCCCTACATAAATTAGTGTCCCTCGATAGCCTGTCTGCAAGAATGTTATCTTTTCCTTTAATATATTTCACTGTGAATTCGTATTCCTGCAGAGCAAGAATCCACCTACTAACTCTGTTAGAACTGAGTTTACAAGTCCTCATATACAGTAATGCATGGTGATCTGTGTGGATCTCAAATTTCCCCCCTACTAAATACATTCTAAATTTCCCTAAACTGAAAACAATACCTAAAAGCTCTAACTCAGTAATCGTGTATCTTTTCTCTGCTGCAGTCAGTCCTCGCGAGGCTAAAGATACAATGCACAGATTACCCTCATCATCTTTCTGACATAATACTCCAGCAATGCCTATATGTGAAGCATCTGTCATAACCACATATTCCTTATCTTTTAACGGATATTTCAGCACTACAGCTTTCTCAAAACCTTCCTTCAGCGCTCTAAAAGCCTGTTCATGCTTGGACTCCCATCTCCACCGAGTCCCACTTTTAAGCAATTCCCTGAATGGTTCTACCAACCCTGAGTATTTAAGAACGAACCTCCTGAAAAAGTTGCAAATTCCCAGGTAAGTTTTTAACTGTTTAACATTCTGTGGCACCTCTGCGTTAAGTATCTTATTAACCCTACTTTCTTCTGGTGTTACACCTCGACTCGACACTCTATGACCTAAAAATGTCATTTCTGACTGACAGAATGACGACTTAGACAGCTTCAAAGTGAACCCTGCCTGATCTAACTTCTGAAAAACTATATTTAAATGACGTAGATGCTCCTCAAAACTGCGTGAACTAATTACCATATCATCTATGTAAATGGTTACAAACTCTCCTGTGTCATCCCCTAATGCGATGTTTAAAGCCCTAATTAAAGCTGCTGAACTACTCTTTAACCCATAAGGTGTTCTACAAAATTGATAAAGGTTATATTTATGACTAAAAGCTGTAAATGGTCTATCTTCGTACATAAGTGGCACTTGCCAAAAACTGGAACTCAAATCTACACAAGTGAAATACTTCTTCCCCTCAAATGTTTGCATTAATTCTTCTATTGACATAGATTTCAGCTGATCTGAACTAATTCTATTGTTAACCAAACGAGCTTCTAAACAAATACGAACAGTGCCGTCGGTCTTGGGTACCGTTATCAAAGAATTAACATACGGACTGTTAGAGTGCTCAATAATCCCATCTTCAAGCATCTGATTAATTTGTGCCTCAACTGCACTCTGATAAGCGAAAGGTACAGGATATCTATGTCCTGTGAATACTGATCTATCAATAACGTTCAATGAATGTGTATAGCAATTGGCCATACCAATGCGATCCTCAAACACTCTCCTATTACACCATAACACATCATAGAGCCGAACACACTGTTCATCCTCTATATTTCCCTGAAATGCAGCCTCACGTAACGAGTCCTCTAGACTTCCGTTCGTAATCACACTGCCCACAAAACATGGAGAACCCCGCTCTACGGCTGGCGATATCTCATTTAAAGTACAAATCACACCTACAATACTACTTCTCTGAATATGGTCATTGAACGCTACTTCTACTTCAGAATCTCCCCATTTAAATTTCAAACTCCCTACATCATAACATAAGTTACCAGACACTCTACTTAGCCACTCTGAACCCAAGATAACACTGAATACTAAATTTGGAATTACAAGACAAATCTGCTTCTCTACATGATTATTAATTTTAATGTCTACTAAAACTTGCTTAGAAATTACTTTAGACCTCTTCCCAACAGCTGTGATAACAAAAGTGCTTTTAATTGGCATCTCCTCAAAATTTACTCCAGTTCCTTTCATTTTATCATAAAATGCACTACTTATGCAACTCTTCATACAACCACTATCAATTAAAACATCTGTGTACGCCTCGGACACGTTAAATTTAACTATGGGGCTCTTACTAATCACTTCCTGAATAATACCTTCATCATTTAGTTCATGTAATAATTCATTTCTCACATTTAGGTCATAGGGTTCCTGTATAATTGTATGGACAGGGCATGCTACAGACTGAGATTCTGACCTTACTTCGCAGCCTGGTTCACGTTTAAAGAACCGCTACAGCTGGCCGTAGTACTACTAACTACTAAACTGGTCTGGTTGTTCTGGGCTGAGTTGTCATTGTTTGGCTGTATATTACTACCACTAGGCTGTCCTCTTCCTTGACCCCTATTCTGGTTGTAATTATTGTCATTATAATTTCTCCCTTGATTTCCCCTGAAATCATTGTTTCTCCCTTGATTTCCCCTGTAATCATTGTTCCTCCCTTGATTTCCCCTGAAATCATTGTTCCTCCCTTGATACTGATTACCATAGCCATTTCCTCTGTTCTGATATAGCTGATTATTATTATTTCTATTTTGAGCGTTGGCCCCTTCGCCACCGTTCCCTTTAACTTCTTGATGCCTGGCTTCATTAGGTCTATTATTATTATTACCCTGGTTCCGATTGAAATTGTCCTCATAACCCCCTCTCCCTAGTGCATCAAATGTGCTTAACAAATTTTCTACTTGTGATATAGTCTTTACATTCTGGATACAAGCAGCCTCCTTGATCCTATAGGGAAAGTGCCTAAGTAGCAACCTTACCACATCACTTTCCTCCTTCACGCCATCCAGATATTTACACACTAATACCTGCCCTAAAAAGTATTCGGTCATGGTGGAGCTTCCTTTAGGGTTATATTTACCACACACTACTCCCTCACGATGCTGCGACTGAATAACCTCATTCCAGAACTTTTCACAGAATTTCATTTTAAAATCATTAATATCAGTAAACTTGTCTCTGTAGACAGCAAACCAATTCCTCGTTTCCCCCACAAACACTTGTTCTAAAATTTCAACTACCTGGCACCACTCAATACTACCATTTTCCAACCTCTCCCCGAATTTATTTTCTATAGTGTTCATGAACTCCATTGGGCACCCCTGTCGATTGCTGAACTTACCCAGTTCTACCTCCCTGTGTGTGCTATTCACAAAAACTGGCCTATTCTGACTATTTTCTTGCCTGATCCTAGCTTTTAATTTTAATTCTAATTCTGCAATTTTCTCCTCAGCCTTCCTCTCAATACTGTTTACTGTTAATTTAATGTTTCCTTCTGATTCTTCTACTTTATCATATAGCTTTGCTTGTTTCTCCTCAATCTTGCTAATGCTCTCTCTATTACTCTCTCTTAAATCATTTACTTCTGCAAATATTTGCGAGTGGACTTTCTCAATTCTACCCCCCAGCTGTTCCTTAACCTCTTTAGTTGCTACCTGAATTTTGTCAATTTCTCCCCCCAATTGCTTTTTGACCTGCTGTGTTTCCAGTTGCACTAGTTCTTTTAAATTTTCAGCCTGTGTACTGATTCTAATTTCTAACTCCTCCTGTACTTTTCCTAATTTCTTGTCTACATCTGCAATGATCTCTTTAACCTTCTCTTCCATTACTCCTCTGATTTCTCCTCTAATCTGCTCCATTTTCACACTAATTTCCTTGTTGTTCTTATCTAATTTTGCATTATTCTGTTCTAATTTTGCATTTAAAGCTTCTGTACTTTCTTTATTTTCCCTACTGTTTTGTTCTAATTTAGCGTTGTTTTGTTCCAGTTTAGCATTTAAAGCGTCTGTACTTTCTTTATTTTCCTTACTGTTTTGTTCTAATTTTGCATTTAAGGCATCACTACTAACTTTGTTCTGATACATGAACTCGAGAAGTAAAGTTTTTAATTCTGGTTGGCCGCCTACACTCCCTGTTTCAGTATCGGGATTTACCTCCGCTACCCCGGTACTACCATCACTCGACATACTGCTCGTATCATCACTCTCCAGTTGATGACCACTACGTAACCTCATCTGTCTTTCTTTCTCATCCCCCATAATGATATACACTGATAGAGACAAATAACCCCCAAAATACAGGCACAGAAATATATACCCTTCTCCTTCCACAAATGTTATTAGGTTTTCATCCCCACGTTGTCGGCGACAAATGTAGCAGTTTTGCTAGCCCACACTGTTGGGTGATAAATGTAACTGTTTACCTTTGCCTAAGCTATGTTGTTTTAATGGGCGCCAAGACCTCAATGCAATGTTGAAATCTAAATTTGTATTTAACAACGTCTAGCTCTGGCAGAACACCTTCAAGACTCTATTCACTCAGATCGTGGTATGATTTGATCATTAACCCAACAAACAATTGTATCAGGAGAAGGAATTGGTCTATATCTAATGCTACCTACTGAAAGCAAAGATTGCATTGTAAAAGAAATGAATTTATTATATAAAACAAGTATAGCAAAATTAATAATAATAATAACTATAAAATTTAAATTGGAGCGTTGTGATTTGAATATTACCGATAGAAAATTACGTGAAAACGGAGTCTGATAAATTGATTTTACTCTTATTTCCAAGCTATGAAGTTACTGAAATATGAAATGTAAAATAAAGAAAAATGAGAGATTGCGTATTTCTGCGTCATTTGCGCTTACCACTGGAAATTGCCAAAGCATTTCCCTCGTACTTGATGATGCCGTGAGCTTCCCACAGTCTCCTGGACGTCGTCATCTCCGTCGGAATCTGATGATATTCTGGTAGATTAGAGAATTCTATGGTCCGTACCTCGGACCCAAACACTCGTACAACCGCACTGGTTAAGTTTTGCAAAAGTTAGTCTTCAACTCCACTGAACATCGGAGCGACACGCACTTCCAACCGTACTCCGCAAGTTCTACACAGATAGTCCGTTCCACGAACATCGGAGCGTCCCCCGCGTATAACCATACTCCGCAAGTATTTCACAGATAGTCCTCGTTTCACGGCGCGTCGAACGATATATGCACTTGTTGGCTCCCCCACCACGGTACCGTCTTCCAGCTTACGTTGTCTCCCCTGATTGGCTGAGCACGCCGCCAGTTCCCCTCCTCTGCCTCATTACACTCGGCGCGCGAGAGGGAGAAGTCGTTTTCCGTTCCAACAATTCGCCTTTTCTAGACCTTGCGACCCAGCCTTGCGTAATACTTCTCGACAGGAATCAGCTTGTATTCGAATTCCCAGTGAGTCATGTCTCTCAAATACCCTAACTGACAAAACTCCGTAAAATTCCGTAATCACATAATTTTCTATAATATTGTCGTTCGTAATAATTTGCTTGATAGCGTTTTCTAAGACATAGAAAACCTATCTGAATGCTAATAATTTTTATAAAATGCTCCGAAAATACCTTAATAATAATTATAATAAATTAATAATAATAATAATAAATTACCATGAAAAATTCTCTTGGCTGAACAATTTGCCGCGTAAATAAATATAGAATGGCTTCCTACTGACTTATGCCAGTTGCATAAAACCCCTCGAAAAACACGTTACAAGCGGAGGTTTCCTACAGAATTCGGCTAAGACCCACCCAGCAGACCAACAGTGTACAAATGGCACCAGTTGTGCTACACACCAAGGCGCCAGGCAGCGCACCTGTGACTGGCGATGTGGTGGAAACAGTTAGGGAGAGGTTCGTCCGCAGTCCGGAAAAATCGAAACTGGTATCCCTCAGAACACTGTTTGGAGGGTGTTGCGTCGACATTTGGCCATGAAAGCATACCGATTGCCCTTGGTTCAAGCACTAAGTGAAGCGGATAAACATACCCGACATGAATTCTGTGTTGAAATGCTGGATCGCATCAGCCGTGATGAGTCATTCTTGAACAATGTGGTCTTCAGCGATGAATCAACGTTGCACCTTTCTGGCCGAGTCAACACAATTGTCGTATTTGGGGCATGGAAAAACCACATGTGCACCACGTGACAGCCGCAAAGTGAACTTTTCCTGCGCTGTTTCGAGAGAAACAATTACCTGGCCGCCACGGTCCCCAGATTATACACCACTGGACTTCTTTCTGTGGGGCTTTGTGAAAGATAGGGTGTACATCCCTCCCCTACCTGTAAATCTTGATGAACGGAGACATCGCACCACAACAGCCATCAACGACTTGTTCGTTTTTGAATGATAATTTTTTGTTTTTCCGTAACTTTTGTTTATTTTTATAATTGTTTAATTTTTTGTTTTATTAATTTTTGGTCTTTTTAAATTTAGATGACCACCTCAAAATTTTAAATTCAATTCAAAATGTGTATTCTTTAATCTGTGTTAAGAGGGGCAGATGACCTCGTAGTTCTGCCCCTTAAAACACCAATAACTAACTAACAACAGCCATCGCCTCTGTTAGTCCGGAAATGCTGGTTCGTACGTGGCGGGAAATCAACTTCCGTTGGGATGTGTCCAGGATGACAAATGGTGCACACATTGAGCCGTAATGGATTTGTCAAAAAAACTTGAAGTGTTTTGCTATGTAATGACATATAAACCAAGCCTGTAAGTGGTTCCAATAAATAATTACGCATTATGGTTGGTTCTTAAGTTTAGAGTCATGTAGCCCCGTGTACTTTGGGTGTGTGTAGAATCTGTCTGATAACCAGTGTTAATTGTGATGACTGTATTAGTGTGTGTTATCTGTTTTTTAATTTAAGTACTGCAACTTAGAATTTTTCAAATAGTTCCTACATTTGCCGCCAAGCACCACCGTCAAAGACTACTAGGCCAAGTTCAGAATTTAACTACTAGACGCCACCGCAGTCAGCTCTTGGCAACGAACTTAGAAACCTAAGAGCGTTGTTTACATTCTTAACCTATCCAATTTAGCTTCACACAAGTGCAATTAGTGGAAGGTTCTTTAACATGCCATAAATCTATGACATGGGACCGCCGGCTTTACTTCCCCTCCGAAGGAAGGCATGCTGAGGGATTTTAATGCTCTTAAAAAATCTGATGGCTTTGGCCGGGTTTGAACCCGCTATCTTGGGCATAGAAGCTCAGCATGCTACCGTCTACGCCACCGAAGCCGCTAATTACACATTATTAAAGTTGTAAACTACATAGAGAAAGAAAAGCCTTTACATACCTTCCTCAATGGGCTCGGTTGATCTCGCTCCTCTTCTTGAACTTCCTTCCATCGACTTCTCCGCCTTATCCCCCCCCAACAAACCGAAGAACATCTTCTTCTTCCTCTTCACCTTCACGACTAATTCTCTCTCTTTGACTGGCACCTGGTTTGATATCTTCTCCTTTTCCTTATTCTGTTTAACCAAGTCCTTGCAGCACGATTCCATTTGAGGCTTTTTCTTTCTACGAGGATACAGAAGAGTGTTATTCTTCACAGAGCCATTGATATGTTCTTTGATTGATCTGAATCGCTCGTCATCAAAATTCTTTGAAGAGGATAATTCTGCCATATTTGGATCAGTATGCATAGCAAATAGGTTATGCCTTGCAATTGGTTTGGATGTTTTAATGCCAGACTCGTGTTCATTAGACTGAATTAAAGTGGAAGGTTTTGGCGAATATACAGAAGTGTTGAAAATAGAATCATTGCTTTCCGAATGAACTGAGTTGATAAAATGTAACTTACTGGGTATGGGGAAGACATTAGCATCATTATCATTA
Source organism: Meconema thalassinum (assembly GCA_946902985.2). Lineage (NCBI taxonomy): Eukaryota > Metazoa > Arthropoda > Insecta > Orthoptera > Tettigoniidae > Meconema > Meconema thalassinum. The sequence goes on along the minus strand of OX336399.1, from coordinate 13,071,500 downwards.
ACTTCATCCTCCTGGCTGCTGATATCTTGTTGGTCTGGCTCTTTTAAGTATATCAAGTCTTTGCTGCTATCAGATGTCGACAAAAGGTTTGTCTCGATCAAGTCTATCATGAAGGTGAAATTCTCCAAGTCGTCGCTCAAGGTCACACTCAAGAGATGCTCATCGCTATCAGTGATACGGCAATCCTTTATTATTTGGGTATTTGATGAACCAGTCTCCTGCGCCAGCTTGGAACCTACCTTTCTTCTCTTTATAAATGCCACCGAATCACATGCCGATTTAAACTGTAAATTTTCTATCATAGATGAAATACTCTTAATTTCTGCTTCAGACTTTGATGCTAGTTGTTTTAGATTTCCATCCTCATTTCTAATTGCACTTTCAAAGGAATAATCCACTCCTGCCTCTGCTATCTCTGTTGATAAAATAGATGTATTTTCTAATTTTGTACGCAAAGGATCAGTATTGTTGTGAAATTTTTCACTTATTGCCACAAAAGTATTTAGTGCTTTATCTTCAGGAAGCAATGTTTCTCTCTTCTGCGTTGTTGAATGCACCTCAACATTTGTCAAGCTACTCGGAATCGTCTCCAGCGTAACTTTGACCAATTCTAAACTTTCTGTAGATTCAGATAACTGCGAATATTTCAGCTCCTGAGGATTATTTAAATTCTCCGAGATTTGGAAATCTTGATTTAGTGGGACATTGTCACTGCGGTGCTTATAACACATTTTCAAATACTTTTCTGTTCTGTCTTTATGTTCATTAGAAATTTCATGGCACAGTTTATTATCCTTTCTATCGGCATGTTCTGTCATGGAAGATGACTGATACAGAAGTAGAGGAGGAGTCAACTTGACTGGCTCAACAACGTCCTCATCTTGTTTCTGCATCAATGGATCAATGATTGGCTCATTTGTTCTATTCTTGAAGGAGCAACCTGGCTCTTCATCTTGCACAGCTGCCCTTACCATCGAGGAATGTTGTTCCAGCATCAATGGCTCCCTTGCTCCTTTGTTCAAGGTATAAATATCTGAATCAGTGCTTGTAAAATGAACAGATCTACATGGAGGAGCATCCTGAGTTATTAGGTCAATACTTGCTCTACCCTGATTGGTTTGTTCAATCTCTGAACTTGGTTCACTTTGCAGCCTTCCCGATGTTCTACTGCTGAATAAGACTTGCTCGCTGGAGTTTGAAGGAGGATCTTGATTTAGCAGCCTGAAGTACAGTGTTATTTCGGAGCAAACTTCACTCTGCCAAACTTTGAGCTTATCAAGAAATGTTGATAACTCAATAATCTCCTGTTCTGCGCTAGTCATACTGGCTATATCTTCTGGTTTGTTTGAAGAAACATCAGTCCTTTGCATACTAGCACAGGCAGAAGATTGCTGCAATTCATTCTGGTTTTCATCTGAAGAATCACAACTACCACTGGAAGTAACAGGAGTCGGAGGCATCAGAATATTAACACTTTTTTCCGAGGTATCCTTTTCAAACATGTCAGGAGATGTAAAAGTCTCATCACTTTTGTCCCTTACAGAATTAACATTCTCTGAGTCGCATGAAGGTATGGGTTCATCAGCATTACCAGAAAAGTCCACGACTTGATATACCAGTTGGTCACGCACCTCAAAATTATTCTGTACTTTTGGCATCACATGATATACTGAGAAATTTTCTCTGTTGGTACTGTTGTTAGTTCCTCTTTGATACTTAAGTTTGGAGTTTTTATCTTGTGATTCAGGCTGTGATTCAGCAGTTGTATATATGACCTCTTCACTAGACATTGTAATTGCATTGTTAGGAACAGGATACAGGGGACAGAAATGCCAGTCCTCCCCATTGCCAGCCGTGCATCTATTAAGGGAATAGTTTGGCTCTTTCTTGTCACTGATTGCCACAGGTATTTCTTCTTCAGAATCAACTATCTCAAAAACTCCTCGCTTCATTGTTTTATCATCCAGTTGTGTCTCGGATGCTCCTGGCGTGTCTTGTTTGTTCTCCTCGGACGCTTTTGCACAGAAATGGAGAAAGACTTCTTTCTCAGATGAGCACACACTGGTGAAGGATGATTTTTGCCTACTTGGACAAGGAGGACCACTGTCTTCATCTGATTTATTCTTTTCCTGCAAAAAATAGCATCCTCGACACCTTGGATATTTGCTATAAATGCTGGACGACGATTGATCTGTTTCAGCACTGGAACGCTCTTCGGTATGGTCCGCATCCTGGATCTTCTTTCTCGCGCTATGGTTACATAGGGTAGGTGGAGTTTGTGGTTTGACATCAGTATGTCCTGACTGGCTATTCTTCATGTCTTCTTCATAACTAGAACAATAGGGGTGTTTATTTAGTGAATATCTGCATGTACATGTTGTACGTTCGTTCTTATGAATATCTTCTGTATGGGGTGTTTGTGAGTCAATAGCTTCCAATGAGACATCCCTGGCTTTGTTCTTAGGAATATCTTCTTTATGGTGTATTTGTGACATCCCTGATTTTTTTTCTAGCGAAATCCCCTTTTTGGGGTGTTTGAGAGTCAGCATCAATCTTTGACACATTCCTGGCTTTGCTCTTAGGAATGTCTCCTTTTTGGGGTGTTTGGGAGTAATCATCATTTTTTGAGACATCCCTGGCTTTGTTCTTTGGGATATCTTTTTAACGGGGTGTTTGTGAGCCACCGTTTTATTCCCTTCCTCATCAAACAAACCTTGAGTTGTAAAATTATATGCTTCTGGTGGGGGGAGATGGACAGATTGGGTAGCCGCTACTTGGATTTTTGGTGGACTTAGGTCTACAAAGAAGACTGGCTTTGAGACATCCCCGGTTTTCTTCTTAGGAATATCTTCTATATGGGGTTTTTGTGAGTCAATAGCTTCCTTTGAGACATACCTGGCTTTCTTCTTAGGAATATCTTCTTTATAGGGTGTTTGTGAGACAATAGATTCCTTTGAGACATCCCAGGCTTTCTTCTTAGGAATATCTTCACTATGGGGTGTTTGCAAGCCAATAGATTCCTTTGTGACATCCCATGCTTTCTTAGGAATATCTTCATTATGGGGTGTTTGTGAGTCAATAGATTCCTTTGAGACATCCCAGGCTTTCATCTTAGGAATATCTTCTTTTTGGGGTGTTTGTGAGACAATAGATTCCTTTGTGACATCCCAGGCTTTCTTCTTAGGAATATATTTTTTATGGGGTGTTTGTGAGTCAATAGCTTCCTTCGAGTCATCCCTGGCTTTGTTCTTAGGAATATCTTCTTCATGGGGTGTTTGTGAGTCAGCATCTTTCTTTGAGACAACCCTGGCTTTGTTCTTAGAAAGATCTTCTTTATGGGGTGTTTGTGAGTCAGCATCTTTCTTTGAGACATCCCTGGCTTTCTTCTTAGGAATACCTTCTCTATGGGGTGTTTGTGAGTCAGCATCTTTCTTTGAGACATTCCTGGCTTTCATCTTAGGAATATCTTCTTCATAGGGTGTTTGTGAGTCAATAGCTTCCTTTGAAAAATCTCTGGCTTTGTTGTTAGGAATATCTTCTTTATAGGGTGTTTGTGAATCAATAGCTTCTTTTGGGACATCCCAGGCTTTCTTCTTAGGAATATCTTCTTTATAGGGTGTTTGTGAGTCAATACCTTCCTTTGAGACATCCCCGGCTTTGTTCTTAGGATTATCTTCTTTATGGGGTGTTTGTGAGTCAATAAATTCCTTTGAGTCATCCCAGGCTTTGTTCTTAAGAATATCTTCTTTATAGGGTGTTTGTGAGTCAATACCTTCCTTTGAGACATCCCCGGCTTTGTTCTTAGGATTATCTTCTTTATGGGGTGTTTGTGAGTCAATCGATTCCTTTGAGTCATCCCAGGCTTTGTTCTTAAGAATATCTTCTTTATAGGGTGTTTGTGAGTCAATACCTTCCTTTGAGACATCCCAGGCTTTCATCTTAGGAATATCTTTTTCATGGGGTGTTTGTGAATCAATAGCTTCCTTTGAAAAATCCCTGGCTTTGTTGTTAGGAATATCTTCTTTATGGGGTGTTTGTGAGTCAATAGCTTCCTTAGAAAAATCCCTGGCTTTGTTGTTAGGAATATCTTCTTTATGGGGTGTTTGTGAGTCAATAGCTTCCTTTGAGACATCCCAGGCTTTCATTTTAGGAATATCTTCTTTATGGGGTGTTTGTGAGACAATCGATTCCTTTGAGTCATCCCAGGCTTTCATATTAGGAATATCTTCTTTATAGGGTGTTTGTGAGTCAATACCTTCCTTTGAGACATCCCAGGCTTTCATCTTAGGAATATCTTTTTCATGGGGTGTTTGTAAATCAATAGCTTCCTTTGAAAAATCCCTGGCTTTGTTGTTAGGAATATCTTCTTTATGGGGTGTTTGTGAGTCAATAGCTTCCTTTATGACATCCCAGGCTTTCATTTTAGGAATATCTTCTTTATGGGGTGTTTGTGAGTCAGCATCTTTCTTTAAGTCATCCCTGGGTTTGTTAGGAATATCTTCTTCTTCATGGGGCGTTTGCGAGTCAGCATCTTTCTTTGCGACATCCCTGGCTTCGTTCTTAGGAATATCTTCTTTATGAGGTGTTTGCGATTCAGCATCTTTCTTTGCGACATCTCTGGCTTCGTTCTCATGAATACCTTCACATGAAGGGTCTAGTGTTTGTAAAGTAGAATATTTATTTAAGATAGAATCTGTGGTTGGTACATTTTGGGGAGTTTCTATCATATTTCCTTCCAATAATCCACGTGGAATCGCTTGACCACCCAAAGATGTTTGTGTTTCTTCCCATTCAGAACATTCTTCTTTCTCTTCCTTTTCACTTTTTTCCTTCCCCCTGTCTTTCTCAAGTATGTCACTGAATTCTGTTCCATCTTCACTTGTGGAAAGCTCTGTGATCCTAGTAGAAGGTTCCTCCTGTTCACCCAGTTTGTCACTGGGGGTGAAACTCATCTTTGAAGAGGGAGATGTATTGCTATCACTCGATGGAATTTCTATCTCTATCTCCAGATTCCTACATTTCTTTGATAAGTTTTTTTTTGCACGGATATGCTGTGCATTATTTTCTCTGCTGGGTGGTAGTATGTCTCTTAATGATGATGAGGATGACATTGCATCATTGGTATTTATGTAGATTGATACAAGCGATGATTTTCGAACTTTCTTCTTGGTTTCTCCCAAATAAACACCTTTAGATGTTTTCCAATTTTTATCTTTGGAATACATAGCTGACATTGAGGTTTCATCTTCTCTTGGCTGGTGTTTACTTGTGGTAGGTACATTCTCCCCAGCATTATGATTCAAATGCTTTTGATTTGCACTTAACCTCTCCTGATCCATGCTGATTGAAGTATCTTTTTGTTGAGATGGTGTCTTACCCTTCCGACACTTTTGACACTTGCACTTACTTGTCTTATTGACACCTGACCTTGCCATGTACACTATTGTGGATTTTGGTGTATGCAGAGGAAACGGTTTGAAAGTTAATTGGGAGCTACTCCTTACGAGGTTTGAACCTTTAATGTATTGCAATCTTTCTTCACGAAGAGCAAACTCAGCCAGATTTTGAGCTTTTGAAAAATGTGACTCGACCATTTTATTATCTTGAATCATGGAAACGCTATTGGTTGTGGTAAGTAAAGCTTTCAGCGCTTTGTTGAACGACTCCAGAGCTTCCTTTGTGTATCTCACGGGCATCGACTTATTTCCATTCTTAGAAAATGATTTACAAAACTTGCTTTCATGCTGAGGTATTTCAGGTCGCTCCAACTGTGAATAATTCTTACTTAGGCAATCATCCAGTGATCTTTGTAAGAGTTTCATTCGGTCTGCAGTTTCATCTTGTCGTCTGAGAGAGTGCAGGTGCTCATTGAGTTTGCAAGAGCTTGAGGAAAGAAATTTAGGATGTTTAAGTAACTCCTTGCATTCATCATGTTTCCTAATGAATGTCATATAGTCATAAAGTGATGCTGTAAAACTAGGTACTACATTAATGTGCACATTATATTGGTTGAACATATTTCCCCCTTTCTTTAATTTCTTTAGTTTCTGAACTCGATCATAATCTTCAGATGATGTGCCGTAGGATGCTGCAGCGGAACCTGCCACAGATGTCATATTAGTCTTTTGGCTGTTTGAAGCACCGATCGCCCTTCGGCTCTTCTGGTCTGCACGCCTTGAAGGGACACTTGGCCTTACACACTCTGGTATAGGGGATGGTTTGGAGGTTAGTCCAAACAACTTACTGTTGTCCACATTTCTCATGAACATGGCACCATCTGAAGAGACAGATCTATGACTCGTTTGCGTCGAGTCTGAGGAATACTCCAGTTCACAGAAGTTGAGTATTACCTTCCGTTTGTAGGTATAACTAGCAGTCACCAATGGGTGAGATGTTTTGGATCCTCCTTCAGAGTCTGAAGACTTACTTCTCTTCTCACCGATTCTTTTCTCGTCATCACTTCCTGGGTGACTAGTTTTTGAAGAATCATGACCCTTATGATGGTGCTTTCTATGCTTATGGTGGTGTTTATGGTGTTTATGATGCTTATGATGTTTGTGGCGTGTAGACGACGATTCAAACTCTCTAGAGATAAGAGATACATGAGAACGGTCAACCTGACGTAAAGATTCTCGACTGTAAAGTTGAGGGTAGACAACAGGTGCCTTTTTCCTTGGAACTCGTCGTGAATTCGGCTGAGCCAGAGGGTCATACATTGATTTTCTTGTTTCTCTAATACGGGGTTGCCCTGTGCAGCAACAATCCCTTGATGGATCGGTGTTTACAGACACATCACGTGAAGGACGCTTCTTAACTTTGCAAGGTTTCACCACTTGAGACGTACAAGGCAGTTCATTGACTGGACACGCTGACGGTGGTACATGGTTTGGACACACTGATTCATTGGTTGGACTCCTTGATGGTCTTCTGTTAATGGATTTACCCCTTTTTGATTTCTTGCTGTGCTTATGATGATGCTTCTTCGATCCATGTTTGTGTTTCTTCAACTTCTCTTCTGTTTTCCTATAAAGGCCAGTTGTGTGGGCACGACCAGAACAATCTTCATCGTATGAGACCGAGGTTTCACTGCTGTGCATGTTGCTGAAAGCAAAACAAATGAAGTACAGACACTGAGCCCTCACTGGTATGAACTGTGACATCGCCGTCTATAATTCTCAATAGGTTATGAATATTCCTGAGTGGGAATATGATGTTATTTCCGTTTGATCAAATAAATTATCAATTAATATGATAAAATTGGTCTGGTCATATCAAACATAAAATGCCAGCATTTCGCCCCAGTGTGCCGTTGGGCACGTCAGTTGGTACAGACACACCTCACCAAGACGCATGGCTAGCACATACTGAGAAGGCCATCACAAGACACATCTTGGTGAGGTGTGTCTGTACCAACTGATGAGCCCAACGGCACACTGGGGCGAAACGCTGGCATTTTATGTTTGATCTGACCGGACCAATTTTATCATATTAATTGATAATTTATCTGATGAAACGGAAATAACATCATATTCCCATTCGGGAATATTCATAACCTATTTGGATTGCCAAGACAAGGTTTTTGTTTGTATGAAAGGGAGCTTGACTTCCGTAGCACATTGGCATCACTCGTGACGTCAATACTACTTGTATTTTGTGTCTTGTGAAGGCCTTCTCAGTATGTGCTAGCCATGTGTCTTGGTGAGGGGTGTCTGTACCAACTGACGAGCCCAACGGCACACTGGGGCGAAACGCTGGCATTTTATGTTTGATCTGACCGGACCAAATTTATCACATTAATTGATAATATAATTCTCAAGCCGTGCTGTTGGTAGAATTGGCAATGTTTAGTAGAGTCCGTAAGTTCTATAGAACACGTAAGACCACATGCTAAGTTTTATTCATGAATATTGTTTATTTGATATGACAGCATCTAAAAGCAGTTCGTACTATTTCAACACTCGTGAAATTCCTCGTGGTAAATCAGACCTGCTGAAAGTTGTAGAAGTGAGTATTTCCCGTATTAAGTTGCATGTGTAACCAATACCTAGTAATGAATTTAACTAACAAATTCTTCGCTAATATTTCATTAAACTATTTCAGATGCCTAGGAAGTGTTGTGTGCCTGGCTGTAAGTCAAATTATTGGCAGCACTATTAAAATAACTGGTTATATCACTACAGCGAGGTGGACTTTCAGTGGCTAGTAATTTAGTTTTGGTACCGTATATACGAGGGTAATTCCAAAAGTAAGGTCCGATTCGCCGTAAATATTTTAAAGCGGCGCCAAGGGCAAAACACGCATGCGCGCCGACTCCTGGCATGCCTTGCGCGGCAAAAGCCGCCAGTAGCATTGTTGCTGTGTGCTGTTGATAGTGTCAGTTCACAATGTTTAAGACAATTAATCAGACCACCGATTGTGAAGTAAGGGTTTCTGTCTGCAAGAAACATTTCTGTGGCAGAAATTCATCGGCAGATTACTGAAGTGCACGGTCCTAACATAATGAGTGACAGTAAAGTGCGCAAGAGGGTGCGAGCCTTTAATGAAGGACGGGAAAATGTGCATGATGAACCCCACTCTGGTAGACCAACAGTGATTTCAGACGATTTGTTTCATGCGGTTGACGACAAAATTCGTAAAGATCGACGATTCACTATTTCAGGGACAACGATCAATAAAGCCGCCTACTGTGCTACCCTGACTAAACTTCGACGTGCAATCCAGAATAAGCGACGTGGTCTTTTGTCGTCTGGAGTGTTGTTGTTGCATGACAACCCCATACTGCGAATGACGCACAAACTCTAATCAAGAAATTTGAATGGGAACAGATGGACCACCCACCGTACAGTCCGGACTTGGCGCCAAGTGATTTCCACCTGTTCCGCTACTTAAAGGAGTTTCTTGGCGGCAAGCGCTTCGACACAGATGATGAAGTGAAAGAAGCTGTTAAAGACTGGTTAGCTTCGCAGGCGGCCGAGTTCTACGACTTAGGCATTCAAAAGCTTGTGAAACGATGTGACAAATGTGTAAATAAGTATGGAAATTATGTAGAAAAATAGAGAAAGACGTAAGGAATGTCAATAAAACAATTTTGATTTTGGATGTTTTTTTAAAACCGGACCTTAGTTTTGGAATAGCCTTCGTATCTTCACGTGGCCTCTATATGCCAGTACATTATAAACTGTACACAGTTGGCAAGTGCCTTTAGGTAGATTTCATTACAGAGTGACGAGTGGAGCATTATTGTTAGACTGTCAGCATTAAGCTGGGAGGCCTATTGTGACTATGACGAGTGCATCTGTGAACAAACAGTGTAGAATTTTTTATCAAAGGCAGTCTCTAAGCTCGTAAGAATAGTATTAAATATATTTTTTCTGAGCGCGTCAATGATGGCAGTGAGCATAGCAGCAATAAAAGAAAACTTCAGACATTGGGACATTGAGGTACAGTACAGCCTTTTATTATTACCTTATCGGGAATCGACAGCAAATAGCAAGATAATATGCATCCTTTATTTGTGATATTTGTGTGTAGATTTAGCATACGTTATGTTCTGTTGTATTTTCGGAAACATTTGGCATCAAAATCTGCATGTTTACGCAGTGTTATTAGCAATGGCCTCCCAGATGACAGACGGCCGGTGTTGCCAAACCTTATGACACGGCTTGAGAATTGTAGACGGCGATGACTGTGACCGTATGCGATATACGATAAGAGTCAAACCTGTGCACTTTGCCATTGAAGGAGTTGCAACAGCGAGGGAGTGACGCTGCTGCAGAGTTGAACTGCCTTGATGTGACGTAAGCAGACCCTGCGACTTGGAGAGACGCAATTCACACCTGTGAATATCTTTTATTAAAGCAAATTTTATCACATCAAGAAGCTGGTTTATGGTAACATGCATTTTTAAGTAGGTAGTCATTCTCCACAGTCCTGAAAACGGAAACTGTCTCTGTGCGGATTGATACTACAGAGTGATCTTTTTGACTCATAGTCACCCATTTTTCCGTATTGACTTAATATACCAAACAAAAGTTTATCAGTTCCGCCTCGTCAATACAATATATTTAACTTAAAACTTCATGAAATAATCACATGTTACACTCTCCTAATGGTACATGTTTCAACACCTACATATATTGGCGTCATCATCAGCTTGATATCGTATTAGCAGCACTTTAAAAACACTTGGTAAAAACATATGTTACAAGTAAAATATTGACATAAAACACTCAAAACACATTAAACACATTAAAAGTTTTCTTAAAAAGTTTTATTATTATGGTTGGCACTCATTGCAAAAACCCTTAAGGTTTAAAAGCCCATCTTGAGGTACACACAGTTCAGTTCTTGTTGTTGTCACCTAACTTGCTGAAGGGTTTCCATTCGCAACTGGAAAGAAATATCGCTATGAGAAAGAAAATATTTATAATCCTCGAAAAATTGGAAAAATATCCTGACCTACTTGTAACACTTACGTAATTTGCGGCAAGAGTAACACATAGCAGTGCTGTGCTATCTGAAGGCTGTTCGAGGGTTGGATTATTTCCCGAATTTCCTGTAGGTCCGGTGGTTCTGAGTCAGGATTCTGTAGAGTATTATTGAAATGTTTCCTGAGGTTTCTCACAGTTGAGTAGTTTACCAAAATAATCTGCAGGAAGTGCACAATTTTCAGAGTTGGAGTGGGCGATGTTCCCAAGGTCGTTTTGAAACTGGAGAGAAGGTGGGGAATATTTAGTTAATTTCTGTTTGAATGTTCTATAGTAATTTCTAGAATGATGTTTCTTGAATTCCTCTTCTATATCTTTTAATTTAGTGTTTTCATGTTTTTTACGAGTCACTCTTCGCGATTTTGTTACGATTTTTCTAACGTCTTGAAGATATTGTAGCGTCCTTTCATTCTTGTTACATTTTATTGTTACGTATTTTGCATATTTGATCATAATGACATTTGTTTAACTTGATTTATTCCAAATTACATATTCTGCGTCTTACTGTAAAATAAAAGTATTTTTTCGTAACTGAATTATATTTGTTCACTAGAAACTCAGGTAGCCTACATGAAACGGATTTTCCAAGCAATTCATAAGCTGTTGAAAAAGGGCCAAGGAATGGGAATTCATGTAGCACACTGCCGGAGACTCAACGACAGTAATTTAGTTTTTATCAGTTGTTCAGTGAGTGCCTGAGACTCGAAGAATTAACGCACAGAACAACAAATCAAGCGATTATTCACAGAATAAATAGCCCGTTGATAAACGAAAGAAAAATGGCTGCCCATGAATCATGCCCCGCTTGGTTTGTCTAAAGTGCGTGTAAGACTGGAAGAGGATAGCTGATCGGTTATATTCGATAGCATTCGGGCACTTCGTTAGCCCCGCTGGTCTGTCTCTAAACGCTAGTCAGACGGCGGCTATGCTCCACAGGGTGGCGTCGATGTAGATGTCGACACTAGTGCGCTGAAGAGAGATGTCTCTATAGAGCATCCAGCGTTGAGAAAAGACTGTGGTGCCTTATGGCGACAGTGTTGCTAACTCTAGGCATACGTCATCTTCGCCCGCTTCCAGTACTGCACTTTCATAAGTTAGCGACACAACACAACCCCAGCTGCTACCTGAAATAGAACACGCCAGAGAAGGAGCTGTTTTGCAGGTGGACTAATATTAAGGATACACGAAGAGAACCAATAACGACGTATTACTGATGTTGAGAGCACACCCCTTCCTTCCTTTTTGGATGTTAACAATCTTTACGTCAGCAATACTGTTAAGCATCACATTTCTTTTGTCATTAGTTAGGCTTATAATTTAGGTTCTTTCAATTTTATCTTGTTCTTATTTTGTTTAGATTAATATTTGTAATATTGTAGCGAGTTGGCTGTGCGGTTATGGGAGCACAGCTGTGAGCTTGCTTCCGGGAGATAGTTGGTTAGAACCCCGCTGTCGGCAACCCTGATTCGATCAAACAGAAAATAAAACGGACACACAACAGTAACACCAATGACGGATAGTGCTTGCCGGTGGAACTGAGCATGTGCTCCACTCTGGGCGAGCATGCAGCAACGGACAAGGCTCTTCTCTCCAGTGTGCTAACCTCAAACATTTTTAAAGTACTAAGACGTAATATAACCAATACTTGTATGCAATATCAAAGGTAATTAATTGGCAGACAATTGTAGTAAGCTATTATTATGAAAAATATATATGTTCAGAGTTCCTTCATGACAAAAGGTGAGGTAACAAAACCAGTGGGGGGGGGGTTCTGTTAAAAGTAAAAGCCAGTAAGACCCAAAGTCTTTTCTCAATGTAGGAGTGGCCACAAATGCTGGGGTCAGGAGGCGCCTTGGCCAGAATCCCTCGTTGGCCAGGACTTGCCGGGGAATGAAAATGGGCCAGTTCATTAGCCAGCACGCCCATCCTGCCGCTTGCTGTGCCTGCTCTTCCTGGTAGTTTACCGAGAGTAATGAGATCCCTCGGTAATTGTTCGGCTAACTAGCCCCAGGTAGGTAATTAACTGCATGGGCTGCAGGACACACTTCTCTCTGTTCAAGGTGATACCCAGAACTACCTCCAGGTATGGTATAAAATGCATGTTTAAACATAAATTGTGCTAAATGTTCCGGCATAACTCAACAAAACGACAGCGTTTCGCCCCGGTGTGCTATTGGGCTCTTCAGTTGGTTAAAGCACACCTCACCAAGACACTGTCAAGTACACACTGGGAAGGCTATTGCAAGACGTATTTGATACATGTGTATCCGCGTCACGAGCAAAGCCAGTGCACTATGGGAGTCGAAACTCCTATGCCCAATAGCACACCGGGGCGAAACGCTGTCATTTTGTTGAGTTATGCCGGAACATTTAGCTCAATTTGTGTTTAAATATATAATGGCTCAACGGGCAATACATAATTTTCTTTTGAAAATTGTATATTCAATGCCAAGGTAAGGTTATAATTGCTTTGGAGTGGAGTTTCGACTCCCATAGTGCACTGGCTTTGCTCGTGACGTGGATACACATGTATCAAATACGTCTTGCAATGGCCTTCCAGTGTGTACTTGTCAGTGTCTTGGTTAGGTGTGCTTTAACCAACTGAAGAGCCCAATAGCACACCGGGGCGAAACGCTGTCATTTTGTTGAGTTATGCCGGAACATTTAGCACAATTTGTGTTTAAATATATAATGGCTCAACGGGCAATACATAATTTTCTTTTGAAAATTGTATAAGATGGATGAGGAACTCGTCCTCCAATACTTCCCGCACTGCCTCGGCCCACCGTTGCACGATTGATGGAGCAAGAGTATGGCCCATCGGGAGTCACGTCCATATACAGGGTGTAACAAAAATGCACGACACAAAATGCAGGACACATTCCTCACACATAGACGAAGAAATTATGTTATATGAATATGGATCCGGAAACGCTTGTTTCCATGTTAGACCACATTGTCTCCAACTCATTAATGATGGGACACACAAGAACAGAACGTACCAGCATACCACATGAAACTATTGCTCACAAGAGATGTTCAATATGGCCTCCGGTTACGAACTCGGCCACCTTTACACAAAAGGGGCAATACATGGATTTCACCATCGAATCTGCAGCAGGAAAGGTTTCCACAACGCCGACAATGAATGTGTCTGCGAACTCTGCCACCAAGCCTGCCCATAGTATCATCTGTTCGAATGTGCCCAAAGAACTCAGCCAATCTCACATTACGGAAAGGACTGATGTAAATGACGTTTTCTATAGAATAACTATGTAAACATTGTGTTTAGTTCAATAAATATATATAATATGCCCTCCGTGCGCACTGACACATGCATCAACCCGCCATCGTAGTGAATCTCGGATGCGCTGATGTATCCCTGGAGTATTGTGTATGGTTTCGCAGCCTTCCATAATACGGGCACGGAGACTCTGAACATCTAGTACTGGGGTTCGATACACAAGAGCTTTAAATTTCCCCCACAAATAAAAGTCCAGTAGGTTTAGGTCCAGAAGCGTGAAGGCCAGGCACCTCCACCTATCCATCTGTTATTTAGGAGCCGACGGACATTAACACTAAAGTGAGGATGTGCTCCATCGTGCATGAAGAGCATGTTTTGTAGCACAGAAGTAAACAAGCAATGCGTAAGTCACATGGCATCAGGGCCATGTAAAACAAAACACTGGTGGTGCACTTTGGGACAGTCAAATTCCTTTAATATCAAAAGCAACATTGTATAAGGCCTACTTTATACCAACAACAACATATGGCCTGGAAACTTGCACCATTCATAGAAGGGATAACAGCAGACTTCAGGCTTTGGAAACGACATTTCTGAGGACAATGCTTCAGAAAATGAGACGTGATAACATCAGGAATGAAACGATCCGTGAAGACATACAAGTGGAACCACTTATAGCAACGTCAAGGTTGAGATGGTTAGGTCACTTGAAGAGGATGGATCTAATGAGAGTAGCACGGAAATAGTTTGATAAGGAAAGCGACCTAGGGGAAGACCAAGGACACGATGGATCTCCCAAATAAAAGATGAGCTGGAAGAGTGGAATTGCGTCAAGTTGAAGGAGAAGAAGAATTGTATTTGCATAGACTGAAATGGAGAGCGCTCATACACCGCATCTGGGGAACTGGAGATGATGATGATGAATGTATTGACGGACCGAAAAGCGATTAACCCTTTGAGAGTCAGGTTTGTAAGCCCACTCCATAGCCGAAAATTTAGGTTCTTGCACATGATTGAAAAACAGCCTTCAACAGGCATTATATTTTAATGCACCAAGTGAATTTAACACAGTATGTTAACAAAGATGTCGCCTCCGTTGTGTAGTGGTCAGCGTTCTTAGCTGCCACCTCAGAGATCCGAGGTTCGATTCCCGGCTCTGCCACGAAATTTGAAAATTGGAATGAGGACTGGAATGGGGTCTACTCAGCCTCGGGTGGTTCGATTCTCACCTCAGTCATCCTCAAAGTGGCTATCCATGGTTTCTCACTTCGTCTTCGGGCAAATGTCGGGATGATACCTCCCATCAGGCCACGGCCGCCTCCTTCCCTCTTCCTTGTCCATCCCGTCCCATCCCTCATGAGGCTCCCTGTTTGCTTTGCAGGTGGGCGAGGCGCTAGTCCCGCCTCCCCAGTTGTAGCCCCCGACCAGATGTCATGCTCCAGGACACTGCCCGTAGAGGCGGTAAAGGTGGGATTCCTCGCTGAGTCCGTGGGAAAAGCCTACCTGGAGGATAAACTGACTACGCTAAAAACGACGAAAAAATATGTTAACAAAGCATCAAACAACTAGTTCAAGCACAACAATTGGGCAAAGTCATTCTCAGTAATGCTCAGCTCGACCAGATGCAGCCATGTTGATCTGTCGAGCGATTGAATCCCTAAACCTGAAGACATCCACTTGGAAACATTTTCTTTCTAGTGCTCCCCGTGGTGATAAAATCAATATAATGACTTCAGAAAATAGCCAACAGATGTCAGGTGCTATCCGTGTTTCAATCGTTGTCCAAAGATATACAGAAACAAAAATATGTCACTTTGAATTCCGTCACGCAATATATTGCACCGTGACCTTCAAAAGGTTAAAAATGCAACACTGAAGAAATGGCTTACTAAACAAGTGTAGCTCATGGAACTGTTAATGGCTGTTTTAAGGTACATACCTATCCAATTCTCTGCGTCTGTATGGGCTCTTCTGACCACTGGATACACTGAGGCTCCTGTAGTAATGCGTGGATGAAGACGAGGATGAGTTGTCTGAAGACGTGCTTCTCCCGTTAGCCATGGTGACATAATGGACTTGAATCTGTGATGGAGGAATTGATCTGTTTTCAGATAACAGGCAATTCAGTTTGTTCATACTCCCTTCCGTGATGGGCAGAAGGATACACCTCTCTTGCGGTAACTCGATGGAGGATAAGGGGTTCGAATCTCTGGTCTGCTTCAGTGGGATGATTATATTCTTGCCTCTCATGGTGTTGATAAGGCTTATATCCAACTGATCCATCTCGGTTTGTATTTCATCTAGAAGTTCTTGGAACCTACTGTTATTAAAACATTTCTCGATCATGTTTTCCATATTTCTCTCTTCCGAGTGCAGTAGTTGATCTTGATTTCCTGTCTTGGATGATTGCTCCCCAACATTAGGAGCTGTATAAGTTCTACTCATTTGATATGCGTGTTGCTTAGTCTGCAAACAACTCTTGGCACTTACAACACATTGCTGATCACCATTGGAAAGTTCTCTGTCAATCACATCACAATTGTTATTGTTTGAGAAACTTCTGTTCGAGACATTTCGATGTTGGCTGTTATCAAGATGTCGATCAGATTTCCTGGCTATATGACTGCTATTTGCTGGCTGCCAATTATTGCTAGGCTTACTCCTAATGACTGGAATACATTGATGATCACTCTTTGAATGTTGTCTCTCAACAATACTAGATGTGCAATTGTTATTCACTTCTTCAAGCTTTCTGTTCTGAGACAACTTTGGTAACCTTTTGGAAGGACTCCTCACCGAATCCACCGTTCTATGTTGGAAAACAACAGGTCGTATTTCAGCATCATCAGTTGAGCAGGTCTTCTTCACTTCGTCATGTCCTCTCGGACACTTCTGTTCGCTTGACGATTTACAGCTCATGTTCCTAGATGGAATCCATCTTCCAACAATGCTGCCAGTAGTATCAGAAATTAAATCCTTGTATTTTTCATTGCAGACTTTCGTTTTGACTGGAAGCAATTTATGTACACTCTGTGAACCTTGGTGACTGTCTTCTACAACCTCTCCTTGTCTTAATACATTCTCATTTTGCAAGTCTTCTTGGGAAGTATTTTCTGTAGCTGTTGTAAGGTGAAAAGGCACTTCTTTGCTCCCTCTTTCATATTCCTTTGTTCGAAAGATTATTTCTTCTTTCTTTGCTTCGTATCTCTGCCTACATTCTATTGCACCTTGTTTGCTTGCTTTGCTCTCCGTTTCATCCTCTTCGTCTTGCAGAGTTATGATTAACATTCCAGATCGCTTGGTTATTGGTCTTCTCTCCAGAGATTTGCAAGCATTAGACTGGATATTCTGACGTCCATGCCCTGGAGTTGTGCGATTACTCCGTCTATCAAACTTTATTTTTGCCAACGCAGAGCGTGGCGCATTTTCTGGTGAAACGTTATTGTCTGCTCCCGAGCGTTGTCTACACTGAGTTCCTGCAGCTGCAGATGCTGGTTTCTTAATATCTTTTTGAGATTGAACATTTTGCTTCTCCCACTCGCGTCTTGCAGGTTGGTTTGTTTTCTTGGTCGATACTTGGCCCTGTTTACAGTTGGACATAAACCTCGGAGCACTCTTGTTTGTGACCTGAATTTGTCTAGTTTGGATCTTGTGACATCCCTCTGTAGTTTCTGAATCCTCAAACTGGGTCTCGCTCAGTTTCTGTAGACGAATTGTGCCCTTCAGGGTCGTTTGTGTTGGTGATGTCTTGCTTTCCCTCGAAATGCTTCTCCAACTCTGATAGTTCTGTCTTGGGCTTCTTAACTGGTACCTAGGAGATCTCCAAGGTTCACAATGTAAAACATTTTCTTTCCTGGAATCTTTCTGTAGCTGCTTGTTCTCTTTATCAGTTTGCTTCTCTATTTGAGAGGTATTTTTTCTTCTATCTAAAAATGATAGCGGGGGTTTTCCTGTCTTAATCTTCCCTGCTTTCTGTGGTGGAGGGGAAGTGGACTTTCTTTTTGATTGTAAGTGCATTGGCGCAACTTGCTTTGTCTTTTGCTCTGTAGTAGGAAATCGTTGACTCTTCTCACTTTTGACTGTTGAAGTCTTTTCCTCTGAATTTATCTCTCTTTCAGATGTAACATTTTCTGTTTTAATGAAATGTTCTGGTCTTTTGTTTGGTTGAACTGATTTTGTTTTGTATGTGTTACCTGAAGAGCCAGGCAGATTATTTATTTCAGATTTATTTGGTGTGGTCTTAGAAACTTTTAGAATTGATATGTTTTTTGCCCTTGTTTGCTGTTTGTCTGTCTGTTCCTCCCCACTTGTGATGCTTACTTGTTCCGTCTTTGTGGTGCTCTGTGCCTGTTCTTGAGGTCTGTTGTCTGTCCAAGTTTCACCACCGTCACATTTGACAGATGCGCTGCTTGGCTTCTCTGTCTGATGTACAGATAGTAAGACGCTGCTTCTCCTGGACTGCCTGTTCTTGCCCTGGTGGTGCTTTTTATGTTGTTTTATTTTGAATGAGACATGTTTCACAATTACTTGTTTATCTGGGGCTTCAAGCTGCTCATTCCTAATGGCTTCTTGCCCATTGACTGGAGTTACTGGCTGAGTAGATTCAACATTAAGGCTTTGTGGTACAACTGCTTTCTTGCTTTCTTGAGAAGGCCCGTTGCTTCCAGTCCTCTCTGTAGAACCATCATGCCTTCTAGTCCATGCACCAGTGATTTGGGCCTTTGGCAGCTCACTTTCTCCCGTAATGTGTGGAGAAGACCCTTTCTTTCTACTCTCTGGTGGTGATTTGTGAGTGTTGGGACTTGGCGATACATTTGGCTGCTCACTTTCTGCAGAAGGCCTGTTCTTTCTTTTCCTAGATGGTGATAAGCACACAAAAGGGCTTTGGGCCTCATTTTGGCTCTCACTTTCTTGCACGATTTTTTCAGAAGATCCATCTTTTCTACTTGTAGTAGGTGAAAGGCTCACATCAGCACATTCTGTTATTACTGGGGATAGCTTTATCCTTCTACTGCTAAGAGGTGATACTCCCCTGTTGGGAATTCGTGCTAAGTTTGGCCTATTTTCCCGCGCGATTTCTCGAAAAGATCCGTTCTTTTTGCTAGCAGTTAGTGATATTCCCACATCAGAGCTTTCAGATACATTTTGCATCCCACCTTCATGCAAGATTTCTTGCGAATCCCAGTTCTTTCTATTCCTTGATATACATCTGATAGGATGTTGGGTCATATGTGGCCAGTAATATTCCGGTGTACTTTGTTGAAAAAGTCTGTTCTTTCTGCTCATAGCAGGTGCTTTAGTGCTTTCCGCTCTTTGCCTCCCATTTTCTTGTACAATTTCTGGAGGAAGCCTTTTCTTTCTACTGCTAGGATGTGGTAAGCTTTGCCTCTCTTGCATAACTTCCAGTGAGGGCCTTTTCTTTCCACTCCTTGCTGGTGATATATCTCTATCAGGGCTTTCTGCTATTAACCTCTCATTTTCTTGTAACATTTCTTGAGAAACTCTGTTCTTCGTCTTCACAGATGGTGACACTGCTGCGTCAGGGCTTTCTGTTATTGACCTTTCATTTTCTTGAGCTCGGTTGTTTGTCCTCGTAGGTGGCGACACTGCTGCGTCAGGGTTTTCTGTTATTGACCTCTCATTTGCTTGAGCTCTGTTCGTTGTCCTTATAGGTGGCGACACTGCTGCGTCAGGGCTTTCTGCTATTGACCTCTTATTTCCTTGAGAAGCTCGTTTCTTTATCCTCATAGATGGTGACACGTCTGCATCAGGGCTTTCTGTTATTGGACACTCGTTTCCTTGAGAAGCTCGTTTCTTTATCCTCATAGATGGCAACACGGCTGCATCAGGGCTTTCTGTTATTGACCTCTCATTTTCTAGAGCTCGGTTCTTTGTCCTCATAGGTGGCGACACTGCTGCGTCGGGGCTTTCTGCTATTGACCTCTCATTTTCTTGAACAATTTCTTGAGAAGCTCTGTTCTTTGTCTTCACAGGTGACGACACTGCTGCATCAGGGCTTTCTGTTATTGACCTCTCATTTCCTTGAGAAGCTCGTTTCTTTATCCTCATAGATAGCGACACGTCTGCATCAGGGCTTTCTGTTATTGGTCTCTCGTTTCCTTGAGCTCGGTTCTTTGTCCTCGTGGGTGGCGACAATGCTGCGTCAGGGCATTCTGCTATTGACCTCTCATTTCCTTGAGAAGCTCGGTTCTTTGTCCTCGTGGGTGGCGACACTGCTGCGTTAGGGCTTTCTGCTATTGACCTCTCGTTTCCTTGAGAAGCTCGGTTCTTTATCCTCATAGATGGCGACACATCTGCAACAGGGCTTTCTGTTATTGACCTTTCATTTCCTTGAGCTCGGTTCTTTGTCCTCGTGGGTGGCGACACTGCTGTGTCAGGGCTTTCTGTTATTGACCTCTCATTTCCTTGAGCTCGGTTCTTTGTCCTCGTGGGTGGTGACACTGCTGCGTCAGGGCTTTCTGCTATTGACCTCTCATTTCCTTGAGAAGCTTGGTTCTTTGTCCTCGTGGGTGGCGACACTGCTGCGTCAGGGCTTTCTTCTATTGACCTCTCATTTCCTTGAGAAGCTCGGTTCTTTGTCCTCGTGGGTGGCGACACTGCTGCGTCAGGTCTTTCTGCTATCGACCCCTCGCTTTCTTGCTTTGTTCCTGGATGACCCCCTGACCTCCTACTCCTAGCTGGCACTCTCTCTTTGGAATAAGCCAGGCTCTTACAACCTCTTTGAATGGACGTTCGCTTCTTGTATTTACAATATCTTTTCCTCTTCCTATGTATCAGTAATGCCTTGAAGCTAATTAAACTATCTGAACTATCTTGCTTCTCTCTGCTGCCAGTTCCTTGACATTGCTGAAAACTTTCCTTAACCACAGCACTCATCTTTCGACACCGACTTCTTAGATCTTCCTCGCTGCTACAGTTCTCTTTCACTTCTTCAACAGCCATCTCTGGCGATGGAGATCCTTTAAGATGCCTTGCCATCTTTTTGTTCTGAACTGTGTCTACGTCTCCGAGTTTGAATTTCACTATCCTAGGCTTCAGTATGACATTTTCTTTCAGAATATTCTTGTTTTTGCCATCTGTTGGTGGGTTTTCTCCCAATGTACACTTCCACAGCCAGTTACCTTGAGGTTTCTCTGCTCTTGGAATTGTATCACGTTTCCTTCTATTTGGCGATTTTGTTGAAGCAGATCTGAGCTGTGGTGCATGTGACTTGCTGTGTTTTCCTGAATGACTCTTGGACCTTAATGTAGGAGACTGATGGTCCTCATCATGAACTTCAATATTTTGCCTTTCATGGTGGTTCAGTCTTGTAGGGCTTTGAGTCACTGGTATTTGACATGTTTCTACATTCAACCAATCTTCATTACTATGGACTTGAGTCCCATCTTTGAGCGGCTTGTCAGGGCTCATCCAGGGTCGACAATTACTTTTGATGTGGCAAGTCTTTTTGCGAGTGTCTCGTTTTCGTAAAGCATTGCTCCTTAATGCTCTGTTCCTCCCAAACGAAGTCTCATGAGCTCCTTCATTGCCTGAGCTGTCAGTAGTAAAAGAATTTAGGTCTGAATTTTTTAATGTTGGGTTCCGATGCTCAAACTCCCAATCGTGCTTAGTTTGAAGCTTCTTCCTTCGTAAGGGACTACCTCCCAACCTCTGCCTCTTTTTTCGTTTTGCTGGAGGTTTCTCTTCATCTGCTGAAGCCAGTTCTTTTTCATGATCCTTACTTTCTTCTTGATCTTGAAGTAATTTTGGACTACTCTCCAGCAGTTTAGCAGTCTTCTCTGGTTTACCATTAAAAAGTTCTTCAATGTCATTTTCATGCCTTGGAAGACACTCTTGCTGTTCACCCTGTTCTCTTGCATTATCATCAAAGAGCTTATTACTGTCTATAACTTGCTTGTTGTTCCAGTTCTTGTCACGTTTTGTTAAGGAATTATAAGTATCTAACCTTTCCCTGAATTTTCCTCTTGGTACTTGGTTGTACAAATCTTGTTTTGAATTATTAAAAAGTAGCTCTGGGACATTTTTATCTGGCAAAGAGTTGAATTGGTTTGCACAGGTTAAGTCGTGTTGTGACTCTACCTCTACTGTGAAACCAGAGCTATCTCTCCCTATTTTGCCACCTATATTATCAACGTGAATTCTAATTATCTGATTACTGCAATGTCTTTTGGATTTTTTATCTTTATTTTGAAATGATATTCTTCCCTCTAATTTCTTTTCAGACTTCCTAGGAAATGTTTCTTTGGTTATCGACCTCTCTTCGTATTGCTCGGCACTTTTTACGAGAGATCGAGTACACAGGTTGACAGCTCTGATGGACCTAGCCTCCAGTCGAGCAACGGCTTCTCTAGGATTCTTCACTTCTCTCCTGGTATAGACCCGAGGGCGCGTCCCCAGAGATGGTTTGGCATAATCTGGCTTTATCAATTCTTCCACTTTCTGTTTGTTGTCAGGACTACTTTCTAGTGCTGGCTGTACTTCTTGATACCTCGTTTCTTCCTTGGGCGATGTTTGAGAACCCTCAGCTGTACCAACACCATACTTGTATAGAAGGACGATACTGTCTTTGTCTTGAGAATTTTCAGCGGCAACTTTTACATCATGCTTACTTTCTATGGTCGAGTTTTCCAACACTTTGTTTGGTAATAACTTATTAGAAAAATCTCGTTCTATCCTCAGATCTATCTCATTCTTTGATTCGGCTACTTGGATATGGATGTTGTAGCAGTTGCAAGATTCTTTCTCGTCGACATCAGGTTTTAGACTGAACGGGCTGCCTTTGCCATTTTCATTGGTTGGCAAAGACATTCTCCCACCTACATCTTGATACAATTACACAAACACTCACAAAAAAAAGTTTTATTTGGAGATCACATTATGGGGGTTGGGAAGAGGGCCATTTTTCAAAATAAAATTCAAAGAGTAAACTAACCTGCTGAAAGAAAATCCTTGATAGTCATCTCATTTCAACCGGAATTTGTTTCCCCTGCTTGATTACAAGCAAATTGTAACATGATTTAAAGGGGAGGGAAAAAAAGAAAAATGAGATCAACATTCATGGAAACTAATTTTGTCCTAAGAACAAATTGTTGAGTTTACAGAGGAGTAATTGCTTAGCAACATCTGGCCATTGTTGTCTTGCATCTTAAAGGCAGGGATGAAGGAAGCTTTTAGTTTTACGTGACCCTTAATCATGCTATCATGAGCCACAGGACCACCGTTTTACATGGAATCCGAACCAAAGGGCATGGCATTTCACTTCGAAAATCTCACATGCATTGACCGGGAATCGAACCCGGTCCACCTTGGTGAGAGACCAACAGCTTGACCGCTGCACCACCGCGCCCCGGCATCCTAAAGATCTCATGGTTGTTTATTGGAGTTTAAAGGGACGGAACAGCGAGGTCATCCGCCCCTGCCTATACAGTAGAGTCTCGCAAACTCGGCCTAATGTGGACCGAAGGGTGGCCGAGTTCGTGAAAATGCCGGGTTATCGGGACATGTGTTAAAAGGAAGAAATAAGCTGTTCGTTTTGGTTTAAAAATAATGCAATTCAGTACATTTATTTGTTTTTAACAGAAACACAAGTTTTAAAACGATTAAGCCACTACACTTGAATATATAGTTCAGTACTGTGCTGCATAAGAATCAAGGGAAACAATTACTGTAAATTATAGAAGAAAACTTAGAAAAACTAGGCCTATAAATTATTTTTATAACATGTACACTGTGCAGTAGCCTGTATGTATAAAACAATTCCCATGGGCAAATAGTTTTCTCACTTACTGAAAATTACCATTTACTTTATTGCAAAAAAAAGTAAGTAATGTTCTTTTGCTTTTCGCTTTGAAACCTGTTTCCTGAAGCCTCATCACGAAGACAGGGAAGAAACAGAATCGCGGAGAATGCGCAATCAAATAAATACAACGCTTTGCACGAGAACCGTTTGTTTACTTCTTACTGCCAACAGTTTGTGCATTTACAACTATCTGTATTTATCAGGTCGTCGTTACTCTTCTTACTATGTACCGTAGGTCAACTTGTTTCGCGTCGTATTTAACTGTCGATAATTCCATTGACGGAGAAGACGAAAGGAAACATAATGGTACATAATGACGCTCCGTGCGGAAACACAAAAATCATGATTTTTTTCTCTTGTCAGGGCGGCAGAGAAATCTGGAGTGCCGGGTTACCGAGTGCCGAGTTTGTGAGACTCGACTGTACATCATACCAGTGTCTCTTGTCTTGAAAGAGCTAGACATTGTTTTCTATTGGGAATGTGCTTTTGTATTGTTTTTTGGATTCCCCGTGGGGTTCGAATCCATTAGAGTAAACTTGCTCTCGGGGGGAACCTGTATCCCCTAGAAGGATCGTCCCCAGGTTGCGAATAGGGGGGCCCCTACAGCAACGGTAGGGTTGGTTTGAATAGTCTCCAATAGAACCCGCGGAATAACAGGTAGCCCAATTCTTGGGGGCTTTAGAATACTGAAGCACCTTCCCTCCAGGGATTATAAATATGGAGGGCCCAGCTCTGGGATATGAGTGACTTGCGGTAGAGAAGGAGTCCTTTGGTACAGTGCAGATGGTAGCGGAGGCAGCCCAGTGGGTAACACTTCGGGAGTGATGAACCAAGTACAATTAGCCAAAATACCTTGTGTAAAGAATGAATTATAATTGTCCCAATAGATGTTTGATCCTCCACTGTCTATAATCCACCCACCATCCCTTTTTTATAACACGACTTAGATAGTGAAATTCCAGAAGTGTCGACAATAGTGGGCGTGTTTCACAGGATAAATAAATTGTTGCCAACCCCACACATAGGCCTACGGTGCCGGGTGGTGTTTGTTTTATGCTGCGATCAATCCACTCGTTCGCTTCGTTGTTTATATATTAATAGGCTAACACCCCAGATCCCCTTGCTTGTAGTACAAGCAGCAATTTTCGGCCGACAGAAGTATCTCGCTCCGCTTCATAATTCTTGTTCCATGCCAATAGTTTATCGCAAAGCTCGTTACGCATGATCTGTGTCGTGTATTGTGTGTAGTCACACCTTCAGCCGGCTGGGAGGCCGCACCCAGCGGCTCACCCCTTTTGCGGTCGAAAAACGAAAACAAAGAATATCCAAACATTAATGATAGGATCCTGGAATGTTCGAACGTTACTCGATTTGAAGGACAATAACAGGCCTGAGCGAAGAACAGCACTCGTTACCTATGAGCTTGGTCGAATGAACATAGATATTGCTGCCTTAAGTGAAACCAGATTGTCCAACGTAGGTAAAATTACAGAGTTCAGTTCAGGTTACACCATATTCTGGAAGGGAAAAGATGAGGGAGAGCGCCGTATTCATGGTGTTGGTTTCGCTATAAAGACCACACTGGTGAATGATCACCAGCTAACTCCAACTGCTGTCAGTGAAAGAATTATGACTCTTCGAATCCCACTCTCCGGGGGTCACTTTATGACCCTTATCTCTGCATATGCTCCCACCTTGGATGCTGATATAGAAGTTAAAGATCAATTCTACAACCTGCTGGGCACAATCATCACCAAAGTACCATCTAGAGACAAACTCTTAATGCTTGGCGATTTCAACGCCAGAGTTGGTAAAGATCATCAATTATGGAACAATGTGATGGGAAAACAAGGACTTGGCAACTGCAATGCCAATGGCCTATTACTCCTTGGTCTTATGTGCTGAACATGAACTCTTTATTACCAACACTCAGTTCCGCCTGCCGAATCGCTACAAAACCACTTGGATGCATCCTCGCTCGAAGCACTGGCACATCCTTGACTATATCATCACCAGGCAATGTGATAAAAAGGACATCCTTGTCACTAGGACCGCAAGAAGTGTCGATGACTGTTGGACAGATCATAAGCTCCTTTTTTGCCGGTTGAGGATCTCAATCTGCCGCAAACCGAAACGATCCATCCACAACCTGTCGAGACGGAATTTTGACACTTCTAACTCCAAGTAAAATCAATTGCTACAGATTACAGAAATGAAATAGCAAATAAGCTGGCTAGTCACCCTGTTAGCACAAATAGTGTTGTACAGGAATGGACAATGCTTCAGAAGGTCATTACTGAGTCAGCTGAGGAAACAATTGGTTTTGTGAAGAACAAAAGACAAGACTGGTTTGATGAAAATAATGATGAAATTATGTGTCTCATCAATGCCAAACGGGAAGCCCATCTATCCTTTCATCAAGATCCGTCTTCCAGTGTGAAAAAATCACAATTCGTGCAACTTAAGGGGAAATGTCAGGCACAAATCAGGGAAAAAAAAGAACAACTGGTGGCAGCGAAAAGCTTGAAGAACTGCAAAGACTATCTGATGCCCGTGACCTGCGAAACTTCTATGCAGGCATAAAGGAGGTATACGGCCCAATCCGATCATCATCAGGTACATTGAAAACTGTTGACAATTCCGCCATTTTAACTGAACAAGGACAAATTTTGGAGCGTTGGAAGGAACATTTCTCTGCACTTCTAAATCGTGCCTCCAATGTTGCCGAGGACTTTCTTCGAAACATCCCTCAGCAGCCCCAACAACCATGGATGGCGGTTCCGCCGACATTCCGAGATTTCACCAAAGCGCTCAATCAACTAAAGCCGAGAAAGGCTCCTGGTCCTGATAACATCCCTCTGTAGTTGTTACAAAGTGGAGGTATGGCCTTGAAGACTCGAATTTTTACACTTATCCTGTTAATTTGGGAGACTCGAGAAGTACCTGACGACTTGAAGAATGCTGCCATCATAACTATCTTCAAGAAAGGCGATCGTAGCGTGTGTGGGAACTACCGTGGTATATCGCTATTATCCATTGCAGGTAAAGTTCTCGCAAGAATTCTCCTAAACCGGCTCCAAAGTATCTCGGAGAGGATTTTGCCCGAGTCTCAATGTGGTTTCCGAACCTCCAGGGGCACAACAGACATGATATATTCTGTGCCAGACAACTCCAGGAAAAGTGCAGAGAGCAACAGGAGCCCCTGTATTTAGTTTTCTATGACCTGGAAAAAGCCTTTGATTCAGTACCAAGACCTGCTATGTGGAAAGTATTAACGCACTTTGGATGTCCAGATCGCTATGTGGAATTAGTTAAAGCTCTTCATGATGGAATGTCTGGGAAGATTCTTCACGGTAACTCTGTATCCGATCCATTTCCAATCACTCACAGTTTGAAACAAGGCTGTGTGCTTGCTCCAACACTTTTTGCATTGTACATGGCTGCCATGATGTATGAATCATCTTCCAACAACCCAGGCATAGAGATTAAGTTTCGCTTCGATGGAGGTCTTTTCAATCTGGCAAGACTTCGTTCACAGAGACATATCCAAGTTACCCGGGTGACAGAACTACAGTATGCCGATGACACCGCATCTCCTGCTCCGACAGCTGCAGAGCTTCAACAATCGGTCAATCGCTTTAGCACTGCATGTGATATCTTTGGTCTCACCATCAATGCAAAGAAAGCAAAGGTGCTTGCACAACCTGCCCCAGGATTACCTCTTCCTGAGTTCAATATCTCCATCTTAAGACTCAACACTGGAGCAGGTTGATCATTTTTCATATCTTGGTAGCATCTTGTCTAAAAGGTGCACTTGCGAACAGGATGTTGACAAAAGAATTGGGGCTGCCCATGCAGCATTTGGCCGTTTAATGCACAGAGTCTTCATGAATAAAGACCTAAAGATGCATACCAAACTCATGGTGTACAAAGCTGTCGTCATCTCAACGCTACTGTATGGCTGTGAAACTTGGACACTCTATCGCCGTGATATCAAGAAACTTGAGCATTTCCACCAACAAAAGATGAGATACATCTTGAACATCAAGTGGGAGAACTACGTGACCAACACTGCAGTTCTCGAGAGAGCGCATCTCTATAGCATTGAGACAACTATCATCGCTCATCAACTGAGATGGTTAGGCCATGTTCACCGTATGAGTGATACCAGGCTTCCACATCAATTCCTTTATGGTGAACTTTGCTCCGGCACTAGACCTCATGGGGCCCCTTTGAAGCGTTTTAAAGACCAGTTAAAACACATCATGACGATGACTGGTATAGACATCCACTCATGGGAAACATCTGCTGCGGACCATTTACTGTGGCGGAACACTACATCGACGGCTGTCAACTTCTTTGAGGAAGAACGTCGCAGACATGAAGAGGCCAAGCGACAAGCAAGAAAGCTTCGTCAGTTGCAACCCCGCCCTCCCCCGACCATTGAGTGCAATTTATGTGGGCGCATGTTTTATGCCAGGATTGGCCTGTTTAGTCATCGGAAATACATCCACAAGCTGGTCTGAAAAGCTCTATGCAGGAAGAAGTATGTTTACTCGGAATCGAGTTACAGCCGACTACGACGACATTGGCAACAGTGAAATGACGTCTCAGTAACAGATGAACGCACCTAATGTGCCTCTTTCAGTAGCAATTGAGCAACGACAAGCCATGGCAATTGCTGTTGTTAAGCGAACAATTAATAACGATTAAAGCCACATGTTTACGTGCAGTAGTGATAATGGGCAGTAATTTCAATTGGTAATGATTCCTGGAAACAAATCCACTTTCTCGTGTGTACCGACTCTTTGAGTTCATTGCAGTCAATTGCTACATGTTTCCCGCAACACCCCCTAGTGCAGCGAATCCACGACCTACTAGCCCGGCTGTGCCACGCTGACACTCGAATCACCTTTCTGTGGCTTCCAAGCCACATGGGAATTGCGGGAAATGAGTTAGCGGATCAAGCTGCAAAAGAGGCGGTATCACTACCACCTCGACCAATGGAGGTACCCGCTTGAGATATTCGCTCTCAGCTACGCCGACAAGTTCTGGCTTTTTGGGGGAGTCAATGGCTAGCTGACCCACAGCCCAGTAAACTGAGAGCGATCAAGGGAACTACTCGCGTGTGGCGGAGCTCTTTCCGGTCACAGAGAGAGTCCGTCATTTTGTGTAGGCTAAGGATAGGTCATACAAGATCCACCCACTCGTACCTAATGAGAAGGGAAGACCCCCCACTTTGTACCCATGGAGCAGTTTTCACCATGACCCACATTTTAACCGAGTGTGTGGATCTTGCTGACTTACGAAGAAACCTTGGTATGCAGATGACACTCAAACTTATATTAGCCGATGACGCGGAAGCTGCTGATCGCGTTATCCGCTTATAAGTGAGAGTGGGTTAGGGCCAGCAATCTAAATTTTCCAGCATAAATTGACTCAATGACTTGTTTGTTTTTGAATGATAATTTTTTGTTTTTCCGTAAGTTTTGTTTATTTTTATTTTGCTTTATTAATTTTTGGTCTTTTTAAATTTAGATGCCCACCTCAAAATTTTAAATTAAATTCAAAATATGTATTCTTTAATCTGTGTTAAGAGGGGCAGATGACCTCGTAGTTCCGCCCCTTAAAACAATAACTAAACTTGCTCTCGGGGGAACCTGTATCCCCTAGGGGGCTCGTCCCCAGGTGAGAAATAGAGGGTCCCTACAGCAACGGTAGGGTTGGTTTCAATAGTCTCCAATAAAACCCGCGGACCAACATGTAGCCCAATTCTTGGGGGCTTTAGAATACTGAAACACCCTCCCTCCAGAGGTTATAAATATGGAGGGCCCAGCTCTGGGATATGAGTGACTTGCGGTAGAGAAGGAGTCCTTTGGTACAGTACAGATGGTAGCGGAGGCAGCCCAGTGGGTAACACTTCGGGAGCGATGAACCAAGAACAATTAGCCAAAATACCTTGTGTAAAGAATGAATTATAATTGTCCCAATAGATGTTTGATCCTCCGCTGTCTATAATCCACCCACCATCCCTTTTTTATAACACGACTTAGATAGTGAAATTCCAGAAGTGTCTACAATAGTGGGCGTGTTTCACAGGATAAATAAATTGTTGCCAACCCCACACATAGGCCTATGGTGCCGGGTGGTGTTTGTTTTATGCTGCGATCAATCCATTCGTTCGCTTCGTTGTTTATATATTAATAGGCTAACAGCCCAGATCCCCTTGCTTGTAGTACAAGCAGTAATTTTCGGCCGACAGAAGTATCTCGCTCCACTTCATAATTCTTGTTCCATGCCAATAGTTTATCGCAAAGCTCGTTACGCATGATCTGTGTCGTGTATTGTGTGTACCATACATTGGCAACAGTGAAATGACGTCTCAGTAACAGATGAACGCACCTAATGCGCCTCTTTCAGTAGCAATTGAGCAACGACAAGCCATGACAATTGCTGTTGTTAAGCGGACAATTAATAACGATTAAAGCCACATGTTTAGGTACAGTACTGATAATGGGCAGTAATTTCAATTGGTAACGACTCCTGGAATATCAAATAAGGTATGAAAGTCATGAACATGACATTATATTAGCTAACAAGGGGACAAGGGCAATCGGATTTTTGTAATTTTTCCCGTTTCGGGTACGTAAAGTTCAGACCTCATACAATAATTTCCCAAAGCTGTTCAATGCCATGTTCATAAATTCTCGAGAAAATAGACTTCGAAGTTTTCCGAGCGCTTCATATCCAGTAAAGATGTTTCTGCGTTCGAGCCGGACGCGTGGCTCACCCGGTAACGTTCGGGCCCAGTAATCGCCGGGACGATAGTTCAAGTCTCACTTCGGATGCTATTTTTTATTCTTTCAATTATTCATATACTACTAATGTGATTGAAATATAAATATCATCATCAGGCGGATTGTCGTCCTCCACGCCCGACATACGATCGTATGTTAGAAAAAATCACCCACCACGCCAAGAAACACTATCTGCTTCTCAGAAAACCAACGGTCAAATGCTACTTCGAACAGGCATCCCTTGCGAATGACGTATGTGTCTCTTCCACGTATCTTCCACCCGTTCTGGAACAACCACAAATCCTTTGTGCTAGAGCAGCTGTGCCCACTTCGCAGGTAGAAAAACGTGACAAAGGCAAACGATACACGCAGAACTGTTATTCGAAAGAATTACAGATCTCGAAGAAACCGCCATATTCAAATATTTCATCACTAGGGTTCGCAAGTTTAAGACCTAAAGAAGCACAAAATATGCAAGCAAATATGCCCTAAAAACTATAAAATATGACATGCATTTTTGGGTTAGGTAGAGTATCACTAACATACAGTAAACGTCTTAAGTGCCAAAGCGTGACATCCTGTTAAAAGGCGGAAGCACACTAACGTCATGTTCCGTGATCTCATGCGTACAGTGTCGCAATCTAACTTGTCCAGAAAGATGTGCTAAAAGACGTCCGAAGAGGAGCGCCTTCTTGGAATCAGGTCTTCTAATATCATCATCACCGGGAAAAGAATGAAAGAGAAATATATCTACTGCACTATTTGGAAATCCTGTGTTTGAAATTCGAAGCGTACCTTGTTAACGACACCTCAATTTAAACGAAAATGCTGAAATTATAACCAAAACAATAAAAATGCCCAAAATATGCATTTATAGGCAACATCAAATTGCTTTAAATGTGGTCAGGGACCCGTCATTCAAACTTATTTTTCAGAGTTTGGGTAAAATGAGCTCAGGAAAAAAATATGACTTTTCCTTAACTTCCGAACCTTATTCATCACATTCTATTTTACTCATTCCATTGTTTACGTTAATCTATTCTACTATTTATATTTTTATTAATCTACAAGGTGTGAATATTATTTTTGTCGCTTATTCACAATTTCAAATATGACATAATTAGAAATGAGACGTGCGTTTTTTCATTGGAAATTATAATTACATAACGTATCTGTGAATTATTACAGACCTGATGATTTTTATATTTAAATCACATTAGTAGTATATGAATTGAAAGAAAGAAAAAAATATAGCACCCGAAGCGAGACTCGAACTAGCGTCCCAGCAATTACTGGGCCCGAACCTTACCGGGTGAGCCACACGTCCTGCTCAAACTCGATAACATCTGTACTGGATATGAAACGCTCGGAAAACTTCGAAGTCGATTTTCTCGAGAATTTATGAATATGGCATCGAACGGCTTTGGGAAATTATTGTTTGAGGTATGAACTTTACGTACCCGAAGCGGGAAAAATTACAAAAATCAGATTGCCGTAGGGTCCCCTTGTAAGTACAAGTGTAGAATCCTGGTTTATCACTCCCGAAGAATTACCAGCCCAGTGCTCGGGCTATTAGAGAAAAAAGTATGATTGTATATTGGACATATATCGGGCACTGAATATGACCCGGGATAAGGTGACCACTTTTATCAAGTGCCAACGGTTTCTTTGGAGGGCAGATGAGCAGGTAGAAGAAGGGCACTCTCTTGCCCTTGGAGGGGGAAACTGCTCCTAAAGGCGGAAAGGCTACTAGGTGGCCAACACATAGAATGGAGAAGGCAACGGGAAACCCCTCCATTAATGATCCTAGGATATCCCAAGTATAGCAGCCATGATGAGTTTCTCTACTGATTGTGATTCTACCACTGATCTCTATACATGGATCGCTGATGGCAGCTCTCCGCTGCACGAGAAAGTACGCCAGGTTGAGCGCGCAGTCCGCCATGTTGGCGTACCCATTCTCGAGCTCTCCTTATGGGGAAGCAATGATAATCTAGTCAATTTTAAATCTTAATTAATGGTGCTTTGGAACACACAAAAATATAGAGACATGTTCTCTCATAGCATAAGGGCATTGGGATCACCGACACGTCATTCCGAGGTAAGTAAATCTCCGGAACAGCAATAAAAATGAATGTATAATAATGGCTGACAAATATCAACTTAGGTGCTGAGTACACGCAATTAGCGATCATCATCTTGCACAGTTTCCAGCCACTGGCCGGGTCTGTTCGGAACACAAGCCTCTCCAACGTCTTCTATCTTCCCACCATCTCTCAGCCTCCACCCTTGTCCAGTCTTCTCCTCTCTTCTTCAAGCTTTCTTCCACCCCCTTCAGCCACCTGTCTCTCGGTCTTCCTCTCGGTCTCTTTCCTTCCCACGTCGTCTCGTGTACTCCCCTGGGTATCCTCTTCTCCATTCGTTTTACATGTCAATACCATCTAAGTCTAGGCTTCTCTATGACATCCTGTAATGGTTCCTCCTTCATTAATTCTCTGGTCCTCTCATTTCTTATTCTGTCCATCTTTGTAGCTCCAATACTGCTTCTCAAGAACCTCATCTCACTGGCCTGTATTTTGCTCTTCTCCCTTCCTTTCATAACCCAGGTCTCCGAGGCATACGTCAGGATAGGGACATAGTACGTCCGATAAATGATCTTTTTGCTGTTCTGAGGGACATCCTTGCTCCATAACATGCTTCTCACACTCCTACGAAATGCTTCTGCCTGCCTCCCCCGCTCATTTATTTCTCTATCATTTCTTCCATTATCTTGTACTCCACTTTCTTCAGCTGTTCCCCACCAATTGTTATTCCCGTTGTGGTTCTTTCCTTCTTCCTTGTTGTGATCACCATCTCACTCTTATTTATGCTAAATTTCATCCCATATCCTTGTATTATTCCTTCCCACACGTCCAACTGTTCCTGTACCTCCTCCTCGTTTCCCCAAATCATCAAATCATCTGCAAACACCATTGCTTTCATCTTTCCTTCCCCAATTACTTGTGCCACTCGGGTCATTATGTCATCCATCACCACAATGAAAAGTAACGGTGACAGTGCACTTCCCTGTTTCAGGCCGTTTCTCTGTTCCAACCAGTCTGATCTCTCTCCTCCCACTTTCACACAGCTCACGCTTCCCTTGTACATCTCCTTTATCCTCTTTATAGTCCATTTCTCTACTCCTCTATCCTCCAGGGACTTCCATACTTTGTTTCTGCATACACTGTCATATGCTTTCTCAATGTCCAGGAAGGCCATCAGTAGATCTGTTCCATACTCATAGTGCTGTTCTTGTAACTGCCTTACAGCAAAAATCAAATCCACTGTGGACCTTCCCAGTAACAGAGTAACGAGTGAAAAACAATTCCTGGAAACATTCTTGTAAATTGTATATATATACAGTATATGTGCCACGAAATTATGCATTCTTCAAATGATGTAGCCTACCTATAAACGTAGCTCACTATACAGGCCTAGATTCGACATATCGTAATCGGTGCTTGGTAATGCTTGGCAACAACAGCAACAACTCCCAAAACCCATCCCCTCACTTCTCTCCCTCTCACCAACACTTCCCCCAAGTAATCCCAGCACTCAACATCAAATGCTACAGCTTTTAATCATGCTAGCAACACAATACACTTAATAATAACGGGAAGTAGATCAAAGCCAAAAATGCACTTGAAGCCAAACCAATTTCACTCCTCAGCTCCACATAAAACTTAACACAACTAAAATCCTACTCAAAATATACTCTCCCCACCGTTTTAACTATTAAGTGAACTATTCACACCCAGAACCGAAAAACTCTGAAATAGGATCAAATTTAAAAAGGCAATGGCCTAGCCCGATCACGTCTGCTTCAGCACCACCGCATATGTATACTTACCTTCACAATAACTTCCAAATTACAGCTAAGTGACCTTCTGCCTGAGAAGTGAAGGCATTACCGGCTTGCCTGGGATGATGGGTCACCAAACCGGTACTTAAAACTAAGATTTTACGCTTTAAATAACCAAATTCAGCCCATTTTACAACTACAAGAAACACAAAATATTTACTGCCAGTATAAATATGTATATAACATCAAACTACCAGTAACCAATCACAGAGCCATGCACCATGCGCTCGCTGCCATCTTGCTATACCTGTCATCGTCTATTCGGCTTACTGCTGCCTTAGCTACCAGCCATCCATGTATAGAGATCAGTGGATTCTACTGATCATGGGTATCTGAAACCAAGATTCGGCAAGAGAGGTAACAGTAGCGAGGCCATTCAACGAAACCCTCGCAATGAAAACTACAAATTCATTACAGATAATGTACCCTTATTTTTAAGTGCTGTATCAGCCAATATCCGAAGATGGAGACGGATCGTAGGAACCTGTAGAAGCTACTGGCAAATACACAGAGGATAAGGATCAGCTATCTATCTAATATACTGGGTTCAGTTAACTAACTACTCTGGAGAGCGAGAAACTATCGAATCACGGATGAAACGGGATTAGGTTGTGGGTTGTGACAACTACTCTGCTTCTAAAGCATTCTTAACTTAACCAAACTGTTGCGAAAGATAATGCAAGTGTTCGATAAATAAGTCGTCGTCATCATCATTTCCCAGCTCCAGTTTCCCGTGTGTGGTATATAAGAGCTGGCTATTTGTTTCTGTCGGAGTAGAGTTGCTGTTCTTCTACGTCTAGGGTGACCACCTGTCCCGCATTTTAAGGCATTTTGCAAATGTCCCGCGCGGGACGACATTTGTCCCGCAATTGTTTTGTTTTCTATCTGAAGGAATTTTCGTATTCTGTCATCGATACGAATTTTCACAATAGGCAACCGTCCTGCCATCTAGCTTCAACTAAACATAGCGAAACCATTGCCAACAGTATATAATCTTTGAAATTGCAAAGAAGCAGGTTACAATGATAGTATCTTTGGAGAAACGCTCTGGATGAACCTTCTAACTTCCGAGTTATCATTAGTCCATGGCGAGTCCGTGGCGTGGCGTGGCCATTCTGTAGCACGAAGCGCATCAGTGCTGCTAAAAAGTATTTCATATAATTGATAAAACTAAGAAGTACCACAAATTTGTATTCTTTCTTCTATTTCCAACTTTTTAAACTTGTGATAACATTTAAGCTATTTATTTTATTATTTTAGAATTTGTTGGCTTTTGTATGTTTTCAGTTAGATTAAGGATCTTCAACCCACGGACTGAAAAATAAATCATATGTTAAAGATAAGTGAAATGTATTTTTGTATGTTTTTAGTTCAGTAAGGCCCCTACCCGGCTCCAGCTGGAGAAAGGGAAATTGTGATGATGAGCACTCTTGGTCAAAAAAGAAGGAAACTGGCAACAATGCTTTTGAAAATGTTAAAATTGTTGTCGGTTTAAAGTTACAGCTAAAAATGTAGTTGTCCCCCAAAATAGTGGAATGTCCCCCATTTTTAGCCTACTTTTCACATTTTGCAAAAATGAGGAAAAAGTAGACTTATGAGATCGATCAGGGGAAATGTGCGTCGGTCTGTCTGGCTGTGTGTGTCCCTATCAACTCCTCAACGGCTGCAGCAATCAAAACCAAATTTAGTATGAGTAAAGATGTGCACCGGAATATATCACGTCCATATTTGAAAATGATGTCAGTGCTACCAACTGCTGAAAAAACGCACTAGAAATTTTAGCTCCATGTTGCATATCTTGCAAGGTATGCATGGCAGCTATTCCAAAATTGGCACTCATGCAGATAATACTATTTCAGTTTAATTTCCAGGAGGCCAACCATGACAGTGTTGCCAAAATAATTTTAAGCCTTCTGATAGGTCCAATGTTTAAATGCATATAACTTCTACACTATCAATTGGATTTCAACCAAATTTTGTATGTAATATCTGTACATAAACAGATATGACTGACCATATTATTAAGAGCCCCCAGGGCTGCCAACTGTTAATAATTGCTCTCTCTATTTTTATTGTTTTTATCCAAATACCAATATATCAGAAAGTATGCAAGCCAACAGCTTTAAACTATGCACACATATATTCTGACATTTTAGATTAATTTGGAGTAACTTATATACGTCAGTTCTGCCAACATGATTATAAGCCTGCTGATAGTATAGAAGTTACATGAATTTAAAAATTGATACTATCAGTTGGATTTCAACCAAATTTCGTATGTGCTATGTGTACCATAACAGATATGACTAAGTATTGTTAAGAGCAATCAGGGCTGCCAACTGTTAATAAATGCTGTCTATATTTTTTTTTTACCCTAATATCAATATATCAGAAAGTATGCAAGCCAACAGCTCTATACTTTGCACACGTATAGCACCTGACATTCTAGATTAATTTGGAGTGATTAATACAAGACAGTGCTGCCAACATGATTCTATGCCTGTTGATATGTCCAATTTTAAAATACATGTAACTTCTATACTAACAAATGGATTTCATCCAAAATTGGCACAACAAGATATCATAAAATTTCAGATTATTTCTGACCAGCACACGCATGACATTGTTGCAACATGCTTTTACGCGTGCTGATAGATCCAGTGATTAACTGCATGTAACGTCCATTGGACTTCAACCTAATTTTGTATTCTGTACCTTAAGAGATGGAACTAAGAATATATTCAGTCACCCGGGCTGCCAACTGTAGTGCTCTATTAGGCTACATTACACCAGGTATATTTTGAACTAATTAGATGTTTCGATATTACCAACTTAATTTCGTCATTATTCTAGATAGGTTCATATACTGTAGAATAATCATTGGGATGAAAAGTAGGCTGTCTAGTTCTTCACGGAACTTCTTGTTGACTGTATTATGCCTCATTCCTCCCTTCAACAGGTGGTCACCCTATCTACGTCTTCCCATTTCACATTCCATTTGTTGACCTCAGACTTCACTGTGTCTATCCATCGATTTCTTGGCCTTCCTAGTGGTCTCCTCCCTCTCACCTCTCTGTCGAAATAATTTCTTGGTGGTCTATTTCTGTCCATTCTCATGACGTGTCCAAACCACTATAATCCTTGTCTTCCTAGAAGTTCAGTGACAGGTATTTTGATACCAACTTCCTGCCTGTTAATTTCGTTCCTAACCTTATCTTTCCCGGTCCTCTTGATTCTTTGTTCTGAGGAATTTAATTTCTGTTCCCTGGATTTTACTATTAGCCTTGTTGAGTAGGGTACATGTTTCAAGTCCATAGGTGAGAATTGGAATAAAGTACGTGTGAAACATGTTTAATTTTGCTTTCTGGGGTATTTTGTCATCCCATAGTAGATTTCTCACTTGACTATAAAACAAGTAGTTCCGTGAAGAACTAAAGAGCCTACTTTTCTTAAAATTTTAGATTCATGATTAATCTTTATGGATCTATCTAGAATAATGACGAAATTAAGTTGGTAATATCGAAATTTCTAATTAGTTCGAAATACTGTATACCTGGCATAATGCAGCCTAATAGAGAACTACAGTTGGCAGCCCTGGTGATTGAATATATTCTTAGTTCCATCACTTAAGGTACAGAATACAAAATTTGGTTGAAGTCCAATGGATAGCATGGACGTTACATGCAGTTAAACATTGGATCTAAAAGCGCGCGTAGAATCATGTTGGCAACAATGACATACATGTATTGGTGAGAAATAATCTGAAATAATATGATCTATTGTTGTGTCAATTTTGAATGAAATCCATTAGTTAGTATAGAAGTTACATGTATTTTAAAATTGGACTTATCAGCAGGCTTAGAATCATGTTGGCAGCACTGACGTATATAAGTTACTCCAAATTAATATAGAATGTCGGGTACTATACGTGTGCATAGTTTAAAGCTGTCGGCTTACATACTTTCTGATATATGGGTATTTGGATAAAAAAAATTGAGAGCATTTATTAACAGTTGGCAGCCCTGGTGGCTCTTAAGAATACGCCCAGTCATATCTGCTTATGTACACATAGCACATACAAGATTTGGTTGAAATCCAATTGATAGTGTAGAAGTTATATGCATTTAAAATTTGGACTTATCAGCAGGCTTATAATCATTTTGGCAACACTGCCATGTATGGCCTCCTGGAAATTAAACTGCAATATTATTATCTATACGTGTGCCAATTTTGAAATAGCTCCCATTCATACCTTCCAAGATATCCAACATGGAGCTCAAATTTCAATTGCGATTTTTCAGCAGTTGGTAGCACTGATATTATCAAATATGGCCGTGAGATATAGATCTTGACTCATACCAAATTTTGTTTCGATTGCTGCAGCCGTTTAGGAGTTGATAGGGGGGGGGGGGGACACACACACAGCCAGCCAGCCAGACAGACACACATTTGCCCGATCTCCTAAGTCTACTTTTTCCTCATTTTTGCAAAATGTGAAAAGTAGGCTAAAAAAAGAGGCTCCTGTTAAGGATCTCTTGCTTTATAGAGTTGTCCTTTGAGACATCACTTCCAAGGTACTTTAAGTTAGAAACAGATTGCAGCTGAGTTCTCTCTAGAAAGATGTTGGAACATGAGCTGTTCCTGCTGATAGTAATTTCAACTGTTTTTGTGCCCATATGATTTATTCAAAAAGGTAAACAATTGAAGTAAAATCAAAATAAACACAACATTTGAAACTAAAACCTCTTAGTCGCTGCTAAAGGAACTCAATTCTGGCAACTATCTGCTGTGCCCTAGGTTTCTGTTGAAATTACCTCGAATCGCCAGAAAATACTCTATTTAGCGATGGCCTGTCGCTATTACATTCACTACTTATTACTCTATACATAACTTCTGGTTCCTACACTAATCCTTATCTAAATAAAATCACGTTGACTGTACTTTTCGAACTATCACTAATATTTACATACTTTAACAAGATTTCTTCCTTTCTTCTCAATATAAATACAAAATTTCCACTAACTTGTATCAATGTTGGTAATAATTGTCAACATAGGGATCTATAATCCGTTTACTAAAGCCTAGATTATATATAAATAGTAATAATAATAAACATAGACTTTTTCGTCATACATAACCAGTATTAGCATTTATGTTTTTACATAGAACCATCTGATCTAATTGTAACTCTCATTTTACTCTCGATCACCTGTCAACTTAAATTCTGCCTCGTTGCAAATATCTACAGTAAGACATGAAACTAACTTCACTCAGAACAATAACTTCTTAACACGTCGCATTCCATTCTAGTATGCATTCTTCTCCACATACAGGGCGTAACAAAAATGTACGGCACAAAATCCAGGACACATTTCTCATACGTAGACGAAGAAATTATGCTATATGAACATGGGTCCGTAAACGCTTCGTTTCCAACTCATTAATCATGGGAACACACAAGAACGGAACGTACCAGCATACCACATGAAACTCTTGCTCACAGGAGATGTGCAATATGCCCTCCGTGCGCATTGACGCAAGCATCAACCCACCTTCGTAGTGAATCTCTGATGCGCTGATGTATCCCGGGAGTACTGCGTATGGTTTCTCAGCCTTCCATAATACGGGCACAGAGACTCAGAACATCTAGTACTAGGATTCAATAAAGAGCTTTCAAATGCCCTCACAAATTAAAGTCCAGTGATTTTAGGTCCGGAGAGCGTGGAGGCCAAGCAATTGGTCCACCTCTACCTATCCTTCTGTCACAGAATCTGTTATTTAGAAGCCGACGGACATTAGCACTAAAATGAGGTGCTCCATCGTGCATGAAGTACATGTTTTGTTGCACAACTAAAGGTACATCTAAGTCACATGGCAACAGGGCCATGTAAAACAAAAACTGGCGGTGCACATACGATAATGACAACGTAACCAAGAGTGCATGTTCCCCATGATTCTAACGTTCTGTTCTTTTGTGATTCCCATGCTTAATGAGTTGGAGACAATGAGGTGTAACATGGAAACAAAGCGTTTCCGGACCCATGTTCATATAACACAATTTCTTCGTCTACGTGTGAGGAATGTGTTCAGCATTTTGTGCCGTACATTATTGTTACACCCTGTATACAGTATATCATCCTCCTCCATTTTCCACTCCAGAGAGTCAGGTACGAGTATAAATGAGCCTCTTCCAGTTTGTCCGGTCCTCCCACACATTGTGCTCCAATTTCTTCTGCCTCTTGGCCAAGCGTCTCCCAAATGTGTCGAGGCCTTCCCCTTGGTCTCTTACCTAGGATGAGCTGGTCAAAGTATAATCTTGGTGTTCTTTCAGGGATACAGTGTATCATCGCAGAATAACCTCATAACAACAAACTTCCATTGTCTAATAGTACGTTATGCAACGAGTCTATAATGGCAATAATTAAAACACTAATATGTTTATAAAACGAGCAAATGCGAGTTTTATAATTTCCATACTACTGTTTATGTTAGACTATAATTATTATAACTACCGTATTTTATGTTCGAACATATTCATAAATATCTGTTGAGATTTCGCCAGTTTTATGTACTGAACAGAGCGCATGGGACCCATGTGTTTGACCATGGCCTCCTCGATTACCCCACTATGACACTAGGCAACGCAGTGAAATTTAAATTACAAGGCCGTGGAACTCTCCTCAGGTGAGATGCTATCATTATCTAATTGGTCAAACAACTGTTTCTTGAGCTCTGATTGGTGGGAGAAACTGTTTCATAATGAAAAATAGTGTTATAATGAGCCTCATTATAGTACAGTTTTTTGACAAAATAGTCAGGGTCGAACATTATGCAACGAGCCTATAATGGCAATAATTAAGACACGAGTATGTTTATAAAACGAGAAGTGAGTTTTATAATTTACATTCGAGGCGAGTTGCATACAACTGTTTATGTTTGACGATAATTATAAATTTATTATATGCTTTAACATACATATTCATAAATATCTGTGGGATTCATTCATTTCAATTAGCGAACGGAGCGTGCTGGTTTTGCTGACTGAACAGAGCGCATGCGTGGGTCCAAGAATTTTGAAAGCAGAGACCATTTACTTTGCTTGGCAATGCTATTGTTTACAGCCTGCATGATGTCTAGTGCCGATCAGAACTAGCATTCACTAATATTGTCACTGAAGTCGTTTGAAAGCAATGCGCTGTGTAGAAATTGGCGTTGGGGATATTAAGGTACAGTGTTATTTCTTGTCTCCGATTCGCCTGTTTATTTACGCGAACATATGGGACGGTGCACTTTCCAGTCGGTAATTTATATAAAAGGATGCTGTGTTGCAAACTTCTGGACGTAGATTCATAAATTTCTTGCATATGTCATAGTATTTTCTTGTTACCGTAAAGGTTCGTGCTGATTTTGTCTGTGTTTGGGATTGTAACTACAATGGTTGATCCGATATCTAATTTGAACTTTTAAATCATGCAATTCATATCCGACATGTTGGATTTTGAGCGCATGCATGAAGCTATCTTTACCTAATTGGTCAATGAATGAGCTCTGGTTGGCTGTCGAAACTGTTTCATAATGACCCTCATTATGATACAGTTTTCCGACATAATATTTACATAGGTTATGAACATTCCCGAATGGGAATAAGATGTTATTTCCGTTTGATCAGATAAATTATCAATTAATATGATAAAATTGGTCCGGCTAGATCAAACATAAAATGCCAGCGTTTCGCCCCGGTGTGCCGTTGGGCTCGTCAGTTGGTACAGACACACCTCACCAGTATGTGCTAGCCATGCGTATTGGTGAGGTGTGTCTGTACCAACTGACGAGCCCAACGGCACACCGGGGCGAAACGCTGGCATTTTATGTTTGATCTAGCCGGACCAATTTTATCATATTAATTGATAATATTTACATTTCGACATCGTCGAACATAAACAACAATGCTGTCATAATTCATTGTTACTTCACTTAATTATGCACATATTTTCATCCAATACCTGGGAATACTTCCTATCTTTCCTTACAATATATCTCGTCGTAGCTTTCATATATCAACAATAATAATGCTTCCATTAACTTCAGCTTTACCTTATTTTCTTTCTCTGCTGATTTATTGGACAATATCTAACACAAGCTATTTTAATATAACACTTCGTAATACCAGCTGATCAACTAACAAAAATACTTTCTCTGGTCACTGGTTCTAACTTCACTCAAAAATATCTGGTAAATCAATACTGTTTCATAGCATCAATAGCAGGCGCGTGTATTCCATGGATGTAAGGTAAGCATTGCTTACCCAAGTAAAATAATGACGGGTACAATAATTATTTACTTTGGTTATAGTGATATTCTAGTCTCTGTGTCCTGTATTGTTTTAATGAACCCATTCACACTTCGTTGTTCTTTGATTGCCTAGTGCGAGTACCTTGCGGAGTCTCTTGCAGCAGCACAATAGCGTGACATGCCCTCTTTTGGTATTTCTTGGTACTGCAGGGTGAGTGAAAGCGAAGGCAAGGAAGCAATTCCTTAAGTTACATACCTTAAAAGGCCAAAAGCAAGGAGCAGTCAGTTTTCAAAGATGGTGTGTTTACTCGCTCATTATAGTTTGAAAAAGCGTGTCAGTGTTTGTGTAAAACAGCTTTTTATATGCTGTGTTAAAACGTGCGATTGTTTTACAGTGGTAGGCCGTCATTTTTATAGTTCAGCGATATAATGTTGTCTAATGCAATATAAGGGAGTAGGGTATGCAGTAGACGCTTTTGTTTA
The DNA here is from genome assembly GCA_946902985.2 of Meconema thalassinum. NCBI lineage: Eukaryota > Metazoa > Arthropoda > Insecta > Orthoptera > Tettigoniidae > Meconema > Meconema thalassinum. The sequence goes on along the minus strand of OX336399.1, from coordinate 13,028,476 downwards.
CACTAAGTGGCGTGAGAAATCTGTAAAAATATGGCACCGGGACTTGGGTCTCTAGAGATGACAGCGTGTGATGTGCGGTAAATTTGAGAACAAAATATTAATTTTATTAGGAAGTCGTCCAACTCCTCAATTGAGTAGGCCTATTAACGCGAAATAACATTTATCATCGATTTCAATAATTGAGGTAGATTTACTTTGTAAGTTCAAAACATCCCAAACTTCTGCAACAGGGTCTTCAATGTTTTTGCGAGGAAAAGCATTGCCTACTCTAAGTAAAATTCCACCACACGCCACTGATCAATAGCTCAATTATCTCGTTAACTCCCTTCATCTTTACTATCAACAATAATGTCTCCACGACATAACTTCCTTCTATATCAATACATTGTCATAACATTTTAAATGCTTGTGGAAACTTTTGTAACTTATCAAAATATTTTTCCACTATTCATAAACAATAATTTCTTCAGAACAAACGTACAAGACCAAAGTGCTACAAACAGGTGGAGAGAGACCTAGTGGAGAAGGGATTGCCAAATCTGATGAATAGAAATGTAATCAGGAATATTGTTCACACAAGGGGATTTGAGGAAGATCAGAAGAAAGCAGCACGACGTGCATGGTCGGAGGAACAGAAACTACAACAATCCTTAATATAGTACAAGGTATTGTTTCCCATCAGTGTTCAAATTAAGTTACCACCTGTCATTCAATAGCCTGCATTAGTACCGCCACTCCTTGTTTGAGTGTTTAGTGCTAAATATTCCTTTACTTTCGATTCAGCAATTGTGCATGGTGTTATAGCCTGTTGTTTCTGTCAACTACTGTAAAAAATATTTCGTATAATTATGTATAATTTTGCTGAAATAATGCCCGATTTGTAGCCCTGAGTATTTTTCTAATCAGCTGCTTTACAACAACAATAAAACTTGGCAACAAAGCTCAGCTGTTTCAAGCTCCAGCCATATCCTTCAGGCTTTCTTTCTTTCGAAATACAGAGTATAGTTAGTTACACTCCCTATCAGATCAGATGATACCAACACAAAACAATTTTCTGTTGAGAGCCAATCAGTACCAACTTGTTTGTTCTTTCCATGGAATGGTACCTATTTTTCTTATAGCATTAGACTTTTAATAAACAAATTCAGCACTGTACAGTAATTAGTGTTCAAACCAGGTAATAAGTACTCTCTGAGAAATTCAGTATTAAAAATTGTGCATAGCCAGGCTTTCTCTTACAGTTACGCTGTGCAAAGAGAGGAACAGAACGGCTATGTGTAAGTCGAGGCACGTGCACAGGTATAATCAGAATTGTAGTTCTTATTAGAAGTATGGATCCTTCGGAAAAGTAAATAAGTGACTATGAATATAGATCATTAGTTTGTGTGTTGTCTAATAATTCCTCTTTGCTTGTTGTTACAATGTGAAGAGATGCCATCTTCAAGGGGACATGGACAAACCACATTCTGCAAACCAGGCCACTACAGTAATATAAGAAGGAGGGAATATTCCTCGATTCATAATTTGAGGGGTCATAAACTGGTTTGTCCACTCTTCTCTCCCCTCCCCTCAAAGTCAGCACCTATGAATTCAATAGTTCTTCCCATTGTACCAAACAGAACATAAAAACAAATGAAATGAGATTCCTGCTTGCCTCTGCTTCTATGGAAACAAATAATAAAATCTCAATTAGTATTATTTGCAAAACGTTTTTATTTTTCTCTGCAAATCTACTGTACATTAAAAACAATTAACAAATACATTATAAAAATAAATATTTAAAGCATAATAAGAACAAGCAAGCACTTAGTGGAGCTAACACAAGGGGAGAGGCAGATAACCTTAGATCTGCCCCCCTAAAACTATCACAAGGGGAGGGGCAGATAACCTTAGTTCTGCCCCTAAAACTAACTATCACAAGGGGTATAGGAAAGCAGTTTTATTTTCAGTATTTTTGGATAATAATTCATGGAGTGAAGGGCTGGCAGCAGTGGAGTATCCCCTACGATGCACCCTTCTGAAGCGTCCGCGACGTGGGGGCTATAAAACTGAAGAGCTATAAAGTGGATTGATGGCTGTAGAGACTGTCCTTATGCCTTTTGCATGTTTCTATCCCGGCTTTTATGTTCTACCATTACTATTTTTATTTATGTATGCTGATAAATCATCCTTGTAGCTGTAGGTTTTGATAATATTTCAAGATGGAACTGTAACAATCTCACTCTTAATTGGAAAAAAATTACATTCCTAACTATACAAATGTTGAACAAAATTAAAGAAATTAAAATAAAATTTCGTAACTTCAAATAACATCCTCTAGAACAAGTTCATTATTAGTAAAACTTATTTCTCTGCAGACACTCATCTAAATGGCTGTTCATGACTCCCATCATAAAGGAACTTCCACAGCAGGGACAAGGATAAGCCAGCTCTCCTTCGTCCTCGCTAATAACGATGGTGTCGCAAGTCTGTTCCAGAGGCATGCATGCTTCGAGATGCCTGCCAAGATCATCACCAGTTACCTTCAAGTTGCACATCGGGCAATTAAAGACTTGATCACATTCTGTATTCTCTGATAATGTTAAATCACGTGGGTCTTGAGCTCCGACGCACCTCACATCCCGGTCGTTGTTGGACAGCAAACAGCAGTCGACGTCGCTGTCGCTACTGTCGTTGATAACGATTGTGTTGCAAGTCTGTTCCATACGCATGCACGTTTCGAGATGCCTGCCAAGATCATCACCCGTCACCTTCAAGTTGCACATCGGGCAATTAGCGACATCACTGAAGACTTGCTCACATTCCGTATTCTCCGATAATGTTAAATCGCAGGGGTCTCTAGTTCCGACGCACCTCACATCCCGGTCCCTGTCAGACAGCAAACCGGAGTCCAATCTTTTGGCAACAGAGTCGCTGCTAACCCTACTGTCCAGAACTGTATTGGCAGCAGGTTTCACTCCTTTCGTCTTAGTGCCGGGGCTTTTGCTTTTGGTAGGTGAAGGTGTCCCAGTGTTGTGTGGTTCAGAGACATCTGGCCACAGTCTCTGTTGGGATTTGTCTTCACTGAGAGCATCTCTCTTCCCTCCTGTCCGGAGAGTCTTTGGAGTCAGTTTGAGTTTATCTTTGCTAAGAGCACCTCCCTTGCCGCCAAATGGAATATAAACACCTGTCTGTAGTTTACTCGGCATAGTCTGTTGGGGTTTAACTCCTCCGAGAGCATCTCTCTTGCCGCTAGATGGAGTAGAAACACTGGTCCACCGTCTATACGGTATAGACTGTTTAGGTTTGACTCCTCCGAGAGCATCTCCCTTACCACTAGATGGAGTAGAAACACTGGTAGAAGGAACACTGGTCCACCGTCTATACGGCATAGGCTGTTGAGGTTTGACTCCTCCTCCGAGAGTATGTCCCTTGCCGCTAAATGGAGTAAACGGAGCTGGTACATCACCTTTGCCATCGATTGGCGCTTGCGAAGCGGGCACGCAGTCTGTTGGACGAGAATTGATCGTATCACCTTTCACATCCATTTTGGTATAATATTTACTTTTGCTCCCAGAAGTACCGACTGTAGTTCCTTTACTTGCCAATACACCGCTCTTCCCACGAATGTCAACATTTGCAAGTTGTGTAGGTGTGGTTTTGGCACTATTTGAAGATTTCAAAGCATTGCCATTACCAGGGAAGTACTTGCGGATATCTGGGTCTTCAGAGAGTTTACCTGAAACAGGAACAGTGTGAAGGGTTATCACTCTGTATACTGTATGATCCGGAAATTGAAAAGGGACCATTTATTATTGTGTTGGACACAAGTTTCTAGTGTTGCATTAGTAATAGGAAATGTAATGCTTTTTGGTCGGTCTGAGATTAACTATTAATAACAATTCAATCGGCCGGAGCTGAAAAGCATTAAGTCATTCTTCACTACTTTTCAGGAGACATTGACACTACAGAACTTCAACACACTATATTAGTCATCTATGTTGTGAAGCAGCTATTCAGGTTAAATTTGTGTTAGTGGAATATCAATTTTAATTTAATAAACATATTTTTCTCATCAATTTTGGAAACGTGGTCAGTTTAGTGCGGCATAAAGCCATCCAGAATGGATATGTCGCATAATATTTTATTTTAAAATGGATCTGTAACATAAAAACCACCTAAACCCCATACAATAGGACTGTAGCACGCGGGAATCTTGCAGTGTGGCCAACATTAAGTAAGGCGCTGAAAGGCAGCAAGTCGTTGACTTAATGCTTTTCTCCTCTGATCGCACTACATGTAGCAGTGGTTTCTGGCTTAAAACAGACGGCTGACTTAACTCTTTCCTACGCCGTTCCAAGACCTTTGGGACAATATTTCAGAATAGTAATTGTTTAAAACATGACCATTTTTAGCCTACTTTACACATTTTGCAAAAATGAGGAAAAAGTAGACTTATGAGATCGAGCAAATGTGTGTGTCGTCTGTCTGTCTGTCTATCAGCAGCAATCTAAACAAAATTTGGTAGGAGTAAAGATCTATACCTAGATATCTCACGGCCATATTTGAAAATTATGTCAGTGCTACCAACTGCTGATAAATCACAATTGAAATTTGAGCTCCATGTTGGATATCTTGGAAGGTATGAATGGGAGCTATTTCAAAATTGGCACACGTATAGATAATAATATTGGAGTTTAATTTCCAGGCGGGCTGCCAACTGTTAATAAACGCTCTCAATTTTTTTTCCAAATACCCATATATCAGAAAGTATGCAAGCCGACAGCGTTAAACTATGCACACGTACAGTACCTGACATTCTATATTAATTTGGAGAAACATATTCGTCAGTGCTACCAACATGATTCTAAGCCTGCTGAGATGTCCAACTTTAAATACATGTAACTTGTATACTATCAGTAGGATTTCAACCAAATTTCGTGTGTGCTATGTGTACCATAACAGATATGACTGTGCCGATTCTTAAGAGTAACCAGGGCTGCCAACTGTTAGTAAATACTGTCTATTTTTGTTACCCTACTATCAATATATCAGAAAGTATGCAAGCCAATAGCTCTAACCTTTGCACACGTAGTACCTGACATTCTAGATTAATTTGGAGTAACTAAGATAGGCCTACGTCAGTGCTGCCAACATGATTCTAAGCCTGCCGATAGGTTTAATTTTAAAACTTCTATACTAACTAATGGATTTCATTCAAAATTGACAATAACAATAGATCATATTTCAGATTATTTCCGACCAATACATGTATGCCATTGTCGCCAACATGATTTTACGCGCGCTGTTAGATTCAATGTCCATGCTATCCATTGGACTTCAACCAAATTTTGTATTCTGTACCTTAAGAGATGGAACTAAGGAACCAGGGCTGCCAACTGTAGTTCTCTATTAGGCTACATTATGCCCGGTATACAGTACTTCGAACTAATTAGAAATTTCGATATTACCAACTTAATTTCGTCATTATTCTAGATAGATCCATATAGATTAATCATTGGCATGAATCTTAAATTTTAAGGAAAGTAGGCTCTTTAGTTCTTCACGGAATTTCTTGTTTACTTCGTGCTTTTCAGCTCCGACCGATTCAATTGTGTTGACCGATTGAAAAGCATTAAACTTTCAAGGGACCTGTACTTTACAAGAAGAATACAGAATTACAAAAAGTAAATTTTCAAAAAAAAATAAGACAAATGGTCCCTTTTCATTTTCCACATCACATATAAGAAATCCCAGTCAATTTCATCAAAGGACTAAACTTGTAATTGACATCATATTCAGGAGCAGGGAACGGATTTCTATATTATCTATTTAGGAAGCTAAGCTTCATTATATTTTGTATTATCTTTACGAATCATGGCGTGTGGAGTTGAAAAGTCGACCATTTATTTTCCATATTTGTAAGTTTGCAGATGATCTCGTGGCCTGGGGAAACAAGGAGGAGGAAATTCAGGAGCAACTGAAGGCTTGGGAAGAAACAGTGGGAGAGTACGGATGGAAGTTCAACAACAGTAAATGTGAGATCCTGTTAACAACCAGGAAAAAGGACAGACCAATGAGTGGGATAACACTTGGAGGTGGACAGCTGAAGAAGGTGGAAAGTCTCAAGTACTTGGGAAGTATAGTGGAGGAAAATGGGAGAAATGACAAAGAGATTACGGAACGTGGCAGACAGGCAGAAGCATTAGGAGCTTAGTGTGGAATAAAGATTTCCCACAAAAAAAAGCAAAGAAGTGTTATACAGAAGCTATTATATCCCGATACTGACCTATGCTTCAGAAACGTGGATTATGAAGAAAAGAGACATAAGCAGAATACAGGCAGGTGAAATGAAGTTCCTACGAAGTAGGATCGGAGTAACAAGAAGAGACAGGGTGAGGAATGAAAAGGTCAGGGAAATAGTGAAAGAGGAGCCCTTGCAGGGCTTGCAGTATAAAGACATCAAGACTGAGGTGGTATGGACACTTAAAGAGAATGGAAGAAGAAGATTCCCAAGAGGATACATGAAATGCAGAAGAAACAACCAAGGGGAAGACCAAGAGATACATGGCTGAAAGGAGTGGAGGAATGTGTCAAGAAGAGAGGCGAGGACCAGAGTGACAGCGGAGAGTCCATATTTGGGCTAGAAAATATTAAATTCTGGTAAACTAGCAGTCCTGTCAATAATGAAGATACAAGTTAAAAATCTATATTTAAACATTTGAATCATGGCACAGGTAAAGTTGCAGATGTGGCAAAAATGAAGCTGGACACTGTACTTTCAAAGAACCCTGGATATGAAGGAATCGAAGAGGTTGCTGCAATTGTGTGTGGAGATTTAAGTGTAAAGTTAACGTTGGATTTAACACTTTCGCTTTCAAGGTAATGATCCAGCGGTCCCCATGGGTCCTGCGAAAACTGACATGGAAACAATCCGTCGATACTCATCTTTATTATTATTAGTTCATTATTTACGCGCAAGATACCAGCATTTTCGTACGGAATAAGAAGAGTACAGTTTTATCTAACGTTATACTCCACGGGAACTGCCGGCTATCCGTATTTATCGATACCCTTTGGAGTCTGAAAAATGTGTTCTCTGGAGTTCCGTGTCTTGTTTACATCATGATTGGCGGCAAACATGTGTTCATTTCTCTCTGTTTTAGTTCGTGATTCATCATCATCATCATCATCATAAACAACTCCAGTCACCCGGGTGCTGTGAAAGAGTCCTCTCCATTTCTTTCTATCCATGAATAGTTGGTCTTCATGAGTGCTCTCCCAATCCAGCCCTTTGTCTGCCAAGTCACCCTTAATCTGGTCTATCCATTTCCTTTTAGGTCTTCCAACACATCATCTTCCTTTGATGTTCAGATTGAAGTATGCCTTTGCCTTTTGTTCATCTTTCATCCGTTGGATATGTCAATACCACCTCAGACGAGACCTCTGTAAGGTCTCCATTACAGTGGTGTTAATACCTGCTTCTGCACGATTTATTTCATTTCTTACTTCATCCTTTCTTGTCCTCTGAAGCATGGTACGCACAAACTTCATTTCTGATGCCTGAAGTCTACTGGTATCTCTTTTAGAAAGGGTACATGTTTCAAGTGCGTAAGTCAGTATGGGTATGTAGTATGATGTTTTAAATAATATATGTTTACACCGTACAGGTACTTTGTTATCCCACTGTAGTATTCTGACTTGGTTGTAGAAGATTGCTGCATTATTTGTTCTGTTGGTTATCTCACATTTCCTGCTATTGACCAAACTCAAAGTGCTGCCGAGATATTTGAATTGGTCAACATTTTGAAGTTGATGGTTGTTCAGGTAGATGCTTGTACTAGTACACCCTGATCCTTTTGCCATAGCCACAGTCTTATTCTGACTAATTTTAAGCCCATATTCCTCAAACAACTTGTTCCAAATCTCTAGATTTTTTTGCACCTCGTGATTATATAGTGAAATTAAGCTGTATCGTAGGCAATATATTTAGTTTACTTGTTAGTTCATTATTTAAATGGTTTTCTTAGGTAATTAGGTGCTTAGTGATAGTGAATTGGTCGATATAGTTCACTTAGGTTAGGCCTAGTTATTTATTGTGTGTGACATGGCAAAGTTAGGTCTATTAGCTGACGATATCACTGAATATCTTGATAATTATTCAAGTGATTATGTTTCTCTGTCCGTGTTGGGATTCGTATAATGTAAAAATCAGTGATCGTGAAACACGGACATCTTACTTAGCAGCCATCTTTTATTACACTAACTTATATCAAAGAGCTTCAAACATAAAGAATAAATACAAGAAATAAACCAAAGTAGAAATACATGAAATAAGCCAAAGATGTCCATCATCTCAGTCATCCACATCCTCCCCACCCTGGTCTATCTCGAGAGGGAAGACCAGCTGTACAGGCCGACTAATCTTGGTCCCGTTGGCCATCTGAAGGATGAGGGTTCGCACCTTGTTGTCCCTGCCTGGTCGCCTTTCAGTTATTCGCGCCTTCTGCCACATGTGTCTAGGTCGCATGTCGTCCTGTAGTAGTACTATATCTCCTACTCGGCACTCCTTTGTCTGTCCATTTGGGCGGCGTACTTCATGGTAGCTTCTCAGATCAAGAAGATACTCATTCCTCCATCTCTTGAGGAAGTCCTCCTGCATTTTCTCTCTAAGTCTCCTCTCCTTCCTCAGGTCTATTCGGGTCGTGGGTTCGGAGACGTTGGGCAGGGTAGTCAGCCGTGCCCCAGTCAGGAAATGACTTGGAGTCAGTGTCTCCGAGCCATCTTGGATTATGGGTCGGGAGTTAATGGCGGCTTCTACTTCTACCAATAGAGTTCGGAGTGTGTCCTCACTAGATCCTGGCGTTGGTTGCATACTCATTCCGGCGACCGATGTTGTCAAACTGGAGAGTGACTTAGATTTATTCTCGGCGTGTGATGCTTTCAGAATCGCTCTCTTCGCGATGTCGATGTATTCCTCACATTTTTCGACATCGGCCTCGTATTCTGCGTCGGTCAAACATTCCTGTATACTATCGTCCAGAACTGTGAGATGATCTAAAGCTTCTTGGAGTCTAATGCGATTATATTCGTATCCTGAGATGTCGCCGACCGTAGCACTATTTATTATCGTACTGAATTTTGTTATAGTTGCTCGTTCCGTCTTCCGCTTTCTTTTCAAAAACGCTAGTTTACTCTTAACACTCTCGTCTTGCATCTTGAAGAATGGGTGACGAAATAAATAAATAGTACCGTGCTGCGACAAGTGAAGGTGATTGTCTGATGTCAGCGCATGCGTGAGATCGTCTTGTAGTGTCCGTGATAGCTACGATGTATTTAGTTTAGGATCTACCGCAAGATGGCAGCACTTGCTCGTCTATCATTCGTGAATTCCGTTACGTGGTGTAAAGTAATTATATTACAATTCGTGCACTGTTTAGTCGTAGTAGTATCACTTTTACAATAATATTAAAACTGAAATATCACGTTAGTTTGTGGCGCGTGTAGAAGTTCCAGAATCTTCTTACCTCGTAATCCGGCGTGGCGTGGCGTGGCTGCATGTACCAAACGTGATTGCTGTTTGTAGTGATAGCATCACCAGTTTACTTTGTACACAAGTAAAACACAATTGCCCGTATTCTAATGCACATTTCTACGTAATCTAAAGTTTTCGGCACCAATGTTGGGATTCGTATAATGTATAAATCAGTGATCGTGAAACACGGACATCTTACTTAGCAGCCATCTTTTATTACACTTAACTTATATCAAAGAGCTTCAAACATAAAGAATAAATACAAGAAATAAACCAAAGTAGAAATACATGAAATAAGCCAAAGATGTCCATCTTCTCAGTCCTCCACAGTCCGAATCAAAAGGTAGATGATAATAATCCAGCACCTCTCCAGTGATGTTAGGGCCATTCTACACGAGCGGGTAAACTGCTGCGTTTCGCCCGTCTCCTACCGCGCCAAAATGTTTCACTCTACACGTGACCGTCAAAACGGGGCGGGTGACCAGCCTAGAGCAGACCAAGCCAAAATTGTGCAATCTACACGTGGCGTGTAAACAGAAGCGCCTTCTTTTTTTTTTGCGTCGTTTCGGCTATCAATGGACCACGATGTTCTTTACTCATATGATCACTCTAATGCTCGTTTTCTTGTCTGCCAGTAGATCTTCATTCTTGACGAATGTTCAGCTCTCCTTTCTTCCGTCCATTTGCAGTGAGGGCAAGGCATCATAGGGTGTAGATTACTGCTTGATTTAACTGCCTTTCTGAACAGGTTCATATCCCAAACCAGAGCTTGATTGATTCGAGCAGAAGTGCCTTCTATTCTATCAAAGTGCAAAATGACATACTGGATTTGAGCAGCGCAGTTCAAACCATAGTTTATAATTTACCCCAGCATTTTACAATTTCATCAGCAAACACTCCCAAACAACGTAGGAATTCAGTATATTAATACAGACTACTTACAGTAATTTAAACTGAAACAAAACTTTGTTGTTCTAAACGTATCGCAGTGAGAAACAAACTGCACAGCTGTTTACTAATCGTGCCTATACATGGGCTGGGGATGCGCTCTATCTGCAACTAGAGGAAATTTTCCAATTAAACGTTATGCATGGGTTCTAACTGGGGATGTCAAGGCCGGTATAGAGGGCACAGCTCGCATCCAGTTGGCCGTGAGGTTACTGACGCGTGTAAACTGCTTGCAAAACGCCACGTGTAGTTTAGTATGCGGGTCTCCCGCTAACGGGCAGGACGCCTCCAGAGGCGAGCTTCCCGCCCGATGCGTCTCGAACGCCTCCTCCCGCGACCAAAAAAACGCTCGTGTAGACAGACCAATTCATTACTGTAGGTTCTGTCCGATGGCGCGGTGGGAGGCGGGCGAAATGCGGCAGTTTACCCGCTCATGTAGAATGGCCCTTAGTGTAGATAGCGATGAGTGTTTTATACAAAAATGACTGACATTTTTCAGTGTTACATCACTTTAATAGTACATTATGCAACGAGCCTATAATGGCTATAATTAAGACACGAGTATTTTTATAAAACGAGCGTAGGCGAGTTTTATAATTTCCATACGAGTGTCTTAATTACCATTATAGGCGAGTTGCATACGACTGTTTATGTTCGACGATAATTATAACTTTATTATATGTTTTAACATAAATATTCATAAATATCTGTTCAGTCGCTAGAATGTTGGATCGGGTGCTGCGGTGAGTAGTATATCTGTTTTCCAAGCGCTCTGGACAACCGACGCATGCGCTCTGTGTGCTTCAATGCCATATGTTCAGATTGTGTATTCAGTAAAACGGTCACCGAAGTCGTTTCAATACAACGCACTGTGTAGAAATTGGATTTGAGGATATTAAGGTACAGTGCTATTTCTTGTCTCATATTCACAAGTTTATTTACGCGAACATATGGACTGTGCACTTTCGGTAATTTATACAGACATGTTGGATTTTGAGTGCATGCGCGAAGGTATCCTTATCTAATTGGTCACACAAGTGTTTCTTGAGCTCTGATTGGTGGGAGAAACTGTTTCATAATGAAAAAGAGTGTTATAATGAGCCTCATTATGATACAGTTTTCTGACACATAATAGTTAGGGTCGAACATAAACATTTTTATCTATCCTTGGATCTAATGCACATAGAATCTTTATATTTACCATGCTAGTAAACAATAATATAGCCTTCCTACTGTGATGAATAATAAACTTGGGTTGTGAATGCCATTTCCTAGAATTACTTCCAAACTTTCAAAAGCTGAAACTTGTGGAAGAACTTAAATGTGGAAATCTTGTTGCCAACATAACGTATTACTCGTGTTCTCTCGGTCAATAGCCGAATAGCTAGCTCCGGAATAGAATCCTGTCTTACAACTCACCAAGGAAGATTCTAGCCAAAGTATGAGTTCATACAACTGGCCCTTAGGGTGACTGCAGTAAGTGTGAGGAGAATTATTATCCCTACTTCAGTCTGTAGACATTTAAAAAATTTGTTATTGGTTTTACATCCCTTTCACCTACTAAAGGTTTTGGAGACACTGGAATGCCAAAGGTGATTTTTAACATGCCAGTAAATCTTCCTCGCATTAGGCATCCATAAATGCCGACTAACTGCGCCAGGATTTGATTAAATTTGCAGTGTTTTTTCACTTATTTTATTTTCTCTTCTTTAACAGAACTAATTTTTGCCATCAGAAATGAGCACAATGATTTCCATTTCGAAGTAAGTAGACATCCAATCTATAACCTTTTTTTTATAAAAGTCAAATCACTTAAATTAATTCCTATTTTTTCTTTACTGTAGGCCGCTCAAAAGGGATTATTTTTCTCCATTTTTCGTCCCTGTATGAAGCAAGGAAAATAATCGTCCAAACATGACACAGCCTTTCAACATAATTCGGCAGGAAAATGGGACATATTCAATTGACAGGATGTGGTAATCAGTCCGAACAATAACGCCATCTACAGAATGCTTGGACATGAGAATAAGAATATAATGTCTTAAAAAAAAAAAAAAAATGTGTAGTTATGAGTGACTAGCATGCATGCATGCATGCATGCATAATGTTATATTATTTTACTCAAGTGTTTTTCAATGTGATATCTATTGTACTATAATGTGGCTGATGAAGGACCGCAAATTAATGGTTCGAAACATGTACCGCATGTAAGCGCTTACAACGCACCTGTAATTTATTGATTTTGGTGGAAAATTGTACATTAAATTGTATTATAGGATATGATCCTGGAACCTAAAGCAGAGTGGGCAAAAACGTTAATGCTGCCCCCACACAGTCAATCGACAGTTTAAGTAGTGTGCGTATGGACACGAGGCAATTGAGTGATTTGCAGCCATCTTGAGCACATTCCACGAAATCATGACAGTTTACAGCTGAATGGCAAGAGGTGGATATGAATTAAGCAATTGCCCTATCGGCAACATATGGAGCTTCCTCTTAGGCCCCTCACCCCTTTGTAAATTTGTACCCTAGTTTTATTTTGGGCATTACGAAAGTTCATGCCATTTGACACCAAGATTGGTTGGTTCTCAGTTTAGGGGCTGCGACAACGCAATCATGTAGCCCCGTGTACTTTGGGTGTGTGTAGAATTTGTCTGATAACCGGTGTTAATTGTGAATGGCTGTATTAGTGTGTGTTATCTGTAATTCAGGTAACGACTGCAGACATTCAATTTTCAAGTAGTTCCTACTTTTACTACCAAACGCCACCGTCAACGACCAACTAGTTCTGAATTTTGTTACTAGATGCCACCGCAGTCTGCTCCCGGTGACGAATGTTAGAACCTAAGAGCGTTGTTCAAATTTTTAACCTATAATTTAGCTTCACTCAGGTGTAATTAGTGGGAGGTTCTTTAACATGCCATAAATCTATGACATGGGACCACCGGCTTTACTTCCCCTCCGAAGGAAGGCATACTGAGGGATTTTTAACGCTCTTAAAAAATCCGACAATTTCAGCCGGGTTTGAACCCGCGATCTTGGACATAGAAGCTCAGCATGCTACCAACTACGCCACCGAAGCCTCTCGACGTCAAGATTGAGGGTACATTTGGTCATTACTCCGGGATAAAAACCAAGTTTGATCTGGAAAGTCACAATGTTCAGACAGAAAGCTAACTCCAATTATCCGAATCAACTGGAACTGGACTCCATTCGGACAATCAAAACTTCGGATAATTGGATCCAAGGACAAAAGAGAGAAAGTTTTTTCGGTACTGTACGCATTTTTAATTATGTAATTAAACGAAAAGGCAACACTTTAGGTAGCGTGCGTACGTACTTACAAGAGCTGTACAATAAAAATGAAAACCATTGTTTGCTGAACATCTTTGTCAAAGTAAGCTGTTTGACTGTCTTGATCAGTTTTCGGGCAGCCAAGTCTCGTATCCTCTTGACAGTGGTCATCCTCAGGCTGACGTTCCATCCACTTCAATGCAGCTTCAACTTCGACATTAAGGTCATCTTCTAGCACGCCACTTGCTTCTCTCATACTTTCAAAAGTTCATCACCATTTAGAATTTGAAACCCAGTGTCTGACAAATCACACACCGTCCACTCTCCTACATCTTCAGCACCAACTTCTGAACATTCAGGAATTTTCAAAAGAATGTTTCTTAATTCCTCAAGTGACAAGTCATCCTCATCTTCTCCTCTATCTTCCCTTTCCTTGAGCCTCTTCTTCCTTTTTCTCCTCTTTCTTCTCTTCTTCAGTTGATATGCCTTTCAACTTGTTCCACGCACGTCTTAATGTGACTGCCTTAACCAAGCTCCAACCAACATGTAAGCACAATCTTTTAGCCAACACACCATCGTTTTCGCCCTCGACCAAAAGTATCCTTCTGTAATGGCGTTTCATGACAGATGGGTCCATTGGTTGCAGCAAGCTTGTAACGTTTCGTGGTAAAAAGATTGTTAACTGGTCATTCCCTCTTTCCAAGAATTCTTCGGCAGGATGAGTTGGTGCACTATCAACATTCACTAGTTTATGGTCTTGTGTCAGCTTCAACTTCGACTTTACTGCCTTCTTTTCCAAGAGATTTGTGATGCTTTTACACCACTCGGTAAACAATGCTGCAGTCATCCAAGCCTATGAGACAGTGACTCATATCGCCCTGCGCCTACACTAGCTTCGTGGAGCGAAGGACAATAGAAGAATAAGAAGTAATAGTAGTACTCAAGTCACTCTCCATACAGTCTGGATCTGTCCCACCACGATTATGCAATTTTCGGTGAGTTAAAGAAGGCTCCGAGAGGCCAACGATTCACCTCGGACGACGTCAAGCAGTACGTTCGGAACTGGTTCACAACGAGATGGACATTCGCCGCCTTGAGTCGCAGCGGGACAAGTGCCTCAACAGTGCTGGGCAATACTCTTGATATAACGGTACAGATTTTCTTTTTTTGAATGGCCCTTATATAATGAGGAATACCAGTCAAAGTAAGGAGCGAGGTAGATTTCCATCGTTTTCCTTACTAAGCCAGTACAACAGCACCGTTGCAACAGGAACCACAGACACTAGCTGCACCAAACTTGCCTCAGTAGCTTCCATATAATCATAGCCACAATGTAATGCACTGTGGAACGGAAAATAAAAAAAATTCGAATCAACTTCGCTGGGGAACAGTTACAGAATGTGGAACAATTTACATATTTAGGCAGTGTTATTACCAGGAATAACAAAATTAATACAGAGATTAAGAACAGATTAAGTAATGGTACCTAGTTTTATCATCAAGTTCGACAGCTGTTGCGGGATGTTAAAGTACCACAAAGAACAAAATTAACATTAGATAAGGGGCAGATGACCTCGTAGTTCCGCCCCTTAAAACAACAATAACTAACATTAGATAAACAATATTTTACCCCAATTGTAAGCTATGGCCTAGAAACAATGGCTACTGACAAGAGGCAAAACAGTCAGATCAATTCAACTGAAATGACATTTTTGAAAACATCTCTCCGGAAGACTAGAAGAGATGAAATCTGTAACTCGAAAATTAGACAAGAACTAAATATAACGGAACCATTAGTGCAGCGAATACACAGGTCGAGATTAAGATGGTTTGGCCATGTGCAAAGGATGGAAATGGACAGAGCTGCAAAGAGGGAGATGGTGAGGAACATTGACGGTATTAGATTGGTTGGAAGACCGAAAAGGAGATGGATGGACCAAATCCGACAAGTATGTAACATTGGACTGGATGTGGCAGAAGTAGTGGAGCAGGAGAAGTGGAAGGATAGACAGCAGTTTACAACACCTGGGTGATTGGAGTTGGACACGGACGATGATGATTATGAAGATTAATGTATATACCATATTAGCTCGCGTATAAACTCGCCACTGCTGATATCTGGCACCCCGTTTTTTAATTTGAAATTTCAGGGGTAAAAAAGTCCTCGCACATATCTTGCATTAATTTCTGAAGTCATCATAAAGATGATCATTTTAATTTTAAGATAGAACCCCCACCCACTGAGCATCACACTCGTTGCCCGCGATGTAATTGTTCCTTTTGGCGGCAGTGCTTTCCTTGATATTTGTCCGTCTGTTGCAGTGTTGACAAGTCTTGACGTTCCATTGTTGTTTCTCTGTTAAGTGAGATTGTTTTCTTGTGGAAGTCGATCTCTTAGTTATACGGCTGGGTTTAAACTCAAAGTGATAAAATACACAGAAGACTATGGTAATAGAGCTGCCGAACGAGAATTCATTGTGAACGAATTTGATATTCACTACTGGCGTGAACAGAAAGACGCGCTAGAAACCACTAACCAAATACTTAAGGTGTTTTTAAATGTGGCGACTCGGTAAAACAGCAATACGGGGTGCAATCTGTTTAGTTGGCGCTCCACACGCTAAACAAGTAAATGTTGGTTTAGAACACGTCGAGATCTGTTATTGTTAGTTACGATATGCTGACAAGACAAGAAAGAAGGCCGTCAGTTGAAATCTTGCGTGATTGGGTTATATGGGCATGGGTTATTATGACGACGGACGTTGTTATGAAGAGCTTCTCGAAGACAGGCATCGCAAATGCATTAGACGGAAGTTAGGATGGAGCAGTATGGGATGTTGCACGCAAGAGTAGTTCGGAGACTGGCAGCGGTGATGGCAGTTGACAATTCCAGTTGTCTTGTTTCAATAATGCAAATTTTACGTTCGGCTTCGGTGGCGTAATTGGTATCGTGCTGAACTGCTGTGCCCAAATAGTGGGTTCAAACCCGGCCGAAGTCGTCGGATTTTTTAAGAGCGTTAAAAATCCTTCAGTATGCCTTCCTTTGGAGAGGAAGTAAAGCCGGTGGTCTCAGGTCATAGATTTATGGCATGTAAAAGATCCTACCACAGACTAAACTTGTGTGAAGCTAAATTGTTAGGTTAGATTTCGTCGGAATGCTCTATCAAAGTTCCAACGTTCACCTCTAGGTATCATTGATAGCCTATCTGATAGCAAAAGTTGGAACTACTTGAAATTGAACGGAACTTGTAGGTCACCCTATGGGTGTCCGCTTGAAGTAGCTACAGACTCAGGCGAGCCGAACATGCCCTTGGGACACTTCCAGCACAAAGCCATACAATAAATAAACACGTTTTTTTTTTCCCCAGGAATACGGAATGTCACACAAATCCCCCCTAAAGTGCAAGTTATATGCGAGCAAATACAGTACAGTCAAGTTAAAAAGCAGATTGAACATACCTTTTGCGCTCCTTTTCCTCGTCTTGCTCTTGAAGCCGGCTGGTTCACGAACTTTGATGAAAGTTCCCCCGCACTCTGCTTGATGCTTAGCCCACCAAAAATCTGACGGACCAGGAGGGCGGTTATTCGCACGTTTCACCGTTCCAAAGAAGGGATGTCGTTTCTGACACTTCCCGTTACAACGCCACCAGTGCTGTTGATACATCTCGACCTCAGCATAGAAGTCGTGACCTACCTGAACACATTGCACAGTAGTAGCAAAATACAAACATAGGGGATGACAGATGGAAAGCAGCGATTTACCAGGTAACAACACTGTTCATAAACAAAAAGAATGAAGTGATATGTTGCACCATACCTGTATTCACTAAGTAAAATAAAAGGACCACTGAAACTACACTTTTCCTATTTGAGGATCAGATTACAAACTACAAATGAGAACAACATCTTAATATTGATTCACCAAAGACATTGCTAACTTACACAGAAACCCGGGTCACAATTCTCACATTGCACAAATACTAATTTATTACACCCTATTTGGTCATTTTTTGCCGTTATTTATTTTTATGTCATTTTCTAAAAGTATACATCATTATTTGGTCTTTTTATGGAATTTATTAGACAATTATATGGAAGGACATTGATGCTAAATGGGATCAATATAAATTAACACCAAGAGAAGCTGTAGCCTTCTTTAGACTTAACACTGGCCACAACTGCCTTGCAGCTCATCTGAAACTAATCAACATCCTGAGATCTGAAGAATGCACACTTTGTCACGAACCTGGAAGTAAAATGGATAAGGGGCACCTGCTAGACCTTCAGGAAACCACACCCAACTCTATTGGAACGCAAGAAAGCTGATGGATTGGAATCCGGGCTAGCCATAGGAAACAACAACATAATTTTTGAGTCATATTCTGAAATTTTTAAGGGTTTTGATGCATTTTTGCGCATGTTATTGGAAATTATCGGGACTTAAGGTGAGGACAATACGGAGACTCTCCACCACGAGTGGACAGCATCAGCGACGGCCAACATCTCCGTTCAGACAAGTAACCATAGAATGGAATTAAATTTTACTATTATATTGTGCTGTTCTAATTTGTATACACGTACATAATATTCATGAACCAGTATAAATATAACTAACCTGACAAAACTAGATTGAAACTGTGAATCAAAATACGAACACCAATTGTATGCACTACAACTTAATGTTGTTAGAGAACATCGCATATAAATTTAAACCTGAACTCTGTGATCATAATGTAATTTTTTCCAGGGGTTTTATTTATTCTTGTACATACAGGGTCTCTCTTATTAACGTTTAAAACTCTCTGTAGCGACGTAGATGGCATTGAGATAAGTAATTTGATATAGGACACTTACGGTTTCAAGTGTCTGGAAATACCTTACAAGTGAACCACAACTGTAAAACATACGACGTCATCAGCTTGAACGGTCTGGCCCGTGCTCTCTTGCGCACAACAGAGCAAACATTGAATATCATATCACTCTGGTTCCTTGTCTTAATGCCAACAAACAATCTGCTTCCACTTGAAAGGAGAAGAGAGAGAACAAAGAAAGCTGATGGATGGGCCTCGGACTTGAACCTCGAATCCCATGCGACCGAGTCGCACATGCAGACTCGGAGCCAGAGTGATATGATATTCAACGTTTGCTCTGGTGTGCGTAAGAGAGCACGGGCCTGACCGTTCAAGCTGAGCCGTCACCTGATAAATGTTTAACAGTTGTGGTTCACTTTTAAGGTATTTCCAGACACTTGCAACCCTAAGAGTCCTATATCAAATTACTTGTCTCAATGCCATCTACGTCACTATAGAGAGACTTTAATAAGAGACACCCTGTATATTACATTAGCCTCCGTGGCTTAGGCGGCAGCAGGCCGGCCTCTCACCGCTGGGTCCATGGTTCCAATCCCGGTCACTCCATGTGAGATTTGGCTGGACAAAGCTGAGGCAGCCAGGTTTTTCTCCGGGTACTCCGGTTTTCCCTGCCACAAATTTCGTTCCAGCAACTCTCCACTATCATTTCATTTGTCATTCATTTGATCATTGCCCCAGGGGAGTGCGACAGGGTTCTGCAGCCGGCACAGCTCATATCCTCGCCGCTAGATGGGGGCCTCATTCATTTCATTCCGTGACCCGGTCGGTCGACTGAAAGCAGCTGTGGGTTGCCCAGTCTTTGGGCAATATTCATGTTGACCGAATAAAGAGCTACAAATAACTGCTCTTAGTACAGGGACTGAGAACCAGGAAAGACGTATAAGGATATGGAAACTGAAAGAAGGGGATAGAAGGGTCGAGTACCTCAAAATGGCAAAGGAAGGAATTCCAACAGATGAAGAAAGAGGGGTGGAAGAGGAATGGGCTAGATTTAAGAAGACACTAGTAGGTGCAGCAGAAGCAGTATGTGGGAGGACAAGTAGTAAGAAGAGTTGGAAGGAAACACCATGGTGGAATGAGAAGACAAAAGATGTAGTAAGGGAAAAGAATAGAGCCTTTAGGAGGTGGTATCAAAATAGGACGGTACAGACAAGGGAAGAGTACCAGGAAAGAAAGAAGGAGGCGAAGAGAGTAGTGGCTGAGGAGAGAAGAAAGTGGATGGAAGAGTGGACAAAGATAATGGAGGATAGTGAAGGTACAAAAAAGGTCCTGTATGGGATGGAAAAAAATAAGAGGCGGAAGGATCCTACGGATTGTGTTAGAATGGTGAACTAAAGGGGACAAGAGATAGAAAATAGGGAAGAACTGAAGAAAATGTGGAAAGAATATTTTGAAGAACTTCTGAACCCAAATGGAAAAGATGGTGAGGAGGAAGAAATCGGGGAAGAGGAAGATGAACTGCAAACAGAAAAGGACTTAACATGGAAAGAAGTGGAAGATGCAGTGAACAAGATGAAAGGAGGGAAGGCACCGGGTGTGGATGAGTTGAGTGTGGAGATGGTGAGAGCAGCAGGAGAGGTGGGGATACAATGGTTGTACCGAGTGATGAGGACAGCATGAAAGGAAAGGAAGACCCCAGAGGACTGGAAAAAAGGAATAATTGTCCCGATCTTCAAGAAAGGTAGTAGAACAGATTGCAGAAACTATCGGGGAATAACACTGATGAGTCATTGTGCAAAGATCTTCGAGAAAGTTTTGGAAAAGAGAATTAGGACAAGGATAGAAGGAGGGATGAGGGAAGAACAACATGGTTTCAGAGCAGGAAGGTCCACAGTGGATTTGATTTTTGCTGTAAGGCA
This sequence comes from Meconema thalassinum, assembly GCA_946902985.2. Classification (NCBI taxonomy): domain Eukaryota; kingdom Metazoa; phylum Arthropoda; class Insecta; order Orthoptera; family Tettigoniidae; genus Meconema; species Meconema thalassinum. Next base: position 13,007,990 of record OX336399.1, on the reverse strand, counting down.
GCTACAAGACCAGCACTATGAGTATGGAACAGATCTACTGATGGCCTTCCTGGACATTGAGTGTATGCAGAAACAAAGTATGGAAGTCCCTGGAGGATAGAGGAGTAGAGAAATGGACTATAAAGAGGATAAAGGAGATGTACAAGGGAAGCGTGAGCTGTGTGAAAGTGGGAGGAGAGAGATCAGACTGGTTGGAACAGAGAAACGGCCTGAAACAAGGAAGTGCACTGTCACCGTTACTTTTCATTGTGGTGATGGATGACATAATGACCCGAGTGGCACAAGTAATTGGGGACGGAAAGATGAAAGCAATGGTGGTTGCAGATGATTTGATGATTTGGGGAAACAAGGAGGAGGAGGTACAGGAACAGTTGGACGTGTGGGAAGGAATAATACAAGGATATGGGATGAAATTTAGCATAAATAAGAGTGAGATGGTGATCACAACAAGGAAGAAGGAAAGAACCACAACGGGAATAACAATTGGTGGGGAACAGCTGAAGAAAGTGGAGAGTTTCAAGTATCTGGGAAGCCTGATACAAGATAATGGAAGAAACAATAGAGAAATAAATGAGCGGGGGAAGCAGGCAGAAGCATTTCGGAGGAGTGTGAGAAGCATGTTATGGAGCAAGGATGTCCCTCAGAACAGCAAAAAGATCATATATCGGGCGTACTATGTCCCTATCCTGACGTATGCCTCGGAGACCTGGGTTATGAAAGGAAGGGAGAAGAGCAAAATACAGGCCAGTGAGATGAGGTTCTTGACAAGCAGTATTGGAGCTACAAAGATGGACAGAATAAGAAATGAGAGGACCAGAGAATTAATGAAGGAGGAACCATTACAGGATGGTATAGAGAAATCTAGACTTAGATGGTATGGACATGTAAAACGAATGGAGAAGAGGATACCCAGGAGAGTACACGAGACGAAGTGTGAAGGAAAGAGACCGAGAGGAAGACCGAGAGACAGGTGGCTGAAGGGGGTGAAAGAAAGCGTGAAGAAGAGAGGAGAAGACTGGACAAGGGTGGAGGCGGAGAGATGGTGGGAAGACAGAAGACGTTGGAGAGGCTTGTGTTCCAAACAGACCCGGCCAGTGGCTGGAAACTGTGCAAGATGAAGAGTACAGGATGCCCGGAAAATATTGAACGTTTCGCACGAATTGCTAATGTGTGAATTACACTATTTCTTACAAATGATCTCTAGAGGATCAAGGTTTTGAACGACAGATGTGGGGAAAAGACACTTTGAGGATATTGTCAACCCAGGTTGAATAGGAAGATTCTTGGGACAGCAAAATTTGGACGATGCTTCCAGGAACGAGGTTTCTCTGCATTGCACAAGTGACACTAGTGGGTGACATTACTATTGCGGAAGTTATTGCATTGGGTCCAACTCCTCTACAGTAATACAACTAGCTCTGTACGCAGTGCTGTTGGCCTCACCAAACAGTTCGATATTAGAGTTGGGGTTCACCAGGGACCTGCACTATCTCCACTCTTGTTTATCCACGTATGGATACAGTGACTGCCGATTTGCAGAGGCAACCACCATGGACATTACTGGACACGATGATGTCATTCTTGCAAGCGAGACCCGTAATGATCTACAACACTTTGTCAACCTCTGGAATGGGAGGCTCTGAATTTGGACTACGGCTCAACCTTACTAAGACTGAGTACCTTGAATGTGGTTCCCAGAACAGATGGGACCATCCTAGTAGATGGCACCCCACTACCAAAAGCTTCACATCTCCGATGCCTTGGCTCCGTTTTGAGACCTGATGGTGACACAGTCTCGGATGCCCATGCCAGAGTGAATGCTGCGAGGATGGAGTGGCACCAGGAAACCGGCGTTCCCTTTGCGCCTCAAAACTAAGATCTATCAAACAGTCGTCCGCCCTGTTGCTTTCTATGGAGCCGAATATTGGCCTATTACAAAGAAACATGAACAAGCCTTGCCAGCAATGGAGATGCGGATGCTACGATAGTCCTTGGGAATTACATGGCTGGATCATATTAGGAACGAACATGTCCGCAATACTCTTGGAATTGACCCTATTGGAGCCAAAATGAGGGAGACTCTGTTGCGTTTGTACGGGCATGTAGCCCGAGCAAATACAGAGTCCATTGTAAGGAAGTCACTTGCTCTCGAGCCTGATGGATAAAGACCTCCAGGACGACCAAAAAGGCATTGGATGGATACCCTACACGGCGATATGCGCATCGTAGGTCTTCGTCCTATAGATGCAGCAAACCGCAACAAATGGAGAGAGAGGTGCAGAGTGGCGGACCACCAAAAATAATTGGGAACAACGCCAGGAAGAAGAAGATTGCCGACAAAAATTATGACAGATTTTTATTAACGTAGTACAAGAAATAACATTTCTTTCTATTACTAATGTAAGGTGTACTCTTGAGGAATGTTAACATAATCAGCATGATCTTCAAAATTTAAAATATATTGGTCTGATATACTATGGCAAAATACCAGTATGTATTTCAATGTGGATTGTCTCCCTAGGCACGAGTTGCCAGTGGAATCTCATGTTAGTGAAGGGTTAACCCTTTCCACTCAAATTTAAGTCCTGATTTCTCCTAACTCGTCTGTCAGCATTCTTCATATTTTAAAACCTGGTATTAAGTACTGGTTGAACAGGAAGGAACTAGCCTACAAAATGAATGAATGTACGGTATTTACAAGAAAAAATAATCTTTTTAACTTTCTTAACGGTATGTCTGGAGTGTGTGGAAGCGTTCAAAGCAAATGCCAGGATGGAACCCTGGTTGCTTCTCAATGTTATCGCCTCCTGCACAATGTCTTGCGACGCTGATATCAATATAGTCACTTGAATCGCTCACGGTTATATCACTTTCATTGCCAGCTTCAAAAATGTCATGACTTATGGTCACTATCATCAAAATCAGCCGAAATTGACGCCAGAATCTCTGCTTCGGTCAGACTGTTGCTTTACCGCGACTGCTTCCCATGTCAAGGAAGCTGAGCAGTTTTGCTGAGCAAAGAGAAACAAACACACCTGTTTGGTTTGTTTCGGATTCCGGAAGGGACCAGCACTTACCAAAAAGGTACAAAAGTCCTTGCATGCCAGGTAATCTAGAAACGTGCGGCAAAACATTGTGTCGACTCAGGGTCGACACACAAGCTATAACGCTAAGTGATAGGTGTTTAAATTAAATAAGAGTTTTCTTTTATAATGAACAAGAAATGATTGACTGAAATGGTCCAATGAGGCCGTAAAAGCAGAAGAAGAATATTGTCATTTCCCTAAATAAAAGCATTCCAGAAAAAAAAAAAACGATGCAGGTTTATATTGTTCATTTTTGTTAGCTATTTCGGTGGAAAGTGAAATGTCTGTTAATGTATCTTTCCGGTATTTCCTGGCATACTCATTTATTGAAACTGGTCCATGATGGTAGAAGTTTCGATCTTAGATCATCTTCAGCACAAGTAACCTATTTTCAAAAGTATAGAACAAATTGTTCTATCCAACTTCCATTTTTTTTAATATTAATTAAAAACAAGACATTCACGTAACTATAACTCTCAATGGTTATAAGTTGGAAGAAGTGGATTGCTTTCAATATCTCTAGTAACTCTAGACAACCAATCACCTGCAAAAAACACACAAACTACAGAAAGGAGCAAACTTTTACCATCTAGTGAGAAACCTTCTCTGGGATAAACAAATTCCATTGAGAGCTAAGGTAGTTCTGTACAATCAACCATCATCATCATCTTGCCCAGTTTCCAGCCACTGGCCGGGTCTGTTTGGAACATAAGCCTCACCAACATCTTCAGTCTTCCCACCATCTCTCAGCCTCCACCCTTGTCCAGTCTTCTCCTCTCTTCTTCACATTTTCTTCCACCCCCTTCAGCCACCTGTCTCTCGGTCTCTTTCCTTCCCACTACGTCTCGTGTAACCTCCTGGGTATCCTCTTCTCCATTCGTTTTACATGTCCATACCATCTGAGTCTAGATTTCTCTATACCATCCTGTAATGGTTCCTCCTTCATTAATTCTCTGGTCCTCTCATTTCTTATTCTGTCCATCATTGTAGCTCCAATACTGCTTCTCAAGAACCTCATCTCACTGGCCTGTATTTTGCTCTTCTCCCTTCCTTTCATAACCCAGGTCTCCGAGGCATACGTCAGGATGGGGGCATAGTACGTCCGATATATGATCTTCTGTTTTGAGGGACATCCTTGCTCCATATCATCCTCGGGAATGCTTCTGCCCGTCTCCTATGCTCATTTATTTCTATATCGTTTCTTCCATTATCTTGCACCAGGCTTCCCAGATACTTGAAACTCTCCACTTTCTTCAGCGGTTTCCCAGCATTTGTTATTCCCATTATGGTTCTTTCAACCAATCACTAAATCTGTAACCAACGTCAGGCTACGATGATTTGGACACCTGAAGAGGATGGACAATCCGAGAACAACCCACAGGTGGTTGGATAAGGAGATCAAAGGCAAGAGACCAAGAGGTAAACCAAGGAAGAAGTGGATCACTAAGGTTCACGATCCACGATCTGGAAGATTTATATGGCATGTAAAAGAACCTTCCACTAATTAAACTTGAGAAGCAAAATTAGTAGCTTAGTAGCCAAGTTCACAGCTAGGTGTCGTGGATGGTAGCATTTGGTAGCGAAAGTAGGAACAACTTGAAATTATCGTCTGAAGTCCTCACTTGAATTAAAAACAGATAACACACACTAATACAGCCATCACAATTAACACCGGTTATCAGACAGATTCTACACACACCCAAAGTACACGGGGCTACATGACCGCGTTGTCACAGCCCCTAAACTAAAGAACCAACCAACAAGATCTGGAAGGCCAAGGATTGGACTGGAAATGGATCCAGGATAAAGAAATTAGCTCAATAGACAGCGATGGCGAGCGCTTATATACCGCACCCGACAAGCTGGAGATGGTAACGGATGATTATGATGATTAAATACACACTTAACCCAAGAAGTGCCAAGGATCACTACAAGCATGGTGGCCACTCAAATCGATCAGGAGTTTTCCAGGAACTTTCCTGGAGTAATTCTCATTTTTTCAGATTTAAAAATAAGCGCGAGTGTGAGGCTTTATCGGTTGCCTACTTCAAGACCAAAATAAAGCAGTTGTGTTTGGTTTACTTAGACGGATGTTGACAAATGTTAGTGGTGATTGCGTTATTGATACGCAAGCCTAAACACAAATGATTTAATTGTTTAAAAAAAGCCTTTGTGACTCGAATATGCGCTTTAAAAATAAAGAGAAAAGAATGCTGCCTGCAATTTTATTGGGGTGAAGTTGTCTATACTCAATATGTTTTACAAAAATACTATCTCGTATTCTCCCACACAGAAACAGGTAGCCTGGGGAAATTTCTTTTCTTAACGATAGAATGCTCACCCAAAACCACAGCGGGAGTATGATTTAAGATGGAAAGATTTTTATAATTAATTAACAGTGGCTATTTTCCAGGAGTTTTGAATTTCTTTGTCATTTTCCAGGACTTTTCCAGACCTAATAAAAACCCAGGAGTTTTCCAGGATTTCCAGGAGTAGTGGCCACCATGTACGAGTCTCTCACTGCGCCTTTCTGCAATGCCAGGATCGCTTGTTGAGATCCTTAGTAGATGCGTGTTTTCTCGACAGTTATGCCATCCGTTTGTGTAATATTTGTACGAAGTCAACGTGAATGTCTCTAATTTACGCGTATCACCACCATTGTCACTTTTGAAAGTATTTGCTGGAGTTGCATGTCTACGAATCTTTGTGGAGTTTCAGGTCTACGAATCATTGTGCCTAGTTGTTGCCATGGGACTGTGGTGAACAACAAACATGGCAAGCTTGTAGTTTAACGTGACCGTTAATCGCGAGATCATGAGCCACGGGACCTCCTTTTTACGTGGAATCCGAACCACAGGACATGGCATTTCACTTCGAAAAAAACATGGCAGCCAGATTAGCGAAGACATTGCTAACTGAATCGGATATTTTACAAGCTCTTGATGAGGGTAGTGACTAGAGTGACTTTGAAGATAGTGAAATTTATAGTGATCCTAAAGACAATGAAATTACTAACATGGAAAATTAGTCAAAGACTATACACCATTGCCGAGCAGACATTTAGATAGGCCTGTTCAATTATCAGATAGGGTTTAACAGGTAATAGCAAGAGATTCTTTAAATTTACTGTACATAGAAGGAAGAGAGCCCAGGAAGAGAAAGAAGGAAAGCAAGAAAAAGCAACATGAAAAAAAAAAAAAAAAAAAAGTGAATATTTTCTATTTTTACCGTATTTGGCACAAAAAGTGTTTCAGAAAAGCTAATTGTTTTCACCAAACTTTAAGCATTATTACAAAATTGTATGAGAAAATATTTTGTGTATTTCAGTTTTCCTTGTTATGATGAATCATTTTTGTGCAATTTTACTTTGATTTTCTCAATAACAAAAATGCAAACCAACAAAAAGTTTACTTTTTATAAATGGTCTTTGGTTCTTATATTTTCATTATTTATATCTTTCAAGAAGTTGTGAAACACCACTTCTGATCAAAATGATGCATATATTGATGGCCGTGATTTTTCAGCATAAACGCCTGGCACTACAGAAAATAGCATAGACACTTTTAGGGTTAAAAATAAATTTTCTGTACAAAACATTTCTTAAAATTCATGCATGTATTTATACTAAGTTTTACACCTTGGCTTTGTTGGATCAATAACATTGTCTTCATTTATTCTCAAATTTAAAACATGTCTTCATAATTACCCATTTTAGAACCAATCTTATACAGTTTCGATATCAAATAAAAGTGTGTCTTGTTTTAACACCTGAATTGAACACAGTATACCTGTAGAAATATTGAAAATACTTAAAGAAGACCAATCTCTGGATAACCTAATAAAGCTATTCAACCAAGTCAATACGAGTGGAACTATCACTTCTGACTGGTTCACATCAACATTCATTCCCATTCCAAAGACAACTGCAGCAAAAACTCATGGGAATTATCGAATCATAAGCTTAATGAGCCATGACCTCAAGGTAATACATGCCAGGATATACAGCAAATGTGAAGCATACGTAGGAGATACTCGGTTTAGTTTTAATTCCATAGTGGTTTTGGCACCAGAGAGGCATTATTGGGGATGCAGGTTTTGGTGCAAAGCAGCCTAGATATGTCTGGATGTTTATGCTTGTTTTATTGACTACGAAAAAGCATTTGACCGAGTGAAACATGGAACTTTACTACATATCCTTCATGATATTGGCCTAGATGAGCGAGATCTGTTCTATCTCCACTTCTTTTCAATATCAACTTAAGAAATATTTTCTGAAGCACTGGAAGGTCAACAGGAAGATATAATTGTTAACGGAAACAAATAATTTGAGATATGCAGATGATACAGTTTTGCTTGCAACAAGTGCTGAAGATCTACAAACATTACTGAACAGTGTAGTACAACGCAGAGGAAGAGTAGGTCTGTATTTGAATACTAAAAAGACTTAAAGTATTGGTTGTAAGTAAACATGTACCGGTAATTTCACATGTTAACCTAACAGTCGCTGGGACGAAACTGGAATAAGTTCAGCATGTGAAATACCTTGGATGCATACTTATCATAATTATAATAATGCTATTGAAATTAGATCCCGCATTTAAAAGGCAAGAACTGCATTTAAGAAAATGAATAATCTACTGTGCAACAGAGACTTTAATATCGCTCTTCGTCTCCGTTTACTTCGATGTTACATTTTCTCTATCCTGATGTTTGGAGCTGAGAACACCAGTAAAAATCTTCAAGCATTTGAGTGGTGGTGCTACAGACGCATGCTCAGAATATCGTGGATCGATAAATGTATGTAACACTGAAGTGCTCTAACGTCTGCACAAAGACCTGGAGGTCTCACATACCAAGTTTGAATACTTTGGTCATATCATTCATAATGATAAATATACTCTCCTTCAGATCATCATTGAAGAAAAAATTGAAGGTAAGAGAGGCCGAGGAATGCCTAAGTGAATGGTATGGACTGAACACTCCTACACTATTCCAAGTTGCTAAAAATAAACAACAGATAGTCAACGTCAACTGAGGATAAGACACATGAAGATGAAGATGAAAATGAAAATGTCTGTACTTTGGGTAATGACTAAAGTCATAGGAATGGCATATTCGCCGCACCCTACTTTTCAAATAAAAAAAATTGGTTTATTAAATGTCATGGCATAATCATCTCATTGCACATTCGTATTACTCGTTTAAGATATGAATCAAATAATTACAATTAAGGGAAGTGTCTGCCTAATGTAATGTGTGTAGGTGTCCATACAGCACGCCATAGTGCTTCTGGCGTGGACGGCCTTGTAGCGATGGTTGGGGAAGACTGTCTCTCGCTTGTTTTCCCGTCTCGCTCCCTCCCATACTGCCTCCGCTGTGTAGCGGTTGATCGGTCGAAGGGCAAACGGTACTCAGTACATTGTAAATATGAATACAAATTACTCAAACAAAAACGAGGGGAAAAAAACAAACAAAAAAAAACAACAATGTGACCGAAATTCCAATGCCTTAAACGAGTTCCATGATAGAATACGCGCAAGAAGAGCTTGCCACAGAATCCTGCGCAGATCTTCCCTCCCATTTCGCTGCAGTAGCTCGCTGGCAGCAGTTCTCAACGGACCAATGACCCAGCCAGAGGCTTGGCATTCTAAACTGTGACTGGGGTTCAAGTGAGATCTCAGCGCTTGTATGTAATGCCTTACACAGTAGTTATTACCTGAGCCAGGACACACATGGTGGCCACTCAAATCGGTCAACGATTTTCCAGGAGTAATTCTCATTTTTCCAGACTTAAAAATAAGCGAGAGTCCAGGGGGGGTGGGGCTTTATCAGTTGCCTACTTCAAGACCAAAATAAAGCAGTTGTGTTGGTTTACTTAAACAGATTTTGACAAAATTTAGTGGTGATGTACACAAGCCTACACACAAATGACTTAATTGTTTTAAAAAAGCCTTTGTGACTCAAATATCCACTGAAAAGAAAAAAGGGAAATGAATGCTACCTGCAATTTTATTGTGCTGAAATTGTCTATACTCAATATGTTTTACAAAAATACTATCGCGTGTTCTCCCACACAGAAACAGGTAGCCTGAGGAAATTTCTCTCGTTAATGATAGAGTGCTCACCCAAAACCGCAGCGGGAGTATGATTTAAGATGGAAAGATTTTTATAATTAATTAACAGTGGGTATTTTCCAGGAGTCTTTAAATTACTTGTCATTTTCCAGGAGTTTTCCAGGTTTTCCAGTAGTGGCCACCATGGACCCTGATTAGCCTATATTGTTTGCTGCTTCCTTGCACTCTACGCTGTCTCGCAGTGAGCCCGGTAATCACCATTCGGAGGACACACAGGAGCCCCGCAATGAGCATTAAACTACGCCGATTGATATCGGTCTCTGCACATCGTTTAGTTTCGGCAAGCTCTTCTTGCGGGTACCATACCTTATCAAATTTCTGATTCTTTTAATCCTAAGCACATAATATTCAAGTAGCGGTACCCAAAGAAATGCACGAAACACAATGTAGATGTGCAGGACAACCAATGCATTGATGATAATTGATAATTGTTTTAAGGGGCCTAACATCTAGGTTATCGGCCCCCAATGCATTGGACGGACAGTTTGTTTACATTACGTCCGGTGCGTTAGCGATCCCAACTTGACTGTCAGATGTGGTGAAGAGCTGTCACAGCACTGGCATCCCAGCCAACAGAGGCAGAAGCCTATGAACTTGGTAATATTCTTACCATAATCGTTAGGCTAACGATTATACCAGGAACTGCAGGAAGTAGATAAATGACATATGGGAACATGAAAGAGGTACTTACTGTGATGTTTGTACCAGCCTCCTTATTTATCCTGTACATGTGCTTGTGGAACTCTGGACCATGATCATCCCTGTCCTTATCATTGTCCGTCACAAACAAATAGGCATGGATCATCTCGTGCTGGAAACAACCAATAGGCTTGCTACATCAACTGTTCTCCCACTTGTCATATGTCTATTTGTCAAATGAAGTTAAGAACTGAGGAATGTAAATTTACATTTACACAGAATATGGGAGCGACAACAAGAGAAGCGAGGATATTAAAAAAGAAAAGCAAATTGTATTGGAATTTGACACACATAGGAAGCAACACCAATACAACAAGGGACCAAGGCATAATTTATGTATGAGTAAGCACCTGTTATTTATTTGTAACAAAAATAATGGCATAGATTGGATTGACTCCCACCTCTTGTCATCCTAGAAATGGCTTTCTGTGGATTCCCACATCTTTTCCCGACAAATGCTGGGCTGTACCTAATGAAAGGCTAAAGCCACCTTCTTTTCAATCCTAGCCAGTACTACAAGTACAGACACCACAATAATACAGGTTATCTAACTGGAGGAGGAGGAGAAGGAATTTTATTGTTTGATTATTTAGAGGCCTGGACACAATTGGTTACCAGTCCTGTGTTCTTGCGTGGGTGTAGAATTTGTTTAACCCTAGGATACTAATAATACATTAAATTTACGTACATTATGAACTTTGTGCTAAGGCACCAATCAGTTGAAATGGTTGAAATTAATATATATTCCGTATGTAACACTATTTATATACACTGAATCCTCTGTGATCTTTGAAGTTAATATACAACAAATACAGAAGTCTTTGACGTGAATAGCAGTACGTAATCTCTCCAGGCTCTTATACTGTCTCCGGTTTTTTATGAGGTGGTTCTTATAATCCCTCTGAAGTGATGAGACATATCCCCACCTCTTTGCTATTCCCATGGAGAAACCAATATGTTGTTAAATTCAAAGATAGTTTCCAGGCAATTCTTTGCCCCATGATTATGCCTCCAGAACTGATTGGCATTAATAACAAAAGCATTTACATCACCGCTATAAACCAGTAGAAGCACTGCTGGAAGATGGGACAGATATAGAGGGAATTCTAAGCAGTTAAATCTATATTATATAAAACCACATGGCTGACTGATTCACTCACTGACATAAATGTTTACCCACTTCCAAATGAGTTACAAACTTGATATTTGGCAAAAAACACTCCTTTCACCTTGCAACCAACAGAAAAATTCCGAAAAGGTACATTTTTTAATTTTCAACCCTACAAGAGACAAAAAATAGGGGGAAGCTACTTATCTCCAGTAATATCTCTGAGTGTGATATTGTGCATGGCCTATGTTGTAGACAACAACACATTACATCTTTTTTGTCTCTTGCTATTTCATCATACGACGTATAATTAGGGAGTTATTAATGATTTTGTACTTTTTGTCCGAAATTTTTCTATGTCCCACGAATAACTTAAAAATTGTTCGAATGAAATGTCAAAAAATAGGTTTTTTTAATACTTATATTATAATTTTTACGTCTTGTAGGGTCGGAAACCAACATGATATTTTGATGTATTTTTTCGTCCCATGCATTTTTGGTTTCAGGTGATAGAATTATTTTCCACTACGTCCCATGCTCATCTATATCTATATTATATAAAACCACAAGGCTGACTGATTCACTCACTGACATAAATGTTTACCCACTTCCAAATGAGTTACAAACTTGATATTTGGCAAAAACACTCCTTTCACCTTGCAACCAACAGAAAAATTCCGAAAAGGTACATTTTTTAATTTTCAACCCTACAAGAGACAAAAAATAGGGGGAAGCTACTTATCTCCAGTAATATCTCCGAGTGTGATATTGTGCATGGCCTATGTTGTAGACAATAACACATTACATCTTTTTTGTCTCTTGCTATGTCATCATACGACGTTTAGTTACGGAGTTATTAATGATTTTGTACTTTTTGGCCGAAATTTTTCTCTGAGTGTGATATTGTACATGGCCTATGTTGTAGACATTAACACATTACATCTTTTTTGTCTCTTGCTATTTCATCATACGACGTTTAATTAGGGAGTTATTAATGATTTTGTACTTTTTGGCCGAAATTTTTCTCTGAGTGTGATATTGTACATGGCCTATGTGTTAGACATTAACACATTACATCTTTTTTGTCTCTAGCTATTTCATCATCCGACGTTTAGTTACGGAGTTATTAATGATTTTGTACTTTTTGGCCGAAATTTTTCTCTGAGTGTGATATTGTCCATGGCCTATGTTGTAGACAATAACACATTACATCTTTTTTGTCTCTTGCTATTTCATCATACGACGTATAATTAGGGAGTTATTAATGATTTTGTACTTATTGTCCGAAATTTTTCTATGTCCCACGAATAACTTAAAAATTGATTCGAATGAAATTTCAAAAAATAGGTTTGTTTTAATACTTTTATTATATTTTTTACGTCTTGTAGGGTCGGAAACCAACATGATATTTTGATGTATTTTTTCGTCCCATGCATTTTTGGTTTCAGGTAATAGAATTATTTTCCACTACGTCCCATGCTCTCTATATTATATAAAACCACATGGCTGACTGATTCACTCACTGACATAAATGTTTACCCACTTCCAAATGAGTTACAAACTTTATATTTGGCAAAAACACTCCTTTCACCTTGCAACCAACAGAAAAATTCCGAAAAGGTACATTTTTTAATTTTCAACCCTACAAGAGACAAAAAAATAGGGGGAAGCTACTTATCTCCAGTAATATCTCTGAGTGTGATATTGTGCATGGCCTATGTTGTAGACAATAACACATTACATCTTTTTTGTCTCTTGCTATTTCATCATACGACGTATAATTAGGGAGTTATTAATGATTTTGTACTTTTTGTCCGAAATTTTTCTATGTCCCACGAATAACTTAAAAATTGTTCGAATGAAATGTCAAAAAATAGGTTTTTTAATACTTTTATTATAATTTTTACGTCTTGCAGGGTCGGAAACCAACATGATATTTTGATGTATTTTTTCGTCCCATGCATTTTTGGTTTCAGGTGATAGAATTATTTTCCATTAGGACCTATTTGTTTATTGGTTAATTTCCAGTATGATCTGATTATCGATTGTATTATTTATAGAGGGGCTTTGTGGGATTGGAAACAATATGTGATTTTGAGTCTAATTTTATACTCTTCATGCGGTCTGTATCATGTGAGTTACAGTCCCTGTAGGCTTTTTAAGAAGGTATAGTACCTAATATTTTCCGCTGTGTGCTTTAATTCTGATGAAGGGTTTTATTTTTCCTCAATTGAATATTTTCGTTTGCCAGTACTTGACTCTTCTTAGCCGTTTTTTGAAAGGAACGAGCAAGTTGAATTCACAGATGAATGCGGCGAATCCTACTGACTTCCAGGGTAATTTTCTTATTTTTCTGCCTTAACTTTACGGTTGTATTGCACAAATGTATTTAATATAACTGGTTTTAATCATTCTGCTGTATTTTAGTCTACTTTTCTCATTTTGCAAAAAGGAGGAAAAAGTAGAGTTATGTGATCAATCCGGGAAAATGTGTGCCTGTGTGTCCTTCTGTCTATCTGGCTGTGTGTGTGTCCCCCCCTATCAACTCCTATACGGCTGCAGCTATCGATACCAAATTTGTTATGAGTAAAGATCTACACCTTAATATCTCACGGCCATATTTGAAATTGACGTCAGTGCTACCAACTGCTGAAAAAACGCAATCGAAATTTTAGCTCTATGTTGGATAACTCAGAAGTTATGGATCCGAACTCTTCCAAAATTGGCACACAAATAGACGATAACATTTCAGATTAATTTTCATAAGTTCATACATGCCAGTGTTGCCAACATGATTCTAATTCTGCCGATATGTCCATAATATAAATGAATGTAACTTTTATACAGTCAATTGAATTTGAACCAAATTCCGTATGTACTATATGTACTATAACAGATATGACTGTACGTATTCTAATGAGCCACCAGGGCTGCCAACTGTTGATAAAGGGTCTCTATATATTTTAACATTAATATATCTGAAAGTATGCAAGCCAACGACTCTAAACTTTGCACACGTGTAGTGTCTAAAATTCTACCTTAGTTTGGCGTAACTTATATACATCAGTGCTGCCAACACGATTATATGCCTGTTGATAGGTCCAGTCTTTAAATGCATATAACTTCTATACTAACAAATGGATTTCGACCAAATTTCGTATGTGCCTTGTGTATCATAACAGTTATTACTGTACGTATTCGTAAGAGCCAGCAGGACTGCCAACTGTTAGTAAATGCTCTCTCTAATTGTTCAATCCTAATATCAATATATCAGAAAGTGTGCAAGCCATCAGCTCTAAACTTTGCACACGTATAGCACCTGACATTCTAGATTAATTTGGAGTAACTAATATACCTCAGTACTGCCAACATGATTGTAAGCTTTCTGATAGTTTAAATTTTAATTTCATGTAACTTCTATACTAACAAATGGATTTAACCAAAATTGGCACTATATTAGATCGTAATATTTTCGTTTATTTCTGAGCATCACATACTTGACTTCGTTCCCAACATGATTTTACGCGCACTGATTAATCCAATATCAAACAGCATGTAACGTCCATACTATCCATTAGACTTCAACTAAATGTTGTATGTGCATTCTATACCTTATCAGATGGAACTAAGAATATATTCAGAGTCGACATTCAAACTGTAGTACTTATAAATGTTAGTATTACCAACTTGATTTTGTCATTATTCTAGATAGGTCTATATAGATTGGCATGAATTCTAATATTTAAGAAAAGTAGGCTCTAGTTCGTCACGGAACTACTTGTTTTTTTTTTAATTATCATATTAGGACGATAATCGAGGTGCATATTTCGAGGGGCATATTTAGAGGTGCTCAATATTGTAGAAAATTAATTTACATTCTACCACATAGAAACTGATATTCATTATGTACGTATTTTTAGTCTACTTTTCACATTTTGCAAAAATGAGGAAAAGGTAGACTTATGAGATCGATCCGGGCAAATGTGTGTCTGTCTGTCCTTCTGTCTGTCTGTCTGTCTGGCTCTGTGTGTGCCTACCCCTATCAACTCCTAAACGGCTGCAGCAATCGAAACAAAATTTGGTAGGAGTAAAGATCTATACCTGAATATCTCAATGCCGTATTTGAAAATGATGTCAGTGCTACCAACTGCTGAAAAATCGCAATTGAAATTTGAGCTCCATGTTGGATACCTTGAAAGGTATGAATGGGACCTATTTTCAAATTGGCACACGTATACATAATAATATTTCAGTTTAATTTCTAGGAGGACATACATGGCAGTGTTGCCAAAATGATTATAAGCCTCCTGATAGGTCCAATTTTCATATGCATATATCTTCTACACTATCAATTGGAATTCAACCAAATTTCGTATGTGCTATGTGTACATAAACATATATGACTGAGCGTATTCTTAAGGGCCACCAGGGCTGCCAACTTAATAAATGCTCACAATTTATTTTATCCAAATACCAATATATCAGAAAGTATGCAAACCGACAGATTTAAACTATGCACACGTATAGTACCTGACATTCTATATTAATTTGGAGTAACTTATACACGTCAGTGCTACCAACGTGATTCTAAGCCTGCTGAGAGGTCCAACTTTAAATACATGTATCTTCTATACTATCCGTTGGATTTCAACCACATTCCGTATGTCGTATGTGTACCATAACAGATATGACTATAAGTGTCCTTAAGAGCAACCAGGGCTGCCAACTGTTAATAAATGCTGTCTATTTTTGTTACCCTAATATCAATATATCAGAAAGTATGCAGGCCAATAACTCTAAACTTTGCATGTTCTGAACAGCAGCACATCGGCATTTTGGAACCGGTTAGCCACACCACACAATCTAAAACTGACTGTTTTGCTAGGGGACCTGTTTTATCAAATCTTCCCGCCATCATACAGTAACTGGCAGTAGGCTAAATAACTTTTCATAATAAAACTCCTGAAAACGATATTACAGGTAGGCTAGGGGATCTGCGTTAACGAAATTTCCTGTCATTATATAACTGGCAGTAGGCTAGGGGACATGCCTTGGCAAAACTCCCCCTCCCCCATATTATTATAACTAGAAGTATACTCGAGGACCAGCCATGTCCTAACAGACTTAAACATATCAGTGCGCACATTCCACCCTCAATTGGAAATATATTTTAAAAGTGAGAAAAGAGATGTCAAAAGAGGCAATAACACTATAGAGAATTAAAATTTGGACTCGTAACAAAACATTATCATATATTAAGTAGTGCATTTTATGGACTTGAGGGCAAGTGCAAAAAAAATCCGAAAATTTGACACGCAACAAATGTGCGGGACTTTGTACACTGAAGACACTATAAACTTATAGAAAAATTATAACAAAGCAAAAATAAGATTTTATTCAAACCATTAGCATAATTTATTTTGGTAGGTGACACCCACGAATCAACTAAAAAATGTACATCAATGGAAAATCTGCATGCAACATATTCGTCTTTATTATTATTACAAAGTCACAGCAAACATAAAAACCGTAAATTCAGAACGATATATTTTAAACACTTCAAACCATTACTTTCCCTAAAAATTGACGGATCGTCAAACGCACCGGGGGCTTGGGGGCAGAGCCCCCAACGAGCAAAGCGAGTCTTATATATAAAAGTGAAAGTCTGTATGTATGTGGGTATGTATGTGGGTGGTTCTGTTCCGTATACAAATCTACACAGTTACACCAATCTCAACCAAATTTTGCATACACATAGTTTAGGACCCAGAAGGAACCGCTGGCTACATGAATTTTCGATAGTCTTTCTCATTCATCTGATTTCGACCCTTTTGCACTCCAGCACATGCTAATCAAATCATAAAATATACTCATGAAGGAATGGCAAGGCGGATAGTTTCCATGGCAACATAGCTCAAGTCGAGACACGGCCGACTGGATGCCATTTGCGCTCTGCACTACCGGTATAGAAAATGAGGATCTTAATTTGAAATCCCGTTAGTTACTCAACTACTCACACAGCACTGTCAACCGAGTTTAGCATAACAAAGACTTGACACTATCTTCTACTATATATTTGTCAAATACCACTCACTCACTCATTCATTCATCACGAAATCTCAGAAACCATGGTATGCAGCTTCCCCAAGGGCCGCAAATGCCCACTAAGAGAGGATTTTTGGATATTCTGGTTCTAAAGGGGTGTTAAGGGGGTAGACCTGCATTTCATTGAACAGCAATATCTCCCGATTGGTTTCATGGGGGGATGTGATACTCGGCACATAAACTCATCATTAAAAATAAGAAGACACGAGTCGGAGGGTTTTTCGATGTGGTGTATATTATGAGGTGAAAGGGGTGAAAAGTGGGGATTGAAAGATTCCTAACGGAGCGTGTATCTCTTAAACGACATAGGCGAGGAGTTTGAAACTCAGCGGGAAAAAATCAGCATAAAAATAAGTAAATATGTGTTTGACCATTTTATCATAAATCCAATTTAAGGGGCCCATGGGGAGGGGTGAAATTCTGGAGGGGGGGGGGGGGAGAAACAGGAAAGAAAGTGTCCTAACTGATTGACTGACTCGCTCATCAAACTCGGGGAAAAACTGCTTTAAAGTAAGTAAATAGCTGTTCGACAGTTTTTTTCATAAATCAAATTTAAGGGGTTCATGGGGAGGGGTGAAATTCTGAAAAAAGAAAATTGAAAGAAAATGTCCTGACTCACTCACTCATCGCCCAGCCAAAATTATTGAAGTTAGAAATATGACAGTTTGGGGATATGTTCATTGTATTTCAAAACAGTCTACTAAGGGAGGATTTTCGGATATTCAGGTTCTAAAGGGGTCTTAATGGGGTTAAACCTGCATTTCATTGAATAACAATATCTCCCGATTGGTTTCATTGGGGGATGTGATACACGGCATATAAACTCATCATTAAAAAGTAAGACACGTGTCGGAGGGTTTTTCTATGTGGTGTATATTATGAGGTGTAAGGGGTGAAAAGTAGGGATTGAAAGATTCCTAATGGAGCGTGTATGTCTTAAACGACATAGGCAAGGAGTTTGAAACTCTGCGGAAAAAAATAAGCATAAAAATAAGTAAATATGTGTTTGACCGTTTTTTCATAAATCCAATTTAAGAGGCCCATGGGGAGGGGTGAAATTCTGGGGTGGGGGCAGGAAAGAAAATGTCCTAACTGATTGACTGACTCACTCATCAAACTCAGGGGGAAAATCTGCTTTGAAGTAAGTAAATAGCTGTTCGACAGTTTTTTTTATCAATCAAATTGAAGGGGTTCATTGGGAGGGGTGAAATTCTGAAGGGAAAAAAATGAAAGAAAATGTCCCGACTCGCTCATCATCGCCCAGCCAAAAATATTGAAGTTGGAAACATGGCATTTTGGGGATATGTTCGTTGTATGTCAAAACCGTACACTAAGGGAGGATTTTTGGATATTCAGGCTCTAAAGGGGTCTTAAGGGGGTTAAACCTGAATTTCATTGAATAACAATATCTCACGAGTGGTTTCATTTGTGGATGTGATACTCGGCATATAAACTAATCATTAAAAATAAGCAGACATGTGTCTAAGGTTTTTTTGATGTGGTGTATAATTATGAGGTGAAAGGGGTGAAAAGTGGGGGTTGAAGGATTCCTAACAGAGCATGTAGGCCTATCTCTTAAACGACATAGGCGAGAAATTTGAAACACAGCGAAAAAACATCAGCTAAAAAGATAAGTAAATCGGTGTTCGACAGTTTTTTTCATAAATTAATTTAAGGGGCCAATGGAGTAGGGTGAAATTCTGGGGGTAAAAAGGAGAGAAAGTGTCCTAACTGACTAACTCACTCACTCACCAAACTCAGGAGAAAAAGATAGCTTTAAAAATAAGTTAATAGGTGTTCAAGCGTTTTTTCACAATCCAATTTAAGGGGCCCATGGGGAGGGGTGAAATTCTGGTAAAAATAATTGAAAGAAAATGTCCTGTCAGACTCACTCACTCATCACGCCCAGCGAAAACTATTAAAGTTGGAAAAATGAAATTTTGGGAATATGTTCGCTGTATGTCGAAAACGTCAACTAAGGAATGATTTTTGTTTATTCGGGTTTTAAAGAGATGTTAAGGGGGTAAACGTGCATTTCATTGAATAACGATATGTCATGAGTTGTTTCTTAGGGGATGTGATATTCGCTATATAAACTAAAACTTAATCATTAAAAATAATCAGACATATGTCTAAGGGTTTATCGATGTGGTGTATATTATGAGGTGATAGGGGTGAAAATTGGGGGTTGAGGGATTCTTGACGGTGCGTGTATCTCTGAAAGGACATAGGCGAGAAGTTTGAAATTCGGCGGAAAAAGAACAGCTTAAAATACAAGTAAATAGGTGTTCGACTGTTTTTTTCATAAATCCAATTTAAGGGGCCCTTGAGAGAGGTGAAATTCTGGGGGAAAAAACGGGAAAGAAAGTGTCCTAACTGATTGACTCACTCACTCATCAAACTCAGGGGAAAAAAAACAGCTTTAAATAAGTAAATAGGTGTTCGACCGTTTGTTTCATAAATCCAATTTAAGGGGTTCATGGGGAGGGGTGAAATTATCAAAAATAAATGAAAGGAAATGTCCTGACCGACTCACTCACTCATCATAGCCCAGCCAAAATTATTAAAGTTAGAAACATGAAATTTTGGGGATATGTTCGTTGTATGTCGAAAACATCCACTAAGGAAAGAGTTTTGAATATTCAGGTTCTAAATAGGTGTTAAGGGGGGGGGGGGGGGGGGTAAACGTGCATTTCATTGAATAACAATTATCTCACGAGTGGTTTCATTTGGGGATGTGATACTTGGCATATGTACTAATCATTAAAAATAAGCTGTCACGTTTCTCATGGTTTTTCGATGTAGTGTATATTATGAGGTTAAAGGGATGAAAAGTGGGGGTTGAAAGATTCCGAACGGACCGTGTATCTCTTAAACGACATAGGCGAGGAGTTTGAAACTCGGAGGAAATCAATCAGCTTAAAAATAAATAAATAAAATAAATATGTGTTCGACAGTTTTTTCATAAATCCAATTTAAGGGGCCTATGGGGAGGGGTGAAATTCTGTAAGAAAAACGTCCCCTAAGGAAGGATTTTTGGATGTTCACTCTCATCGACCAACCCAAACGATGAAAGTTAGAAGAATGATATTTTGGGGATATGTTTGTTGTGTGTCGAAAACGTCTACCAAGGAGGGATTTTTGGATATTCAGGTTCTAAAGGGGTGTAAATGGGGTTAAACCTGCATTTCATTGAATAACAATATGACACGACTATGACGCGAGCGAAGCGAGGCTAAAAATGAGATCATGTGCGTCTATGTATTACTCAATCACGCAAGTACCACTGGTCCGATTTACATGAATTTTACATGGAAGTAGCTGATTTACCTGGTTAACATAAAGGTTACTTTTGATTTCAATACTTTGTACTATTTAAAGATGGCGACCATTTTAGTGACTTCACTACACCCTTTGGTTTCAAACATTCATATTTCCATTTCAAATACAAAGAGAACGCTAAGAAATAGCAAACTTTTGATGGTATATACGAGGTTAAAAATTTCATTTTCTATCCGAAAGGTATCTCCAACCGTTAGCGAGTAAAACCTAAATTTGTGCTATAAAACACTGTCAACGCCGAGCGGTGTAGTTGGACAAAATGTTCCATCCTTGATCTCCCACTGCGCAGCACCTCGCCTATCCCCTGTTTTAACTGTCACCTTCATATTTTAATTTATTTATGACGCGTAGCGAAGCACGGGCACTTCAGCTAGTTATTCATAAACGTAAATTTTACGTATGTTAGTATTGTAGGGTGGATACCAACAATATCATAAACAACTAGGACACATTTCAATGGACTTACAATCCATATGGTTGTGTACTTACACGAAACACATCTGACCATGTGCCTAGCTCATTTCTCACAACATTATCGTGTGACTTAGGAAGCAAAACAATCAGTGATGGACGAAGCAAAGAGGATATAAAAAGTAGGTTGGCTCAGGCAAGGAAAGCATTTCTACAGAAAAGGAATCTTTATGACCCATCAAATATAGATTTTGGTATAAGGAAGTCATTTTTGAAAGCCTTTGTCTGGAGCATGGTGCTCTATGGAAGTGAAACTTGGACTGTTGGAGCAGCAGAAAAAAGGAGCGTTTGAAGTGTTTGAAATGTGGTGTTACAGGAGAATGATAAAGATCAGATGGGTAGATAGGGTGACAAACCAAGAGATATTAAGACGAGTGGGAGAGGAGAGATGTTTCTGTTAATGGAGAGAAGAGATAGGTTGATAGGACACATTCTAAGACAAAACAGAAGTGGTTGACCAAGGTTACAATATAAAACATATTGCCTCAGATGTAAGGTGTGGTAGCTATGTAGAGATGAAACGATTAGCTCAGGACAGGGAAGCATCCAACCAGTCAAAAGACTAGACTCAACATATTATCGTGTGAGGTCTTGTACCATTTACATTTTTCAGAAGAGAACTCTCATTACAACTTTATCGTGTTGGAAGCCATTGAGGTTGTAGTAAACAAAATTTAAATGCTTTTCAATCTGTCAACCCAACTGTAATGGGTCTTATTCCCTAAACCTGAACAAATTCACCTTAGATTAATAAATAAATACAGTGATAAATAAGGCCAAATTTTATCTGCAATTACACCTCACAATAACACATATTTGACAGTGATGACCGTCATGCACCAAGCCCCAAACCAACAATAACAATATGCACAAGAACTGTTCTTACCAAGAGTGTCTCCACTAAATCCTTCCTGGGTCGTAGTTTGAGAAGAGGAAGACTTAACCGGATTGAGCAAAGCGTTCCTTTTACACCCTCGTAGCAGCAAACACCAGCAGACCTGTAGACATGAAATGCTTATTATATTGGAGAAGCTTTGCAGTTAAAAGTTTAAATTAAACGCCAATAAATATTCACATAAATATATACATCATACAAATTAAAATGAAATCAATTAAGAATTAAAAATAAAGTAACTTAATATAGATGTACTCAAGTCTAAATTTGTTTGAAGTGAAATTTGTATGTTAATTGTAATAAAAGAATGAAATGAAGTAATGTAATGGATATCCATACAATGTAACATTAATTGTAAATGAAATTTAATGTTGAGCTTTACATTAATTTTTCAAAATACAGTTAGAAAAATAAGATTTTTTTTAATAGTGTGTGTAAATGAGATCTGTGACCAGAGGTGACCTATGGAAGTGAAACTCTTTTTAAAGTTACTCAGAAAAACAGAATCGACAAAATTTTAAAAGTAGAAAGAAGAATAGCTAGAACATGCATAAATAAAAAATATCAGAAAGATGGACAGTGGCGGATAGTACCAAATGAAGTGGTATACAGAGAACTGGAGCCCATCACTGATACTATTCGGAAGAAACGGCTTTCTTTCTTTGGTCACATCATGAGGACACCAGAAACCAGGTTATCTAGAAAAATTGTAGTGAAACTTTGGAATATGAAACAACAAGTAGGATGGATTAAGGAAATTAGAGAAGATATGAAAGAATTGGAAATAACCTTGGATGACTTGCAAAACAAAACAACAAAATTAAAAAAACTGAGAGATATGAAAATAAGATTTCAGGCTAAAATAGACAAACGTAATACAGTAAAAAGGGTATTTACAGATGAGGAACGCCTGAGAAGATCAGAGCGAATGAAGAGCTACTGGGCGACTCGGAAAGGAAACTTACTGAAGAAGAGGACCAAGAAATGATTGACTGAAGTGGTCCAATGAGGCCGTAAAAGCAGAAGAAGAAGAAGTGTGTAAATAAACATTTGGCTTTATATTAAAAATTCAAAATATAGACAAATAATTTAGAAAATCAAGTGCAGAATATCACCAAATACTTCAACTCAGCGCTTGAAATGAGTAAAACAAATCTTCTTCCAAATAAGAGTGAATTTTGATCACGTGCCAACCAGTTAGTGCGTCGTTTGAATTAACCTAGTCGATTGGAAAATAATATGTCAAGATTTTTATTTATATGATTAGAAAATAACTAGCCTGCATATGAAATGTGACAAATGTCTACTTAATAGTATCACCTACCGTGTTGTGTAGATTGAGAACATCAGTATAATTCACATAAGAACTTGAGTGAATGCCAATATATACATATAAATATATAAATAAGAGCAACCTGCGAATAAAACTTGAACCACTCTGTATGCCAGTCAACCCCATCGAATATATACAAGTGACTACAGATCTTATTTTGCTAGAAGAGGTCTGCAAGAAAGACTCTTCACCACAAGATCTAAAACAACTGGCCCTCTGTACAATAGAAGAAAGATATCCATCTAATCAATGGCTAAAAATATTTACAGATGGCTCACAAAACAAAGAAAATAGAACTGGAGCAGGAATACATTCATCTCTCTTCTCACTCTACTTCCCAGTAGGCCAAAACAAAACAACCTTTGATGCTGAGATAAGAGCAATTTCACATGCACTCCATCAGTTGCGGCTTCGGTGGCGTAGTTGGTAGCATGCTGAGCTTCTATGCCCAAGATAGCGGGTTCAAACCCGGCCGAAGCCGTCGGATTTTTTAAGAGCGTTAAAAATCCCTCAGTATGCCTTCCTTCGGAGGGGAAGTAAAGCCGGCGGTCCCATGTCATAGATTTATGGCATGTTAAAGATCTTTCCACTAATTACACCTGTGTGAAACTAAATTGGATAGGTTAAGAATATAAACAACGCTCTTAGGTTGCTACGTTCGTTGCCAAGAGCCGACTGCGGTGGCGTCTAGTAGCTAGTTCTGAACTAGGCCTAGTAGTCGTTGACGGTGGCGTTTGGCGGCAAAAGTAGGAACTATTTGAAAATTCAAAGTTGCAGTCCCTACTTGAATTAAAAAACAGATACACACACTAATACAGTCATCACAATTAACACCGGTTATCAGACAGATTCTACACACACCCAAAGTACACGGGGCTACATGACCGCGTTGTCGCAGCCCCTAAACTAAGGAACCAACCAACCAACTCCATCAGTTATTAGGCAGAAACATTGATTATCAAAAATGTGTTATCATTACAGATTCAAAAGCAGCCATCCAAGCCGTCTCGTCAAATTATAAGCCCCAAAATAAAGCACTGAAGGAATTTTTTTGTATGATAAAAACCCTTCAAAGACTCCACAAACTGATCTCATTTCAGTGGATCCCTTCTCATGTTGGAATAGCAGGTAATGAAGAGTCAGACAGATTAGCAAAAAAGGTACCACACTACAACAAGCTGTCAGACTGATTTTATGTCAGCAAAAAGGATCTTGAAAAATACTATCAAAAACAGGTATGAAGAAATGGCAAATAAAACAGCAGAAACCAAATTATGGAAGGACATTGATGTTAAATGGGATCAATATAAATTAACACCAAGAAGAGAAGCTGTAGCCTTCTTCAGACTTAACACTGGCCATGACTGCCTTGCAGCTCATCTGAAACGAATCAACATCTTGAGATCTGAAGAAAGCACACTGTCACGAACCTGGAAGTAAAATGGATAAGGGGCACCTGCTACATTGCAACAAACTTTATGTGACTGCTAGAACTTCTGGAAACCTCACACAACTCTATTGGAACGCAAGAAAGCTAATGGATTGCAATCCAGGCTAGCCATAGGAAACGAACAACAGATAGGTGGCAATTCTGCTTTGCAGAACAAGTAAAGTTAACCCGGAAAAGAAAAACCTCTTTCAATAAGATTTGTAGATTTTAACACAGCTTACGACGGTATCCACAGACCTTCCATATTGAAAATTTTAAGAAACCTCCGACCACAGCCAAAGTTAGTCAAATTGATAGAACTCGTATAAACTGACACAAAATCTTTGAGGGGAACTTTTCAAACCTTTCTTCATTAAAACAGGTTTAAGACAAGGAGATTGTTTATCACCACTTGTATTCAACTGATCCTTGGAGTACATGAGAGAATGGAATAAATATACTGTAACCCTAAGAACATCACTACATCAGAATTGGAAAACTTCAAAATGATAAACTCTAAGTTTTAACAGCCTAGGATTTGCTGATGATCTTGCCCTCCTGTCTAACAAGTTAGTTATTGAGGTATTAGGGGGAAGAACAGCGAGGTCATCTGCCCCTACAAAGAAGCTTCAACCAAACACGAACAAACTCTCCATGGAATGGAAATGAAAATGCTGCGTTGGTCCATGGGTATTACAAGGCTTGACCATGTCAAAACGAACATGTAAGGAAGCAAATGGGAGTAGCGACAATTAAAGACATAATGAGGGAAGTTAGTTATCGTTTTAAGGGGCGGAACTAAGAGGTCATCTGCCCATATATAATGAGGGAAGCGCGTCTTTGTTGGTATGGGCATGTCGCTAGAAGTGATGAGAACTCTGTGGTAAAAACAGCCCTGTGATATGTTCCAGGAGGGCATTGATGCCATGGGCACGCAAAGAAACGATAGATAGAATCGGCAAACAACTCCCTGGTATGCGGCCTCAAACCTGAAGATGCCCTTGACAGGAAGAAGTGGCAACTGAGCAAGCGGACCCTGCCCCAAGGCTGGAAACACGCTAGGAAAGAAGAAGTTGGTCAACACGATTACACTCTATTGTAATGGGTAAAAATTTGCACGAGATTAATAAATTTATTAATTAATAAATAATATTTTGAATGAGGTAGGAGATATAAAAAGTAGGTTAGCTCAGGCAAGGAAAGCATTTCTACAGAAAAGGAATCTGTTGACATCGAATATAGATTTAGGTATTAGGAAGATTTTTTTGAAAGCCTTTGTCTGGAGCGTGGTGCTCTATGGAAGTGAAACTTGGACTATTGGTGCAGCAGAAAAAGAGGAGAATTAAGCGTTTGAAATGTGGTGTTACAGGAGAATGATGAAGATCAGATGGGTAGATAGGGTTACAAACGAAGAGGTATTAAGATGAGTGGGAGAGGAGAGATGTTTCTGGCGACTGCTAATGAAGAGAAGGGATAGGTTGGTAGGACACATACTAAGACATCCAGGAATAGCAAGCTTAGTAATGGTAGGAAGGGTTGAGGATAAGAACTGTAGGGGTAGAAGACCAAGGTTAGAATATTTTAATGATGATTGTTCTTTTAAGGGGCCTAACATCTAGGTTATCGGCCCCTAATGATCTGGGTGATAGCAAAAATGACAATGAAATGGAAATCAGAACGAAAATTAAGTGAGATGGAAAATACTGACAAAAAGGAACTCAGATTGAAACAACTCACAAAATGTTCTTACAAAAGGGAATTTAGAACGAAAAGATTCACAAAAGGAATAGATTGTAAAATACGTACAAAATGCAATGTAGAGTCGAAATACTTACAAAATGCAAAGGAGGTTCAAAATACTTACAAAATGCAAAGGAGGTTCAAAATACTTACAAAATGTAATTGAAATTGAAAATACACAATGCAATTCAGATTGAAAGATCCCAATTCCAATCCCAAATATTCACTAAGTGCAAATGAAATTCAAATTACCTACAAAATGCAATGGAAATTGAAAATGCTCACAAAATGTACTGTAGATTCAAACCACTAATTTGGATTGACAATACTTACAAAATGCAATTTAGATTGAAAATACTTGACAAAATGTAACAGATTCAAAATACCCACAAAATGCAATTGAGAAAATATTTGACAAAATGCAATTTAGATAGAAAATTCTTGCGAAATGCGGTTTTGGTTGAAAATACTTACAAAATGCAATTGAAATTCAAAAAACTCACTAAAAGGCTCTGCACCTACATTGAAAGACTTACTAAAAAGCAATTGAGATTGTCAATCTTTACAAAATGCAATTGAAGTTTAAAACTATCGAGAAATGGAATTTAGATCGAAAAAAAACTTTAAGATGCAACGTAGATTAAAATACCTACAAAAAGTAATGAAGACGCAAAAAAAAAAAAAAAAAAAAAAAAGGAATTTAGAGACACGGGGAGCCAAGTAACAAAAACAGTGCGAGAATCTTAAAGAGAAAAGGAAATATAATGAAAAGAAACAAGAAGAAGGAGAGATCAGAAAAGATGAGACAAGGGCCAATTAAGGTGGGAAAGGGAAAGACTCCCTAGGCCTCGGATACCCTAATTATTATTATTATTATTATCTTGATTGGTCACATTGGACCACTTGAGTCGTTCCACAATCACTTCTTCTTTGAAGGTAGTACTGCTTGGTTCTTGCGCTCTTTCCAGTACTTTTTCATTCTTTCAGATCGGGATTTTCTCAACTCATCTGAAATCTCCATAGGCTTTCTATGTGTCATTTCTGCAGAAAATTTGTGAGTTTTAAGAATGGTGTTAATTTTATTTTTCTCCTCGGCATCTGTTATCTTAAGTCCAACTGCTTTGAGATCTTGTTGGATTTCTTGGATCCATTTTCCTCCAGTTTTCTTTCCTAGATTTCTCATCACCAGTTGGCGTACAATTCTGTTTTCTGGAAGCCGTAAGATGTGAAAAAAATATGAAATTCTTTTCTTCTTCATTGTGCTGGTGATTGGATCAATCTCACGATAGACAGTTTCATTTGGGAGATTCCTCCAGACTCCCTCAACCTGATACTTTTTATTTATGCATGTTCTAATGATTCTTCTTTCCGTTTTGAGGAGCTGATCAGTTCTTTGTTCATTTTTAATTTGGAACAGTGTTTCACAAGCATAAGTGGCTTCTGGGAGAGTTACAGTTTTAATATTGGATCTTAGTAGCTATTGATAGGCATTTTTTATTATATGTTGACCAGGTTAGAGATTGTGCCTTTTTCATTTTATTTGTTCTATTTATCCAAGTTACTTTTTCGTTTAAGTTATGTGTTATAATTTCTCCAAGATACTTAAATTGAGGGACTAGGTTAATTTTATGATCATTTATATAGACTTCATTTATATCTAAGGGTTTCATAGGCATGATCTCAGTTTTTTCAAAGGATATCTGTAATCCTATCCCTTGAGCAATTTCTTGGAGACTAGTGATCTGAGTACAAACCTCTTCCTTGTCTAGTGCTAAATGAGCCAAGTCATCTGCAAATCCTAAGCAGTTTATTTTTATTGATGGTTTTGTTCCAATTTTGATCTTAGGAGGGTTTTCCTTTTGCCAAACCTTCATGATATAATCAAGAGCCACATTGAAAAGCTGAGGGGATAATCCATCACCTTGTCTGAGACCAGTTTTTACTGAGAAAGCTGTTGATATTTCTCCCCTAAATTTAACTTTCGAATTTGTGTTTGTTAATGTTAATTGAATGATTTTTATCAATTTAGGATGGAGACCATATGATCTGAGGATTTTTAGCAGTGTCAGTCTATGAATACTATCATAGGCTTTTTTGAAATCTATAAAAGAGATAAAGAGTTGCTTATTTCTGTTTTTGTAATATTCCATTATTAATTTCAGGCTAAGGATTTGGTCTGGACAACTTCTGTAAGGGCGAAATCCTCTTTGATATTCTCCAAGTTGTGGTTCCAGAATGTTTTTGATCCTGTTGTAAATTATGCGAGAGAAAATTTTATATGTGCAGTCCAGAAGGGTAATTCCTCTGTAGTTATCTGGGTTCGTTTTGTCTCCTTTCTTAAATAATGGATGGATTATTCCTATGGTCCAGTGTGCAGGAATTTCTTCAGTAATCCACATTTTAACTAGATGTTGATGAAGATTTATAATCGCAGGTTTACCAGCATTTTTCCAGATATCAGCAAAGACTAAGTCTTCGCCACAAGTTTTGTAATTTTTTTGTTCTTTAATTGCGAGTTCTACTTCATTAATGTTTGGAGGATTTATTAAATCAGGTGAAGTTAAAATAGGTGTATCAGTGTTTACTTGCAGGGTTTCCAGTGGATCATCACAATTTAACAGTTTCTCGAATGCTTCTGCAAGGATCTCTGTATTTTCTTGGTTAGAATGTGCTAACTTTCCTGTTTGATTTTTCAACATTAATGTTGGAGCTTCAAATTTTTAAAGATATTTACCAAATGTTTTGTAATAATCTCTAGATTGCTTTTTCTTGAAATCGTCTTCTATCTTTTCCAGTGTATTCTTAAGATGATTACGTTTCGTTTGCCTGATGATTTTATGGGTTAATTTTCTTTGTATAGTTAGTTCTAAATTTGATTCTTCTGACTTTAGAGCTTGATGTTTTATCCATGCTTGGTGTCTTTTCTCTATTGCTTGATCACAATCTACATTCCACCATTCATGTTTTTTCCTTGGATTTATTGGTGCTAACTCCTCTGCTATTGATTTTAATTTAGTGATTAATTCGTCCAATGTTTTAGTGTTGAGAGATTCTTCTCCTGTTCTTTCACAGTACTCAATATTTTTTATTAAGGTAGATGGATCAAATTTCCTCCTATTGTTATTAGTTTTTTTCTTGGCCATTGGAGTTAATTTTATTTTTATCTTTACCACATAGTGGTCTGATCCTGAGTCAACTCCCCTTAGAACCTTGACATTGTGAATTTCGCGATGGTGAAATTTATCCATGCAGACATGATCCAACTGCCATTCACCCCTTCTGAAGTCAGGATGTTTCCAAGTTTTCAATTTATGGGGCTGTCTTTTAAAACATGTTGATTTAGAGATTAATTTGTGGTTTCTACAAATTTCGACTAATCTTTGACCATTTTTATTGGTTCGTTTATGTGCTGTCCATTTTCCAATGATATCTCTATATCATCTTTCTTGTCCGAGTTGCGCATTGAAATCACCAAGCAGAATTTTGATGTTTGATGAAGGGATGTTTATTAAAGTTTGATCCAAAAGATCCCAGAATTTTTGTACTCCTTCTCTGTCCTTAATGGTGTTGTTTTTTTGATTAGTAGGAGCATGTGCATTAATAATTGTGTATGTTTTATTTGCCGATTTCAAAGTTAGGGTCGTAAGTCTGGAGGATTGAGATTTAAATTCTGTTATCGAGTCAATGATTCTGAGATCTATTAAGAATCCGGTACCAAATTGTGGACAATTTTTCATAACTCGTTTTCCTGGAATTCCTTTATATAGTCTGTATCCTTGTGATTCCAGATGGTCTTGATCACTATTTCTAATTTCCTGAAGGGCCATAATTAGAATTTTATGACTTCTCATGATATCCGTGATCTTCAATTTTCCAGTTTGAACCAGAGAGTTAACATTATGTGTAGAAAAGAATGAGACTTGTTTAGGTTTGATTTTCCGTAGTATTTGTTTGTTTGCTACTTGATGAGTTTTCAGACGCTCCGATTCGTCATTATCTTCCGCATGACAGCCCACCGTATCCGAATGCTGTCTTTTCTGTAATCTATCATTACAGATGGCGGAATTATTCTTCAAATGACTTTCCATGGTCGACTATCTAAGGTTACACCTTGAGGGGAGGATAAATCCTCGAATTACAATCCTGAATGTTATTCAGAAAGGTGAAAGAACTGAGAAAAGAATTCTCAGTCCCCCCCCAACACTAGTCTGTTCACTGACCCAGTTTCCCGCTGGGATTGATTACCCAACCTTCCACTGGGTTGCTCAGCTTAGCAGGGGACACCACGTGCAGGTCAGTGTTGGGAGTTGGAGTGGAGAGGTTATGAGGATTCTCTTCTGCTGAATCCTTGTATTACTGATTTTGTATTACTGATACCCTAATACCGTTGAGGTCGGAAAAGAACAAGAGTTGACCAAGAGAGGTCGACAGGAAGGAAGACTGAGAAGAGCCCGGCACAAGTAAGTGGAAGCAATGCCTGACTCTGCCGTGTCCCGTGGTCGCCAACCCACATCCCATAAGATGTGAGCCCCTGGGGGAAGCAGAATATTTTAAACAGATTGCCTCGGTTGTAAGGTGTGCTAGCTATGTAGTGATTAAACGATTAGCTCAGGACAGGAAAGCATGGAGGGCTGCAGACTCAAAAAAAAAAAACACATTGTGAACTCAGGATTAACATGTCACCAATATTAAGTAACTGTCCAATGTGGATCTGGAGCGAAATTTGGCTTCTAGGACTAAGTACTGTGAATACTGGAGTATAAATTGGCTACGCACACCAACCAGGCTATCACAGGACCCAGTAGACATGTGAATTTGAATCCCACCATTAGCCAGCTTTGAAACTAAAATGTGTGGTGTTTGAAGGTTGAAACAAAACAAGAACGTCCACAAAAAGGAGTAGTGTTGGAACTAAATTAGCTGGCCACATGGTGTTTGAGTAACGTGCCTACCTCTCACCTGGAGGCCCCAGGTTATATTCCTGGCTCCGTTCGGGATTTAAGAAACTGACATGTGGGCTGGAACAGGGTACACTCCGTCTAGTGAGGACAATTGAGTAGCTGTCCAACAGTGAGGCAGTGCCCTGGACAGGAAAACCAAGATTAATAGCTAAGGTGAACCGATGCGTTGTAAGCTGTAGGTCAAGTGGCTGGGCAGAGGTTCAGGTATGGGCAGGACCAACTGGGAAGAAGAATAGCTAAACCAATTGATTTAATTACACTAATAATAATAATAATAATAATAATAATAAAGTATGGCCTCGGATGCCGGGTGCAAGCTTTGTTAATTAACCCCCAGAGGGCAGCTTGCATGTCAAATTTTTATCGCTCCTTGGAGCGCTATGAAAGTCAAGGTTAGATATCTAAGCTCTTTAACATTATAGTGCTTTCTAGTAGAGAAAGAAGGAACTGTCATCATCATCATCATCATCATCTTGTACAGTTTCCAGCCCCAGGCTGGGTCTGTTTGGAACATAAGCCTCGCCACTTAGTCCTTCCTTCCCACCACCTCTCCGCTGTCACTCTGGTCCAGTCCTCGCCTCTCTTCTTGACACATTTCCTCCACTCCTTTCAGCCATCTATCTCTTGGTCCTCCCCTTGGTCGTTTCTTCTGCATCTGCATCTCATGTATCCTCTTGGGAATCCTCTTCTCATCCATTCTCTTTAAGTGTCCATACCACCTCAGCCTTGATGTCTCAATCCTACCTTGCAAGGGCTCCTCTTTCACCATTTCCCTGACCTTTTCATTCCTCACCCTGTCTCTTCTTGTTACTCCGATCCTACTTCGCAGGAACTTCATTTCACCTGCCTGTATTCTGCTTATGTCTCTTTTCTTCATTGACCACGTTTCTGAAGCATAGGTCAGTATCGGGATATAGTAGCTTCTGTATAACACTTCCTTGCTTTTTTGTTGGACATCTTTATTCCACACTAAGCGCCTAATGCTTCTCAGAAATGCTTCTGCCTGTCTGCCATGTCATTTCTCCCATTTTCCTCCACTATACTTCCCAAGTACTTGAGACTTTCCACCTTCTTCAGCTGTCCACCTCCAAGTGTTATCCCACTCATTGGTCTGTCCTTTTTCCTGGTCGTTAACAGGATCTCACATTTACTGATGTTGAACTTCCATCCGTACTCTCCCACTGTTTCTTCCCAAGCCTTCAGTTGCTCCTGAATTTCCTCCTCCCTGTTTCCCCAGACCATGAGATCATCTGCAAACACCATTGCTTTCATCTTATCTTCTCCTATCTTTCCTGCTATCCGTGTCATTACTTCGTCCATAACCACAATAAAGAGAAGGGGTGACAGCGCACTACCCTGTTTCAGGCCACTCATTTGTCTGAACCAGTATGTTCTTTCCCCTCCAACTTTCACACAACTCACACTTCCACAATACATCTCCTTCACTCTGCCTACAGTCTCTTTTTCCACTCCCATGTTTTCCATTGCTTTCCAAACCTTCTCCCTACACACACTATCATAGGCCTTTTCGATGTCCAGGAAGGCCATCAACAGATCCTCTCCAAATTCGTAGTGGTGTTCCTGGAGCTGTCTCACTGAAAATATGAGATCCACTGTTGATCTCCCAGGTCTGAAACCATACTGTTCCTCTCTCAATTTTCTCTCCACCTTGGCTCGTATTCTACTTTCTAATATCTTTTCATATATCTTGGCACAGTGAGGTATGAGTGTGACTCCCCTGTAATTTCTGCACTCCTTTCTGCTTCCTTTCTTAAATATTGGGACAATTAATCCTTTCTTCCAATCTTCTGGGGTGTGGCAGAAAATCCTGAAATTAATTTTGCCATTATGAACACGGCCTACTCAATTCAAATGAGTTCTTTAACATGCCAACAACATACGACATGCGTACTGTGAATTTTGTCACCTTTCAAAAATCACTTACCACGGCCAAGAGCGAACCTGCAAGCTTGGGGTTGGTAGTCAGACACGATAACCACTCGCCCACCGTGGCAAGCTATTTAATTACACTTATATTAGTAAACTATTTATCTTTAACATTAATTGCCATTTTAAAAATTACTAATATTTTTCGAACTTGAATTGAAAGGAAGGAGGTAGGAAGACAGAAAGACGAATAGCCGTGTACGTGTGATGATCAGTGGCAGAAGCAGTCTGAGAACGATGCTTGGGACAGAGGCAAATAAGAGACGTTAACACTGCTTGAGCAAGATAAGATTATTATTATTATTAAATTAGTAAATCCTTACGATGTCATTCTGGGGCTCCACTTCAGTTCGACAGCATCCAAAGTTTTCCAGAAAAAGCGCTCATTGAACTGAATGAACATTGCATGAATGTCTGGTGTTGGGTCGATGAACTCCCACGATGGATCCACAATAGACTGCGACTTCACAGCAATATTCTCCTTGTTTTCGAAGTTTCTGCCAAGTAGATCCAAGAACGAAGGCTGTAATCCATAAATGTCTGGTGTTGGGTCGATGAACTCCCACGATGGATCATTTTCGACGTTCCTGAAAGGTGATCTGCCACGTAGAACCAAAGAGGAAGGCTGTAACAATAATCAACAGTTAATATCCATAAATAAAGTAAGCTTTGTGTCAAATAACAGCATAGGCTTCCACGGCCGGCACTCATTTGAAAGCTATTGGCAAAAAATGACTAGTTATCGTGTACACAAGAAAGTGATATATCCATAAAAATGAAAGTATGTGCGCGCCAGTTCGTCTTTTATGCGGTCATATACCATTCATCCCATTGCGACGAAACTTTGGCGAGTTGTTGTGCCCACTCCCGGGAAGGTTATATAATTAGTACATTCATTTTATATTAGTTATATTAGTTTCAACAAATGAGTGTTGCCGCGCAAATTGTTTCAACAAAGTCTCGCATGCATTCATATACCATTTCATCCCCTTGCAATGAAATTTTGGTGTGAATTGTGGTGCCCACCCCCGCAAAGGTTTATGAATAAGAAATACTACTTTACAATTGATACAAGGATATGGGATGAAATTTAGCATAAATAAGAGTGAGATAGTGATCACTATGCAGACATAGCTGATAAAGTAGTTAGATTTCTACTGCCTTTCACTACTTCGTACTTGTGTGAGACTGCATTTTCTTCACTTGTTTATCTCAAGAATAAATACCGGAATAGGCTCCTTACAGTGGAAAACAATCTGCGTTTGAGACTCAGCAATCTTAAACCAGACAATCCTAAGTTGGCTTCTAATCTTCAAGCTCACCCTTCCCATTGAAGTTGTTAGTTGAACTTAGGTTTTTATATTTAATTATTAAAGTGTTCTTTTATTAATATTATTTGTACAGTGTCATTTCTGAGTTTGAATTGAATACTTACTGTAATAAATAATGTAAAACAACTGGACACACTTTTTTATTATTTGAACTTTAACTCCAACAGTCTAACTCTAACAAACACAATTTACAAGTTACTATATCTCCCAACCATTAGGTGGTACACACACAAAACAGTTTGGGAAACACTGCTCTATGGATGTGAAACTTGGAGAATAGAAGCATATGAAATGTGGTGTTACAGGAGAATGATGGGTACATAGAGTAACAAATGAAGAGGTATTAGATGAGTGGGAGAGAAGGAAGCTTTTAGTTTTAAGTGTCCGTTAATCATGCGATCATGAGCCACGGGACCACCTTTTTACGTGGAATACGAACCACAGGACGTGGCATTTCACTTCAAAAATCTCACATGCATTGACCGGGTGGGAGAGATGTTTCTGGTGACTGCTAATGAAAAGAAGAGAAAAGTTGGTAGGACACATACTGGCTGTGTGGCTCAGCGGTAACGTTCTCGCCTGCTGTTCCCAGTAAGTTTTGTATTTGGAGTTGCGCAAATGCGAGGGAGCCGTGTCGGTTGTAATAGCTAGATAAAACAGTCCCGTCTATGGCCTCCTGTCAGATTTTACTCATCAGGGGAGCATAACGCTTGGAGGACAGCAGTTGCAGAAAGTAGAATGCTCAAGTACTTGGGAAGCATAATTGAAGAAAAGGGAGGCAAAAGGATGGAAATAAATGAAAGGGGAAGATGCGCAGATTGAGTTTTCAAGAGTGTTAGGGAGATGATATGGAATAAAGGAATCATCTACAAGACCTACTTTGTGCCAATTTTGATGTATGGTTCAGAAACATGGGTGATAAAGAAAGGGACAAGAGTAAAATACGAGCAGTGGAGATGAAGTTCCAGAGGAGTAGGGTAGGAGTAACAAGAATGGACAGAGTAAGGAATGAGCGAGTCAGAGAGATGGTGAGAGAGGAACCATTGCAAAATAGAACAGAGCGATCTAGGCTGCAATGGTATGGACATGTGAGGAGGATGCGAGAGGAGAGGATACCGAAGATGATGTTTGGAATGGAAATGAAGGGAAGGAGGCCAAGGGGAAGACCAAAGGACAGATGGATAAAAGGAGTTAAGAAGTGTGTGGAGGAAAGAGGAGTGTGCTGGGACACAGTGGAATATGTGAGATGGTGGATGGACAGGAAACTATGGAAAGGCTATGTTCCAAGCAGACCCGACCAGCGGTCGGAAACTGCTCAAGATGATGAGGTGAGCAAGTCCTGAGGAGCACATTTGCTCCAAGTGTTCCCGTTGTCCTAGCGTTGGCGCACTTCTCGTTGTGGTTTCCGGTAGGAGACTTGTCACTTCTGTATCAGGTCGCTCAGTTGCCCTTTGGATGTTTGCCTACAGTCTAGAATGCCTCCGCATTAAGACATCTATGCCGAGTTCTTGCGGAATGACAATGCTGAATGATTTGTCACCTCTATTACACGTATAGGCCTACATCTTTTGCAACTGTAGAATGTGTGTATGGGGTGTCATACCAAATGACTTACTGCTTCTGTGACACATACGGTTAATCCCCCTCAGTATGAATAATGTACTTTAACTTAATTGATTCTTTCCAAATAATCACTATCTCGATGTAGCCTATATCCGATAATGATTTAATGGTCATTGCATGCAAGTTTTCCTAGGTTTTTCCACTCTTCTCACTTCTGCACCATTTTAATGGGTCAATTTTTAGGATTAGCCTAAGCCTAAAGGTCAAAACGCGTAAACACATATTAATGTAATTTAGCACATATTTCTGGTGTAGTAGTGACCAGGGTTATTAATTTGAATTGGTAATTTCCTCCAGAAGATGTAAAAGCCACGATGACTTCTGATGCAAGTGTCAAAGTCACGATGATGTCTTATTCAGAATTAATGTTTATTTTATGGCTTATTATGCACTATTCAGGTCGTGGAATAATTCTGACAACCACTTATTTTCCTTCAACCTGTACTAACCAAATATTAAGTTAGTTTCTGACTGCCCAGTCCAGTTATCTACAACAAGAAATCTTCAGTTTTGACGATTTTGGTGGAATGACATGAATGTTTGGAGCACTGAAGACTATCTGACACTCGGGGACCAAAAAATCAACTTGGCTGCATTACGGTATGTCTTTCTCGCCTATCCTCCAAGGGAAAAAGGACACATTGGTAAACAAAATACCGGTAGGCCGTTTTCTATTTTGTTGGGGCATATGACTTCATTGTTCTGCCCCTTAAAGAGACAACCAAGTTACAGGATAAAATGTATGCCAAAAACATAGCTGTCATTGTAACATCTAAATGGGCCAATCAGATTAAATAGATCTGGATTGTTATTTGTGTTTCAATGCGTGTCCTGGTTGCTATACCAACTTCAGGCCCATTCGATTTGGACAACATTGGAAAAGGGAGGAGAGGGGAGGGGAGGGAGACTAGCCGTCCGTCTGCATGTTGCCTTGTCAAAGCACCCAGGCAACCGCCAACCTGCCACTCCCATGCGCTGACTCCCTGACTTTTCAATCGCTTTAAATAGAGGCTAAATGCTAATTTTAGCAGATTTCATTTACTACCAACGTATGCAAGAGTATCCGCTGCCAATTACAATCCGATTGAGGGGTAGATGCTACCAGAGTTCCTTTCTAAGAACATGGAAAGAAAGAAAAAACTTTCTAATGCAGTGAACTAAGACTGCAGCCAAACAGAAATTACCCATTCGCTTTAAAGTACAATTATGTGGTCTGCGACACTGAAATGTATGGCGGGGGAAGACATTCATGGATTTTGTTAGACCACTGGTCAAATTGGGCAATGATAGGTTAAGAATCCTGTCGAGAAAGTTCTAGCAGTCATTAGGGTACATTAATTAAAAATCGTGAACACACACATTTTCTGTTAGTGATAAGTCTATAATAATATACAATTGCGAAATGTTTTACCTTAATTGAATTGTTTTCATCCTTGAACTGTTCTTGCCATTCCGACCGTTTCTCAGCCATATTAGAAGAAACTGGTGTCAACGAGAACACACTTGTTGCAGCAAACGCACGCAAGTGAAAGTGAAATGTTACGGACAAGTTTCCTTCTCGAAATAAATTGCAGTCCTGGAAAACGGAATCGAACAAGTGCGATGAAACCTTTTAGGTTTGCCACCATACTGGGTACCAATGTAGCCAACATTAGTTCACCAAGGTCCTTCGTTTAATTTCACATTAATGGTTTAACTTTTATTTGTTTTGAGAAAGTTATAGGAAGTTAAGTTAAAACGAAATATACATTTCAAATCATACTTTCTTATGATATCAGAGCTACATATGAAAGCAATTACATTTACAACAAGAAGTTTGAAATTGTTATCTCCATAGTAGTGGGGTGGTAATGAGTGGCATCAAAAGCACGTGACCGTAGAATGCGCTCTAATTGGGCGCGTTCATCGGGCTCAGCAATCATGCAATCAGTGAAGGTGACCGATGGTGACCGCGAGATTTCAAATTGCAATAATATGTTTTACAAAATGTCAATAAACGCGTAAGTGGATTGCATTGATAATATATGAGTAGTTTGCTGAAATGTAAATGTCACTGTTTTCTGTGGGTTAGGATGTAGATACCATCTTTGAAAATAGTCATCCAACAGTTCGAGGTCTCGATTAAGAACTATTTCAGCTTCTGCGAAGTTGGGTCGCTGAATTGTAAGGCAAATATCGTCCGCATATATGAACTTTCGGGACACACCATCTCAATAGAACATTACAACAGATACTCTAATAACTATGAACAATGCCCTATCTAAGTCTAAGAATATCAAAACTATGCTATTCTTATTTAACCAGTCTTGCCCCAAAATCACCTCATGAATTAAGTTTGGAATAACTAAACAGCTCAGGTACTCTATACTCTCCTGAATCTTAATGGGCAATATGATTTGCCTACTAATCCTCTGGGATTTCGTACCGACCGCCTTTATAATAACAGTAGATTTAACCGGTACCTTCTCAAAAACATGCCCTAACTTCTGAAATTCCTCTATGAGTAACTGCCTCACGCACGTACGCTCACTTCCTGTGTCAATCAGTACTTTAAGTTCTTTCTCAAACACATCAACTTTAATGACAGATGACGTAACCTCATTTCCTCTCACACTAGACTCCAATAGGTCAAATAACAAATCCTCTCTCGTTATTGGCATATAATCTCTATTTTCCGACACAATAACACATTGCTCAATAACATCTTTACTGGACTGGCCAACTGACCTACTTAGACAGTCCCAACGGAGTTTAAAGGTCTATCTTTCGGTTCCACATTCCTTCTAGTTTCCTGTCTCACCAGTTCACTACTCTGATTATGCCCCCCACTTCGCTGCACATTCTCAGTCCTCGGATTCTGGTTATTCTGTCTTCCTCTAAAATTCTGACTGCTTTCCGTCTGTCTACCCTCAACCCATCTGTCCTATTAACCTGAAATGTACCTAATGCATCAAAATTGGATAGCATTTCCTCCATCTCTTCAATAGTCTTAATCCTCGGCATTGTTGCGGCTTCCTGAATCCTACTTGAAAAATGTCTCACCATAAGTCTTACTATATCACAATCTGCTGTAACCCCATACCAACACATGCGCTAGGAAATACTCCGTTAGCGTAACCCCTTCCCTCTCCTTATACCTTCCCATTATCAACCGTTCCCTTTCTCTAGACTGAATTGTCTCACACCAAAACTTGTTTCTAAATCTAGCACTAAAATCTTCTAAATTTTTCATACTAGGGCTATAGATATCGAACCAAGACCTCATCTCCCCCCGAAATGACCGCGATAAGATCTATAATGCCGTCTCCCATTCAATGTTTCTTCTTCAAGATCTTTCTTAAACCCTTTTTTCAACTGTTCTTAAAAATGACATTGGGTTGTACTGTCTCAAACTAAATTGAGGTAATCCTGGATTTCTATAAAATGAGCTTGGCACTACGATTCCTCTTGAGCCCATCGGCTTGTCATTCACTTCCCTCCTAATCCTTTTCATTTCATCTTTTAGTTTTATGTTAACTTCTTTCATCTCACTTTGCACACTCTGTATTTCACTAATTCCCCCCATTTTATCTTCAATAACTTCCATCCCAGTTTTGATACTATCTTGATTTCTCACTATTTCCTCTCTCCCCTATTTTATCCTTGAGATCCTTTTCTAAATTTTCCAACCTACTGCTCATGACCGTCTTGTGCTCTTGTATCTCTTTACTTAACTCCTCTATTTTAATATTAGTTGCCTCAGCCTGTTTCTTGACTACTTCATCTACATACAATTTCACAGATTAAACCTGTTTTCCTAGAGATTCAATCTTCTGACCCATCGATACTTTTACTTCTCCTACTGTATTTCCTTTTTCGCACCTCCTATTTCCTTACTTAAAAACTCTTTCAAGGATTCTTCCTGCTTCTTCCTAGACTCTTCCATCCCTGTAATCTGGCTAAGCAGCATTTGGAGCAAGTTATCTCTGCTATTTTGCATGATAAGGCCATACTTCACTGCCCTTCAAGTTACCGTATTCTCCTTTATCGTGCTCCACGTTGAGGCGCAATTTTGCTTTTCTTCACCTTTACCTGCTTCCTTATCTCCCTCTTTCGAGTCCCACGTTGTAGCGTCATAATTGTAACTGTACCTCAATCATATAACCAACAACTAAGATTTTAGTTTGGCCTAAGTACTAGAAGATAAAAATTAATTATGTCTTAGACAGAAAGTGAAATGGAGTCCATCAATGGACATCTCTAGTGCGAATACCACGTTAAAAAGGAGTTGATCCTGATTTTGAAGAAGTTAGAACTCGCAAGGAAAAAGAAAGGTTTGGAAGACGACGAGGCGGAGGGCGTGGAGACAGGAGGAGAGGAAGGAGAAGATATAGAAGAAATGGAAACACGCTTTAATATAGTAAAAGTGCAGAGAGAAGATGCCATGTAAGGGAGCGTGCAGTGTATTCTCCATGTCTTGTGGGAGACTTGTATTCATCCCAATGAAGGCAACGGAATATCCTGGTTCCAAGTGATAGGGGTGTTGACATGTCGTGGACATCAGCTACAAGATTCCTAGGAGACTATATGCTGTTATAAGTTGACGTCATGGATGAAGGCTATGAGTTCATGTCAATGAGAAATACGCTACACAAGCGCTTCAGCATCAGTAGTTATTGATGTTGAGGGCGTACACACCGTCAATCATAAAAAATAAAAAAAAGGTGTGACATTATGGACTGTGGTTATACTGAGTTTTGTTTTTCTTTGTGTGTGCGTGTATTATAGTGTAATTATGTTTGTTAATTAGGTTTAAGAATTATAAAGATGTACTGTGTTTACTTTATAATCCTGGGGGGCAATTGTAACCCTATGTGTTACATGTTTTCATCTGTTCATTCTCTTAGATTAAGTTTAGCTACTCTTTAGTAAATGTGAAGAGGGCCATGTTTGATTCATTCGAGTTCCATTTACGATGTTATTTTGTTTTTATTTCGCTTTGTCTTGTTGTTGTTGTTGATTATTCCGTGCTAAAATATAGGATGATTATTGAATTGTTTCCTCTGTTCATAAAGATATACTCCTTAGTGTGTCATACATCCACGCCCTAATAAAAAAAAACAGAAGAACGTAAGGTTACATAACATTCAAGCTCGTACGGCAATACAGAAGAGGTGGGTGCAATCCTCCCCTTCAGCCCTCCAATTCCATGGTTTACCACTTCTACTATCCCAGAGTAGTTCCTATGTTAATAGCCTACCATGGCCGCCTCCTTTCCTTGGTTACAAGTACATACAGGGCCGGAATTAGATTTCATGCGCTCCTAGCCCCGTTGGGTTTTTGCAGCCCCTTCGCCATACCATTGTGAAGGAGGGAAGAATTTAGACCTCAGAAAGGTATTTGTGAAGGTAATGTTTATTTTATTCTAATGAATCGTTAAGTAAAATCAATTGTTGTTGTATGAGTCCTCAGTCTTTTGACTGGTTTGATGCAGCCCTCCATGCCTCCCTGTCCTGAGCTAATCGTTTCATCTTTACATAGCTACCACACCCAACATCCGAGGTAATCTGATTAACATATTCTAACCTACAGTTCTTGTCCTCAACCCTTCCTTCCATAACTAAGCTTGCTATTCCTGGGTGTCTAAGTATGTGTCCTACCAACCTATCTCTTCTCTTCATTAGCAGTCGCCAGAAACATCTCTCGTCTTAATACCTCTTCATTTGTAACTCTATCTACCCATCTGATCTTCATCATTCTCCTGTAACACCACATTTCAAACGCTTCAATTCTCCTCTTTTCTGCTGCACCAATAGTCCAAGTTTCACTTCCATAGAGCGCCACGCTCCAGACAAAGGCCTTCAAAAATGACTTCCTAATACCTAACTCTATATTCGATGTCAACAGATTCCTTTTCTGTAGAAATGCTTTCGTTGCCTGAGCTAACCTACTTTATATATCCTCTTTGCTTCGTCCATCACTGGTTATTTTGCTTCCTAAGTAACAGAAGTCTCCTACTTCCTTCAGTTTTTCACCTGCCAATTTGATATCCATAGCGGTTTCTGGTTTATTTCGGCTGCAATCCAATATTTTTGTTTTACATTTATTAATTTTCATCATGAATTCTTTCCTCAAGATGGAGTCCTTACCATTTAAAACTCATTCAAATCCTCAGGCGTGTCGGCCAAGATGATGGTGTCGTCGGCAAATCTCAGAGTTGCAATCATTTCTCCTTGAATCTTCACTCCCACTTCACATCTCTCTCCAATTTCCTTCATTGTTTGTTCAATGTAGAGATTGAAAAGTATGGGTGATCAATTAAATAAATTAAAATAATGATAGAATCTAACTGTTTCTAAATTAGTGTATATAAACTATAAATAAATAGGCCACCGAGATATTAAAATAAGTTTAAACCAATGAATATCTATGACTTTAGTCATTTTGCCAAGTTTTTCCGAATTGATTTTGGTATGTTATACAAATGTCCACGAGAACAGCAATCTATCCTCCAACGTTGGGCGGACTACTTTTTTGGCATCTGCAACGAAGAATTTCCACACCCACCAATTGCAAGTCCTGATCCTACCTTAGGACCCGTTCCTCCAATTACATCCGAGGAAGTAATGCTTGCCATTAGCAAAATGAAGAGTGGGAAAGCAACTTGCCCAGATGACTTACCGACGGAAATATGGAAAATTCTAGGAAGGC
Source organism: Meconema thalassinum (assembly GCA_946902985.2). Lineage (NCBI taxonomy): Eukaryota > Metazoa > Arthropoda > Insecta > Orthoptera > Tettigoniidae > Meconema > Meconema thalassinum. The sequence continues at coordinate 12,965,096 of OX336399.1, read as the reverse complement.
CTGCCTCAGAATTCCTTGCCACACTCTTTAACCGGTTCATTGCTGAGAACCAACTTCCCCATGCATGGACAACTAGCATAACAGTTCCAATCTGAAAGGGAAAAGGTGATGTGGGTGACTGCTCAACTTATCGCCCTATTCGTCTCCTCTGTCATACGTTTAAAATATTTGAGCGTGTGCTTGATTGTAGACTCAGAAATATTGTCACTGTAACACCAAACCAGTGTGGGTTTGTTAAGGGATGCAGTACCATCGATGCTGTCCATGCCACACGCCTTTTAATGGAAAAGCACAGAGAGAGGCAGCGGAGTGTACACCTGGCATTTCTTGATTTAGAGAAAGCTTTTGACCGTATCCCTCATGATCTTATTTGGCGATCTCTTCGTTGCCATGGAGTCCCTGAGGAATATGTAAGCTGGGTGCAACTTCTGTATCGCAATGCCACTAGTGTAGTTCGGAGTCCAGCTGGAGTCTCCCCACCTTTTGAAATCACTGTGGGTGTTCATCAGGGTTCAGCTCTATCACCACTGTTATTCATCCTCTGCATGGATACAGCAACGGCGGACATACAGACCTCACATCCCTGGACCCTTCTCTATGCGGATGATGTGGTACTTGCCCAAAAAAAAACGCCCTGAACTCCAGCACAGGGTTCAAACGTGGAACGACAGACTGGCTGAAAATGGACTACACCTCAATATCCAGAAGACAGAATACCTGGAATGTGGCCCCCAAACTAGAGGTACCATCAGTATCAGCACAGAAAATCTGCAGAAGACCATGCATTTTAAGTACTTAGGGTCCACTGTCACTTCAAATTGTGACGCCACTCCTGATACTCGGATGAGGGTAAACGCAGCCTGGCTCAAGTGGAGACAAGTCACTGGAGTTCTCTGTGATAAAAAGATGCCTCTGCATTTAAAGGCAAAGGTCTATAAGTCTGTGGTACGCCCAGCAGCCATCTATGGGACCGAATGTCGCCCTATGACCAAACAACATGAGCAAATTTTGAATACGATGGAAATGAAGATGCTCCGATGGTCGATGGGGCTGACCCGTTTTGACCACGCAAGGAACACAGACGTCCGGCGAAGATTTGGTATTGCACCAATTGTCGAGAAGGTGAGGGAGGCTCGTCTACGCTGGTACGGTCACGTCATGAGAAGACAGAACAACTCAGTTGCCAAAAGAGCACTCCACATCAACCCAGGTGGAACAAGACCACGTGGAAGACCTGCAAAGCGGTGGACTGACAACATCAGGGCTGACATGCACGCTGTTGGTCTAACACCAGAAGATGTCAACGACCGAAAGAAGTGGAGGAGATGTAGCAAAGTAGCAGACCCCGCAAGGGATTAATGCTAGGAAGAAGAAGAAGATACAAATGTCCACTTTACAATACAAAATTATCTTTTTATATATGCCACTTGATGTCAATATACACTTTGAGACATGTTTCGGCTCTGTGAGCCTTCTTCAGTCAAAATCACTAAAAAATTCTCCTAAAACAGTCTAATGTTTGGTCTCTCAATAAAAATTTGTAAAACATTTTTACATCGTCAAGATGATTAAAACACATGAATATAAAGTGCTTAAGGATTTTTTTTTAATGTACAAAATTTCATAACATGGGCCACATTCTTGTTCATCCATTTTCAAACAGGGGACCTGGAACAATGAAAAATTACCTGACAATCTAGGGCTCCTACTTGGAAACATGAAAAGATGACTCTAGTTGGGTAAAAAACTTACCCCATTGTACGAGCGTCTTGAAAAAGGATCGTGTCTAAATATTGTTACGGCTGTGAGTTTGTGTCATCGCTCGCTGCTTGAGTCACAACTGCCCCAGGGGCTGGGCTGAGGCCTGCCTCCTGTATTGCGTGTGCCTTATGCAACAGGGCTACTAAGACAAAGGGATAGTCCAGAATATTCGTGACTGGACCAGCGATGGAAACCTCGAGAAGCCGTGAACCCTGGATGGATCTGGAAGCATGTATTGAGTCACCGGCCTGCTATATAAGAGTGACCCGTGAAGCAGCTGGTGTTGTGTTTTACGAGCTAGTGTGAGCGTTTATTCTGAGCGACAGAAGTGTGGTGACTTGCGAAACCCCTAGTGTAGCGGCGAAGTGAGGAACATACAGGGGACTGCCGTGTTCTGAGTGAATGTGCTTTCACTGAGTGTCAGATACTGTGGTGTCGAAATCCAGTGACATTGTTTCTCCCAGCTGGTGAACAGCGCGCAGCAAGTGCTCGTAAGTACTGTAGTAGGCGCACATTAGGAAGAAGTTGCATGTAGATTTGTCAAGGCCACTAGGCTCATTAGCGGCAGGATTAACTTCTGTGGTTTGTTGACAAGTGAAAGGGGCAAGAGCTCTCCACAAGCAGGAGACTTGAGGAAACTAGAGTAAGGTTCCTATTGTCTGTAATTGCTGATGAGTAGTGTAATCTTCTGGCCACAATAAAGTTAATTATTTCTTTAAGCAGTAATTGGTGTTGTGCTTTGTACCCCCACCGTAATCCAGTTAACAAACGTGCCACTAGGGGGTGGCACGTAACAATATGTCATATAGAAACAGGTAATCGGAAGTTGTTAATTTAGTGCTTTGCAAAATGTTTTCAACAACCTGTGAAGCGGAAAACTATATGAAATATGAAAAAGTAAACAATAACAACCCACGTATAAATGACCAATATTTACATAGCGCAGTTTGGAGACCATGAACTGTCACCTCACAACTTTGAAAGAGATACCATAAATGTGTCCGTCTTGTTGTTCTGCCTTTAAACCATTGAAGACTCATTATACACTCACACTACATCATACAACCAACAACTGTGCCTAATGAATTATTCAAATTAAACTGATAATAATATTCAAGACTTACATTTTCTCCTAATAAATCATAAAACATTCCAGTTCTAAAGCTGAAGTCGAAAAATCTGCTGTTGCAAAACATTTGTTGGAAACTGATGACCACAATATAAATTGGAAAAGTGTCAAAATTTTGGAAAGTTTAATTTAAATCATAAGTATTTGAAGTCTGTTTTGTCTATTTTTAACTGTAAAAAGAGCTTTTTGAAGTGCAACAAGATTAAAAGGGAGCGTATAACAAAAATGTTGCGCCCCTCAGCATGGTGCGCCCCTAGGCCGGGCCCTATGGGGCCTAATGGTAAATCCAGCCCTGAGTACATACGCTACTGTAGACACACAGTATAATTTTAAACAAATTCTACACCCACCCAAGAACACAGACTGGTAACCAATGGTGTAAAGGCCTCTAAATAATCAAACAATAAAATTCCTTCTCCTCCTACAGTTAGATAACCTGTATTAATGTGGTGTCTGTACCTGTAGTAGTAGCCTTCCATTAGGTACAGCCCTGCATTTGTCGGGAAAAGATGTAGGAATCCACAGAAAGCCACTTCTATAGAGCATCCAGCGTTTAGAAAAGACTGTGGGTCTTATGGGCTTTTACTCTTAACAGAAATCCCCCCCACACTGGTTTAGTTACCTCATCTTTTGTCATGAAGGAACTCTGAACATATATATTTTTCGTCATAATAGCTTCCTACAATTATCTGCCAATTGATTACCTTTGTTATTGCATACAAGTATTGTTCATATTACGTCTTAGTAATTTAACATTTTTCGAGGTTAGCACGCTAGAAGGAAAAGCCTCGTCCTGTGCTGCACGCTCACCCGGAGTGCAGCAAGTGCTCAGTTCCGCCGGCAACATAAGTTCTGAAGCATTATCCGTCATTGGTGTTATTGTTGTGTGTCCGTTTTATTTTCTGTTCGATCGAATTAGGACTGCCGATCCGCTATCTCTCGAATGCAAGTTCAAAGCTCCGCGCCCCAAACCGCACGGCTAACTCACTACAATATTACAAATATTAATCTAAACAAAACGACAACAAGAATAAAATTGAAAGAAACTAAATTATAGCTTAACTAATTTAAAAAAAGGTGATAATCAACAGTATTGCTGACGTAAAAATTGTTAACATCGTCAGCATACAGTACATCCAAGAAGGAAGGAAGGGTTGTGTTCTCGACATCTGCCAATCAGTAATGCGTCATAACACAACGAAATGAATATCGTTATTATTTTGTTCTCTTCGCGTACGGTATCCTTAATACCGGTCCAATCCGTTAACACCAGCAAAACTGCTCCTTCCTGGGTGCATTCTATTTCAGGTAGCTGTTGGGGTGTGTTGTCTCGCTAACTTATGAAAGGACAGTACTCGAAGCGGGTGAACATAACGTATGACGTCAGCGCTACCTCTGCCTAGGGTTAGCAACACTGTCGCCATGAGGCTCCACAGTCTTTTCTAAACGCTGGATGCTCTATAGGATGACAGAGATGGGAGTCAAACCCATCTACACCATTATTTTTGTTACAAATAAGTAACCTCACTGAACGTCTGGATATTTTAGGCGGCGACCAACGTCGACACGAACCCCCGGGGAACCAGAGACGACATCACATTCAAGACGACGATGGTTCGGAGACAACCAGCTACAACTGGCGTTCGCTGGTGCCAGCCCAGTACCCCAAGGGCATGCCAGTTCCCACCAATCATCGGGTGTGGAACCTGGCCTCTGCCCTGAAGCAACAACTGACGATGCTATACCTCCTCTCAGCGTGGGACAGTCTCGACCCGACCCAACAGAAATATGTATACAACAGGGCCAACCTGTTGTACGCGGCCCTTACCAAGAGGTAGGGGTTCGCCGTCCAGCTGGACAGCGCAACAGGGGAGGAGGTATTGGACATGCCACCAGGATTCCAATACCAACCGCCAACCCGTCAGCCCGCGGTCACCCACAGGGCCCTTCTAAATCGGCCACGCGGACCATGCGGGGGCGGTCGAGTTGCGCCAGCCAAATAGAAGTCCCTCTTCCCCGGGCTTCCCGACGGCTCGCGGAGAAGAGAAAGTCAACAGAAGCGACGCAGTTGTACAATCCTCCCCGGATCCAACGCACCGAATCCCGAAGGACCCTGTTCGACTACGAGGACTTTGCCGGCGGCAGATCAGGGATTAAGTGAAATCCCATCGTAGTCTTACAAGTGTTCCTGTGGTTCCTGGTTTCGGACGGTGCAGAGACTGAGTGTCTGGACATGTTTATGTTTAGTGCCTTTACGTTTTGGAATTTTGTTGGTACCCGGTGAAGGGTTGAATTATTTCTTTATGTTTGTTTATTTAGGAGATGTTGTGCTCAACAGTTCTTGTTTGTGTTTAAGGGTCTAGGGAAGACTCTACACCTCTTGGGTGATATTTTGTTCTATGTTTTGGCTTGTATATTTGTATTTAGCCTTTTTTTTTTTTTCAGTAAAGCAGTGGGCCCTAAGCCCGACTCGCTCCTTCACTGAGCGGCTTTACCCATGCTCGCCGGCTTCGCCCCTGTACACGCCCATCTCTCTGTGGGTCTCCGACCCCTCGACTTGACTTAGACCAACTGACGGGTCTCCCCGGGCCGTTGAGCCATTGTATATATACAGTACAACCCCTGTAATCCATCACCTTTGGGACTGAGGGTATGGTCGGAACACAAAAAAGATCGGATTATCAGAAAGTACAGAAAAATACTAATTTACATTAAAATAAACAATCCCTGAACTCAAGATATCGGGGTTCTTTTCCTGCTTTCTCGGTAGAGCCACATCCACAATACGTTGTCAAACAGTTCAACTTGAGGCTTTTTCAATATTTTGTGATTTATAAGAGCGTTTTCACCATCTATCGACACTGTCAATGTCTTTCCGATTTCTTCTCCAAACTTTAAATTATTGTCGTAACGCCTATATTGAGTTCCTTGGCAATCTTTTGGAGTTATTCCCCTTTGTCCAGTTTTCGTAGCACTGCTAAGTTTTTATTTAATGAAAGAGTAACGTGTTTACGTTTCACTCCTGACATGTTGAAAAAACACACACACAACTTGTACAGTACTGTAACGAACATAGAAGAACAATGTCGTAAAACCAACGAACAGTAAGCACTAAAAACTTCACCGTACTGTACTAAACACAGGAACGATAGGAGAGAATTACGGAGCATTAAAACGGACTAGCGACAACAAGTACCTGTAAACAACAATGGCGCGACGGGTAATGTGTCACTGCTACGAGTCGGAGCAAGTTCGGCTCGAGCAAGGTCGGATCAACCGGAGCGGCGGACTAGCCGAGGGCGGACAAGAGGGGTTCTACTGTATATATAAATACATCGTGGCCACTACTCCTGGGAAACCTGGAAATCCTGGAAAGTTCCTGGATTTTTATTAGGTCTGGAAAACTCCTGGAAAACTCCTGGAAAATGACAAAAAAATTGAAAACTCCTGGAAAATAGTCGCTGTTAATTAATTATAAAAATCTTTCCATCCACTGCTAAAATTCCCAGTCCGCTCTTTAGTCCTCAACGTCATGATATCGCGGAAGGGGTAGCAAGGGCCATCTAGCGGTCGCTCTGCTCGGCTGCCATACGCGCCTTCCCCCTCCCCTCACCCCTCTCCCCACATCTGCGCGGGGTGACTGCTGCATCCCTTGACTTGACGGTGTCGCTGTAAACAAACGTGTTGCGACAAACTGGTCGCTTCGGCCTGCGTTAAGGAGGAAGTTCTGAACCAAACTAACATCCAGTTAATAGACATCAAGAAGGAACACAATTTGCTTACTGCAAAGCAAATCCATCTGAGTTTCGCCATGAAAGACGAGCTCAACAAGTGCCGATCAAAGTTATCCACCAAAGATGTTTTGAAATTCCGCTCTTTTTTTTTTTTTTTTTTTTTTGTTAAAGCGGATATTTGAGTCACAAAGGCTTTTTTAAAACAACAATTAAATCATTTGTGTGTAGGCTTGCGTATCAATAACGCAATCACCACTATAAAGCCTCCCCCGGGACTCGCGCTTATTTTAAGTCTGTAAAAATGAGAATTACTCCTGGAAAATTCCTGGAAAACTCTTGGAAAATCGTTGACCGATTTGAGTGGCCACCATGTATATATCAGATATATTTAATCACAAAATGTAATAAATGTTCCGGCATAACTCAACAAATAGCCAGCGTTTCGCCCCGGTGTACCATTGGGCTCTTCAGTTGGTAAAAGTACACCTTTGTGTGCGGATTTTGAAGCTGGCACTTGTACTCGGCCAATAGTGTGGATATCGGGTGAAGCCCAATGGCGATCATATCGTCTGAATAACAAAAATTATAATGTGACAAGAAAAATATTTTTGTCATAAATGAGAATAAATTTCAGTTATAATTTTCTTTAAAATAATTCGTCAATTTACAAGAATGTTGTATTTTGACTCTCAATAATTAAGGAGAGGTACTATACGCAATTTCCAAGAATTTTGTATTTCGGCTCTTGAAAATTAAGGGGGGGGGGGATACTATAGCTGAGTAAATACAGTATTTATTAATCAATACAGCAATTTTCTCACACTTTCCAGAATGGTAAATGTTTTTCCTTTTTTTTTGTATTAGATGGGAAATGACTACAGATTAAACATCTCCCCCCAAGAAATCTATGTAAATAATAATTGATCAATTGAGTTTTATGGTCAAATTTTGCATTTTGAATTCTGAATTTTATGTTTTGTAGCAATTATGATTTTTAGTATATAAATAATTCATGTTTTTCGGGCTAAGGTCGTGTGAAATTAAATTAGAACCATAAAATCAGCTATAGCTGAACATGCCCTGACTTCAGGGCACGATGTATGTTTCAAGGATGCTCATGCGCTTGCCCTTGTTAAGCACAACTGGTCTAGAATTGTAAGGGAGGCAGTTGAAATTCGTAAATACCCCAATAACTTTAACAGAGACACTGGATATCAGCTAAGTGACACTTGGCTGCCAGTTATTAAGGATCTAGGAAGATAGTTCCTCTCAGTCTTTCTGTTCTTCACCTATTTCAAATTGTACTTTTTCCTCTATGGCTACAGAGCCTGGATTTGATCTCCTTTGTTCATCACTGGAGGAGTTTCCATCTGTTTTCTCGCCGTCGTCTGTATAACGTTAGGTATCGTTCAGATACACTTCCCTTTTGTTTATGTTTTATGTTTCGATCTTACCCTCCCCCCCCCCCCCCCCCCTCCTTTTCTTTTGGACATCCTCATTCTTCGAGGAGTCTCTATATTTTCAGCCCGCCCCCTTTACCTTCTCTTTACTTACTACTCTGTCCGCCGTTCTACCATGGTCCATACAGTAATTTCTGGCAGCTGCTCTCTGGTGACGAACAGAGGAATTTATCTATATTTTTTGTAATTTTTTGTAATCTCATTGATATACTTTCTTTGGCCACTTTGTTTGATTCCATTGAAAAAGGAGGCAAGGTTTCTCCGAAATGTATGGTTCAAATTTAAATACACACGGCATTAGCCCAAAAAACATGAATTATTTATATAGTAATCCGGGCCGTGAAAGCCTTAATATACATATGATTTTTAGTGTTTTGTGGCAATTTTGTTATAAATAAGAATTTTGTGCAATATATTTGCAGCAATCAGGTCCAAATTAAAGTAGTTCAATGCAGGTCACTCGTCGTTATGACCATTCAAAGGGCGTGTTAGGTGGTTTCTGCATGTTTATCCTCCCAAAAACAAATTATTATTATAACTGGTGTATTGTCTTTCACGGCTAGTGAATTAAAACTCACCAATCCTTTTAGGTTTGTGCCGTGTCTTGTGTGGGGTTTTGCCTAGGACACCAAGCTGGCTCATCAGCGGGCTCTTGGTGACCCCGCACGTACCCCACAGGAGTAGCGAAGTGCCCGGGCGGGGACACCAAGAGCCCGCTGATGAGCCATCTTGGTGTCCTAGGCAAAACCCCACACAAGACAGGGCACAAACCTAGAAGAATTGCTGAGTTTTATTATTATAACTATCTTCTTTCGTCGTCATGCCCATTCAAAGAGCGCGTTTGATCTCGTTAGTTGGCAGGCCTGGTGGTTTTCACCTTCTTATCCTCCCAAAATCTCTTCATGAATGCACTGTGTTGTATCTTGTGTTATGTCGACCACTTCCTACCAGTTTTCTTTATGGGTTTCTCCCTAAATTTATGGTTGGCTACTTTTGTCTTAAAAGCTCCACGATTGTCTATGATGTCGTCTGTGATATTAATTTCTTGGAGATCGGCCTTAGTTTCTTGTAGCCATTTTATTTTGACCTTCTTTGAGTTGATTACTTTGAATAATACCTTAGTTAGTCTGTCGCTATTCATTCTGTAGATATGGCCATAGAAATTCAGGCGTCGCTTCCATACGACATCAGTGAACCTGTCAGTGAAGGAGTAGAGGTCCGCTGTTCCCCTCTTAATCCACATTCCATTTTCTCTCGAGGGACCATAAATTTTCCGGAGAATTTTCCGTTCATGTGTTTCAATGTCTGCAATTTTAGAGTGGCCACCCAGACATACGGCATATAAAGCTTCTGGCAATACAACTGTCTTGTAGTGTCGTAATTTTGCATTACACAATATGGCTCTTTTGTTGTAATTCCATGTCCACGCCTTATAGAGTTTGGTGGTTCTTTCTACATTGGCACTGCTGTCTAGTCCTGCTGGTAGTATGATTTCTCCAAGATATTTGAAGGAGGAAACCTGTGAAATTGAGCCGTTTTCCAATTCTAGCGTAGTTCTTTTGCTATTTTGATGTAGATTTTCCATGTACTTATTATAACTATTATTATTAATTTAAGCCCTTTACGCATTATGACTAGTTCTTCTTCGATACTCTCTTGTGTTCCCAATATCTCTTGAGCCCGGCTAATAATTTTTCGTTTTTCTCCTGTGAGAAGGGTTTCTGAGACAGTACTCACAGTATCACAAACTTTCGAGCGATCTTGGACATCATCATCATCATCTTGAGTAGTTTCCGACTGCTGGTCGGGTCTGCTTGGAACATAAGCCTTTCCATCGTTTCCTGTCCATCCACCATCTCTCAGTGTCCCAGCACACTCCTCTTTCCTCCACACTCTTCTTAACTCCTTTTGTCCATCTGTCCCTTGGTCTTCCCCTTGGCCTCCTTCCCTTCATTTCCATTCCAAACATCATCTTTGGTATCCTCTCCTCTCGCATCCTCCTCACATGTCCATACCAGTAGCCTAGATCGCTCTATTCTATTTTGCAATGGTTCCTCTCTTACCATCTCTCTGACTCGCTCATTCCTTACTCTGTCCATTCTTGTTACTCCTACCCTACTCCTCTGGAACTTCATCTCCACTGCTCGTATTTTACCGTACTCTTGTCCCTTTCCTTCATCACCCATGTTTCTGAACCATACGTCAAACAAAACTTTACAGGAAGATTTTCAGGAGAGATTGAAGCAACAAATCCCAGTTACTGAACTGGAAAACATAGAAGAGGAATGGACCCACTTTAAAAAGGCATTTGTTGGTGCAGCAGAGAGTGCTTGTGGTAGGACGTCAACAAGAGTGAAAGAGAAGGAGACACCGTGGTGGAATGAGGAAGTGAGGAAAGCAGTGAAAGAAAAGAAGTCTGCATGGAAAGAATGGAACCGAGATCAAACAGAAGAAAGCAAAAGGAAGTATCACGACAGCAAACGGAGGTGTAAGAAAGTGGTAGGAGAAGAAAATAAGAAAAGTTGGGAAGAATTTACACGAAGAATGGAAACAGATGTAAGTGGCAGTAAAAGGATGCTGTATGGGCTTCTAAGAAGTAAGAGGAAAGAAAGAGTTACTACAAAGCTAGTGAAAAAGGAAGATGGAGAGCTGTTAACACACCCAGAAGAGATAAAGGGACGATGGAAGGAGTATTTCGATAAGCTATTGAATGTGAGCAATTGTACTGGTGAGATGGAAGTGACACAGCCTGACGACTCTATAACAGAAGATGATATAACAATGCTGGAGGTGGAATTAGCAGTACAGAAAATGAAGATGGGAAAAGCAACAGGGGTGGATGAAATCAGTGTAGAAATGATAAAGGCTGCTGGACCTGTTGGTATGCAATGGTTGTATCGACTGCTAAAGTGTGTGTGGAAACGGAAATGTGTACCAGAAGACTGGGAGAAAGGGCTAATAATACCAGTGTTTAAGAAGGGGGACAAGAAGGTGTGTGATAACTATAGAGGGATCACCCACATATCACAGATAGTAAAAATACTGGAAAGGATATTAGAAAGAAGAATGAGAAGAAAGGTGGAAGGAGAGTTGCAAGAGGAACAGTATGGCTTCCGGAGTGGAAGATCCACAATGGACCCAATCTTTAGTTTGAGGCAGGTGATGGAAAAGAACTGGGATTATGGAGAGGATTTGATCATGACTTTCATAGATCTAGAAAAGGCATATGATAGTGTCCCCAGAGAGAAGGTATGGGAAACCATGGTTAAGAAGAGACTGGGAAGAGAAATGTTGGAAATGGTGCAAGCAATGTACAACAACTGTGTTAGCAGCGTACTGACCCCAGTTGGAAAGACAGATTGGTTTAGGAACAAGACTGGACTAAGACAGGGCAGTGTGCTGTCACCTCTCTTGTTCATAATGGTGATGGATGAAATTGTAAAGGAAACAAAGGAAGCATATGGTCATAAAGAAATGAAGTTACTGTTATTTGCAGATGATATTGTGGTCTGGGGAAGGAACACCGAAGAAGTGCAAAAACAACTAGATGCACTGAACGAAAATATTCAGAAGTACGGCCTGAAAATCAGTATAGAGAAAAGCAAGACCATGGTGATGACAAGAGGGGAAAGACAAGGAAAGGGCACTGTGAAAATTGGAAGTCAGAGTTAGGAAATTGTGGATACGTTCAAATACCTAGGAAGTAAATTGATGCAAAATGGTAGGTTGGACATGGAGATTGGCAGGAGGATACAGCCGAGCAATGCATTCTATCAAAGTGTAAGAAAACTTGTTTGGGATAAGGAAGTACCAAGGAAAAGCAAGGAGGTAATGTATAAAGTGTACTATGTTCCCATATTAACTTATGCAGCTGAGACTTGGACCCTGATGAGCAGGCAAGAGAGTAGAATCTAAGCCAGTGAAATGAAATTCCTAAGAAGTATGATAGGAAAGACAGAGTGAGGAATGAAGATGTTAGGAAGGAAGTTGGGATGGAAAAACTAAATGAGAGAATTGAGAAGAATAAACTAAGGTGGTTTGGACATGTAAAGAGGATGGAGGAAAATAGAATACCAAGACAGATGCTGGAGGCGAAGTGCAAGGGTAAGAGAGCAAGAGGAAGACCTAGAACAAGGTGGATTGATTCAGTGAAGAACAGCGTAAGGAAAAGAAATCTGGACTGGGACAAGATCGTGGAAGAAGAATGGTGGAAGGAAAGAGGAAAGTGGAGAAGTGCCATAAATACCCCGACCCGGCAGGAGCTGGATAAGGGGAAATGATGATGATGGTGATGATGATGACGTCAAAATTGGCACAAAGTAGGTCTTGTAGATGATTCCTTTACATTTTTGTGGTACATCTTTATTGAAAAATCCATCTGCGCACCTTCCCCTTTCATTTATTTCCATCCTATTGCCTCCCTTTTCTTCAATTATGCTTCCCAAGTACTTGAAGCATTCTACTTTCTGCAACTGCTGTCCTCCAAGTGATATGCCCATATCCAGTCTGTTCTTCCTCCTCGTTGTGATGACCATTTCAGTCGTTTGTGCTGAGAACTTCATCCCATATGATAACACTACCTTCTCCCAGTCATCTAATTGCTCTTGTACTTCTTCCTCATCCTCTCCCCATACCAGAAGGTCATCAGCAAACAACATTGCCTTCATTTTCCTTTCCCCACTTTTCGTATAATTTCATCCATTACCACTATAAATAACAGGGGTGAGAGGGCACTTCCTTGTTTCAGACCACTCTCCAGTTGAAACCATTCCGTTCTCTCCCTTCCCACCTTTACACAGCTTTTGCTTCCCTCGTACATTGCTTTCACTCTTGCCACTGTCTCCTTGTTCACTGCTTTTGCTCTCATTGCTTCCCATACTTTGTTTCTATTAATACTATCATATGCTTTCTCATTATCCAAGAAGGTCATCACCAGATCTTTCCCATATTCATAATGGTGTTCTTGTAGCTGTCTTACAGCAAAGATGAGGTCAACTGTTGACCTTCTTGGCCTGAATCCATACTGTTCTTCCCTCAGCCCATCTTCAACTTCTGTCCGAATTCTTCTCTCCAGTACCTTCTCAAATATTTTGGCACAGTGGCACATGAGTGTAATTCCCCTGTAGTTCTTGCATTCCTTCCTACTTCCCTTTTTAAATATGGGTATTATTATCCCTCTTTTCCAGTCCTCTGGTATTTTCTTCTCCCTCCATATCACTTTCATTACTCGAAAGAGCCACTGTGTTCCCATCACCCCTGCTACTCTCACCATCTCCACACTTACTTCGTCTATTCCCGGTGCCTTTCCCCCTTTCATCTTCTTTAATGCTTCCTCCACTTCTTTCCATGTCAATTCCTTCTCTGAAATGTCTTGGTCACTGTCTGTTTCTTCCTCCACAATGTCCACTACACTGGTTTTAGTTGGATTTAGGAGTTCCTTGAAGTATTCTCTCCAGATAACCTTTACTTCTTCCATATTTTCAACCTCCTCTCCATTCCTGTCCACCATTCTGACATTTTCCCCTGTATCTCTTCTCTTTGCCTTTATCATTCCATACAACATTTTCTGGTTGCCATCACAGTCCTCCTCCATCATTTCTGTCCATTTCTCCAGCCATTTCTTTTTCTCTTCCTTCACTACTTCTCCTGCTTCTTTCTTCCGCTCTTGGTATTCTTCTCTTGTTCTGTCTGTCCTCTGTAGGAACCATTTCCTGAATGCTTCATTTTTCTTTTCCACTGCTTCCTTAGTTCTGGGGTTCCACCATGATGTTTCCTTCCACCTTTTGTTTCCACTAGTTCTGCCACACACGACTTCCGCTGCTTCTACCAACACGTCCCTGAACCTATTCCATTCTTCTTCACCTGTTCTCGGATCATCCTTCGGTAATTTATTCCTCACTAATATCTGGAACTTCTCCTTATTTCCATCCTCCTTCAGCTTCCATGTCCTTATTCTTCTTTCTTGGTTCTCTGTTCTCTTTTCCTTCAGTCCTCTCACCTTGGCGACCAGCAGACGGTGGTCACTGTCCAGGGCTTCTGAAGGTATTACCCTTATATCTGTGATACTCTTCTTGGTCTCCTTCCCGCATAGAATGTAGTCCACCACTGATTTCCTAGTCAAATCCCTGCTGTACCAAGTAATTTTATGGCTCTCTCTCTGTTCTTGTACCATGTGTTTCCAACCATTAGCCCATTTATCTTGCACAGTTCCAGCAATCTCTTTCCTTCCTTATTCCTGTTTCCCCATCCTTCACCACCAATCACTTCCTCAAAACTTCTTCTATCAGTTCCGACATGGGCATTTAGGTCCCCCATGACTATCAGGTTTCTCCCTACTAACTGCTTCTGTAACTCTTCTTCAAACTCGTCCTTCTCGCCCTCTGCTAGTCCGAGTACATCCAGTTTTCTCCTCTCCATCATATCTACAATCTCCTCCACTCTTCCCGTCAATGTAGTTATGTTCAGAGTTCCAATTCGTAGTCCATTTCCATACCCAGGTCTGTTTCCTTTAGATCTGTCCTTTCCGAGGCCTGTTCCCGTTTTTAAAGCAGTTCCATATCCACTACTGGCTTGCTAGGCCTAACGTAGCTTCACCATAACCCTGGCAAGGGGCCTGTTTTTGGTCCGCGAGAGGTATTTTATTTCCCTCAAACCCTCCGGACAAGTCCAGCGAGCCCCCCTATCCGCCACCTGGGATGCGCCCGATAGAGGAACAGGACATCAAGGTCAGAAATCTCAATGGAATTAAAGTCTTTTTGTACTTCATTGAGCCACAGGATTCCCCTCTTAAAGCTTTCAACCAAGAAGGAGATCCATTTGTAGAAAGTGCCCCAAGAACTCCAGCTTCTTACATCACATGCTGGTACATCACATGTGCGTCCCGATAAACACGGTAGATAAGCCGGCTGTGACTGGCGCAGATCACAGCCGCATGTACACTGTTCAGCCGGTGGTTGGTGTGCTCCGCTGACTCATATCGTTAGGTCACACGTGTTTTGTCATTCATATGGATGTGCTTCAGCAAAGCTTAGACGTTAGTGTTGCACGTTTTGTGAGTATTGTGATTACTGTGATTGTTGGTCATGCCTAGACACCAATTCACATTGCGCGAACGTGTGTATATCCATAATTCGTATATGAAAAGCAGAAAATCTTGTTCTGAATCAAGTTTCCAGGAAGACCTGTGCCTAATGCCAGTAAAATTAGGAGGCTCACTAAACGAATCAAGGAAACAGGCTCCGTAAATAATAAAAATGTTGACAGACATCGGAAGATGTCAGGTTTGTGTTACAAGAGAGGGAGGACATTTTCAGCATCGCCTATGAGCACTGTAAGTACACATTATTGAACATGTTTGGTAAAAGTGTGAAAGTGCGCGCCACCACCGGCTGAACCGGGTACGTGCGTCCGCGATCTGCGCCAGTCAAAGCCGGCTTAGCTTGTCGTGTTTATCGGGGCGCACATATCTATGGCCCTGTATTTGCCGTTTCCAACCAACGATACAGTTCAAAGTTTGCTTTCAGTCAGTAGGTTTCATCTAGGAGCAATCTTGACCCATGAATTTTCGTGAAGATATGTCTTTCGAATTTCTCCAGATCATACACGATCCTGTTCATGAGGATGGTCTCTCTTGACATAAGGGTAGGTCGTTCAAAAATTCTTTCAGACAAAAGTTTTAAGTAATTTTTAGAGGACTCATCATCATCTTCATCTCCCCTTTTCCAGCTGTCACTGGGTGGGGGCAGATATGGTTCCTCTCCACTCTGACATGGTGTTATAATCCAGGTTCCGTTTTCTAATGCTATTCTTCACCGAGTCTTCCCCGTCATCTGTCGTTCCAGTGCTCGTCTTGGCAGCCTTACTTCATTCATCCGTTTGACATGTCCAAACCATCTCAATCTGTTTTGCTCCAGTTTGTCATTTAGTTTCTGTACATCTTCATTTCTCACTCTGGACCATACTTCTCAGGAATCTCATCTCAGCTGCTTGTACTCTGCTCTCATCCCTCTTAGTCATTGTCCAAGTTTCTGCTGCATATGTCATTATAGGAACATAATATGCTTTGTACACAACTTCTTTAGCCTTGTTCCATACTAGTCCCCATACCTGTTGGTAGAAAGCACTCCCAAGTTGTATTCTTCTGCTAATTTCCAAATCTAGTCTTCCATCTTCAGTCAGTTCACTTCCCAAGTATTTGAAGTGTTTCACCACTTCCAATTCCCTATCTCCAACTTTGATTATTCCTTTTCCTTCTTTCTCACCTGTACTCATCACCACTGTTTTACTCTTCTCCACATTTATCTTCAATCCCCATTGCTCAATCTTTTCATTTATTACGTCTAACTGTTCTTGTACCTCCATCTCATCTTCGCCCCAGATCACATAATCTGCAAACAACATCTTTAGAGGACTATTGACCATTTTACACGGTTCTGAAAGCTTGCCACGGTGGGTGAGGGGATAGAGTGTCGGTCTACTAACCCCAAGCTTGCAGGTTCGCTCCTGGCCATGGTAAGTGATTTTTGAAAGGCGGCAAAAATACGACACGCATGTCATACGATGTTGGCAGGTTAAAGAACCCATTTGAACTCAGTAGGCCGTGTTCATAATGGCAAAATTAATCTCGGGAGTTTCCGCCAACACAATGTTCCTCATTTCTCTACTAGAAAGCGCTATAGTGTTCAAGGAGCTTAGATATCTAGCCTCCTTGACTTTCATAGTGATTCAAGGAACAACGAAATTCGACATGCAAGCTACCCTCTGGGTGTCAAATTACAAAGCTTGCACCCGGCACCGAGGCCACACGATATTATTATTATTATAACAACGTGGTGTCATCTTGAGTTTATGAATTATCTACAGGTTCACTGTAAGTATTATCAACATTATAGTTACTTTAGCATAAATTAAAAACACAATAGAATATTGAGATGTTACTGCCAGCAAGTGTTCACTTTTAGGTTATGAGCTAGAGTGGGTGGCCCATTTACCCCCAAAATCTTTTAAAAATGGGGTAAGTGGGCCAGGTGCTTGGGGTCCACCCAGACCCAGTTACCCCAAGCACATTAATTACCGGTACCATCATTATTATTATTTTTTGATTCATTACTGGAGTTATTTTGTGATTTACTATGTTAAATTAATTTTTCTTCCCCAGAAAATGGTGAGGACATACATCAGAAAAACTCAGAGAGGAGCTGGCGTTAGTTACTCAGATGAGGACTTGGAAAAAGCCATCGATGATGTTAGGAATGGCAATAGGACCACCAGGGGTGCAGCCACATCCTACAATATTCCTAGGTCTACGCTAAAACACTGTGTTGTACTGTCCGTCCACCAGCTTAAGGTCCGTGGCAGGAATGCAACAAGTCAGCTGGAGACAGCTGGCCTCTGCGCGAATGACAATAGTGCCAACCTACTACTGACCAGTACTATTTAACAATTGAAACTAAACGAAATTAGCAGTGAGTAACCATAGCGTAAATAACATCGGTGCTGAGTTGGCAATACCTGCAGCGGCACGTCCACTCAATCAACGCAGCTGGAATATCTCTCCTCTCCCCTTCAGCCCCCTAAGACAATGAGCTGGTGGACGGACAGTAAGCAAACGTGGTAAAGGATTCACTTCCAGAAATGGTAAGGGCGGTGGAGGTGTTGAATCGTTCTTGTCTGCTGCTAAAGAAGAAGAGATAGTGAACTGTTTCAAAGTAATGGATAAAAATGGGTTTGGCTTATCTCGGCACGAAGTTTTGGATTTTGTTCAACTTTACATCAGACAAAACAACATTATATGCAGATTCAAAAACCAGAGGCCAGGTGTAGATTGGTTTATTGCTTTTAGAAGTAGGCATCGCTTGTCAATCAAGAAAGCACAAAGCATTGAACATGTATGGTGCGATCAAATCAACTCTTGGATAGTGTACAACTTCTTTGAAGTTTTAGAAAAAAATTTAAAAGAGCTTAATCTTGACGGAAAACCAGAAAGAATCTTCAATTGTTACGAGACCTCATTCTGTCATGATCCATCAAAAACCAGAGTTGTTGGAGCCATTGGGTAAAAAAAGCAAGCGCAAAACGAGTACATCTGGGCGTGAAAACACATCAGTGCTGTTATGCTGTTCTGCAACAGGACAAATGCTTCCACTACTGTGTGTATTTAAAGGAAAATATGTCATGGAGAATTGGATTAGTCAAAATGCTACATCACAAACTGCGGTTTCAGCAACTTCACGGGGATGGATGGTAACCACATATTTTTCAATTGGTTTCGTGATGTGTTTTTACCAAATATAGGTTATTTATTTATTTATTTATTTATTTATTTCGAGTCACGGCGGGATAACCGTTACATCAAGTACAGAGGAAATGCTGTATTACAGCCTGTCCATGGGCTGAGAGATGGCATCCCCATTAATGGACTTACTTTCTTCAGGCTAGCAACCCGTTGGAAGGACATTTTCATTGCTTTCAAGTCTTGTAAAGGAAAAAACCGGACGGATTCTACAGTTGACGAACGTGGCAAAGGAAAGGATACGAATTGGAAAAGAAAGGATATTATTAGATGTGCTACCTGGAATGTTCAGGGTATTGGACACAAAGATGATCAATTAGACGATATTCTATCTAAAAAAGATATTTCAATTGCAGTTATTTCTGAAACAAAGAAAAAGCTTCAGGGATCCAAGGAGACAAGAAATTATTTACAGTTTTATAGTGGTGTTCAACGAAATGTTAGAGCACAGGCAGGGGTGATGTTTATGGTTCACAAGAGATTACGATCAAAAATTGATAGCTATACTTTTTGGAATGAAAGGATCATTCAAGTAAGAATAAAACTATCCAGAGGATATTTGACAGTTATAGGAGTATATGCACCGGTTGAAGGATACTCGAAAGAAAGTGATATTTTGTATAATGATCTACAGAAGATAATCAATATTACTAATACACAAGATATGATACTGTTAATGGGAGACTTTAATGGCAGAGTTGGTAATGAGAAAATTCAGAATAACATTGGAATTCATGGAGAGGTAACCCGCAATAATAATGGAACAAAATTGATAGATTTCACTATCTTCAATCAGTTTCGGATTATGAACACACTGTTTCCACACAAGGACAGTCATAAATATACGTGGTCCGCAAGAAATCAGAAATCAATTATTGATTATATCATTTGTAATGGAAAATTGGCAGATTTAGTTTTGGATACAAGAGTTTATCGAGGACCTGAATTGGAAACAGACCACTATTTATTAGTTGCTCCTATTCGTTTAAAACCACGGTGGTTCAAGAAAAAGAAACAAAGAACACAGGAAAACGAAAAGTTATATAAGGTTAACCTTTTAAATGATCCCAGTATAAAATGGCTATACCAAAACAGGCTTGATAATCACATTCAGATGATTCCACTTTCTGACGATGTGGAAGACGAGTGGTCCAATTTGAGTTCAGCTCTAAAACAATCAGCATTTGAAAGTTTGGGAGAAAAAAGAAGATGGCAAAAGAAAAAGGGTTTAAGAATTTGGGACGAAGAAATTGCAAAAGTAATCTCCGAAAAAAGAAATTCATATAAAAAGTTTCTGTCAACTGGTAAATTAGAAGATAAAATTGAATACCATCATAAGAGAGCAATAGCAAAAAGAGAAGTTCGAAAGAAACACAGGGAAAGTTGGGAAAACTTTGTCTCGTACCTGGAGACTGACATAACAAGACCACAACCACAAACCTATAAAATTTTGAAAAAACTAAATAGGGAAGTAAAAGAAGATGTAAAAATTAATGCAATATCTCACAAAGAATGGCTTGAGTATTTTCAGAGCCTTTGGTTGAGTCCAAATATTGAACAACTTGTTTTACAAGCATCTAACAACAAGTCTTCGGAAAATATTACACTCGAAGAATTAGAACAGGTCTTGAGGAAACTTCGAAATGGGAAAACACCTGGAGAAGATTCAATAAATGCAGAACTGTTGAAATATTCAGGCGATGCCTTCAAGAAAAGATTTCTCAGATTATTGAATTTAATCTGGACGGGTAACAGGCCTCCAGAAGATTGGCAAAAGGCAATAGTAGTTCCTCTTCATAAGAAGGGAAATATTAAAGATTTGGAAAATTATAGAGGAATAAGTATACTTAACTCTGGATACAACATTTTTGCAAATATTGTTAAAGTAAAATTACTGAAACATTACTCTGAGGTGATAGGGAATGAACAACATGGGTTTAGAAAAGGTTGCACATGTGCAGATGCCTACTTCACCTTAAAACGTTTGATCGAAAAACACAGGGAGTTCAATTTGGAAACACGCATATCATTTGTTGATTTTAAGAAAGCCTTTGATTTTGTTGACAGAAACAGACTTATTGACATATTGGCCAGGGATTGTGTCCCCCAACAGTTAATTGATAACATTTACAACATGTATAGTGGTACTCTTATTGCAGTAAGGTTAAGTAATCATAAATCCGAGTGGAAGCCAATCAGCAGAGGGGTAAAACAAGGCTGTGGACTCTCTCCATTGCTATTCATAATCTACATGGATGCTATAATAAAGGAATGGAGGTGTGAAAGGCATGGTTCAATACCTATCAGCAGGCATCTAAGAAATTTAGACGCTATACTATTTGCTGATGATGTTGCATTGGTAGCAGCATCTAAAGATGATCTGCAACCTCCAGAAAGTGGCATCAAAATTCAGCATGTGCATTTCTACTGAAAAGACTAAAGTAATGGCCTTTAAAGGTAAGGACCCTATCCCCAGTAAAATTTGTCTGGATGGTAAAATTTTAGAAAGAGTTAACGAATTCAAGTATTTAGGATATAATTTATCTTTTCAAGAAGAACGAGACATAACTGCAAAAATAACTAATTATACCAGAACAACAGGAATCATCAATCACGTCATGAAGCCATCTCTTGTCCAAAGGCATACACGCTTGCGTTTGTATAACACATTAGCCAGACCAACCCTATGCTATGGCAGCGAGGCATGGACAATAAGATGTCAGGACATCTCCAGACTCACAGCATGCGAAATGACCTTTATGCGCCGAACAGCAGGCTATACTAAATGGGATCATAAGAGAAACGAGGATGTGCTGAAGGAACTAAAAGTGAAACCAATAACTACATACATTTGTGAGTGCCAAGAGAACTGGAAGCGTCATGTCCAAAGGATGGAACCTGGAAGATTACCAAAGGAGATCCTTCGCTACCAGCCACGGGGAAATAGATCGATAGGACGTCCGATGAAGAGATGGAGGGAAAGTGCAAGACCGTAACGGGACATTTGGCCCAATACTTGGAAGGAAGATGATGATGATGATGATTTCGAGTCATAAGCACAGCAAAAGAAACATAGGAAACAAACCAAAAGTTGATAGAATACAAACACAAATCTTAAATGACAAACTAAACAATATCAGCCCAAAATTGTGCAACAGTAAGAGCAACAAGCTCTTGTGTGGAACATGATGTAGGACAACTAGGATAGTTAATTAAGTGTTTAGTTGTCTGTTCCTCCCCGCAGTCACACAAGGTGGAAGATTCCTTCAAAAAGCCCCATTTGAACAGGTTGTCCTTAGTTAGTCCGACGCCACTCCTGAGCCGATTTAAGGACTTCCACACTCTCCAGACTTGATTTCCACCAGGAGGAAGGTTCTCAGAAGGAGCCATCCAATCATTACACTCAGTTCTTGCTGTCCACTGAGATAATCTGGCTGCTCCAAGCTGACCGGTGAGGGGAGTAGTACTGTAGTTCTCATGAAGCTCTTCCTAGATTTGAGCCTACCAAGTGGTGGCTGGTAACCATGTAAAAGATGATCAGTGTTATGTTCTGCTTTATGTCTCTCAAGTTTGGCTGCAACTTCACGCCTTACATCTGGAGGAGCAATCCCCGCTAGCTTGTGGAGTTTATCAATAGGTGTAGCTTTGAGACATCCCGTTACTATCCTGCAGGTTTCATTTAGAGGCACATCAACTTGCTTTGCATGAGATGATTTGCGCCATACAGGGCATGCATATTCAGCTGCAGAATAACACAAAGCCAAGGCTGATGCTCTTAGTAAATTGGGATCTGCACCCCATATATTGCCAGTAAGCTTCCGCAAGATGTTGTTATGAGCAGCAACTTTCTGCTTGGTGTTAGTGCAGTGTTTACTGTAGGTCAACGTTCGATCTAAGGTAACAAATATAGGTGAAGAAAGGCCAGTGCTGTTAATCTATGATGGTCATACTAGTCATATTTCTACTCAACTGATTAGATTTGCCCAGGAAAATCAAGTCACAATTATGAAGCTACCACCCCATACCACACACCTTTTACAACCTTTGGATGTGGTTGTTTTAAAAGCCTCAAGACCAAATGGGACAGTGAATTGTGTAAATGGCAATGAGCAAATCCATGTAAAAAAATCCCTAAACAGGAATTTGTCTCACTTCTAACCAGACTTGTCCAAGACGTGCCCAGAACAAATATTATCAATGGATTTAAGACAACAGGAATTTATGATTTGGAAATACAGGGGTCAACAAAGAAGCAATCCCAACTTCAGTATTTAAGACAAGTGACCTGGAGAGGTATTGCCCAAACCCTAATGCTGGGCCACCAGAAGTAGCCATGGTACCACGAGAAATTAGCTCATACTCAACAGCCTTCGGAAATGGCTGTTAACCCTTCAGACACAGCGTCACAAGAAGTCTCTTGCTTAACAGACGCAGTACTACCAGAAGTAGCTGTTCCCTCAGATGAGCAACCTAGCACATCAACAGTTGCAAGCCCACTGGGAGTAGGCAGCACCTTAAGTCGGAAGAGTTTTGAAGAACTCTTATTGGACATGGTTAAGAAAGGAAAAACACATGAGACAGTTGATAAAAAGCGTAAGAGACTTATGACTATTGTGATATTATTACATCCAAAGACTGTCTGGCAATGAAAGAAAATGAAATCAAAGAAAAACTGGAGGAAGCAAACAGGAAGAAACTCAACCAGGCAGCAAAAGAAAAGAAGAAAAAGATGGAAAAGGTGAACATTTCTAAGATCGATGCCAGAAAAAAGAAGAAACATATTAATACTGATGAGACAAGTGAAGAAAGTGATCAGTTATCCATACGTGACAGTGATGAGGATTTGGATTTTATGTGTTCTTCTGACGAAGAAATAGATGTTAACACAATACAAGTGGGGGAATATTGTGTTGTTAAAGTTTATGGGAAATCAAAACAAAATGTCCGGTTGTACATTGCAAAAGTGACAAACATTCGGACGTTGGAAATGATGTCGTGTATTTCAAACAATGAAGTTTATGGAAACAGAAGAAGACTCCTATGTTGCCAAAAGAGATGTAGTTAGAAAGCTGTCAAAGCCCCTTAAAAGCAGCTCTGCTAGATTTAAAGATATGATCAGCCTGGAGTGACTTATCGAGCATTTATTAAGATTCTATTAACTACTTATTCTTCCTATGGCATCATAGGATTCTTCTTCTGTATTTTACCTCTTGTTCCTTAATATAATTTGTGTGATTCCAAAATTTGACTTATTTTCAGCCCCAATGTTAATGTCGGAGTTCTCTTACATCGTGCATAACTCAACTATGGGGAGGTTCTAATGGCCTGATGTAATTTTTTTATGGGGTTTACATGTTTGCCAACAGGCCCAATCATCCCAATTAAAATAACAATAGTTTGTATGAAACCAAGGCCCCAATTTCGAGGGGCAACTGGGTCCATCAAGTTGTTTTCTCCTTCAATTTTTAAATGCAATTAAAATTAAATTCAACTTTGGATTTGGCAATAAATATTTGAAGACTGCATATTGAATTCATCATCATCATCATCATCATCATCATTTCCCCTTATCCAGCTCCTGCCGGGTCGGGGTATTTATGGCACTTCTCCACTTTCCTCTTTCCTTCCACGATCTTGTCCCAGTCCAGATTTCTTTTTCTTACGCTATTCTTCACTGAATCAATCCACCTTGTTCTAGGTCTTCCTCTTGCTCTCTTACCCTTGCACATCGCCTCCAGCATCTGTCTTGGTATTCTATTTTCCTCCATCCTCTTTACATGTCCAAACCACCGTAGTTTATTCTTCTCAATTCTCTCATTTAGTTTTGCCATCCCAACTTCCTTCCTAACATCTTCATTCCTCACTCTGTCCTTCCTTGTCTTTCCTATCATACTTCTTAGGAATTTCATTTCACTGGCTTGGATTCTACTCTCTTGCCTGCTTGTCAGGGTCCAAGTTAATATGGGAACATAGTACACTTTATACATTACCTCCTTGCTTTTCCTTGGTACTTCCTTATCCCAAACAAGTTTTCTTACACTTTGATAGAATGCATTGCTCTGCTGTACCCTCCTGTCAATCTCCATGTCCAACCTACCAGTTTGCATCAATTCACTTCCTAGGTATTTGAACATGTCCACAATTTCCAAACTCTGACTTCCAATTTTCACAGTGCCCTTTCCTTGTCTTTCCCCTCTTGCATATTGATTTATAAATAAAAAATATTTTTGATATTAATATAATTTATTGGTGGTTCCCAAGCAAGTACAACGTTATAACCTACACACCCACATTGTAAAACCATGGCCCAGATACCCCAACTGACCTTGGACATGTTGAAACACTGGATCCCGTGAGCTCTCCACAATTAAGTAACAATGGGCATGGTCAGTCTTTGGATGGGTGTCCAATTCTGGGGGACTACATGCTTTTGATGGGGAAGAGGAGACGAGGAGCATGAAAAGAAACTGGCCACCCTACCACAAGTAAACTCTGGCTAAGGACCACTTCTTCAGAGGTGCAAACCAGTCTTTGTGCTGTAAACCCTTCTTCGTCTTCTTCTTCTATTAACCACTGTTATATTTAACATTTGTTTATTTTGTAGAAAATTAAGAATACCATATTTATTTAGCAGAAATCAAAACATTTTGCATTTTATCACGAATTAGGCACCAATAAATTCCACTCAGAACATCACGTGATGAGATATGGACAAGATCCACAATACAACAAATATTGCATTTACAAACACTACAAAAGCTCACAAATAGTCGTAATCCACAAGGGTGAGGCTTCTACTGCAAGACACGGCACAAACCTAGATGAATTGCGGAGTTTCAATTCACCGGCCGTGAAAGCCAATATACCATCTTTTTGGAAGCCTTCATACGGAGGTTAAGGCAGCTTGAGCTTTTAGTTCTCGCAGTCAAGGAGTGCAGTTGCACTCTATATAAAGGGAGGTAGCGCGTAGTTCGTTACTCCTGTGGGGGTCCAGGCGGGGACACCAAGAGCCCGCCGATGAGCCAGCTTGGTGTCCTAGGCGAAACCCCACACAAGACACGGCACAAACCTAGAAGAATTGCTGAGTTTTAATTCACCGTCCGTGAAAGCCAATATACCATCTTTTTGGAAGATTTCATAGGGAGGTTAAGGCTGCTTGAGCTTTTAGTTCTCACAGTCAAGTGGTGCAGTTGCACCTAATATAAAGGGAGGTGGCGCGCAATTCGTCACTCCTGTGTGGGTCCGGGCGGGGACACCAAGAGCCCGCCGATGAGCCAGCTTGGTGTCCTAGGCGAAACCCCACACAGGACACGGCACAAACCTAGAAGAATTGCTGAGTTTTAATTCACCGGCCGTGAAAGCCAATATACCATCTTTTTGGAAGCCTTCATAGGGAGGTTCAGGCTGCTTGAGCTTTTAGTTCTCGCAGTCAAGGAGTGCAGTTGCACTCTATATAAAGGGAGGTAGCACGTAGTTCGTTACTCCTGTGGGGGTCCGGGCGGGGACACCAAGAGCCCGCCGATGAGCCAGCTTGGTGTCCTAGGCGAAACCCCACACAAGACACGGCACAAACCTAGAAGAATTGCTGAGTTCTACTGCAATGTTATGTTTTTGCAATCTTCTTCTTCTTCCTGGCATTGTTCCCAATTATTTTTTGGGGTCCGCCACTCTGCACCTCGCTCTCCATTTGTTGCGGTTTGCTGCATCTGTAGGACGAAGACCTACGATGCGCATATCGTCGTGTAGTGTATCCATCCAACGCCTTTTTGGTCGTCCTGGAGGTCTTTGTCCATCAGGCTCGAGAGCAAGTGACTTGCTTACAATGGACTCTGTATTTGCTCGGGCTACATGCCCGTACCAACGCAACCGAGTCTCCCTCATTTTGGCTGGAATAGGGGCAATCCCAAGAGTATTGCGGACGTCTTCGTTCTTAATATGATCCAGCCGTGTAATTCCCAAGGACCATCTTAGCATCCGCATCTCCATTGAGTGCAAGGCTTGTTCATGTTTCTTTGTATTAGGCCAGCATTCAGCTCCATACAAAGCAACAGGGCAGACGACTGTTACATAGATCTTAGTTTTGAGGCGCAAAGGGATCTTGCGGTCACAGAGAATTGGAGCACTTACCAGCATCACCTTTACCCTTCCAAATTGGTATGGTCGTACTGGTTCGCCAGATTGTAGGTAAGCATCCACCATCAGGATACGGTTTTAGCAATATGCCCTCAAAATACCAGGAGGTCTTAGCTGATTCTATCCATCCATAGTTTCTTTGGGTGCCCATGGGATCGATGCCCTCCTGGATTGTATCGGAGAGCCGTTTTTACCACAGCATTCTCTTCACTTCTAGTGACATGCTGTTTGGTTGAAGCTGGCTCACATTCTGTGCCGTAGAGTGCAACTGGCCTTATCATGGTCTTGTAAACTTTTCCTTTTAGGTGGGAAGATATTTTCTTATCGCACAGTACTCCAGTGACTTGGCGCAATTTCAGCCACGCAGCATTTACTCTTGCTCGGACGTCGAGAATGGTCTCGCCATCCGAAATGGTGAGAGAACCAAGGTACTTTATTGCGGTAACGATCTTCAATGTTAATGGTACCATTGGTGTATGTGCCACATTGCAGATATTCGGCTTTTCCTATGTTGAGTTTTAAACCATTTCTGCCCAGGCGATCTTTCCAGCATCAGCATACAAGATTGTCCATGGGTGAGGAGTTTGTATGTCGGCTGTTACTGTATCCATGCCATAATGAACAGAAGCATGTAAGTGCAGAACCTTGATGATCTCCAACACTGATGGGGAAGTAGGTGAAACTCTAGCTGGACAGTGTACCATAGTTGTGTCGTTGTGATAGAGAGACTGGATGCATCAGACATAAGCTTCTGGGAACCTGTGAACCCGAAATGATCTCCATATGAGCACATGTGGTACTCTGTCGAAAGCCTTTTCGAGATTCAGGAATGCCAGGTGTACAGGTTGGTTCTTTTCTCTGTCAGTAGACAGATTGGATTGAATCTGTTGCACCAACCCAAAGGGGTTTGGAGGGATTTAGCATATGCAGCATATTCAGGTGTCAAGAATATGGTCAAAGACTTTCATTGTGTGGCAGAGCAGACGAATTGGGTGGTAATTGGAGCACTTACCAGCATCACCTTTACCCTTCCAAATTGGTATGGTCGTACTGGTTCGCCAGATTGTAGGTAAGCATCCACCATCAGGATACGGTTGAAAAGTGTAGTAAGAATTTCGGTGCCTTGTTGTCCAAGTAACTTCCAGATTTTAGATGGCTGCCTAATATCTTCATCACCATTATCGTTGACCAACTTCAGTTTACCGGGTGTGGTATACGAGCCCCCTCCATCTCTGTCGACCCATGAACCATTCTTCGTTCACAATCCAGGCCTCTCTCCTGTACATCCTTCTTCACCAGATCTGTCCATTGTTTTCTATAGGGCATCCAGTGTTTAGAAAAGACTGTGGGTCTTATGGGCCTTTACTTTTAACGGAAACCCCCCCTGCACTGGTTTTGTTACCTCACCTTTTATCATGAAGGAACTCTGAACATATATATTTTTCGTCATAATAGCTTCCTACAATTATCTGCCAATTGATTACCTTTGTTATTGCATAGAAGTATCGTTTATATTACATCTTAGTGATTAAAAATTTTTCGGGGATAGCACGCTGGAAAGAAGAGCCTCATCCTGTGCTGCATGCTCGCCCGGAGTGCAGCAAGTGCTCAGTTCCGCCGGCAACATAAGTTCTGAAGCACTATCCGTCATTGGCGTTACTGTTTTACTTTCTGTTCGATCAAATCAGGGGTGCCGACAGTGGGGTTTGAACCCACTATCTCCCGAATGCAAGCTCACAGCTGCGCGCCCCTAACCGCAAGGCTAACTCACTACAATATTACAAATATTAACCTACACAAAACAACAACAAGAATAAAATTGAAAGAAACTAAATTATAGCCTAACTAATAACAAAAAAGGTGATGATCAACAGTATTGCTGACGTAAAAAATTGTTAATATCGTCAGCATACAGTACGTCCGAGAAGGAAGGAAAGGTTATGCTCTCGACATCTGTCAATCAGTAATGCGTCATATCACAACGAAATGAATGTCGTTATTGGTTCTCTTAATACTGGTCCAATCCGTTAACACCTGCAAAACTGCTCCTTCCTGAGCGTGTTCTATTTCAGGTAGCTGCCGGGGTTGTGTTGTCTCGCTAACTTATGAAAGCACAGTACTCGAAGCGGGTGAACATAATGTATGACGTCAGCGCTACCTCCGCCTAGAGTTAGCAACACTGTCACCATAAGGCTCCACAGTCTTTTCTAAACGCTGGATGCTCTATAGGTCTGCCAACTGGTCTCTTCCCTCCTAGGTCTCTTTCATACTCCCTTCTTGCAGTTTTATTGGCATCCTTTCTCTTCAAGTAGCCAAACCTCTTCATTCTAGCCTTCTAATCTCACCTCTTCTCTGATTTTATAATTCGTGATCTGGTCTTCTTGATCATAGTACGCAGGAATTGTCCTTCCTGGTTAGTGTGGCGGTTTCCAGGCTGTATGTGAGGATTGGTGAGTACAATGTTGTTTATCCCAGAGTAGTTGTCTTACTTGGTGGTAAAAGTGCATTGCTTTGCTGATTGGATTGTTCACTTCACATGTGGCTAGGTTATGTACTACCCAAGTATTGAAACTCTGCGACACTGTCCAGCTTTGTGCCATTTAGCATGATTTCTGGCTCACTGTCAGCCTTCTGTACTATCAACACCCCTGTTTTAGTCTTATTGATGTTTAAGCCATATCTTTCAAATACCTGTTGTCAGTTAAATGTTCATCAGGTAACACTGAAAAGGCTTCGTATAAACTTATTACATACCAATTCTGACACGGATGTGAGGGGGTTGAGCATGGTTGGTAATATGAGGAGTTGGTAAACTAGAGGATTCCATAGCATCATCCAGACTACCAAGGCACTTAAAACTTGAGGACACGAGTTCAAGAGGAAGTTTGTTAGTCATTGTTGTTTTAAGGGGCAGAACTACGAGGTCATCTGACCCTAAATCAAGAGAAAAGCTCAGGAAGAAATACAAAGACATGTTATAATCCAACACCGAGTCCAGACTGAAGAAGGCGAAAACATAACAGTACATTATGCAACGAGCCTATAATGGCAATAATTAAGACACGAGTATATTTATAAAACGAGCACAGCGAGTTTTATAATTTCCATTGGAGTGTCTTAATTACCATTATAGGCGAGTTGCATACGACTGTTTATGTTCGACGATAATTATAACTATTTTATGTTCGAACATAAATATTCATAACTATCTGTCGAGATTTCGCTAGTTTTATGTACTGAACAGAGCGCATGGGACGCAGAGAATACCTTGTATTTGAGCATGGCCTCCCCGAATACCCCACTATGACACTGCTGAAGCCACGCAGTGAAATTTAAAATAGGAGGCCGTGGAAGTCAGCGCAGATGCGATGCTATCCTTACCTAATTGGTCACACTACTGTTTCTTGAGCTCTGATTGGTGGGAGAAACTGTTTCATAATGAAAAATAGTGTTATAATGACCCTCATTATGATACAGTTTCCTGACATATAATATTTAAATGTTGACATCGTCGGACATAAATACAATAATGAAACCTTACCTGCCAAGTTGATGGAACGATGCTGGATACATAGTATTGTCTAAATAGGGA
Source organism: Meconema thalassinum (assembly GCA_946902985.2). Classification (NCBI taxonomy): domain Eukaryota; kingdom Metazoa; phylum Arthropoda; class Insecta; order Orthoptera; family Tettigoniidae; genus Meconema; species Meconema thalassinum. The sequence goes on along the minus strand of OX336399.1, from coordinate 12,934,996 downwards.
CTTTTGAAAATCCCTTTATTGACAAATACTTTCTTGTGTACTGACAACAGGAATGTAGTGACTTTTGACAACTGCTTAGTGATTTTCTGAAAATGGGCTATAAGTTGGTAACGCTGGCCAGAATGTAGGGGCTTTAGTTTCAAGTCCCGACGGACTCACAGTTCAAAGGAAAGATTTGTTTGGGAGGTTTTATTGGTTAAATGAAGACTCAACACTAACAAACAATTGCTTAATGAAAATAATGTATGGTATAGTTTTATTGCCTAGTTTCCATTGAAAACTTGTTCACGGTGTTTGTTATTGTACAATGGTAGCCGGACAATAAAGAGGCAGAGACCCCTCTGGAGCCCGCACGCGATATAGACTTATAATTTTACTCTCTCTTTGTACAACAACTGGTGGGTCCAAGAGGGTTCCCATGCCTTCCACATGGAGACACACATATCGGCATACCTAGGAGCTGTGGAACCAACATCTTTCATTGTGACACACTCAGTTCTTAAGATACAAGAATGATATGGCTGTCAAGATTCTTTTCAAAATTAACGTAATTTTAAAACTATGTTCACATGCCTGGCATTTCACATAACAGAGAGGGCAATACAAGAGACAACAAACATTATGATACAAGTACGAGGGACACTGCAACAAACCATTCCTTAGAATATGTCAAACACAGTCAACTTTCCTCAGTTTAGGGGCTGCGACAATGCGGTCATGTAGCCCCGTGTAAAATCTGTCTGACAACCGGTGTTAATTGTGATGACTGTATTAGTGTGTGTTATCTGTTTTTAATTCAAGTAAGGACTGAAGACAATAATTTCAAGTAGTTCCTATTTATGCTACCAAATGCTACTGCTAACGACACCTAGCTTGTGGATTTGGCTACTAGATGGCATTGCAGACAGCACCTGGCGGCGAACGTTGGAACTAATAGAGCGTTATCAATGCTAACTTAAAAATTTCCTTCACACAAGTGTAGTTAGTGGAAGGTTCTTTTTCATGCCATGAATCTATGACATAGAACCGCCGGCTTTACTTTCCCCTCCGAAGGAAGGCATACTGAAGGGTTTTTAAGGCTCTTAAAATATCTGACGACTTCGGCCGAGTTTGAGCCCACGGCCTTGAGCATAGAAACTCAGCGCCACCGAAGCCGCCTGGAACATACAGTTTGTGTTTTACCATCCTGATAGATTTTTCAATTACAAATTTCCTGACTTTTAAGATACCACAACATTTAATAATTACAGTAGCTTGTCACGGTGGGTGAGTGGTCAGCGTGTCGGTCTACTAACCCGAAGATTGCAGGTTCGCTCCTGGCCGTGGTAAGTGCTTTTTTTTGAAAGGCGGCAAAAATACGACACCATGTCATACGATGTTGGCATGTCAAAGAACCCATTTGAATTCAATAGGCCGGGTTCATAATGGCAAAATTAATCTTGGGAGTTTCCGCCAACACAAAGTTCCTCATTTCTCTACTAGAAAGCGCTATAGTGTTCAAGGAGCTTAGATATCTAACCTCCTTGACTTTCATGGTGATTCAAGGAACAACGAAATTCGACATGCAAGTTACCCTCTGGGTGTCAAATTACAAAGCTTGTACCCTGCACCGAGGCCATACAATATTATTATATTATTATTTAATAAATACAGTAATGCAAATGCAAGGGAACTATGGCATGTTAAAGATCACCTTCGGGGCAAAATTCCACTATCCCGGCATCTCTAAAACCCTCAGTAGTTAAAAGGGACGTAAAACGGATTATTATTATTATTATTATTGAAGTGATAGAAGCCATTTTTGCAGTGTTGCCTTGAAATTGTGCCCAATTACATTAGGTAGCAAAACAAGTATTCACGAAAAATATTACATAAGAAATTTAAAACAAAATAACACGCATTTTTGTACAAAAATGGCATGTTTCGATCGTCAAGCGGTCATCTTCGGATCCTGCTCACTTACTGTATGCTTAAGAAATGTGAACTCGTGAACTATTATACAGGGCGCCCGAGAATATTCTCCGCAGTGGTTACGTGCTGCTGTGAGTGGTTGCCTCATCGGTTTAGTTGGTAGCACGGTGTCTTTGACAGGGTGAATCCCACACGTGTGGGCTATAGCCTGTGTGTATTGCAATTAGCGAGCGTATGTGTCATCAGCACTTCCAGCATCTGTTATGAATGGCTGTGGTCAGTACAAAGTATACTGTTTGCTTGTTATTCTGCACATAAGTCAAGCAGCATTGCGCGTCATAGGAGCTCGTGTCACCACGGACAGTTTAACGATGACAGAGGCTACTTGAGCTGAGTCATATCCTACTCACGCAACTGTACCTGTCAACGAAGCAGGCTGACGTGTGACACAAGTAAACAAAGAATAGTTCACATCTCGACCGCCGGCAATCATTTCGTGAAAGGCTAATATGATGAAAGGGGCAGCCGTGCTGCCAACGGAACTTCTGTAGCTAGCTCTCGCAGACGCATGAAGGCGCTGCGGAGAATATTCCCGGACGCGCTGTACCTAGTCACAATCTCACAATGATTGCCGATCAGGGTAGGGCTTGTGAGATACTTCTAGAATGACGTTAAGAGTGGTTGAAACCTGAACAAGAGAAGAATATTAAATCATAATTTCAATACCCGATTTCCTGCCTCTCTCTCAATGAATGCAGTATTTTTATCTGTTGGCTTGGGCTCTTCTCCGATGTCTCGCATATGGCTGTTACTGACCCCAACAAAAAATATAAGGGCAAGGAGGCAGTAAGAAGGAAATAACATGGTTTAACCCTTTCCTTCTCAAAGCGCCCGAATGCATTTTGTCTATATCTCATCACGTGATGAAAGTCACAGCTCCCTGCTAAAGTGCCCGTGTATGTTCTGGCGTTCTCCTGCCACCTCTCGTATTGGTGTGGAATTATAACTAATTGTGAACTATAGGTAATATGTCAGGCAGGCATAGGACACCATTCAGAAGGCATAGTGTTAATTTTAGCGGTAACAAGGAAGGTTTCTTCCTTGACCTTTCTCCCAGCTGTTGCAAGGCAACATGGCTGGTCTCTCATATGTCGATGTCCTAACAGAATTGAATAGAAGCGATGTTAGTGATTCGGAAAGCTCGTGTGGAAATGATTTTCTGTGTGATTTAGATGTAAATGATCAGTTAAATGATAGTTAGAGCATACTGTAAATGACGGTGGCCTACAACCAAGCATTCAACCTTCCCTGCCAGATGATTTTACTGGCGATGGGAGTAGACATTGGGAACTAAGGACTCCATGGAGCAGGCTACCGAGATGTATATATTAGCATATTTCAATTAGGATTGTAGTATGGGCCAATGTCACTAATCCTGGGAGACATAAAAAGATGCTGAAGTGGTTCTGAACCAGGGACCTCAGGAAATAAAAAGGAGAACAATGTAAATATGTGTACAGTTTGTGCGAATTCCATTACAGACATTTTTTTAAACTTAGTTTCATAGGCTAATTGTTTATGTGGCCAGATCATATAGATCAGATTATATGAGGGCAGACTTCAAACCAAGGACCCCAGGTGAGTGTAATTTACTGTGGGTCATTGCAGGACTGTTGGTAATTCACGTGTAAAATGTCATTTTATTTAAATGTACTGTATTACAGTCGAGTCTTGCAAACTCGACCTAATGTGGACCAAAATGCCGGGTTCACGAAAATGCCGGGTTATCGGGAAATGTGTCAAAAAGAAGAAATAAGCTGTCTGTTTTGGTTTAAAAGTAATGCAATGCAGTACATTTATTTGTTTACAACAGAAACACAAGGCACTACAATTACAGTACTTGAATATATAGTTCAGTACTGTACTATGGTATTGCATAAAAATTAAGGGAAAAAATTACTGAAATTTATGGAAAAAAACTGCCTACAAATTATTTTTATAACATGTACATTGTACAGTATAGGTACAAAACAATTCCCATAGGCAAATAGTTTTTTCACTTAATGAAAATTACCATTTACCTTTATGCAAAAAAATAATAATGTTCTTTTGCTTTTCGCTCTGAATCTTTTTCTTGAAGCCTCGTCACAAAGATGGCGAAAAAAACAGAATTGCGGAGAATGCGCAATCATATAAATACAACGCTCTGCGCGAGAACCGTTTGTTTACTTCTTACTGCCAACAGTTTGTGCATTGGACTGTACAACTACCTGTATTTATCAGGTCGTCGTTACTCTTCTTACTATGTACTGTAGGTCAACTTGACCCGCGTTGTATTTAACTGTCGATAATTCCATTGATGGAGAAGACGAAAGAAAACACGTAATAACGCTATGTGCAAAAACACAAAAACAAGCAAAAATCATGAATTTTCTCTTCTGTCAGGGTGGCCGAGAAATCCGGAGTGCCGGGTTACCGAGTGCCGAGTTTGCGAGACACTACTGTATAAAGTTCCAATGTTTATACCCATGTGCACAGTACTTCATATTCTAAAATAATAGGGTGAAATGCAACAAGGAAAGAGTTAAGGATATAACTTGCAAGGTGTTGTACGTAGCTGTATTGTTTTAAGGGGTGGAACAGTGAGGTCATCTGCCCCAACTTGTAAGGTGGTTGCTAAGAGAGAAATAAGGGCTTTGGTAGCATAGTTGGTAGCATGCTGAACTGCTGTGACCAAGATCGCCCGCCGAAGTCGTCGGATTTTTTAAGAGCATTAAAATCCCTCAGTATGCCTTCTTTCGGAGGGGAAGTAAAGCCGGCGGTACCATGCCATAGATTTATGGCATGTAAAACATCCTTCTACTAACTAAACTTGTGTGAAGCTAAATTTCTAGGTTAGATTTCGTTGAAACGCTCCATCAAAGTCCAACGTGTCAGTGACATATGGTAGTGAAAGTTGGAACTACTTGAAATTGAACGGAACTTGTAGCTCACCCCATGGGTGCCCGCTTGAAGCAGCTACAGTCTCTGGGGAGCCGAACATGTCCTCGGACACTCCCGGCACTAAAAGCCATAATTATGCTAAATAAAATAAAATAAGGGCACTAAGGAAGAAATAAGTTGACAAATTAGGAACAACTTCTAAAAAGGTATAAGTGGCAGTAAAAGGAAATAGAATGGAGAATTAAGAACCCCCTGCAAAAATATTGAGGCAATTAGGGGCATGGGATTATGATAGTTGTTTTAATGGCCAGAGCATCCAGGTCATATACCCCAAGGCAAGGGGTCAGCCAAGTGGCACATATATAAAGGTTTAACTGGCAGTAAGGGGGATATGAGATGGCAATTAAGGTTTAACCCTTAAGGCCGTTTTCACCAACTCTTCACTAGCTATTAGTTAGTTAATTCCCATTTAACTTAAATACGAGATTTAATGTGTGATTATCTTTGATGCATTTCACGGGGCCATTTGGGTTTGCAATTAATTAAATAAGATTTACGGCTCTCGCGCATGCGTAGAATCGGTTTCACCCTGGAGAAACATGGCGGACAGATCAAGAAGCGTGCAGCACTGATTGTTGCTTGCGATGCTTCCTTGAGATTTTCTGGAACATAATTATAAAGGAAGGGAAATACAGAAGACCTTATTCGTGGCAAAAAAAATTAAAATGATACGAACAAAGTATTTAGGAGAACTGGCAGTTGTGCGAATAGATACCTTATTAGGACGCGCTACCCAGTTGTCTTCGTAGCGTAAGCCGTAGAGGTGCAGACTCCCAATTTATTGCGCAGCGCTGCTGGAAGCATTTCGAAATCCCCTTTGGATATTTTTTTTAAATTTTCGTATTCGTCTTTCTTGGTATTAAAACTTAGTAGTGTATGTGATCTTTTATAATTTCATTGTCATAAACATATTTTATATTCATATGGATGAAAGTACGTGTGAAACTCTGAAACAAACCGCCATTGTGGAATGTGCAAGGCACAGTTCAACTGTTTCCCGCCACTTTAAAGATGCTTTAGAGAGTTGAGTGGCCAGATAACATAATTCCTTGTTAGTGGTAAGTTAATGAGTGTTTCTGTTTGGTGAAATGCTCGTGCAAAGTTAAATAACCTTTAATGATGAATTAAGAGATAATTGACGTTGGTGAAAATGGCCCTTAAGGTGGTATTTAGTTGCAAGTACCGTAATGGAGAACGGTAGTGAGTTTTAATAAAAACCAACAGTTCGCAGCATGCTCAGTGCTGTTTAGTGAGATTACTATTGTACCTAGTACGTTCGATGCCATTCTCATGCCGTTTTGCGGGAATATTACCAACTCTAGATCGTAAGGACGTTCAGCCCCACTCTTAACATCACTCTGCATGTATCTCGCTAGCCCTACCACCAAATATGTAGTTCACGAGGATGTTGTGCCGTTTAGCATCAAATTTATTGACCCAACTTCACAGAGAAATTCAAACACATTGTTGGTGTTTCCTTTATCTGCTGTGGATACAAATACGATGAAAGTGTAGGGAGTTTCGATATCATCTTTCCCAGTGTTTCTGCTATAATATGGCAATCATTTGCATTCATAGTTCTTGTTAAGTACTGTACCTCAAAATTACTCTTTGTGTAACAATTCAAGGTTAATGCCTCGTGGCGAGTGCTTCACTAAACTGCTATGTACCATAGTTTCAGACAGACAGAAAGGTTATTTTTAAAACAGCTGTAATTTCATTATGACCTGATACCATATTATGCTTGGCTATCACTCCGTATTTTGGTAGCAGAGCGTGGTTCTTAACCCCTTGCTCTCGACGATCTTATCATTGCATGGTTTCTTACTGAGAAAGGCCAGTATGACCAAAAACATGCCTGGGAAGTGAATACGTGTTCTTTTAGCACATTTAGGAGGTGTTTTCAATTCATATGTTATTACTGATTGTTGGAGTATAAAAATAAATTCGTTTGGATAGGCTATGATTTTTTAAAATCAAAATGAACTTCTTTGTAGACACTCAATTTTTGACACATGTGATTACCCAGAATGATGTTCAATATATCCCAAAGGAATGGTTTGTTACTGCCATCTGCAAGGTTTTCGAATGCTGGTGAGGATGTGTAGACTGAGAGAAGGCAAGTGTAGAGCAGCCTGTAGATTATTTAAAATCTTCCACAATTACATGTGTCAAGAGCACAGACTAACACCTCACATAACACAATAGAAAGGATGATGTTGCACACTTACCGATTCATTCCGAATAATTCACGACATGCACCATCTCCTACACATCCTTGTGATAATTTATTTAATAATAGTGTCTTGTTTCTAAACACCACATTGGAATGATGGAGTGATTGATATAGGTAGGTACAACACCGTTCTCTTCACATCAACACTAAATCACAATACCAGTCTTCAGAACATTTGGTTCTAGGTACGACAAGTCTGATTCTATCAACCACACTCAACAACAGCAGGCATCTTCTCTAAACTATCTTAATTTAATTTAAAATCAATAATATTATTTTCATATTTGGCATGCCAGAAGCTCAATTTTAATGTCTACAATCTAAATGCAGTTTGGTAAGGCATCAGCAAATCTTGAATTGCTGCAATGTATGTTTTACAGTAATAATTCCTTAATTCACATGGTCCCTAAAATAGAAGGGCAATAACTGTTTCCATGTAGTCAACTTGTCCAACATGACAGAACTTTCTTGGGAAGTAAGGTTGGCATCAAAAGAGGCTCTAAATGGAATGGCTGATGGAACCGAGTTCTGAAGGTGATTATAGCATTGCTCGAGGATATGTTAGTGGGTACCTAAACTGAATCATCCAGAACAATTACGACTAGCTGGCAAAGATTTGGGCACAACAATATGAGGGGCATAGTTTTCTCCCTCCTCGAAGCTTCTTTGAATTGTAACTGAAAGGTAAACCTGGGTTCAGAACGTGGTACATAATATTTTCTTCGAAAACATGCATGAAATTGTACTCGCTGGTTTGGAGGTCTATGTCTTTCTACAGGTTGATATCATTACAGTTGGCAAGAGAGAGTTGAGATGTGGTGTAGTCAGGTTTGACTCAGCACCCACAGTTCTTTACCTCAAAGAGAAATACAGCATTAGTGAAAGTATTGACATTGTAAGGCTAATGCTATGTGCAAGAGGCACCATATCAAATTCATGAACTATTAGTGGACACATTTCAATCTCAGTTTGCTGCCTGATGTAGTTACCACAGCACTAAAAGATTTAATACGGTAGCTATAATGAGGAATCATTTATACTACCTTTAGTCAAGATGTCACAGTGCATATACAGTATCTTTTAGTTCCTGAAATTAATCTTTATGTTTCAAATATCCTACTTAGTGTGATGTCATACCGTCACTTGGCAACCTCTGATGAGGGAAGTTGAATGGCGACTCCATCCCCAAAACATTGTTTTTCTTATATGTATCATAATGTATAGAATAATGCCCACTAGTCAAACAAATGAATGAAAACAAAAGTTTTGCATAATAATTTATTGATCATGCATTTCTTAAAACAAAACAAAACAAAAAAAGAAATTGTTTGAGGAATGGAATTATTATATTAAAACGTATTCAAACTTTGTATAAGTATTATAAATAGAATTTAAGGTTACATTATAAATCAAGCTTGTTGATAAACAAACTCCAACAGTATATAAGGTTTGGAATATTCCCGAAGGGAATATGATGTAGTTTCTATTTGAGCAGATGAATTATCAATAAATGATAAAAATGGTCCGGTTAGCTCAAACAATGCCAGCGTTTCGCCCCAGTGTGCCGTTGGGCTCGTCAGTTGGTACACACACACCAATACGCATGGCTAGCACATACTGAGAAGGCCATGCAAGACACAGAATACAAGCAGTAACTCCCGTAGCACATTGGCATGCTCGTGGCGTCAATACTGCTTGTATTTTGTGTCTTGCATGGCCTTCTCAGTATGTGCTAGCCATGCGTATTGGTAGGTGTGTGTGTACCAACTGATGAGCCCAACGGCACACTGGGGCGAAACGCTGGCATTGTTTGAGCTAACCGGACCATTTTTATCATTTATTGATAATCCAACAGTATAGTCAAAGAAAAGTATTATGACAAACAAACAGAGTTTTGATCTACTGCACAAGTCTGAGCGATGCTGAAATGTTTTAAAAGCTTGGTTAAAATGGAATGTAGAATGGAATACATTTTTGACACAAATCTTAACTCGCATAAACAATATAGTTGTAGAAAATACAGCAGAGTTTCGATATTTCGAGTCTCGATAGTTCAGTATTCCCATAAATCACAGTTGAAAAATTTGATTCAATAAAAAGTGAAAAAGTCGAAAAGAAAAAAAGCGTCCGTGTGCTTTTTAAGCTTACGCTGGGCAAACCGTTAAAAATATCAATATACTATGAGTGTAAGAATATTGTTCAGCATGAAAAGTTTTACAAAAAAGTCTGTGAGAAAATATCTCTATCTTCAATACATCGACACTATAAGTGTTTTTACGTTTTAATTTTCAACAATCTCCATTCAATTACTGAAGTGACAGTTTATAAGCTAGCACGTAATGCATTCATAACTGTTCCCGGGCGAAGCCGGGGTGGTTTGCTAGCCCGGACTTGGACCGTATTGTTTGTGCATGTGACAGTTAATGCTTTGATTTTATTCACTATGAGTGCTCACAAAAGTGTCACTTCGTAAGTCGGAGTTTTTCTATAGTTGGAGGTGGTCTGAGTCCCATCCACCTTGAATTACCAAGACTATACTGCACTGGTAATTAAAAGATGGCATACTTCCATAACTCATCCCCTCTTAGTAGTGATGGTAATTTTATATGTTCTTTAATTAGGAAAGTTGAATTAATAAATGGTTGGTTGGTTGGTTCTTAAGTTTAGGGGCTGCGACAACGCGGTCATGTAGCCCCGTGTACTTTGGGTGTGTGTAGAATCTGTCTGATAACCGGTGTTAATTGTGATGACTGTATTAGTGTGTGTTATCTGTTTGTTAATTTAAGTACTGCAACTAAGATTTTTTTTTAAATAGTTCCTACTTTTGCCGCCAAGCACCACCGTCAACGACTACTAGGCCAAGTTCAGAACTGAGCTACTAGCCGCCGCCGCAGTCGGCTCTTGGCAACGAACATAGAAACCTAAGAGCGTTGTTTACGTTCTTAACCTATCCAATTTAGCTTCACACAGGTGCAATTAGTGGAAGGATCTTTAACATGCTATAAATCTATGACATGGGACCGCCGGCTTTACTTCCCCTCCGAAGGAAGGCATACTGAGGGATTTTTAACGCTCTTAAAAAATCCGACGGCTTCGGCCGGGTTTGAACCCGCTATCTTGGGCATAGAAGCTCAGCATGCTACCGACTACGCCACCGAAGCCGCTTAAAATTAATAAATAATAGTGGCTATTTTTTTATTTTTTATTATCGAATCTGGCCACCTATGGACCGCGAGGAATTCAAGACTTATTGGCTTTCTTTCTCTTCTCTCCCCAGAACTTCTTCATCCTGTCACTTCTTCGTTTACTCTCCTCCTCGGAAATGGTCCGTTTGGGCCTCCTGCTTGGAAGTTTCTCCCGAAATGATTTTACTCCGTCAACTCGACTGCGGAACTCTCTTCTATCATGGGCCATCGGTGGAGTATTTCCAACTTCCGCTGCATCCCTCTTCACCTCATTTACCCATTTATATGTGACCTTTAAGCCCATGATGTAGCTGAAGATCCTTTTGGTCAGCCTGCCTTCATCCATTCGTGGTAAATGCCCGTAGAACTTTAGCCTCCACTTGTTCATTACGTCTGTGATCTTTTCAGTACACTTGTAAAGTTCTTCATTTTTCCTCTTCTCCCATGTTCCATCAGTAGTCTTCTGTGGTCCAAGTATTTTTCTCAGAATCTTCCTTTCTCTCTTTTCTAGTGCTTGAAGTTCTCCCTGTTTACTTAAAATAAGACACTCTGAAGCATACAATCCTTCAGGTTGTACTACCGATTTGCAGTGTCTGATTTTGGCTATTAATGGTTGCTGAATTTGATTTGCTACTGTCTCACATCATTCTATTATTCATTTAATTTTGACCATTGACTCAGCAGGAACACTCAAATCATCCAAAACTGGTATTTTGCTTGGGCTGCATGGTGGTGTACTTCTCGGGAAAATAAGTGATTTTGGCTCAGATTGATAAAGGTGATATAGGCACTCAGCAATATTTCTAGGTTTGTGCTGTGTCTTGTGTGGGGTTTCGCCTAGGACACCAAGCTGGCTCATCAGCGGGCTCTGGGTATCCCCGTCCGGACCCCCACAGGCCGTGAAAGCCAATACACCATCTTTTTGGAGGCCTTCATAGGGAGGTTATGGCTGCTTGAGCTTTTAGTTCCCGCAGTAGAGGCGCAGGAGCGCTTAATGTAAAGGGAGGTAACGTGCAGTTCGCTACTCCTGTGGGATCTGGGTGGGGGCACCAAAACCCCGCTGATGAACCAGCTTGTTGTCCTAGGCAAAACCCCACACAAGACACAGCACAAACCTAGAAGAATTGTTGATTTTTAATTCACTGGCCGTGAAAGCCAATATACCATCGTGATATAGACACCTGCTCAGAATAGGCTATGGATGGATGGAGTACGTAACACTGAAGTGCTTGAACGCCTGCACAGATAACAGGAGGTCTTGTATAACGCTAAAAAGAAACAATTTGAATACTTTGACCATATGATTCGCAATGATAAATATAAACTCCTTTAGATCATCATTGAAGACCAAGGAAGGAGGACAATATCCTGGCTAAAGAACCTACGTGAATGGTGTGGAATCAACACTCCACCACTATTCTGAGTTGATGAGAATAAGCAAAAAGTAGCTCTAATGGCAGCGAACATCTAGTGAGGAAATGGCACAAGAAGAAGAAGATGATATTTAGGGCAGATTATGAGCATTGAATTTTGGATTCGGCGCATGGAGGTCTGATATGGCTGCAAAGCTCAGTGAATGACAAGCCTGGAGTCTCCTATTCTCATGTTCCCTCTACGCATCGAGTACAAATTCGGCTGCTCTGAACATGAACTATTGAAATCTTTCCATGCCAAAACCATTTTTATTTCTGACCAGTGCAACCCAAATGAAATTCCAGTTTTGAACGAGTTGAGTATTTCTTTTCAGTTCCCCCTCTGTGAAGTAACATCAGGGTTTGTCAATCTTTTCACATTCTTATTTGAGACCACTACATGCAATTATGTTCTTGATGTAAAATATGAAGAAATGGTCTCTTAATTCCATGTACGGTACCAGTACCTGTGTAGCCAACTAACATGCTGTGGACTCCAATTCATATCGATAAAATATTTGATAACATGCTTTCAAATAGAAGAGCTATACTATACCGTACTCTACGGTATTCTAAGAATTTGATCCGTAATCTTTCTGCTCTAACCACTATCAATCCCTGCATTTATCGCCATTCCCCATAAAATTTTAACTAAAATGACGCTTTCCTCTTTGACATGTCCATGAAACCTAATAAGGCTATCGTGTACCAGTGAAGAAAACAAATTTGATGGTGCCTTGCTTGAGATAATGAATGGTTCAAAACAATCTACTACTTTTAGTAAGGAAGTTTTCAGCATTTAGTAGATATTCCTTTTTCTGACTGCATTTTCAAGTTAAAAGTGAGAAGCCTGCTGTTGATTATAAAAACCAGTTGATCTGTTTTCATCACCCATTGGTTACAGAAATAGACTAGGTGATGAAATGTCAGTCCTCTGGTCCATCATGCATGCAATCTACCAATCAAATCAATTGGCCTTTTAAACAATACTACTATTAATACCGTAACAACATTGCACTCCTGATTGGCCGATTCAAAACATGTGTTGCACATTACCTTTCCTGCACAGAATTTTTGTTTCGTTTATAATATTACATATTACAAGGTTTGTTTTTTTTCCTCTATACATCTAGAGTAACATTTTATATGATACATCTGCTGTTGTCTTTTAGAGTTAAGAGATACAAGTTGACAAAAAACACGACAAGAGTTCATTATTCCTACTGATACCTGCAGCTCTACGTTTTTGTTTATATGGTTACCACAAAAAGCTGGTTTAGGCCTAAAATCCTATTGGTGGACTCAAAAAACAAACATATATCACAAACATGACATCGAATAAAAAAGAAGGTATCGCTTGTGTACAGAGTCTTCATCTGTGAGACTTCTTTTTCTTTCCTTTCCTTTATATTTTATTTATATTATTAACGCCATAAATGTTATTATTTACTTATGATTACTTTGGGGGAGGGGCTTAAAACCACAGAGTTACAGAATACGAAATGGATACATGTAAGTACTTCTGATTTGGAGACACAGTCACAAATTTACAGCAAGACAGTAAAAACTCAGTTCTGTACATTGTAAAAGAGCCTTCATGTGTAGCTTAATGATACATCCAAGGATAAAGGGTTTGGAGAAGGGGAGGTGGATAAATCAGGAAAGAAAAATAAATAAATTAATGGTGAAAAGAACAAATTAAAGAAAAGAAAAACAATTCAGGGAGCAAACATCTGTATTTCATAACCTCACTTTTGGTATGTTTCAACTGGACATTCAGAAAGAAAATACAAAAATGATATATATGAAACAAACTCAAACTATCAATGGAGAGTTATTTGAAATTTATGGAATAACTTAACATAGTCATGGAAGGTAACATATTTTTGGTAATTAATTTCTGTACAAAATATCCAATTTAACTCTTCTGTTTTGCTGTGTGTTAAAATAACAGTACCGTATCTATCTGTATATTTATATGAAATGGAGATAAAAAAGAGTTAAAACTTAAAGCTGTACATAATTATAACATCATATCCTAACCTCTAATCAAAACATGGACCAAAACTGATAACATCTTCAACTAATTATTTGGTTTTGCCATTATAGCAATAGGAACTTTAATGCTTCTTTATTCTTGGTCCTCATCACGCTCAAAAATTCTAATAATAATAATAATTAATGAATAATGACAATAATTCAATCATAGATCCCATCAATATAAAATAAAACTCGAAATCGAGACGAGTGTGAACTATACACATTATTTCTTCTATATCTCAATGCTAACAATCGAATCAACCTGGCAACGTGCACCATAATAATGTTGTATGTAAGGAACCCTGCTTTAAACTGGTGTAGGTTGACAAGCTAAGTCATTGGACACCATAAAACAAATTTTTCTCTTTAAACACAAATAAAATAATTACCTTACTCTTTTTTCTTTTAATTCTTCTTCTTCACTATTTAGTTGTTGCACACTGTAAAAGGGGACTTATTTATATACACATCGGCAACAACGTTTCTCATGCACACGCACACACACCGAGACATATCGTAGTTTAAAAAACCTATGCTACAGAGTTTTGTGTGGGTTCTTTTCAAGTGACAGAAATTTTTATATCAGTTGCAATACTGTCTTCTATGTCTGTGCACTTGTTCTGCATCTCGGCTCAAGCTTCAAACCCTGTTAGTATTTCTCAGAGTTTCTAGTGAGATGAGCTTGTTTGGTAGGGGAGTCTAGTAAGCCAGTTAAAAAGTGAACAAAAGGATTCAATATACAATATCTACAATACAAGCAAGGACGTATGCAGGTTTCGCGGGTATAAGTTTTACTCAGTATAGAAAAATGCATAGAGCATGTACATTTGACCTGTCTATGAAATAATTATGCACAAGATCTTGGGATAGTTCAGGAACATGTATCTTGGAAGACTTGTAATCCAACTCCTACTTAAATTAAAACTTAGAACACTGATTTTCAAGTGTCCCCTAATTAATTTCTTAAAAATTACCAATTGAAGAATTTTTTTAGAAATTATTATTTCATTTCTTTGAGATCTAACAGAGGCTTGGCTTAAGACATCTTTGGAAATTTTCTAACATTTATAAAAAAACACACAACTCGCTCTTTGATATACATAATAAAAGGTTCACATTTATGGTAAAAAAACCATTCTTTCCGGAAGGTTTAGTTTCTTCTTTCACATCTTTAAATATAATAACAATATAGACACATTTTTTTTATTTTATTCTGAATAACTTGACTTGTCTATTGACTGACCTATAGTTAAATGTTCTATGAGGAATGTACTTCATACAGAAAGGACAAGGGTTCTAACACCGAGTGACATAAATATATACACATGATGCATAACCTCTATGTAGAGAAGTGGACAATTCTGTGGTCCAAAATAAATATAAAGTACCAAACTATTCTCGTAATTTCCTGTATATCAAATCATGTTAATCTCACTTCAAACAGTGGCTTCTCTTTGTTTCATAAAAATAAATTACAAAACAACTCCTTCCAATACCTCGTACCCTCCTCAATTTAAAGTGAGATTATCATGATTCAAAGATGTTATAACGTATTTCATGTGGCACTGCAGATAATTTGCTATTTAAGCCAAAAGGCTTTCTGTTAAAAGAAAAAGTTGGTCTCTAAAGCAAAAAAATTGCTATATATTTGAAAGATTAAGAAACAAATGTAAGAAGTCATATCTGCATAATCTAGAACAGAATATTCTGAGAGAAGGTACCGTAAAATTTAAATTTACAGATGACTGTATACAAATGCGACTCTTGCATCCAATTCCAAGCCTCAAGTCTTCTTGAGTGGTACAGTGTACCCAATAAGACTGGCCAGAAGAACTCTTGAGGCGATTGGAATTAATAGACCTAGTGTCTACTGCAGATGGCAAGCGTCGGACTAGTATAGTCATTCACTCTTGATGATGTTCGACTGGCCGCCGGTGTGGGGGCCTCCGCCGGGCCCGACGAATCCGTGTCCAGATGAAGTGACGAGCGACAGAGGACTTGCCATGGCCGACAACGATCCGCCGGCGAGGGAGTTGGCTAATGATGCGAACATGCTGGAAGGCGTAGAACCTCCTACGGAGCAAATGGTCGGACTGCCCATCGCTGCAGTGGGGGGATTGATCCTTTTCTCCTTCTGGCGCCTTCAACAATTCAATAATACACAGTACGAATACCAGCTCAGTTGTCACAAGGGCACATTAGCATTTGTTATTAAAGACAACATATTAATGTTCTCTCATAGTTTTACCCAAGTAATATGAGAAATCATTTCTGATAACAAAGGCCTGGAAGTTCATGCAAAATCATAGTCATGCATATTTATGCATAGTTTGGTTATTTTCGCACAATGCATCGTAATTTTCTCCTTTGACTGTTAAAGTGCATATCTCTGCTTGAGAAAGGCATATTGTTATAGCCCCAACCCCAATAAGGGGGTTGTGACTACAGAAACTCATCACTAGGGGGCGGATTTCTATGACTAGTCATATATTTCCCTTAACATTATGTCTTATAGTCTTGTATTTTCAACACGTTTCCAAGCATGATAATCAAAATTAAACAGGTATTATTGGGCATATAAATGCATATTTAGGCTTTCTTCAGTTTTATGGCATATTTTGAACAAAATGTCATTATAAACGGCATATTTTGGTAATTTTCATTTGAATTTCGTTTTATAAAAATCAGAATAAGCTCTAGAAATTATTGTTCAGGATAGACTGGAATATACTATGGAAAGTGTTGTATGGAATGTTTCTAACAGGTAGGAGCTATTGTTTGCTAGCTGGGTCAATTCCTGGAAACCAGGCTATTGTTTACACGGAAGCAGAGGTAATTCCGCAGTTATTTGTCATCGTTCTTATCTCTCTCCTTCGCCCTTCCCTCTTCCACCTTCAACACACTGAACGACCTTGGTCACTCATTAGGGAGCTTGAGTCATTCAGTTCCTTTCAATATGCCTAAAACAAAAGTCACAATTTGTGGGAAGTTGCGAAGTTTTGTTTGCGAGTTCGGTGAAAACATATTCAGTACGGATGGACTGATATTATTCTGTAAATTGTGTGAGGTAACAGTCATATTTTGAATTTTATAGGTCATATTTTTATGTTTTTAGGTCATAAATGCATATATATTTCATACATTTTTAGGTCATAGAACTCCGCCCCTTACTCATAACTAATAATTTATACAGGAAGGGACTACGGAGAGATGGACAGACAGCTGAAGTTAAGCAACCATTACTCCATGTTCGTAACACAAAACCACCAGCTAGCAGTGTTACATAATCACTGTTACATGCCGCTGACAAGTGATAACCCAATTAAGCCCTCAAATACGCAAGACACCTTCGCGCCGGGGACATTCTGATACTCTAACTTAGGACATTGAGTCCAACAGTGCGACGCGGCCAGAAGCCAGGAGGGTTGTGCCCTTCGGCGGCCCCAACGCCGCCTCAGCATGGACGACTACTAGACTTCTAGATGCTTTACGGCGAGTGTGTCGGCTATCCTGTTATTCCCTCTTTGTCCCTTAATCTACTCTTTCGCCCCCTATTTTATTAAAATAAACCCCAAGTTACTGTTAAGGAAGTTCTCATTTTCATTTCCCCTCGTTAACATAATCCAGGCTCCCTACTTCATAATTAAGTTAGAGTACGCCGCTACCGCCTGCAGCCAGCCAGTGTTAAGAAAATCGCACGGGTGCCCGCATTTAACTGCATCAGCAGATGACACGCGTGCTAGCACCAGGGTAAGTGCCCATCCTGAGGTTACTCCAAATCCGCTTACAGTCGCCCCTTTCTAGACCCTCATCATTCACACACTCCATTAGAGGAGTCATCCCCTTGTACAGCAGCACCTACCTACCCGAGGAGATGACGATGCCGGGGTTGAGTCGATTCCAACGACTCAACCGCTCTCTGGGGGAACCGCCTCTACCTCACCAAACAAGAAAACCTACCCCTAACATCCAACCCCTTAAACACGTACACAAGCGCAGGGTCCCGGCCCTCAAAACCTTAACAGTATATTCTAATTTCCTGTTGTTTTGAAGCGCTTTTTGTTACATCATGTTCTTAAAGTCGTATATTTAGATTCGGACTCCGAGAGTCTATCACAGAACAATACTGAAATTAGTTTGGTTGGTTCTTAAGTTTAGGGCCTGCGACAACGCGGTCATGTAGCCCCGTGTACTTTGGATAACCGGTGCTAATTGTGATGGCTGTATTAGTGTGTGTATCTGTTTTAATTCAAGTAAGGACAGCAGACGATCAATTTTCAAGTAGTTCCTACTTTTGCCGCCAAACGCCACCGTCAAGGACTACTAGTTCAGAACTTAGCTACCAGATGTCACCGCAGTCGGCTCTTGGCAACGAACGTAGAAACCTAAGAGCGTTGTTTACATTCTTAACCTATCCAATTTAGCTTCACATAGGTGCAATTAGTGGAAGAGTCTTTAACATGCCATAAATCTAGGACATGGGACCGCCGGCGTTACTTCCCCTCCGAAGGAAGGCATACTGAGGGATTTTTAATGCTCTTGAAAAATCGGACGACTTCGGGCAGATTTGAACCCGCGATCTTGGGCATAGAAGCTCAGCATGCTACCAACTACGCCACCGAAGCCGCCTTGAAATTAGTTTAATACCAAGTACGTTTCAGTCCTTTTTGCATTCACTATGCAAATATGGCAAAATTATTTTCATTTAAAAAAATTCAATGGCTATTCAAATTGTATATCAGCGCTCGATGTTCCATGAAATAACATTTCCTACTTTTGAGAACCGTTTCTTAATTGAGATATTTAAAAAAAAGGTGTAGTTATATGTCTGTTCATATTTTCTAATGCTAAAGTAATTGCCTTAGTTATTTCTTAGTGTATATTTTTTGAAACGTGATGTACATTCGACCCATAATTAGTGAATTTTTGCATGGATATCTATTCATTTAATAGTGCATGAACTTCCGGGCCTTAGTTATAAGTGATAGGGAGCAAAAATAAAGCAAGTAACATAACATTTTACCAGTGGCAGCTTTGTGGTGCCTTGCAATCACGCAAGTACAGACAGTGCATATTTCATGCTATAAGTTTCAACATCACAGTGTAATTGTACAACTTTTGACACAATTTCAGTCTTCTTCTTCTTCATTTTCCGTTTCCAGTTCCTGGGGTCGGGTTGCGAATCAAGGACCTCCACCATTCATTTCCTTCTTTCAATACTTCTTTTTCTTTTACTCCTCTCTTTCTCTATGCCTTCCTTCACCGTATCTATCCACCTCTTTCTGGGCCTTCCTCATGGTCTTCTTCCTGGTATTTTCTCCATAAATATTCTTCCATTCTCATCAGTGGCAGATCCAGAGGGGGGCACCAGGGGCAAGTGCCCCCTCCAAAAATCCAGTTGTTTGCTACATTGATATTGCCGATAAAAATGATTGTCTCTCCAAACTGCACTGCAAGTAAAATCTTTGCTCTATTGCCTGCATTCATGTAGCTATGTGGTCAATGTTTGTTATCATATAGTATGTAATGGCAACCTGCTACTTGTCATATCATGGCTACGAACGCGAATGACAGTGGAAAGGTTGAATGGCTTGTCTGTTATTTGTTCACCGTGATATAAATGTTGACGTTGAAAAGGTTCTAGAACGTTTCTCTAAATGGGGTAAACGAATGATCGCCCTGGATTTTATTTTGTAATAGGCATGTATTTTGCCTAGGATAGTCACCGAATAGAATCTCAATCAATATTCAATACAATTGTTTTTTTAAATTTATATTTATGTGACTAGTAGTGACTCAGTGACTGACAATGTTGGTACTATGTACATATTTTGTAACATTTGTGTAGTAGACTTGTAGGCCTATATTGTCTTCAGATAGTCACTATGATTGCAAATGTTTTAATACATATTGGACTGTGTAATGTGCATTACAATGTGGAAATGTAGGCTACATATTTTGTACAATTAAAAGTTTTTTTTACATAATGACAATGACTTGAAATTGAAACCAATAAACCATTTTAATATAATGAATTTCTTGTAGAATTATAAACATGGTGGTTGGATGTAGTGTAGTGTGTGTAGATTAAACACAAATTTAGTAATTTTATTACGTATTTTCTGTTGCTACTCTGAAATCCTAGAGTGCCCCCTGATTCTCATCATATATCCATACCACTTCAGCTTACAGGTTTCTATCTTGCAGTTTTGGAAACCCAGTTCTCTCCCTAATGTCAACATTTCTGACTTTATCCCTCCCAATTATTCCTCTAAGGAACTTCATCTCGGCTGCTTGGATTTGGCTTTCATCGTATTTTGTTGTGGTCCAAGTACCTACTGCATATGTCAAAATTGGTGTGTAATACATTGACAAAAGACTTTCTCTGGGACTTCCTGGTTCCATACTAAACCTCTCACACACAGAGGTAAAACCCATTAGCTTGTTGGCTTCTCTTTCTAATTTCTTCATTATTGTACCATCTTCTGTGAGTAAGCTCCCCAAATACTTAAAGCTTTTCACCATTTCCAATGGATTTCCATTGACTTCAATATTCTGTCTTCAGTGCCACGGAGAAATAAACAGGTGAAATGAAATGTACAAGATGCCTTACCGTCAAGACTACCTTACATATAAACTTGGTGAGGATACCCGCTAGAGCTCAAGCAACTCCAACTGAAACCTCGGAGGCTCTCTGTCCTCTCTGTCGTACTTACATTTGCTGAGCTCTTCACCCGATATAATTTAACCACACTATTCTTAAACACTTGCAATGCCACTAGAAAAGTTAACAAGCCTGAGGATTTGTATTTGCGTTCTAGTAGGTATAACTGTGTTGCCAACGATACAAAGCAAAACTTACTGAAAAATGTCCAGTTTGATACATTATAAATAGAGAAATAATTATTCCTGACTAAAACTAGAATCTGTCTGATAACCGGTGTTAATTGTGATGACTGTATTAGTGTGTGTATCTGTGATTCAAGTAAGGACTGCAGACAATAATTTCAAGTAGTTCCTACTTTTGCTACCAAATGCTACCATCCACGACACCTAGCTGTGAACTTGGCTACTACTGGATGCAACCAGCGCCTGGTGACAAATGTTGGAACTTGAGAGCGTCAATCAAACCTAACCTACAAATTTTGCTTCACACAAGTTCAGTTAGTGGAAGGTTATTTTAAATGCCATAGATCTGTGATGTAGGCCTGCCGGCTTTACCTCCCCTCCCAAGGAAGGCTCTTAAAAAAATCCGACGACTTCTGCCGGGTTTGAACCAGGGACCTTGGGCATAGAATCTCAGCATGTTACCAACTAAGGCACCGAAGCCGCCTTCGATATACTTTATTATTACAGGGTCATCGAAAAATAATGCCAACATTTCAAAAAATTATAGCACCGAAACCCTTTTTGTTAAACGTGTAATTCTTTCACTGAACGCCAGCTGGTTAAAGTAAGTTTTGTTTTTGAGGGGACGTGACCTTGCTATGCGCACACTAAATGCGCAGTAGCCAAGGTCGGCCGGGCGCGCGCGCCAATAACTGCACCGCCCGACGAACTGCACCTGATTACAAAGCTGTCATTCGATGGTTTAATCAGTTTAAGGAAACAGGGACTGTAGAGAAAAAATCTAGGTCAGGCCGACCATCAACATTGAACGTACGCTTTCCCAATGGCTGGATTGGTACGTGCAATCATTTCAGGAGTAACTGTCAAGATTGCGGCAGAAATTCGCTCCCGCAGGTGCTCCAAATCCCGAATTTTTTCTGCATACACAATGTTATTAATGTACCCCCAGAAAAAAATCCAAAGGGGTGAGGTCAGGACTTCATTGGCGTGCGCGCCCCCGGCCGACCTTGGCTACTGCGCATCAATGTGCGCATAGCAAGGTCACGTCCCCTCCAAAACAAAACTTACTTTAACCAGCTGGCGTTCAGTGAAAGAATTACACGTTTAACATAAATGGTTTCGGTACTATCATTTTTTTAAATGTTGGTATTATTTTTCGATGACCCTGTATACTTTATTTATATGTTTATAATTTTAATATTCACGAAGTTGTCCATTACTAAAATTACGTAGATAGTAATTTGTGAGGATCAGTTAAAGGACAGTTTTGTTGAGTGTACGGTACATAGTACTACATCATCTATGTTCTCCTGTCCACAAAAGATTAGCAAGTCAATTGTTTACGGATCAGCTATATGAGGTCTCATTCTTGACCTTATTCTTTTTGTCGAAAATGTGATGGATTTGAATCAAGCGTGCTTGCATGAGCCAACCTTGAACCTTTGTGCGCATGCATGAATTTTTTCCCACTTGTCGATAGGGTCTGTTGCTTCTTCTTCTTATTATTCCTAATTCCTTAAACTCCTGTTGAGGAGCATGGGATCGAAACAAGGGTTCACGATCTGGTTCTGTTGCGTGCTATGGATTTTATCTTTCCTCACGAGTATCCAAGCTGCTCTCTATCTTCCTCCACTGATTTCCTCCATGTCATTCTAGGTCTACCTCTTCTCCTTTGGCCTGGCCACTTTCTTTCGTTGATCTGCTGTTCGACCAGCCGTTGATCTGTCCTAATCCACAATTCCTACATCAGTTGCTGGCAAGCAGCATTTGAGTGAGGAAGTGTGTAGTGCTCTCGTTGGCTTTGCATTGCAAGGAAAATGGCAGCGCTACTGCATCAAATTTTGCCAGAAACTGGGCAACAGCCAGGTGAAAACCATTCAGAAGATTCAGACGGCTTTCGGTTTAAAGATGGCCACACATCAGTGGAGAGCGACCGGGTGAGTTAGCCGTGGTCGTTACGGCAGGACTGCTGGCAGTCGCTCACATCCGGGAGGCGAGGAGGTTCGAATCGCCCCGCCGGCAACCTTGAAGATGGTCTTCTGTGGTTTCCCATCTTCCTTCCAGGCAAATGCCGGGGTTGGTCCCTAACTATATGCCACAGCCGCTACCTTCCAACTCCTCGTCCTTACATTCCAACTTTCCTCCGCAACGGTACTTGTAGCTCACCCATTGGGTGTCCGTCTTGAAGCAACTACAAAACTGGCGAGCCGAACATGTCCTCAGACACTCCCGGCACTAAAAGCCATACGCTTAAAGAAAAAAAGTGGAGAGCGAGCCTCGCTCCGGTCAGCCATCAACTTGCCGAAAAGTGATGCGGGACCGTCGTGTGACTATCCGAGGAATAGCGGAAGAGGTGGGCATCAGCACTTTTTCAGCACATTCCATTGTGACCGAAGATTGGGCCATGAAGAGAGTGGCGGCGAAATTCGTGCCAAATGCTCCAGCACGTTTCTTGCACTTGATTCAGACTTTTTCTGGCAAAAAACCAGTCTCCTGTGGTTCAACAGACTGATATGGCCCCCTGCGATTTCTGGTCATTCGCCAAACTCAAGAGGAACGTGATTTCAGACAAGAGAGGGCATTTTGGCAGCAACGACAACCGAGCTAAACTCCATTCCGAAGGAGGTTCTCTCGGAATGTTGCCAACAATGGCGGCACCTCTGGGTGCTTCGAGGGTGATTAGCTTTGCAACACTCCAGGTATGCCAGTTCTATTCCCCGGCCAAAGGTCGAATACTTTTCTAACAGGCCTTGTATACAGACCCGTGCAAATTGATCGCAACAATGTAATTTTCTTTCATTATTTTCCCAATGGTTGGCAACAGTGTGCTACACACAACTTATTCTTGGTTCCCGTGCTCTCTACATGTTATTTGCACTGCTATTCAGTGTTGTTTAATTTGTGTGGCGATTGTTGTGGTTAAAAGTGGTATTTAGCCTATTTCGAAGTGAGTCACTTTGGAGAGTTTTTGAGGTGCATTCGACTTCCAGGAAGCGTAGTGCGATTATAACATTATCTCAAAATACTTCTATAACACTAAGAGAGTTAGCTACTAAATTTGGTGTCGGTGTAGGCACTATAAATAGAATTATTCAGCGGTACAAACAAACTGGATGAATTTCACCAAAGGAAATGGGGAACTGTGGCAGGAAAAAGAAAACAAGGACAACTGATGACTGTTTTCTCCCCAGGAAAAGTAAAATAAACTCTAGGCCAACTGCTGTGGACTTGGCAGGTGAATTGGGGGAAAAAGAGTGAATCTCCACATTTCTAATGTTCGCCGTAGACTTGTGTTTGCTGGAAGAAAAGCCCACAAACCTGTAAAGAAATTAAGTGATTTGTGCAACAAGAGTTTAGTGCTTTTCAGTCGGTCAACATGAATGTACCCAAAAGAGATGGGTTATACCCTAATCCTGAAATAAATTACATGAGATTAATAAAACAAAACGAAACGAACATCCTCAAGAATATTATGTTGGACTGATCAAAAACTGGTTTAGCCCCGTTTGAAGCCTTGTTGACTCGGTTTCGTAACCAATTAGTTCCTCATGTGTTTCTTCTTCTTCTTCTGCGCGAATGGGTCTCCTAGGACCACGCGGAATCAACTCTTATTGGCCTGAGCGAGTCTTCGCTGCTGCGACCAGACGTGTATGGTAGGTCTTCTCTCTTCACCCTCAAAACCCCGTGTATGAGTAATTTTCCTATTTTCC
The DNA here is from genome assembly GCA_946902985.2 of Meconema thalassinum. Lineage (NCBI taxonomy): Eukaryota > Metazoa > Arthropoda > Insecta > Orthoptera > Tettigoniidae > Meconema > Meconema thalassinum. The sequence continues at coordinate 12,910,650 of OX336399.1, read as the reverse complement.
TCTCGATCCTTGAGATTGGGAAAACCTAATTTAGCCAAGTCCTTTTCCGCCTGTTTGTACCAATTGGACCTTGTTGCCTTTTTCTGCAAAAACGCTCATGTGTTATATGTATTTTAGCTGTACTTTTTAACTGCACGATATGTTCTTTTTATGTGTGTTTTTCAGCATCGCAATACCATCTTCATGTTTTAGTGCTGCTCAATATTGTCTGGCTGATGAAGACACCAATAGCGTCTTAGGTGTCGAAACATGTCCCAGGTATGACGAGTGAATAACTTGTTCAAATAAAAATAAACAATATTGACTGGGCAGAACGATTGTTTATATTGCATAGTTAGTTATTGCCATCTGCCCTTCTGATCAGTGGCAGTGAATGAACTCAGAATATTTAAATTTCCCCACATCAAGACTGAATGTTCATTTGTTCACACAGTGTATAATGCATCTTAAAGAAACTACTGTTGGTATGTAAATCCTTCTTACCTGTTACAGAACCAGACTCGAACCACCTCCTTTTCCATCGATAAACTCTCTGCCAGCATAGCTATTTCCTCCGATGTTGGCTTCGGGTTCTGCATGAACGCCTTCTCCAGTGCCACTCGTACGCTGGTCTCTATCGAAGTGCGTTTCTTTCTGCGTCTTCCGATAGCCTCGGGCGTCGTCAGAGGGTTGGTCAGCGAGTTGGGGTTGTGTAACGAACTGTCTGCATCCTCCAGCCACTTCTGAAGGAGGGGTTTCAGTTTGCACATGTTCTTAAAGGACAGGTTCAGTGCTTCGAACCTCGATATGGTCGTCTGAGAGAAGTCGTTTCCGTACAGTTTGCCCATGGCGAGTCCCACGTCGCCCTGCGTGAAGCCGAGTTTGATCCTCCGCTGTTTGAATGTCTTGGCGAACTGCTCCAGCTCTTCGAGATCCGTCGTCTCCTCCGGCGAAGGCTCCAGGATGCGCGAATGCGGGGCCTTAATGTGGTGCTGGGAGTGGTGGTGATGGTGGTGGTGATGGTGGGTGGGTTGTCCGGAGGATGGTGGGTGGTGCTGCTGGTGGTTGATGGTATTGTGGTGCTGGGTGAGGGCGGCGTGGTGTGCCGCATGGTGGTTCGGTGGACTGCTCAGCTGAGAGTTGTTGAGACTCTGTTGTTGCTGTTGCTGCTGTTGTTGTTGTTGTTGCTGCTGCTGCTGTTTCTGGAGTTGTTGCAGCTGTTGGGCTGCTTGAGCTACTGCTTGCTGAACCTGTACAATAATACAAAATATATGAACAAACACAGATCTTTAAATAAATTTAATCTACATTAATATAAACACATATAAATAAAATAGCTTATATGACGAGAATTCATGATATTGAGAAACAGGAACGAAACATTCTTAGGAAATATCCTTGGCGCTGTTTTCCGTGATGGAATTTGGATCACGAGACCAATAAAGGAACTTTATGAAAATACAGACACCATTATAGATAAATTTAGGAAGAGACATCTTCAGTTCTATGGACACATATACTGGATGGATGAGAACAGACTCATTAAGAAGATTTTCAATATCGTGAATGCAAGTAAATTAAAGACCAGTTGGATAAAAGAAGTAAATGAAGACATGGAATTACTTAAAATCCCTGAAGACGACATTAACCCCCTCAGTGCCACGCTCTCGCGCCAAAAGTGCCAAAGCCGATTCAATCGGCGCGCTGTTTACCTGATATTTGTTGATTTCTGTAGGCATATGTCGGTGATTATTGCATATGGTTGGAAAGGTGAGGTTTCAAGGTTGCCTGTGCGGGGTTTACTTTTTTCCTTCGAAGTCCGTTACGCGATAGGTTTGAGTTTGTATTCACGCCCTCCCTTTCCGCTCCTCCAATCACGCGCGTTCCCACCAAAATTGCGGTGTAGTTGTTTTCTTTTTGTTGAAGTTTTCTGCCTACAGATGTATCTAAGAACTTTCTACAGTCTTCGAATATGACTCTTTGGTGTCCTTAATTTAGGCTCAAAACTGATTCTTTACACACACAAAAAAAAATGAAAAATTGAACAATTATAAGAATAAGCTGAATTTAAAAAGTTTTGATGCCATATTTACTTTTAAGAACAATGGGGTGATTCTATTGTTTGAGATGTGGTATTTATGTTTCTTTTTCTTTTTGAATAGTCTGCATGACCATTGAAAATTGCTTGGCATTCTTGGCAAGTATTTCAGGAAATGGCTTGGCTCCAAGAGGGTTAAGGACAGTGAACAATTTAGAAATAAAATCAGAAACACGACAATTGAATACCCGCCCAGAACAAGGTTGTAACCCACAAAAGTGAAATTTTACAGGAGAGAGAAAAAACAGATATTGTCCATATGTTTTATATTATAAACCCACAATGTCCATAAAACATGTGCATTGAACATATTATACACTTTAGTAGAACTTTAAACAATTAAGGTGCAATGAGAATCGAAAAAAATGGGAAATATTCTGTCAGAACACAGAACAAGGTTGTAACCAACAATGATACATAGATTACAGTATTTGTAATTCTCAGTACACACGAGAGCCTATATGGGGTGTGTATAAATTAATGTCACAATTAATAGTTCCATAATGACTCGTGTTATACTTAGTCTGCCTTTAGTTCATAAAACTGTCTGAATTCCTGTGGAATATACCGGCACATATCTTGTAAATCTTTCCATTTTTCTGCTCGTATTGGTAACTGTTGAGAATAAAGAAGAGGGATTGCATTCAGCGCTACACTATAGGGCCTACAATATGTATTGCGAACACCTCTACATTTCTTCATGATTGAATACTGGTACCAAGGCTGCAATAGATTGTGGCTGAGTCTCACACGAACTGTTCCTGGATCGTCTGCTGATACCTGAATCCAATGTGAAGTTGTTATTTTAAAGTCAGGATCTCTCCTAAGAGAATTTTCTTGATCTTTCAGGTCTTTGAAGTCCTCAGGCTGCATATCATATACCAGAAAAGGTTTTGTTTGCCTTGCTGAAGCTATAACAGCAATCCAGTCTTTAGGAACATAAACAGTAGAATTCTTTTTTTTTACGCTCAATCAGAGCAAAGTCCCGGTCACACGGAAGAAAACTATGACCCGACACTAGGAACTTCTGATTCACTGTTGTAAACAATCGCAGTGTAATGATATACTGACAAAGTGACAGCATACACCAATTATTATTTTGGCCAACACATCTGTCAGACCAAAGTACAAGAGTCCTTTCTTCTCCTGGGGCTAGGGGCTGATAGTTTGAGGTGATATACTTTAATATACATGAAGAAATTTCGGCTGAAACTCGTTTGGGCACACTTTCATGCCAAAAACACATTGTTGCTTCATTTGTGCCAGCATTATGAATGGCTTGATTATAACAAGCATACTGTCTTTGATAGAAAACAGATGAGTGGGATAACACAGGACAGAAAAGCACTTGCTGTAGATCCTTAACAAGACGACATACGTAGAATTTTGTTTGGTTTTTCTCCATCTGCAGTCATTGCTTTGTATGCTATCTCAGCTTTAGTATGATGTAACTTACTTTGAACTTCAATAGCTTTCCTCTTTTCATCCGTCTGTGCTGATATCATTTCCACGTACAACCTATCACAGTTCACGCAGGTATCAGCTCTGGGTAGACCAAACCGTAGATTGAAGTCTGAGTGGAAAATATCTCTATACGTGTGTTCATTGCAGTGGTATTCAGGATGTTTTTCTCTAAACAATGCATACATGATATTCAAATTCAAATCATTAGACAAGCAACCTTTTACAGATCTGTAGCGACTGTAATGACTTTCCTGGTCTGGCAATGATCGAATGTGCTCCCGAATAGCTTCCTTTACTTTGTCAGGAGTGGCATTCGGCCGATTGTTGTGTTTCCCTCTCTTGTCACATAACGAATCCCCACGTTTTAGTTTCTCTTGCAATTTCTGTATTCTGCGAGGAGTAATTTTATACACATGACAGAGCATCTTTTGGCACACACGGTAATTTTCGCCTGCAGGTACGGAAAGAAAGTACGAAAAACTGCAATGCCTACGCGAAACTGCTTCTTCAACTTCTCTTCTTTTAATATTCTGACGTTTAATGCAGCTTTGTCCTAACAATGCTGTCTGCTGGTCATAATTCAAAGAGTAGAAGTCGACAAACAACGCACGTGTCGTTTCTAATGTGATCTTGTAGCATTCATAAGAGCATCTGCAGTGACGTCCCTGAAATAAAATTATAGTAATACTAAATTAGCGACATCATATACGTAATCTGCATATTTTCAAGCATGGATTTAATGATAATTTTTCCTGCACACACATTTTGTTACGCTATGGTATTATGTTAGTAAAATATTTCAGAAATAGAGTAGAACTCTATTCCGCTATACGAGTAAATCGTCTTGCTAAAAAAAACTCGGTTTATTATTATTATTATTATTAATGGTTATGTCATTCAAACATCATGTACAAATGTGCTGTAATCACTAACTACAGTACCAGATATATATGCAATACATATTACGTAAGGACATAACACAAAGTCGGTTAGGTTACAACCTTGTTCCATGTACCTCATCTGGTTGAGTTTTCGCAGCTATCTGAATTCCCCTTTTGGATATATATTGCTTTCCAGCATCCCTGAGCCTTTTACGTTTGACATCACGCAAGTTATTTATGTTAAGTTTCCTTTGTTTGGTCCTATTCATGTGGTTTTGAGCACTACCGGTAAGAGAGATCGGTGATACATCCGCCATTTTCTTTCCGGATACAACCTTGTTCTGCGCAGCGCTAACTTCGGGCCAGCTGATCACAACCACTAACGCCATCTGTAGTCATTCCAATAAGACTGCCATGTCCCGCGTGCCGTTAACAACCTTTTTCCATGTAAAAGTCAGATTTGAAAAAAGTGAGGGTTACAACCTTGTTCTGGGCGGGTATTCAATTGTACAAGTCTCAAGGAAGGACACATCAGGAAAAAATGTACGGAGGAAAGGAAGAAAAAGCACAGTGAACTAATGAAGAGGTTTTGGAAAGAAAAGAAGAGAGGAAAAGGAAGTGAAGCTGTGAGTGGCTCAAGTTCTTAAGCTCTCCTGAAGGGGAATAATCGGGAATAATAATAAAATTGCTAATATCACATTTCAGTATTCGCTATAAGGTTAACTGCATTGACAGATTTACTGATATGGTGAACCTCTTTGTACCGTCATAAAGGTGCTGTATTTCTGTACATTGATTTTGGCAAAAAATTATATCGATCCATTTCAGGAAAATTAATAATGATCTAATAAAGATACTCCCGTCAGAAAGGTTACGAGGAGTGGCACACAAGCATAGGAGAAGACAGACTTACCAGGTAAGAACATTGCAAAAACTCGTAAGAATGATGTCACATCTTTTACTCTTCTCTACCAACGAATGATCACCAGAATTTATTTTTTTGAAAACATATAACGTCAATCTTTTGTTCTTATCTGGTGTCGCTGCTTTTCATTAGTCTCCTGCTATGTTTGTACTGTTCGGATGCTTTGACTTAAATAACTACAGGACTGATTTGGATGTGGTTTACAGCTTGCTCTCGGAGAAGGTTTAAGTCAAGTTTTAAAGGAGATAAGCACATGCACATGCTCTAGGACAGAGATTCCCAAACTGGGCGATTTTAGCACGCCAGTGGGCGAAACTGACAGAATGTGAATTCGATGGGCGATTTGAAAAAATGTGGTGGGCAAATAATTCAGTTTTTATATAAACAGTATGACCGAGAAGTTTTTGCCTATAAAAACAAGGAGTAAAATAAAGTAATTTAATTATGTCAAATAATCTTGGCACGAAATCTAGAAATACGTTAGAAATTGAAAAGCGAGGAGATCTTGGAATTTTTCTTACAAAAATGGCTCCTGGCATCAACAAATTGATTGAAACTCATTAAATCTATCCCTCACATTAATTAGACCTAGGTATTCATGCTGTTTAATTAATTAGATATAAAATTCATGTAGTTTTAATTTTAATTTTTCTTTAATTTATTTCATTATGTTATTCCTCTTTTAGACCTGTTATTTGTAAATTTTTATGTACATAATTATACCTAAATAAACATGATGTACCTATTAAGAAAAATGTCCGTAAAAATCCTAATTTCTCAACTTATATCTAGACATTTAAATGTATGTGTTAGTAATTTTAAGATTTGTGCGTTTTTTGAAATGAGGTGGGCGAAAACAAATTATAAATCTCGAAAGTGGGCGATGGTCAGAAAAAGTTTGGGAAACTCTGCTCTAGAAGGTGAGCAGTTGAGGGTACAGGCAGAAGTTGGATACAACTGTTAGAAGTAAATGAACAACAAACTCTACACTCAGGGTATAATGGAAGCCAATGCAAGAAAGAACAAGCGTCTATGTTACATTTCTTATTTATTGAGAAAAACAGCGATAAAGGTGAGTGAGACAGAGCTGCACACTACAGTGTGCGCGCCCATAATGGAAGTGTTCAGAATAGCGTTATTTAAGTTTAATGTTAAGGTTTGAATCTACTTATAATTTAGGCGTAGTTGGTAGCACGCTGAGCTTCTGTGCCCAAGATAGCGGGTTCAAATCTGACCAAAGTCGTTGGATTTTTTAAGAGCGTTAAAATCCCTCAGTATGACTTCCTTAGGAGGGGAAGTAAAGCCGGCGGTCCCATTTGATAGATTTATGGCATGTAAAATAACCTTCCACTAATTAAACTTGTGTGAAGTTAAATTTGCAAGTTAGATTTTGTTGAAACGCTCTATCAAAGTTCCAACGTTGACCACTAGGTGTCAGTCATCTGGTAGCGAAAGTTGGAACTACTTGAAATTGAACAGAACTTGTAGCTCACCCCATGGGTGTCCGCATTGAAGTAGCTACAGTCTCTGGCGAGCCGAACATGTCCTCGGACAATCCCAGCACTAAAAGCCATACGCTAAATAAAATAAAAAATAAGGAAAAATATCTTTCCTTTAAATGCGAATGAACTCGTTTCTCTGCGATGGTCAAGGTATTTCTATTAATTTTCAAAATACAACTAAGGTGCTTTCCCTTTTGGTTTCAACACAATAAGTTGCACCAATAAGATTAGTAATACACAGCTGATAACACCAGAATGGCCTCTTGACGAGAATGTGTTCATTAATTGATTTTTAGGAGCTAATGGTAGGTGATAGAATAATTGCTTTTCCTGCTTGAAAAGAGAGGAGAGTTTTTACATATGGTATTTCTTAATGATAAACTGTTTGGGTAAAATTTAACCAGCGCGCGCCCTGACGGGTTAACACATTTTTAGACAGAAAGAATCAGTCACTAATTCCTTCCTCAGGATGCAATTGTAAAAGAACAAGAGATGATGCAAAGTTCCTAATACTGGTAATGTTTTATGACATTTCCTTTTAACACGGTTTTGGCTAAAGAAGGCTATTTTTTAATCCCAAAACATGTACCTAATGTAAAGAGTTCTTTTAAAATTGTTAAGCGGCTTCGGAGGCATAGTCGGTAGCATGCTGAACTGCTGTGCCCAAGATAGCGGGTTCAAACCCGGCCGAAGTCGTCGGATTTTTTAAGAGCGTTAAAAATCCTTCAGTATGCCTTCCTTCGGAGGGGAAGTAAAGCCGGCGGTCCCATGTCATAGATTTATGGCATGTAAAAGATCCTTTCACAGACTAAACTTGTGTAAAGCAAAATTGTTAGGTTAGATTTCATCAGAATGCTCTAACAAAGTTCCAACGTTCACCACTAGGTATCATTGATATCTGGTCGCGAAAGTTGGAACTACTTGATATTGAACGGAACTTGTAGCTCACCCTTTAGGGTGTCCGCTGGAAGCAGCTACAGACTCAGGCGAGCCGAACATGTCCTCGGACACTCCCGGCACTAAAAGCCATACGATAAATAAATAAATAAATAAATAAATAAATAAATAAATTTAAATTGTTGAAGCGTTGACAAGATAGAAACAAAAAATGCATTCTTTGAATAATAATAATAATAATAATTGTAAAGGTATGGTAATCAGGCAGTTGTACCTGTGCTGCTTGGGACACGACCGGAACTCCTCGGGATGACAAACCTTGATGACCAAAGCTCTGCTGCAGTAACCCCTGTAACCACCACCAGTTAGTCTACCTCATGCACACATTCACGACTCTCACATATAGTATGGCTTGAGATCAGATTTGCAGCCTACCCAAGTAAAAACTCATTTTGGTGTCACCCGCATCAAATACGTTCTTATTCATCTTACTACAGCTCACAGTTAGTAATAGATTCAGTTTTAACTTATTGATAGGGGTGGTGTTTTTTCAGAAATGCGATAATGTGAAATCCACGATCTGTTTCAAATACAGTGGGAACGTGGCTAATTCGAACTTCTATAATTCGAAATCTTCTTTAATTCGAATTTTTCTCTCGGTCCCTAGCATTTTATATACAATCAATGCTATAAAATCGTGGTTAATTCGAATTATATTTTGGATAATTCGAAGTTTTAGTGTAAAAAGCCAATCGGACGCCAAACAGTTGGGTCAGTTCCCGAAAAAACTGTTCCGAGTGCAGCCCAAGCAACAAACCACATCAAAGAACTTAGGCATGTTTTTTTTAGTAGAAATAACGTAAGTGGTTCTGTTTTCCGTTCCTTAAATTTGTTAGGTTCTTTTGTAATGGATGTGAGACTTTATTGTAGGAAACAGGTAAAAATCTCGCACTATTTTGAAAAACAGTAGATTTCTCTAAGACTTAACTAGATTGCTGGATTACTACTGTCGTTAAATAGGTGAATAGTACAGTCTGGTTTTATTTTTCATTTGAAACTTTTGAGGTTATTCACGATACAGTCTTTATAAAGTACCGTTGCCTGTTAATCTGCTTTGTTGAACGTAAATCATTATGTAAACGTAGCCTAATACAATATATTTTCTCTATCCTTTTCAAAAAACCTTCTTAATTCGAATTTTTGGTTAATTCGATTGTTTTTACTGGTCCCTTGAGGTTCGAATTATCCAAGTTTCACTGTATAACATATTTTGTTCATTCCTATAGAAACTGCAAGTGACGAGTTTGTACACCCTTGACCACCGTCTGGAATGTGGAAAGTAATCCCTCCTGACCTCGTTGCCCACACATCACATTCATTCCCTTTGTGTAGTTCAAGTCAACAGACCGAAAATGTGTATAAAACAGCTCTAAGATTTCATTCAACAATGTTAATGATTCATGAAGTTGCATGCGCTTACCCACTCTGGTGGATATTGAACAAGTTGTTTTTGAGCATTTTCTCTGCAGTATTCTGGTTTTGTATCAGTGTAAATTTCTATTTTTTTTTTTTCTATGTAAAGCTTTATCTTGTAAGTTACCGGTACTAATTTTCTTGTGTATTACTTTAACCTAATTAATTAAATGCATGATTTACTTCATGCATTATTATCTTACTATTAAACTTTTACAAATGTGATTCTAATTTCACATTAATGATATTTCAAAAGACAATACCATACCGCACTCATTTGTCAGATTTAACCCAAATTATGGTTTTATTTTCCAAAATGCTATAAAATGCTAAAATGCAAATGTGTGAAAGCTAAAAAATATTAAATGTTCAAATCAAAATGCTAAAAGTCACCACCCCTCATTATTGATTGAATTGAAGCAGATGGAGGCACCGAATATAGTTCGTAATGTGCCAACCTCATTTGTGAACCCTATTGCCACATTGGTAAAAACAGATGTTTGTTTAGACGCCAGAACTTTAAATGAACCCTTGGGTATTCAAAATATCTAGCCTACAGTCTGAGGTAAAATTTGATTTGACACCAATTACTGAGGCATAGGTCAAGAGCCACCACTGATCTCAACCACCATCACCATCACCACCACCACCACCACCACCACCACCACCACAGTATCTAACACAACAAGGAGAAGTGAAAACACTACCCATAAGAATAGATGAATGAGTAAATAGGAAACAGAATACAGGACAGCAGAAGGAAAAAAAATGAGAGTTCAGATGCAATGAAATGCAAAATATCTCAAAATAATCTCAATGATTCTAGTTCCACTTCAAGGTACTGACCTAGAGTATTTTTATGTAACCAGTTGAATAGATTTTGTTGATGATTGAACTTAAAGAAATTGTGTGTGTTTATTTTCTCTAAATATAGTGCATTTTCTCTCTGACTATACCTTACACACATAACTTGCTGCAATGAAATGAATCTCATCTTTGTGATCTACAAATCATTTGGATGGCTATTATTAATATTCCTTATTTAGTTTAACCCTAGAATACTAACATACGTAATATTTACCAGAGACGGTATAAGAGGCTGGACAGATTACGTACTGCTATTTATGTCAAAGTAAACGACTTCTGTATTTCTTGTATTCTTCCATTGGTCTCTGTGGCTAGCCATGTTCGCGTTGGCTCTCAGTGTCTCCAGGTCTTTCTTGACTCCATCCATCCCCTTCAGTTTTGGTCTACCCAGGGGTCTCGTACCTTGTGGCTTCTACTGTCTACTGTCTTCATAATTTTCTCTTCTCTTCTCAGGACATGTCCCAGCCATACAATTCTTGTGCTCTTTATTACAGCTGTCACATCGGGTTCATTAAACAGCTTGTGGATTTCAATATTTTTTCTTCTTCTAAAGAGTCCATTTTCAGACACTGGCCCAAAAACTTTTCTTAACACCTTGTTTTCAAAAGTTATAATTTTTATCTCCATTTTCTTGCTCAGTGTCCATGTTTCCGCCCCATACATTAATACTGGTCGCACGATTGTCTTGTAAATGCGGAGTTTTGTTGTTTTCGTTAATACACTGACCGGCAAAAATAGTGGAACAGTAAAAAAAAGTAATATAAATAGTATAAAATTAGCCATGAGAAAGATTTAATCACATTTTAAAAGCCTTTCACGCATTACAACAAACATCTGAAACATCCGTGAATAGAAATTGATAATATGACATTTCTTAGGGTGGTTTATTACCACCAATTACCCCCGATCTTCGATGAGCCTATCTTAATGGTTTTATGGCGGGAAGCGGACTGTAAGCGTTTAAGGTTTATGAGTGTTGCCGCTCGCTTATTGTTGTTCTAGCGAGTGCGGGTCCACGTGCAGTTCTCCTGGACGAAAGATGAGCTTCTTCAAACCTTCTTCTTACTGTTCTGTCACTCACTCTCACATTTCTGACATTTTCCAGTTGATTTCGTGCCCGGGCTGCTGTGGTATGGCGATCACGCAGAACTTGCAGGGTGAGAAATCTGTCATCCCTGGCACTTGTGCATCTTCTACGGCCTGACCCTCGTCTCCTGTCGTAAGCTTGGAGTTCTCTGTAACGTTGCACTGCTCAACTGGCATTTGTTGAGCACGTGTGAACCATTGTCATACATTTTCGCAAGTTATCCATTTGCAGTCCACACTAAAACATGCCTCTTAGCCGTGAAGAAGCTGCACAGGCAGTTGCATTGGTGGAGGATGGCCGCAGCTTCCGTTATGTTGCTGAGGTCATTGGATCATCTCTCGGTAGGATTCACCGTGCAGTGCAACGTTACAGAGAACTCCAAGCTTACGACAGGAGACGAGGGTCAGGCCGTAGAAGATGCACAAGTGCCAGGGATGACAGATTTCTCACCCTGCAAGTTCTGCGTGATCGCCATACCACAGCAGCCCGGGCACGAAATCAACTGGAAAATGTCAGAAATGTGAGAGTGAGTGACAGAACAGTAAGAAGAAGGTTTGAAGAAGCTCATCTTTCGTCCAGGAGAACTGCACGTGGACCCGCACTCGAACGACATCACAGAAAGGTGAGTCTTCGCTTCGCAAGGCAGCATCTGGGATGGACCCACGAGCAGTGGGCCTCTGTTCTCTTCACTGACGAGAGTCGCTTTAATCTTAGATCTCCTGATGGAAGAGAAAGAGTGTGGAGAAGGCGCAGGGAGAGGTACAGCCCTGTTGCTTTCTCCTCCAGGGCTCCATTTGGAGGTGGCTCGGTTATGGTGTGTGGTGGGGTGGCATCAACATTATAGCCCGCACTGAGTTGATGTGCATCGATCACGCGACGCTCAGCTCCCAAAGGTACATCGAATAGATCCTGATGAACCATGTGGATGCCCTTTGAGCCTTTCATAGGTCAGGATTGCATGCTGATGCAGGATAATGCCCGCCCTCATACTGCTCGCTGTGTTGTACAATATCTGCAGGAAGTGGGGATTCAAACCCTGGACTGGCCAGCTCGTAGTCCTGACTTGAACCCCATCGAACATGTATGGGATATGCTTGGAAGGAACGTCAGACAGCGTGACCATACCACCTTGGCACAACTGAGAACATCGCTGCTGGAGGAATGGGATCGCATCCCTGCAGATGCCATTCGACGAGTTGTGAACAGTATGCCGGAGCGTTTACAAGCTGTGATAGACGCTAGGGGTGGAAAAACTCGTTTTTAGTGACCAGTGTTCTCGTGCAGTGCAGTGCAAACATTAATACTGTTTTGTTATATGTTTGATAAAAACCAGCCCAAAAGAACATTACTAAAAATTAGAAAATTGTAAGATTTGCAAAATGTAACGAAATTTGTAAGTTAAAGCGTGTTGTAAAACATGTTTCGGTATTTTCTGTAGCCAACCATCTAAAATTTACATGAATAATGCAAATATTGAAAAACCGATACATTTTAGTGCAATAAATTAAGAAATTACATAAAAAATTAAAGTGTTCCACTTTTTTTGCCGGTCAGTGTAGTTTATTCATTGAGAAGAGCCGGTTCATTACTTCCTCCTCCATGTTGTTGTTAGCACTGACTGTACTCCCTAGGTATTTAAAAGACCTAGTCTTCCTAAATTCCATATCTTCTATTGCCAGTACTCCCTCTGTTTCCTCTTCATTGTTTCTGGTTACAATCATACACTCTGTCTTATCTTGATTGATCCTCAGACCCACTCTTTGTGCTTCTTCTATTAGAACTTAAGCTGTTCTTTTTAGTCCCTCTTCCTCCTCCGCTAAAATCACAATGTCATCGGCAAACGCTAAGAGTTATGCTTTTATGTACCTCTCTCACATTTTTGTGATAAATATCGTATGTAATATTCCTTTCCGGTTAGGATGTATAAATACGTGTTTCCCGCCGAATGTAATAGAGCACAATTTGTGTCGACCAATTCGAAAGCTTTCTTTAGGCCTAATGAAATAATAATTCTCTATTTCACAGAACGACGTTTCAACAAGCTATAACACAGTGTAGCTGTCCCAAATTACTACACCTAGGAAAACTATGTAAATAATTTCAACTCTCGAAGCCCACACCAGCTAAATATTATTATTATTATTTCACATAAATTCAATTAAAATGAAGACTAGAATTGCCAGTTATCAACTGCAGTTATAACAGAGAGAAAAAGGAAAACTCCTCACTAACCCACCCCTTAAAACGACAGTCACAACCATCCCTTGATGTTACACACCAACTGTATTTGTAAATATGCCGTTCTGTACTCTTCATTTTGCTTAAATGTGGTAACATCCACAGTGGCGGCCGATGGAAGGAGGCCAGGTCAGGTATTGTAGTTGTTGGCATCACGCCTGGCCTCATCTCATCAGCTGCCACTATTTATCCAACAAACTTTTTTATACCATACCAAAATTTAAAGTCTTTGCAGCAAACTAGGACTTAACGCCTCACGACCACAAATTCCTGTGCATTTTTCGTGCACAGTCGGAATGTTTCGGCATCGCTTGGGATTCCTAGAGCAGCAAAGAGCAACAGACACGGTACACTCCACATCCAAGTTCTGTACTAATTTGCGCATTAAAAGAGGCATGTTAGGATTTTGGGCCAATACTGTATCAGCCAAACATTGCAGAGGTTCCACGCTGAACATAACTTGTATTTCTGCCGTATGAAAGAAGAAAACTTGAACTCTAGGCCCTTAGGTTACTGAGCAGACTCGATACCACTGGTACACTTTACCTACGAAATTCCAAGGTTATTGTCGAATGATTTCAATTACGTTAGATCTTAAATACCGATTGGAATGCATTCATTTTGCGCGAGGTATATTTTTAACTTTGCTTTAAGCAAGTTTCAAGATAACTTTGCATTAATAATGGGAATCATTAGCAAATTTTAACCTCAACAACCCTCCTTGTTTGGTTCCTCGGGATCCAAATATGTTACGGAACTTGGATGTGGAGTGTCTCCCGTCTGTTGCTCTTTGCTCCTCTAGGAATCCCGAGCGAATCCAAAACATTCCGACTGTGCACAGAAAATGCACAGGAGTTTGTGCTCGCGAGATGCAAGTATACTAGGACCTGTAATGACGACGTGAAGTAGGCGTACCTGGTTCTGCAGGAAGAACTGTGTCTGGGCCGGCAGCTGACCGCCCGCTCCCGGCTGGAACAACACGAACTGTTGTAGGTGCTGCTGGAGACTGTGTTGATGTTGCTGAAGGGTTTGCTGAAGGGCTTGCAGTTCCTGAGGGCCGAGCCCTGCCAGGGGAGAGTTGACGGGGATCTGCCCTGCAGCCGCTGCCGCTAGCTGGTTCTGCAGGAACAGTTGCTGCCCTTGAGCACCCAGACTCATCAGCTGCAAATATAAGACAATAGCGGATGAAAATTTAACGAAATTTCAATTCAACTAAAATTGTGTACCTTAAATACTGTCGGAGGATGAATAAGATCATTTCTCTCCGCTTTGAAACAAGTATACTTCATTGTTAAAACATCAGTGAATTTACATGTTCTCTTTGGCATTTTGGGCCTTGGTGTGTCATGACCAAACCAGTGTACCTCGGGACATAAAATAAAGTAGCATCCAGATATGAGAGCTGTTTTCTTTTTCTTGCTCCGATGGACGTTATAAACATAACAGATTGACAAACCAAACTGATTTTACTACTAAATGATTGCTTGTTTTATTCGTATGTCTCAACATAGTCGCCAAAACGATTGAAACATTTGTTGTATCGTTACACCAGCTTTCCAAAGCCCTCGGCAAAATATTCTGCCGGCACTGAGGTGGGTACGTCTGGAGAGTCTCCTGAAGTGTTTCCTTTATGGCGAGATGTTGCTGCCCAACCATACCTTCAATTGTCGAAAAAGGTGAAAATCATTCAGTGGTGGTTTGGACTAAACGGCAAATGGTCCAAAACTTCACACTTGAATTCTTTGAAAATAGTCTATAGTAACGTTGACACAATTCGGTCGTGAATGATTTTCACAACTCGTCAGACATACAATAGCACAGTTCACTTTGCTTGTGATCGGTTTGCTCCATCGTTTTCGGATGGTGAGTTGTGAATCCTCAGTGAGATAACAGACACTCTGCAAGCTTGGTCTTGTCACAAATATCTGACTCGGAGCAGGATGCGTGGACTCCTAGACTTGCTTCAATGTGCAAGCTACCAAGGATACCAGTGGCGGCTGGGGAATAATTGTTCTGGGTGTTGCACTAAGGGGGAGGGGATAGGTGGTAGTGTAAAAGACAGCTTGATATCAGAGAAAAACTGTAATTAATTGTGTGGTAAAATGGATGTACTTCATTCATCACGAATGCCACATTTCAGAGAACATCACATTGTCATCAGATTAATTGGATGATAAGTTACCGTAGTCTACATGAAAACCTTCACGAGAGCAAAACGACATAAGTTATATAAGAGGGCGAGAAAGAACCGCGAGTGTCACAAGTACGTGCAAATTACATTGGAAGACATAGTATCGGCAGTTGACGGAGCATTTCAGATGTCTCCGTCCGCGCCTCGTCCCCCTTGTTGCAATCAGCGAGCAACGACCAGCTGAGTGAACTGTTGGGATAGGGCTTACTCGGTCTAGCATATCTGCCACACCCTTCACTATTGAGACCTGGTCGGTGCCTGGCAACAACCAAACGGACAAGCGCTCCTAGACAGATGGTGCGCTTCGCTTTCTCAGACAGTTCACAGCAACTTACTATAAGATTTCCTGAATTATTCAGAAACACAATTATGAATTCCTTATTATAAAAGGAAACGTAAAGCTTTAATTACTAAAATATTAATACAGTATTAATGTTTTTCTTGAATTAATCTGGTCGTTGTGCAACACTGCAACCTTATTACTGGCCGCCACCGCCAAGGATACTTGTGGAATTAACTGTAACCACGGTACCTGTGGATGCAGAGGGAGGATACGGACTCCTTGAAAAGTGACTGTCCATCGATAGACTGAGGAATGTACGATTTCACTAGCTGGGGTTGTGTTGATAGAAAGGAATAGCAACAACGATCACGGACCAGCTGTGAAGCAGAGAGGCTGTGATAAGTACTGTATATGACGTCACGTAGGACGTACCTGGTTGAGAGACAGGAGTGCGGCCTGCACGCTCGCCGCTGTGGAGCCGCTCGTGTTGCTGGTCGTCACCTGACTGCTGACACCCGAACTGGGAGAACTGGCCGTGCCACTGGCCTGTCCAGCATTGCGTTGGGATACTTCCGTCACCTGAGAGACCAGAACAACAGTTATGTTATGTGGTGGTGGCCAGCACAATCCTACACTGGTATGGTAGCGTCCCGAGTTTCATGTTTGAAGAATGGGGCGAGGAAAATTGAGAATAGATTGGTTCCTCAGTTTAGGAGCTGTGACAACGTGATCATGTAGCTCCGTGTACTTTTGGTGTGTGTAGAATCTGAATTATAACTGGTGTTAATTGTGATGACTGTATTAGTGTGTGTTATCTGTTTTTAATTCAGGTAAGGACTGCAGATGATAATTTCAAGTACAGGGTCTTTCATATAAAGTAAGAACGGCAAGCGGCAGTTTTGTTATTCGCTGCTGCGGTGGCCTTGGCCGAGCATGTGGCGCGCCATGGACCCTTGCTGTACTATTGAAAGCGCGTGCATAGCAACAGATTAACAAACCAAACTGATTTTACTACTAAATGTTTGCTTGTTTTATTCTTATATCTCAACATAATCGCCAAAACGATTGAAAAATTTGTGAAAATCATTCACGACTACACTGTACCAAAGTTACTATAGACTTTTACAAAGAATTCAAGTGTAAAGTTTTGGACCATCCACCGTTTAGTCCAAACCAGCACTGAATGATTTTCACCTTTTTTGAGAATTGAAGGTATGGTTGGGCGGCAACACCTCGCCAAAAAGGAAACACTTCAGGAGACTGTCCAGACGTACCCACCTCAGTGGCGGCAGAATATTTTGCCGAGGGCATTGGAAAGCTGGTGTAACGATACGACAAATGTTTCTATCATTTTGGCGATTATGTTGAGACATAAGAATAAAACAAGCAAACGTTTAGTAGTAAAATCAGTTTGGTTTGTCAATCTGTTGCTATGCGCGCGCTTTCAATAGTACAGCAGGGGGCCATGGCGCACCACCGCAGCAACGAATAACAAAACTGCCGCTTGCCGTTCTTACTTTATATGAAAGACCCTGTAGTTCCTACTTTTGCTACCTAAGGCTACCATCCACGACACCTAGCTTGCAGACTTGGCTACTAGATGGCATCACAGTCAGCACAGGCTTACATTGGAACTAATAGAGTGTTATCAATTCTAACCTACAAATTTTGGCTTCACACAAGTGCAGTTAGTGGAAGGTTGTTTTACATGCCATAAATCTATGACATGGGACCGCCGGCTTTACTTCCCCTCCGAAGGAAGGCATACTGAGGGAGTTTTAACGCTCTTAAAATATCCGACAACTTCGGCCAGGTTTGAACCCGAGACCTTGGGCATAGAAGCTCACCGAAGCCTCCAATTGAGAAGAGAGATGGATTCGAACCCCACCCTTGGCCATCATAGAAGTGATTTTCTGTCATTTCTTACTTGTAGTAGAGATAAATGCCATCCTCAAGTACGAGGGAGTGATGACCTCCATACCAGTGGAGCAAGGGAACAGGATTGTGCTGCAGGTTGCTTCCCAGTGGCGCTTCTCCATTCAATCGCTGCATCACCTGCTTTATTCCAAAATTAGTGATGAATTAAAAATAAATATTTTGTCATTTATTAGGATGTTTAAACATGATTTTTACTGCATTAGATGTTACCAATTAAGGCATGAACATCGGCCTTCAAACGGCACGCTGGTGAATCTACTGCCGCGTTGCTCAACTAGTCTGATGCGACAAGAATGTGCAGGCAAGAACGTCCCTGCCTTGGTGATAGAGTAAGGCCGGAGGGGGAACGGAAGTCAGCGGTAACCATGGCAACAGGAGTTCCGTGATGCGATTTCAGCCAGCAAGTGAGTTGTCTCTCACCGGTGATCGCTCATCATTTCAAGCAATCTTGTACTGTAACAGTTACTGTGCAGTTCGTATACTTCATAGCATGATATTCCAATTTGTTGCCCACTGTTTCATGAATGTTTGTTTTATTCTCAAAGTATCCATTACATTATATTTTGGCTCGGCAATATCCAAATTGTTTCATACGACTTGCACATTTAAAATACTAGGTCAGTTTGGATTAAGATTATGTACTGCATTACCAAATTGGACAGCTAACTTCAACAGAACTAGTAGGAATCGTCTGGTTTATTTCAAGGTTAGATAATTTTATACCATCAAAATTGTACATCTTTCACCAATCTATTAACAACATCGTAACAACATCATAACTGACAAATATGTTTCACCTGAAAATTTTAAGGTTAGACCAGATCAATGTGATACAGACTGCCGTATCCATTAAGGTTGATGTATAGTCAAATTACATCCGAAAATATTAAACCACACTGAAGGATTGTGATATAACTGGAAGATAAACCATATAGCAGCGACGTCCGATTCACTATATTCGAACCATAATAATTAACAAGCAGTCCATAAGTTAGGCCTACATTTATATTAATTCTATTATTTATTCATATGTTTTCTAATTCTTTTTGTGAGCTTTCTTTGTATTTAAATTTCTAACAGTGTTTTGTAAGGATATCCATTTTCATTTTTAGCCTATTTTCAATTTTGAAAAAAAAAAAGGCTTATGAGATCACCTTTTGTCCGTGTGTGTGTGCGTGTGTGTGAGGTGTGTGTGTGTCCCCCTAATAACTTTGGAACGGCTGGAGCGATTTCAATGAAACTCGGTAAGATCATAGCCCCATTCTGGCCGACCTCGACCGTTTCCTTCAAATTTTATTGGCTCTCACCAATCCAACATGGCGGCTGTGCGAATTAATTCACCAGTATTCAGTATCTCCGAAACTATTACAGATATCACCCTGAAATTTTGTACGGTGATAAAGGACTTTACTAGACGTTCACCTAAGAAACCTTCAAAAACCTGGTATCTACAAAACCAACATGGCTGCCAAGCGAAGTTGAGACTTTGAAATAGACTTTTCTCGCGAATTAATCATCCAAACGTAATGAAACATGGTACAGCAAATATTTATACACATTATAATTCACTGGCGTCTAATTTAGTTCCATTGTTTACATAACCTCAAAATGGCGGCTGTGCGAAATATTTCACTGGCATTCTATATCTCTGAAACTATTACAGATATCACCCTGAAATTTTGTACGATGATAAAGGTCTCTGCTACAAGTTTATCTATGTATCATTCAAAAACCTGTAAAGTACAAAACGAACATGGCGGCCAAGCGAATTTGAAACATTTTATTAGACTTTTCTCGTGATTTAACCATCTGAGCGCAGTGAAATGTGGTACAGTAAATGATTATACATATTGTAATGCACTGGTATCGAATTTAGTTCAATTGTTTTCATAACCTCAAGATGGCGGCTGTGCGAAATTTTAAAATTAAGTTATTATTTCTTGTGTCGTTATCATGCGATCGAAGTGAAAGTTTGAATAGTGAAGCTATGCAATAATGTTTCTTTAATGGTACATAACTCTACGGCCTATACATATAACGATCCAAAATAGCGAGCATCCGAACTATGTTGACGGTTCTCAATATCTATGAATCTTTTACAGCAGTCAAACTGATATTTTTATGTTCGTAGAGGCTATGAACATAAGTTCACCTATAGGACTTTCAGTGACCTGGTGAGCACAAATCCAACATGGTGGCGACGCAAAGTATAAATATTTAAATGGATGTTTCCCGCGATTTAACCATCCGAGTTCAGTGAAACTTTCCAAGTTAAATGCTTATACAAATGTCAATCCACTGGCATCTAATTTATTTCAATTGTTTTCATAACCACAAGATGGCAGCTGTGCGAAATTTAAAAATCACGTTTTTACTTCTTGTGTCCTAATCATGCGATTGAAGTTTGAATACCACACATACACAATAATCTTCATTTAATAGTAAATAAATAAAAATCCAACCTGGCGACCATCTAAAATATTTAGATGGTTGTCAATATCTACGAATCTATCTCACAATCAAACTGATTTTTTTTAAGTTGATAGAGGCAATTAACATGAGTAGGATATATGAAAATAGGCTGTATAGTTCTTCACGGAACTATTTGTTATCTTTGTAAACTTAGTTTTAAGATTATTTTAATTGTCATTGAACAGCCAAACATGTAGGCCTAAGCAGTAATTAAACTACATTCTTTAGTATTTGACAAGGCAGTTTTGAATTACATAATGGTGTGCAATATGTTTTACATTTTGATATTCCAAGATAAGAAATACAAAAATATGAGTATTGAAACATTAGTGAAATACCCAAACTTAAAAGAAAACAGTATGGACGATGTGTTCGTGGCGCATAAAAATTATTCTCTTGAAATATTTTCGCGTATATCGGCGCGACACCATCTAATTGGATGGACTTTGATGCGGTTTTCACCATTCTGTAAAGGAGATCTCGAGGACGGTTTCTGTAGAAAATAATTGATTTATGATCAAAGGAAGCCAAGCAGTAACGATTTCAGTGAAAAAGTCGAAATAAAACTGGCGTCCGTGCGTTTTTTTTAGCTTACGCTGGGTAAACCGTTAAACCTATATACGGTACTATGAGTGTAAGAATGGTTCAGCATTAAAATGTCTACAAAAAAGTCCGTGAGAGCATATGTCTATACATCGCCCACTATAAGTGTGATGATGATAATTGTTGTTTTAAGGGCCTAACATCTAGGTTATCGGCCCCTAATGGCAAGGGTGATCGTGAAGATGATAATGAAATGTAAACTATAACTAAAACTAAGTTAGGTACTAACTTATATACTAGAAGAAGAAATGAAAAAAAAAATAGGAGAATAAGGCAAATAAAGGACAGAAATGCCCTCAACCCTCGACGAATGAGGATTGAGGGTTTTGGAAGGAAGGAGAGCCATGAAACGCAGATAGGACTGTGAAATGGAAATGGCAATGGAAAAAGGGGGAAAACCGGACCCAGCTTAGGAATCCCCCGTGGTCGCCAACTCCCGAACTCACCAACCGTGAGCCCTTGAGGGTGTAGAACTATCGAGGGTGCACCAGAAGTGGTGGGGCTACACACACCCTGCCTCTTTGAGGGCCTTGAGCAGAAGGCAGGAGATATCATGAAAAGAAAAAGAAGGCTGACCCTTCGAAGAATGAGGGTATCAGGAAAGATGAGACAAGGGCCAATTAAGATGGGAAAGGCCTCGGATACCCTAATACCGTCGGGGTCGGAAAGGAACAAGAGTTGACCAAGGGAGGTCAATAGGAAAGGTGACAGAAAGGAGCCCGGCACAAGTAAGTGGAAGAAATGCCGAACTCAGCTGGGGCCCCGTGGTCACCAACCCACGTCCCACTAGTCGTGAGCCTCTGAGGGCACTATAAGTGTTTTTACGTTTTCATTTCTTCCAACAATCTCCAAATGCTGAGGCGACAGTTAACGAGATAGCTAGGGGCGAGCCTATCACCCCAGTTACAGCCAGCAGCAAACTGTGGAGTCGTGTTGAGTTAAGACTTCAGAGAAGAATGGTTGTGTTTGGAGTTTCTCTGGAAGTGCAACTCGGCTTTTCTTCATTTCGCCTGTGAACTTTTCGTTCCGCAAAATACACAGTCAAATTAAGATTGGACGCAAGGGGGATTTGTGTTAAATTAAATTACGTCTGACAAGAATTTGTTGCACATGCATCTCCATGATAACATAATTAATAGTCCAGTCAGTGAGTTTAACCCTTGATGCCGACACGTACAGGTCGTAGATAATTGACATCGAACAAAAGAAAGGCGCCTGTCACGTAATACATCCATAAGTTCATAACCGTGGAGCTTGTTTTCAAAACTGAATACATCCACAATCATAAATTTTACAGAAGAAAGGAAAAACATATATCTTCAGACAGGATTATCAAAATGGAGTAATATATAGTTTGAATGATAGCTAGAAAGGCGGCAACATACTATCACCAAAAGTGCACCAAATTACGGTAGGCTATATATAGTACATAAAAAGTTATTGATAAAAAATTGATAAAAATGAATGGATGTATTTAGTTTAAAAAAAGGCGGTTGTATATAGCTATGAAAATCAGGATATATCACATAATCTCAAATATTTATCATAATTCGTGATATTTATGTTGAACATAATATTCTTCTTTCTCTTTATATGCCGTATCCACGTCGAAGATTGGCGATCATCATTGCAATCCCTTGCCTCGAGGTTGCCGTTCGAAACAGAGATGCTGAGTCAAGTTCAAACCATTCCCGCTAATTCTTGAGCCAGGAGATCCTCCTCCTCCCTGGTCTGCGCCGTCCTTCAATCTTGCCTTCCATGATTAGCTGCTGGAGTCGGTACTTGTTATTTCGAATATTGTAGCTCTGTCGCTTGATGTTGTAGAGCACCTCCATCTCCTTGACCATCCGATCCAGCATCTAGGTGTTTCTCACCTTGTCGGTCCACAATATACGAAGCATGCGACGATACAGCCACATTTCAAATGCTTCTAACTTCTTCTCCAAGGTTTTGGTTAACGTCCACCCCTCGTGTCCATACATTAGTATGGGCAGGTAGTCTCGTTCTCAGACAGCATTTTCTTCATTTTGATAACATAATATTAATATGTACAATTAGAAATTAAATACCTAAATTAAATTATATATATATATATATATTAATTTAGTTCAATATATTTTAAGTGATGGATACATTCAGTTTTGAACGAAAAGCATGTCTTCTCACAGCCTTATCAATGGGAAATATTAACATTTGATCAAAAGAGATTTTACCATCGAATGCAGCGAATCAACAATAGAACTTTTTTTTAAATGTTTGGAGATATTCAGTTTTGGAAACAAGCTCCCCAACTGTTCCCGGGTGAAGCCGGGGTGGTTTGCTAGTATATATTATTATTATTAATCTTGATTGGTCACATTGGACCACTTGAAGGTAGTACTGCTTGGCTCTTGCGCTCTTTCCAGGCTAGTATATCTCTCTCTATATATATACAGGGTGTATCTTAATTATACCGACGAAAAAATCAGGGACGCTCTGCGTGTTATGTAAAAGACGATACCGCAATCGGATTGGCTGAGAAATTTTTCCCTCCGAGAAAATGAGGTTACTTTTTACTTCCGGGCGCGCGATTCAAATCTACAAACTCGCCGTATTTGCTGAGCCAGGCAGCAAGCCGCTGGCCACTGCTGTGCTTCAGGCAAGGGAAGGGAGTGTGATAGAGGGATACAGAGATATGCTGGCGGGCATGCGCAAGTTTCCTCGATCGCCTCGGCTTGCCGCATGCCCGCCAGCATACCGCTGTCTCCTTCTATCACACTCCCTTCCCTTGCCTGAAGCACAGCGGTGGCCAGCGGCTTGCTCTCTAGCTCAGCAAATACGGCGAGTTCGTAGATTTGAATCGCGCGCCCGGAAGTAACAAAGTAACCTCATTTTCTCGGAGGGAAAAATTTTCTCAGCCAATCCGATTGCGGCATCGTCTATTACATAACACGCAGAGCGTCCCTGATTTTTTGTCGGTATAATTAAGATACACCCTGTATATAAATGAAAGTTTGTCTGTTTTTTCTGAATTTCCACGGAAATTTGCGATATTTGCGCGTTTTAGACTGTTTTATGATGGATGCACGCATAAATAATTTTTTTGTCTGTCTGTCTGTATGTCTGTTTGTTTGTCTGTGGACAATTTTTGTGTCCTTATAACTCGAGAACGGCTGAGTGGATCAACATAAAATTTGAAACAGATATCCTTCAGAGGCACGACACTAATCATTGATGTAACTCTTCTCCGTACCTCTCATAAAAGGGGCCCTACCCCCTTAAAATACTTGCTAAAATAGGCGTAGAAGGGTGAAACAAAGCTCATTTTCAGCCCCTCAATGTGAGAAACGAAACTCGGGGGCCCTAAAGGGTCCCCGAAAACCACATTTTAAGGCCCTAAAACCAACAGTTTTTGAGATATTCCCAGAAAACTAATTTCACTTAATAAATTAATGAAATAATGCATGCCGGTAACCATGGCAACTGAATCTCAGAGGTCCATCTATTTCTGTAAGACGCAATTCAATTCCATTTATTACATTACTGTGAAGGTTTGCAAACGGCTATAAGGTTATAACGGATCCAAATTAAGCTGAAATATTCATCAATACATACAATGCGCTTAAGGGGTCAAGGGGTACTCTAGAATTTTTCACGCGATTTACACGTGCGGGTGTGGTATGGAAGGTCTATTATATCCCTTCTCTATTATATAAAATGAATGTTTGTCTGTTTTTTCTGCATTGCCACGGAAATTTGACATATTTGCCCGTTTCAGACTGTTTTTGTGACGGATGCACGCAAAAATATTTATTTGTCTGTCTGTTTGACTGTGGACAATTTGTTGTGTCCTTATAACTCGAGAACGGCTGGGTGGATTAACGTAAAATTTGATACAGATTTCCATTAGAGGCACGACACTAATCATTGATGTAACTCTTCTCCGTACCTCTCATAAAAGGGGCCCTACCCCCGTAAAATAATGCACAAATACGCGTAGAAGGGTGAGACAAAGCTCATTTTCAGCACCTCAATGTGAGAAACGAAACTCGGGGGCCCTAAAAGGACCCCCAAAACCACATTTTAAGGCCCTAAAACCAACAGTTTTTGAGATATTCCCAAAAAAACTAATTTCACTTAATAAATTAATGAAGGAAGGCATGCCGATAACAATGGCAACAGAATCTCCGAGGTCCATCTATTTCTGTAAGACGCAATGCAATTCCATTTATTACATTACTGTGAAGGTTTGCAAACGGCAATAAGGTTATAATGGATCCAAATTAAGCTGAAATATTCATCAATACATATAATGCGCTTAAGGGGTCAAGGGGTACTCTAGAATTTTTTCACGTGATTTACAGGTGCGGGTTTGGTACGGAAGGTCTATGATATCCCTATCCCTATATTGTTATATTATTATTCTTTTAATTATTATCATTATTATGGCATACAACGACGATGCAAAGCTCATTTTCAAACCCTTGGTGTCATAAACAAAACTCGGGGCCCCTCAAAAGCCGTAAAGGGTCCCCGAAAACTATATTTTAAGGCTCTAAACCCAACAGTTTCTTAGATATTCCCAGAAAACTAATTTCATTTAATAAACTAAAGAAGGAATGCAAGCCACTAACCATGACAACAGTATATCAAGAGGTGGCATCCAACTTTCCATCTATTTCTGGAATAAGTAATGCCACTCCATTTATTACATTTCTGTGAAAGGTTGCAAATGGCTATAAGGTTATCACGGAACCAACTAAAACTGTAAAATTCATCAATGCGCTTTAGGGGTTCAAGGAGTACCCTAGATTTCTTCACACGACTTAGGCCTACACGTGCGATATGTCGTACAGAAGGTGTATTATATCTCCAAACAGCAAAATTATTTTTAAAAATTCCTAATTTGAAATAGTAGACTGTTTTTTGCTGATTTTAGGAATTTGGGCCATTGGAGGCTAAAAAAAACTGAATATTCATGCACCACAAGCCTTTATAATTTATAAAAGGGGTCTTCCTGTTGTTGGGCACTTGACAACGGTTAGAGTCAGTTCGCATGTGACGTGTATTGCGATTCGTCTACGAGGTTTACAATTTTATTTTCACGCCAGGAAGAATACGTTAGGTAAATTTAGTTTGAGAGCACATTTTAACTAATCATTTTTCTTAGCCAACGAACAGGTTCCAAGGCCCTAAACATTGCAACAGTAGCTCTCAATTGATAACATCTGGTTATTAATACCGAAGACCGTTCGAAGAATGGGTACTTCTGCTAGTATACTGTATATAAATTATATAGCCTACAAACTTTGGAACTGACGGTGGTTTTGGGTTCTGGGGGATGTGAAACGCGAAGATGAGTAGACATTTTCCCATTGCAATAGCTAGCTTTCTGATGAAATCTATCTTTAAAAAGAAGCTAATTAAGTTTGTTTTCTTTAATTTTCCACTTGTCTATGTTTGACCAACCGCAGCACCCCAAGTAATAGTTTGAGTTGCCAATAGACTAAGAGGACACGCCGCGCCGGGTCGGTATTGAGACCTGACGGTACCTGCACAGTTTAATATGCCATTGGAGATGAAGTAGCGGCCAGAGAAAATATACAGAAAGTTGATCTCCTAGGAATAACTTCCGTGACACCGTTTGAGAATGCATAAAAGATTCAAGGGATGAGAAATGTCCGCTCCGTTTGGCTGATAAGAGCTCATTTCCCTTGCGAGTCCATTCCCCAGCACTTGCTATGCGAGGGAGGACCAACCTTATTGACATGCACTGCCCTCCGTCTGGTTTCGACGTATGGAAATGTCGGGACCTCTTCAAGACAAAACCAGAAGTCGATTATATTCTGAGACAATTGGAAAAATGGTCTGCTTTACCTTCTTCGCTAGGAAGGCAGGAGTAGAAAAATTGCTGGATGAATTCGATTTCCGAGTACAGTCAAAGCTAAAGGAAAGTCTTACTGAACTCGCACGAGAAATTTAAATAATAATAATAATTGGAAACCAAGAAAAGGAAGATTTTTTAGGTCCGGTTAAAGAGGTTGGATGGTTCTTCAGTTCAAGGACTGCGACATCGCAGCTATGTAGCCCCGTGTACTTTGGGTGTGTGCAGAATCTGTGTTAATTGTGATCACTGTATTAGTGTGTGTTATCTGTAATTCAGGTATAATAATAATAATAATAATAAAAATAGTAATATCGTATGGCCTCGGATGCCGGGTGCAAGCTTTGTTATTTGACACCCAGAGGGTAGCTTGCATGTCAAATTTCGTTGTTCCTTGACTATGAAAGTCAAGGACACTATAGCGCTTTCTAGTAGAGAAATGAGGAACTCTGTGTTTGGCGGAAACTCCCGAGATTAATTTTGCCATTATGAACACGGCCTACTGAATTCAAATGGGTTCTTTAACATGCCAACATCGTATGACATGCGTATCGTATTTTTGCCGCCTTTCAAAAAAAAAACACTTACCACGCCCAGGAGCGAACCTGCAATCTTGGGGTTAGTAGACCGACGCGATATCCACTCACCCACCGTGGCAAGCTTGTA
The DNA here is from genome assembly GCA_946902985.2 of Meconema thalassinum. Classification (NCBI taxonomy): domain Eukaryota; kingdom Metazoa; phylum Arthropoda; class Insecta; order Orthoptera; family Tettigoniidae; genus Meconema; species Meconema thalassinum. The sequence continues at coordinate 12,883,223 of OX336399.1, read as the reverse complement.
ATTCAGGTAAGGACTGCAGACGATCAATTTTCAAGTAGTTCCTACTTTTTGTCACCAAATGCTACCGTCAACGACACCTAGCCACGAACGTGGCTACTAAATGCCACCGCAGCCAACAACTGGCAACGAACGTTGGGACTTAATAGAGTGCTAATCAAATCTACCCTACAAATTGAGCTTCACACAATTTAATTGTAGTTAGTGGAAGGTTCTTTTACATGCCATAAATCTATGAGATGGGTCCGCCGGCTTTACTTCTCCTCCGAAGGAAGGCATACTGACGGATTTTTAGTGAGGTCTAGCGCATGGGTATTTCTGACCCGATACTTAAATAATGCTCTATATTTTTGTTTTGGTCAGCCCTTATTTCCTGTTGCTTACTGTACCTTCCTTCCTAGCCTTGAACTTCATCCTACAAAAGAAACATGTCCATAGCTTTTGGAAGACTCAAGTTATTTCTATATTATTTACGGTCGGGTCAGATTTACCCATGGCGCCAGTTCTCGGCTGACAATTTTCGGCTCACGTTAGTCGAAACAATCTGTAAAAATAAGGGGGTGAATCCAACTAATTTGGTGCAGTACAATAACTTAGGTCACATACTAGTTGATCCATGTTTAGGGTCTAGGGACACCTTGGTCATCAGCTCCTTTGTTCAAAAAATCAAGATGACTGCTTCACCGCCACCATCAAGACCAATACTGTTACGAAAATTATGGTCACTTTTCTGCAACGACAACAAATAAACCTCATTTTATATTGGAAATAGTTCATTGGACGACACCTGGTGTATGATTACTTCATTAAAATCCGTACGACTACGACAAAAAGGAGTAATAATAATAATAATAATAATATCGTATGGCCTCGGGTGCCGGGCACAAGGTTTGTTATTTGACACCCAAAGTGTAGCTTGCATGTCGAATTTCGTTGTTCCTTGAAGCACTATGAAAGTCAAGGATATCTAAGCTCCCTGAACACTATAGCGCTTTCTAGTAGAGAAATGAGGAACTTCGTGTTGGCAGAAACTCGCGAGATTAATTTTGCCATTATGAACACGGCCTACTGAATTCAAATGGGTTCTTTGACATGCCAACATCGTATGACATGGTGTCATAATTTTTGCCGCCTTTCAAAAATCACTTACCACGGCCAGGAGTGAACCTGCAAGCTTGGGGTTGGTAAACCGACACGTTGACCACTCACCCACCGTGGCAAACGAAAAGGAGTGAAACATTATGGGTCAAAATGACCTGGCGCCGGTCCACGTGTTATATTTTTTTCACGCCAGTTCTCAAGGGTTAACGCTCTTAAAAATCTGACGACTTCGGCCGGGTTTGAACCGGCGATCTTGGGCATAGAAGCTCAGCATGCTACCCACTACGCCACCGAAGCGCCCTGTTAAAGAGAATGATGAGTTTAAAAGTGCGGATTCGGTGGCGTAGTGGGTAGCATGCTGAGCTTCTATGCCCAAGATCGCCGGTTCAAATCCGGCCGAAGTCGTCGGATTTTTTAAGAGCGTTAAAAATCCCTCAGTATGCCTTCCTTCGGAGGGGAAGTAAAGCCGGCGGTCCCATGTCATAGATGTATGGCATGTTAAAGAACCTTCCACTAATTACACCTGTGTGAAGCTAAATTGTATAGCTTAGGAATGTAAACAACGCTCTTAGGTTCCTACGTTCGTTGCCAAGAGCCGACTGCGGTGGCGTCTGGTAGCTAAGTTCTGAACTAGTAGTCGTTGACGGTGGCGTTTGGCGGCAAAAGTAGGAACTATTTGAAAAATTCAAAAGTCTGCAGTCCTTACTTGAATTAAAAAAACAGACAACACACACTAATACAGTCATCACAATTAATACCGGTTACAGACAGATTCTACACACACCCCAAGTACACGGGGCTACATAACCGCGTTGTCCCAGCCCCTAAACTTAAGAACCAACCAACCGAGTTTAAAATACGACATAACTAGGATTTATAGGCACATGCGGAGAAAATGAATGACGCGATGCGGAAAAGACGGATTACGTTTTATAGGCACGTGGCCCAAATGATGTCAACACGATTATCTTATCGCATTTTGACTTTTCTCGAGGAGAAAAAGTCAAAGGGAGCCTGGTTCAATGAGACACGATAAGATCTGAACCAGATTGGAATCTCAAGTGAAGATATCCAGAAGCGTGGTAAGGTTTAAGAGAAAACTCTTCGAACATCGGAGTTTCCAACCTAAGCCGACGCTGAAAACTGGAAAGTCGTAGACAAAAGAGAGAAAGGAACAACACCGTCTATGAATGAAGGAATACTGGACTAATTTTAAAGTTAAAAGGAAACAGTTGAAATGACGTGGTCCTTGGTTGGCCGAAACGAAACAACAACAATAATAATAGACTATAATCATAGCGAAATGGATTTGGTGACGCTGGAGTGCCTAGATTTTGCCAAGAATGAGGATCTGTAACGGATGATTATTCATAATGTTACGTCTACTAATCGACTGCGCCACTTTTGGGCACTTCTGACGTATGAGCTCAAATTGGTAAAACTCAGCAATTTTTCTAGGTTTCGCCAAGGACACCAAGCTGGCTGGCGGGGACACCAAGAGTCCGCTGATGAGCCAGCTTGCTGAGTTTTAATTCACTGGGCGTGAAAGCCAATATACCATCAAATAATGCAACATAAAATTTATTATTCCCTTACAATATAAGATACCATGCAAAGAGAAAAACAGACGACTTTTAACAACATCCATCGCAATTATTATTATTATTATTCAAAGTACAGTACAGTGTATTGAATGACCTGTTTACGATCAAAGTGAAGGGGTAGCACGATCCAATCCAAGTTTCTTTTGTGACTTTGTGGGACAAAAGAAATGAGATAGATAGCATGCGGGAGGGTCGAGAGAGATCTAGTCAGGTTTTGTTTTCAACTTGTCTCATTCTCGCTGTAAAACACTTGATAAATCGAATTTGTCTGAAGCAACAGCCTGCGTCAAGGGACCCGCCCTTCTTGCTTCCCCTTTCAGAGACAAAGCCTGTTCCCCACTGACTTGGTTCTCAGAAGTGTACGGACACGATAATTAGCATTAACTGAGGCATGGAAGCAATAACAATCGCCTATTCTCGCGAAGTGACCCGCCTTTCTTGCTTTAATAATAATAATAATAATAATAATAATAATAATAATAATAATAATAATAATAATAATAATAATAATAATAATAATATTAATAATAATAATGTTATTGGTTTTACGACCCCTTTTAACTACTCTAGCTTTTAGAGACGCCGGGATGCCGGAATTTTGCCCCGAAGAGGATCTTTAACGTGCCAGTAAATCTACTGACACGGCTCCTTCACATTTGTGCACCCTCAAATGTCAGCTGACTGCGCCAGGATTCGATCCTGCAACTTTGGGCCGAGCAAGCGAGAAAATATTAGAATGCCTGCCGAATGAAATTCTGAACGTTAGATATCCTCCGTGGCTTAGGCGGCAGCACGCCGGCCTCTCACCGCTGGGTCCGTGGCTCAAATCCCGGTCACTCCATGTGAGATCTGTACTGGACAGAACGGAGGCAGACAGGTTTTTCTCCGGGTACTCCGGCTTTCCCTGTCAAAATTTCATTCCAGCAACACTCTCCACTATCATTTCATTTCATCTGTCATTCATTTAATCATTGCCCCAGAGGATTGCGTCAGGCCTCGGCAGCCGGCACAGTTCATATCCTCGCTGCTAGATGGGGGCTTCATTCATTCCATTCCTGACCCGGTCGGAGACTGGAAGCAGGCTGTGGATTTTCATTTCATTTTCATTTCAGATATCCTATTTCAGAAGTCTTGCAACGATCCCTCTTTCGCTGGTGAAGTCGATAAGGAACTTTCAAATTAAAAAGATCGAATATTGGCTTATATACCATTTTTTTTTTGGAAGCCTTCATAGGGAAGTTAAGGCTGCTTGAGCTTCGAGTTCTCGCAGTAAAGAGGCGCAGGTGCGCTTCATAAAATGGGAGGAAGCGCGCAGTTCGCTACTCCTGTGGAGGTCCGGGCGGGGACACCAAGTGCCCGCTAATGAGCCAGCTTGGTGTCCTAGGCGAAACCCCACACAAGACACGGCACAAACCTAGAAAAAATGCCGAGTTTTAATTCATTGTCCGTGAAAGCCAATATACCACCTTTTTGTAGTTCTAGTGTTAATTTCTTTATCATTTTTAATTTTAACCTAAACCAATAGGGGCCGATAACCTCTATGTTAAGTCCCTTAAAACACCAATTATCATCATCATCATCATCTAATACGATCTCTTTCTTGAGGAGCACATTTAAATAAATAAAAAATATTACGAGCCTTACAGTAGTCGCATATTATGTGTAACATCTGACATAGAAGAAACCTCACGTGAAATTGTTGATACACCGGTATTTTATACCATTATTGGCACAAATATTAATTTATTGTAAAAGGGAGTGTTTTACAGATATTGTAGTTTATAATATGGAATTCATTTTATTAGATGATTTGTAGCTCCTACCAGCACTAGCCTAAATAAAGAATACGATATGGATCACCTAGATTAATAGACGCGACACCGCTCATAACCTTAAATTCCTTATAAACAGGTCCTCTTCATTCACAGACCAACACATAATTTCATATGGATTCTGTTAAAATGAGTCATATTGATATGATAAATATCGTTTAAAATGATAATCTGGTAGCAAAAGTATCTGCCCCGTCCGGGATTCGAACCCAAGATCTCTGGATTCACAGTCATAGGCACTAACCCCACCGCTATTTCAACTAAGTAAATTTTGTGCACAAGATGGTGACTTATTTCCACGTTCCAATAATACTGCATTACGGAATTAAGTTTCATTTATATTTTGCTTGTTTCGATAATGTTCCTGCGTGAAATTGAGTTTAAAATGCCTTATGAATAGGCCCTCTTGTGAGTAAAGAGAATGTATTCAGTAATAGTTCATGAAGGCTTGCTCAATTCTCGTATAACCACAACGATTATATTATATTGATGACTGCATTACCGTTATGTGGGTTAATATTTGAATAGCCATTGTGCAGAAACATAATACCGGCAATGCCGACTACTTACAATGTTTGATATCAAGGCATTTTACCATTTAAATACTGATACGAAGACTTCGAACATGTACCATGTCATTTGTTTCAATCACTTGACACCAGAGTTCGCATGAGCGCTTTCCGTTCAGTATGTCATATACATTCCACATGGCCGAGAGTACGTCATGGTATCAATTTCCGACACCGCGCGCTCATTGTTTCTCGTACCACTGCCAGCTGGGTCTTACCACTGCCCGCTGAATCGATCCATCGAGCGGGCAGTGCATACTTCCGTTTTCCACCACTGCCAGCTAGTACACTTCCGTTCGATCGATCTGGCAGTGCATACTTCCGTTTTCAACCAATGCCAGCTAGTACACTTCCGTTCGATTGATCGAGCGGGCAGTGCATACTTCCGTTCGATCCACCACTGCCAGCTCGATCGTTCCGATCCACTTCCGTCCCCAATTTTCAAAATCACTCCCACAAAACTATCCAGCAACCGAGCGGAAATATGTTATACATCAATAAATAAAAGTGTTCAATTGTTAGGACAAAGCAAGGGGAGTCTGTGTTGAACTCACCAGGTTAAGCGCTTCACGATCCGAGTCTGCCGAGTCGGCGTCTTGCGCCAGATCTGCGGCTGCGTCGCTTCCCACACTTCGCTCGTCTGGGCTCAGGTCTCCGTTCAGTGGTGTCTCTGGAACAAGCAGACCAAAACACAAGTTGAAATAAGTTGCAAAAGCAATCTCGCTTAGGAAAGAGAACGCTGTAGTATGACAAGGCTTGAGTCACGCTTATTTCATTTTTCAAGCCTTCTTGATCATCTGAACAGCTCATGACCGTGAAAATCAGATGCAATGGTATTATGCTCTGCTTCCTAAAATGCAGCAACAAAACAGGCGATGATTGTCGGGCTTGATAAATGAGCGGCGGCAAACAGCGTGTCTTTAGTTGTCAGGAACTTCTTGCAACACCGCCTCCTTTTATCAGCTAACAAACTTAACTGCAATATAATTTTTACTTACATACAAAAATAATATTTCATTGGTTGCAACAAGGCACATTTTTAGTTTGTTCTGCGATTCCCGGTCAATGCATGTGAGATTTTCGAAGTGAAATGCCATGTCCTGTGGTTCGGATTCCACGTAAAAAGGAAGTCCCGTGGCTCATGATCTCGCGATTAACGGTCACGTTAAACTACAAGCTTGCTTTTTAGTTTGTTCTGTAATAATTTAAACTATTTATTGTTGTTAAGTTTTATTTATCGTATGGCTTTTAGTGCCGGGAGTGTCCGAGGACATGTTCTGCTCGCCAGAGGCTGTAGCTGCTTCTAGCGGACACCCATAGGGTGAGCTACAAGTTCCGTTCAATTTCAAGCAGTTCCAACTTTCGCCATCAGATGAACGTTGGAACATTTGCTAGAACATTCCAACGAAATCTAACCTAGAAATTTAGCTTCACCCAAGTTTAATCTGTGGAAGGATCTTTTACATGCCATATTTTTTAAGAGCGTTAAAATCCCTCAGTATGCCTTCCTTCGAAGGGGAAGTAAAGCCGGCGGGCCATGTCATATTTTTGGCATGTAAAAGAACCTTCCACTAACTAAACTTGTGTGAAGCACAATTTGTTGGTTAGGATTGATTACCGCTCTCAAGTTCCAACGTTCGTCACCAGGCGCTGGTTGCGATGGCATCTAGTAGTAGCCAAATTCACAGATAGGTGTCGTGGATGGTAGAATTGGGTGGCGAAAGTAGGAACTACTTGAAATTATCGTCTCGATGTCCTTACTTGAATTAATAACAGAAAACACACACTACACCCATCACAATTAACACTGGTTATCAGACAGATTCCACACACACCCAAAGTACACGGGGCTAGATGACCGCGTTGTCGCAGCCCCTAAACTAAGGAACCAACCAACCAACCACCAGCCTCCCAGCTGTCAAGAATGTATTTATAAATGAGACACGAGGCAGTTAGGAAACATTTAGCGTTACGTAACACTTCTACTCTGCCAAGAAATTCAATTCTGGTGGGAGGGCTGATATGGGCTACATTGACCCTCGTGAGGTGGGTTTGATTCCTCACTCCCCTCACTCCTGAAGCAAGCTGAACCCGGGACCTCCTACACACCTGCCACTGCTCTGTATGAAGGGTTACGGGGAGGTAGGAATGTGACGGGAGCGTGCCGTAGCACGTGTGGCCTGATGAATGGCAGACGAAGGGTTGACAACCACCTGGCTGGCATCGCGTCATCAAACACCGATTATCCCGACCACTTCAGATCCTCGAATTTAAACCCATTAAAGGTATATTACCTTTAACAACTCGTGTTAACGACCAGCTTAGGATAATCGGAAAATAAAGGGGATAACATAAGATACGTATAATAAGACTGCCGTATCACAAGATGGAAAAGGCCACATCTTTTGCGGTGTTTCCCCTTGGTGCACCCTCGCCGGACGCGAGATTGCAATTTCTAGTTCACTTTTAGCATTGGCTTCATGATTGGCCGTTCCGACGTAACACCATATCAGCAAGGGCTGTGATTGGTCAGCGTAGGCCTATTTATAGGGTGGAATCTATCAGCAATATGTTGTTTCAGATTTAAATAAATATTTGGGACAGATGACCTCGCTGTTCCGCCACTTAAAGCAATAACTAAGTAACTAACTAACTAACTAAATAAATATGTAGAACTTAACATTTCTTTAACTTATTTTCCTAAAATAAAAGACCTTGTAGGTAGATTCTCAATTGACCACTGAAGAATCAGACAGGTTTCATCTCTTTGAAGCCTATGGCACATACCTATTAACATTTTGAGAATACTGTCACTATTGTGGTAGCTCACAGTAATTCACATCACAGTTTTCATGTATTTTGAAGCTGTCGATGAGGGAATACAAAATTCTGGTGATACGCAACATACATTGCGAAACCGTATGAATGGAACACTTCTTCTTTTAACATAATTTGAAAAATGAATTCAGCGAACCCGCAATGGACATCCTGGAGGCACTGCGAAGGTTTTTGTAAAACGGACATGTTATTACCGCTTTGCCGTAACAGAAGCAGCGATTTCCTTCTCTCCGCGGCCCGGGAAGCCGTTAAGAAAAGAAACAAAAAGGCTAAAAAGGACAAATAAAACCAACCATTTTCCGTCCTACAATGATCCAAAATGAAAATATATATGTTTGGGCTCGTTTTCGGACACTCGAGAAAAAAGGCAATTTTACTCAACTTCCCAGCCCTTCTTATAAGACGATGGAATAGGCCATGTCTTTTGCGGGCGTTTCGGCTTGATGCACCCTGCCTGGGGTATATGTATTTCTTTGACATAACTTACAGTAAGACATAAATTGTCCGTATCGAATTGCTAATTATATTTGTCTTTTCTCTGGGAGAAAGAGTAAAGGGATTTGTTCAATATAATGAGAGAATAATTTTAGTAAAAATGGAAACTAAGCCAAAAGATACAAGTTTATATATCAAAAACAATTTTACACACTGCGAGGGAAATCTGTAATGGTCTTTTAATATTCCTCGAAATGAACAAAACTTCACCTGTCTCATCTGGAACAGCCAGTAGGTAGCGCTGGAGGACGTAAGTAAAATACGTTACTTCGTCAAGAAAGCTAGATGTCAGTCGATTTCAAATTCTGGAAGTATTATCGAGACCTGAACATGGACTGGAACGTCATTGGAGAACTTTTTTTCTTTTTCTTTTTAGTCGTTTACCCTCCAGGTTGGTGGAACCCAGGGACTCAGCGAGGGAACTCACCACTACCGCCTCGACGGGCAGTGTCCTAGAGCTGGGAACATCGAATCGGAAGGGATACAACTGGGGAGGTGGGATTGGCACCTCGCCCAGGCGGCCTCACCTGCAAAGCGAACAGGGGCCTCATGAGGAAAGGTAAGGGATGGTTAGGATGGATAGACAAGGAAGAGGGAAGGAGGCGGCCGTGGCCTTGAAGAAGGTGCCATCCCGGCATTTGCCCGAAGACGAATTGGGAAACCACGGAAAACCACTTCGAGGATGGTTGAGGGGGAATCGAACCCCCTCTACTCATTTGGGCCACCCGAGGCTGAGTAGACCCCGTTCCAGTCCTCGTACCACTTTTCAAATTTCGTGGCAGAGCCGGGAATCGAACCCAGGACCTCCGGGGCGGCAGCTAACCATGCAGACCGCTACGCTACGGAGGCGACTCATTGGAGAACTACTGACATTTATTATTTACGATTACTCAATTATTTATTTAGCTAAGTTCGTTAAGTAGGTTTAGGAGAGTTTGTTATTATTTGTATGCCTTTTTATGTTAATTAACTTGCGAGCACGCCTTGCTTGCTCGTCCTTTTTCTAGGAATTCCATCTTATATTTACAATAAGCGAGATGATGAACAATGGAGATAGGCGCCAGTTTTCAATATAGTAAATTTTTTACATTACTGGCAATACACATAAACTACTGTACTATCAATGTGATTGGCTGCGACCTGATTTTCTTGGCCATGAAGAGTTCAGTCGATCAGAAAGGCCACTATTTCTGGGCTTGAGAAATGAACGACGATATCAAACTTGTGCCCGTAAGTGTGGTTGTATAGGGACACTAGTCAAACCCCGAGTGAAAAACACCCAAGTATCGAGAGATGGTTGGTTCGTTCCTTAGTTTAGAGGCTGCGACAATGCGGTCATGTATATAGCCCCGTGTACTTGGTGTGTGTAAAATCTGTCTGATAACCGGTGTTAATTGTGATGACTGTATTAGTGTGTGTCATCTGTTTTAATTGAAGTAAGCACTGCAGACAATAATTTCAAGTAGTTCCTACTTTTGCTACCAAATGCTACCCTCCACGACACCTAGCTTGTGGACTTGGCTACTAGATGGCATCGCAGTCAGCACCTGGCGGCGAACGTTGGAACTAATAGAGCGTTATCAATTCTAACCTAGAAATTTTGGCTTCACATAAGTGTTGATAGTGAAAGGTTCTGTTTCGTGCCATTAATCTATGACATGGGACCGCCGGCTTTACTTCCCCTCCGAAGGAAGGCATACTGAGGGACTGCTACCAACTACGTCACCGAAGCCACCAGTATCGAGAGAATTGGGTAATAAGTTAAAAATAGCTGTTCTTGTTACCGTACCCGTATTATAAATTAAGGTCCTCGTTGTCGCGTGATATATGACAAGCGCACCCCCTTAACATGAGCTGAAAACATGGAACAAAAATGCCAACAGCTTTGTGGCTTAGAGAGGGCGAGGGCAGTTAATAATGATGGACAGTAGGGGTGGGTAGGGGTGGATGACCTCACAGCCCCTATGTTCCACACACGGTGTGGTGTAATGAGAAGGGTTGCTTAATCTTCTTTAGTCCTATTAAGTGAGGTTAAACTGAGGTGAGTATTCCACTCGCAGGATTATAAACAGCTTTGTCCAGGTGAACAGCGACACAAATCAGCTGCTTTAGGCTTCCATTCTAATGAAATGACACAAATTTTCAATAGAAATATCACGGCACCGTTTGGGCAATTATGCCTGTCATATTATAATGTAATCAAATGTAAATGTGTTTCTTTTTATTAGGCATATGACTGTTAGAAACACAACAACTCCGAAGATTAAACACCTTCAGTCAGTATTAATTTGTACTTTTCATTGTACCGGTTTCGTGGGCCTTCCTCCGCGAAAATAATAATATGCATCCTACCAGGTAGACCAACCAGCTCCTCGGTTACTGGCAAAAGGGGAAGACCAAGTCACCATGGTTGTGGGAAGTGAACAAACATCTGCAAGAACTTGGGAGGGACGGAAAGAGACTTAAAAGACCGGACATCTCTCAGGAAGATTTAATTTTCCATTTCATATTTATTCATCAGTGCCTTACAGTCTTGCACTATATTTACAGTACACTGGAGGGAGTCTCTGAAAAGAGCAAAGCCCCACTTCGCATTCGGGATGCGTCAGAGCCCCCAATATATATACACTGGGTTATATTTACCTATGTACACAAGACGGCAATTAGTGAGAACTGAGCAATGATTACATTATTTACAGTATGCATTAGGGGGATGGTAAATGAACATTTACATAGGATAAGAGAGGAACAACAAGAGAAGGGATCAAATAAATATTGCAAAAAGAGATACACAGGAAACACTAGCACAACAAAGAATCGGGGCATAATTTAAGAAGAACAACCTACTTGTTGAGCAAATAATGCCGCAGCTTCCTCTTGAACTGAACGGCATTATTGTTGCTGGCCTTCAGGGAACACGGTAGGCTGTTCCATGCACAGACCGATCTATTTACAAAACCCAGTTTGTACGACTCAGTCCTGGTAAGTGGGGCGTACAGCGTAAATCCGCGGCCCTTCTGAGCTGATCGGTAGCCAAGGGAAAATTTGTCTACAATTGCAGATCAGTCTGTATTATTAAAAAGATTTCGCAGGTATAACAAATAAATTTGGGTAAATAGGTTCTCAATAGATGGAAGGCTACATTTTTGGCGTCTGATTTTAGAGTCTGCGTCGGAATTTTTCGAAAGAATGAATTTAGTGGCTTCTAGCTTAAGGATATTTCCCTTGGTACCGGGGCTCCATGAAAGGCAAGCGTGAATTAGCAGCGGTCGCACTAGACTCAGGTAGGCGGTCCTCTTCACTTTGGTGTGGCAGCTTAGCATACCCAGTTGGTTGGTTCCTCACTGCGTCGGTGTTGGTGTTCCATTTCAGGTCGGAAGTGATGTTGAGTCCAAGAAGATGGACGCACTGCACACGGGGAATCGGAGTGTTTTCAAAGTGATGCTTCAGGAAATGAGATTCGAGGACAAACCGACAAGAAACAAGACAGGTGCCCTCTGGACACAGGAGAGGAGGGAACAACACAGCCAGAGGATGCGTAACTACTGGGCAAACACTCCAAATGTAACAGTTGAATGTCGTGGTCCTTAGATGGCAACAACAAGAAGAATGAATACAAATGCAAGACTCACAGTACATTATAAACTTTACCATAATAGAAGGTTGTTCTCAAAACTATTTCTTAAAATTAATCGAAAAAAACAACATACACTAACATTTAAAGAGCAGTTCTGTCACAAAAATCTGTTAAATGCGAAAGAAATAAATCTTGATATAAAATCAGATTGAAGAATAAACAGTGATCTAGAAAGAATATTAAGATAGAAATGAGAGACAAATTCTAGAAAGTCATAAAGGAGAGGGGGAAAAATATAAACCACAGAAAACTTACGTGGATGTTATGTAGAAAAAAAAAAGGTTAAGATTGAAGTTGTCAGAATGGATATAATCATGTACAAATGTGAAGAAGCCTGTGTGAAGAAACAATATAACATTTATGTAATAAAATAAATGTACTTTTTTTTTACAAATAGTCTTGAAAACAACCTTCTTTTATGGTAAAATTTTTCAAATACTGTAAGTCTTGCATTTCTATTCATATTATTATTTGCGCCGAGGAAGGCCGGTACAATAAAAAGTACAAATTAATACAACATTTCAAGGGCAAGAAACATATTGCCGCAGTTTCGCGCCTTCAGAATAAGTGTTTTGCGATAATCGGCCATTTGTGATGGACAACCTCAAGATGTATCTCGTTGTGTATTGTAATGCTTCAGTATTTTCATATTGCCTCCATCAACACACAAATTGTCAGTTTGATTGCTGTACTAAATTCGTAGATATTGAGAACCGTCTAAATATTTCGGATGGTCACCATGCTGGATTTTTATATATTTAGGCCATTGAGTTATGTACTATTAGATGCGGATTATTGCGTAGGTTCATTATTCAAACATTCACTTCGATCGCATGATTAATACACAAGAAATAAAATTGCGCACAGCCACCATCTTGAGGTTATGTAAACAATGTGTAGGCCTATGTGTATTAACATTTGCTGTACCAAGTTTCATTGCGTTTGGATGGTTAAATCGCGAGAAAAGTCTATTTAAAAATTTCAACTTAGCTTGGCCACCATGTTCGTTTTATAGTTAACAGATTTTTGAAAGTCTCATAGGTGAACGTTTAGCAGTACCCTTTATCACCGTACAAGATTTCAGGGTGATATCAGTGATAGTTTCGGAGATATAGAATGCCGGTCTAATATTTCGCACAGCCGCCATGCTGGATTGGTGTGACGTAGTAAAATTTGAAGGACACGGTCTCGGGGTCGGCCAAAATTGTATTATGACCTCACCGAGTTTAAAAGGCGTTTAAAAGTTATTAGGGGAGGACACACACACGCACACATTCACATACACATTTTCATAAATGGAAATAGACTAAAAATTGGCTTCCAATAGACATTTTTAAGAATGGAAAACTTAAGCCGGGATAATTAAAGATTCAGCTAATATTGCTTTAGAATTGGAGGGAGCAGAAAGTGGCCATGCACAGCACAGCCAGTGCTGGTGTTTAATTGCTACTTTGTTTGAGTTAGTGAACGATACGTATCAGGGATGAGTCATGTGGTATCCTCCACACTCAATTTTCGTAAGCAAGCATGCGTGAAAACAGTGGAGGGGGAGAGGAGGGGAGTCGGTTATATGATAAGCTCATATTAGTCACGTCTATTCCCCCCCCCCCCTCTTATCTGTTCAACGGATATTCATTAAAGCAGAGGAAAACTTAATTTTTTGGACACGTCTTACGGCATGACACCTTTCTCCGGGCGTCAACTAAGACTCGGCTTCTCCTGAGGCCACACGATCATTATTATTACTAGGGCTCGGATTTTTAAGTGCTAAAAATCGGGAAAACATTAATTTTTGTGTACTAAAAACGCCTGAAAAATGTGACCAAAAAGTAAAGATATTTAATTATAATTTAGTTTATTAATGTTAATATAAACAATATGCTATGTCTCACTGACTGCTGAAGCATTGCAATACACAACGAGATACATCTTCAGGTTGTCCATCACAAATGACCGACGATTACCGCGAAACACTTCTTCTGAAGGCGCGAAACTGTGGCAATATGTTTCTCCCCCTTGAGGTGTTGTGTTACTTGAGATCGCTGTTCAGCCTTGATTGCTTTCCCACATGGTTGTCAGAACAGAACGCCCCCATCAGAAGTAAAATTATCTTTAAATTTTGCAACAGACGATAACTTGCAGTTGTTTTTAATATAGGCGTCTCCGGCTTCCACAGTGAGTGGGATGGGGCGACAAGATAGGAAAAACACAGCTGCAAGCTGACATACTCTCTGCATGAAGATTAGATGGTTCACAGGTTCTTCCCCGTTGAAGTAACACAGAACAAAAATGCAATAAACTGAAAGATACTGATTTAAATAAAACCCTAAATATTATGTATTTTTATGTGCTAATAAGTGAAAAGCAGGAATTTATGTATTTACATAAAAAATATTTATTTACCTAAAAATCCGAGCCCTAATTATTACCTATCACCGGGTTGTATTCGAAGGCAAGGTCCTAGGGAAGAAATTGGTGAGGAAGACCGCGTCTTTCATACCTTATTAGAAACGAAATCACTCTGCTCTGTTTTACTTCCTACATCACGATGAAGAGAACTGCTGGAGATAATGACGACGATCTGTTCAGCATATCATCAATGTTAACTTGGAACATAATTCAATCATAATAATAAGATTCAACAAATGAGTGACGGCGCACGAATCGTTTCAACAAAGTCCCATATGAGTTCTTATATCATTCATCCGATTGCGATGACACTTTGGTGAGTTATTGTGCACGCTCCCACAAATGTTTTTGAATTAGTAAATCCATTCTACAATAGTTTAGAAATAAAATATTGTGGATCCAAAAGCATTTAAAAGAACAACCTTACAATGTCACCATTCACTTTGCTATGTCAGCGAAAGTCAAATGGAGACTCGCGGACCGGAAGTTCGATATGCATAGTGCTCGGTGCAATTATGATTTCCCAGTCGAAAGAGTGGTAACCCCAGGTGAAAAGCCACGTCAGCGACAGCGATTTGAACCTTCCATCTCCAGACTTGGTGCGAGGTAATCTTCATCTATGAAGCCATTAAACAGAAAGACATATGCGGGCTTTGGAGACTGTCCCCTGCCCCCGAGAAGTTAGTGGCAGTTCCTGTGAAAAAGCACCTGTTCTCTCGGTGAAGGGGAGAACTTTCTATTCCGGCTGGAAGAGACATTACTCCAGACTGTGTTCCCCCGGGACTGCGCGGTCAGTCAGCAGGGGCGCCAACTCTTGATCAATAATTTATCAATAATCATCACGAGTGTGTCCCCTGCCGGGCAACATCTCCCTCGAGTGCATGGGCACTCTCTCCAGCACTGCCTTATTATTAGTATTATTCCCGTATTCAACGGGGTCGGAGATGAGAGGCGATGAACGTCTCAGAAGAGGAGTTGATGAGATATCAAATGAATGAATTCTTCCTCTTTCTTCGATTTTGGCCAACTTTGGACCAGGGGAAACAATTGACTTGCTGGTTAGTCCTGTTTATTTTCCCAGAACTTCTTAATCTTTTCGCTGTGGTTCCTCTTCTTCTCACGCGGCTTCTCTGACGTAGTTGGTAGCGAGCTGAGTTTCTATGCCCAAAATCGCGGGTTCAAACCCGGCTGAAGTCGTCGGATTTTTTAAAGAGGGTTAAAAATCCCTTCAGAGGGGAAGTAAAGCCGGCGGGCCCATTTCATAGATTTATGGCATGAAAAAGAACCTTCCACTAACTACAATTATTGTGTGAAGCTAAATTTGTAGGTTAGATTTGATTAATGCTCCATTAAGTTCCAACGTTCGTCACCAAGTGGCGGTTGCGGTGGTATCTAGTAGCCAAGTTGGCGGCTAAATGTCGTTGACGGTAGCATTTGGTAGGCCTACTCGAAGTTGATCGTCTGCAGGACTTACCTGAATCACAGATAACACACACTAATACAGCCATCACAATTAACACCGGTTATCAGACAGATTCTGCACACACCCCAAAGTACACGGGGCTACATGACCGCGTTGTCGAACCCCCTAAACTGAGGAACCAACCAACCAACCTCATCCTCTCTTCCGATCAGATGTTCTTGGCTTTTCTACTTTGCTTTTCCTGGAACCCCTTGAATTAATAAATCGTAGCTCGAAACACCTCTCTGTTCCAGATCCCTTTTAGACGGACCCAAACTTCGGTTGGTTGGTTCCTGGTTCTGTCTGATAACCGGTGTTAATTATGATGGCTGTATTGGTGTGTGTTAAGGACTGCAGACGATCAATTTCAAGTAGTTTCTACTTTTGCTACAAAATACTACCATCAACGACACCTAGCCACGAACTTGGCTACTAGATGCCATCGCAACCGGCACCTGGCGGCTAACGATAATAGAACGTTAATCAAATCTAAAGTAAAAAATTTAGAAATCAGCAGATTTTCTAGGTCTGTGCCGTGTCTTGCGTGGGGTTTCGTCTAGGAACATCAAGCTGGCTCATCAGCGGGCTCTTGCTGTCCACTTTTGCTTTTGAATTTTGCTTTTTGCTTTGTTTCTTTTTTTCTTTTGCATTTTGTTGCGTGTTTTTTTCTGCTTTTGCGTTTTGTTTTGTGTTTTTTACTTTTGGCTTTGTGTTTTTTACTTTTGGCTTTGTGTTTGTTTTCTGTTTTTGCTTTATTTTGCTTTTTGCTTTGTGTTTTTTGATTTTGTGTCTGTTTTCTGCTTTTGCATTTGTTTTTGAATTTTGCTTTGTTTTTTCGGCTTTGTGTGTGTATTCTGCTTTTGCTTTCGTTTTTGAATTTTGTTTTGTGTTCGTTTTCTGCTCTGTGTTTTTGCTTTTGAGTTTTCTTTCTGCTTTTTCCTTTTCTGCTTGAATTTTCGCTTTTTGCATTGTGTTTTCAGTTTTGTGTTTGTTTTTTGATTTAGCTTTTGTTTTTGTATTTAGCTTTGTGTTTTCGGTTATGTGTTTGTTTTCTGCTTTTGTGTTTGGATTTTGCTTTGTGTTTTTGGTTTTGTGTTTTTTTACTGCTTTTTCTTTTTTTCCCCTTTTTTTGTTTGTTTTCTGATTTTTCTTTTGTTTCTGAATTTTGCTTTTAGCTTTCTCTTCTGGTCATGTGTTTATTTTTGCTTCGTGCGGGGGGTGTTAAATAAGACAATCAATGAAAGCAAATCCTAACACAAGTAAAGATATGTTCTCAAATTATAAACTTAGCCTACATCGTTTGCCAACAATCCGAAAATTCGCGTATTTTTTATTTAAAAAAAATCATCAAAATAATTATGTTTTTTTTTTAAATTTATTTGGCTCTGAGGTGGGATTGATCCCCCTAATCACCACCCACCACTGAAAGGGTGTTTCCATTTCCCCTTTGGCATTACGCACCGGAAGCTGATTTATCACTCTTATTTAATGTCAGCTCGTGACTCGGTGATTCATTCGTCATTCTGTAACATTAACTGCAGCCAGCGCAGAAATGTGAATAGCGCACATTTCCATAAGGTTGGGCGTCCCACCCCCACCCCCGCAGTTGGGATCATGGAATGGACGCGAGGATTGGGCGATGAATACTCAATCAGTTCCTCACTTAGTCTACATATTTCAAGGGGAACGGGCTGAGAGTTATGATGAATGGGGGGGGAAAAGAAATCTGACTGCCGAGAACTACGTATAAAATCGGTGTTACTCACAAACTCGCTCGCGCTCTCTCTTGACGATTCAATCGCAGATAAACTTCTAGAAGGAAAATGCTGCAAGAATATCTCTCTTCATCGCAGCCAAAGAGACGACTGAAGTATAAGCAAGAGCCTTCCTTCTCTTTGCTTCCTTTTTTGGTTTTAAAGAAAAACATTTTTAACGAATACAGTACGAATTTTTAATATGTTATTGGAGCCGAAGGACATGAGAGAGAAGCTGGTATTCAGAAAGGTTGTAACTTATAACCCATACTTTAAATCTGTACATTGAAAAAGCAATGTAGGAAATGGGAGAAAATTTCAAAGTAGGAGCAAAGATTCAAGGAGAAATCATTTTAACTCTGAGATTTGCTGATGACAGAGTCATCTTAGCCGACACAGCAGAGGATTTCAGTGAGTTTTTAAAATGGTGTGCATTCTGTGTTGAGGAAAGAATTCTTGATGATAATTAATAAATGTAAACCAAAAATATTGTAATGCAGATGAAAGAAATCAGAAATCAGACGTCATATTAGAAGGTGAAAAGCTAAAGGAAGTAAAAGACTCTTACTTAGGAAGCAAACTAACCAGTGTTGGACGAAGCAAAGAGGATATAAAATGTAGGTTAGCACAGGCAAAGAAAGCAGTTCTTCACAAAAGCTCAAGCAGCCTTCACCTCCTATAAAGAAAAAAATAAAAAATGCTGAGTTTTAATTCACTGGCCGTGAAAGCCAATATACCATCTTTCGGAAGCCTTTATAGGGAGGCGAAGGCTGCTTGAGCTTTTAGCTCTCGTAGTAAAGAGGAGGTAGCGCGCAGTTCGCTACTCCGGTGGGGGTCCAGGCATGGACACCAAGAGCCCGCTGATGAGGTTTCCTAGGCGAAACAAGACACGGCACAAACCTGCTGCGTTTCAATTCACTGACCGCAAAACTTCTTGCTGACAGAGTTTGGTGTTCCTACACTCCCTCCAGGAAAATGCAGGGATAGTACCTTACTTCAAGTCCCGGGACACCCACCTCATCCTCGGCCCTAATACAGGTACACACACTATTACAGTCATCACATGAATACAGGTTATCAGACATTAACAAAACACACACAACTACACGAGGCCGATGACCAAGATGACCCGAGCTCCTAAACTGTATCGACAACAAATCTCTGTGTAATGGAATATATTAAAAAAGTGACAGTCAGTCTGAATGACTAGACTTTGCATCATTTTAAATGCTACAAATGCTCGCTTCGCTCGAAGCCAAAGACTCTTGAAATGTTAGAAAATTATCTCCATAATACTTATCTTGCTTATCTTGTTTCAAAGTACTCGCGAACGGCAAGTGCAAACCAAGGGCAAAGCAAGGTCAAGCGCGCGGGATGCCGTCACGCTCACCAGTCTAAAAACACTTACAGTGGGCGAAGTATTGAAGATAGAGATATGCTCTCGCGGACTTTTTTGTAGAACTTTTTATGCTGACCAATTCTTACGCTCATAGTATATTGATATTTTTAACGGTTGCCCAGCGTAAGCTTAAGAAGCGCACGGACGCCAAGTTTGTTTTCGACTTTTTCACTGAAATCGTTACTGCTTGGCTTCCTTTGATCATACATAAATTATTTTCTACAGAATCTTTCCTCGAGATATCCTTTACAGAATGGTGAAAACCGCATCAAAATCCAGCCAGTGGTTCTCGAGATTACCCGTGACATCCAAGAATCGGGGATTTTCGTCTTATACTAACGGAGTAGAGATTGTCGGGGAACACATGCACCAAGCAGTACTATGACGTCACACACCTCAGTGCATCTGGGTACATTTCGTCCCGTCACCGTAACGTAACGCCAGACCCCAGCGTAACGACGAAGTCGACAAGATCATTTAAAATGATAAAAAAAAATACAAACAAGCTTTGAAAATGAATATTTTTGTTACTTCTTCTGCGTGGATACGAACTTTCTCGGATGTTAACCCCCATCATGTTCTCATTAATGTTGCTCAAAATCCATCACGTCTTGGTGAAAAGGTTCCCCTTGCTCTTCTGAATATGCCGCCAATTTTTTTTTTAAATTGGTCCAAGTGAGTATGTAACAGGGACATTCTGCAACCCGTGAGTTTCAAGTTCTCACGCATAGTGAAAATAAGCTCTTAGTAATTCTCAGCTTTCTTTTCTCCAAGGAAGCCATGGATCACTGCTTTAAGGCTGCACCATGCTTGCTTTTCGTGGGTGTGGAGTAATTGTGGAAATTCTTCACTGGCCATTAGTTTATTAGCCTACTTTTCACATTTTGCAAAAATGAGGAAAAAGTAGACTTATGAGATCAATCCGGGCAAATGTGTGTCTGTCTGTCTGTCCTTCTGTCTGTGTCCCCCACTATCAACTCATAAACGGCTGCAGCAATCGGAACCAAATTTAGTATGACTAAAGATGTATACCGGTATATCTCAAGCCCATATTTGAAAATTATATCAGTGCTACCAACTGCTGAAAAAACGCACTATAAATTTCAGCTCCATGTTGGATATCTTGGAAGGTCTGCATGGGAGCTATTCCAAAATTGGCACACATGTAGATAATACCATTTCAGTTTAATTTCCAGGAGGCCATTCATAATGGAGTTGCCAAAATAATTTTAAGTCTTCTGATAGGTCCAATTTTTAAATGCATATAACTTCTACACTATCAATTCGATTTCACCCAAATTTCGTATGTAATATGTGTACATAAACAGATATGACTGAGTGTATTCTTAAGAGCCACCAGGGCTGCCAACTGTTAATAATTGCTCTCTCTATTTTCTTCATCCAAATACCAATATATCTGAAAGTATGCAAGCCGACAGCTTTAAACTATGCACACGTATAGTACCTGCCATTTTAGATTAATTTGGAGTAATTCTTATAAATCAGTGCTGCCAACATGATTCTATGCCTGCTGATATGTCCAATTTTAAAACACATGTAACTTCTATACTAACAAATGGATTTCATCCAAAATTGGCACAAGATATCATGAAATTTTAGATTATTTCTGACCAGCACACGCATTACATTGTTGCCAACATGCCTTTACGCGTGCTGATAGATCCAATGTCTAACTGCAAGTAAGGTCCATTGGACTTCAACCAAATTCTGTATTCTGTACCTTAAGAGATGGAACTAAGAATATATTCAGTCACCAGGGCTGCCAACTGTAGTGCTCTATTAGGCTACATTATACCAGGAGTATTTCGAACTAATTAGACATATCGATATAACCAACTTAATTTCAAGAGTTTAGTGCTTTTCAGTCGGTCAACACGAATGTACCCAAAAGAGATGGGTTATGCCCTAATCCTGAAATAAATTACATGAGATTAATCTATGTAATTTATTTCAGGATTAGGGCATAACCCATCTCTTTTGGGTACATTCGTGTTGACCGACTGAAAAGCACTAAACTCTTGTTTACTAAGGCAACACTGAAAATATGGCTTCAAATACCACAATACCAACTTAATTTCATCATTATTCTAGATAGGTTCATCTACTGTAGATTAAAAGTAGGCTCTTTAGTTCGTCACGGAACTTCTTGTTTTTATTTGAGGACGACGAAAATACTAGCTTTAATTTTAGCTTCCGACAATTTAGGGGTCAAAAGCGGCTTCGGTGGCGTAGTTGATAGCATGCTGAACTTCTATGCCCAAGGTCGCGGGTTCAAACCCAGCCGAAGCCGTCTGATTTTTTAAGAGCGTTAAAATCCCTCAGTATGCCTTCGGAGGGGAAGTAAAGCCGTCGGTCCCATGTCATAGATTTATGGCATGTTAAAGAACCTTCCACTAATTACACCTGCGTGAAGCTAAATTGTATAGGTTAGCAATGTAAACAACGCTCTTAGGTTTCTACGTTCGTTGCCAAGAGCCAACTGCCGTGGCGTCTAGTAGCTAAGTTCTGAACTAGGCCTAGTAGTCGTTGACGGTGGCGTTTGGCGGCAAAAGTAGGAACTATTTGAAAAATTCAAAGTTGCAGTCCTTACTTGAATTTAAAAAAAAAACAGGTACACACACTAATACAGCCATCACAATTAACACCGGTTATCAGACAGATTCTACACACACGCAAAGTACACGGGGCTACATGACCGCGTTGTCGCAGCCCCTAAACTAAGGAACCAACCAACCAACCAACCAACCAACCAACCAACCAACCAACCAACCAACCAACCAACCAACCAACCAATCTTGACGAAGAGCCTTTACAAACTGCTTCATGAGGACTAATTTTATATGAAACGGAGGCATCAAAACAAACGTTATTACTAGGGGGCGGATTTCTATGACCTAAAAATGTATGAAATATGTTTGCATTTATGACCTAAAAACATAAAAATATCTTATATATAAAAGTGAAAGTCTGTATGTATGTGGGCGGGTCTGTTCCGTATACAAATCTACACCGTTCCACCAATCTCAACCGAATTTTGCATACACATAGTTTAGGACCCGGAAGGAACCGCTGGCTACATGAATTTTCGATAGTCTTTCTCATTCTTCTGATTTCGGCCCTTTTGCACTCCAGCACATGCTAATCAAATCATAAAATATACTCATGAAGGAATGGCAAGGCGGATAGTTTCCATGGCAACATAGCTCAAGTCGAGACACGGCCGACTGGATGCCATTTGCGCTCTGCACTACCGGTATAGAAAATGAGCATCTTTACTTGAAATCACGTTAGTTACTCAACTTCTCACACAGCACTGTCAACCGAGTTTAGCATAACAAAGACTTGACACTATCTTCTACTATATATTTGTCAAATACCACTCACTCACTCATTCATTCATCACGAAATCTCAGAAACCATCAAACGGATTGGAATGAAATTTGGTATGCAGCTTCCCCAAGGGCCGCAAATGCCCACTAAGAGAGGATCCTTGGATATTCTGGTTCTAAAGGGGTGTTAAGGGGGTAGACCTGCATTTCATTGAACAGCAATATCTCCTGATTGGTTTCATTGGGGGATGTGATACTCGGCACATAAACTCATCATTAAAAATAAGAAGACACGAGTCGGAGGGTTTTTCGATGTGGTGTATATTATGAGGTGAAAGGGGTGAAAAGTGGGGATTGAAAGATTCCTAACGGAGCGTGTATCTCTTAAACGACATAGGCGAGGAGTTTGAAACTCAGCGGGAAAAAATCAGCATAAAAATAAGTAAATATGTGTTTGACCGTTTTATCATAAATCCAATTTAAGGGGCCCATGGGGAGGGGTGAAATTCTGGAGGGGGGGGGGGGGAGAGAAACAGGAAAGAAAGTGTCCTAACTGATTGACTGACTGACTCACTCATCAAACTCAGGGGGAAAACTGCTTTAAAGTAAGTAAATAGCTGTTCGACAGTTTTTTTTTCTAAAATCAAATTTAAGGGGTTCATGGGGAGGGGTGAAATTCTGAAAAAATAAAATTGAAAGAAAATGTCCTGACTCACTCACTCACTCACTCACTCACTCATCATCGCCCAGCCAAAATTATTGAAGTTAGAAACATGACAGTTTGGGGATATGTTCATTGTATTTCAAAACAGTCTACTAAGGGAGGATTTTCGGATATTCAGGTTCTAAAGGGGTCTTAATGGGGTTAAACCTGCATTTCATTGAATAACAATATCTCCCGATTGGTTTCATTGGGGGATGTGATACACGGCATATAAACTCATCATTAAAAAGTAAGACACGTGTCTGAGGGTTTTTCGATGTGGTGTATATTATGAGGTGAAAGGGGTGAAAAGTAGGGATTGAAAGATTCCTAACGGAGCGTGTATCTCTTAAACGACATAGGCGAGGAGTTTGAAACTCAGCGGAAAAAAATCAGCTAAAAATAAGTAAATATGTGCTTGACCGTTTTTTCATAAATCCAATTTAAGAGGCCCATGGGGAGGGGTGAAATTCTGGGGGGGGGGGGGGGACAGGAAAGAAAATGTCCTAACTGATTGACTGACTGACTCACTGATCAAACTCAGGGGGAAAAACTGCTTTTAAAGTAAGTAAATAGCTGTTCGACAGTTTTTTTTATCAATCAAATTCAAGGGGTTCATCGGGAGGGGTGCAATTCTGAAGGAAAAAAAATGAAAGAAAATGTCCTGACTCATTCACTCACTCATCATCGCCCAGCCAAAAATATTGAAGTTGGAAACATGGCATTTTGGGGATATGTTCGTTGTATGTCAAAACCGTACACTAAGGGAGGATTTTTGGATATTCAGGCTCTAAAGGGGTCTTAAGGGGGTTAAACCTGAATTTCATTGAATAACAATATCTCACGAGTGGTTTCATTTGTGGATGTGATACTCGGCATATAAACTAATCATTAAAAATAAGCAGACATGTGTCTAAGGGGTTTTCGATGTGGTGTATTATTATGAGGTGAAAGGGGTGAAAAGTGGGGGTTGAAGGATTCCTAACGGAGCGTGTAGGCCTATCTCTTAAACGACATAGGCGAGAAATTTGAAACGCAGCGAAAAAACATCAGCTAAAAAGATAAGTAAATCGGTGTTCGACCGTTTTTTTCATAAATTAATTTAAGGGGCCAATGGAGTGGGGTGAAATTCTGGGGGGAAAAAGGAGAGAAAGTGTCCTAACTGACTAACTCACTCACTCACCAAACTCAGGGGGAAAAGACAGCTTTAAAAATAAGTTAATCGAAGCAACAAGCAAGCAAGCTTGTAGTTTAACGTGACCGTTAATCTCGAGATCATGAGCCACGGGACCTCCTTTTTACGTGGAATCCGAACCACAGGACATGGCATTTCACTTCGAAAAACTCACATGCATTGACCGGGAATCGAACCCGGGCCGCCTTGGTGAGAGGCATACAGCTAGACCGCTGAGCCACCACGCCCCCTTTAAGTTAATCGGTGTTCAAGCGTTTTTTCATCAATCCAATTTAAGGGGCCCATGGGGAGGGGTGAAATTCTGGTAAAAATAATTGAAAGAAAATGTCCGGCTGACTCACTCACTCATCACGCCCAGCGAAAACTATTAAAGTTGGAAAAATGAAATTTTGGGAATATGTTCGTTGTATGTCGAAAACGTTAACTAAGGAATGATTTTGGTTTATTCGGGTTTTAAAGAGATGTTAAGGGGGTAAACGTGCATTTCATTGAATAACGATGTCATGAGTTGTCTCTTAGGGGATGTGATATTCGGTATATAAACTAATCATTAAAAATAATCAGACATTTGTCTAAGGGTTTATCGATGTGGTGTATATTATGAGGTGATAGGGGTGAAAACTGGGGGTTGAGGGATTCTGGACGGAGCGTGTATCTCTTAAAGGACATAGGCGAGAAGTTTGAAATTCGGCGGAAAAAGAACAGCTTAAAATACAAGTAAATAGGTGTTCGACTGTTTTTTTTTCATAAATCCAATTTAAGGGGCCCTTGGAGAGAGGTGAAATTCTGGGGGGGGGGGGGGGGAAACAGGAAAGGAAGTGTCCTAACTGATTGACTCACTTACTCACTCATCAAACTCAGGGGGAAAACAGCTTTAAATAAGTAAATAGGTGTTCGACCGTTTGTTTCATAAATCCAATTTAAGGGGTTCATGGGGAGGGGTGAAATTATCAAAAATAAATGAAAGGAAATGTCCTGACTGACTCACTCACTCATCATAGCCCAGCCAAAATTATTAAAGTTAGAAACATGAAATTTTGGGGATATGTTCGTTGTATGTCGAAAACGTCCACTAAGGAAAGAGTTTTGAATATTCAGGTTCTAAATAGGTGTTAAGGGGGGTAAACGTGCATTTCATTGAATAACAATATCTCACGAGTGGTTTCATTTGGGGATGTGATACTTGGCATATATACTAATCATTAAAAATAAGCTGACACATGTCTAATGGTTTTTCGATGTAGTGTATATTATGAGGTGAAAGGGATGAAAAGTGGGGGTTGAAAGATTCCTAACGGACCGTGTATCTCTTAAACGACATAGGCGAGGAGTTTGAAACTCGGAGGAAATCAATCAGCTTAAAAATAAATAAATAAATAAATAAATAAATAAATAAATAAAATAAATATGTGTTCGACCGTTTTTTCATAAATCCAATTTAAGGGGCCTATGGGGAGGGGTGAAATTCTGGAAGAAAAACGTCCCCTAAGGAAGGATTTTTGGATGTTCACTCTCATCGACCAACCCAAACGATGAAAGTTAGAAGAATGATATTTCGGGGATATGTTTGTTGTGTGTCGAAAACGTCTACCAAGGAGGGATTTTTGGATATTCAGGTTCTAAAGGGGTGTTAATGGGGTTAAACCTGCATTTCATTGAATAACAATATGACACGACTATGACGCGAGCGAAGCGAGGCTACAAATCAGATGATGTGCGTCTATGTATTACTCAATCACGCAAGTACCACTGGTCCGATTTACATGAATTTTACATGGAAGTAGCTGATTTACCTGGTTAACATATAGGTTACTTTTGATTTCAATACTTTGTACTATTTAAAGATGGCGACCATTTTAGTGACTTCACTACACCCTTTGGTTTAAAACTTTCATATTTCCATTTCAAATACAAAGAGAACGCTAAGAAATAGGAAACTTTTGATGGTATATACGAGGTTAAAAATTACATTTTCTATCCGAAAGGTATCTCCAACCGTTAGCGAGTAAAACCTAAATTTGTGCTATAAAACACGGTCAACGCCGAGCGGTGTAGTTGGACAAAATGTTCCATCCTTAGTCTCCCTCTGCAGAGCACCTCGCCTATCACCTGTTTTAACTGTCACCTTCATATTTTAATTTATTTATGACGCGTAGCGAAGCACGGGTACTTCAGCTAGTGACCTATAAAATTCAAAATATGACTTTTACCTCACACAATTTACAGAATAATATCACTTCATCCGTACTGAATATGTTTTCACCGAACTCGCGAACAAAACTTCGCAACTTCCCACAAATTGAGACTTTTGTTTTAGGCATATTGAAAGGAACTGAATGACTGAAGCTCCCTAATGAGTAACCAAGGTCATTCAGTGTGTTGAAGGTGGAAGAGAGAAGGGCGAAGGAGAGAGATAAGAACGATGACAAATAACTGCGGAATTACCTCTGCTTCCGTGTAAACAATAGCCCGGTTTCCAGGAATTGACCCAGCTAGCAAACAATAGCTCCTACCTGTTAGAAACATTCCATACAACACTTTAGAATGGTTCTTCCATAGTATATTCCAGTCCATCCTGAACAATAATTTCTAGAGCTTAATCTGATTTTTATAAAACGAAATTCAAATGAAAATTACCAAAATATGCCGTTTATAATGAAATTTTGTTCAAAATATGCCATAAAACTTAAGAAAGCCTAAATATGCATTTATATGCCCAATAAAACCTGTTTAATTTTGATTATCATGCTTGGAAACGTGTTGAAAATACAAGACTATCATATATAATATTAAGGGGAAAAATATGACTAGTCATAGACATCCGCCCCCTAGTTATTACTAATGAATGGCGTTGTTGGTTACTGTTCGATGTAGACCGTCAGAATATGTGCATTAAATAATACTCAACAGAAAACGTTTTGTTTGTTGACTTGTGTAATTCATGTGTCCTTAGAAATAAACGTAAAAATCCAATGCAAGTGGAATAATTTGAAGTCGCCTTATTGGCAATGTGGAAAGTGCGCTGCTGATTGGGTGACGACATGCCGCAGTATTAGCACAGTAAAGGGTCCCGGCAAAGCTTTAAATTGAGCATACATTTTGTTAGTACGAGCAAGAAAAAGAAAAGTGCTCTAAGAAGTAGTCCGCGAAGCCGCAGTATGGGGGAGCTTGATCGTGTTCTGAATACTAACCTCCGCTGGACAATCACTCGTGTGCCCCCCCTTTTGCTATGATGGAGCGGCTTACGAGACATGAATTCAATATGGAGCATGCAGATTCAAGTGTTGCTGCTGTCGATCGTAAAGAAAGCCTTGGCTGACCACTGCTTTACGGAATCATGGCACTTCATAGAATGCGCATGCATAAAACTGTTGGCACAGTCTGATCACGGGCAAGTGGATCCTCTCCCTGGCACACCCTTGCCGACAAGTTCCTTTCTCATCGCTCTTCAACACGCGACCTAACTTGGTGCTCTAGTCATGAGTAGGTCTAGGATTTTTAGGTGCTGAAATCGGGAAAATATTTATTTTTTATGGATTAAAAATATCTGAAATATGTGACAAAAACGGAAAAATATTTAATTATAATTTAGTTTATTAATGTGAATATAAACAATATGCAGTACTCACTGACTGCTGAAGCATTACAATACACAACGAGATACATATTCAGGTTGTCCATCACAAATGACCGACGATTATCGCGAAACACTTCTTCTAAAGGCGCGAAACTGCTGCAATATGTTTCTTGCCCTCGAGGTGTGGTGTAACTTGAGATCGCTGTTCAGCCTTGATTGCTTTACCACATGGTTGGCAGAATAGAACGCCCCCATCAGAAGTAAAATTATCCTTAAATTCTACAACATACTGCTGCAGACGATAACTTGTAGTTGCCTTTACTTTAGGCATCTGCATGCGAGTGACACTGGTTCCAGGTAGCTGGGGGAGGGAAAGGGTTAGCACGTGGTGCAATATGGCCATGGACAAGGAAATCTCCGCCTTCCACAGTGAGTGGGACGGGGCGACAAGTTAAGGATAACACAGTTTCAAACTGACATACGCTCTGCATGAAGATGAGATAGCTGACAGGTTCTTCCCCGTTGAAGTAAAACAGAACAAAAATGCAATAAATTGAAAGATCAAGCATACTGATTTGAAAAATGTAAATATTAGGTATTTTTATGTGCTAATAAGTGAAAAGCAGGAATTTATGTATTTATAGAAAAAATGTTTAAAATATGTATTTACATAAAAATATTTATTTACCTAAAATTCCGAGCTCTAGTCATAACGAGCCAAAAAAGTGCTAGCAAGCACAAGTTCCCCTGAGATCCATTAAGGGACACTAGAACTGAGTTTTTAGGCAAAAATGACAAAATAACTGTTTTTTCCCCCATGTGGATGAGGTATTCACCAATTTTACTCAATCACTGGATATTCAGAAATACATGTGTTGTAAGATAACATTGCAATATTTGCATTCACTTCGTAAATTACGGACAAAAAAATAAAATACCATGGAAAATTATCAAAATTCATAAAACATGATGGCACATCAAGAACAATTAATCGGACAGCATACATGTATCACTTTCCTGAAATGTCTCAATGTTATAATATTTAGAATAGTTTTATGAAATAATCAACCGTTTAACATAATTTCTACTACGCGTGGGGCATTTTAATAAGATAACTAGGGCGCCCGTACTGCTCCGCAGCATAACTTTTCGGTATTGGAATAAAAAAATTACGTCATTATGTAATAGTTTATAACCTTTATTTCACATTACTTCCTTCCAGACAATGTTCGCTTTGCGTCGACCCTTAGTTTTAAATGATTTTCCTCGGGATAAGGCAGCATAGAACATTCCATGGCCTAAAACAGGATCAGGCAAGTAGATTCCAACTCGATGAAGCTTTTTACCCTGCGCTTTGTTGATTGTAATACAAAACGCTAGTGTAATACGAAATTTCCGTCATCAGAACCATTGATATGATTGCTACAGTGAGAAAAAATATTTGAAAAAATGAGATGTAATATCGAATGTTCTCTCATAACATTCCGAAGATTCAGCCAATTTAAATAGTTAAGAGCTCAAATGAAGACGCTTCAGTCACTGAGTGTTCTTAGACCAAAACGACTTGAGTACCTCAATTACAACCAAGGATATGATTGCTTCAAAGTTGGACAAAGTTGGAAAAAGTTGAAAAAATCAAATAATTTGAGAAAGGCGTAATTTAAGTGCTTTGTGATACTTGATGACAAATCTGTGCATGAATACCTTTCATTTTAAAAAAGAATGAAGGAAATCGACCGGATAGAATGGCCGGACGGACTCGGATAATTTTCATAATTTTTCTAATATTCGCTTCAGCAGTCATAACATTCCTCAGAATCAACCAATTTAAATATTTCATACCTCAAAAGATAGAACATGATCCACTGAGTGCTCTTAGGCAAAAACGAACTGTGTAACTCAATTAGAACTAAAGATATGATTGCTAAAATGATAACATATTTTGAAACACTGAGATGTAAAATCGTATGTCCACTCATAACTATCCTCAGCATCAGCAGAATTGATTGGTTAAGGGCTCAAATGATAGCGCTTGATTCACTGAGTGTTCTTAGACTAAAACGACCTTCGTATCTCAATTAGAAACGAAGATATGATTGCTTCAAAGTTGGAAAAAGTTGAAAAAATCAAAATAATTTGAGAAAGGCGTAATTTAAGTGATTTGTAATACTTGATGACAAATCTGTGCATGAATACCTTTCATTTAAAAAAGAATGAAGACAATCGCCCGGATAGTATGGCCGGACGGACTCGGATAAGTTTTCATCAATATTTTTAATAATATAGATTAGTAAACAATGAATTAAATTTCATCCGATTGTTTCCAAATTTGGTATGTGACTTAGTCTTACTATTTCAATTGTGCGGTTTAAATTTCAACTCATTCTGATAAAAATCTCGAAGTTGAAAAATTCAGTCCTAGTGTCCCTTAAACAATTCAAATTTTATTAAGACTAGCGGACCAGTGGGAGAGATCTCGAATGTTCATAAACTACACTTTCCCCAATAGGTTTATAATGAGAGACTTAAGGAGAAAGGTTGTTATGTTTTTATTTCAACCAAATGATTATAGAACACTATTTACATTTCAGGTAGAATTCCAAGAGAATTAACGTTTAATAGTTTTAGGCGGCAACTCATACTTGCAGCATGTTAGAGCATCAGTATTTGCAAATCGCACACTTCTTGCAAAAATCTATATTTATGAAATTAGAATGCTATTCGTAACTGCTAATGTCATTTGTGTGCTGAGTCCGTTGATTGACAGCTTAGCTGTAACACTCACCGGTTATTGGATATTTATGAAATTATACGATTTGAGTACTTATTCCTTTGATTTACTGTTTCTGAAATCCATGCAAAATGATAAAGGAAATACCTCAGAATGTTAAAATGACATGAAACAGGCGTCACAGCGGCCAAAATGTGAAGTGGACAGCAATTATGGAGGGTATTTTTCTACAGCAACAGTATCTGCAAATCGCACACTTTTTAAAATAAATTATATATACTGGCGGACCCGTGCGATAATTCTCGCATAATGGTTTGTGTGTGCCCCATGTGTACAAACTAGCCGCCCGGTCCTAGTGCTATGCGGGCTTTACGCCACACTGTTCCCTCAGGGGCTATCGTCTTGTTTATTTGTTTAAAGGCACTTTATAAACAAATAAATATATTCCCATTGACTTTTTAAGAAATGCAAGACTTTCCTGTACTATTGAGACGATTTGGAAGATTTTGGTACAAACCACACCTTCTAACTGCCTCTGGTTTAGGAGCTTGTGTTTTGTGAAACATACACCTTAGCGTATTATATAATAAGATTTATGAAATTAGAGTGCAATTTGTCACTGCTAATGTCTATTCTCTTTCATTTGAATCCTCATTTGTCGCGATCGGTCGCTTGTTATCGCCGCAGGAGGGATCTATAGGGCGGGTATCAATTCCACTCGATTTTCCTTAATTCCACTCGGTCCTCCAAGGGACCCAAAAATGAGTTCCTCAACTCCGCTCAGGCTTTGGCAAGGGGTCGGCAAAGGGGTTATCCCCAATGACGTAAACAAATGTCATAACCCTCCTGCTCGCATACCAAGGGCCGGGTCAAACACCTTCTGCAGCGCATGAGCGAAGTCTTGAATGCAGCTGACTTTTCCGTTCTAGGCTGGAAAATAGTATTTTCAGCATCCGCAGCTGATATCGAAAGTATTTTTTAGGTACAAATTATACACCTATTATTATCTAAATTTAATTTTATAATGCCTCCTCAAAACGGAAAGAAGAATCATTAGAACGTGCATAAATAACAAGTATCAGGTCGAGGGAGTCTGGAGGATTCTCCCAAATGAAACTGTCTATCGTGAGATTGATCCAATCCCCAGCACATCTTACGCTTTCCAGAAAACAGAATTGTACGCCAACTGGTGATGAGAAAGAAAACTGGAGGAAAATGGATCCAAGAATCCAATAAGATCTCAAAGCAGTTGGACTCAAGATAACAGATGCCGATGAGAAAAATAAAATTAACACCATTCTTAAAACTCACAAATTTTCTGCAGAAATGACACATAGAAAGCCTATGGAGATTTCAGATGAGTTGAGAAAATCCCGATCTGAAAGAATGAAAAAGTACTGGAAAGAGCGCAAGAACCAAGCAGTACTACCTTCAAAGAAGGAGTGATTGTGGAACGACTCAAGTGGTCCAATGTGACCAATCAAGATTAATAATAATAATAATAATAATAATAATAATAATAATAATAATAATATCTGACTAGGTTAAAAAACATACAAACATTTAATTATGCACATGTTAAAAACAATCCATAAAATTTGTAGAAAAAGAATAGAAAACTTGGCAGACTTATTTAAAAGAATATTATGATTAATTTTAAATCACTTGTATTATCTGCCATATACGTTATAATGTGCCAAATACTAATACCTGATTCAGCACCCATGACTGTTTCATCTATACTGATGGCTCCCGTACACCAAGCTTTGATGGAAATGACAGTGTTGGCTGTGCCTTTGTCGTTTATGAGAATGATACTGAAATATTTTCAGCTCAGTATAAGCTTTCTCCCAGTTGTTCAATTTTCCAGGCAGAACTTTGGGCCTTAAAGTGTGCAATAGAATGGGTTAAAGCTAACAATAAAAGAGTGAGGATTTTCAGTGATTCACAATCCGCATTGCATTCTATAAATGACAAATATAATTCTAATCCAATAGCTGTCTACATCAGGGCAACAGCCCAGGAGTGCTCACATATATGCACATCGTGGATAAGGGGACACACTGGATTGGCTGGTAATGAAAGAGCAGACCAATTAGCAAAATCAGCGGCTACGACACATCTTGAAATAACATATAGTAAGTCTCCTATATGTTACGTTAAAAGCCAGATAAGGAAATACATATTAAACGAATGGAATATCGCATGGACATGTAGCCTCAAAGGATCTGTAACAAGAGAAATATTCTTCCCGGAAGTACAAAATCGACTGTTATCAAAATTATTAGTACCAAACTTTGTCCTCACACAATTTTTAACTGGTCATGGAAAATTCAAGTCTTATTTTGAACGTTTTAAAATAGCAACAGACGACTATTCATGTTTATGTGGATTGCCTCAATCGGTGTGTCACCTTGTATTTGAGTGTCCTGTTTTTGAAAAGGAAAGATACAATTTACATTGCCACCTTTATAGCTGTAACCTGGAACTTTCAAAACCGCTGTACCATATTTTCAAGAGGCAGTGCTGTTTAGGACAATTTCTCACATTCATCAACAATTTTTTTTGTAAACTATGTCAGTAATATTTGTATTTGCTTTGTTTTTAATCTATAACCCTAATGTACCTCTGGTAAAATAGGGTTCCTGTATTGTTTTCTGGATATTCAATAATAATAATAATATACCTGATTTAACGAATGAGCGGACTTGACATCAGAGAGGTTGACCAATGGCACAACATTGTCATGCTTTTGGGATATTACAGTGTAAAAATAAAAATTTAAACTCTAAATGTTTCGAAAGGAACCTTGCCTCCTTTTTCAATAGAATTAAAACAATGTGGCCAAAGAATGTGTGTCAATGAGCTTACAAAAACTAGATAAATTCCTCTGTTCGTCACCAGAGAGCAGCAAGAAGCTACTGTATGAACCTTGGTAGAAAAACGCGCCATATTAATTAGAACGGCGGACAGGGTAGTGAGGAAGGAGAAGGAAAAGGGGGGGGGGGGGGGGGGTTAAGACTCTTCGAAGATTGAGGACGTCCAAATAAGGAGAAAGGGTGGGGGGGAAGGATATAAGGAAACAGAAGCAAAAGGAAAGTGTATCTGTACGGTACTGGAGGAGTTTCCATCTGATTTTTAGCCGAGGCCTGTATGACGTTAATCAAATCTAACCTACAAATTTAGCGTCACACAAATGAAGTTAGTGGATGGTTCTTTTACACGCCATAAATAGCC
Source organism: Meconema thalassinum (assembly GCA_946902985.2). Classification (NCBI taxonomy): domain Eukaryota; kingdom Metazoa; phylum Arthropoda; class Insecta; order Orthoptera; family Tettigoniidae; genus Meconema; species Meconema thalassinum. The sequence goes on along the minus strand of OX336399.1, from coordinate 12,849,333 downwards.
TATATGACATGGGCCGACCGGCTTTACTTCCCCTCCGAAGGAAGGCATACTGAGGGGCAGGATACATTAGTTACGGAATAAGTGTAAACAGTTGTAAACACACCTAAGCACGTGATATAGCAATAACGGGTCACAGTAACGCAGACAGTTCTTGTAACGTATGAAATGTGTTTTGAGTAAAAGCAAATCAGAAGACGGAACCGCCAACAACACGAGGCCGCAAACACCACTTCGAAACGCAATCAAAACAAGTAGTTCCGTGACGAACTAAAGAGCCTACTTTTCTTAAAATTTAAGATTCATGCCAATCTATATAGACCTATCTGCAATAATGACGATATCAAGTTCCTAATACCAACATTTCTAAGTACTGCAGTTTGAAATACACCTAAAATAATGTAGCCTAATGCAGTAACTTACCACAGTTGGCAGCCCTGGTGACTCCGAATATATTCTTAGCTCCATCTCCTAAGGTATAGAATGCACATACAACATTTGGTTGAAGTCTAATAGATAGTATGGACGTTCTATGCTGTTTGATATTGGATTTATCAGTGCACGTAAAATCATGTTGGGATCAATGTCATGTATGTGATGCTCAGAATTAATCTGAAATATTAGGGTCTATTATAGTGCCAATTGGTAATAATTGTTAGTATAGAAGTTACATGTAATTAAAATTGAAACTATCAGAAAGCTTAGAATCATGTTAGCAGCACTGGTATGTATGAACTTCAGAAAATTAATCTGGAATGTTATTATCTATACGTGTGTCAATTTTGGAATAGTTCGCATGCATAACTTCTGAGATATCCGACATAGAGCTCAAATTTCAATTGCGATTTTCAGCAGTTGGTAGCACTGACGTCAATTTCAAATATGGTCGTGAGATATTCAGATATAGATCCTTACTCTTACCAAATTTGGTTTTGATAGCTGCAGCCGTTTAGAAGTTGATAGGGGGGACAGACAGACAGACACACACACATTTTCCCGGATCGATCTCATATGTCTACTTTTTCCTCATTTTTGCAAAATGTGAAAAGTAGGCTAAAAACTCGGCTTGGTGCGAGCGTTGATCATTGCCAACTACGGAACCTTAGTGAAAATCCAAAGCCTGCTTCCAGTCTCCGACCGGCTCAGGGAATGGAATGAATGAAGCCCCCATCGAGCGGCGAGGATATGAACTGTGCCGGCTGCCGAAGCCTGTCACACTTCCCTAGGGCAATGATTAAATGAATGACAGATGAAATGAAATGATGTGGAGAGTGTTGCTGGAATGAAATTGCGACAGGGAAAACCGGAGTACCCGGAGAATAACCTCTCTGCCTCCGCTTTGTTGGTTGGTTCTTAAGTTTAGGGGCTGCGACAACGCGGTCATGTAGCCCCGTGTACTTTGGGCGTGTGTAGAATCTGTCTGATAACCGGTGTTAATTGTGATGTCTGTATTAATGTGTGTTATCTGTTTTTTTAATTTTAAGTAACTTACTGCAACTGAGAATTTTTCAAATAGTTCCTACTTTTGCCGCCAAGCGCCACCGTCAACGACTACTAGGCCAAGTTCAGAACTTAGCTACTAGACGCCACCGCAGTCGGCTCTTGGCAACGAACGTAGAAACCTAAGAGCGTTGTTTACATTCTTAACCTATCCAATTTAGCTTCACACAGGTGCAATTTGTGGAAGGTTCTTTAACATGCCATAAATCTATGACATGGGACCGCCGGCTTTACTTCCCCTCCGAAGGAAGGCATACTGAGGGATTTTTAACGCTCTTAAAATATCCGACGGCTTCGCCAGGTTTGAACCCGCTCTTGGGCATAGAAGCTCAGCATGCTACCGACTACGCCACCGAAGCCGCCCTGCCTCCGCTTTGTCCAGCACAAATCTTACATGGAGTGACCGGGATTTGAACCACGGACCCAGCGGTGAGAGGTCGGTGTGCTGAAATTAATTCTTCATTCGTTGGCAGAACTGGCCAAACGCCGCTTTACAAGCAATGTGAAGTGTCGTCCCGCTGCCCCGGAGTGAGCAATGAAGGAATGTCCACGCCGATGGTTGTTATAGAATGGTGTGTATGAGTGATGGGAGTGGTCCGATGTGGGTCAGGTGCGTCTGCCAAGTCGCGAGTCTTCACGAGTCCTCTAATGGCCAACGTGCCAATACGCCGGCCTTGGCAAGGTTTAACCACACTCACAGCGAATTTACCTAAAGAGAAAAAGGAATTTTTTAAAATCCAACACCGATATTCTTTGGACCGCTGCGTCAAGGAAGAAACGTCTTCAAAATTTAGCGAGGTGTCCCGGAATAGTTCCACGCACTCCCACCACCAAACCATTGACTATAATTTTGTTCAAGTTGTACTTCATCCGGTGATTAGGAACTCTAGGCTCGTAGAGTTGTCTTATTTTTAGCCTACTTTCCACATTTTGCATAAATGAGGAAAAAGTACTTATGAGATCGATCCGGGAAAATGTGTGTCTGTCTGGCTGTGTGTGTGTCCCCCCTGTCAACTGCTAAACGGCTGGAGCAAGCGAAATAAAATTTGGTAGGAGTAAAGATCTATACCTAAATATATCACGGCCATATTTAAAAATGATGTCAGTGCTACCAACTGCTGAAAAATCGCAATTGAAATTTGAGCTCCATGTTGGATATCTTCGAAGGTATGAATGGGTGCTATTTCAAAATTGGCACACGTATAGATAATAATATTTCAGTTTAATTTCCAGGAGGCCATACATGGCAGTGTTGCCAAAATGATTATAAGGCTGCTGATAAGTCCAATTTTTAAATGCATATAACTTCTACACTATAAATTGGAATTCAACCAAATTTCGTATGTGCTATGTGTACATAAACAGCTATGACTGAACGTATTCATAAAAGCCACCAGGGCTACCAACTGTTGATAAATGCTCTCTCACTATTTTCTTATCCAAATATCATTATATCAGAAAGTATGCAAGCCGACAGCTTTAAACTATGCACACGTATAGTACCTTACTTCTAGATTAATTTGAAGTAACTTATGTACGTCAGTGCTACCAACATGATTCTAAGCGAACTGATAGGACCAATTTTTAAATATGTGTAACTTCTATACTATTAATTGGATTTCAACCAAATTTTGTATGTGCTATGTGTACCATAACAGATATGACTATGCTTATTCTTAAGAGCAACCAGGGCTGCCAACTGTTAATAAATGCTGTCTCTATTTTTTACCCTAATATTAATATATCAGAAAGTACGTAAGCCAACAGCTTTAAAATTTGCACATGTATAGTACCTGACATTCTAGATTAATTTGAAGAAACTAATATACGTCAGTGCTGCCAACATGAGTCTATGCCTGCTGATAGGTCCAATTTAAAATACATGTAACTTCTATACTAACAAATGGATTTCATCCAAAATTGGCACAACAAGAGATCATAATATTTCAGATTATTTCTGACCAACACATGCATGACATTATTGCCAACATGCTATTACGCGCGCTGATAGATCCAATGTCTAACTGCATGTAACGTCCATGCTATCCATTGAACTTCAACCAAATTTTGTATTCCGTACCTTAAGAGATGGAACTAAGAATATATTCAGTCACCAGGGCTGCCAACTGTAGTTCTCTATTAGGCTACATTATGCCAGGTATACAGTATTTCGAACTAATTAGAAATTTCGATATTACCAACTTAATTTCGTAATCATTCTTGATAGGTCTATATAGATTGGCTTGAATCTTAAATTTTAAGGAAAGTAGGTTCTTTAGTTCGTCACGGAACTTCTTGTTGTACTTCGACAAGGCGAACTCATTGTCGCTCTCAAAGTGGGAGGTTTGTTCTATCATTCATATTACTACTGTGTTATTACTGTCAGAAGAAAATAAAATGCCATTAGGTCTAAACAATACGTTTATAGCATTTGTAGAAAAGTAGTGTTATGCAGGGGAAATTGTAGCTGGTTGTTGGAAACGCGAAAACGGAATATCACTAGGAAAACTTCTAGGCCGCCAAATCCCGAATTCGCCGGCTGTGAACCTCTGAGCGTGAATCAGCGTGCAGCCTGCACTTCAAGTCTAATATTAAGAGAAGTAGAGCCCACCAGATTCCTGTGATTATCGCTGTATGAGAAGCGATGCATAGCCTATAGACACTGTCCACTGTGTAGTTGCAGTGACTGTACCACGCGGTAGAGGACTCTGATAATCGCGATATGAGAAGCGGTGTATATAGACAGTGTCCACTGTGTAGTCGCAGTGACTGTACCACACGGTAGAGCCCTCTGATAAACGCGATATGAGAAGTGGTGTATATAGACAGTGTCCACTGTGTTGTTACAGTGACTGTACTACACAATAGAGCTCTCTGATAATCGCGATATGAGAAGCGGTATATAGCCACTGTGTACTTGCAGTGCCTGTACCACACGGCATAGCCCACAAGAGCCCTCTGATAATCGCGATATGAGAAGCAGTCTATATAGACAGTGCCCACTGTGTTGTTACAATGACTGTACCACATGGCAGAGCCCACAAGAGCCCGCTGATAATCGCGATATGAGAAGCAGTGTATATAGACATTGCCCACTGTGTGGTTGGAGTGACTGTACCACACGGCAGAGCTCTCTGATAATCGCGATATGAGAAGCAGTGTATATAGACAGTGCCCACTGTATGGTTACAGTGACTGTACCACACGGTAGAGCGCTCTGATAATCGCGATATGAGAAGCAGTGTATATAGAGAGTGCCCACTGTGTTGTTACAATGACTGTACCACATGGCAGAGCCCACAAGAGCCCGCTGATAATCGCGATATGAGAAGCAGTGTATATAGACAGTGCCCACTGTATGGTTACAGTGACTGTACCACACGGTAGAGCGCTCTGATAATCGTGATATGAGAAGCAGTGTATATAGACAGTGCCCACTGTGTTGTTACAATGACTGTACCATATGGCAGAGCCCACAAGAGCCCGCTGATAATCGCGATATGAGAAGCAGTGTATATAGACAGTGCCCGCTGTATGGTTACAGTGACTGTACCACACAGTAGAGCGCTCTGATAATCGCGATATGAGAAGCAGTGTATATAGACAGTGCCCACTGTATGGTTACAGTGACTGTACCACACGGTAGAGCTCTCTGATAATCGCGATATGAGAAGCAGTGTATATAGACAGTGCCCCCTGTGTTGTTACAATGACTGTACCACATGGCAGAGCCCACAAGAGCCCGCTGATAATCGCGATATGAGAAGCAGTGTATATGGACATTGCCCACTGTGTGGTTGCAGTGACTGTACCACACGGCAGAGCTCTCTGATAATCGCGATATGAGAAGCAGTGTATATAGACAGTGTCCACTGTGTGGTTGCAGTGACTGTACCACACGGCAGAGCTCTCTGATAATCGCGATATGAGAAGCAGTGTATATAGACAGTGTCCACTGTGTAGTTGCAGTGACTGAACCACACGGCAGAGCTCTCTGATAATCGCGATATGAGAAGCAGAGTATATAGACAGTGCCCCCTGTGTTGTTACAGTGACTGTACCACACGGCAGAGCTTTCTGATAATCGCGATATGAGAAGCAGTGTATATAGACAGTGTCCACTGTGTTGTTGCAGTGACTGTACCACACGGCAGCGCCCGCTGATAATCGCGATATGAGAAGCAGTGTATATAGACAGTGCCCCCTGTGTTGTTACAGTGACTGTACCACACGGCAGAGCCCACAAGAGCCCTCTGATAATCGCGATATGAGAAGCAGTGTATATAGACAGTGCCCACTGTGTTGTTACAGTGACTGTACCACACGGCAGAGCCCACAAGAGCCCTCTGATAATCGCGATATGAGAAGCAGTGTATATAGACAGTGCCCACTGTGTTGTTACAGTGACTGTACCACACGGCAGAGCCCACAAGAGCCCTCTGATAATCGCGATATGAAAAAAGAAAGGAAGATTGTAGTTTTACGTGACCGTGAATCTTGTGATTATGAGCCACGGGACCTCCTTTTTACGTGGAATCCGAACCACAGGACATGGCATTTCACATCGAAAATCTCACATGCATTGACCGGGAATCGAACCCGGACCGCCTTGGTGAGAGGCATACAGCTAGACCGCTGAGCCACCACGCCCCTATATCGCGATATGAGAAGCAGTGTATATAGACAGTGCCCACTGTGTTGTTACAATGACTGTACCACACGGCAGAGCCCACAAGAGCCCTCTGATAATCGCGATATGAGAAGCAGTGTATATAGACAGTGCCCACTGTGTTGTTACAGTGACTGTACCACACGGCAGAGCCCACAAGAGCCCTCTGATAATCGCGATATGAGAAGCAGTGTATATAGACAGTGCCCACTGTGTTGTTACAGTGACTGTACCACACGGCAGAGCCCACAAGAACCCTCTGATAATCGCGATATGAGAAGCAGTGTATATAGACAGTGCCCACTGTGTTGTTACAGTGACTGTACCACACGGCAGAGCCCACAAGAGCCCTCTGATAATCGCGATATGAGAAGCAGTGTATATAGACAGTGCCCACTGTGTTGTTACAATGACTGTACCACACGGCAGAGCCCACAAGAGCCCTCTGATAATCGCGATATGAGAAGCAGTGTATATAGACAGTGCCCACTGTGTTGTTACAATGACTGTACCACACGGCAGAGCCCACAAGAGCCCTCTGATAATCGCGATATGAGAAGCAGTGTATATAGACAGTGCCCACTGTGTTGTTACAGTGACTGTACCACACGGCAGAGCCCACAAGAGCCCTCTGATAATCGCGATATGAGAAGCAGTGTATATAGACATTGCCCACTGTGTGGTTGCAGTGACTGTACTACACGGCAGAGCTCTCTGATAATCGCGATATGAGAAGCAGTGTATATATACAGTGCCCCTTGTGTTGTTACAGTGACTGTACCACACGGCAGAGCCCACAAGAGCCCTCTGATAATGACCGTCGCTGAAGGAAGATCCAAAGCTCTCTGGAGACCCGCGCGAGCTGCCCGCATGTTTATAGAGTCCTCGTAGGGAAATCAGCGAGCTCGTATAAACACCCTCCACATGGACACCTCGGCGTCTCAAAAAGGCGCACAAGTTAAAAGGGACCTAAAACCAATAACAGTATTATTAAGAAGATGGTTTATTGGCTTTCACGGGCAGTGAATTAAAATTCAGCAATTCTTCTAGGTTTGTATCGTGTCTTGTGTGGGGGTTTCGCCTAGGACACCAAGCTGGCCCATCAGCGGTTTCTTGGTGTCCCCGCCCGGACCCCCACAGGAGGAGTGATCTGCGCGCTACCTCTCTTTTTATGAAGTGAAACTGCGCCTCTTTACTGCGAGAACTAAAAGCTCAAGCAGCCTCAACCTCCCTATGAAGGCTTCCAAAAAGATGGTATATTGGCTTTCACGGCCAGTGAATTAAAACTCAGCATCTTTCTAGGTCTGTGCCGTGTCTTGTGTGGGGTTTCACCTAGGACACCAAGAGCCCGCTGATGAGCCAGCTTGGTGTCGTAGGTGGAACCCCACACAAGACACGGCACAAACCTAGAAAAATTGCTGAGTTTTATTACATTACATTCGCGAATCGGCCAAACCTAAGGACCACGCAAATATAATTTCTTTTCCTTCTCATAGTTCTTTCTTCCTTTCGCTTCCTCCACACTTCCTTCATTCTTTCAGAGAGCTGCGCCTTTCTCTCTGCTGTCCACCTTCCTCCCCTGCGTTCCTTCTTTTCTCCCACAAGAACCTTTATGTTGGAAAGAATTTCTCTGAACTGTGTTCTGTCTCGACAGTAATTCCTAGCCTCCGGAGTTCTTCCTTCATCTGCTTGGTGTAACCCCCTTGGCTCTTTAGATTATATATTTTATCAAAAATGTGTTTATTTAATCTCGTTGGATTCATTCTAACCATATGTCCATAGAAACGTAAACGTCTTTTCCTAATTGTTGTTTCCAGGTCTTCCACTTTTTCATATATCTCCTTGTTTGATCTTAATCTGTAGGTTCCCTGTACTACTTTGGTGCCGTAAATCCTCCGCAATATGCTCCTTTCAATCTTCAGAAGCTTTTCCAGGTTCATCAAATTTGCCGTCTCCACACCATATAAGATCACCGGTTTTAGCACAGCATTGTAGTGTTGTAGTTTCGCATTAAGGGAGAGGTTCTTTTTGTTGTATATATTTTTAGTGGAGAAGTTGAGTTTTTCTAGTTTAAGTCTTCTGTTTTCCATCGACTCTTTGTCCAGTCCATTGTTGCTAATGATCTCTCCGAGGTATTTAAACTGTTTCGTGACCTTTACCCTTCCATATTTCGTCTTAACTGGTTTATTCATGTTGGTGCTCATCATCTCTGTTTTCGGAATAGAGATTTGTAAACCTGTTTTCCCAGCGATTTCTTTTTGTTCATTTATCTGTATTATTATTATACTTACTGACCAACTGAAGGAATATTTTATGTGAAGTTAAGCTAAAATCGAACAAATTTGAGGCACAAGGTGGATTCTTAGACCAGGCGACCTTGAAATCGGGGGTAAGAGCAAAACAACCAGTGTGGCTAGCGGGTTGCGTCGTTTCTAGACATAGCAACCTGCACCGCGGGTTGTCTGCCCACTGGCTAGCACAGGAGTAAGTCTCCATCAACTTACTCGCGCACCACTTTAGATCTTTCCACAAAGTTTGTTGTTGTTGTTTCCTTACAAGGGCTTGGACATCGTGGTGTACTTGGAGGTGTGCAAAATTATTTAACTAAAATAAAGAACGTAAACCAGTCATACATTTATATTAAAATCAATTTGTTTTACTTTTATAACCCTATTTAGTGAAGGCCGACCTCGTGGTGTTGGGGTAGCGCGCCTGCCTGTCACCCGGAGGCCCATGGTTCGATTCACGGCTCCGTCAGGGATTTTAGAAACTGACGTGAGGGCTGGAGCGGGGTGCACTCAGCCTCGTGAGGACAATTGAGTAGCTGTCTGACAGTGGGGCAGCGCCACGATCACGAATACCAAGATGAACGGCCGAGGGGAACCGATGCGCTGATCACGCTTCACCCCAATATCTGCAGGCCAAATGGCTGGGCAGCTGTCGCTTGGGGTAAACCTAGGCCCCCACGGGCTGTAGTGCCAGTTTTTTTTTAATTTTTAGGGAAGCTTTCTCACCTGTGGACTACTCCAACTTATCCCATAAGATATTGCGTCTGGGAATTTTCAAACTTGGAGATTCTGAGGGAAACCTGAGCTGGTTTTTTTTTTCATTTATTTTGAAATGCACCCACTGAATCAGGTGATTTCAATTCATTGCCCACGAATCTTTCAATAGTACAAGATTGGACCATCGGTAACAAAAGACTTCAAATTCCCTTGTTCTAATCTCACACAAAAACAACAATAAAGTAATCAAAACGAAACGTGTGGCATTCTGCATTAGCAAGGCCGCTGTTTTGTGGAAATTATAATAATTCATTTTAGTGAGTTCCTTAAAAGAAAATTTAATTAAGACTATTAAACGATTGAAATAATTTCACCACCTTGAAAACAATTTTACTACATTAATTCATAAAGAAAGGAAAAATGAGATGTTGAAACTCTGGCGCTCAGTCTAATAATTTCCACACCTCTATATATACAATTTGTCTGATAAATAATGTGTGTTATTGTGATGGCTGCATTTGTAATCAAGGCTAGGATAGGATAGGAGTCGGCCGTCACCTAAGTTACGAACTATTTGTCTTGGAAACCATGAACTACCACCTCAATTCTGTTCTGAGTGACACCAGCCCACTGCTGTATTGACCAATGCAGTCAGGAAAATAGAGTTCTGGAATTTTGTGAAAGCGATACGACTTGTTATTTCCCTCGAGTCAGTCAACACAAATAGGTAAACCTTGGTTATTTCGTGACATTGATTATTTCGTGGTATTTTTTAATCTTTTCCTCTCGAAGTAACCAACCGTACTAGCAGTGCCAAATTTCTCTCATAGATGGCATGAAATGTCGTGTTTCTAAATTCACCACGCTAGGCTTTGTCCTTGAGTGCTGGTTGACTGAGTGAGTCATTGTGCTTGTTGAGGGGATATCTGCAGTGCATTTATCGCAGCGGAATCGGTGTGCTTATTTCACAATAGATAATTGGGGATATATGAAAGGTAAGAGTCTATGATTTCGTATAACAAACAATTGTACATTACTGTTTTTTTGGACATATTCAGATATTTTTTACATTATTTGTTTACACAGTAGCACCTTAGCTTTGCCGGCAGAAATCTTACGATTTTATAACTATTTTTTACCGCGCTCGGCTCAGTTCCTATGTTAGCCGTTAAAATTAGAAAATTAGTCATTCAATAATCAAATAGAGATAGTAAATTAAAAAAGACTTCATTTTGCAATATATACTACAGTAAATTAACATATCACTAATTAACCAATGTATCACGAAATTACCATACCGTGTATTCTTCTTTTCATCAGATGCCTCCGAAATATCCTTTTTTCGCTGCTAATCTGCTGTTACAGCATTTTCATGCGGTTGATCAGTCAATTTCGAGGTAGATATTTCAATAAATGTGTATTATAAGTTTTCGTTGCATTGCTTAACATATTGTTACGGCTGTGAGTTTGTTTCATCGCTCGCCGCATGAGTCACAACTGCCCCCGGGCTGGGCTGTGCTCTGCCTCAGTGTATTGCGTACGCCTTACGCAACAGGACTACTAGGACAAAGGGATGGTCCAGAATATTCGTGACCCAGCCAGTGATGGAAACCTCGAGAAGCCGTGAACCCTGGATGGGTCTAGAAGCATTTATTGAGTCACCGGCCTGCTATATAAGAGCGACCTGTCAAGCGGTGTGTGTTTTTTCGAGCTAGTGCGAGCGTTTATCCTGAGCGACAGAAGTGTGGTGACGTGACTTGCGAAACCCCTAGTGAAGCTGATTCTCTTGACAGCGAGGGAGTGAGAAACATACAGGGGACTGCCTGTGTTTTGAGCGAGTGTGATTTCACTGAGCGACCGAGGTATTGTGGCGAAGTGCCGTGCGAGCTACGAAATCCAGTGACATTGTTTCCCAGCTTGTGGACAGCGAAGCAGCGTGTAGCAGGTCGTAAGTAACTGTAGTTTGTGTACATAAGGAAGAGGAGTCCGAGACCTTGGAGCTTACCGAGACTTGTCTCACCAACAAAGCAGGTATTTCTAGCGAGGAAACGGGTCTCATTAGTGGAGGATTAGCTGCATGACTAAGTGAAAGGGGCAAGAGCGCTCCATAAGGAAGAGACTTGAGGAAACTGGAGTAAGGTTCTAATTGCTTGTATTTGCTGTTGAGTGGTGTATCTTTCTGGCCGCAATAAAGTTAATTATTTATTTAAAGGAACAATCTGTGGTGTGCTTCAATCCACCGTAATCCAGTTAACAAAAGTGCCACTAGGGGGGTGGCACGTAACAATATTTAGTTAACTCTCACGAAATTATCAAGGTGTTGTCACGATATTGCCAATGATATCACAAAATAACCAACATATTCCTTTCAAGACTCAACTGATTTTAAATCGTAGTCATGTGCATTTAATTACAACTTTATCCTTGATGCTTTGCGCACCAACATTGTAGCTTCATGAAAAGTAACTCATAAAATTTTGAAATTATTTTCTTACCCCTATAAATGAAATAATCCTAAAATTATCACGAAATTACCCAGGTTTACCTATGTCCAATGAACAAAAAATACATGTACATAAGAACCCTGTCTATCCGGCCCACATTAAATCGTATCTCCGGTTTATCCGGATCGAAAATAATAAAAATATATTTTTACTGTACATTATTTATTTTATGGGGTCGACTCTTCTTGAATGTCTTTCCCGCCAAGGACAGGAATTGGAAGTAATTCGGCCACGGTCTATCAAAGATACCGTCCGAGCATTCGCCTGGAAGTGAGAACTGATGTTAGTATGACGTATTCGTGATCGAGCTGCGCACAAACGCTATACACATGAGAAACAGAAAAAAACTCACACATTAATTTAGTGCATAAAACAGAGTCGCAAAAGTAAGAAAAGTGTTCTTATATTTTATGTACAATTGACAAAAGTTATTACAACTTATGTTAATAGATTATATAACAAGTATTTGTTTTTAGTTCTTTCTGGATTATTCGGATTTTCAACAATCCGGATCAGTCCCGGTCCCACTTAAACTGGATAAACGAGGTTCTTGTATATTAGGTAATTATCATTATTAAATGGGGCAATGACAGCTATTTTAGTACATTATGCAAAGAGCCTATAACGGCAATTATTAAAACACGAGTATGTTTATAAAACGAGTTTTATAATTTCCATACGAGTGTCTCAATTACCATTATAGGCGAGTTGCATGCGACTGTTTATGTTCGATGATAATTATAACTGTTTTATGTTCGAACAAAAATATTCATAAATATCTGTCGAGATTTCGCCAGTTTTATGTACTGAACAGAGCACATGGGACGCAGAGAATACCACGGACTACTCAAATACCTCACTATGACACGCGCCACGCAGTGAAATTTAAAATAGGAGGTCGTGGAAGTGAGCGCAGGTGCGTTGCTATCCTCACCTAATTGGTCACACAACTGTTTCTTGAGCTCTGATTGGTGGGAAAAACTGTATCATAATGGAAGCTTGTACTATAATGAGCCTCATAATACAGTATTTACATTTCGCCATGGTCGAACATAAACATATTTATATTTTATTCCCCGCCCAGTCTTCGGGTTGACCGACTGAAGAGCTACGTATCCTAGGCAACGCTTCAAATGTTTACACAACAATGGACAGTAAAACCGTTGGATTATAAATCTCCTGATTGTTTGAGTGAGAAGAATGATACAAAATACTTGCTGGCTTACAAACAAAATACGTCGAAAATTAATTCGACAGTTAAAATTAAGCAAATTTAATATTTCTCCTGCCATTTGTAAATTACAATTTGACAAAGTATCGCTGATGAGTTAGAATCTAGAATTTAAAGAAAATTCGATTACTTAAGGACACTGGGTTTGGCTTATTTTGCACAATTACATGGGCAAATATTATAAACAAATTTGTGTTATTTCCGTTTGGTGAATGATGTTAATTTTACACTGAACAAAGATCTAACATTTCTAAGCCACCTGCTAACAATAAATATGAAATATTATTATCTGCTTTTGTACAGGGCGTATAAAAACTAGCTCACACAAAACAATTCTAGTTTATACATTTCTCAAGTTAGGTACACTTTTCTTGAAACTTTCTCGTCAAGGATACTATTTTTTCCTGGAATGTAAGGAACATGTGGCTTGACAAAATGAACGAATTATTTTTTCTAGAATAACTATTTTGAGCCGTTTAAAAATTAAGATACTCATAAAATATTCTTGTCTCTTAAAATGTATGATTTTTTAATTTGTAAATGGAAAAGATGAAGATTATTCTAAATATCTTTCAGTTCAAACTCTGCAATTCATCTAGGTTTGTGCCGTGTCTTGTGTGGGGGGAAAAACTATATACCATCTTTTTGGAAGCCTTCATAGGGAGGTTGAGGTTGCTTGAGATTTTGGTTCTCGCAGTCAAGTAGTGCAGTTGCACTCTATATAAAGGGGGGTAGCGCGCAGTTCGCTACTCCAGTGGGGGTCCGGGCCAAAAGCCCGCCGATGAACCAGCTCTGTGTCCTAGGCGAAACCCCACACAAGACACGGCACAAACCTAGAAGAATTGCTGAGTTTTAATTCACCGGCCGTGAAAGCCAATATACCATCTTTCAGTTCATTCTATTAAACTACATGGTTACCAAAACATTACAAAAGATCAGGCCTGTAACTTAAATAGTTCCAGAGAAAAGTGTACCAGAACATATAAAATCTTAACTTGCTGAATTGTTTTCTGTGAACTCGTTTTTGAACACCCTGTACAAAATCAGACAATAATATTTCATATTTATTGTTAAAAGGTAGCTTTGAAAGGTTAGATTTTTGTTTCGTGTAAAATTAAGAACCATTGACCAAACGGAAGTAACAGAAATTTGTTTATACAATTTGTTAATTTAATTGTGGAAAATAAGCCATTGTCCTTAAAGAAAATTCGCGGGGAGGGGGAGAGTATTTGCGAGTGCAAGCAGAGGGAAATTTGACCAACAGATAACCCGCCATAATGCAATGCCAGTGGCCACCTGACGCCACGCGAGCGTCTCTCTCGTGGTTACCATGGGAACGGAGGCGAGGTCATTACGACGACGACCACGACAGTATTGACTCATTGGCAGGGCTCGCTTTCCGCTTTCAATTACCACAATTTATCTGCGCGTCTCGGCTAGCTTCCTTCTCACCGCTCAGCGTATGGACTGGTCACTAACTATCGTAATTAATAGCACAATACCGGTACCATATCCCATACCTGCGGTTTAAAAACATCCTTCAATTGCACAGACTTTAGGGGATTTACGTACCATCAACCTCTACGGATATGAACTAGGGATTTTAGCCAAATAAAATATAATAAAGTAAGAGAATGGATCTCAGAAGATCTCAGTGAAATAATGACTCCCGAACAAAGGAGGATCAAACTAGACAGGGCATAACTTAGTCTGAAGAAAATGTACGCCTCGAAACATCTGTCGATGAATGTCAAACTAAGACACTATAATGCAGTGGGCAGACCATCAATCCTCTACGCAGTTGAGTACTTGAAAGTTACACAGTATCTTTAATTATTTATTTCTTTCTTTATCTATTAACCCTGTAAGTGCTGAGTTCTTTCATTCCCATTAAAAAAACTGTAGAAGTCGTAATTTTAACTTATCAGGGGGCTTAAAATGTTTATGAGTTTTGGGTCTTTACTATTCCAAATGTAAATTCAAAATCCATCATTTATATTCATTTCCGTTTTGACGAAACAAAATTGAAACTTTTGTATCCACGCTTGCATCGTTTCTATAGCAAGGCCCAGAGTAAAATTATTTCTCAAAGTCAGTAGACAAGTAATACTTGTTGCTCCTTAATAATACAAAAAAAATATACTTTGATCCAAAATCACAACGCGACATAAAGGATTTATTCGTTATTCCGCCATGTCTGTGTACATCTCAGATGAACTCCAGCTAGGCCTATACAGGACAGACACCATCTACAAAATGCTCTGTTAGTTACAAATAATAGTAAAAATGGAGGAAATCATGGGTAATGAATACAAGATGAAAATTAATAAGTCAAAGACGAAAGTTATGGTCTGCGATAAAAAGGCAAACTCAAGTATGAAAATAGTGGTGGGCAACAAAACACCACCAAATGTTCAAGAAAGAAATCAAATGTAGAATTTTACAAGCCAAATTAGCATTTCACAAAAAGAAACGTTTATTCACTACAAATTCCATTAATATTAAAACCAGAAAAAGATTATTAAAAGCGTATGTTCGGAGCATTGCCTTTTATGGTTGCGAAACGTGGACAATTGGAAAAGAAGAAAAAAGGAGGTTAAATTCTTTTTGGTGTTATAGAAGAATGCTAAAAATTAGCTGGACAGAAAAAATAACGAATGCTGAAGTATTTAAAAAGGTGGAGGAAAATTATACCTTATGGAAAAGCATAAAGCGGAGGAGGACTAGACTGATAGGACATATTTTGAGACACGATAGCCTGCTGAAAACGGTATTGGAGGGAATGGTTGAAGGCAAAAGATGTCGAGGAAGACCACGCCTAGAATATGTACAGCAAATCATGTCTGATGTAGGATGCAGAAACTATGAAGAGATGAAGAGGAAAGCTATAAATAGAGCCGACTGGAGAACTGCCGCAGACCAATCCATGGATTGAAACTTAAGAAGAACAAGTTACTTCCTGAAGCAAACATTCAAACTCAAGTAGTGCTACAGATGCCACAGATCGACTCGGTGCTCGAAAGCAAATGGAGAAATATAAACAAAAAAGTTCTTGTGCACCGTTCATAAACGGGCGAAGCACTCAACGGGATAATTTAGCAACATGAAGGAACACAGGCATATGCCCAAATACATTCCTACTTGACATAACTAGTTAAAAATTACAGAATACATCAATGGGAAAAGAGAGAAAACACAATTGAAGAAAAAATAAATACTACAAAAGAAAAATGCTATGCATTGCTTCGAAAACAAAGATATTTTAAAAGTTATCAAAGAAATATTTACAAACAATAAGTTTGAAGAGCTAGAACCAAGATACTAAGTTGGATTGCAGCCACGAAACTTTCTTCAAATGTATTTCGTTTCAAATCTTTATCTTCAATAGTAAGGTCATACATGTATCTTTTGCTTAATATTTGGTTTTTAAGAATAATTGATTAATTGAAATGTTGGTAACAGTGAATTATATTGCCTTTTGAAAAACTTAACAACTTTAACTATTATAAAGATAAATGTTGATAAAGTTTCAAAACTGATTCAGTAGTTTGTTGTGTACAGTAAAAACGGAACTGATTTGTTCAACTATTCAGTTAGTGATGATGATGACGAATTGTTGTTTTAAGGGGCCTAACATCTAGGTTATCGGCCCCTAATGGTTTGGATGATAACGAAAGATGAGATGAGGATGAAAACTATAACTAATACTAACTACAGACTTACATACTAGAAGAAGAAATGGTAAACAAATAAAGGATTAATGGACAGGAAGAAAAGAAATGCCCTCAACCCTCGAAGAATGAGGATTGAGGGACTCGGAAGGAAGAAGAGCCATGAAAGGCAGATAGGAAAGGGAACGAGGAGAGGGCCCGTTCCAAAGTCAGTGAAAAAAAAAGGAAAAAAAAAGGACCCAGCTCAGGAATCCCAATAGCAATATCCAGGGTGCACCATAAGTGGTGGGGGCTACACACACCCTGCCTTCTGAAGGCCTTGTGCAGGAGGCAGGAGATAACATGAAAAGAAAAAGAAGGCTGATCCCTAGAATGAGGGATCAGGAAATATGAGACAAGGGGCAATTAAGGCGGGAAAGGAAGAGACTCCTTAGGGCTCGGATACCCTAATACCGTCGGGGGAGGAAGAGAACAAGAGTTGACCAAGGGAGGTCGACAGGAAAGAAGACAGAGAGAAGCCCGGCACAAGTAAGTGGAAGCAATGCCGGACTCAGCTGGGGTCCCGTGGTCGCCAACCCACGTCCCACTAGATGTGAGCCCCTGAGGGTTATTCAGTTAGTGCCACATTAACTGAAACAACAGTAAATCGCTCGGGCCGGCTTTGTTTGAAGGTTATTCACCTCTGTTCACTCTCAGCCCTTTACATGCCACAAGGTGCTCCATCTGGAGAGGTCTTTGGTTCCTCAGTTTAGGGGCTTCTTTCTTTATTCGTATCAGAAGTATCAATATTTAAAAAAGAATATAAATACAGGATATCTACCTTTCAACCATACATATATACAGGTCATAAACAAATCACATATTGAGCAACAAATCTGAGCTAGATGATTTTTGTCCAGTATTGGCCGACGTCAATAGCGCCGGAGGAGGCTGCAATCAAATCTTTCATAGTGCATTTTGAAGTACATACGTCACACTGATATAAATGTTGGATTGTCTGCAGCTCTCCACAGTCACAGAGCGATGAGTCGCTTGAGAAACCCCAATTCCGCAGATTTACTTTTGTTCTGCCGACTCCTCTACGGAGTCTGTTAAGGGATTTCCAGATTGTCCACTTCTCCTGGTGTCCACATGGAAGACTTTCTTTCGGCTCCATCCATGGGGCTGCGACAACACGTCATGTAGCCTCGCGTACTTTGTGTGTGTGTAGAATCTGTCTGATAACCGGTGTTAATTCTGATGGCTGTTTTAGTCTACATGTTATCTGTAATTCAGGTAAGGACTGCAGACGATCAATTTCAAGTAGTTCCCACTTTTGCTATCGAATGCTACCGTCAACGACACCTAGCTGTGAACTTGGCTACTAGATGCCACCGCAATCGTCATCTGGCGACGAACGTTGAGAGTACTGAGCATCTTTGTTATAACGGTACTGTTAAAAGTTGCTCCGTCACCGGAGTCGCTAGTTTACTTTCATGCGCAGAATAACGGATATGTTTGCGCCCATGGAAAGGAACCAAAATGGCGGTCGACTGTACCTAGGGTATCTAGTTCTCCCGATGACGCGGCATGCACAGGCCGAGCTTCAACAATGAGCTCTGACAGTCTTATCGCAGTCCTGACAAATGGCTCCATTGCGTTTATGGGAACTGCCTTAATGGAACAGAGTTCTGGGAAATATATAACACTAATTACTCGCTTTATGTATCCTCTTAACTTTCAATTAAGATACATTCGGAAGTACTTAAAATTACAGGTCTCCCTCATGATATATTAAGACACAACGCAAGATATATTGACAGAGTTTTCTCTAATTGGTAATTACTGCAATTTCCTATTAATTTATACACAAGAACATTGTTAATGGCCGACAGAAAAAACAAATGAAGCGCTCACCGCGGGTTGGCGAGGGGGATGTGTCCTTCTCCGTTCTGCTCATGGGGTCAGAGCCTGAAACAAATGAAGACGACTTCAATTAAATACGAAGACATGATTGGCAAGCAGCTTGTCTAGTAATTGGGCCACAAGATGTATGGACCATTACTCTGTTTGCTTAACGAGGGTTGTAATTCCTCATTTCAAGCAATCCCTCTGCAACAATTAAAATGATAGCTTCAAACACTATTACCAACCTAAAAACACTTAACACTAAATATCAGAATTACCCGCTAATGAGCTATTTTGCACTAATACTACTTAGTATAAAACGAAGTCCCCGATTCTTGGATGTTCCGGGTAATCTCGAGAACCATTGGATGGAATTTAATGCGGTTTTCACCATCCCGTAGGCTAAATGATTTCTCGAGGAAGGTTTCTGTAGAAAATAATTTATGACCAAAGGAAGTCGAGCAGTAACGATTTCAGTGAAACGAGTGAAGAAAAAAAACCTACCGCCCGTGCGCCTTTTAAGCTTACGTTAAAATATCTATATAGGCCTACTATGAGTGTAAAAATTGTTCAGCATGAAAAGTTGTACAAAAAGGTCCGCAACAGCATCTCTCTATCTTCAATACATCGCCCACTATACGTTTTCATGTCTTCCATTTCGACATTAAATTCAGTCTACGAGCTAGCTAGCGGGTGAGCCTATCACCCCAGTTTCAGCCTTATATATAATTTTGTTTACGGCCTTTAAAGACCACGTTAGGCAACAATTACACATTATTGGAAGCGTTCTTCACTGCCCAATATCTTCGCATTCTTTCTCTGTAGGCTATTCGTTCTTCCGTCCATTGTGTATTATTATTATTATTAGTTATGCCCAAATGAGGAGCACGTTAGAACTTATTTAGCACAATGTTTCCCTCTTCTTTCCAATAGCCTATCTCTTGTCTGTCCATCCTGTGTCTACAGTGTGGGTTTCTTGGTAAATTTGTGTCTGTTTATTAGCGTTCTTAATTTTGGTCTACTGTGAATATTATTATTATTATTATTATTATTGTTATTATTTAAACGTTTGAATTGGGCCTCTATGGGGCATCGGAAAGCCCCCCTAAAATTTAAATGTTCATTTTTTTTGCGCAATACATAACGTCAAGATGGCAGCTGTTCGAAATGTTAAAATCCAGTTTTTTTTTATAATTCTTGTGTCCTAATCATGCGATTGAAGTTTGAATAATAAAGCTAAGCATTAATCGTCATCTAATAGTACATAACTCTATAGCCTACATAATACAGTATAATTATATAGAAATATAGAAATCCAACATCAGAATCAGAATCAATTTATTTGGCGTTATACGCACGTGCAATAGCCATCGTCAAGTTAATAATACAAAACAATAAAATCAAACAATCCTACATTACTTAGCCTACTTATAACAGTATATACAAACAGCTTATTATCGTTATAACAAAATGTAACCTACTTCTATTGTACTAAGTATTACACCAATCTGCTTCCATACGTTCTTCCAGTGAATACCATGGATTCACCAGCAACCACTTTTGCAACTGTTTCTTAAAGATTTTGGTTGGTAGTTGTTGGAAAGACAAACTCAGTTTATTAAAAAATGTTATGCCAAGAATTTCATGACTGTTGGTGTTTTTGAAAGCCGACACCATGGTACCCGTCTGCCTGGCAATTCATGTGGATGTTTATTTTTCATATACATGAGGATATTTAAAACAAAAAGATTTATAACTGTTAGTTTGGAAGATCCAATAAATAAAGGTCTACAGGGTGTTAGGAAGAGCATTTGCAATAATACGGATTGCCTTTTTCTTTAATTGTAAGATATTTACAATATGTGCACTATTTCCAAAAAATATTAATCCATAACTAAAGAGACTTTGAAAGAAAGCAAAATAGGCTGTGTGTAAATATGTCGTAGGAACCTCATTTTTTAAATGACGGAGTAGATACATCACCCTTGAAAGTTTATTCGAAAGGTTATGAATGTGAGGTTCCCATGTTAATTTTGAGTCAAAATTCATTCCTAGTAGCTTAGCTTCTTTTATATCATTACTTATGTTTTTAAGGATAAATATTAAATTTTGAGTTTTAGTTTCATTTAAATGGGATCCATTCTCACTGACTTGATAAATTTTGTAATTCACTTATACATTTACTAGAACACAAAAATGTAGAGTCATCTGCATAAAGAATTGTTTTTCCAGAAACATTTACTGCTAAGTCATTCATCATAACGACAAAAAGAAATGGACCCAGAACCGAGCCCTGGGGTACACCATACCTAACTTCTAACACATGAGATTTCCTATCCCCATTCTCTACAAACTGTACTCGGTTTGTTAGATATGATTTAAAGACTTCATACTCTGATCCTTTAATTCCGTACAGTGTTAACTTTTGCAGAAGTATATCATGTGACACACAATCGAAGGCCTTGGATAGATCACACAGGAGTGCATCTACTGAGCTCCCTTCTTCAAAATGGTGCATTATGTGACAAACAAAACCATCCAGTGCACTAATTGTAGATTTTCCCGGAAGGAACCCAAACTGAGTTGGTGATAGGTTGTTGTTGATGAAAAATTCATAAATTTGACCAACTATAACATATTCAAAGACTTTTGACAGGATGGTTACTACAGACACAGGCCTGTAACTATCAGGTTTAGTCTTATCCCCTTTTTTTGTATACTGGAACAACCCTCGTAATTTTTAACTGAGCTGGGAAATAGCCTACGCTAAGGCACTCGTTTATGCAGTGCGTCAAAGGAATTAAAATGCTGTCAATAATAGCCTTTAAAATGTTGTTGGTGAACCCATAACAATCCTTACTATTGGAAGGTTTCATATTTCTTACAATTTTCTTTACCTCACTACAGTTTACCTTTCTCCATTTAAAAGTATTATTTTATAAACTCGGAACTATTTTTTCTACTCTTTCAATTGCTGCTGTAGGCAGCTGTGAGGCAGGTGAGCAAATCCTTTCGACAGACTCAATAAAATGTTTATTCAGAACCTCAGGACTGATGGCAACCATCCTAAATATTTAGACTGTATTCGTGAAAATGTAGTTTTATAACACACTAGCAATAGTGGCCGGCTTCGCCTGGTGGATTTATTTGTTTTATGGATGATAATGAATACTACTACAGAACTGGCACATTATATTTAAACTAACAGAAAAAGAAATAAAAAATATAACTTGTGGTGGTGGTGGTGGTGGTAGTGGGGGTACAGTATAATGGACGTAACATTCAGGTCATTTTCCCGTAATGGTAATGGTGATAATGAATAGGAAAACGGCTATATACTGACTAACTACAGCACAGTACTGGCACAGGTAATCTACAAACGAATTGAATGGGTGAAACGGTGTGGATTTGTGCCAAAGGGCCTAAAGGCAGGGAATGGAGTGGTCTGTCTGAAATTTAAAGTGGACAGTGTTACCCGCAGGGTTCGAAAGGGTGTGTATAGAAATTTTGGTTCAGAATGGTGAAACAGTGTAGATTTGTATAAATAACAGACAAACCAACATTGAGCTTTATAACAGTGTAGACTATATAGATTATATTATTAGACTATTACATTCGTGAAAAAATCATAATAAGCAGTGCCTTAAACTTAAGGTCAACATTTCTAAATAATGTACTGACGTTTGATCTGAAGACAAGTAATAATGACCGTATGAGAGTTTTGTGCGCGGTTCCCAGCGCGACTGTCACGCCGACTGTTGGCCCGGCCCGGATGTGGTGGAGTGTCGAACACGACCGCAGCATAATGCACAGAACAAAACAAGCGGCGACCGCAAATTGAAGTGAGCTGCACGCCTACAACTTCCGACATGGTCCCTGCCCGGCTCGGCTACCGGCAGACACTTGGAACAGTCACGGTAACAACGTTACTAATTAAACGCCGTTACTTTTGACAGTAACGTAGTAACGAAATGGCTCATTACATCAGGGTTTCTCAAACGACCATCGCCCACTTTCGAGATTTATAATTTGTTTCCGCTCACCTCATTTCAAAAAACTCACAAATCTTAAAATTACTAACACATGTACATTCAAATACCTACATACTGTATAAGATAAGAAATACGGATTCTTACGGATTTTTTCTTAATAGGTACATCATGTTTATTTGGGTATAATTATGTACATTACAAATTTACAAATATTAGGTCTAAAAAGGAATAACAATTAATGAAATGAATTAAAGAAAAAATTAAAACTACCGTACATGCATTTTTATATCTAATTAATTAAACAACATGAATACCTATGTCTAATTAATGTGAAGGATGGATTTGATGAGTTTCAATGAATTTGTTGATGTCAGGAGCCATTTTTATTCGAAAAATTCTAAGATCTCCTCACTTTTCAATTTCTAACCTATTTCTAGATGTCGTGGTAAGATTATTTGACATAATTAAATTACTTGTTTGCAATTTCATTTTATTCCTTGCTCTTATAGGCAAAACATTCTCGGTCATACTGTATATATAAAAACTGAATTATTTGCCCACCACTTTTTTTCGAATAACCCATCGAATTCACATTCTGTCAGTTTCGCCCACTGGCGTGCTAAAATCACCCACTACTGGGCGAATTCGCCCAGTTTGGGAATCTCTGCATTACATTGCCACGGTGGGTGAGTGGTTAACATGTCGGACTACCAACCCCAAGCTTGCAGGTTCGCCCCTGGCCGTGGTAAGTGATTTTTGAAAGGCGACAAAAATCACGACATGAATGCCATACGCATTTGAATTCAGTAGGCCATTTTGAATGGCAAAATTAATCTAGGGATTTTCGCCAACACAAAGTTCCTCCGTTATCTACTAGAAAGCGCTGTAGTGTCAAGGAGCTTAGATATCTAACCTCCTTGAAATTCATAGCGTTCAAAGGAACGACGATATTCGACACGCAAGATAGGTGTCAATTAACAAAGCTTGCACCGAGGCCATACGATGAAATGAAAATCCACAGCCTGCTTCCAGTCTCCGACCGGGTCAGGAATGGAATGAATGAAGCCCCCATCTAGCGGCGAGGATATGAACTGTGCCGGCTGCCGAAGCCTGACGCACTCCTCTGGGGAAATGATTAAATGAATGACAGATGAAATGAAATGATAGTGGAGAGTGTTGCTGGAATGAAATTTTGACAGGGAAAACCGGAGTACCCGGAGAAAAACCCGAGGCCATACGATATTATTATTAATTATTATTATTACTATCATTATTATTATTATTATTATTATTATTATTATTATTATTATTATTATTAAAGATGGAGCAATAAATGTCACAGGTGTCCAAATTCAAATGTTTGAATATTTATAATAAACATAGAAAATAAATAAATAATTAAATAGTACAAAAGAAGAATTATACGCAAACTACTCGGTCCTTTAAAAAGTGCAGAATTCTGGAAATTAATTAATTAATTTATTTATTTATTTATTTATTTATTTATTTAGCGTATGGCTTTACAGATAGGTTACAATATCTACACAGATGATAATTAGTTTAGGAAAGGAAGACAAACTACAGTATATATTTATATCTAAATTGTTTATGTGAGTACAGTCGAACTTCCATAAGTCGAACTTCTATATCTGAATTCTCGATAACTCGAGGAATATTTCATTCCCCAGGCGTAAAATATTTTTCTATATCTCGAAGTTGGGGTGAAAATACAATTGCCTTGAAGACTGGAGTTGTGACTTGGGTCTTGGAATATGAGATTTTTGTTCATCTGGGGTACGGTACATGGAGAAGTTATTTCTGTCAGTATTGTGTGGACTGCTACATTCCAGAGCAGCCTGAGGGCAAGGAGACGTGTTCGGGTCAATGTGCACCTCAGACAATAACAATAAGAGGGTAAACTCCGGCTATTTATGACATGCCCGCACCCTTCGTGTCCTTGGTCAGACAGCACTGTCTGACCTACTGTGTAAATCAGTATTGCAAACACCATGGAGAAGAAACGTGTTCTGAAATGTTTAAGTGCAAGTGAAAAATGTAAGTTAATTCACGAAGTGGAATAGTGTGTTAGAAGGGAGAACGATATTGCGGTGGAATTTGGCATTCCAGCAAACACACTGTCAACGATTATGAAAAATAAAGACAAGATTGCTAGTGCTATTCAGGAGTCATGTTTTTTATCGGAGAGGAAATGTTTTAAGAGCTGAAGTTACCCTCAGTTGGAGGAAGCAATGTTTAAGTGGGTAAAATGTATGAGTGTATGGAGAACAGGCTCAAGATATTCTGGACGCTACGTACAGGGACAACCTTCAGTTGAAGAGGATGTTTTTCAAGCTGTTAACCTGTTAGAAAACTTCGTGGAGAACCGGGTGTTGCAGAAAAGAAAGCAAAAGAAACTGACGGACTTCTTTTCAAAGATTTGAATTTGTAAGTAGGCTACTGTAAAATGAAAATGTACTAGTAATACTGTATAACTGTGTAGTAGTTTAACAAAATAGACACAATGTAGTAGAATGGATTGAAACGTGTAAATAATACGATAGCATTAAACCCTAGCTGGTAGACCCATAGGAGAAGTTCTAGTAACAATAATATTACAAGTAGCAACAGTTGTCTATTCGTATGTTTATAATACTGTAATGGTATCCTTCCTTCTTTTTTTCTTTCTAAAAAAAATCGATATCTCGAAGTAATTTTTTTCTCCGAAGGCACTTCGAGATATCGAAGTTCGACTGTAATTGTCTCTGGTGATCCATGAGTGAAATCGGCGACGTTGCCACTATACTTTCTTTTAGGACACTTGGTGATATGCTGGATGGTTTGCTTAGGGGCATCACAATCACAGTTAGGCGAAGAAATTATTTTCCATTTATAATGGAAGTCTGCACAGTTGCCATGACCCGTGTGAATCCTGTTGAGAGTTGACCATGTTTCCCGAGGAAACTCAAATGCAGGTGGAAATTAAGAAGTACAGTAATGAACTAATGATGACATATATATCGAAAAATAGAAAACATATCAGAAACAATACGGAAGAGGAGATTGCTTCCGGATGGATGGCAGTAGGTTAACCAAGCAGATCTTCACATTCCTGTGGGACAACAACCTGGGTACAAGAAGTCAAAAAGGATTTGGAAAGAAACAATATCAGAAAAGAAGATACACCACTGAGAGATATTTTTAGGCAAAAAGTGCTAAAAATGGAGGGATTCCAAGGGAGGAAGGGAAAGAAAACCGGCTCGAAATGGTCCGAGGAAAGGAAGAGGAAACATAGTGAGATGATGGAGGAATACTGGAGGAAGAAGAAAGAACAGCAAAGGACAAAGCATCGAAATTGGCTCGTAGTCCCTACACGACCCAAACGAAAATAATAATAATAATAATACATTACAGGAAAGGTCGCCTGAGTTTCTAAGGACATATGGTCAGAAGGGATCCAGCAAGGATGAATAAACAATTTTTGATTAAAAAAAGGCCTATACAATCTGAAGAACTCACGAGGCTAGGAATTGCAGAAGAAGACTCAAGACAGAGAAAATTTCAGGGAAAGACTTTCTAACATACAGTAAAGGTTCTTGTGGGAGAAAGGAGAGATCGCAGGGGAGGAGGATATCTTGAAGGAAACCTTTCCCATGTGCAAAATGTATTGAAATGACTGATATCTCAGATGGATATGGTACGACCAAGCATTTCACATAGCCTACAATTAGACTATTTATGCTCGATGATGTCGAAATGTAAATATTATATGTCAGAAAACTGTATCATAATGATGGTCATTATAACACTATTTTTAATTATGAAACAGCTTCTCCCACCAATCAGAGCTCAAGAAACAGTTGTGTGACCAATTAGGTAAGGATAGCATCGCATCTGCGCTGACTTCCATGGCCTTCTATTTTAAATTTCACTGCATGGCTAGTGTCATAGTGGGGTATTCGAGGAGGCCATGGTATTCTCTGCGTCCCATGCGCTCTGTACTATTATTAGCTCTTTTTTGTGACCTTTCATTTATTATAAGGATGTCCATTTTCTTTTTAAGGTTTTAGTTAAGATAGTTTCTAAAATATTTTTCCACGCTGACGAAGGTATCATTGATATGACGAAACATGTACGTGTTAATTTAATTATTAAACTACTTCCTAGTGTGGCGGCTTTTATAATTTGAGATTAAAATATACTGGAAAACGTTTCAAGTTTCCCAATAATTTACAACAAGAAGTTCCGTAACGAACTAAAGAGCCTACTTTTCTTAAAATTAAGATTCATGCCAATGATTAATCTACAGTATATGAACCTATCTGGAATAATGACGAAATTATGTTGGTAATATCGAAATGTTTAATTAGTTAGAAATATACCTGGTATAATGTAGCCTAATAGAGCACTACAGTTGGCAGCCCTGGTGACTGAATATATTCTTAGTTCCACCTCTTAAGGTACCAAATACAGAATTTGGTTGAAATCCAATGGACGTTACATGCAGTTAGACATTGGATTTATTAGCACGCGTAAAAGCATGTTGGCAACAATGTCATGCGTGAGCTGGTCAAAAATAATCTTAAATATATGATAACTTGTGCCAATTTTGGATGAAATCCATTTCTTAGTATAGAAGTTACATGTATTTTAAAATTGGACATATCAGCAGGCATAGAATCATGTTGGCAGCACTGACTTATAAGAATTACCCCAAATTAATCTAAAATGTCAGGTACTAAACGTGTGCATAGTTAAAAGCTATCGGCTTGCATGCTTTCTGATATATTGGTATTTGGATAAAAAAATAGAGAGAGAGCAATTATTAACAGTTGGCAGCCCTGGTGGCTCTTAAGAATACGCTCAGTCATATGTGTTTATGTACACATATTACATACAAAATTTGGTTGAAATCCAATTAATAGTGTAGAAGTTATATGCATTTAAAAATTGGACCTATCAGAAGGCTTAAAATTATTCTGGCAATACTGCCATGTATGGCCTCCGGGAAATTAAACTGAAATAGTATTATCTACATGTGTGCTAATTTTGGAATAGCTTCCTTGAATACCTTCCAAGATATCCAACATGGAGCACAAATTTCTTGTGAGTTTTTTCAGCAGTTGGTAGCACTGACATCATTTTCATGTATGGTATTGAGATATTCCGGTATACATCTTTACTCGTACTAAATGTGGTTCCGATTTCTGCAGCCGTTTAGGAGTTGATAGGGACACACACACACACACACACACACACACACACACACACACACACACACACACACACACAGACAGACAGACACGCATTGTCCCAGATCGATCTCATAAGTCTACTTTTTCCTCATTTTTGCAAAATGTGAAAAGTAGGCTAAAAATCAAGAAGGCATTCTGAAAGCTACTCAAACTCTAAGAATTGCGAGTTCTCATGGTTGACCGACTGGAACGCACTAGCCAAGGCCCACACTATGAATCACGTGATCATCCCTGCTGTGACGGCTCAAAGCCTAGTGAGACGTGCTAAATTAAAAGAGTGTCGCAACACGTCGTAAAGACGGTGCCTGGGATAATACTTGTAATGGACACTGGCCCTAGCCCTGTCCTCTGGGAGCCGTTCAGCAACAGGACGACTCTCCATCACCCGCTCGGCTAGCGCGGCGTGCGTGGTCATCGACTGTGCGGAATATATTATGAAAGCTACGCACATTAAACTCGTTATTTTTCGGCTGCTTGAAGGGCCATTTTCACCAACGTCAATTACCTACAATCTATACAGAAACAAGACAGCAGTCATTCGAGCTGAAGGATATGAGACAGAAGCTGCAACTTATCACCCATACTTTTCAATCTTTACATTGAACAAGCAATGAAGGAAATTGGAGAAAATTTTTAAGTGGGAGTGAACATTCAAGGAGAGATCATTTCAACTCTGAGATTTGCCGATGAGTTTTGAATGGTATGGATTCTGTCTTGAGGAAAGAATTCATGATGATAATTAATAAATGTAAAACAAAAATATTGGAATGCAGCCGAAGTAAATCAGAAACCTCTATGGACATCAAATTAGCAGGTGAAGAGATAAAGGAAGTAAGGAGACTTCTGTTGCTTAGGAAGCAAAACAACTAGTGATGGACGAAGCAAAGAGAATATAAAAAGGAGTTTGGCTCAGACAAGGAAAGCATCGAATAGGCCTATAGATTTAGGTATTAGGAAGTCATTTTTGAAAGCCTTTGTCTGGAGCGTGGCGCTCTATGGAAGTGAAACTAGGACTATTGGTGCAGCAGAAAAGAGGAGAATTGAAGCGTTTGAAATGTGGTGTTACAGGAGAATGATGAAGATCAGATGGGTAGATAGGGTTACAAACAAAGAGGTGTTAAGAAGAGTGGGAGAGGAGAGATGTTTCTGGCGACTGCTAATGAAGAGAAGAGATAGGTTGGTAGGACACACACTAAGACACCCAGGAATAGCAAGCTTAGTTATGGAAGGAAGGGTCGAGGATAAGAACTGTAGGGGTAGACGAAGGTTAGAATATGTTTAACAGATTGCCTCGGATGTAGGGTGTGGTAACTATGTCGAGATGAAACGATTAGCTCAGGACAGAGAGGCATGGAAAACTGCATCAAACCAGTCAAAAGGCAGAAGACTCAAACGACAACAAAAAGTATCTCTTAATTCGTCATTAAAAGTTGTTTAACTTTGC
Organism: Meconema thalassinum; assembly: GCA_946902985.2. Classification (NCBI taxonomy): domain Eukaryota; kingdom Metazoa; phylum Arthropoda; class Insecta; order Orthoptera; family Tettigoniidae; genus Meconema; species Meconema thalassinum. Next base: position 12,820,181 of record OX336399.1, on the reverse strand, counting down.
ACGAGCATTTCATTAAACAGGAACGCTCGTTAACTTAGCACTAACAATGAATCTCTAAAGTGGAGGGGAGCAGCTGAACTCTACCTCGCGCATCCAGCAATGGCGGTTTGTTTCTGAGTTTCACACGAACTTTATGACAATTACATTACAAAAGATCACACATGTTTAATACCAAGAAAGAAGGAACGTTTGATGCTCTTCAGTCGGTCAACACAAATGAGAGGGGTTGTTCATTAATCCTGAATAACATTTACATGACATTAATAAATACACCCCTCTTCACTGTACTAGAAATCATACCCCGTCGGAAACAAGACACAACGTAACGATGTAGTCTCGCTAGATAAGGGATTAATAAGGGAAACATGTTATTGAATCAGGATGTACGATGTATCTTTTTCTTCAATAAACCTAGGCTGGTATTAACGGCAGTATTAAAGGTGCCGGGACATTCTCATTAGACCGGGCAGCGCTCATAAGGCTATTAACTTATGTGGGGCGAGAATTGAAACCAGGTATTTAATAGTTGAAGATTTTCGTGAATACAGTAACATAGACCATATTAGGGAGACTAGATTTGGCCACATACAGTCACATTTGTATGACGAACACATAACTTGGGTATGCGAGAGGGGAAATACCCAGGTATATAAGAAACGCTGACCCACAGGAAGCTCTCCCAGTTAAGAGTAGATAGTGATGAAGACAACAGCTCTTACCAGGACACGCAAGACTCGGCCAGATAAGTAGCCTATACAATACAATCTGAATTGACCATTTACAACAACCACATATTCACTCCAAACAGGCAAATTCCGGAGGTCAATCACCACTTCCAGTATCTCAACTAATACTGCAATTAAAGAAGTGTATATATTGAAAATATTTTCAACCATATTTTCAGACATAAAATTTTTGTAGCCTAAGTGTAATGGATCTGATGATGATCGCTTGACGATCGAAACTGGCCATCCAAGTATACTTATTAATCTCATATACATCTTTTTCAGGATTAAGGAATAACCCATCTCATTTGGGTACAATCGTGTAATTGATTTAAATTCAGTAGGCCTACTTGAGTCTAATAAAACCTCCGTCGCTTAGGCGGCAGCTGGGTCCGTGGTTCAAATCCCGGTCACTCCATGTGAGATCTGTGCTGGACAAAACGGAGGCAGACAGGTTTTTCTCCGGGTACTCCGGTTTTCCCTGTCAAAAATTTCATTCCAGCAACACTCTGCACTATCATTTCATTTCATCTGTCATTCATTTAATCACTGCCTCAGAGCAGTGCGTCAGGCCTCGGCAGCCGGCACAGTCCATATCCTCGCCGCTAGATGGGGGCTTCATTTATTCCATTCCCTGACCCAGTCGCAGACTGGAAGCAGGCTGTGGCTGTCGATTTTTCACTTGAGTCTAATAATTTGCACAGCTCCTTTACCAACTCTTTAGTAACGATTAGTTAGTTAATTCCAATTTAACCTAAATACGTTTACTATATTAAGTGGGATTCTAACTCCTCCCACCTCTTCATAATGAACTGCAACACAACCATTTAACTTATGCTACGAAGACAACGGGGAGAGGGTGTCCTGTTTAGCTAAGTAAACAATGTATACACATAACTGCTACTTCTCCTAAATACTTCATTTGAAGCTTTTGCCACGAATAAGGTCTTGTGTATTTCCCTTACTTTATAATTATGTTCCAGAAAATCTCAAGCAAACATCGCAAACAACGATAAGTACTAGACGCTTCTTGTTCTGTCCGCCATGCTCAGCAAGATGAAACCAAGTCTGCGCATGCGAGAGCCATAAAGCGTATTTAGGTAATTAGGAACCCGAATGGCCTCGTGAAATGGATCGACGATAACCATGCATTAACTCTCGTATTTACGTTCAATAAGAGGTACAAGAACAGTTAGACGTGATAAATGAAAAGATTGAGAAATGGGGATTGAAGATAAATGTGGGGAAGAGTAAAAGAGTGGTGATGAGTAGAGGTGAGAAGGAATAATCAAAGTAGGAGATAAGGAATTGGAAGTGGTGAAACACTTCAAATACTTGGGAAGTGAACTGACTGAAGATGGAAGACTAGATTTGGAAATTAGCAGAAGAATACAACTCGGGAGTGCTTTCTACCAACAGGTACAGGGACTAGAATGGAACAAGGCTATACCAGTTATGTACAAAGCATATTACGTTCCTATAATGACATATTCAGCAGAAACTTGGACAATGACTAAGAGGGATGAGAGCAGAGTACAAGCAGCTGAGATGAGATTCCTGAGAAGTATGGTCCAGAAAACGAGGAGGGACAGAGTGAGAAATGAAGATATACGGAAAGAACTGGGAGTACAGAAACTAAATGACAAACTGGAGCAAAACAGATTGAGATGGTTTGGACATGTCAAACGGATGAATGAAGTTAGGCTACCAAGACGAGCACTGGAACGACGGATGACAGGGAAGAGAGGACGAGGAAGACCAAGAATGTGTTGGATGGACTCGGTGGAGAATAATATTAGTAAACGGAACCTGGATTGGAACACCGTGTCGGAAGAGGAATGGTGGAACGACAGAACAAAGTGGAGAGGAACCATATTTGCCCCCACCCAGTGTCAACTGGAAAAGGGGAAATGAAGATGATGAATTAACTAATCGTTAATAAATACTTGGTGAAAAAGTCCCCTTGATGCTCTAATATTTATCAGCAACTACAGAGCTGTGCAAATTACTAGACTCAAGTACATAATTTAAATCAATTACATTAAAAAATGCGCATTTTTTTCTTCAAATAATCGACTATTCGAAATACTAATCTTGAGCAGTCCAACGTTCGAACAACCGAAGTAGTCGGACATCCACATTGTTTGAATATTCTACTGATTCATTCGAATTTCGATGTAGTCGAATCATTCAAAACATGTGGGTGGGGGCATTTAGGGCATATAAACCACCACTCGCCCTGGAAGGTTGTGTAGCGGGTAGCCTACTAGACCGCCATTGCAGGGAAGGCAGGCAAATGAGGAGTTGCTTCATATCGACCTGTAGCGCGGGCTGCGGCCTGCAGGAGGCGGGCCATGTGCCACATCCATCAAACACATTAACTATTCATCTCTGCTGATATAACACCAACCATAATGGTAGAGCCGATATAGGACTGGCTCCGAGGACTCAATTTATTTACACTACTGGCGCAATTTAATAATAATAATAATAATAATAATAATAATAATAATAATAATAACAATAAATTAATAACAGACTCCCGAAAAATTGACGACAAGGTAAAAAAAATGTTAGTATTTGGGAGAAATGGTTCAAATTAATGGACTAGACAAAGAAGCAAATACAGCAAGAATACGAAAATTGGAACAAGCTTTCAACTGACGAAAGATACCTACAACAAGAAAAATCTTTCTATTCCAACTAATATCCGACATTACAATTCCAACAGAGGCTGCAGGCAGCCAGAGGGAATACGGACATGAATTCAGCCGAACAAGTCTGGGAAGTACTAAGAGACATCATCAAGAAAACAGCACAAGACATATGTGGGATGAAGACAGTAGGAGGCTATCAGAAGAGAACTAGATGGTGGAATGAAGTGGTGCAGGAGGCAGTAAAGAAGAAGAAAGGAGCATGAAAGAAATATGTACAAAGCAAGAGGAGGAATGACTGGGAGAAATACGTGGAAGCTAGAAATGTATCGAAACAAATTGTCAGGCAAGCGAAAGAGGATAGTTGGAAAGAATTTGGAGATGAAACAGAGAAAAATTTCCATGAAAATAAACGAAGGTTTTGGACATTTGTCAAAGGACTTAGAGGAAAATATGGGAAGAAAGTAAGAAGTATACAAAACAAAGACGGCATACTTAAAACCAAAGTAGAAGAAGTACTGGAAACATGGAGAGATTACTATGCAGAGGTGTTCGAAAATGAGAGGGATGAGATAGAGCAAGAGCAACAACTACAATCAGAAGAGATGGAGGATGAAGAAGAAGAAATAATCAGTAGATATGAAATTGACGAAGCGATAACCAAGATGAAGAATGGTAAAGCATCGGGTCCGGATGATATAGCTCCTGAATTGGTTAAGAAAGGAAGTGATGAATTAAAAGAATGGTTGAGAATTTTGTTTAACATTTGCTGGAAGGAAGATCCGACGGTAGTGGCTACGCTGGCTAAAGCGCAGCATTAGGTCATGGGGCCAAGCTCTCTGCTGACTCGGTAGACGCGTGGGTTCAAGACCCACCGTCGGCCGTCCTTGAAATGGTTTTCCGTGGTTTCCCATTTTCAACACCAGGCAAATTCTGGGACGGTACCTTCTGACAGGCCACGGCCGCTTCCTTCCACATCCGTGCCCAGTTTCATTCACCATCATTCATTTCATCTCTCATTAACTCCTCTCATGAGGTTGGCATCAGGAAGGGCATCCGGCCGTAAAAACCATCGCCACCAAAGACTCCCATCGCATCTCATCCCCGACCCCGTTGGAAAACGGGAATAATAAGGGGTAGACATACATACAATACGGTAATTAAGTAGGAAAGTCTCTATGCTTCAGAATGTATGTTTTCCATTAAAAAGGCAAAATAGAAGAGCTAGAGCAAAAGGAAAGAAGGATACTGGTACTTAGAAGAATACTGGGACCATTAAAACAGAAAGTGGAGAGTTCAGATACAGAAAAAATGACGACCTCTACAAAAAATAAAGAAATTGAGAAAATCTACGATACGATGAGGAAAAGGAGGGTTAATTTCTTTGGACACGTAATGAGGATGAATAACACCAGACTCACGAAACAAATTATCAGTCATGTATACAAAAGCAAGAATGGTAATCAATGGGATATGGAGGAGATATTATTCAGGACAGACCACTTTTCAGATATGATCAAAAATTTCAAGGGTTTCCGGGAGAAGGAAAACGGGTTAACATCTGGACGGAAGAGAGAAGGAGGCAAAGTGAAGTAATGAAGAACTACTGGAAGGCAAGAAAGGATCAAGGAAATAAGAGGCAGTGAATGCAATGGGTTATCTTACGCGATCCAAAGATGGACAAAATCGAGGAGAGAAAAAGAAGAAGGAGGAGGAGGAGAAGAAGAAGAAGAAGAAGAAGAAGAAGAAGAAGAAGAAGAAGAAGAAGAAGAAGAAGAAGAAACTCTCTTAGAAGAGATAGTCATCAAAACAGGTTTAAGATTAGAAAAAAACAAAATTATGACAAACATAAAACATACTACAAAAATCCTAGTAACAGAAATTGGTCAAATAAAAAGGGCGAGGAAGTTCAAATATTTGGGAGAAATTATTCAAGAAAATGTCTTGGAAAAATCTGCTGTAGAAGAAAGAATACGGAAGATGGAAAGAGCGTGTGGCATTTTCAATTTCAATTGCATTGTACGTATTTTCAATAATTTTCAATTGCACTTTTTAAGTATTTTGAATCTCAATTGCATTTTGTAAGTAGATTATTTTGAACCTCAATTGGATTGTACGTATTTTCAATAATTTTCAATTGCACTTTGTAAGTATTTTGAATCTCAATTGCATTTTGTAAGTAGATTATTTTGAACCTCAATTGCATTGTACGTATTTTCAATTGCACTTTGTAAGTATTTTGAATTTCAATTGCATTTGTAAGTATTTTGGAACTAAACTACATGTTGTGCGATTTTTTTCAATCTCTTCCTTTTATGAGTATTTTCCTTCTAAATTACCTTTTGTTAGTATTTCCACTCTCCATTTTGTGAGTCCTTTCAATCTGAGTTCCTTTTTTAAGTATTTTCAGCATAACTTAATTTTCGTTATGGTTTCCATTTTATTGTCATTTTCACTATTAACCAAACCATTAGGGGCCGATAACCAAGATGTTGTGCCACTTAAAACAACAATTATCATCATCATCAACTGATTTACCCTACAGTAAGATATTCCTAATATAGTACGTTACGTTGTTAGTAACGTATTTAAAGTAAGATGACGTATGATGACTGGGGAGCAGTATAGGACGTTTCCGAAGAGGCTATATCTTTTGGACTGTATTGGCCTTTGGCAAGTCGTCTAGTCAATTCCTCACTTAAATTCTCTCGCCACAATACGATTGGTGGATGAGCAAAAGAGATCAAGAGATTAGTTTACCCAGGTTCCAAAATCATAATTCCGCAGTGCTGACCTCATTTGGAAGATGATTCAATCTCAATGAATAGTAAATAAGTAATGACGAAATGCATCTGACATTTGATATTATCAGGGCCGAGGGGAAATGAGCTCTAAATATTAATTGCAGTTTGAATATGACATGCAGGCAGTCACAAATGGGATCATGAATATGACAGATATTTGCTTGCAGCAAAGGAAAAGGGCAAGCAACCGCAGATTCATACCGCGAGCGGGCGACCTTTGTAAATAAACAATCGCTCGGCGTGTGTTGTGGCGTGCAGCACGCTAGGGGCAGGTGGGCAGTGGCCAGGCTAGGGCAGATGTGGGGGCGGTGTAATATTTCACCGGGGTGATGCTGCTAGCTCCATGTCATTAGGGCAGCTGGACACACTTCCATTTCAATGGCCAGTCACACTGCTGGGCTGTTCTGTCCAGTGTAGCTTGGGCGACAATTAACAATCATTATTATTTATGTTCGACGCTGTCGAAATATAAACATTATATGTCAGATAACTGTATCATAATGAGGCTCATTATAACACTATTTTTCATTATGAAACAGTTTCTCCCACCAATCAGAGCTCAAGAAACAGTTGTTTGACCAATTAGGTAAGGATACCTTCGCGCATGCGCTCAAAATCCAACATGTCTATATAAATTACGGAAAGTGCACCGTGCATATGTTCGCGTAAATAAACTGGTGAATATGAGACTAAAATAGCACTGTATATACCTTAATATCCCCAACACCAATTTCAACACAGTGCATTGCTTTCAAACGACTTCAGTGACAGTTTGACTGAATGCAGATGCTCATCGGCAGGCTGTAAACATTGCCAAGCACACAAGGCGCATGCGTCGGTCGGTCAGAGCACTTGGAAAACAGAGATATTCTACCCAGCGCTGGCACTCTGATCACAAAATTCTAGTGACTGAATCTCAACAGATATTTATGAATATTTATGTTAAAACATATAATAAAGTTATAATTATCGTCGCCATAAACAGTCGTATGCAACTCGCCTATAATGGTAATTAAGACACTCGTTATGCTCGTTTTATAAACATACCCGTGTCTTAATTATTGCCAATATAGGCTCGTTGCATAATGTACTATTAAGCTCGATGATGTCGAAATGTAAATATTATATGCCAGAAAACTGTATCATAATGGGGGTACTACTTTCAATTATGATACAGTTTCTCCAACCAATCAGAGCTCAATATTTTCATTCTTTGAGCAATTAGGTAAAGATAGCTTCGCACATGCGCTCAAAATCCAACATGTCGGACATAAATAATAATAATAATAATATCGTATGGCCTCGGGTGCTGGGTGCAAGCTTTGTTATTTGACACCCAGAGGGTAGCTTGCATGTCGAATTTCGTTGTTCCTTGAAGCACTATGAAAGTCAAGGAGGTTAGATATCTAAGATCCTTGAATACTATAGCGCTTTCTAGTAGAGAAATTAGGAACTTTGTGTTGGCGGAAACTCCCGAGATTAATTTTGCCATTATGAACACGGCCTACTGAATTCAAATGGGTTCTTTGACATGCCAACATCGTATGGCATGGTGTCGTAATTTTTGCCGCCTTTCAAAAATCACTTACCACTGCCAGGAGCGAACCTACAAGTTTGGGGTTAGTAGACCGACACGTTGAACACTCACCCACCGTGGCGAGCATGTCGGACATGAATTACGTGATTTGAAAGTTGACAATGTTGCCTATATTGGATCAACCATTGTAGTTACAATCCCAAAAACAAAGAACGGTAACAGGAAAATACTATGAAATATGCAAGAAATTTAGGAATCTACGTCCAGAAGATTGCAACGCCATTCGACATGGAAAGTGTGCACCGTCCCTAATGTTTCCATAAACAAACTGGGCAATATAGCAAAAGAAATAGAACTGTACCTTAATATCCGCATCTCCAATTTCTACACAGAGCATTTAATTCGTAAGATTTCGCCGACAATTTTAGTGAATGCTGTTGTTGACGTAAACTCACCATAACGTCATGAAGGAGGCAGGCGATCCACGGAAATTATAATCCAGCGCTCTGTTCAGTAAAGGGAATTCTTATGCGAAACTTTTCCGCCAGATGTCATGACTTGTTCTATTTGGGACTCCACTAATTTGCCTTCCGTTGACATTCTATACGCATCGGATTTGAAGAATAACTAGTTGATAAAACGATACTTTTTTAATTTCAAAGCGTTTGTAACAGCCTTTTGTGTCATTTGACCAAAATAACATAGTGATCCAACATAGTACCTGTGAGCTATCTGTTGGTGCTACTTCAGGATAAACAGTGTTTCAAAGCTTTGGAATTTGTTATTGGTTAGAAATCAAATGCTGAGCCCATACAATAACCAAGAAGAAGAATTCAACTGACAGAATCCCGTCAGATATTTATGAATATTTATGTTTGAACATAACATAGTTATAATTATCGTCGAACATAAACAGTCGTATGCAATTCGCCTATAATGGTAATAAAGACACTCGCTTCGCTCGTTTTATAAACATACTCGTGTCTTAATTACCATTATAGGCGAGTTGCATACGACTGTTTATGTTCGACGATAATTATAACTATTTTATGTTCTAACATAAATATTCATAACTATCTGTCGAGATTTCGCCAGTTTTATGTACTGAACAGAGCGCATGGGACGCAGAGAATACCGTGGCCTCCTCGAATATCCCACTATGACACTAGCCACGCAGTGAAATTTAAAATAGGAAGCCGTGGAAGTCAGCGCAGGTGCAATGCTATCCTTATCTAATTGGTCACTCAACAGTTTCTTGAGCTCTGATTGGTGGGAGAAATGAGCCTCATTATAGTACAGTTTTCTGACATATAGAATATTTACATTTCGCCATGGTCGAACATAAAATACATTATAAGTTCATATTAATGAATGTTTTTTTAAAATTTTATTTATCTGCTAGCTTGCCACGGTGGATAGCGTATCGGTCTACTAACCCCAAGATTATAGGTTCACTCCTGGCCGTGGTAAGTGATTTTAGAAAGGCGGCAAAAATACGAAACGCATGTCATACGATGTTGGCATGTCAAAGAACCCATTTGAATTCAGTAGGCCGTGTTCGTAATGGCAAAATTTATCTCGGGAGTTTCCGTCAACACAAAGTTCTTCATTTCTCTACTAGAAAGCGCTATAGTGTTCAAGGAGCTTAGATATCTAATCTTGACTGTCATAATGATTCAAGGAACAACGAAATTCGAGATGCAAGCTACCCTCTGGGTGTCAAATTACGAAGCTTGCACCCGGCACAGAGGCCATATGATATTATTATTATCATTGATCTGCTCTAATTATTTAATCACTAAAGTGAATTATTAATGGTTTTAGCAAGCTTTCGTTTTGTTATGAACTCAAACGACCTTTTTTTTTTCTTTCTTTCGAAAATTCGGACACGGTCCGGTCACAATTAATCCACATTATTGATGCTCTACTGTAATGACTTTCTTCTTTCATAGTTCTTTTACCTCTTTGAGTCAAGAACCAATCTACTGTAGGAGAGAAACACGGATGACATGTAAATAAGAAATTTGGATTGGATCTGGGCGCAGTGTGCGGTTTAAAATATAAATCCTGTCTAACGAAATGGCGTGGCACGGGCAGCTGACAGAAGTTTAAAGTATTCATGTCCAGACCCCATCCCCATATTCATATCGCAGATCAGATTCTGGCGAGCAAAGCGCGATGCAAAATGCATGGTGAGTGCCCCAAGGCTGCTTCCAGCATACATACCAAGCAAGCGGGCTTCTCGAGTCGGTCCGCCCGGCCAGGCCACGTTATTAATGAGCATTCATATCACACAGATATACATAGTTTTTAGCCAATATTCATTTATGAAAATAAAGTCTTATTATTATTATTATTATTATTATTCTGAGAAAATTCTTGGGCCCGGTCAAGGAACAAGGAGAGTATAGAAGACGACACAGCGATGAACTTTATCTATATGTGGAGAAAATAACGGACACCATTCGCAAAAGAAGACTCTCCTTTTATGGCCATTTAACACGAATGAACTCTGGAAGATTGTCCAATCGAATCTGTGCCTACTTTGTGGGGAAAGAAAACCAAAGGGATCTGGTTTACAGAGGTGGAAAAAGACCTACAAGAACTGGGGATATCACATGAGGACATATTGGAACGTGACTCTTTGAAGAAGAATGCACGAATACTGGGCCAATGTAGAAGAACGAGGGAAAAGGCAGTTGAAATAACGTGGTCCGTAGAACACCGAAACGATTATATATATAAAAAAAATATTATTATTATTATTATTATTTTTGAAAAAGTGCATAATGTGAATTATACAAAACTGAGTTACCTACTGTACATTATTCCAATCGCAATTGGGTTATGTCTTTGTCGGCAATATTTTGCATGATATCGAGAAGAGTATTCACATCATAGATCACACGCATTCTTCAGTTGGTTGGTGGAATCTCTTGTCTTGGAGGGGGCGTGGTGGCTCAGCGGTCTAGCTGTATGCCTCTCACCAAGGCGGTCCGGGTTCGATTCCCGGTCAATGCATGTGAGATTTTCGAAGTGAAATGCCATGTCCTGTGGTTCGGATTCCACGTAAAAAGGAGGTCCCGTGGCTCATGATCTCAAGATTAACGGTCACGTTAAACTACAAGCTTCCTTTCCTTTTTCTCTTGTCTTGGCAGAACTTGTAGTGTGTAGCGTATTGTGTCATTACGTGTCTGAGTTCATAGTTTACCTGCTTCCATTCGTCAGTCATTATGGCGTCAGTTGAGTAGAAATCATCCCAGATAGCGTTTTGCTTTCCTTTGAGTATTTGAAGGGCACTCTCATAGGCCTCGGTGCGCGGTAGTAGCATCTGCAGTCTAATGTCTTCTAGGAAGAAAATTTATTTTATGAAGACATAAGTCAGTCTTGACAGCGCTGTCTTCCCGATAGGCTTATGAGATCATCTTTTGTCCGTGTGTGTGTGCATCCGTGTGTGTGTGTTTCCCCCTAATAACTTCTAAACGTCTGGAACGATTTTAATGAAACTCGGTAAGGTCAAAGTACTAATTTGGCCGATACCGACTGTGCCCTTCAAATTTTATTACGTCCCACATGGACGTTGTGCGAAATATTTCACTGCGATTCTATATCTCCCAAACTATTACTGATATAACCCGGAAATTTTGTACGGTGATAAAGAGCACTTATGTCACTCTCAAAAACTGTTAACTACAAAACGAACATGGCCAAGTAAAGCTGAAACATTTAAATACGCTTTTCTCGTGATTTAACCATCCAAACGCAGTGAAACTTGGTACAGCAAATGTGTATACACTGACAGCTATTTTAGTTCAATTGTTTACATATTCTCAAGATGGTGGTTGTGCAAAATTTTTAAATTAAGTTTTTATTTCTTGTGTCCTAATCATGCGATCGTAGTCAACGTTTGAATAATGAACCTTCGCAATAATCGTCATCTAATAGTACATAACTCTATGGCCTACACATATTAAAATCCAACATGGCGAACATCCGAAATATTTGGATGGGTCTCAATATCTACGAATCTATTACAGCAATCAAACTGAAAGTTTGTATATTGATAGAGGCAATTAACATGAGTAGGATATACGAAAATAGGCTATATAGTTCTTCACGGAACTACTTATTAAAGCTTATCTCCATCTCCTATAGTCAAATTATACAAATGTATTTTCCATATATCTGACATTGGTTCATACAGTCGATATGCTAAAGTCGAACATCGATATCTCGAAATAATTTTATGTTCCCGGCCAAATTCTACACAATTTATACGTCGTGTTATTTTTCCTATAATTCGAAGTTCTGTTGCTCGAATATTTTGATACCGCGAATGCTATTTTATTCCCCCGACATGAAATATGTGTCTTTAACTCGAAGTTGAGGTGATAATGATAATTGTTGTTTTATGGGGCCTAACATCTAGGTTATCGGCCCCTAATAGTTAGGGTGATCGTGAAAGATGAGATGAGAATGAAAACTATTACTAATTCTAACGAAAAACCTACAATAAAGGACAAGACGAAAAGAAATGCCCTCAACCCTCGAAGAATGCGGATTGATGGATTTGGAAGGAAGAAGAGCCATGAAAGAGAGATAGGGAAGGGAAAGAGGGCCCATCCGAAGGTCAGAGGAAAAAGGGGACAAAACAGACGCAGCTCAGGAATCCCTCGGGGTCGCCAACTCCCAAACTCCCCAGCCGTGAGCCCTTGAGGGTATAGCACTAACCAAAAGTGGTGGGGATACATACAACCTGCCTCCTCGAGGGCCTTGAGCAGAAGGCAGGAGATATCATGAAAAGATTAGGAAGGCTGATCCCTTGAAGAATGAGGGTATCAGGAAATACGAGACAAGGGCCAATTAGGGCGGGAAAGTGAAAGACTCCCTAGGCCTCGGATACCCTAATACCGTCGGGGTCGGCGGGGAACAAGAGTTGACCAAATGAGGTCGATATGAAAGAAAGCGGAGAGGATCCCAGCACAAGTAAGAGGAAGCTTGAGTTTTGTGATACAAACACCTTAGCGTATTATACGTCCTGTTCTATGCACATTACACTATTTTTAGCCTATTTTCAATTATGAAAAAATAGGCTTATGAGATCACCTTTTGTCCGTGTGTCTGTCTGTGTGTGTGTGTCCATAATAACTTCTAAACGGCTGGAGCGATTTCAATGAAACTCGACCCCGACCGAGCCCTTCAAATTTTGTTACGTCTGACCAATCCAACATGGCGGTTGTGCGAAATATTTTCACCAGCATTCAATATCTCCGAATCTATTACCGATATCACCCTGGAATTTATTACGGTGATAAAGGGAACTACTAGAAGTTCACCTATGTGACTTTTGAAAAACTGGTAACTTAACTACAAAACCAACATGGCGGCCAAGCGAAGTTGCGACTTTTAAATACACGTTTCTCGCGATTTAACCAACCAAACGCAATACAACTTGGTACAGTATATGTTTATACACATTGTAATGCACCAACATCTATCTTCGTTCAATTGTTTACATAACCTCAAGATGGCGGCTGTGCGAAATATTTCACCGGCATTCCATATCTCTGAAACTATTAGCGGTATCACCCGGAAATTTTGTACGGATATAAAGGGCACTACAGGAAGTTCATCTATAAGCCTCTCAAAAACCGGTTTACTACAAAACGAATATGGCGGCCAAGCGAATTTGAAAATTTTAAATAGACCTTTCTCGCGATTTAATGATCCAAACGCAATGAAACTTGGAACAGGAAATGTCTATACACCTTGTAATGCACTTGTATCTAATTTAGTTCAATTGTTTACATAACCTCAAGATGGCGGCTGTGCGAACTTTAAAATTAAGTTTTTATTTCTTGTGTCGTAATCATGCGATCAATGTGAAAGTTTGAATAATGAATCTACGCAATAATTTTCCTTTAATGGTACATGACTCGATGGCCTATACATTTAACAATCTAACATGGCGATCATCAGAAATATTTAGATGGATCTTAATATCTACGAATCTATTACAGCAATCAAACTGAATTTTTTACTGTTCATAGGGGCTATGAACATAAGTTCACCTATAGGACTTTCAATAACCTGGTGATCACAAATCCAACATGGCGCGGACGCGAAATATTCACATGGTCGTTTCTCGCAATTTAACCATCCTTGTGCAGTGACACAGTAAATCCTTATACAAATATCAATCCACTTGCATCTAATTTTTTCAATTGTTTTCATAACCACAAGATAGCAGCTGTGCGAAATTGTAAAATCTCTTTTTTTTACTTCTTGTGTCCTAATCATGCGATTGAAGTTTGCATACTACACGTACACAGGTAATCTTCATGTAGCAGTACATAACTCTAAGACCTACATATATAAAAATCCAACATGGCGACCATCCGCAATATTTAGTCGGTTCACAATATCTACGAATCTATTACAACAATCAAACTGAAATTTTGTATGTTGATAGTGGTAATTAACATGAGTAGGATATATAGTTCTTCACGGAACTACTTGTTCCACACAGTCTCCATATTTGTTCAGACAGTTGTCCCATCGCCACACTTAAGTTGAGTTGTCCCTGTGGTAGAATTCAGCCGGCTGACTGTGGAACCATCGTCGGACTGTTGTCTTGGCGTCATCGTTGCACGTGAATCGCTGTCCTGCCAGAAACTTTTTCAGCGGACCAAAAACGTGGAAATCACTAGGGGGCGAGATCCAGCCAGGCTCCCCCAGAGAAATGACTGGAGCTTGTTGGCGTTTCTGGTTGCCACAAGTGGCCTCGCATTGTCATGGTCCGCTGAAGAAGCTCGAGGCAGGATAGCGATTCACGTGCAACGATAACGCCAAGACAGCAATCCAACGATGGTTCCACAGCCTGCTGAATTCTACCACAGTGGCATCTCAAATGAAGTGCGGTGATGGAACAAATGTTTGACTAATACTACAAGGCAAAATAGATGACACACGAGGGCGTGGCAGAAGGCTTCAGAATATCAAAGAGTGGTCACAGATTCGATCTGTTGAACAATTGTTCCGGCTCGCGGTGGACAGAGACGCCTTTTCCATGATTATTGCCAACGTACTTAAAGAAGAAGAAGAAGAATCGAATTTTCATTGTAAATTTTCCTGACTTTTCCTGACCATTTTTCAACAAAATTCCTGACTCGCAAAGTCATCTTAACATCGGGAAAATGGTTTATTGAGCAAATATATATAAATCTCTTATTTGCAGCCTCCACCATCCTCATAGCTGCCCAACGCTCGCCTCTTTATTTATTTAAAATAGAAAATAAAGTAAATTATAATGCAATAATACATAAATCAAAGTACTTAATAACCTAAACTATAGTGATGGGGTCGCCACATCCCTACGCCAACGCCAGAAAAGCATACAAACAAGTAGTTCCGTGAAGAATTATACAGCCTATTTTCATATATCCTACTCATGTTAATTGCCTCTATCAACATACAAAATTTCAGTTTAATTGCTGTAACAGATTCGTAGATATTGAGAACCGTCTAAATATTTCAGATGGTCGCCAGGTTGGATTTTTATTTTTGTACTATTACATTAGGATTATTGTGTACGTGTGGTATACAAACTTCAATCGCATGATTAGAACACAAGAAGTAAAAACGAGATTTTAAAATTACGCACAGCAGCCATCTTGTGATTATGCAAACAATTGAAATAAATTAGATGCCAGTGGATCAACATTTGTATAAGCATTTAACGTGCAACGTTTCACGGCACTCGGATATTTAATTCGCGAGAAACCTCCATTTAAATATTTATACTTCGCGTCGCCGCCATGTTGGATTTGTGCTCACCAGGTTACTGAAAGTCCTATAGGTGAACCTATGTTCATACTCTCTATGAACATTAAAAAAATCAGTTTGGTTGCTGTAAAAGATTCATAGATATTGAGAACCGTCTAAATATTTCGGAAGCACGCCATTTAGGATTGTTATATGTATATGCCATAGAGTTATGTACCATTCAAGGACAATTATTGCCTAGGTTCATTATTCAAACTTTCACTTCGATCGCATGATTACGACACAAGAAATAAAAACTTAATTTTAAAATTTCGCACAGCCGCCATCTTGAGTTATGTAAACAATTGAATTAAATTAGATGGCAGTGCATTACAAACAGCAAATTCCTTTACTGTACCACATTTCACTGCGCTCAGAGAGTAAAATCACGAGAAAAGTCTATTAAAATATTTCAAATTCGGTTGGTCGCCATGTTCGTTTTGTACTTTACAGGTTTATGAAATATACATAGGTAAACTTGTATCAGTACCCTTTATCACCGTACAAAATTGCAGGGTGATGTCTGTAATAGTTTCGAAGATATAGAATGTCAGTGAAATATTACGCACAGCCGCCATTTTGAGGTTATGTAAACAATTGAACTAAATTAGACTCCAGTGCATTACACTGTGTATAAACAATTGCTGTACCAAGTTTCATTACGTTTGGATGGTTAATCGCGAGAAAAGTCTATTTAAAAGTCTCAAATTCGCTTGGCCGCCATGTTGGTTTTGTAGTCACCAGGTTTTTGAAAATCTCATAGGTGAACTTCTAGTAGTGCCCTTTATCACAGTACACAATTTCAGGGCGATATCGGTAATAGTTTCGGAGATATTGAATGCTACTGAAATATTTCGCACAGCCGCCATGTTGGATTGGTGAGACGTAACAAAATTTGAAGGGCACGGTCGAGGTCGCCGGGAATAGCGCTATGAACGTACTGAGTTTAATTGAAATCGCTCCAGCCGTTTAGATTTTATTAGGGACACACACACACACACACCTCACACACACACACACACACACACACACACACACACGCGCGCGCGCACGGACAAAAGGTGATCTCATAAGCCTATTTTTTTCAAAATTGAAAATAGGCTAAAAATTGTTAAAAGAGGTTTTTACTATGATGTACTGTAACAATGGAAACTTACCACAATGTCCAGTGAGTTATTGCTTTTTATCTTCAAAGATTAGTCGAACTAGTAACATCAAAATAGGCTGTAAAACACAAAATATATGGTTAATATAAAATTCTTGACTTTCTAATACTTTTCACCTTTTGTTTTCCTGACTCACGCCATCTTTTCACACTTTTTCTTGACCAAAAACAAAATTCCTGACTTTTCCTGCCTGTGGACACCATGGAATAATGAAAGTGAATCAATTAAAAGTACCAGGCCTACCTGAAACACAGTGTCTCTGGAAAGTCATAAAAGAGAAACAGTGTTCTTGTTTAGCCGTTAGTGTACGTTGCATGCACAGTACACAGTGCCTCATTAACCCCCAAAATATCATCCTTAGCGTTATGCAGACCTCTCGTCTGTTTGGCTTAGCAGGCTGTAGGACATTCAGGCGCTCCCTACAAATATCCGAGTTATGTGGCTTCATATCCCGTTTTCTCTTTGTTTGCATTGCATATTGGAGGAGTGTCAGGAGATGTGCTTCATAATAGCGTTCATGAAAGATGCTGCATAGCTTAAGTAGTTAATGTTAGGTGCAAGCAGTAAAAACGAGCGTTTCTGCTACTAAATGTGTATGTCGAGTAGCTGCACTATAAAAAGCATTTAATGACGGTTCAGAACAAGCTCTCCAAACTGTACCACACAATGTCTAACGTTCCTTCCGTCGTGGAAGCTTAAAGGAATTATCCGTTCGTAAAATAATGTTATTTAAATACAGTATGACAGTTCGCGTGCTATGACGCAAAGTCATAGGGTCAAGCTACAGGGGTGTGCAAATTATTAGGCTCGACGTTAGTTTTCCAAAATGTTAATGAGAAAAGGATCTATAATGACAAGAAAAAGAAGGCTGATCAGCAGAAGAATGAGGGATCAGGAAAGATGGGAGAAGGGTCAATTAAGGCGGGAAAGGAAGAGACTCCCTAGGCCTCGGATACCCTAATACCATCGGGGTCGGAAGAGAACAAGACTTGACCAAGAGAGATCGAAAGAAGACGGAGAAGTAAGTGGAAGCAATGGTGGACTCAGCTGGGGTCCCGTGGTCGCCAACCCACGTCCCACTAGATGTGAGCCCCTGGGGAGAGTGAACGGGTGAATTGTAGTGCGTGTTCAGTGGGAGTAGTTAGCCATGGATAAGTGGTACCAACGTGACCAAATTATTAGGCTTGACGCCACTTTCCCCAAATAACATTTATACTTTCCACAGTTTAATCCACTAAATATGTTTGCAAGGCAGTGAAATTACTTCCATATTTAACCAAGAGTCTTAATTATATTTTATTTTAAGAAAATCAAAGTATAATGATTTCTTAAAATTTCCACTACAGAGGAGCCTTGTTAATGCACGTTTTGATTTGATTACTTTACCCTACTTTTCGTGTGGATTTAATGTTGAGGGCAGTGGAGTCATTTTACTGACTATTCAAAGATTCATGAACAATGGATTGAAATCATCTGACTTCCAAAGTCAATGAAAAAATGGAAAACGGGCCAAGCTCAAGTAACCCTCAAAATACTCAATTCTGAAAGTTTCTAGACACAATTACTTATGAGAAAAAGTGTAAGACGATAAGGGAGAAAACATATCTAAGTGGGGTTATAAAAGATGCCAGCAGATGGTCAAAAAATGATTTTCAATAAAAGTATGTAAGTGATTTAAATTCTTTACTTGATTTTAATAATTTGCACAGCTCTGTGTCTCAAGACTCGGTACACCAATGGATTCGAACCCCACCATTGGCTATCCTTGAAACGATGTTCCTTGTACCACTTCGTGGTGTAGCGACTTGCAGTCTTGACTTTCATAGGGAGAGCAAGGTTGAGAATCCTTCTGGCGAGCCTGAGAATGTGCCCGTAGAACTTCAATCGTCTTTTCCCGAAGGTGTCAGTGATCTTTACAGCATGCTGATAAAGCATTATTATTATTATCGTTTATTGTTTGACGACATTATCACGGCAAATACCGGCTACATTTTATGTTAAAGCCTGGTTCGGCCTTAGCAAGGAATCATCTGTACTGAGATAATTTTGTATACACTGTTCAGAGACTTCACATCCATGTCGTGCCCGCAGTCTTCACGAGTCTCCTTCACTCATAGGATGAGCTAAATTTCCATCTGGATCATCGAGCCTTGCTGAGTGTTCGGCCAGAGTATTGTCACCAAGGAACTTCCTAACAATATGGTAGGTGTTTAACAGAACTGCCTTCTGTAGTTCAATCTGCGGGTGCAGATTCAATATTGATAGACTACTGTGGAGAGTTTTCGGTATAACACAATTATTGCGATTGTAGTCACCGAATCAAATTTCTACATCTGCTTTATCTCAATTGCCAGCTCTGTGTACATAGATATTATTATTATTATTAAATGCAATCACTCAGAATCACATCCTCGACACTCTTATTCACAACATAATGTTCCCAGGTTGGAATACAAGTCCAGTTACAGGCTAGACCCAGGGACACGAAGTTAAACTGCATTCAAAATCTTCGAAAGCTGAAAAGACCTCGAAATCAAATTGAGAATGAGAGAAGTGGCATGTGTATTAACAGGCGATCCAATATGGCGCGCTCCCAACACCCTTTCAGGCCCAGGCAATAATAAAGAAAACGAGTGGCAGAGTGGGAGGATGCGGAGTGCGTAGCCATGGCAACCTAGCATCATCTCTTCATAACGCCGGCCACAGACCTCATGGATCCTCCTACTAATTGCAGCTGCCATAAAGTTAGTCAATGAATTAATAATAATAAAAATATTATTGGTTTTACGCCCCTTTTAACTACTGCGGCTTTTGGAGACGCCGGGGTGCCGTAATTTTGCCCCGAAAGGGATCTTTAACGTGCCAGTAAAACTAATGACACGACTCCCTCACATTTTCGCACACTAAAATGCCAACTGACTGCGTCAGGTTTCCATCCCGCTATCTTGGGCTCATCAGGCGAGAACGTTACCACTTAGCCTCGCAGATGGTCTGTTGGTTTAAGATGCTGACTGAGTAGCTTACAACATTTGCTATGATACACTCAGCTACACCCAGAAACATCGATTGCTACTATTTTTAGCCTATTTTCAATTTTGAAAAAATAGGCTTATGAGATCACCTTTTGTCCGTGTGTGTGTGTGTGTGTGTGTGTGTGTGAGGTGTGTGTGTGTGTGTGTGTGTGTGTGTGTGTGTCCTAATAAAATCTAAACGGCTGGAGCGATTTCAATGAAACTCGGTAAGTTTATAGCACTATTCCCGGCGACCTCGACCGTGCCCTTCAAATTTTGTTACGTCTCACCAATCCAACATGGTGGCTGTGCGAAATATTTCACTATCATTCAATATCTCCGAAACTATTACCGATATCGCCCTGAATTTTTTTACGGTGATAAAGTGTACTGATACAAGTTTACCTATGCATATTTCATAAACCTCTAAAGTACAAAACGAACATGGCGACCAAGCGAATTTGAAATATTTTAATCGACTTTTCTCGTGATTTAACTCTCTGAGCGCAGTGAAATGTGGTACAGTAAATGATTTTGCACATTGTAATGCACTGCCATCTAATTTAATTCAATTGTTTACATAACCTCAAGATGGCGGCAGTGCGAAATTTTAAAATTAAGTTTTTATTCTTGTGTCGTAATCATGCGATCAAAGTGAAAGTTTGAATAATGAACCTAGGCAATAATTGTCCTTGAATGGTACATAACTCTATAGCCTATACATATAACAATCCTAAATGGCGAGCTTCCGAAATATTTAAACGGTTCTCATTATCTATGAATCGTTTACAGCAACCAAACTGAATTCTTTTATGTTCATAGAGACTGTGAACATATGTTCACCTATAGGACTTTCAGTAACCTGGTGAGCACAAATCCAACATGGCGGCGACGCGAAGTATAAATATTTAAATGGACGTATCTCGCGAATTAACTATCCGAGTGCCGTGAAACGTTGCACGTTAAATGCTTATACAAATGTTGATCCACTGGCATCTAATTTATTTCAATTGTTTGCATAATCACAAGATGGCTGCTGTGCGTAATTTTAAAATCTCGTTTTTACTTCTTGTGTTCTAATCATGCGATTGAAGCTTGAATACCACACGTACACAATAATCTTAATGTAATAGTACAAAAATAAAAATCCAACCTGGCGACCATCTGAAATATTTAGACGGTTCTCAATATCTACGAATCTGTTACAGCAAATTAAACTGAAATTTTGTATGTTGATAGAGACAATTAACATGAGTAGGATATATGAAAATAGGCTGTATCGTTCTTCACGGAACTACTTGTTTTTATTATGATTTATTTTAATCTATTTTTTATTGTAATATAATTTAATTTATGTTCGACCCTCACTATTATGTGTC
Source organism: Meconema thalassinum (assembly GCA_946902985.2). NCBI lineage: Eukaryota > Metazoa > Arthropoda > Insecta > Orthoptera > Tettigoniidae > Meconema > Meconema thalassinum. The sequence continues at coordinate 12,799,081 of OX336399.1, read as the reverse complement.
AGATAACTGTATCATAATGATGGTCATTATAACACCGTTTTTCATTACGATACAGTTTCTCCAGCCAATCAGAGCTCGTTCATTGACCAATTAGGTAACGATAATGTCGCGCATGCGCTCAAAATCCAACATGTCGGACATAAACACAACATCGAACTATAATAAATTACCGACATGGAATACCCACCGTCCATATGTTCGCGTAAATAAACTGGCGAATATGAGACAAGAAATAGCACAGTACCTTAAAATCACTAACACTAATTTCTACACAGCGCATTGTCTTCAAATGACTGCGGTGACAATATTACTGAGGGACGGCTGATGTAAACATATGGCTGCATATGGCATTGCAAGCCCACAGAGCGCATGCGTCGGCCGTTCAAAGCTCTTGAAAGACGAAGGTATAACACCCAACGCTCGCTCTGCGATCACAAAATTCCAGTAGCTGACTCTCAACAGATATTTATGAATATTTATGTTAAAACATATAATAAAGTTATAATTATCGTCGAACATAAACAGTCGTATGCAACTCGCCTATAATGGTAATTAAGACACTCGTATGGAAATTATAAAACTCGTCTACGCTCGTTTTATAAAAAATACTCGTGTCTTAATTATAGCCATTATAGGCTCGTTGCATAATGTACTATTAATTCAATTTAATCTCTTCTTTCTTTCTTTCTTTCTTTCTTTCTTTCTTTCTTTCTTTCTTTTTTCTATCTATCTTTCTTTCTTTCTTTCTTTCTTTCTTTCTTTCTTTCTTTCTTTCTATCTTTCTTTCTTTCTTTCTTTCTTTCTTTTTTCTATCTTTCTTTCTTTCTTTCTTTTTTCTATCTATCTTTCTTTCTTTCTTTTTTCTTTCTTTCTTTCTTTCTTTCTTTCTTTCTATCTTTCTTTCTTTCTTTCTTTCTTTTTTCTATCTATCTTTCTTTCTTTTTCTTTCAATCTTTCTTTTTTTCTTTCTTCTTTTCTTTCTTCGTTTTGCCCACTTAAGGAGCGCGTTTGAACTTGTTGACTCGGGTTGATGGTGTTTTCCTCTTCATCTCCTTATTTATCTTATTTTATTATTTTTATTTCATTTAATTGATAAAAAATGACATTAGCTGATCATAATTTGTTTTTATGTGATCTTATGGGTTTAAATAAATATATAAATACAGTACATTAATTAATAACAATCGATGGTGTAGCTGAGAATCTTTAACTTATTCTCTGACTGAGATGCGTGATTATCTTTCCCAGATCCGTGCAGTGATTTGTGATCGAAACACTAAGAAAAGTGAATGTAGGTTATTTACCGCGCTGACCCAGTTATTGTTATCAGTTCAAATACGAGATACGACCGGATGCTCTTCATGATGCCCCATGGTTTTTTGCCACGTCTAAGCAGGGATGAATACGGAGCAAAATGAAAATGAAAATCCACCGCCTGCTTCCAGTCGACCGAATTGGTCAGGGAATGGAATGAACGAAGACCCCATCTAGCGGCGAGGATATGAACTATGCCGGCTGCTGAAGGCTGTCGCACTCCTCTGAGGCAATCATTAAATGAATGACAGATTAAATGAAATGACAGTGGAGAGTGTTGCTGGAATTTGATAGGGAAAACCGGAGTACGTGGAGAAAAAACGGTCTGTCTCCGTTTTGTCCAGCACAGATCTCACATTGGATGACCGGGATTTGAACCACGGACCCAGCGGTAAGAGGCCGGCGCTTGAATACGGAGCAAAATAATGAAACAGTTTGCGATGCAGGTATAATTGGACACAATTCGTGTTGACCGGCTGAATAGCTTTCGTTATAAGAATTAGTCGACACTGAAAAATGGCTTCTATCACTACCAGGAGGTAGAGAGACCTCCCTCGACGCTAGCATTTACAACAGACTGTAATAATCTTTATAGTCTATGCATCATCCTTAATTCTTTTTAAACACTGAATAATTGACGATGCACTCTAAAACGAGTTGAAATATGTGCACTGAGTAATTGTGCTCGTAAAGCGAGAAGACTCATCATCGGAGCAAATAGATCATAAACACGTAATATTCCTTCAGCTGCGTGTTACCTTATTTTATTAGCGTGAAAAAATAGGAGTGTCTTGTTGAATTCCCCTGTGAGCTATGGAATATGGAGATACAGTACTGTAACGTGTGTAGTAGAACTCAAGGGGACCAACATTTGTATGGACTTGTCCGCTCGGATGGGTTGAGCTGCGCTAATGGGTCTGTTTAAAGATTGGAGGAGGAATTGACTGACAGCTACAAATACTTCGACTCCCTGGAGGTTCCGTGGGTCAGTGCAGTTAACATGTTATCTTGGATGAATCCGTCTTCTTCTTATTATTTCCCCCCACGGGCTCACATCTAGTGCGACGTGGGTTTGCGATCACGGGACCCCAGCTGAGTCCGGCATTGCTTCAAATTACTTGTGCTGGACTCCTTTCCGTCGTCTTTCCTGTCGACCTCTCTTGGCCAACTATTGTTCTCTTCCGGCCATGGCTGGCTGCGTGGCTCAGCGGTAACGTTCTCGGTTGCTGGTCCCAAGGTTGCAGGTTCGTATCCTGGCGCAATCAGCTGGCATTTGAGGGTGCGCAAATGTGAGGGAACCTTGTCAGTAGACTTACTGGCACGTTAAAGATCTCCTTCGGAGCAAACTTCCGGGCCCCGACGTCTCTAAAAACCAGAGCAGTTAAAAGGGACGTAAAACCAATAACCTTATTATTATTATTATTATTAATCTCTTCCGACGGTGTTAGGGTATCCGAGGCCTAGGGAGCCTCTTCCTTTCCTGCGTTAATTGTCCCTTGTCTCATATTACCTGATACCCTTGTTCTGCGAGGGGTCAGACTTCTTTTTCTTTTCATGTTATCTCCTGCCTTCTGCTCAAGGCCCTCAAGGAGGCAGGGTGTATGTAGCCCCACCACTTCTGGTGCACCCTGGATATTGCTACACCCTCAGGGGCTCACGGCTGGTGCGTTTGGGAGTTGGCGATCCCGAGAGATTCGTGAGCTTGGTCCGTTGTTTCCCCCTTTTCCACGGACCCTCTCTTCTTTTCTCTTTCCTATCTGCCTTTCATGGCTCTCCTAAATCGCAAATCAGCTTGTCACCAATGGGAAAACCAATCGCCCAATAAGGAAAATGGAACACAATATCCTGGAAAATGGAGAAATGAAGTCCAGTAACCTTTCCCGGCCATTTGAAATAAAGGAATTACAGAAAGCTATTCAATGTGCCAAACATGGAAAAGCGGCAGGATTAGACGACATCACAATAGAGCAAATAAAACACTTCAGTTCAACCACACAGGGATGGCTTCTGAACTTCTTCAACAATTGTTTTACTTCTCTGAAAATTCCTAAAATATGGAGAAAATCCAAAGTGATTGCATTTCTGAAACCTGGAAAGGATCCTTCGGACCCAAAAAATTTCAGACCAATCTCCTTACTCTGCCATCTGTACAAAATAATGGAAAGGATGCTGTTAAACCGCCTAATTGGAGTAGTAGACCACGCTCTAATACCTCAGCAATGTGGCTTCCGCCCAGGAAAGAGCTGCACAGCACAGGTTCTACATCTAACTCAACACATTGAGGATGGATTTGAGAAGAAGAAGATCACTGGTGTGGCTTTTGTGGATCTCTCCGCCGCCTACGATACGGTAAATCACAGGATATTATTACACAAGCTCTACAGAATGATTACAGACATCAAAGTAACCAAGATGATAGCTACTCTCCTGGAAAATCGTCGCTTTTTTGTTGAATTCCAAGGACGCCGAAGTAGATGGAGAAATCAAAGGAATGGACTCCCTCAAGGAAGTGTACTGGTTACTATTCTTTTCAACATCTACACAAATGACCAGCCATTGCCAGAAGGTACTAAAAGCTTTATCTATGCCGATGACCTAGCACTTACTACTCAGATTAATACCTTTGATGAAGCAGAGACCTCTTTAACTGTTGCATTAGAAGAGCTAGGTACATATTATGAGAAAAACCAACTGAAACCAAATCCAGCTAAGACCCAAATTTGCGCGTTCCATCTGCGGCATGCACAGGCATCTCAGAAACTCAAAGTTATCTGGAAAGGGAACTTACTGGAACATTGCTTTACACCAAAGTATTTGGGAGTTATGCTGGACCGCACACTAACATGCAAGAAACATTGCCAAAACGTAAAACAAAAGATAGCTGCTAGAAACAACATTCTACGCAAATTGTCAGGAACCAGTTGGGGAGCACAACCACAAACAATCAGAACATCAGCTCTAGCTTTATGCTACTCTGCAGGTGAATATGCCTCCCCGGTTTGGTACAAGTCAGCCCATGCGAAGCAAGTCGACATCGCTCTCAACGAAAGTTGCAGGATCATTACTGGATGCCTGAAACCTACACCCATTGAGAAGATCCAACTTCTAGCTGGTATTGCTCCTGGTGAGATTCGTAGGGAGGTAGCAGCTAACAAAGAAAGGCTCCAATCATCTACTTCAGAAGCACATCCCCTCTATGGATACCACCCAGCCACCCGGAGGCTGAAATCCAGAAAAAGTTTTCTCCGCACATCAGTTAACCTTGAGGGGAAAGCGGAGAATGCTAGGATCAAGATGTGGAAAGAAAGAACCAGCCATCTCTCCAACTGGATGGAGCCGAAGGAAAGTCTTCCATGTGGACACCAGGAGAAGTGGACAACCTGGAAATCCCTTAACAGACTCCGTACAGAAGTCGGCAGAACAAAAGTAAATCTTCGGAAGTGGGGTTTCTCAAGCGACTCATCACTCTGTGATTGTGGAAAGCAGCAAACGATCCAACATTTATGTCAGTGTGTCTTATGTCCCTCAAAGTGCACTATGATAGACTTGGTTGCAGCTTCCTCTAATGCTATTGACGTCGCCCAATACTGGGCAAGAATTATCTAGCTTCCGATTTTGTTGCTCAGTAGGATTGTTTATATGTGTATATCTGTATATTTGTATAGTAGCAATGTATATATCGTGTATTTTAAAATATCTATGTGTAAAGTCGATACTTCTGACACGAATAAAGAAAGAAAGGATGGCTCTCCTTCCTTCCAAGTCCCTCAATCCTCATTCTTTGAGGGTTGAGGGCATGCCATTTCTTCCTGTCCTTTATTTGCCTTATCCCTTATTTGTTTACTATTTCTTCTTCTGTTAGAAGAAAAATATCGTAATTCCTGTTAATAATAGTAAACATTGTAATAAGTAGGAAATAATGAGGGACTAGCCTACTTGCGTTATCTCAAGAGACGCATTCAATTCAAACATTTGTTGAAACTCTTCGTTTTCTTCTCTCGAATCCCTTCCCAATTTGATTGATATTTGTACTGACTCTTATTTGGTTATTGTTAGCATAAACAAGGAAGGACGCTTTCTATACTTTGGCAAAAGAGTAACGTTTATAGATTTCCGTACAACATTCCGAAAATAAGCGTAACTCGACTTAAGTGATGACCTCTCAACATTTGTTTTATCTCGTGTGTACTAATCGATTGATCGATCCTTCGTTGAATAATCGATTACTATTTTTCGATTAATTGCAATTAATCTAAGCAATAAACTGAACATCGCATATTACGAGCTCCTAAGTGCAGTTCGACCCATCCCAGGGCCAATTCAACTGTTGTGACACACATGGCTTGGTCACATTCCCCACTGTCATTGCTGGGATTCGAACCACCACTGTCCGAAGTCGTCGGATTTTTTAAGAGCGTTAAAAATCCCTCAGTATGCCTTCCTTCGGAGGGGAAGTAAAGCCGGCGGTCCCATGTCATAGATTTATGGCATGGTAAAGAACCTTCCACCTGTGTGAAGCTAAATTGTATAGGTTAAGAATGTAAACGGCGCTCTTAGGTTCCTATGTTCGTTGCCAAGAGCCGACTGCGGTGGCGTCTGGTAGCTAAGTTCTGAACTAGTAGTCGTTGACGGTGGCTTTTGGCGGCAAATGTAGAAACTATTTGAAAAATTCAAAAGTCTGTAGTCCTTACATGAATTTTAAAAAAAGATACGAGCCTTACAGTAGTCGCATATGATGTGTAACATCTGACATGTTATTCGAATAATTCCATATTACTTACTTGCATTTTTTAAACAATGAACTCGTAGTGCTACCTTGTGCCAGCAAACATGAAAGGATTCTCCAATGCATCTGCGGTAGTGACATATACCTGCAACTGTATGCGGGAGCAATCCACTGCCTACTTGATGCGAGCTGCGCTTTATACTGGCCAGTTAGTGAACCCATGCCAGTGGTGTTATTGAAAATGGCCTCGTTTAGCCGATATAGCGTACTGCCAAGTATAGGCGCGATAAAAAATTAGGTGTGCAGTAGGTATATTAAAGGCGTTTCTCCCAGTGATACGTTTAGACCAACGAAGTTTCAATTATTGTTAGTAGTCGGTGTTAATATACTGAATTCCTACGTTGTTTGGAGTGTTGGTTGATGCGATATAGCACTCGAAGTATCGAGTGCTTACATTAAATAAGAATACAGCAAAATATGAAGATTTAATAAATCGTAATTGTTTTCAGCAAATATGATATAATGAATATTTTCACACCAAAGAACGACAACTTGAAGATGATTTATTGTAGGAATTTCTTTCATGGGGCCTCCAAACCTTGAGGTAAACCGTATGCGATTTACATTCCACATAGTCACATGGCTTACAGTACGGCGTAGTACCGATCTCCGCCACCGCGCGCACTCGTTGTTTCCGTCCCATGCACTTCGGTCCCATCCACTTACGTCTCTTTTCCGAAATCACTCCCACAAAAATGTCCAGATACCGAGTGCCACAAAAATATCCAGACACCGAGTGGAAAGATGTTACACATTAAAAACAGAATAATACAGTCATCACAATTAACACCGGTTATCAGACAGATTCTACACACACCCAAAGTACGTGGAGCTGCATGACCGCGTTGTCGCAGCCCCTAAACTTAGGAACCAACCAACATCACTGTCCGAACATGTTGAAAGTGCTCGAGGAAGACCTCGTTCTTCACGGAACGCTGTTCTGAGAAGCAGTGCAACCTCTCGAGAAGTATTTATTTCCTAATGAGGATAAAAAGAGACCAGGGATGTCATTTAGCAAGAGAGTATCTCCCTCGCTGTCGTGTCCAGGTGGCAGGGGCTGTCATTAGTGGACAATACGAGAGAAATGAAACCCCACCCGCTTTTTGCTCCGGGCGCAGACACAAATTAATTATCGCCAGACACAAACTAATATCGCGAACAGTAATTATTGATAGATTATTGCGCCCGTTAGTTCGCTCCGCTGGCTGCTGGACACTGGAGACTTATTGCACACAGTACACACAGCTACAAATAATATAGACACATTCGCACAAGTTTGCTGAACCGAAACGGAAATGGAGCACTTTGTAGAGAACTTGGAAGTCGTCTTTTCTGTGTAGCCTTGTTAGATTCTATCATTCATTAACTGCAATTTGGGGTAAATATACGGTGGCAATTTGTACAATTACAGAATATTACCAACATTACGGAGGATTTGAATGAGTTTTGAATGGTATGGACTCCGTCTTGAGAAAGAATTCATGATGAAAATTAATAAATGTAAAACAAAAATATTGGAATGCAGCCGAAATAAATCAGAAACCTCTATGGACATCAAATTGGCAGGTGAAAAGCTGAAAGAAGTAGGAGACTTCTGTTACTTAGGAAACAAAATAACCAGTGATGGACGAAGCAAAGAGGACATAAAAAGTAGGTTGGCTCAGGCAAGGAAAGCATTTCTACAAAAAAGGAATCTGTTGACATCGAATATAGATTTAGGTATTAGGAAGTCATTTTTGAAAGCCTGTGTCTGGAGCGTGGCGCTCTATGGAAGTGAAAATTGGACTATTGGTGCAGCAGAAAAGAGGAGAATTGAAGCACTTGAAATGTGGTGTTACAGGAGAATGATGAAGATCAGATGGGTAGATAGGGTGACAAACGAAGAGGTATTAAGACGAGTGGGAGAAGAGAGATGTTTCTGGCGACTGCTAATGAAGAGAAGAGATAGGTTAGTAGGTCACATTTTAAGACACCCAGGAATAGCAAGCTTAGTTATGGAAGGAAGAGTTGAGGACAAGAACTGTAGGGGTAGACCAAGGTTAGAATATGTTAAACAAATTGCTTCGGATGTAGGGTGTGGTAGCTATGTAGATATGAAACGATTAACTCAAGACAGGGAGGCATGGAGATCTACATCAAACCAGTCAAAAGACTGAAGATTCAAACAACAACATACGGAGGGCGCCAGTTTTCCGAAATTGCCTTTGTACTTTTCACGGCGTTCGCTTTTAAAAGTCCAATGACTTCGTCCGGGTTTGAACCCGCGATCTTGCGCATAGCAGTTCAGGATGCTACCGTCTTGAAGAATACTGTAGGTCGCAAGAGAGAACTAACTAGTATAATTGGGTTTTGTGTACCTCTACTCTATTTCTTTCCCCATACTACCGACCATCCTGAAAGAATACAACTTAGAGCCCAAGTACTTAAAATGTTCCACCACTCCAATTTAGTTCATCCTATCTGACATTCTATTTTCCTGTGTTTATCCATTTTGAAATGCTGATCTTCACACCCTAATCCCTAAATTTCTGAACAAGTTCTAACATGTTGGCTTGTAAGCTATGTCATCACAACGAGGTCATTAGTAAGGCTCGGATTTTTAGGTGTTAAAATCGGAAAAATATTTATTTTTATGTATTACAAATACCTAAAATATGTGACAAAAATGTAAAAATATTTCATTATAATTTAGTTTATTAGACCTAGTGTGAATATAAACAATATGCAGCACTCACTGACTGCTGAAGCATTACAATACACAACGAGATACATCTTCAGGTTGTCCATCACAAATGACCAACGATTATCGCGAAACACTTCTTCAGAAGGCACGAATCTGTGGCAATATGTTTCTTGCCCTTGAGGTGTTGTGTAACTTGAGATCGCTGTTCAGGCTTGATTGCTTTACCACATGGTTGGCAGAACAGAACGTCCCCATCAGAAGTAAAATTATCTTTAAATTCTGCAACAGACGATAACTTGTAGTTCATTTTACTTTAGGCATCGTAGAACTGCCTTACACTTCACTGTGCCAGAAATGAACTGCATGTGAGTGACGCTGGTTCCAGTTAGCTCTAGCACGTGGTGCAATATGGCTATGGACAAGGAAATCCCCGGCTTCCACAGCGAGTGGCACGGGGCGACAAGTTAAGAATAACACAGTTACAAGCTGACATATGCTCTGCATGAAGAATAGATAACTCACAGGCTGAAGTAACACAGAACAAGAAAGATCTAGCATGCTGATTTAAAATATGTAAATATTATGTATTTGTATGTGCTAATAAGTGAAAAACAGGAATTTATGTAATTATAGAAAAATGCTTAAAATATGTATTTACATAAAAAATATGTATTTACCTAAAAATCCGAGCCCTAATGATTAGCGTAGGCCAGACTGCTTATCTGGTTTCTACGTAATTGAATCCCACGCAGCCAATTTATAGTAAATGGTTCATAAGTAAAATAAACAGTAGTAGTGCAAGATTAAAGCCTTTCCTCACTCCTGTAACAACTTTAACTGACATGTAACTTATAAGTAAAGTCCTGCGCGGATGCAGACGGATAAACCCGTGGATATCCGCAAATTTTTTCGCCATGCGGATAGCGTTTGGAGTAAATTTGAGGATAGTTTTTAGAAAATCATTCACGACTGCACTGTGCCAACGTTACGATAGACTTTCTCAAAGAATTCAAGTGGGAAGTTTTGGACCATCCGCCGTTTAGTCCATGCCAGCACTGAATGATTTTCACCTTTATCGGCAATTGAAGGTATGGTTGGGCGGCAACGCCTCGCCAAAAGGAAAAAAACACTTCAGGAGACTCTCCAGACGCACCCACCTCAGTGGCGGCAGAAACCTTTGCCGAAGGCATTGGAAAGCTGGTGTAACGATACGACAAATGATTCAATCGTTTTGACGATTATGTTGAAACATAAGAATAAAACAAACAAACATTTAGTAATAAAATCAGTTTTCTATGTCAATCTGTTATTTTTATATGACCCATCGGAGGCTGAAAAAAAAACAGCCCTCGTTGGACATATCATATTTTTCCGTTATGTTTTTTTTTTCATGACAAATGTAAGATGATTTAAGCTAATGACATTCAAATTATGTCATTAAGCATAATTAACACTCCGAACAGGAAAGGGTTGCAATTCTGGCTGTGTAACATTTATTTTAAGGGACACTGGGACTGAGTTTTCATATTACTGTAATTATCAATGGATATTGTTCTAATTTTACACACATCACTCAAATACTAATATACACTATGCTACTGATTAACAGTTTTCTATCACTAACCGTTTAGGAGATATGGTTATTTTTATATAGAAATTATGCAAATTTTGAAAATGGTCCTTGCGTTAAACAGATAGAGGTAGCTCATTTATCATGACTTTCTCATATAGATATTTAGTATGGAAGCAATCCTAGTGATTGGTTTCAAGTTCATATGAATATTTGTTGAGATATAAATTAACTCATTTCACAATTTATTTATCCCATTAATAGCCTAGCATATTATTTGAAAATTAAAATATTTTTAATGGCAAAACTAAGAATACTACAGTAAAACTAATCACTGAACTTATGGATGCATTAATATAGAATATGTATAAAAATTTGCTACATTACAGCTACAAGTCTGATGCACATGGGGCGAATTTTGTCTCAAAAAATGGGAAGCTGAGAAAAATGCACTTTTATAAAGCCATACATATCTTTTTTGGTTATCAGCTTACCTTATCAGCTAAAACTGCCCAGCACCATATGTAACGCCCTCTTTCTTGCTTTTCTGAGCTCCTTATTAGGAAAATAAGTGCAGAAATACTCGCCTCAATGAAAGTCCATGAATAGGGGGCGTTTAAATACCACGCAACAGACATTTCAAGAATTCGCTGGACCTTTACATGTGGTAGAATTCGGAAAAGACTTTCACTAAATTATCCGCTAAGTCAGGGGCGTAATTATACCAAAGAATAAAAAAAAACAATATTTTTGCGGTTTATGACCAAAACTCAGTCCTAGTGTCCCTTAAACATAGCTCATAACATACAAAGCCTAAGGTAACGATTGTTTCCTCAATGTCTAAAGATATTGCTTTATCTAATTAAAACAAGAAGTTCTGTGACGAACTAAAGAGCCTACTTTTCTTAAAATTTAAAATTCATGCCAATTATTAATCTATATGGACCGAGGCTATCTAGAATAATGACAAAATAAAGTTGGTAATATAGAAATTTCTAATTAGTTCGAAATATACCTGGCATTATGTAGCCTGATAGAGCACTACAGTTGGCAGCCTTGGTGACTGAATATATTCTTAGTTCCATCTCTTAAGGTACAGAATACAAAATTTGGTTGAAGTCCAATGGATAGCATGGACTTAACATCCAGTTAAACATTGGACTTAATGCAGCGTGCGTAAAATGATGTTGGCAACAATGTCATGCATGTGTTGGTCAGAAATAATTTGAAATATTATCATCTATTGTTGTGCCAATTTTGAATGAAATCCATTTGTTAGTATAGTAGTTACTGGTATTTTAAAATTGGACCTATCAGCAAGCTTAGAATGATGTTGGTAGCACTGACGTACATTAGTTGCTCCAAATTAATCTAAAATGGCAGCTACTATACGTGCGCAAAGTTTAGAGCTGTTGGCTTGTATACTTTCTGATAGCCTATATTGATATTAGGGTAAAAATATAAACAGCATTTATTAACAGTTGGCAGCCCTCATTGCTCTTAACAATACGCCTAGTCATATATGTTATGGTACACATAGCACATACAAATATTGGTTGAAATCCAATTGATAGTATAGAAGTAACATGTATTTAAAAATTGGTCTTATCAGCAGGCTTAGAATCCTGTTGGTAGCACTGACATACATTAGTTGCTCCAAATTAATCTAGAATGTCAGGCACTATACGTGTGCGAAGGTTAAGGCTGTTGGCTCGCATACTTTCTGATATATTGGTATTTGGATAAAAATAGAGAGAGCATTTATTGACAATTGGCACCCCTGATGGCTCTTAAGAATACGCTCAGTCATATCAGTTTATGTACAATAGTAGCCTACATACGAAATTTGGTTGAAATTCAATTGATAGTGTAGGAGTTATATGCATTTAAACATTGAACCTATCAGTAGGCTTAGAATCATTTTGGCAACACTGTCATGTATGGCCTCCTGAAAATTAAACTGAAGTATTATTATCTATATGTGGGCCAATTTTGGAATAGTTCCCATGTATATATTCCAAGATATCCAACATGGAGCTGAAATTTCAATTATGATTTTTCAGCAGTTGGTAGCACTGACATAATTTTCAAGTATGACGTTGAGATGTCCCGGTATACATCTTTACTCATACTAAATTTGGTTTCGATTGCTGCAGCCGTTTAGGAGTTGATAGGGGGACACACACACAGCCAGACAGACATTTTCCCGGATCGATCTCATAAGTCTACTTTTTGCAAAATGTGAAAAGTAGGCTAAAAATATTGTAATGCCAGTAGATTCGGATACCAAACATGGGAATGCGCAGGGCTGTACTTATAACTTAGGACCTGAATTTTAGGACTAGGCTCGTCTTGGGGCTAAACCAAGAACTCATCCACCTTCTCATTAAGATCCAACAAGGGGCTGATGGACGTGTGAGCATAAGAGGCAGCTGGAGCTCCTCGGATAAGTTTGGTAGCAGCAACAACCTTGGTACTATTGTTCTACACTATTTATTGTCAATTAACATCATAAAGAGCTCGTTAGCTCCTTATTACTTACGGCTCGAGTTACAGTAATGTAATTAATGATATCTCTTTGTGAGTAGCCAGCGCGGGTAGTGACCAGTGACGTCACATTGCGTTCTGATGATGATAGTCTAATAATAATAATCATAATAATTATTATCAGTGATTTAAGCCCACCAACGGGCGCTTATAACTAGGGACCAGACATTCATGTACTAAAAACGTGTAATATATGCAATAAAAGTAAAAAATATGCACTTAACAATAAGTCAATAGAAACCATAGCTTTAGGAGGTCATTCTAAAATTGCAAATATAGAAAAGCAAGAACGTAAAATTCTTAGAAAAATATTCGGCCCCATACAAGAAAACGGAATTTGGATTAAAATACGAAATTCAGATCTATACCGTCACACAGATAGTTTCAGCAACACGGTACGAAAAAGACGTTTAACATTTTATGGACACCTCTTCAGGATGGACGATTATAGACTTACAAAAAGGTTATTCAATGTAATAAATTCTCAGAAATCAAGGATAGCCTGGTTGGATGAATCAAGAGAGGACCTGCAAGAGTTGAACATCGGAGAAAATATTCTGATAAACCGCAAAGTCTTCAGGACCGCAGTAACAAAGCACAAGTTTAGGGTGAAAACTAGTGGCAGGACTGGAACCAAGTGCACAGTGACTTCATGAAGAGATTTTGGGAAGATAGGAAGGCGAATATCATCAAGTTCAAGCGCGCTCTTTAATGGGCAAAACGCAAAAAGAAGAAGAAGTCAATAGTATTCACTCTTCTTTTCCTCCTTGGCCGTAATATGTGCGATGTTGTTCAGGTTGAAATTCCTTTTCACAAATCACTGCCATTGAGCATATTTGACAACAACGCCATCAGTTGAAAAATCACTATTACTGGACACCCACTGATTTAATAATAGTACATTATGCAACGAGCCTATAATGGCTATAATTAAGACAGGAGTATGTTTATTAAACGAGCGTATGCGAGTTTTATAATTTCCATACGAGTGTCTTAATTACCATTATAGGCGAGTTGCATACGACTGTTTATGTTCGACGATAATAAAATTATAACTTTATTATATGTTTTAACATAAATATTCATAAATATCTGTTGAGATTGTCACTAGAATTTTGTGATCGGGTGCTGCGCTGGGTAGGCTATCTCTGATTTCCAAGCTCTCTGACCGACCGACGCATGAGCTCTGTGTGCTTCAATGCCATATGTGCAGATTGAGCACCAGTATTCAGTAAAAATGTCACCGAAATGCCACGCGCTGTGTAGAAATTGGATTTGGGGATATTAAGGTACAGTGCTATTTCTTGTCTCATATTCACTAGTTTATTTACGCGAACATATGGACGGTGCACTTTCGGTAATTTATATAGACATGTTGGATTTTGAGCGCATGCGTGAAGGTATCCTTATCTAATTGGCCAAACAACTGTTTCTTGAGCTGTGATTGGTGGGAGAAACTGTTTCATAATGAAAAATAGTGTTATAATGACCATCATTATGATACAGTTTTCAGACATATAATAGTCAGGGTCGAACATAAATAGGCATTAAGAATAAAGAATGCGCCGACTAAAGTAACACTTTCCCAACTGAAGGCAATCATCACAATACTAACCCTGGACTGTTCAGATGGTGAAATGAATATCCCACCCCATTCCCTTCTCGAAATAGCCAGGCAACATGATTGCGCAAAGTACTGTGTTCTCGTTATGTGTTGATCAGAAAGTTTCTTACGAGGGATGTCCAACACGAAAGCGAAACCAATTTTGTTCAAGATATTTTAAATTATAGTTACTAGTAATTTCAACTGTATATGCCGGCCCCGTGGTGTTGGGGTAGCACGCCTACCCCGGGTTCGATTCCCGGCTCCATCAGGGATTTTAGAAACTGACGTGAGGGCTGGAACGGGGTGTACTCAGCCTCGTGAGGACAATTGAGTGAGGCAGCGCCCCGATCACGGAAACTAAGATGCGCTGATCACGCGTCACCCCAATATATGAAGGCCAAATGGCTGGGCAGCGGTCGCTTGGTAAGACCTAGGCCCTTCATGGGCTGTAGTGCCAGGGGTTATTTATTTCAAATGTAAATACTAAAGTATGCTGTTATGTTCAGAATATGCAATAAATCCAAATAAACCCACAAAATATGAATTTTCAATAAATCTGGTCCCTACTTATGACGAGTGCTTCTGCGATGCTTTATTTGTTCTCCAATATCTCCTCAGTCCAGCCTTCCTCTCCTGTGTGAGGGGTGGTCGGGTCTTAATCACTTAAGGTGGTGGGGGCCAAGAGTTAACACTATCACAACATTTGGAACGGTCAAGAATATCACAGTCTAATATCCCAGCGTTATTCAAGTCGTGTTTCACTTCATTAAGCCACAAGCTGCCAGTCTTGTAGCCATTATTCAAGATGAAGATCTTCTGTGTGATTCCATCGTTCCCCATCCCGAAGAGGTGCCTGTAGAATCTCAGTCGTCTCCGCCGCATGATAGTGGTGGCTGGTATAGTTCGGTGTTTGCGTTAAGTCGATAAGAGCAATCTTGGTCCGTCATTTTTTCGATGGATTCGTCTGTCGACTTTCTCCAAATAATCCATGTTGCCTTTCTTGTTCATCAAGAGGGTCTCTGCTGCATATAAAACTGTGGTCTAATAACGGTTTTATAATGACAGATCTTTGCATTTTTTGAAATACACCTCTTGTTGTAATGGTTACGTGATAGAAAGTAGGCTGCAAAATAATATATATTTCTTAGGGGAAGAAATGCGTTTACGCACATAGTGTTCGCCTCCTGAGTTGCAGACTTCCAAATAAAACTCCCCCTGTTACTTCTGAACACTAGCCTGGAACCGTTTATCACATTGCTTCAAGCTAGGGTCAGTCTTCCGTAGTGGCGATCCAGATCTGTTTTCTTTGTTCGGAGGATATTTTCTACAATACTTCCAATTTTCTTCATTTTGTAGCATCACCGCTACAAGACGATATGGGGGTAATAGAGAACAAGATGTACAGTCACAACTCGAAGCATGGAAGGAAGTTATGGAAAGGTATGGATTAAAAATAAATAAAGATAAGAGTGAAGTTATGATATTCGGAAGATTGAGTTGGATGGTGAACCCCCAGAGTGGTAGACAGTTTCACTTATTTAGGTAGTGAAATATCTAGTGATGGTAGGATGGTACATTACTATAGTGCGGGACAAACCATTGGGAGCCTGAAGGTCACGCGTAGTCTGTGCGCTGTTGCCCTGTACGTCCTCGTATCCAGCACGCGACTGAAGGTACGATGCAATAGCATGGCAACACCGCCGGGCGCGGGGTGGAGAGCGGAGCGGAGAGCCGGTTGACCTTCAGGCTTCCAATGGTTTGTCCCGCACTATAGACTAAGAGCATGCAAAAAGGAGGACATTTTTATCAAACAACAAGCAGTACCCGGCATGCGATGCAATGCCAATCAAAGAACGTGTGTTGTAATTTTGTTCCTTGAAGTGCTTTTGGACACACAATATTTTTTTCAATTTCCGTAACTGCCTCAAAAATATCGTAAAATGGATTTACTCATTTTGAAACATTTGTAGGAGAGTTCATAACAACTCACCAAAGTTTCATCGCAACCGGATGAATGGCATATGAATGCATACGGGATTTTGTTTAAACGATTGGCGCGCCGTCACTCATTTGTTGAATCTACTCGTGCACTACCTATTGTAAAGTGGATTTACTAAGCCAGAAACCTTTCCTGGAGTGTACACAACAATTCACCAAAATTCCATCACTATCGGACGAATGGTATATGAACGCATACGGGACTTTTGTAACGCTTTGCGCGTCGTCGCCCGCTTGTTGAATCAACTCGTGCGCTACCTATTGTAAAATTGTTTTACTAACCCAGAAAACGTCCCTGGAGAGTACACAACATCTCACCCAAGTTTCATCGCTATCGCACGAATGGTATATGACCGTATACGGGACTTTATTAAAATGCATCGCGCGTCGTCGCTCATTTGTTGAATCTACTCGTGCGCTACCCATTGTAAAATGGATTTACTAAGCCAGAAACCTTCCTTGGAGTGTATTCAACATATCACACAAGTTTCATTGTAATCGGATGAATGGTATGTGAACGCATAGGAGACATACCCCCAGACACACAGACAAACTATCACTTAACATTGATTTTTATATATATAGATAAAACATGGAATAAAGAAGTTCCAGAAAAAGCAAAACTCCTCATGTATAAGACTCATTACTCGCCCATTGCCACGTATGGAGCAGAAACATGGACAGTGATGGAAAGGCACTGGAGCAGACGGCATACTCAGAGCAGTTAAAGGGAAAACAAGATTGGGCACAATAAGAAATGTAGAAATTAAAAAAGAACTAAATCAGGAAAGTATGAGAGAGAGGGAAGAGAAAAAGAGACTACGCTGCTATGGACATGTTAAGAGGATGAGAGAGCAACGGTTACAAAAAATAGACTAATGGTAGGATGGAAGATGACCTCGAGGGCGTCCAAGAATGGTGAGGAAAAGCAAGTCTCTTCCTGTACTGTTCAAACAATTTGGAAGATTTTAGTACAAACCGCACCTTCTACTGCAACTCCTTTCGGTTTCCGAGCTTGCATTTTGTGAAACAAGACCTACAGCCCATGATGGGCCTAGGCCTACCAAGGGACCGCTGCCCAGCCAATTGGCCTGCAGATATTGGGGTGACACGTGATCAGCGCATCGGGTCCCTTCGGCCGTTAATCTTGGTTTTCGTGATCGGTGCGCTGCCTCACTGTCAGACAGCTGCTCAATTGTCGTCACGAGGCTGAGTGCCCCCCTTTCCAGCCCTCACGTTAGTTTCTAAAATCCCTGACGGAGCCGGGAATCGAACCCGGGGCCTCCGGGTGAGAGGCAGGCGCGCCACCCCAACACCACGGGGCCAGCTTATATAGGTCTACGTGATAATAATAATAACAATGCTGTATTCTCGCAGGAGTGTGGACCAATGACCTTGCAAGCGCATGCGTGCTGTTCATTACCACGACCAATTACTGACGTAATTGCTTTCCTACTTACAGTAGTTCGCTAATGAGGGCCCAGCCAATCAATAAGTCGATATTGAATAAGGACTAATTATCTTTTGGACATTTTATTGCTAACACAGCGTGTTTTCCCGCCTTCTGACACGCCACCTAATGTCTGTGTGTATAACTACCATTGGTAATGGCTCTCAAGAGATTAGTACACATAGCCTACACCTCGTGGCGTAGTGGTTAGCATTCTTGGCGGGAGTCCAGGTTTGATTCCAGATTCTGACAGGAATTTTAAACAAGAAGTTCCGTGACGAACTAAAGAGCCTACTTTTCTTAAAATATAAGTTTAATGCCAATGATTAATCTATGTGGATCTATCTAGAATAATGACGAAATTAAGTTGGTAATATCGAAATTTCTAATTATTTCGAAATACTGTATACCTGGCATAATGTAGCCTAATAGAGAACTACAGTTGGCAGCCCTGGTTACTGAATATATTCTCAGTTCCATCACTTAAGGCACAGAATACACAATTTGGTTGAAGTCCAATGGATAGCATGGACGTTACATGCAGTTAAACATTGGATCTAACAGCGCGCGTAAAATCATGTTGGCAACAATGACATACATGTATTGGTCAGAAATAATCTGTAATAATATGATCTAGTGTTGTGTCAATTTTGAATGAAATCCATTAGTTAGTATAGAAGTTACATGCATTCTAAAATTGGACCTCTCAGCAGGCTTAGAATCATTTTGGTAGCACTGACATATATTAGTTGCTCCAAATGATTCTAGAATGTCAGGTACTATACGTGTGCATAGTTTAAAGCTGTCAGCTTGCACACTTTCTGATATATGGGTATTTGAATTAAATAAATTCAGAGCATTTATTAACAGTTGGCAGCACTGGTGGCTGTTAAGTATACGCTCAGTCATATCTGTTTATGTACACATAGCACATACGAAATTTGGTTGAAATCCAATTGATAGTGTGGAAGTTATATGCATTTAAAATGTGGACCTATCAGCAGGCTTAGAATCATTTTGGCAAATGGCCTCCTGGAAATTATACTGCAATATTATTATCTTTACGTGTACCAATTTTGAAATAGCTCCCATTCATACCTTCCAAGATATCCAACATGGAGCTCAAATTTCAATTGCGATTTTTCAGCAGTTGGTAGCACTGACATCATTTTCAAATATGGCCGTGAGATATTCAGGTATAAATCTTTACTCCTACCAAATTTTGTTTCGATTGCTGCAGCAGTTTAGGAGTTGATAGGACACACACACACACACACACACACACACACACACACACACACACACACAGATAAAGACAGACAGACAGACACACACACAGACAGACACACATTTGCCCGGATCGATCTCTTAAGTCTACTTTTTCATCAATTTTGCAAAATGTGAAAAGTAGGCTAAAAAACCGTTTGGAGGGCTGAACAGGGCTCACTCACCGAGAATGGGTTTTCTGTAGCTTCTCAGGAACGGAAAGGCCATGGCCTCCTCCTGCCCAAATCGTGTTGGAAGCCATTTTTGAGTGTTGCCTTAGTAATGGAAATGTAATGGTTTTCAGTCGGTAAACAAGATTGTGCCCAATGAATCGGCGGGGAACAAGATATAGCCTAAATGTGTTAATACACTCCTGGAAAAAATTACATGTAGCAATTTAATGGGGGACGAAACGTGTAATCCTAAATTTCCGGATAAAAATCCCTCAGTATGCCTTCCTTCGGAGGGGAAGTAAAGCCGGCAGTCCCTAGTCATAGATTTATGGCATGTAAAAGAACCTTCCACTAACTACAGTTGTGTGAAGCTAAATCCTAGGTTATCCTTCATTAACGCTTTTAGGTTCCAACGTTCGTCCCCAGAAGCCGACTGCGGTGGCATTTAGTAACTACGTTCAGAACTAGTTGGTCGTTGACGGTGGCGTTTGGTAGCGTAAGTCGGAACTACTTGAAAATCGAATGTCAGCTGTCCTTACTTGAATTAAATAATAGAGACAGCCAGTCTGAAAGACTGGACTTTGTATCATTTTAAATGCTAGCAGCCGAGTACCAAGAAGGCAGTGCGAGAACAGAGTTTCAAGATTCTATTTTGTTTCTTCACTGCCTACTTGATTGTTCTCACACTGCCTTCTTGAAACTGTGTTCTCGCACTGCCTTCTTGGTACTCGGCTGCTACATCGTACTATGACGTCACACACCTCAGTGCATTCTCGGTACATTTCGTGACGTCGCCGTAACGTAAGGACGAAGTGGAGTATATCCTTTTAAGTGATAGAACAGATAACACACAGCCATCACAATTAACACCCGTTATCAGACAGATTCTACACACACCCAAAGTACACGGGGCTACATGACCGCGTTGTCGCAGCCCCTAAACTGAGGAACCAACCAACCAACACTCCTGGAAAAAAATACATGCAGCCTCCATTAAATGGAGCCACTTGAGGCTAAAAACGCGTAATCCTAAATTGTCCCATTTCATTGTGACATTTTAAGAACTGAATTTGTCACCCTTTCCCTTAATTTATTAGGCATGTTTACTATCAACCGCTTAATAATATGGATTTAGCCAAGTCTCCCCTATAGGCTATAACACATACATTATTATTATTATTATTATTATTATTATTATTATTATTATGCCGACAGCAAGGGCTACACTGGCTAAAGCACAGCGTTAGGTCACGGGGCCAAGTTCTTTGCTGACTCGGTAGACGCGTGGGTTCGAGCCCCACAGTCGACCGTCCTTGAAATGGTTTTCCGTGGTTTCCCCCATTTTCAACACCAAGCAAATGCTGGGACGGTACCTTCTGACAGGCCACGGCTGCTTCCTTCCACATCCTTGTCCACTTTCAGCCATTCATCTCATCTCTCTTTCCGACGCGCAAGTCACCCACGGGCGTCTACTAGAAAGACCTGCACTCGGCCTCTCACAAGGTCACACGAAAAAAAGAAGAAGAAGAATATTTATTTACCAAAAATTGTGCCGTCCATAAATAATTGTCGACAGGAATACCAGATAACACAGCGGGTTGTTGACAGGCCCTTCTCTTCCGGCCTGCCCCTTCACCTCACCCCGCAAGTTCATAGAGCATGGACTCGAGCAGTAGCCTACCTGGGGCTTGCCCTTTCTCTATTCCAATACTGCTAACATAGGGCCTTTGCTCAAACCACTGTGGTGTTGCGAATGGGTGAGTGAGTCATCGACCTATGTATTTGGTTCTGTTACTACGCACGGACCGGGAACCTTCATCACTCATCCTCATTTTGATGAGATGACTAGAAGTTCCAAACGACAGCTTCAAAATATATTTCGATGCTCAAATTTGGTGTCGTTTCACATTAGCACGAAGCACACGGATATCCAAAAAGAGAACGATTCGATAGTAACAAGATAATTCCAAAATTAATTTCAAAAACATATTAATATCTTCTAGACTGTAAACCGGTCATCATGGTCCTCAGTCATCCTCTCGTAGTGACAATCACCGATCTATCTATTGTTTTTGCAAGTTCCTTTAGTCAAGCTGACATTCTCATTGGGGCGCATTTCATATTTACGAGAGATAGCCGGAAAATACAATCTCTTAGTATTTTAAGCAATTACCGCTAGATGGAAATAGCGTCGAAATTAGTATCATAAAATAGTAACGTATCACTCATCACCATCACTCCTCATCGTCCACGATCCACATTCCTCTCAGGTTCATAGAGCTTAGACCCGAGCAGTAGGCTACATCGCAGTGTCTCCATCCCCGTTCATTAAATCTATACAAATCTGATATGTTACATCTTTAAAACTTTTCATTGCTATAAACACATAATCTGCTGTAGGCTACATGACATCGATATCATACAATTCTCAAATAAATGAAAATCCACAGCCTGTTTCCAGTCATCGACCGGGTCAGGAATGGAATGAATGAAGCCCCCATCTAGCGGCGAGGATATGAACTGTGCCGGCTGCCGAGGCCTGACGCACTCCTCTGGGGCAATGATTAAATGAATGACAGCTGAAATGAAATGATAGTGGAGAGTGTTGCTGGAATGAATTGTTGACAGGGAAAACCGGAGTACCCGGAGAAAAACCTGTTTGCCTCCGTTTTGTCCAGTACAGATCTCACATGGAGTGACCGGGATTTGAACCACGGACCCAGCGGTGAGAGGCCGGCGTGCTGCCGCCTAAGCCACGGAGGCTTACAATTCTCAAATAAAAGTGAAAATATACGGACACACACTCCCACTCATACACATAGGCTAGTTACATTAGACTATAGACTCTATATGAATTCAATTTACATGGGGTTTTAGTCACTTTAGAGCCATCACTTTGCGGCAAAATTGTCGTGGAGGAAGGTCTTTTATTACATGAGGCAGGTCATTCCAAAGTCGGGTAGAGCGATTGTAGAACCCTGATTGATAATCTGTTGTCCTAGCGAAAGGAGGAACGAGAGTGATACGGTATCACTGATACCCTGTGCTCTACGAACTGAGCGATATGATACATATCCAACGAAGCTAAACATAAGTGTCTAATTGAACCAGATCTGTTGATGTTGCCTTGACGAAGAAAACACGGCATCCATTTAACCCTCCCGCATTATTTCGAGAAATACATAATTAACCCTGGTTAGTAGAATGATAGACTAATTTTGGGCAATTATTTGACTAGGTTTGTCAAAACGATCTAAATGAAGAATGAACTGGAAGGCGGGCGATTTGCATGTGTGTGTGAGCGAGCACATCGATCAGCAGCGGGACGTGTGTGTTAACCAATCCAGTGTCCAGGCTAATCACAGCGCGGCTGATAACAGACTGGAGGAGGGGACGGCCACGCCCCCACCCTTCCCCTCCCCTTCCGCATGCAGATGTGGAGCGCGCACACCAGCCCGCGTGTCCCCACTCTCACCATCCCAAAAATACTGAATCAGAAGAACATTTGCATTTTCTAATCCTAGACAAGCGTTTCAATGCCAATCATAGAAAGTGTTGGCGTTGTAAATGTGTTTGTTGAAGTCCTTTTGGATACACAATATTTTGTGATGTGTAACATCTTTCCACTCGGTTGCTGGATATTTTTGTGGGAGTGATTTTGAAAAATGGGACGGAAGTGTGTAAGACGCACTGCCAGCTGGATAGTTATTTATTTATTTATTTATTTATCGTATGGCTTTTAGAGCCGGGAGTGTCCGAGGACATGTTCGGCTCGCCTGAGTCTGTAGCTGCTTCCAGCGGACACCCTAAAGGGTGAGCTACCAGTTCCGTTCAATTTCAAGTAGTTCCAACTTTCGCCACCATATATCAATGATACCTAGTGGCGAACGTTGGAACTTTGATAGAGGGTTCTGACGAAATCTAACCTAACAAATTTTGCTTTACACAAGTTTAGTCTGTGAAAGGATCTTTTGCATGCCATAAATCTATGACATGGGACCGCCGGCTTTACTTCCCCTCCGAAGGAAGGCATACTGAAGGATTTTTAACGCTCTTAAAAAATCCGACGACTTCAGCCGGGTTTGAACCCGCTATCTTGGGCACAGCAGTTCAGCATGCTACCGACTACGCCACCGAAGCAGCAAGGAAAAGAGGAGAGGAGAGGAGAGGAGAGGAGAGGAGGGGAGAGGAGGGGAGAGGAGAGGAGAGGGGTGAGAGGAGAGGGTCCGCCCCAAAGGTAAGGGACAAAAGTGGAAAACGGACCCAGCTCAGGAATCCCTCGGGGTCGCCAACTCCCGAACTCACCAGCCGTGAGCCCCTGAGGGTGTAGCATTATCTAGGGTGCACCAGAAGTGGTGGGGCTACATACACCCTGCCTCCTTGAGGACCTTGAGCACAAGGCAGGAGGTAAAAGGAAAAGAAAAAGAAGGCTGGCCCCTCACAGAAGGAGGGTATCAGGAAAGATGAGACAAGGGCCAATTAAGGCGGGAAAGTGAAAGACTCCCTAGGCCTCGGATAACCTAATACCGTCAGGGTCGGAAGAGAACAAGAGTTGACCAAGGGAGGTCGACAGGAAAGAAGACGGAGAGGAGCCCGGCACAAGTAAGTGGAAGCAATGCCAGACTCAGCTGGGGTCCCGTGGTCGCCAACCCACGTCCCACTAGATGTGAGCCCCTGATGGCAGCTGGATAGTATCCCTCCTGGACATTCATCAACACACAAAAATCTTTTTTATTTGCACACTAGTAATACATAACAATTCCAAGATTCTCTTTTTTTTTTCTTCACTGCCTACTTGATATTTCTACTCTCGCACTGCCTTCCTGATACTCTGCTGCTAATCATATCAATATGTCTCATTTTAACAGAATCCATGTGAAATTACATGTTGGTCTGTGAATCAAGAGGTCCGGGAACTGGGCAAGCCTTTCATGATCTACTGCTGTGCACATTGCATTTACTCGCAAGTTGGCCTATTTATAAGGAATTTAAGGTTATGAGCGGTGTCGCGTCTATTAATCTAGTTGATCCATATCGTATTCTTTATTTAGGCTAGTGCTCGTGGAAGCTACAAATCATCTAATAAAATGAGTTCCGTATTATAAACTACAATATCTGTAAAACGCTCCTTTTTACAATAGATTAATATTTGTGCCAATAATATTATAAAATACCGGTGTATCAACAATTTCACGTGAGGTTTCTTCTATGTCAGATGTTACACATCATATACGACTAGCCTACTGTAAGGCTCGTGAAGTTGTCTTTTCTCTCATTTTCCGTTAACTGCCTGTCAACTATTGTAAAATGCATTTGCGAATTCAGAAACATTTGCAGCAGTGTACACAACAATTCACCAAAGTTCCAACGCAATCGGATGAATGGTAGACTATATGAGCGAATAAAGGACACACAAATTATCACGTAACATTCATTTTTATGCCTAGAGACTAAAATATGTTTCGGAGACGAGAACATCTCCTGTAGTTGAAGAGTCTTCGGCATCTTGCCACAAGACCAGTTTCATATTCAGGTTTGCCTTTCTACTGAACCTTATCAACTTTACCTAAATTGATACTGTTCATCCACAGGTAACCGTCCAGCAATAGGTGCAGTCACCCTACTTGGGAGATATAATTCAAATGAATGGACTCGACAAGGAGACAAATAAAGCAAGAACCAGGAAACTGGAACATGCTTTTCAACTGACTAAAGATACCTACAAGAAGAAGAATCTTTCCATCAGAAAATCCCAATAATCAGGCACAAATTGCTTAGAAACCTACACGGAAGAGTTCAGGATGGACAGAACAGAGAACACAGTGAATGGGTGAAAGGAAACATTGTGCTAACGAGCTCTTTAGTTGGACATAAGTAGTTCTGTGACGAACTAAAGAGCCTACTTTTCTTAAAATTATAGAGACCATATATCAACAGTTGGCATACCTGGCGACTCTATATTCTTAGTTCCATCTCTTAAGGTCGAGTATACAACACACATGCAAAATTTAGTTGAGGTCCAATAGATGTATGGAAGTTACATGTATTTAGCCTAAATATTGCATTTATCAGCATGCGTAAAATCAGGTTGGCGACACTGCCATGTATGGGATTCTAAAACTTAAAATGAAATATTATGATCCATATATGTACCAATTTTGAAAGAACTGCATTTATTAGTAGGAGGACGTTGCATGTGATTCAACATTAAACCTATCAGCACGCATAGAATCATGTTGGCAACACTGTCGTAAATGATTACTGAAAATTAACCTACATTTGCAGGTCTATATGTATGCAAAGTTTAGAACTGCTGGCCTGCATACTTTCTGGTATATTGAGATTAGTATAAATGTATAAAGAGCATTTTTCAAGAGCTGACACTAAATAAAACGCATGTTCATATCTGCTCCGATGCGCAAATCACATACCACATTTGGTTGAAATCCAATAAATAGTATGGAAGTTACATGCATTTGACGATTGGACCTATCAGCAGGCAAAGCATCATGTTGGCAACACTCTCGTGTATGGACTCCTATAAATTAGCCTGATGTAATATTATTTATATGTGTGTAAATTTTGGAGCAATTCCCATGCATCCCTTTCGAGATATTCAACAGACCTCAACTTTCCATTGCGATTTTCAGCTGTTGGTAGCACTGACGTCATTTTCAAATATGGCCGTGAGATATTCAGGCATAGATCTTTACTCATACCAAATTTGGTTTCGATAGGGTCAGCCGTTTAGGAGTTGATAGGACACACATGCAGACAGACAGACAGACAGACACACAATTGCCCGGACCGATCTCATAAGTCTACTTTTTCCTCATGTTAGCCTACTTTTCACATTTTGCAAAAATGAGGAAAAAGTAGTCTTGTGAGATCGATCCGGGGAAATAGCAGTCTGTCTGTCCTTCTGTCTGTCTGTCTGTGCGTGTGTCTCCCCCCCCCCCCCCCTATCAACTCCTAAACAGCTGCAGCAATCGAAACCAACTTTGGTATGAGTAAAGATCTATACCAGGACATCTCAGTGTCGTACTTGAAAATTATGTCAGTGCTACCAACTGCTGAAAAATCATAATTGAAATTTTAGCTCCATGTTGGATATCTTGGAATATATACATGGGAACTACTCCAAAATTGGCACATATATAGATAATAATACTTCAGTTTAATTTTCAGGAGGCCATACATGACAGTGTTGCCAAAATGATTCTAAGCCTGCTGATAGGTCCAATTTTAAAATACCAGTAACTACTATACTAACAAATGGATTTCATCCAAAATTGGCACAACAATAGATGATAATATTTCAAATTATTTCTGACCAACACATGCATGACATTGTTGCCAACATCATTTTACGCACGCTGCATTAAGTCCAATGTTTAACTGGATGTTAAGTCCATGCTATCCATTGGACTTCAACCAAATTTTGTATTCTGTACCTTAAGAGATGGAACTAAGAATATATTCAGTATCAGGGCTGCCAACTGTAGAGCTCTATCAGGCTACATAATGCCAGGTATATTTCGAACTAATTAGAAATTTCTATATTACCAACTTGATTTCGTCATTATTATAGATAGCCTAGGTCCATATAGGTTAATCATTGGCATGCATTTTAAATTTTAAGAAAAGTAGGCTCTTTAGTTCGTCACGGAACTTCTTGTTACAAAATGTGAAAAGTAAGCTAAAAATGACATAGGCCTAATAATACAAATATACAGGTAGGGCCTCTCGGCTTGCAATGGCTTAACCTACTTGCTGTATATATTGCGTACCAGAGAGAGTAGGCTACGTGTTGGAAACCTAAGTCCAATTAGATACTGCAATTCAGCGTCGGGACGCAGAGTGGAGAAGAGTAGGCGTCTCGCTAAATAAACCGGACGGCTCGTCACGAGTAATCGCTTTATCTCTTGACGGAGCAGCTTACCTCGCCCTGTTCAGTAGTTACTGGGTTTCCATCCAGTACTTTTAAGAACTTTCCAAAGATGACGACACCACTATATACTGTATACTAATACTATCAATCAGCCCCGGCTTCGCCCGGAAACAGTTATGGATGCTTTCTTTTCGATGTTAATGAACTACGACTTATATCCGTTTTACGTCTCGGCATGATGAGTTAAAATCACTGACTGGACTATTAATTATATTATCAAGGAGATGCATGTGCTACGAATTCTTGTCAGACGTAATTTAAGAATGGCGAGTTGCACGAAACACAAATTCCCCTCCCGTCCAATCTTAACTTGACTGTGTATTTTGCGGACCGAAAAGTTCACAGGCGAAATGAAGAAAGGCCAGTTGCACTTCCAGGAAAACTCCAAACACGACCACTCTTTTATGTAGTCTTAACTCATCATGACTCGACAGTTTGCTGCTGGCTGTATCTGGGGTAATAGGCTCGCCCGCTAGCTAGACTGTAACTTGGGTGATAGGCTCGCACCTATCTAGCTCGTAAACTGTCGCCTTAGTAATTAATGGAGTTTGTTGGAAGAAATGAAAACGTAAAACCCTTATAGTGGGCGATGTATTAAAGATAGACATATGCTCTCGCGGACTTATTTTTTTGTAGAACTTTGCATGCTGAACAATTCTTACACTCATAGTTTATTGATATTTTTAACGGTTTGCCCAGCGTAAGTCTAAAGAGTGCACGGACGCTATGTCTTTTCTTTTTCGACTTTTTGCTTTGATCATAAATAAATTGTTTTCTACAGAACGCTTCCTCGAGGCATCCTTTACAGAATGGTGAAAACCGCTTCAAAATCCATCCAGTGGTTCTCGAGATTACCCGTGACATCCAAAAATCGGGGACTTTGTTTTTTAATAAGTAGAGAATGTGGACAGACATTTTTGTTGTAGACACCCTGAGTCTTGTATAAGGCTCTCTTCATTTTCGTTAACCTAGTGTTTTGCGCGATTTTCTCTTCTCTCGTCGGTTCAAGCACTTCACCTAGGTATTTAAAGTGGGCGACTCTATTGATCTTGCCATATTTCGTGTTTACATCTACCAATATTTATTATTATTATTGTTATTATTATTATTAATATTATTACGACTGAGGGAAAGGCCCCTGTCCCCGAGGATCTGCAGTCGCCAGTAATCAAGCGACCCCAGAGCTATGTAAATACGGGCTCGCCACCCTCCCTTACTGCCCCTTGACGGTCAACTCCCACGAGAAATAGGCTACATCCCCTTTCCCTTCCCGATCCGCGCTCAACAAGATCTTTTATATTTAAAACGCCTTAAAAGCGACTTGGGCATCGAATAAACACGTAAGAACGGCATAAAGAAGTGGCGACCAGGAGGGTGCTTATAGCCTCCTGACCAGGCAGGGCAGCCAACGTTTGAACTTCGTTATACCGCAGGCTGTTTGCACACTTACGGCCGTGCTGTGGTGCAGTGACTAGCATTACTGGCTGACACCCCCTGAGATCTGGGCCTGGTTCCTGGCTCTGAGAATAAAAGGGTTCAGTTCTCACCTCATTCATTCTAGAAGTAGTTTTCCGTGGTTTCACACTTTTACTCCAGGCACATGCCAGGATGGTTGCTAACTCAAAGCCTAGCCCAACTTACAAATACACGCATTACCACAGCTATCACAGTGACACGGGATATCAGACAAGTATTAGACACACACACACTCAAGTTCATGGGGCTATGACCACGATGTTTCAAAGCCTCTAATGAATCAAGGCCATCAAATTTACGGTACCGTAAATTAAATAATTCACTGATTTAATTTAAACAAAACTATTAAAGTTGAAAGTTAAAAGTCTGAATAAATAACTGATTAAAGTTAAACTCTGATTAAATAACTGATTTAAGTTAAAAGTTAAACTCTGATTAAATAACTGATTTAAGTTAGAAGCTAAACTCTGAATAAATAACTAATTTAAGTTCAACAAAACTTGCTTTTTGACGTTAAAAGAAAAAAATGAAAACCAGGCACAAAGTTTCCAGCAGAAAATAAAAACAATGCTCATCATCATTTATAAAGAAAATCACAATTATTAACTGCATCACTGGACAAAACTAATCCAATTATTAATATTGAAAAATACACATTAAAATTAGTTATTCTACAAACATTAAGGGGCTGTACTGTGTCACTCAAAGCGGTACCGTATGTGCAGCTTAAGAAAGAAGGTTTTGTTGGTGTGAGCGGTGCGTACGTTTGGGAGCAGGCCTACACGTTTCGTGAAACAGTTGGGGTTATGCAGCCTCTGCAGTGACATGCTATAATGTCCCTTTAAACAGATGGAATTACATTTACAGATCTGGGCATCTTGCACCAACCATTAAACCGATGGATTTATATTTACCGACAGTCCCTTGCGCTAACAATTACAACGACTTTTCGTCAACCATAAAACTGATGGAATTAAATTTTCAAAACAGGGCCCTTTGCGCCAACCATTACACCGATGGAAATAAATTTACAAAACAGGGCCCCTTGCACCAACCATTAAACCGATGGAACTAAATTTACAAAACAGGGCCCCTTGCACCAACCCTTAAACCGATGGAACTAAATTTACAAAACAGGGCCCCTTGCGCCAACTACGTTATAGTTATCGTTACCGTACTTAAAAGAAATAGTGACGAAGTTACCGTTATAGTACTGAATGTAATTAGTAGGAGCCGTATTTTTAGCCTATTTTCAATTTTGAATTGAAAAAATAGGCTTATGAGATCACCTTTTGTCCGTGTGTGTGTGTGCGCATGTGTGTGTGTGTGTGTGTGGTGTGTGTGTCCCCCCCCCCTAATGAAATCTAAACGGCTGGAGCGATTTCAATGAAACTCGGTAAGTTCATAGCACTATTCCCGGCGACCTCGACCGTGCCCTTCAAATTTTGTTATGTCTCACCAATCCAACATGGCGGCTGTGCGAAATATTTCACTAGCATTCAATATCTCCGAAACTATTACCGATATCGCCCTGAAATTGTATACGGTGATAAAGGGCACCACTCAAAGTTCACCTATGAGACTTTAAAAAACCTGGTAACTACAAAACCAACATGGCGGTTAAGCGAAATTGAGACTTTTAAATAGACATTTCTCGCGATTTAACTATGCAAACGTAATGAAACTTGGTACAGAAAATGTTTATACACATTGTAATGCACTGGAGTCTAATTTAGTTCAATTGTTTACATAACCTCAAAATGGCGGCTGTGCGAATTATTTCACTGACATTCTATATCTCCGAAACTATTACAGATATCATCATGCAATTTTGTACGGTGATAAAGGGTACTGATTCAAGTTTATCTATGTATATTTCATAAACCTGTAAAGTACAAAACGAACATAGCGACCAAGCGAATTTGAAATATTTTAATAGACTTTTCTCGTGATTTAACTCTCTGAGCGCAGTGAAATGTGGTACAGTAAATGATTTTGCAGATTGTAATGCACTGCCATCTAATTTTATTCAATTGTTTACATAACCTCAAGATGGCGGCTGTGCGAAATTTTAAAATTAAGTTTTTATTCTTGTGTCGTAATCATGCGATCGAAGTGTAAGTTTGAATAATGAAGCTAGGCAATAATTGTCCTTGAATGGTACATAACTCTATGGCCTATACATATAACAATCCTAAATGGCGAGCTTCCAAAATATTTAGACGGTTCTCAATATCTATGAATCTTTTACAGCAACCAAACTGATTTTGTTTAATGTTCATAGAGACTATGAACATATGTTCACCTATAGGACTTTCAGTAACCTGGTGAGCACAAATCCAACATGGCGGCGACGCGAAGTATAAATATTTAAATGGACGTTTCTCGCGAATTAACTATCCGAGAGCCGTGAAACGTTGCACGTTAAATGCTTATATAAATGTTGATCCACTGGCATGTAATTTATTTCAATTGTTTGCATAATCACAAGATGGCTGGTGTGCGTGCTTTTAAAATCTTGTTTTTACTTCTTGTGTTCTAATCATGCGATTGTAGTTTGAATACCTCACGTACACAATAATCTTAATGTAATAGTACAAAAATAAAAATCCATCCTGGCGACCATCTGAAATATTTAGACGGTTCTCAATATCTACGAATCTGTTACAGCAATTAAACTGAAATTTTGTATGTTGATAGAGGCAATTAACATGAGCAGGATATATGAAAATAGGCTGTATAGTTCTTCACGGAACTACTTGTTTGATAATGCATGTGCATGGAGGGTTTATTGGATGTATTGCATATTCTGAACATAGCAGCATATTTTAGCATATTAAGTATAATTTAAAACATCTGGAACAAATTAGTTTCGTCTGAGTGTTGGACATCCCTTGTGAGCAACTTTCTGAGGAATAGATAACGAGCTAACAGTATTTTACGCACGCTTCAAGCTGCTTAAAGAGAAAAGAAGAAGAACGTATTTATTACATCAGTGGGTTTTTAGAACTTAAAATGTTCATTCTGTTTCTGTGTTGATAAACTAATTAGTATAAACAGGTTCCGCCTGATCAGTAATTTTACTGAATACGATACTTAGCATACAATTTAACCTCATGTAATTTGCCAGTTTAATAAGACATATTATGAATCGTTCCTCAAGCCAGACGTACTAGAGGTCAATCTCTGCCATTTCAAGTGTTGAAGTTATGCACTTCATAAGTATTCCATTGGCAAGATATAATTTCAGCGCAGTGACTTCATTGGTCTTATTATTGCTGGTGAAGTATTGAGGTATTAAGTGTTCCATCATTACTGCTGATTCCAAAAGGTGTCTCAACTGTTGCTGCCGTACTGAATCGGTACATTAGTGTTTTCATTAGCATCTACAGACCACAGTGAGGCGTGTATTGAAAGTGTCCATAGTTCATAAGACTTTTGACATCATTTATATTACTTGAGGCGTTAAAAAAATTTCAATCTCTTGCACCATACAAGATTTAGTTTTAAGGGATTTTTATTTATTTTTTATTGTTACGTGAAACAATTATCTTGTATCGTTTTGTTTCATATCGGCTGATGAAGGGGCCAAAACTAATAATTAGGCCTCGAAACATGTCCCACCAATGACCACACAGTGATCATATTTAATAAAAGTATTGATCACGCGGAACTTTTTAACCTGTTTATACTAAATCAGTGGGTGTCAGGTAATAGAGAATATTCAACTCGTGGCGTTGTTGTCTATTTTCAAGTATGCTCAAAGGAAGTGAAATGTGAAGAGAAATTTTAACTTGAACAACATGCACAATCGACTGAATTTATTACGGCAAAGGAGGGAAAGAAGAGTGAAGAAGATTGGTTTATTGTCTAGTGCAGTCATTTCGCTCCGGGAGCACTGCGCAGTCAGACTAGCGCTCCTTCCCCGTGGCAGCGAGTTGACGATGTTCGGACCACGCTGACTAGATACGTACGTACAGTCGTGCGGCTGACGCGAAGGCTCTTGTGGGATTCTTGACATATTAATGGGGCTGTTTTGCCATAACAAATATACCGCATATACAAAACGAATGGCACTCCGATGTATGGAATGTGCAGGAAACGAACACAAGTGTTAAGTAAAGAATATTGTGATTTATTCTAAACTGAAATGTGAACATATTCGAGAGGAAAATTCAACAACAAATTGTGTTTTTTTGAACACATTGAATCTATGTGGCACACTAAACATTTGGCATGCCCTTTATAAGCTGTACAGAAAAATGAAATTTCCCATTCTGCTTTACCACTCTTTGACCACTGCGAAACTGATTTACTTACACGCTGTCAATAAAGCGCATTGGACTAGTCTAGCGACTGATGGATTGGCTGCACACTTCAGCGCGCTCAGCCAGCCAAGCTCCTGAAACTTCTGAAACTACCTTCCACCAAAGCGCTCGGAGCACTGGCTTAGAGCACGGCTGGAGCGCTAGCGCTGTCTGGATGGCCCTGGTCTAGAGCATAATCTTCCAAAAACAAAAGTTTGGGACTTTTCAGTCGGTCAACACGAATGTACCTGAAAGAGTTCGGCGAGGAATGTTCCATGGTCTTTAATAGTTGAAGACCCTCCTGAATTCAACAACATACATCTTATGTGGACTTGGAAACACATCACAATTACACATGCATTGACTACAGACAGCACATAGGAACACGGGGCGGGGGAAGGGAAAAACCAGTTCAGTGAGATAACATTCCAATTCAGTCGACCGTCACTGCTCCAAGAGGGAAGTTGATACTACTCGCAGCTACAGCGCGGAAGACACCCAACCAGATAAGTAGTAGCCTGCACTATACAGTACAACCATAGTCACTCCAAACACACACAAATTCCGGATTTCTATCACCATTTTAGCATTCCACCTAACATCATATATACTATAAGTTGCAGTACCAATACTGCAACTAAATAATTGTACATATTGTAAATATTTTCACCTGTATTTTCAAACATTGATTTTACAGTCTAAGTGTAATGGATCTGATGATGATCGCTTGACGATCGAAACTGGTCATCCTAGTGTAATTATTAATCTCATAGCGGCTTCGGTGGCGTAGTCGGTAGCATGCTGAACTGCTGTTCCCAAGATCGCGGGTTCAAACCCGGCCGAAACCGTCGGATTTTTAAGAGCGTTAAAAATCCTTCAGTATGCTTTCCTTCGGAGGGGAACTAAAGCAGGCGGTCCCATGTCATAGATTTATGGCATGTAAAAGATCCTTCCACAGACTAAACTTGTGTGAAGCTAAATTGTTAGGTTAGATTTCGTCGGAACGCTCTATCAAAGTTCCAACGTTCACCACTAGGTATCGTTGATATCTGGTGGCGAAAGTTGGAACTACTTGAAAATTGAACGGAACTTGTAGCTCACCCTAAGGGTGTCCGCTAGAAGCAGCTACAGACTCAGGCGAGCCGAACTTGTCCTCGGACACTCCCGGCACTAAAAGCCATACGATAGATAGATAGATAGATAGATAGGTTAATCTCTTTTTTTTTTCAGGATTAAGGTATAACCCAACTCTTTTGGTACATTCGTGTTGACCGACTGAAAAGCACCAAACTTTTGTTTACTGAGGCAACACTGAAAAATGGCTTCAAACCCCATAATACAGTATTAACATATCTTTTTTCAATTTTAATGCATATTTTCTATATTTTGGTGCCTATTTGCATGCATATTCTAATAGTGTTAGAGCATAACTGTCCGGGTAAAGGCACTACCTTCCCCGTTACCTCAAAAGTAACAGCGTTACTCCAAAGCCAGTGACATATATGAGCCGTGACGCCACTCACCCTGTGCGGTGACCACGTGCTACCGCGACGCTCCCGACGCCGTCTCATGCCGTGTGCTCGTCCCGACGCCTCCACACGCACTCATGGTGTCTTCTCTCCTCTGCATATGAGTGAGTGAGTGAGTGTGTTTCAATCGCTTATTGATCTTTGGCCTGTGGCCGATAGATGGCAGGGACTGACCACTGGCCAGGCCCGGTCCAGCGGCGGACAGATGCTCAACTACATCATTCACCTACCGTACATAAACAAAACTTGCTCATCATCACCGATCTCATCCAAATTTATGCTAAATGCAGAGTTAGACCAGAAATGAAAGTGGGAGCTCCAAACGTTCAGAATAAATATAATTTTTGGCGCGCGTCGGCGAGGGGTATGAGTCGCGTTAGTTTCGGTTTTGTTTTTCTAAAGAAATTTAAAACACCCTTGTAATTCTAACAAGAAGTTCTGTAACGAACTATAGAGCCTACTTTTATTAAAATTATAGAGACCATATATCCAATATATAATATGGAAGTTACATGCATTTAAAGATTGGACCTGTCAGAAGGCATAGAAACAAGTTGGTAACACTTCCGAGATATCCAACATAGACCTTAATTTTCAATTGTGAGTTTTCAGCAGTTGGTAGCACTGATGCCATTTCCAAATATGGTCGTGAGATATTCAGCCACAAGTCGTTACTCATACCAAATTTGGTTTCGATAGCTGCAGCCGTTTAGGAGTTGACATGGACACACACACACACACACATTTGCCCGGATCGATCTCTTAAGTCTACGTTTTCTTCATTTTTACAAAATGTGAAAAGTAGGCTAAAAATGTGGAATTTATAGCGTGTGCAAGATGCATAGAAAATTATTGCTTCCCCTGTTTCTCCGATAAATTTCATTATATACGACGCTCTCGTCTACGCCTGAATTGGAATCCCTTCCTGGAAATTTATTTGCCATCCCAAATTCTCCTTCGCCTTTCTGTTTCATAATTTTTATGCCAATAAAAATAAATACAATATATTGAAGAGAAAGAGGCACAAACTGAACGGATGAAAGGGTTTTGGGAAGGTAAAAAGAGCCGCCACCAAAAGCTAGATTTTTGTACGGAGAATGCACGCAAATAATAATAATAATAATAATAATAATAATAATAATAATAATAATAATAATAATAATAATAATAATAATAATAATAATAAATACAGTATATTGAGCCTTATTTCGGTTATTTGCAGTTTATGTAACGTAAAATTAAAATAAGAAAAAAACAGTTTCACTCAGGGACTCGGCCCCACGAACCTTGGGTTACTACCGCTGCCTGGAAACTACGCTAATATTCGTGGCTCATGCCTCGCGCCTAAAGTGCTATATTTTCTAAACGTTTGGCCATCTGGTCAACCCTGCATTTACCATACATTTGGACGATATGGGTGATGCCGACTTGGCCTAGTTTGTTAAGGTGAATCGCTGCCTGCAATTTCATTTCCATTTGAGTGGAATTTTATTCGTTTTAGATCTATTTAAGGCCATGGACTAAAACAGTTTACTATTAATAGAAACATTTTCTGTTTTGAAAATGTGAATGCACAATCCAAATATTCTGGCCAGATGATAACAGGGAATCTAGAATGTAGATCCCGGATAGCTGTGGCTAACAAAGCCTTTATGT
Organism: Meconema thalassinum; assembly: GCA_946902985.2. Lineage (NCBI taxonomy): Eukaryota > Metazoa > Arthropoda > Insecta > Orthoptera > Tettigoniidae > Meconema > Meconema thalassinum. The sequence continues at coordinate 12,762,769 of OX336399.1, read as the reverse complement.
CAACATTGGTAAATGTCCAGAGCCGTGACCATTCGTGGGGTTTGTCAGTGTTTTGTAGAGAAATAGTACATTATGCAACGAGCCTATAATGGCTATAATTAAGACACGAGTATCTTTATAAAACGAGCGTATGCAAGTTTTATAATTTCTATACGAGTGTCTTAATTACCATTATAGGCGAGTTGCATACAACTGTTTATGTTCGACGATAATTATAACTTTATTATATGTTTTAACATAAATATTCATAAATATCTGTTCAGTCACTAGACTTTTGTGATCGGGTGCTGCGCTGGGTAGTATATCTCTGTTTTCCAAGCTCTCTGGCCGACCGACGCATGCGCTCTGTGTGCTTCAATGCCATATGTGCAGATTGAGCATCAGTATTCAGTAAAAATGTCACCGAATGCGTTTGAAAACAACGTGCTGTGTAGAAATTGGATTTGGAGATATTAAGGTACAGTGCTATTTCTTGTCTCACATTCACCAATTTATTTACGCGAACATATGGACGGTGCACTTTCGCTAATTTATACAGACATGTTGGATTTTGAGCGCATGAGCGAATGTATCCTTATCTAATTTGTCAAACATCTGTTTCTTGAGCTGCTATTGGCTGGAGAAACTGTTTCATAATGAAAAATAGTGTTATAATGACCATCATTATGATACAGTTTTCTGACATATAATAGTCAGGGTCGAACATAAAATACATTTTGCCTATAATTGCATATTTTGCCCATTTTTGAATATTTTTTTTGGTGATATTTTGTTCATTTTAGTGAGTTATATTTTGAGAAATTTTGTTTAAATTTTGACTATATACATGTTACTGGAGTTTCGAAAAAACTGAATTTGCAAATGGTGCAGTACAGTGGCGTACCTAGGATTTGCTTCTGGAGGGGGATGAGCGGAGTCTCATCTCAACTAATTGCGATTTTGGATTTGTGTTTGTTGTGTCCTCCTTTTCTCCTTTCTGTTTTTGTGTTTGATTTCTGCTTTTTTTTTAAATTATACTTTTTATTTTTGATTTTGTTTTCTGCTTTTGCTTTTGAATTTTGCTTTGTGTTTTTTGTGTTTGGTTTCTGCTTTTTTTTATTTTGCTTTGTGCCGGCCCCTTGGCGCCTGCCTCTCACCCGGTGGCCCCGGGTTCGATTCCCGGCTCCGTCAGGGATTTTAGAAACTGACGTGAGGGTTGGAACGGGGTGCACTCAGCCTCGTGAGGACAATTGAGTAGCTGTCTGACAGTGAGGCAGCGCCCCGATTACCAAAACCAACATTAACGGCCGCGGGGACTCGATGCGCTGATCACGTGTCACCCCAATATCTGCAGGCCAAATGGCTGGGCAGCGGTCGCTTGATAGGCCTAGGCCCTCTCGGGCTGTATAATGCCAGGGGATATTATTTTGCTTTGTATTTTTTATGTTTCGGTTTGGGTTTGTGTTTGTTTCGTGCTTCTGTTTTTGAATTTTGCGTTTTGTTTTTGTGTTTCTTTTCTGCTTTAGTTTTTGAATTATGTTTTTTGCTTTGTGTTTTTTGTGATTGTTTTTTTTGTTTGTTCTCTGCTTTTGTTTTTGAATGTTTTGTTTTTTGCTTTGTGCGAGAGACACAATAAGACTATCAATGAAAACAAACCCACACGTTGCACCTCTCAATCTGCGGCTTAACGCAAACATTATGCAACGAGCCTATAATGGCAATAATTAAAGCACGAGTATGTTTATAAAACGAGCGAAGTGAGTTTTATAATTTCCATAGGCAAGTTGCATACGACTGTTTATGTTCGACGATAATTATTATAACAATTTTATGTTCGAACATAAATATTTATAAAGATCTGTCGAGATTTCGCCAGGTTTATGTATTTAACAGAGCTCATGGGACGCAGAGAATACCTTGTATTTGACCATGGCCTCCTGGAATACCCCACGATAACACTACTGAAGCCACACAGTGAAATTAAAAATAGGGGGCCGTGGAAGTGAGCGCAGGTGCGATGCTATCCTTATCTAATTGGTCACTTAACTGTATCTTGAGCTCTGATTGGTGGGAGAAACTGTATCCTATTGAAAACTTGTACTTGAATGAGTCTCATTATTGTACAGTTTCCTGACATAATGTGCGTTCAAAAAGTAACGAGCCGGCGGCATCATTACAGAAACCAGTACCTGTATGTTAGAAGTATTGGCCCTGGCTGTTGAGGCACTTGTCCCACTGTGACACGAGGCGGTGAATGGCTGTCTCAAAAAATTCCCTGGGCTGCGATGTGAATCAGTTCCGCACGTACAGCTGGACGTCGGTGTCTGAGGTAAATCGTTGGCCCCGCAGAGCCCTCTTCTGGGGACCAAACATGGCGTAATCACAGGGAGAGAGGTCTGGACTGTATGGAGGGTGGCCGAGAACCTCCCATTTGAATTTCTGCAGGAGTGCCACGACTATGTTGGCCGTATGAGGTCGTGGAGCAGAATGACCCCACGGGTGAGATTGCCTGGTCGTTTTGTTTTGATCGCTTGGCGAAGGGTGGTCAAGGTTTGCGAGTAACGCTGGGCATTCACTGTTGTCCCATGCGGCATGAAGTGTATCAGAAGGGGGCCATATTGGTCAAAGAAGAACGTCAGCATTACTGGCAGCGTTGGACGATTGATGCATGCTGCTGCTCGCGTTGTATCGTCCCGTGACATGCACACGTGCCCTCTAGCGACGGGCTGTGAACTTCCACGCTCTGGTCACAACCACACCACGTTACACACGCCACGATTAGCCGATGTCGTCACCGGTTTGCGCATTCCAGCCTCCGGCTCGTTACTTTTTGAACGCACCTTATAATATTTACAATGAGACATCGTCGATTATAAAGATATTTTTAGGTCATTTTCAGATAGTTTATAGATAATTTTCATCTATTATTTGTGCATATTCAGCTAGTTTTGGGGCACATTTGCTTGGATATTGTGCACTTTTTGAGGTCTTAAACATTGGAACCCTACTGATGACTTTCCACTGCGGTCTGCAGTTGGGAATCTCTGGCTATGAGAGCGGGGTTGAGCGAAGTATGAAATCTTTATGTGAACGATGACCCTTCCCTGTTTTATTGAAGCGAGTCGAATTAAGGGTACTCATGTAAAGCGCGCAATACACAAGTCACAGAGTAGAAGTAACGACTGTTATTTACGATGTTCCTGGTTCGAGTCTCCCACGATAAACTTATTACAGCTGAAATCTCACTTCCATTTGTTGGAGACACAAACAGCGAATAACTCTCAACGCCTTCTATATATTTTTCTTCTTCTCTCTTTCATTTTTATTTCCATTACGATTATGAGTTTACGGCGTTCACTGCTGTAAATTGCTTTCCTTCATAACGAATCTCCCCCATCCTTTTTTCCTTATATTCTTTCTTCTCTTCTTATATAAGTCGCCCCGAAACGAGCCAAACTACGATAATAATTCCTTTCAGATGAAATAAAATAATAAGAAGAAAAAAGACCGAAAATAATAAATCGCACATTAAATCTTCTTTTGTTTTTGGAGATAGGGAAGTTGTCTCTGTCTGTGTAAGTCTGTCTTACTCCCACCCCCCACCACTCTTCCATCTTATTTCCTTCTTTCCTTTTGTCTTTTCTTCCTTCGCATCTGGTGGGAAATTTGTGGAAGTAATTATTTCTATCGATTCATTAAAGTGGAAGTAGTCTTAAGACGCCATCATGATATCGACCGAAGCGCCCTTCGGTGTGTATGTGTGTGTGGCAGTTGCTGGAACTACGTTAACGATTTAGCTTGCTTGAGTGGAAAAAAAAAGAAAGGGTGGGGGGTTGGTTTGTTGATTGAGAAGTGGGAGGGTTTGAGAGGATTGGTTATTGCCAGTATTTAATTGATATTAAGGCTCTAGTGATGGGATTGGAGCAAGCAACCCCCACCCACCCCACAACTCGTGACAAATGAGTCCTTTCCAACCCCTTTCACTGTCACCAAACACCAGCTCCCAATGGGACGATCCACACGCGAGCAAGGGTTGTCTTCTTGTAAAATGACAAACTTGTGGATGTTTGATAGAATTTTAAAAGGGAGCCACTTGTGATGTCGAGGGTTGTTTCTTTAACCAGGCAGGGGGATGAGAAGGGGAGGTTAATCTTCATCTCGTCAGGTTTAACTTTATAAGGGAGGGTTTGTGGAGCAGATAATAGTATATAACCTGTTGAGGCTTATCACTTTCTACTCAAGTACAGTGGCAGGAGACTTGATCCCTCTAGTTGGGCTATTGTCTATAGCCTATTCCTGAGGGTGTTTTCAGAATAAGCTCAATTATAATTATCGGCGGTGCTCAGTTCAAACAAACAAACAAACAAACAAACAAAATTCTACATTTTATCACTACATGGAAAAGCATACAAAATTGGATGTGTTTAAAACTTTCTGACTTCTGGGCCTCTTTGGATCCATAAAACGCTTTCTTCATCGCTAGTTGTAGAGGCGAAGACGTGTCGAGGAAAAATATTTGAAACTCTCTTCCTTCAAACTAACAAATGTCGGCACTATAGCCTATTTTTGAAAGCCCTGTTAAGTTGGCATAACACTTTTGAGAGAACTGAAAAGTTGGCATTACATTCTTGAAAGCCCTGAAAACTCTGTATTATAATTTTTGAAAGTCCTGAAAAGTTAGCATTGCATTTTTGAAAACCCTGAAAAGTTGACATTGCATTTTTGAATAGCCTGAAAAATTGGCAATAGTCTACATTTTTGAAAACCCTGAAAAGTCGGCCCCCATCTAGCGGCGAGGATATGAACTGTGTCGGCTGCCGAGGCCTGTCGCACTCCACTGGGGCAATGATTAAATGAATGACAGATGAAATGAAATGACAGTGGAGAGTGGTGCTGGAATGAAATTTGTGACAGGGAAAACCGGATTACCCGGAGAAAAACCTGTCCGCCTCGGCTTTGTCCAGCACAAATCTCACATGGAGTGACCGGGATTTGAACCACGGACCGAGCGGTGAGAGGCCGGCGTGCTGCCACCTGAGCCACGGAGGCTCATTCCATTCCCTCACCCGGTCGGTCGACTGGAAGCAGTCTGTGAACTTTTCTGAAAAGTCGGCACTACATTTTTGAAAGCCTTGATAAGTTGGCATCACCTTTTTGAAAGCCCTGTCAAGTTGGCATTACATTTTTGAAAGCCCTGAGACGTTGGCGTCACATCTTGGAAAGCCTTTGTTTGGAGCGTGGCGCTCTATGGAAGTGAAACTTGGACTATTAGTGCAGCAGAAAAGAGGAGAATTGAAGCATTTGAAAGTGGTGTTACAGAATGATGAAGATCAGATGGTAGATAGGGTTACAAATGAAGAGGTAGTTTGGTAGGACACTTACTAAGACACCGAGGAATAGCAAAATTAATTATGGAAGGAAGTGTCGAGGACAAGAACTGTAGGGGTAGAGCAACGTTAGAATATATGTTAAACAGATTGCCTCGGATGTGCAGTAAGTTGCGGCAGCTATGTAGAGATGAAACGATTAGCTCAGGGCAGGAGCGCTGCACCAAACCAGTCATAAGACTGAAGACTCAAAACAACACCACCACCTCATCCGGCGTACATAGTAAGTTTTCGCCAAAAATTCTTTGGACTCTCCGTTTGAAGAAACCAGTGGCGTCTGCTATGATCAACAGTGCGTCGCGTCATGATGGCGTAGTCGTCTAGCAGCTTGCCTCTCACCAAGGCGGACCAGGTTGTCTGTCCAGTAGTTCGCAACTTAACAGCTTGCTTGCTACGAGCGCCAAGACTTTCCCCTCAGCACAGTAGTAAAACATGGTGAACCATTCAAGGATTTTGTTTTCAAAGGAATCTAATAGCAGGAGGATGGAGATCTTGCATCTCCTTTGAGATTGGCTCGCTGTTTACAGTATGTGGCCATTGTTTGCCATGTAAAGTGCTTTTCTTCCATTTCCATGTCAAAGTGGTTCCTAATCTTGGCAATCGCTCCTTTCCCTGTGGAATCAGATGGTCAGGTCAGTCGGGTCCTTATTGATATACAGAATAAATACACCTACCTCCCCCTTACACAAAAGAGAGGGAAACGAACGGCACATTTTACTGCTCCAATATCGACGTATTCACTTTGACCGGTTGGGGTCGTTCACATTGAAAATTCTAAGCGAATTCCCGGACACGACTGGTCTGTATGTTGTTCTTAGCCACTCGGGCTAGGATACACGCGAATATTGCTTCCCAAAGTAAACACTCACAGAGCATATTCACCCTTAAAGGAGCGCTCACTAGCTTCAATGTTCCGGGGACAAGATCAGTTATTAGTAGACCTCAGACTTTAGGCAAAATACCTATATTGTTCCTTTAAGGATGGAAAAAGGGCGATGAGATATCTTTACGTTTCATAAAAAGTTATCAATTCCTGTTGTTGTTGTTTGAGTCTTCAGTCTTTTGACTGGCTTGATGCAGCACTCCATGCCTTCCTGTCCTCAGCTAATCGTTTAATCTCTACATAGCTACCATTTGTTTAACATATTCTAACCTTGGTCTACCCCTACAGTTCTTGTCCTCGACCTTTCCTTCCATAACTAAGCTTGCTGTTCCTGGATGTCTTAGTATGTGTCCAACCAACCTATCTCTTCTCTTCAATAGCAGTCGCCAGAAACATCTCTCCTCTCCCACTCGTCTTAATATCTCTCCATTTGTAACACTATCTAGGCATCTGATCTTCATCATTCTCCTGTAACACCACATTTCAAGCGCTTCTTTTTTCTGCTGCGCCAATAGTCCAAGTTACACTTCCATAGAGCGCCATGCTCCAGGCCAATACTTCAAAAATCATATATATATTATTTCAGTAGTATAGATCCCTCCTGTGGCGCCCACAAGCGACCGATCGTGACAAATTAGCATTCGAATGAAAGAGAATAGACATTAGCAGTTACGAATTGCACTATAATTTCATAAAGATCTTTAATATCTTGAATAAATCACTTTTAAAAAATGTACGAAGTGTGCGATTTGCAGTTACTGTTGCTGTAGTAAAATACGCTCCATAATTGCTGTCCATGGGCCGTTGTGATGCCCGTTTCATGTAATTTTACTGTCTGAGGTCTTTCCTTTATCCTGAAATGTAAATAGTGTTCTATAATCATTTGGTTGAAATAAAAACATAACAACCTTTCTCCTTAAGTCTCTCATTGTAAACCTATTGGGGAAAGTGTGGCTTATGAACATGCGAGTTTTCTTGCACGGGTCTTCTAGTGAATTTCTAATAGCTAAATCTATATTCGATGTCAACGGATTTCTTTTCTGTAAAAACCCTTTCCTTGCCTGAGCCAACCTACTTCCTTCAGCTTTTATTAGCCTACACAAAATTGAAGAAGTATTTACTTATTATTCTAAACATAACATTATTGTTTTCTATTTCTTAGCGTTCTCTTTTTATTTGAAATGGAAATATGAAAGTTTGAAGCCTAAGGGTGTAGTGACGTCACTAAAATGGTCGCCATCTTTAAATAGTGAAAATAATCGAAATCAAAAGTAGCCTAAATGTTGACCAGCTACTTCCATGTGACATTTCATGTAAATCGGACCAGTGGTTCTTGCATGATTAATACACAGACACACACCATCTCATTTTTTAGCCTACTTTTGACATTTTGCAAAAATGAGTAAAAAGTAGACTTATGAGATCGATCCGGGAAAATGTGTGTCTGTCTGTCTGTCTGTGTGTGTGCCCCCCCCCCCTATCAACTCGTAAACGGCTGCAGCAATCAAAACCAAATTTAGTATGAGTAAAGATGTGCACCGGAATAGCTCACGTCCATATTTGAAAATGTCAGTGCTACCAACTGCTGAAAAAACGTACTAGAAATTTGAGCTCCATGTTGGATATCTTGCAAGGTATCCATGGGAGCTATTCCAAAATTGGCACACATGTAGATAATACTATTTCAGTTTGATTTCCAGGAGGCCAACCATGACAGTGTTGCCAAAGTAATTTTAAGCCTTCTGATAGGTTCAATGTTTAAATGCATATAACTTCTACACTATCAATTGGATTTCAACCAAATTTTGTATGTAATATCTGTACATAAACAGATATGACTGAGCGTATTCTTAAGAGCCACCAGGGCTGCCAACTGTTAATAATTGCTCTCTCTATTTTGTATATCCAATTACCAATATATCAGAAAGTATGCAAGCCAACAGCTTTAAACTATGCACACGTATATTCTTACATTTTAGATTAATTTCGAGTAACTTATATACGTCAGTTCTACCAACATGATTATAAGCCTGCTGATAGAACCAATTTTTAAATACATGTAACTTCTATACTATCAGTTGGATTTCAACCAAATTTCGTATGTGCTATATGTACCATAACAGATATGACTATAAGTATTGTTAAGAGCAATCAGGGCTGCCAACTGTTAATAAATGCTGTATATATTTTTTTTGCCCTAATATCAATATATCAGAAAGTATGCAAGCCAACAGCTCTATTCTTTGCACACGTATAGCACCTGACATTCGAGATTAATTTGGAGTAATTAATACAAGGCAGTGCTGCCAACATGATTCTATGCCTGCTGATATGTCCAATTTTAAAATACATGTAACTTCTATACTAACAAATGGATTTCATCCAAAATTGGCACAACAAGATATCATAATATTTCAGATTATTTCTGACCAGCACACGCATGACATTGTTGGCAACATGCTTTTACGCGTGCTGATAGATCCAGTGTCTAACTGCATGTAACGTCCATTGGACTTCAACCAAATTTTGTATTCTGTACCTTAAGAGATGGAACTAAGAATATATTCAGTTACCAACTGTAGTGCTCTATTAGGCTACATTATACCAGGTATATTTTGAACTAATTAGATATTTCGATATTACCAACTTAATTTCGTCATTATTCTAGATAGGTTCATATACTGTAGAATAATCATTGGCATGAAAAGTAGGCTGTATAGTTCTTCACGGAACTTCTTGTTATATATTAGTATAGATATACTTTCTTTAGAATCTGTATTATCTTTACTCTCAGCTTGGTTGCAAGGAGCCGCACGTGGCTCGCGAGCCTCATTATGACCACCGCTGCTATAGACTAACGCATCACCGCCCGTTGAGCAACTACTGTAATTTGGAGTCGCTATCGTGTTCGAGGAGTAGCCTACGCTCCGAAAAGCTGATCGCCGTCATATCGCACAGTATTTATTAAATTGTCAATGCCATGGCACTGTTTTCCACTCCGTATATCACGAGGAAGTGAAGCTCATTACAGTAACGCTGAGCCTGCTAGCTGCCTGTGTCCAACAGATAAGCGCGCACCATTCCCGACACACTTGATCGAACTTTATTCCAATTAGGCCAACAACCCAAGCTTCAAGCTTCCTCGGTAGAGCCAAACATTTCCCAGCCGAGATAATAAGATGTTTGAAGGGCTGCAAACATCCACAGTACTCACTCCGACCAGAACGGTATTGGCTGGTAAAACATCTCACGTGTTAGTCCAGATTCTTGGATGTCACGGGTAATCTCGAGAACCACTGGATGGATATTGATGCGGGTTTCACCATTCTGTACAGGATATCTCGAGGAAGGTTTCTATAGAAAATAATGTATTTATGATAAAAGGAAGCCAAGCAGTAACGATTTCAGTGAAGAAGTCATAAGAAAACAAACCCCTGACGTCCGTGCGCTTTTTAAGCTTACGCTGGCCAAACCGTTAAAAATATTTATATATGAGAGTAAAAATTGTTCAGCATGAAAAGTTCTACAAAATAGTTCCCGAGAGCATATCTCTATCTTCAATACATCGCCCAGTATAAGTGATTTTACTTTTTCATTTCTTCCAACAACCTACATTCAATTACTGAGGCGACAGTTTACGAGCTAGCTAGGGGCAAAATGTCGAGTCGTGTTGAGTTAAGACTTCAGAGAAGAGTGGTTGTGTTTGGAGTTTCCCTGGAAGTGCAACTCGGCTTTTCTTCGTTTTGCCTGTGAACTTTTCGTTTCGCAAAATCACAGTCAAGTTAAGATTGGACGGAAGGGGGATTTGTTTTTCATGCACCTCGCCATTCTTAAATTACGTCTGACAAGAATTCGTTGCACATGCATCTCCTTGATAATATAATTAATAGTCTAGTCAGTGATTATACCGAGACGTAAAACGGATATAGGTCGCAGTTCATTGGCATCGTAAACAAAAATGCGCTGACGTAATGTATTCATAACTGTTCCCGGGCGAAGCCGGGGCGGGTGAATGAAAGTGAAATTGATTAAATGTCATCCGCAGGTCGCACAGTGGATGTTGGAGAGTAGATCACCTCAGTGGCTCCAAGGATGCAAGCTACGGTAGCTGGGTCTGGGAGTAACGCCGTTAGTTTAAAAAGAGAGGGAGTAATGGCGTTACAGTTATTCAGTAACCGTAACGAAAATGCTCATTATTTTTTCAAGATAGGGCAATCACTGTCACTGGTATTCCTAATTTCATTTCGAATAATACTCACATTAATTTAAATACACTTTTTTTATTCAAACCTCAAAACCACAATTCCCAGGTTTAGAAATACCAAAGAAGACCAGCAAATGTTACGTATCTCAGCTGAAGACGCCCGTAACAGAGATCTCTTCCGCAAGAAAATATTGACGAACGGGCTAAACCGAGACGAGCAACCGAAGAGAAGAAACGATAACCCTTGGGCAGAGGAGGGTAAGCAATACAACAAGACTTAACGTGGTCCTTGATGGCTCCAGCGAATATATTGTTACGGCTGTGAGTTTGTGTCATCGCTCGCCGCATGAGTCACAACTGCCCCAGGGTTGGGCTGTGTATGCTCTGCCTCAGTGTATTACGTGCGCGTTACGCAACGGGCTGCGAAGTGAAAGGGATGGACCAGAATATTCGTGACCCAGCCAGTGTTGGAATCCTCGAGAATCCGTGGACCCTGGATGGGTCTAGAAGCATTTATTGAGTCACCGGCCTGCTATATAAGAGCGACCTGTCAAGCATTTGTTGTTGTTGTGTTTTTATGAGCTAGTGCGAGCGTTTATCCTGAGCGACAGAAGTGTGGTGACTTGCGAAACCCCTAGTGAAGTTGATTCTCTTGACAGCGAGGAAGTGAGAAGCCTACAGAGGAACTGTGTCTTGAACGAGTGTGTTTTTTTTTTTCAGTGCGACAGAAGTGATTGTGGTGCATTGTGAAACAGTGTGTAGTACGGTGACAGGCTGAGTGCAGATATTTCCAGCCAACGCACGGGGCCACCTCATTACGAGGGATTAACTTCTGCGGCTTACTGACAAGTGAAAGGGGAAGTGTTCTCGCCGTGAGGAAACTGGAGTAAGGTAATAATTGCTTGTATTTACTGATGAGTGCTGTATCTTTCTGGCCGCAATAAAGTTAATTATTTCATTTAAAGGAACAATCTGTGTTGTGCTTCAACCCACCGTAATCCAGTTAACAAAAAGTGCCACTAGGGGGGTGGCACGTAACAATATATACTGTATATATATTAGCACTTCTTCCGAAGGAAATATTAACAAGTATTTACCCACTTTTTAAAATTCCCATTTATCCACGGTTGGCTTTTACCTCGGACTCCAGATAGAATAACTCATCTTTAACAGGCAGTGTCTTGTGATTCTAGATCAGAGATATGTATGGACTGAGGTGACCTCATTAGGATAAGGTTACACAGGTGTGGCTTTTACCTCGGACTCCAGAAATAATAACTCATCTTGTGTCTTGTGATTCTAGATTCTGGACCCATTAGGATAATAAGGTTAGACAAGTGTGGCTTTTACCTCGGACTCCAGAAAGAATAACTCATCTTGTGTCTTGTGATTCTAGATTCTGGACCCATTAGGATAATAAGGTTGGACAAGTGTGGCTTTACCTCGGACTCCAGAAATAATAACTACATGTTTTTTAAACCTAATTAATTGTTGTTTGAGTCTTCAGTTGGTTTGATGCAGCCCTCCATGCCTCCCTGTCCTGTGCTAATCGTTTCATCTCTACATAGCTACCACACCCTACATCTGAGGCAAACTGTTTAACATACTCTAACCTTGGTCTACCCCTACAGTTCTTGTCCTCGACCCTTCCTTCCATAACTAAACTTGCTATATCTGGGTGTCTTAGTATGTGTCCTACCAACCTATCTCTTCTCTTCATTAGCATTCGCCAGAAACATCTCTCCTCTCCCACTCGTTTTAATACCTCTTCGTTTGTAATTAATTAAACAACTTGAATACCTATGTCCAATTAATGTGTGGGATGGATTTAATGAGTTCCAATCAATTTGTTGTTGGCAGGAGCCATTTTTGTTAGAAAAATTGTAAGATCTCCTCGCTTTTCAATTTCTAACCTATTTCAAGATCTCGTGGCAAGATTATTTGACATAATTAAATTCTCGGTCATATTGTATATATAAAATACTGAATTATTTGCCCACCACTTTTTTTTTAAATCGCCGATCGAATTCACATTCTGTCAGCTTCGCCCACTGGCGCGCTAAAACCGCCCACTACTGGGCGAATTCGCCCTGTTTGGGAATCTCTGGTGTAGATTAATGAACGTCGGAAAGGAGAAAATTACACAAGAATGAAGCACTGTAAGAAAGCGTTAATTTACGTAGCTACTCGCTCGCCTACTAATACAAAACTACTTAAACTAACGTAACCCGTCATGAATGTGTTAAATGATCTACCGACCATTCGATTAATCGATTTTTCTGCTTCAATTAATGGATTATCGATAACTGAAAATAATCGATTAAAGTGCCAGCCCTAGTTGATTTGCAGGTTCTCTGATAAGCGGAGAATCGGTCAAGTGTATAAGTTCCCTGGCAGCGAGGCCATGTCTCAATCAATATCCCCTAAAGGTGATATTAACATGTCGCTAGCGCAGTTGGCACATTCAATAACCATAAAGCCGTGTTGAGTTGTAGCCCCAACACTTGTTCGCGCGCCGCGCCGTGTTGCTGTGATGGCCGCCCGCGCCTCCCTCCGCTTGATATATCGACACAGGCACATTCTAATAACACGAGTGGACACGTCCCACCGTCCACATTAATATTGCACTCGTATGACCTACATCAGCCTCAGTGCTTACAAACACCGTCGCTGACAACTGATCTAGGTTTGTGCCGTGTCTAGTGTGAAGTTACGCCTAGGACACCAAGCTGGCTCATCCGTGGGCTCTTTGTCCGGCCGGGGACACCACCTTGGTGTTCTAGGTGAAGCCCCCACACAAGACACGGCACAACCCTAGAAAAATTCCTGAGTTTTAATTCACTGGCCGTGAAAGCCAATATACTATCACAACAATTATTATGGACTCCTCAGCAACACTCATACTTTATGCAGATGATATGGTAATAGGCTCAGAAGATGAAGAAGAGCTACAAACGGTACTTAACCGTCTCACCTCATGGGCTCTGGAAAATTACTCCCAAATAAATCACGACAAAACTAAACATATTATTATCAGAAGAAGTGGAAAATTCTCCCCAAAGAACAGACTGACCCTTGAAAATAATCACCTAGAAGTAGTTTCAAAATTTAAATATCTTGGAGTTAATCTCCAAACAACACTGACATCATTCAATGTTCATGTGAAAGAAAGAGCAACAGCAGCGATAAAAGCAATGTTCCACATTCAACAGCCTCAAAAACGCTCAATAAAAGGGGCTATGATTATTTAAAACGGCCATAGCACCAATAGCGACTTATGGAATCCACATCATTTGGAATAAACTAAAGGACAACGACCTATTTGTTTAACATTAGAGAAGTCAAAAAAAGAGTCTTGGGTATCGGGAAGACACCCTTCAAATAGTCAAAGAAAAGCAAAACGCTATCTGGGATGATTTCTACTCAACTGACGCCATAATGACTGACGAATGGAAACAGGCAAACTATGAACTCCGACACGTAATGACACGATACGCTACACACTACAAGTTCTGCCAAAACAAGAGATTCCACCAACCAACTGAAGAATGCAGTGAATATTGCCGACAAATACATACATCAATAAGGAACTGCTGTCTTGGCGTTATCGTTGCACGTGAATCGCTGTCCTGCCAGGACCTTCTTCAGTGGACAAAAACGTGAAACTCACTAGAGGCGAGGTCCGGACTGTTGCCGGTTCTGGTTGCCACATGTGGTCTCACATTGCCATGGTCCCTGAAGAAGTTCCTGGCAGGACAGCGATTCACGTGCAACGATAACGCCAAGACAGCAGTCCGACGGCAGAATTCTACCACAGGAACATCTCAAATTTAGTGCTGGGATGGGGCAAATGTCTGAACAAATAATGTGGATACTATGTGAAAAAATAGTGTAAGTTACGAGAAAAAATGAAAATCCACAGCCTGCTTCCAGTCGACCTACCGGGTCAGGAATGGAATGAATGAAGCCCCCATCTAGTGGCGAGGATATGAACTGTGCCGACAGCCGAAGCCTGTCGCACATCCCTAAGGCAATGATTAAATGAATGACAGATGAAATGAAATGATAGTGGAGAGTGTTGCTGGAATGAAATTTTGACAGGGAAAAGCGGAGTACCCGGTTTTGTCCAGCACAGATCTCACACATGGAGTGACCGGGATTTAAACCACGGACCCAGCGGTGAGAGGCCTACGTATATTTGTAATTACCTGTATTTTTTGGCTAAAAAATAGGGGCAAAGAATTCTCGATCTGCACTCGTACATACAGTATTCACAAGCAAATACAGTTTTCGCAATGACACAGGTTATCAGACAGATTCTACAAACATACACCGAAGTGCACGGGGCTACATGAGCATGATGTTGGAGAGTCCCTTGAATGAATAAACAACTAGGTTACTCAGTGAAAGAAGCCCTGTATTTTAATCCAGTTGTAAATTGGAACTGTTCCCCAGTTTGTGAATCGCATAATCTGAGTTGATTACCATTTTACAAGGTCGCGACACGAGTAATATGCCTCTCCCCGTTGTCCTCGACTATCGCCCCTGCCTCTCTCCATCCATCTCGTGATGCACCGCGGGGGAGTCAATTTGAATAGCGAGCTAGGGTTTGGAGACAGGTCAATCTGTCGTGGGGAGGCAATCTGTCTTGGAGATTCTACAAGAGTAAATATTGCCTCAGGACATGCATATCTTTATTAACTCGTGTTCCGTTTTGCAATTCACCCACCCTCTGAGGAAACAAAACGATTTTGCTTGTTCTCTTGTGATGACGATCATCCAATAACCTATGTTCTCTCAGGACCTAACTGCAAGGCTACTTACTGACTGTTCCTCGTGATTCATTTGAGAGATTGGTTGGTTGCTTCCTCAGTTTAGAGGCTGCGACAACGCGGTCATGTAGCCCCGTGTACTTTGGGTGTGTGTAGAATCTGTCTGATAACCGGTGTTAATTGTGATGACTGTATTAGTGTGTGTTATCTGTTTTCAATTCAAGTATTACCGGGTGAGTTAGCCGCGGTCGTTACGGCATGCCTGCTGGCAGTCGCTCACATCCGGGAGGCGAGGAGGTTCGAATCCCCCCGCCGGCAACCTTGAAGATGGTCTTCTGTGGTTTCCCATCTTCCTTCCAGGCAAATGCCGGGGTTGGTCCCTAACTATAGGCCACAGCCGCTTCCTTCCAATTCCTCGCCGACGGTACTTGTAGCTCACCCATTGGGTGTCCGTCTCGAAGCAGCTACAAGACTGGCTAGCTGAACATATCCTTGGACACTCCCGGCACTAAAAGCCATACGCTAAAAAAAATCAAGTATTTATTTATTTATTTATCGTATGGCTTTTAGTGCCGGGAGTGCCCGAGGACATGTTCGGCTCGCCTGAGTCTGTAGCTGCTTCCAGCGGACACCCTAAAGGGTGAGCTACAAGTTCCGTTCAATTTCAAGTAGTTCCAACTTTCGCCACCAGATATCAACGCGGTGAACGTTGGAACTTTGATAGAGCGTTCTGACGAAATCTTACCTAACAAATTTTGCTTTACACAAGTTTAGTTTGTGAAAGGATCTTTTACATGCCATAAATCTATGACATGGGACCGCCGGCTTTACTTCCCCTCCGAAGGAAGATATACTGACGGATTTTTAACGCTCTTAAAAACATCCGACGACTTCGGCCGGGTTTGAACCCGCTATCTTGGGCACAGCAGTTCAGCATGCTACCGACTACGCCACCGAAGCCGCTTCAATTCAAGTAAGGACTGCAGACAATCGATTTTCAAGTAGTTCCAACTTATGCTACCAAACACCACCGTCAACGACTAGTAGTTGTGAACTTGGTTACTAGATGGCATCACAGTCTGTTCCTGGCGACGAACGTTGAAACCTAAGAGCGTTAGTCAAATCTAACCTATAATTTACCCGCAAACAGGTGTAATTAGTGGAAGGTTCTTTAACATGCCATAAATCTATGACATGGGATCTACGGCTTTACTTCCCCTCCGAAGGAAGGCATACTGAGGGAACGCTCTTGGTCTTGGGCATAGAAGCTGAGCATGCTACCAACTACGCCACAGAAGTTCCCATTTGAGAGACTATGCGCATGTCCAGTAATTATTTTTTATGTTGTTGGTTTTACATCTCTTTAACAACTGCGGCTTTTAGAGACTTACAGGGCTCCCTCACATTTGATGTCCTTCAAATGCCAACTGCAACCTAGGGAGCAGCAGAATATAGCGCATTCTCACGGCCAGCCAGGATCACTACATATCAGTTGAAATTAATTTCACATAAAGCGGAATGTCACCGAGATACAGACGTTTTTATTTTTAGTGGACACGGAAAGAACGTCCCATATCCTCTCAATTGTTCATAATTTAACTTTAGTTGTTATTTGTTACACATGTACTTCCTTTATAAGAAATTTTGGTCTTTTAAGTATTTATTTTTATAAAAATAATTCATGTTTTTTTTTTGCTAACGCCGTGTGTATTTAGATTAGAACCATACGTTTCGGAGAAACCTTGCCTCCTTTTTCAATGGAATCAAACAATGTGGCCAAAGAAAGTATATCAATGGGGGTACAAACAATATAGATATATTCCTCTGTTCGTCACCAGACAGCAGCTGCCAGAAATTACTGTATGGCCATGGTAGAACGGCGGACAGAGTATTAAGTAAGGAGAAGGTAAAGGGGGTGGGGTGAAAATATAGAGACTCCTCGAAGAATGAGGATGCCGAAAAGAAAGGGGAGGGGGGGGGGAGGTGGGAGTGTTAGATTGATATAAGGAAACATAAACAAAAGGGAAGTGTATCTGAACGATATCCATCTAACACTCCCCCCTCCTCCTCGCCCCCCCCCCCCTTTTCTTTTCGGCATCCTCATTCTTCGAGGAGTCTCTATATTTTCACCCCGCCCCCCTTTACCTTCTCCTTACTTACTACTCTGTCCGCCGTTCTACCATGGTCCATACAGTAATTTCTGGCAGCTGCTCTCTGGTGACGAACACAGGAATTTATCTATTTTTTTGTAATTTTTTGTAACCTCATTGATATACTTTCATTGGCCACATTGTTTGATTCCATTGAAAAAGGAGGCAAGGTTTCTCCGAAACGTATGGTTCTAATCTAAATACACACGGCATTATTCCAAAAAACATGAATTATTTATATAGTAATCCGGGCTGTGAAAGCCTTAATATACATATTTCTTTTTAGTTTTGAAAGTTTAAATTCGCTCTCCTGAAAAATTTACATGGTGTGATTTACCCCGTCCTTCCAGTGGAGTCTTCAATTGTTAGCAAAGTTCTTTTCTTCTTTTTTAACTTTCTGTTTTCTTTTGTTTCCTTTTCTTTCATCGGCATTTTGAATAGAAGTTCTGGGTACAAACCAACCATACCATTCAGAGGAGAGAATCTACAATACTGTAGTAACCCAAAATACCTGGGAGTCACCCTGGACAGGTCGTTGACTTACAAGAATCACTTCTGCAATGTGTCAGCCAACATCAAGACCAGGGATAACATCCTTCAAAAGCTGGCGGGTACATCCTGGGGTGCTAATGCCCAAGTCCTGAGATCCACTGCTCTTGCACTTTCTTAATCCGTCGCTGAATATTTTTGCTCAACTTGGCTTAACAGTGCTCACATTGGACTGGTAGACACCCAGCTGAACCAGGCAATGCGTATCATTACAGGGTGCATCCGATGGCTTCACACCCTAAGCCACATACCACCTCCATCCCTAAGAAGATCACAGTCACTGCTTAACTTATGGAAGAAAATAGAAAACAATCCTCAACTCCCTATTCATTCTGATATAGCAGCTTCTCCAACCAAACGACTGAAATCCAGACACCCTTCTTGGCGTACTGCAATGATTCTACAGGACACCTCCTTTAATGTATCGGACGCCTGGAAAGAACAATGGCATCTGCAATCCTCGTTACCAAACCATCACATCATTAAGAACCCCTGCAAGTGTCCTGATGGATTTTCCCTTCCTAGACGACAGTGGAGGACGCTAAACCGTATTAGGACCGGCCAAGGTAGATGTGGAGCCACTCTCTTCAAATGGGGATGGAAGGCATCACCTCAATGTGACTGCGGAGAAGAGGAACAGACAGTGTACCACATTACATTCGAGTGTCCTTTACGTGCATATAGAGGCTCTATAGATAGGGTTACCATCCGTCCGGATTTCGTCCGGACAGTCCGGATTTTAAACATGTGTCCGGTTTGGCGTCCGGATTTAAAAATTGTCCGGAAACTGAATACGTGGCAAATATTAGGGGGAAATTTTACTTCACACCGCATATAAGTTGGTCACATTGAGCACCAGGACTGCTCAGGCGGCTGCACCTGTTCTGTGTGCCGCTCCTGTCGCCATTTTATTTGGAAGGAGTGCATTGAGTCAGTTTAGTGCTACTGTTTTGTTTGCTGGACTGCATCCATTTCTAGACGTTTTATGCTATTAGTTTTCAGTATAAGTAGTTTTTAAGTACATAAAAACAAAGTAGTATTATAAATTGGGAAAATGCCGAAGTGTAAGTGTGTTTTTAACGACAAACTTAAAGAAGAATATAAGTTTCTGAGACAGTGCCAAAATAGCAATGATCGCGTGAGGTGTACGGTGTGCAATTCAGAATTTTCGGTGGAACATCGTGGACGCTATGATATAGAAAATCATTTGCAGACTGAAAGACATAAGGAGGAGAATGAAGCAGCGTCCTCGGCAAGTATTAAAACATTTTTTTAAAATACTGATGCCTCTGATGCTGAGCTGCAATGTTCAGCAAAAGAAGCTACTTTTGCCTACCATACTGCAATGCATGGACTTAGTTTCAAAACGTCTGATTGCAATGCCAAACTGATTAAAAAGCTTTTTGAACCGAAATTCTCGGGAGCTCGTACTAAGACCGAAGCCATCATTGTAAATGTAATATCCCCTTACATATTTGACAAACTTCTCAAAGATCTGAATGATGCAAATTTCATTACACTAACAATTGACAGTTCAAGCAGAAAAGAGGTTAAATTGACTCCTGTTTGTGTTCGTTATTTTATCCAAAATGAAGATGTTAACGTGAAGCTGTTATTTTTTGATGAACTTCCAGGTGAAACTTCTGATATCTTAGTAGAACATGTTTTAAAATGCATCAAAAAGTTCTCTATTGACTCCAAGGTCTTATGCCTATGCGCTGACAACACCAATACCAACTTTGGTGGTGTTAAAAGGCAGGGCCAAGGAAATGTATTTCGCAAACTTCAAAATGCCCTCTCAAGGCCAATTCTTGGCATTGGCAGCTCGGCGCACATTCTGCATAACGCAGTGCAGCATGCCTGTGATGCTCTACATGTGGACGTCGAGGCAATCGTTGTGAAAGTGTACAAATACTTCTTCCAATATACTGTCAGGGTGACTGCATTGCAAGAATTTTGTGAATCTGTAGAAGTAGAGTACAAAGGGATTCTTTCCCACGGCAATACGAGATTTTTAAGCTTGATGCCAGCAGTAGAAAGAATATTGGTTTTGTTTGAGCCCTTGAAAGCATATTTCTCATCACTTAACAACTGCCCTGCAACAATTCAATCATTTTTTGAAGACCCAGTCAATGAACTGCTTTTAACATTTGTTCACGGATGTCTGCAAATGTTTCAACTATCAATATTGAAAGTCGAGTCTGATCAAATATCAGCTACAGAAGCGACGCAAGTATATGAACAATTACTTGAGAAACTGGAAGAAAGGAAGGCTGACAATTACATACCATTTGCTGCTAAACAATTACTAAGGAAATTGAAAACTGAAGAAGCTATTAATGACAGCAAGGAAGAAGAGTTTTTAAAATGTGCCGAAGGTTTTTATCAAGCTGGCATTAGCTACTTGAAACTTTGGGAAAGCAGCTTTGACAAAGCTAAACACTTCAAGTGGTTGACACTACAACATGTCCCTTCTTGGGATGAAATGGAAGACAGTGCTCTGACAGTAGTCAGTGTCATACCAGATTCAATAAATGTGGATGAGCTATTTGATGAACGTTCTGCACTTATTCAAGTTTTGAAGAATCTGAGACCCGAATGGGACGCCCTGCCAGAAGAAGAAACCCCTAAAACTCATGAATAGTGGAGACAATTGTTTGAAGTATTTTCCAAGAGCAATGTGTCCTTTGCGAATATTTAAAAACTTGTAGAATTCGCCATGTGTCTGCCTGGAACTTCAGCTCCAGCTGAGCGAATTTTTTTCAATGATGGGAGCAATATGGACAGCTGAACGAGGACGATTATCTCATGCAGTTGTCAGGGACCTGCTAGTTATCAAGGCAAATAGTGATATGACATGCTCAGAGTTCCACGACCAAATAAAAAATAACGAGCCATTTCTGAAGAAAGTCAGCTCTAATGAAAAATACGATGCAAGGAAAACTAAGGAACCTGCCCCTGGACCCAGCACAGATTAATCTAAGACGAGAAAAAATTGTTCAAGGGATCAGTATGATATATGATGAACACTGATTGATGTTTTTGTATATTCTTATGTAATCATGTTATGTAATTGTAAAGGGATTATAAACCTATAAAATCAAGTTCAGTTCATTTCATTTTGTTCGTCCATACCCCCCAGACCCCCCGAAAGATCCGACGTCCGGATTTGGCCTAAAAATATTATGGTAACCCTATCTATAGAAGACTTACACTGTGTCTCAAGCGAAGCCCTTCTCTGGCTCTCAACTTTAAACATAGAACTCTAGTTATGAACTTGAGATGGTAGTTGTACTGTATATATTGTATATAATATTGTATTCATACGCTAAATATATGAAAATCCACAGCCTGCTTCCAGTCTCCGACCGGGTCAGGAATGGAATGTATGAAGCCCCCATCTAGCGGCGAGGATATGAACTGTGCCGGCTGCCGAGGCCTGAGGCACTCCTCTGGGGCAATGATGAAATGAATGACAGATGAAATGAAATGATAGTGGAGAGTGTTTCTGGAATGAAATGTTGACAGGGAAAACCGGAGTACCCGGAGAAAAACCTGTCTGCCTCCGTTCTGTCCATGGAGTGACCGGGATTTGAACCACGGACCCAGCGGTGAGAGGCCGGCGTGCTGCCGCCTAAGCCACGGAGGCCACATTCATCGTACGCTAAATAAATAATAAAAATCGGCATTTTAGCAACATCCTAACGAACTATAAACGACTCAGATATCCATGAAAACCACAAAAGAAAACCAAAAGACACAATAACACGTGTCAAAATCCAACCATAAATTACGAAACAATTTAGTTCTTTCACAAAGACAATTCACTTCAACATTTCCATTGGGGCAGGAAGATACATACAATAACCTACATATTCCAACCATTGCTCCACTCCACAATGAGCATATATTCAACTCACACCACGTTGACCACAAGATATTTTTAGTACACTCATTAACTCATTAATTCGGCTCTCCGGTTTATCCGGATTGAAAATAATAGCATATATATACATTTTTACCGTACAATATTTCTTTTACGGGGTCGATTCATCTTGAATGTCTTTTCCGCCAAGGAATTGGAAGTTATTCGGCCACGGTCTATCAAAGGTACCGCCATAAATCTATGACATGGGACCGCCGGCTTTACTTCCCCTCCGAAGGAAGGCATACTGAGGGATTTTAACTCTCTTTCAAATCCGAAGACTTCGGCCGGGTTTGAAACCGCGATCTTGGGCATAGCAGTTCAGCATGCTACCCAAAGCCAAATTATAACCATATTTATCCCAGTGGCTGGTGTGGAAGTGCGCTAGAACGCTGGGCATGGGAACCAAGCTCTCTCTCGCCGTCTGTTCCTTCTCAAGTCTTAAGAGGCTGCATTATCGGCATCTGATAGCAGCGGAGGGGAGGGGAGGGGAGATGTGATGTGCTTTAAACAAAATCAATTATTTTAATTTGCCGTTAGGGGAGGATCTCCACCGCTACCCTGCCTGTTCACCGTCACATTGGTTTAGTCCAAGGATTCCACCCCCTTTCTGCAAGAATTATGAGGAACACAGAAGCAGACAAGTATTCGGTAGATGGAAGGAGCAACGCACATCTATGATAGGCCAGTGTCCTAATTAGTCGATTCTTCGACTTGCCGTTTAATCTATTATTCGGCTAGATGGTTTGTGAAGGCCCAAAGCTCTTTATTATGTCATCACGTTTTTTCCATCAGAGAGAGAAACATATTTTTATCTTTAACCTAAATTTGAGCGGTCCATGTACAGGGTCTTTCATATAAAGTAAGAACGGTGAGCGGTGGCTTTGTTATCCGCTGCTGCAGTGGTCTTGGCCGAGCTTGTGGCGTGCCACGGCCCCCTGCTGTAGTATTGAAAGCGCGCGCATAGTACAGGGCGCCCGAGAATGTTCTCCGCAGTGGGTACGTGCAGCTGTGAGTGGTTGAGTCATGAGTTTAGTTGGCTGCACTGCACTGTGTCCTTCAAAGCGGGACTCCCCCGTGAGGGCTGTCAGTGTGAATTGCGATAAGCGAGCGAGCCTGCATGTCTTCAGTGTGTATTACAGTAAGCGAGCGGTCAGATAGATTATTGTACGAGTGCAACAGTACACAGACGGTAATGTTTACTACTGAAGAGAGAGTTTTTTTGGTGGAATACGTTTCTCGCAAAGGCGATCGGTTTACAGATTTCAGGCGCAGTTTTCTAATTCAAAGTGTCCAAACCGTGATACCGTTCGGGATTTGGTGAGTAAATTTCGTGTGACTGGCTCAGTTCACGATGTACCGGGAACAGGCAGGCCTACGCTTTTAACAGACGAAAAACTTCATAAAATCTCCGATATAATGCTGCTAGTCCAAGTAAATCAACACGAAAATTAGCTCAACAAACTGGAATCTCTAAGTCGACAGCACATAAAGCTGTAAGAGCCAAGCTACCTTATAAAGTTACCGTGGATCATGAATTAAAACAAACTGATTACGGAAAAAGAGTGATCTACTGTGAATGGTTCCAGCATCTGTTATGAATGGCTGTGGTGAGTGTAAAATTTACTGTTTATTTGTTATGATGCAAGCGGCAGCCGTGCTACCAACGTAACTGCTGTAGCTAGCTCTCGCAGACGCATGTAGGCGCTGCAGAGAACATTCCCGGACTCACTGTATATACTGTACTTGACCTTGCAATAAACGTGCAGATGTTCAGTCGCCAGTCTGAACCTCAGATGCTAACATGGTGAGACAGTTATCATTACAACATCGTATTTTCTTATGTAAAACTTATTTTAAGTACGAGTCAGCTCGGCGGGTACGTGATGCATTTGTTCAGCAATTTCCTGATGAAGTGCCACCTTCACTAGCACAGATTCACGTAATTGTAAATAAGTTTGACACTGCTGACTCAGTGCTCAATAAAAAGCATAAAATTAATACACAGAAACATTACAGTGGCAGAACTCACTCGCGTCAGTCAGAATGTGGTTACCGGATACAACGCCTGCATTACCCAGGAAGGACGACACTTCCAGCATCTCTTATAAGGTAATATTTCATATAGGATTGTACACACGCTTGAAGCAGGGAGCCGTGGCGCGCCACAAGCTCGGCCAAGGCCACCACAGTAGCGAATAACAAAACTGCCGCTTGCTATTCTTACTTTATATGAAAGCCCTGTATTTAACTCCTTATAGTAAAGGCCCCTTCTAGACCTATTTCCTAAGCTACAATTGCAGAAATCTCTTTTAACTCTCAACTTTGTTCAACTCAAGCCTTCTCTTCGAGTCCAGCGGCGTTAAATCAGGAGATCGTAGTGGCCAAGCTATTTTCACACCACGTCCCATCCAAGCGGGAGTGGAGTGGGTTAGGAACATAGGGACTCCGTGGTGGTAATGATGGGGTGCTCCATCTTGTTGGAAAATAAAATAAAAATAGACTTCACTCCATCCGCGTTAGAACCGCGAGTTTGTTTGCGCTGCATCACTCTTCCCGTTTTCCCGCCACACGAACAAGGAGAGTGCACGGAGCGAACTCTACCGACTAGGCCTAAACTTGATGATATGACATGAGGTTTGACACACATCTGAATGAATTGCGGGCAATAGTTTCGAAATTTTTAATTAATACTTTCAGGTATTAAGGTATCATATGGAAATACTGAGTACATGGAATACAGGCACCGGGAAGAGAGACGTATGCTGGTGAAACATGGAACTGTCAAAGGGACTGATAAGTTCAAATATCTTGGGGAATGGATACAACCCAATGGACTGGATAAAGAGGCAGGCAAGAGCAAGAAAATTGGACCTGGCCTATAGATTAACTCAGAACAGGTATAACAAACGAGCGATATCATACAAAGCAAAACTCAGAAATTACAGTACAGTGGTAAAGCCAGAGGATCTGTATGCCTCCGAGTGTCTAACCCTGAACAAAAAAGGGGAGCTGAAGGAACTTGAGATAAAGGAAAGGAGGATCCTGAGGAAAATTCTCGGACGATGGAAAGATGATGATGGAATATGGAAAAATAGGAACAATGATGATCTGTATAATATGCAGACCGAAACCATTGTGGTCACAATGCGAAAAATGTTACGGGCATTTGATGAGAATGGACGGGAACCGGTTGACAAAGCCACTACAAAATGGGTGGAAGAGGCCAAAAGAGACGCCATTGAAGTTGGACTAACTGAACTTGTCATTCACGATAGGAAAACGAGTTGACAATATCAAGACGTTCAAAGAAAACCCACCACAACACGGGCCAAATTTGGTAATAACAGAGGAGCAGAGAAAGATTAGAAGTGAAAGAATGAAGAGGTTCTGGGAAGAAAAGAAGAAAAAATTGACCAGCCTTTGGTTCCATGCGGTCCACAGTTGGCCAAAGTCGGAAACAAACAAAAAAAAAACTTTCAGGTAACTAATTTAGAATAACCCTGTATACCAAAAATATACTGAAAGTTTCAAGGAATGTATTTACCGGTATTTAAATAAATCGATATTAGACTGGTCTCAATACCAAGCCTCTAAGTATCACAAACAAGGCGTCGTGTCTTGAGTTAAGGGGATATCAACTAACACTCACCTGACCCGATGCCGAGCCGAGCGTGAAGCGCCGCGGTGCGTTCTTCTTCCGTCTTCACGTCCGGCCGCCATGACGTCTCTGTGTTCTCGAGCCACAGTTTGCCTGCAAACAATAAATAATAATGATAAGCTCAAATCGAACAGTGAAGTGTGACAGAAGCTGGAAGAGAAGGAACTCCACATTGCCCAAATAACTAGCTAACCCACCAACAGATTATCACACTAAACAAGTTGTACCGAATACCAACCTAATTCGGCTAAAATGATAGGGGGGCCTGAGAGGGTTTTATAACTCAGAGGAAAAAATAAGCTACCAGTAATTAAAATCGAATGCTGAGATATGAAACTCAAGAAAATTCAGTAGTCTCAATGAATTGATATAATTTAAATTTAAACATTATACATGAAATTGGGTTGGTTGGTTCTTCAGTTTAGGGGCTGCGACAACGCGGTCATGTAGCCCCGTGTACTTTGGGTGTGTGTAGAATCTGTCTGATAACCGGTGTTAATTGTGATGACTGTATTAGTGTGTGTTATCTGTTTTCAATTCAAGTAACGACTACAGACATTTAACTTTTTCAAGTAGTTCCTACTTTTACCGCCAAACGCCATCGTCAACGACTACTCGTTCAGAACTTGGTTACCATTAGCCATCGCAGCCGGCTCCTGGCGACGAACGTCGGAACTTAATAGCGTTTGTCAAATGTCTAACCTATAATTAATTTTATGTTCGACCCTCACTATTATGTGTTAGAAAACCGTATCATAATGATGCTCATTATAACACCGTTTTTCATTATGATACAGTTTCTCCAGCCAATCAGAGCTCGTTCATTGACCAATTAGGTAACGATACCTTCGCGCATGCACTCAAAATCCAACATGTCGGACATAAACACAACATCGAACTATAATAAATTACCGACATGGAATACGCACAGTCCATATGTTCGCGTAAATAAACTGGCGAATATGAGAGAAGAAATAGCACTGTACCGGTACCTTAATATCCCCAAAACCATTTTCTACACAACGCGTGGTTTTGACACGACTTCAGTGACAGATTTACTGAATACTGGTGCGCAATCTGAACATATGGTATTGAAGCACCCAGAGCGCATGCGTCGGTTGTCCAGAGAGCTTGGACAAGAGAGATATACTACCCACAGCAGCACCCGATCACAACATTCTACTGTAGTGACTGAACAGATATTTATGAATATTTATGTTAAAACATATAATAAAGTTATAATTATCGTCGAACATAAACAGTCGTATGCAACTCGCCTATAATGGTAATTAAGACACTCGTATGGAAATTATAAAACTCGCATACGCTCGTTTTATAAAAATACTCGTGTCTTAATTATAGCCATTATAGGCTCGTTGCATAATGTACTATAGCTTCACACAGGTGTAATTAGTGGAAGGTTCTTTAACATGCCATAAATCTATGACATGAGACCGTCGGCTTTACTTCCCCTCCAAAGGAAGGAATACTGAGGGATTTTAACGCTCTTAAAAGTCCGACGACTTTGACCGGGTTTGAACCCGCGATCTTGGGCATAGAAGCTCAGCATGCTACCAACTACGCCACCGAAGCCGCCATACATGAATTACAACAAGAAATTAAACGAAGAAAGTCAACAGGGTTAAATAAAATAAATTCACTCGTTTAAGACTAGGAAGGAAATTATCTGATCAAATACCAGAGAAATACTAGACTAAACCCTAGAAGAATAAAATAATAAAACAAGTAGTTCCGTGAAGAACTATACAGCCTATTTTCATATATCCTACTTATGTTAATTGCCTCTATAAAAAATACAAAATTTCAGTTTGATTGCTGTAATAGATTCGGAGATATTGAGAACCGACTAAATATTGCGGATGGTCGCCATGTTGGATTTTATATATGTAGGTCCTAGAGTTATGTGCTGTTACATGAAGATTATTGTGTACGTGTACCATTCAAATTTCAATCGCATGATTAGGACACAAGAAGTAACAAGGACATTTTAAAATTTCGCACAGCTGCCATCTTGTGGTTATGGAAACAATTGAAATAAATTAGATGCCAGTGGATTAACATTCGTATTAGGATTTACTGTACCAAATTTCACTGCACTCGGATGGTTAAATTGCGAGAAACGTCCATGTGAATATTGATACTTCGCGTCGCCGCCATGTTGGATTTGTTATCACCAGGTTATTTAAAGTCCTATAGGTGAACTTAAGTTCATAGCCCCCCCTATGAACACAAAAAATTCATTCTGATTGCTAAAATAGATTCGTAGATAATCAGAGCCGTCTAAATATTTCGGATGGACGCCATGTTGGATTGTTAAATGTATAGGCCATAGAGTCATGTACCATTAAAGGAAAATTATTGTATAGGTTCATTATTCAAACTTTCACTTCGATCGCATGATTACGGCACAAGAAATAACAACTTAATTTTAAAATTAGCACAGCCGCCATTTTGAGGTTATGTAAACAATTGAACTAAATTAGATACCAGAGCATTAAAATGTGTATAAACATTTCCTGTACCAGATTTCATTGCGTTTGGAACATTAAATAGCGAGAAAGTTCTATTTAAAATTTTCAAATTCGCTTGGCCGCCATGTTGATTTTCTAGTTACGGTACCGGTTTTTCAAAAGTCACATAGGTGAACTTCTAGTAGTTCCCTTTATTACCGTACAAAATTCCAGGGTGATATCGGGAATAGTTTCCGAGATATTGAATGCTGGTGAAATATTTCGCACAGCCGCCATGCTGGATTGGTGAGACGTAACAAAATTTGAAGGGCACGGTCGGGGTCGCCCGGGATAGTGCTATGAACTTTCTGAGTTTCATTGAAATCGCTCCAGCCGTTTAAAAGTTATTAGGGACACACACACACGGACATAAGGTGATCTCATAAGCCTATTTTTTCAAAATTGAAAATAGGCTAATAATAAAGGACTGGATATATCACGAAGTCAAGGCAGGAAATAAATAGGCTCAAATTGAAGCCAATCTAAGGGTTTATGTTAAAGAAGAAATAATTACCTTAAAGGAAGCACGACCTAATAACCAAGAAATGCAATCACACGTGAATCAGGATAAATAAATCCAATTAAAATATTTAAATGTTTTATAGTGAAGAGCACGGCTCAAAAAGTCGCTACATGGATTCAAGTTCGATATTAGAGTTGATTCCACGTAACACAAGTCATTATCCAATAATACCAACAAACCGGACAAGTTATACAAGTTTGCAACAACAAGCTTATGTATCTAAAATAGTGTATATCTTAACCCACAAATTCGTAGACATAGATTAATGGCCTGTGTATAAAGGATCTGATGATGATCGCTTGACGATGGAACTAGTCATCCAAGTGTAATAGTGGCAGATGGCCACACTGTTATACCCCTTAAAAACTCAATAAATAAATAACTGGTTTCAAAATAGCATATTTCCGTTTCAAATAAAAAGAGAACGCTAAGAAATAGCAGACTTTTGATGGCATATACGAGCTTTAAAATTTAATTTTCTATCCGAAAGGTGTATCTCCAACGGTTAGCGAGTAAAACCTAAATATGTATTTTAAAAAACGGTCAACGCCGAACGATGTTAGTCTATGTTAGAAAGTTTGTGGGGTCCGAAACGAGACGTGATTTTACGCTGTTTCACAATGTTATAGTGCTTTCTACTTTGCACGGTATGCTTTCATCCTCTTTATAGAATTGTTTATTGTTAACTGAATGTTTCTGTTGGCCGAAATTTATCTGCTTTTTGTAGTTTTTTACCATGATCAGAAACCCAAATTCACAGACGAATGTGTCGAAGACTACCGACTGTCACATTAGTTTATTTAGTGTTGATATTAATCTTACTGCAGAACTGGGCACATTTATTTTAATAAAGTTGGTATTTTTCCTTTCACGGCCAATAAAAAAAACGCACAAAACACGGCGTAAACCTAGAAAAGTTGCTGAGTTTTAGTTGCTTGGCCCTGAAATTCAATATACAATCATTTTGGAAGCCTTTAATGGGAAGTGAAAGACAGTTTTAGAGTTTAGCTCTCGCAGTAAAGTAGCGGAGGTGTTCTAAATATTAATTGAGGTATCGCGCAGTTTGCTACTCCATTGGTAGTCCGCAAATAGACCACAAGAGCCCGCTGATGAACTAGGCGTAATCTCGCACAAGACACGACATAAACTTAGAAATGTTTCTGTCATTAATTTGTTTTTGTTGTTATTACTTGGGATGATTGAAGTTTGTTCCGTTGCTGTTACTCTTAATCATGAATAGTAGGTAGTTTCCGCAATATTACTTATTGCCGATATGATAATTGCTAACAAGTTTGATGTATTTTTAGCATAATGTTTATTTGTTTAAATACAGTATGAAGACGTTAAACGATAGGTGTTCAAATATTTAAGACAGGTTATTTAACTTTTACGACATAGAAGCTGATATTTATTTCCAATATATAAACGCACTTTCTCACCTACAAAGCGGAGGCAGACAGGCTTTTCTCCGGGTACTCCGGTTTTCCCTGTCACAATTTCATTCCAGCAACAATCTCCACTATCATTTCATTTCATCTGTCATTCATTTAATCATTGCCCCAGGGGAGTACGACGGGCTTCGGCAGCCGGCACAGTTCATATCCTCGCTGTTAGATGGGGGTTTCATTCATTCCATTCCCTGACCCGGTCGGTCGACTGAAAGCAGGCTGAGGATTTTCACTTTCCTACCTCTGATTAATAATTAGGTGAGTGAAAATGCATGTAGTCTACACATGTAGTTGGTAACAAGGAAATAACATAACTACATTAGGAATGTGTGATTATATATATTAATGATTTAGGCCAGCAGGTACTAAAAGCCGTTCGAAGGACGGGTACTTCAGCTAGTCTAATTTGTTTCATGCTTAGGTAAAACACCCATTAGGCCTACAATATGGATACAAATGGGTTGACCAACTGAAACTAATTTTTATTTACTAAGGCAACACTGAAAAATAGCTTCCAACACGATAATAATGATGATAATAATAATAATAATCTATATACAGTAGGCCTATATAATACGCTAAGTTCATCCGATAAAAACACTCCAACTCCTAACCCAGAGGGAGTTAGAAGGTATGGTTTGTGCCAAAATCTTCCAAATCGTCTCAATAGTACAGGAAATATCTTGCATTTCTTGAGAAGTCAACGGAAATATATTTATTTGTTTATAAAGTGTGTTTAAACAAATAAACAAGCAGAAATGTGTCGCGTCCAGCCCGCATAGCACTACAGCCGGGCGCGTAGTCTATACACACGGGGCGCACACAACCCATTATGTACTGAAAATAATATTCAAACAGAATAATCTGCAGCAGTGACGATTTCATAATTATCGACAATGTGTTTAAAAAGTACTAAATTTAAAAAAATGACATATTTATAGAAGCCCGCATAACAGTTGAGCCTGACGTGTGGTTGGTTTATGAGCATGCAAGATTTCTCGCAAAGGTCCTCTAGAAATAATAATAATAATAAACATGGTGCCCCTTGGACAGAGGAATGCAAGCACGCTCATACCCAAAGGACGGGGCAAAATTCTGGCACCCCGGCGTCTCTAAAAGCCGCAGCATTTAAAAGGGGAGTAAAACCAATAACATTATTATGATTCTTCTTCTTATTATTATTATTATTATTATTATTCTAATAACCTATGATATTGTGATGGCTGTATTCATGCGAGTATATTTGTAATTCAGGTGAGGATTGGGGAGGAGGCGGCCGTGGCCTTTAAGTTAGGAAGCATCGCGGCATTCGCCTCCAGAATACGGGGAAAACAACTTTCAGGATGGCTGGAGTGGGAATCGAACCCACTTCATCCCAGTTTTGCCTCACGTGGTTGAGTGTACCTCATTCCAGCCCTCAGACCACAATTAAATTTCTTGGCAGAGACGGGAATCGAACCCGGCCCTTGAGGATGACAGACAAGAATGCTAGTCAATACGCTAGGAATTGGTCAAGGAGATATTATCTTGCAAGTTCTGTTGTTGTTAATTCGTCATGGTCATCATCCCCGTGTATTTGGGTGTGTGTTCAAGTTTTCTGTTAAGTGCCTTATGCATCACTTATTTATTTATGTAAATTAGCTTATTTATTATATTATTTATACATTTATTTATTTATTTATTTATTTTATTTATTCATTTATTTATATATTTATTTTATATAGTTATTTATTTTTAATTTATTTATCTTATTTTTTAATTATTTATTTATTCATTTTCTATAATTTACTTATTTTAATTTATTTGATTAATTTTAATTAGTTATTTTTATTTCTTGTATTAGGGTGAGACATGGGACAGGTGCTCCGGGAAAATAAATGTATTATTCCGGTATTTGGTAGCGGGGAGCGTGGAAACCACAGGAGGAATATCACACTCTGGGATTCAAACCACTGATCTGCGGACTGGCTGTGACTTAACACTCACGGCTGTTGAGGTGGATAGTACAGAATGGAGGCGGAATGCCCCGTCATTGTCTGTGGGCGAGCGAGCCATTGAGATCTATCAGTTTAATTAGCCGATCTGTATAAATTACAACAACAGACGAGCGAGCCCGTTTAAAAACGCCACTGGCATATCAACGGCTAATTAAGCAATCCTCGTCCAGTCATCTTCTGGAGCAGCCACGCTAGTAGCCTCCCAGCAAAGCGGACCTGGCTCGATTCCTACCAAACGCATTTGAGATATTCACTGACCGCCAGATATGAGAAAGAGAGTAACATTTTTGCAGCCCTTGTAATGATAACTGATATGATAATATATACCATTTGCCATATTCAAAAATAAATAAGACACTTCAAGGGTATTAATAATAATAAAAAGAAAGTCCTAGGGTTAACGTGATCGTTAATTTATTCAAGTTCCAACATGTTGGCTTTCCACAGGGAGTGTCATAACAACCAGGTCATCAGCATAGGTCAGACTGCATATCTGGTTTCCACCCAGACAGTTTATGTCCTTCAGCAAATATTGAGTGGTTATCAATCAATCAATCAATCAATCAATCAATCAATCAACAAATTAATAAATCAATAAACAATTAAATATTAAAGAAATAAGCAATCAAATATATAAACAAACAAATTAATAAACAAATATTATATAAACAAGAAGCCTCCGTGGCTTAGGCGGCAGCACGTCGGCCTCTCACCGCTGGGTCCGTGGTTCAAATCCCGGTCACTCCATGTGAGATCTGTGCTGGACAAAACGGAGGCAGACAGGTTTTTCTCCGGGTACTCCGGTTTTCCCTGTCAAAATTTCATTCCAGCAACACTCTCCACTATCATTTCATTTCATCTGTCATTCATTTAATCATTGCCCCAGAGGAGTGCGTCAGGCCTCGGCAGCCGGCACAGTTCATATCCTCGCCGCTAGATGGGGGCTTCATTCATTCCATTCCTGACCCGGTCAGAGACTGGAGGCAGGCTGTGGATTTTATTTTATATAAACAAATTAATATTAAATAAATACAAACATAAATATTAAATAGACTTTTAAATAAATAAATACTCGAGCTGAAGGAAAGGAAAATTTTAAGAAAAATTAAAGGATCAAAATTTCAGGATAACAAGATTATATACATTAGGAATGAAACTCTCTGCCAGAAAATTGAAAAACTCTCAGATACCCTGCGAAAAAGGAGGATAAATGTTTACGGTCATCTTCTGAGAATGGATTCTTATAGATTAACGAAACAAATCTTTGACTTTTTCCGTAATCGTAAAACAAAACCCAACTGGTTTAAAGAAATTGAAAAAGACCTAGTAGAATTGAAAATGACAGAAACGTCATTACTCGATCGAACAGCAAAATTAATTACTAAAGACGAAAATATAAGGTTCCAAGACAAGGCTACACTAAAATCCAAACCCATTATCTCGGACGAAGAGAGGAAAAGAGGATCGGAAAGACTGAAGAAGCAGGCTATTGGGCTCTACGAAAAAAAAAACAGCGTACAGGGAAATGATTGATTCAACGTACCCCAAAAAGGGTGAAACGAAAGAAGAAGAAGAAGAAGAAATACATAAATATTAAATAAATAGACTGTTAAAATAAATAAATATTAAACAAACAAATAAATATTAAATACAAAATAAACACATAGGCCTAAATACACAAATAATAAAAAAAAAAACAAGAAGTTCCGTGAAGAACTAAAGAGCCTACTTTTCATGCCAATGATTATTCTATAGAATATGAACCTATCTAGAATAATGACGAAATTAAGTTGGTAATATCGAAATATCTAATTAGTTCAAAATATACCTGGTATAATGTGGCCTAATAGAGCACTACAGTTGGCAGCCCTGGCGACTGAATATATTCTTAGTTCAATCTCTTAAGGTACAGAATACAAAATTTGGTTGAAGTCCAATGGACGTTACATGCAGTTAGACACTGGATCTATCAGCACGCGTAAAAGCATGTTGCCAACAATACCATGTGTGTGCTGGTCAGAAATAATCTGAATTATTAAGATATCTTCTTGTGCCAATTTTGGATGAAATGCATTTGTTAGTATAGAAGTTACATGTATTTTAAAATTGGACATATCGGCAGGCATAGAATCATGTTGGCAGCACTGCCTTGTATTAATTACTCCAGGTGCTATACGTGTGCAAAGTATAGAGCTGTTGGCTTGCATACTTTGTGATATATTGATATTAGGGTAAAAAATATACACAGCATTTATTAACAGTTGGCAGCCCTGATTGCTCTTAACAATACTTATAGTCATATCTGTTATGGTACACATAGCACATACGAAATATGGTTGAAATCCAACTGATAGTATAGAAGTTACATGTATTTAAAAATTGGTACTATCAGCAGGCTTATAATCATGTTGGTAGGACTGACGTATATAAGTTACTCCAAATTAATCTAAAATGTCAGAATATACGTGTGCATAGTTTAAAGCTGTTGGCTTGCATACTTTCTGATAGATTGGTATTTGGATTAAAAGAAATAGAGAGAGCAATTATTAACAGTTGGCAGCCCTGGTGGCTCTTAAGAATACGCTCAGTCATATCTGTTTATGTACAGATATTACATACAAAATTTGGTTGAAATCCAATTGATAGTGTAGAAGTTATATGCATTTAAACATTGGACCTATTAGAAGGATTAAAATTATTGTGGCAACACTGTCATGGTTGGCCTCCTGAAAATTAAACTGAAATAGTATTATCTACATGTGTGCCAATTTTGGAATAACTCCCATGTATACCTTGCAAGATATCCAACATGGAGCTCAAATTTCTAGTGCGTTTTTTCAGCAGTTGGTAGCACTGACATCATTTTCAAATATGGACGTGAGATATTCCGGTGCACATCTTTACTCATACTAAATTTGGTTTTGATTGCTGCAGCCGTTTTGGAGTTGATAGGGGGACACACACACACACAGCCAGACAGACAGACACACATTTTCCCGGATCGATCACACAAGTCTACTTTTTCCTCATTTTTGCAAACTGTGAAAAGTAGGCTAAAATAAAAGAAACACGCAAAAAAAAATTACTAAACCAAAATAAGAACTAAATAAAGAAATAATTAAACAAGTTCAAAAAATTACTAAATTATATACAAATAAGTAAAGATAGGAAGCAAAGAAAATATATCCAGTATTGTATTCCTAATTTCGGCGGGACGAAGGAGAAGGGTGCCAGGAAGTGCTGGTTGGTGTCCCGTGGTCACCAACTCACTGAGAGGAGGGAATTTAAACTCCCCGCTCTGTTAATGAACGCAGTCTCAAAGTGCATCACACAAAAGGTCTCACGCTCACTTGCAGAGTTTAAGTAAGAAATAGCGAAAATTACTATCACTTGGTATTCAAGTCCATCAGCAAGCAAGTTTCTCACGCAACTTATTGGGGCTTACATCACACGCACACACACACACACACACACACATCCATCTAGATCCGTTGATTGGACTAAATTATACAAATTAACCTAGAGTGCGCCCACACGGGGCGATACAGTAGTGTCCTTGCCAATTACTCGCCGTCAGCTTCACTTAGTTTGGCAGAGTTTCTCCTCGTTCTCGGAACCAATTATAGTGTCGGATATCATCCCTGCTTTGCCTCACCTCACTTGGGTCAAATGTCCACTCCTCCCAATTCTCGGTCGGATTTTTGAAGGCGCAGAAAAATCCAGAAAAACTTACAGTAGTTGAATCTCAAAAACATCGAAATTCGAGAGAAGATCTTACAATTGCTAGCAATTTTTTGGGGATTTTTCGAAGATATTTTTATTGAAAAATACCATACTGAATGCCTGGTTACCAATCAATCATTCAACACACAATCAATCAACAATTAAATATCAAACTAATAAACAAAACAAACAAATAAATACATAAATATATAAATAAATAAATAATCAAATAAATAAAAATGAATAAATAATTATATAAACAAAATAAACAAACACATTAATAAATTAATTAATTCATTAACAAAAACAAAAAAAATAAATACACAAAATAAACAATTAAATAACATAAACACATAAAAGAATTACTAAACAAAATAAAAAAAGAGGAAAATTCAAAAATCTCATGAGTGTAGATATCTGTTGTTGTTGTTGTTGTTTGAGTCTTCCAGCTCTCCATGCCTCCCTGTCCTGAGCTAATCGATTCATCTCTACATAGCTACCACACCCTACATCCGAGGCCATCTGTTCAACATATTCTAATCTTGGTCTACCCCTACAGTTCTTGTCCTCGACCCTTCCTTCCATAACTAAGCTTGCTATTCCTGTGTGTCTTAGTATGTGTCCTACCAACCTATCTCTTCTCTTCATTAGCAGTTGCCAGAAACATCTCTCCCCTCCCACTCGTCTTAATACCTCTTCGTTTGTAACCATATCTACCCATCTGATCTTCATCATTCTCATGTAACACCACATTTCAAATGCTTCAAATGCACCAATAGTCCAAGTTTCACTTCCATAGAGCGCCACGCTCCAGACAAAGGCTTTCAAAAATAACTTCCTAATACCTAAATCTATATTCGATGTCAACAGATTCCTTTTTTGTAGAAATGCTTTCCTTGCCTGAGCCAACCTACTTTTTATATCCTCCTTGCTTCGTCCATCATTAGTTATTCTGCTTCCTAGGAAACAGAAGTCTCCTACTTTCTTCAGCTTTTCACCTGCCAAGTTGATGTCCATAGAGGATTCTGATTGATTTCGGCTGCATTCCAGTATTATTGTTTTACATTTATTAATTTTCATCATGAATTCCTTCCTCAAGACGGAGTCCATACCATTCAAAAACTCATTCAAATCCTCAGCCGTGTCGGCCAAGATGGCGATGTCATCAGCAAATCTCAGAGTTGAATTTATTTCTTCTTGAATCAAGAAAAAGATAAAATTATCTAACATTTTAGGAAATTATAAGAAAATTGCCGTATTGATTAATTGATAATTAAAATGCTCCACCAATTAACACAAATTCTGTTCAAATTAGTGCATGTTTCGGCCCATCCATGGGACATTTTCAGCAACCATTAAGAAACTAATAAAACTAAGTGTTGAGAAACTAAAATATATACAGGATGAAATGAAGAAACAGGAAGACAATGAATAAGAACGATGAAAATATAAACTAAACGATTTACAACAATACAAATTAAAAATTACATAAAAATGACAATGATACCCTGATTTCTTATTGACCAAGTAATTATAATAACATTTATGTTCGACCCTGACAATTATATGTCTGAAAACTGTATCATAATGATGGTCATTATAACACTATTTTTCATTATGAAACAGTTTCTCCCACCAATCACAGCTCAAGAAGCAGTTGTTTGATCAATTAGATAAGGATACCTTTGCGCATGCGCTCAAAATCCAACATGTCTATATAAATTACCGAAAGTGCACCGTCCATATGGTCGCGTAAATAAACTGGTAAATATGAGACACTGTACCTTAATATCCCCAAAGCCAATTTCTACACAGCGGGTTGTTTTCAAACGATTTCGGGGACATTTTTAGCCTACTTTCGATTTTTGCAAAAAATGAAAGTAGACTTATGAGATCAACACAGGGCGAAAAAAGTGTGTCTGTCTGTGTGTGTGTATGTGTGTGTGTGAGTCTGTGTGTGTGTGTGTATGTGTGTGTGTGAGTCTGTGTGTGTGTGTGTGTGTCTGTGTGTGTGTGAGTGTGTGTATTCTGAATGTCTGTCCCCCCCTATCAATTCGAACACGGTGGAACCGAATTGAACGAAATTTGGTACAGAGGTAGCACTAGTAAAGGACACCTCAGTGTCATACTTTATATCGCCGCCATCTTTACCAAAACAGAATGGCGGCCACTCAAATGTCAAAACGTAAAATCAAATTACGGCTAAACTAATCATCCGATCTCTACCAAATTTGGTGACAACATACCTTTATATAGGACGCGTCTTTCACCCAAAATTCAAGGTCATCGGCCATGCCATTTCAGGATGGCGGCCGTGTGAATTATGCAACCATTTTAATAAATAGCTTAAGACCCACCAATTCCGATTATCGATCCTAGGGGGGTTTAAGCTATCCTGAAGGTCGTGATCCGTTATTTATTATAATTTAATATTATAATATTATACAGTATGAGTGGCTTAAAAGAGCTGAGCCGTTTGTGTCACACGACAAGATGGCAGCTGTCCTCATGTGCCTGTCTTATATTTCAGTAGTTTTAGTATGTTGTATGTGATATACCGTACTGATACAATAATATAAACTTTGTATGAAATGATCTTTAATGAAGATGTACTGCAGTGAAGAAATCGTTTATTTAAAGTCATTATTTGCCAACAGTTTGTATCTAATATGTCAGTTAAGAACACCTGACGTCATGGATACGGTTAGCTCTGGGCTAGCATGTTAGTCTGACACGCAGTTGACTGGGGATCGAATACTGCTACAGTTAGTTTTTTTTTCTTGAATTCTTTTACAAATGATGTGCACGAGCTTTTCCCACATATACTGAATAAAATGTCATTTAGCTCAAAGGAGAGGATAAAATATACACTCGTATATTAATAAAATCACAGTCCCAGCATCGCACATAAACAGAAGACATTAGAAAAAGGAGAATAGAAGAACTAGATACACGTTGTCATTAACCACAGCCTTCTTAATGCCTCTGTACGGTGCTGTCCTCTTGTGGGTTATGTGGGTAATATTGTTCCAAACATAACGCTGTGTAAATGCCTGAGCTGGCCTCCTGAAGTATGGCAATTTTGTAATACTGGTAGTTCAACTATTAGCCACGATCGCGCTCCGAATACCTTTAAACACTGCCAGCTGGATCGCCTCCCTCTTGGCTACTTTAAACTGCCTACTCATTCAACACCCATAGAACACTGCCATCGTAGTACATTACGATGGCAGTGCATAGGCGTACAAGATAAAGATTAATTCACTGATAGGTCGCAGCACCACCTACTGTGATTGGGGCGGAAGATGATTGGGGCGGAAGATTCTTAATTTTGCAGGCTGGCTTAATATAGAGATTAACGGACGTGAATGCATTACAATAAGTTAGTAGTTTTGTTATTCAATCATCATCAAGTATATAATATTGATCTTGACACTTACTGGCTTATTATCAATATAAAAGAAAACAAACAATACATTGTGGTTGGGGTGATTGTTTTAGGGATGAGGACAAAGAGTCATAAAGATACCCATACATTTAGGAGAAAGTAGGCTATATGTTCTTTGCTGAACATCTTGTTATTGAATACTGGTGCTCAATCTGCACATATGGCATTGAAGCACACAGAGCGCATGCGTCGGTCGGTCAGAGAGCTTGGAAGAACATACACTTAATATAAATTTGTTATCAAATATTCTAAAAATAATCTTAGTCCAAAAGCTCATACATTAAAAAAAACACAAATTTGTTACAAAATGTGTAAAATAAGAAAAACATGAAAAATATAAGTAAGTCTTGATAAAAACAACAGCGTGGAATTGAAGAGTTTTTTTTAGCGTATGGCTTTTAGTGCCGGGAGTGACCGAGGACATGTTCGGCTCGCCAGTTTTGTAACTGCTTCGAGAAGGACATCCAATGGGTGAGCTACAAGTACCGTTGGGGAGGGAGGGAAGTTGGAATGTAAGGACGAGGAGTTGGAAGGTAGCGACTGTGGCCTATAGTGAGGGACCAACCCGGGCATTTGCCTGGAAGGAAGATGGGAAACCACAGAAGACCATCTTCAAGGTTGCCGGCGGGGGGATTCGAACCTCCTCGCCTCCCGGATGTGACCGACTGCCAGCAGTCATGCCGTAACGACCACGGCTAACTCACCCGGTATAGAAGAGATGAGGATGTGAAACCATATCAGTGGAGGTTAGAACTGTTTGGTTTGTGTTTGCGAAGTAATGGAGAAATAATGGAATGAAATGTTGGAAAATGTGTTATGAGGTAATGACGTCATGAATGGGCGAGAAATGTGTTTAGAATACGACAGGTTATCTGATAGATTCCACACACATTCAAGTGCCAGGGCTGATGACCAGGATAATCCACAAATTGCTCCATCTTGAAAAAAGTAACGAACATTTTCGTCTCTTAGTTACTGTTAAAACTAGCAGCTTTACAGTTACTTAGCATAATAAGTAACAGCGTTACTCCTGGTCACTACAAAGGAACTGTTACAACTCACGGCGTTACTCTCCAGCACAGGAACTTTGTATCTCGTCAATAAAATGGCATGTCTATTAAGAAGGGGCTCGCGAATGCACCGCTTCTGTTTCCTTGGCGATGTGTTAACCTTGTTCTCGGAACCGAATATTGTGTGTGCCTAGGTCTGCCTTTGTGAGGCGCACGACCTCACCATTGTTGGTACGCCTGTCTCCAGACAAGGTGACGGACGAGCCATGACTCAGAATAATGTCCACTCATTTGTTCGGCCTTGATGTTTATTGATCGCCTTCGATGTGAGCTAATACATACTCCTCAATTTATGTCTGAGACAATGCCCGCGTCTTTGCAATCCATTGTTCCAACAAGCGTAACCGGAAATGAAGGTCAACATCACATCGATCCTAAATGCACAATTACAGAATGTTCTTATTACTATTATTATTACCAGGGCCTGGTTTTGGATGCCGTGTCATCTTCTAATTGATTCACCACGCACATTGCTAACTTATACAGAAATCTTGATAACAGTTCCCAAATTGTAACGAGTAGTTCCGTGAAGAACTATACAGCCTATTTTCTTAAAATCCTACTATCAACATACAAAATTTCAGTTTGATTGCTGTAATAGATTCGTAGATATTGAGAATCGACTAAATATTTCGGATGGTCGCCATGTTGGATTTTATATATGTAGATCCTAGAGTTATGTACTGTTACATGAAGATTATTGTGTACGTGTAGCATTCAGACTTCAATCGCATGATTAGGACCCAAGAAGTAAAAACGAGATTTTAAAATTTCGCACAACTGCCATCTTGTGATTATGGAAACAATTGAATCAAGTTACATATCGGTGCATTACAATGTGTATAAACATATAGGCTACTGCACCAGTTTTATTGCGTTTGATTGGTTAAATCGCGAGAAACGTCTATTTAAAAGTCGCAAATTCGCGTGGCCGCCATGTTGGTTTTGTAGTTACCAATTTTTCAAAAGTCACATAGGTGAACTTCTAGGAATTCCCTTTATCACCGTAAAAAATTCCAGGGTGATATCGGTAATAGTTTCGGAGATATTGAATGCTGGTGAAATATTTCGCACAGCCACCATGTTGGATTGGTGAGACGTAACAAAATTTGAAGGGTACGGTCGGGATCGTCCGGAATAGTGCTATGAACTTACCGAGTTTCATTGAAATCGCTCTAGCCGTTTAGAAATTATTAGGGGACACATACACACGGACAAAAGGTGATCTCATAAGTCTATTTTTTCAAAATTGAAAATAGGCTAAAAATACTAATTTATTGCCCCATTTTTGGTATATTTTCGAAGTTCATAAGTAGATTTCATTAGAAAATTACGACTTCAGGAATATTTTTGACATATCTTCGCGTTTCCCATCCAGATAAGGAGCGGATTCTTCCATGTATTGAGTTCTCTCATATGATATTTGGAGCCCTGTTTTTGCTGCAATTTCGCGAAGCCTTTCAAGGGCCTGAACTGCTACTTGACTTATTTTTTCTTCCGAATTTGGCCGCCTGTGGACCGCATGGAACCTAAGGCTTTCTGGTTAATCTCCTCTTCTCTTCCCAAATCCTCTTCATTCGCTCACTTCTGATCTTTCGCTCCTCCTCGGATATTACCAGTTTAGCTCTGGTGTTTTCTCCTCGAACATCTTGATGTTGTCAATTCGGTTTCTAAACTCTTTTCTGTTGTGGATCACACCCACTGTGAGTCCACTTTCCTTGCCGTCTCTTTTAACCTCTTCTATCCACTTAGTTGTAGCCTTCAGCTCTGTAATATACAGGGTGGGGCAGAAACAATGACCCATTTTAAACATGTTATTTAACCATGAAGAAATACAACTACATATTATTACTGTACACTGTTCAAAAGAACACATCCTACCATTAATTACACATGCCACTTTTTGTAAATTATGTCCTTCAGGTGTCCACCATTGTTGGCGATGCAATCTTCTGCACGAACACGCAAATTCTCCATAACCTTACGAAGAGTGTCACCTGTTATGGCCTCGATTTCGGCTTAAATGTTGTTTTTCAAATTCTTCAATAGTTGTTGGCCTGTTAGCATACACTTTGGATTTTAGGAATCCCCACAGAAAAAAAAATCACAAGTCGATAAATCGGGCGAACGGGCTGGCCAGTTGACATTGCCAAAGCGGGATACAAGATGATCTGGAAACATTCTGCGTAAGACTGTCATGGACGTTCTGGCCGTGTGAGCGGTTGCACCATCTTGTTGGAACCATAACGACCGCAAATTGATATTCTTACGGCGCATTTCCTGCATTACAAACTGTTGCAACATAACAACATATCGATCTGATGCTACTGTGACAGCGTCACCTGCATCATTTTCGAAAAAAATACGGACCAATAATACCCTGCAGACACACACCACACCACACAGTAACTTTTGCTCTATGAAGTGGTCTTTCGTGCATCTGATGAGGATTGGTAGGCGCCCAGTACCTACAGTTTTGTTTGTTTACATAGCCCGATAAGTGAAAATGGGCCTCGTCAGACATCATGAAATTGTTGAGAAAGTCGGGTTGAGTGTTTATCATCAACAGAAGCTGTGTACAGAATGTTTGACGTGCCTGGAGATCTCTGGGCAATAATTGCTGCACCACTTGGAGTTTGTAGGGATGGAACTTCATATCCAGATGCAACATCCGTCGCACACTTCTGGCCGAGATGTTAAGAACTTGTGAATGCCGACGAACTGATTGCGTTGGACTTTGCTCGACAGCAGCTCGCACGCGTGCAATGTTGTCCGGGGTGCAACCTGTACGTGGCCTACCAGACGGTTTCTTGTTTGTTGCAGATGCTGTTGCTCTGAACTGCTGGACCCATCTCGTAATCGACTTCCGAGACGGTACTTGATCATTCCGACCAATGTCAAAATGTTGCCGGAACAAACGCTGTGTTCGTACGACACTGTCACCACATTTGAAAAACGTCTCTATTGCAAACGCACGGTGTTCGTTTGACCAACACGCACGGTGTTCGTTTGACCAACGCTCCATACTGACTGACAATGCTTTGAACTGCACTACACACTGGTACCAATATCAACTCTCTAG
Source organism: Meconema thalassinum (assembly GCA_946902985.2). Taxonomy (NCBI): domain Eukaryota; kingdom Metazoa; phylum Arthropoda; class Insecta; order Orthoptera; family Tettigoniidae; genus Meconema; species Meconema thalassinum. The sequence goes on along the minus strand of OX336399.1, from coordinate 12,719,437 downwards.
GAAGCCGTGTGCAATAATGGCGGGCAATTTAAAATGGGTCATTGTTTCTGCCCCACCCTGTACTTGAATATCCTCTTAGTCAGTCGGTTCTCGTCCATTCTCACCAAATGTCCGTAGAATTTCAACCTTCGCTTCCGCATTGTGACAGTAATTTTTTCAGTGTGTTTATAGAGGTCATCATTCTTTCTGTTCTTCCATGTCCCGTCAGCAGTTTTCTGTGGTCCTAAAATTTTCCGCAAAATGTTCCTCTCCTTTTTATCCAGTTCCTGAAGATCCCCTTTTTTATTCAGTGTCAAGCACTCCGAGGCGTACAGACCCTCTGTCTTTACTACTGTGCTATAGTGTCAGAGTTTTGCCTTGTAGGATATTGCTCGTTTGCTGTATCTGTTCTGGGTTAACCTATAAGCCAAATCCAATTTTCTAGCTCTTGCCCTATTTGCTTCTTTATCCAGCCCATTGGGTTCTATCCATTCACCTAGATATTTAAACTTCTCAGTTCTTTTGACAGTCCCATGTTTCACTTTTATGTGTTATTACTTGACTACTAATGTTAGAAATAATAGCTAAATCATATGCAAAGGCATCATGGCAGATTACCCAGCGTATGCAAATTAAAATTACCGTAGCCTTAATTAACATGGAACATTGTGAAAAGCTTTAGTTTTACGTAGAAGGGAGGCCGAAACGTTTGAATACGCTTTTGTGAATGCGTGCGCCTGGAGGTCAGTATGACGGTCCCTAGCAAGAGTGGGAAACTCTTCTCATCTGAGAGTGACTGTAATGTGAGGGGGGGGGGGGGGGGGAGGGGGGGGAGGGGGGGGGGGAGGCTGGGTATTGATTAGTGCCTGCAGCCTCCACCAGGAGGGGAGCGCTATGTGGGCTGCCGGCACATTATCTGGGCTAAACAATGGGAGATGAACCAATGATCAGTGACATCCTATGGTCAACGCGCAGTATCTGGTGTAAACAATGGGAGATGAACCGATGATCAGTGACACCCTATGGTCAACGCGCAGTATCTGGTGTAAACAATGGGAGATGAACCGATGATCAGTGACACCCTATGGTCAACGCGCAGTATCTGGTGTAAACAATGGGAGATGAACCGATGATCAGTGACATCCTATGGTCAACGCGCAGTATCTGGTGTAAACAATGGGAGATGAACCGATGATCAGTGACACCCTATGGTCAACGCGCAGTATCTGGTGTAAACAATGGGAGATGAACCGATGATCAGTGACATCCTATGGTCAACGCGCAGTATCTGGTGTAAACAATGGGAGATGAACCGATGATCAGTGACACCCTATGGTCAACGCGCAGTATCTGGTGTAAACAATGGGAGATGAACCGATGATCAGTGACATCCTATGATCACCACACAGTATCTGATGTAAACAATGGGAGATGAACCAATGATCAGTGACACCCTATGGTCACCACACAGTATCTGGTCTAAACAATGGGAGATGAACCAATGATCAGTGACACCCTATGGTCACCACACGGTACCTGGTCTAAACAATGGGAGATGAACCGATGGTCAGTGACACCCTATGGTCACCACACAGTATCTGGTCTAAACAATGGGAGATGAACCAATGATCAGTCACACCCTATGGTCACCACACGGTATCTGGTCTAAACAATGGGAGATGAACCAATGATCAGTCACACCCTATGGTCACCACACAGTACCTGGTCTAAACAATGGGAGATGAACCGATGGTCAGTGACACCCTATGGTCACCACACGGTATCTGGTCTAAACAATGGGAGATGAACCAATGATCAGTGACACCCTATGGTCACCACACAGTATCTGGTCTAAACAATGGGAGATGAACCAATGATCAGTCACACCCTATGGTCACCACACGGTATCTGGTCTAAACAATGGGAGATGAACCAATGATCAGTGACACCCTATGGTCACCACACAGTATCTGGTCTAAACAATGGGAGATGAACCGATGGTCAGTGACACCCTATGGTCACCACACGGTATCTGGTCTAAACAATGGGAGATGAACCAATGATCAGTGACACCCTATGGTCACCACACAGTATCTGGTCTAAACAATGGGAGATGAACCAATGATCAGTCACACCCTATGGTCACCACACGGTATCTGGTCTAAACAATGGGAGATGAACCAATGATCAGTGACACCCTATGGTCACCACACAGTATCTGGTCTAAACAATGGGAGATGAACCAATGATCAGTGACACCCTATGGTCACCACACGGTATCTGGTCTAAACAATGGGAGATGAACCAATGATCAGTGACACCCTATGGTCACCACACAGTATCTGGTCTAAACAATGGGAGATGAACCAATGATCAGTCACACCCTATGGTCACCACACGGTATCTGGTCTAAACAATGGGAGATGAACCAATGATCAGTGACACCCTATGGTCACCACACGGTATCTGGTCTAAACAATGGGAGATGAACCGATAATCAGTGACACCCTATGGTCACCACACAGTATCTGGGCTAAACAATGGGAGATGAACCGATGATCAGTGACACCCTATGGTCACCACACGGTATCTGGTCTAAACAATGGGAGATGAACCAATGATCAGTGACACCCTATGGTCACCACACAGTATCTGGTGTAAACAATGGGAGATGAACCAATGATCAGTGACACCCTATGGTCACAACACAGTATCTGGGCTAAACAATGGGAGATGAACCGATAATCAGTGACACCCTATGGTCACCACACAGTATCTGGTGTAAACAATGGGAGATGAACCGATGATCAGTGACACCCTATGGTCACCACACGGTATCTGGTCTAAACAATGGGAGATGAACCAATGATCAGTGACACCCTATGGTCACCACACGGTATCTGGTCTAAACAATGGGAGATGAACCGATAATCAGTGACACCCTATGGTCACCACACAGTATCTGGTCTAAACAATGGGAGATGAACCGATGATCAGTGACACCCTATGGTCACCACACAGTATCTGGTCTAATCAATGGGAAATGAACCCAGGATCGCTCGGTCCTTGCGCAATGACCTGTGAGAAATGAACAGTATTGTATTACCTCAATATTAAGGGTCAGAAGATCATAAACCTTTTCAAAATTACCCATTTTTTTACGCCCTTAGCTCTCTAACGGTGGCCAACATTTATTTTCTTCGTGTTTTATTTCTCAGACTACTATCTTATACTTTCCCACAACCGCGTATCCTTTTAGTAAACCCACAATATAGAGTTTCCTTTTCCTTTCGATTATTCACTGAATTTATAGTTTTCTCTCTGTTAAAGGAACATTTTTAAGAAAACCTAACGGGTGTTTCGGTGTCGGTGCGCACCTCGTCCTAAAACCAAAACTACCACCGTTTTCTCAGCTAGCTGAAAAAACCCTACTTCGTTCCTTGCTAGAAATACATTCCTTAACATAGAGAGAACCCTTTTCTTCCCGAAATTTTAGCATACTTTTAACATTTTGTAAAAATGAGGAAAAAGTAGACTTAATGAGATCGATCCGGGAAAAATGTGTGTGTGTATGTGCGTGTGTCTGTCTGTCTGTGTGTGTGTGTGTGTGTGTGTGTGTGTGTGTGTGTGTGTGTGTGTGTGTGTGTGTGTGTGTGTCTTATCAACTCCTAAATGGCTGCAGCTATCGAAACCAAATTTGGCATAAGTATAAAGATCTATACCGGAATACCTCAAGGCCATATTTAAAAATGACGTTAGTGCTACCAACTGCTGAATAATCGCAATTGAAATTCGAGCTCTATGTTGGATATTTTGGGAGGTATGCATGGGCTCTATTCCAAAATTGGCACACATATAGATTATAATATTTCAATTTAATTTCCAGGAGGTCATACATGACAGTGTTGCCAACATCATTCCAAGTCTGCTGATAGGTCAAATTTGTAAATGCATCTAACTTCTACGCTATCAATTGGATTTCAACCAAATTTCA